>OX031006.1:39984632-41335882 GCA_943735925.1 Pollenia amentaria | reverse complement strand
GTTATGGCTACAATTTTTTTTTTTTTTCTTTAAGTATCCGTAAGTAAAAACCATGTTCAGAAGTTTTAAAAAAAATTTTCTTCTTCCATTTTTTCTTGTTTGTTTTGTTTTTTTTTTTTTGTTTGTTTTTTTTTTTTTGTCTTTAATGTACTTGCACTTGTCCTTATTAGTGAAGAACCCTGTGGTGTCTATGTGGATTGTTATGAATTTTCATTTGAAGTGTTACTTGAAAATGTCCTGGGATTTATGTGGCACTGAGGCAGCCATAAGAGCTAAGAGGCTTAAAAATAAAGAATTATGAAAATATTTACAGTTGGTGGACAAATTAATAATGCTTCTTATGATCAACTTGTGATTATGTTCTCTTTTTAGTTGTGCTCCTTTTTGCAGACATAACTTCTTTTAACTTTGATTTATTTAGTTCTTGGAACAATTTTTATAAAAACGAATTTTTTTGTATATATAAAATGTTATTAAATTAATAATTAATTCTATTAGGGTGGGTTTTTAACATGGAGATCAGAGATTTAGTCATCTTTAATCTGTACTTGTAGTTTTAAGATGAGGATTAATTACTTTTATTTGCCAGTTTAAGCGGCCAATGTTGGTGGTTTAAACTTAATCAACAAATGTCAACACATACACATGTTTGTATGTATAAAAAAGAAACTGCTTAAATATAAACACGGAAAAAAAGTATACATACATAAAAGAAAAGATTTTTTTAGAAAACAGAAAAATGGTTCATTTTAGTGAATATGAAGACTAGGGATTCTGAAACATATGAAAAATTAAATAAAACAATTATATGAAGAAATTTTCTTTTTATAAGTACTAAAATGGTGAATTGTCTTCTTCTTCTGTATAAAATGTAAAGGGAATTTGGTAAAAAGTTGACATTTTAAAATTAGTCAATTCACAAGGTATCCTAACATGTCATATTGTCAAAATGTCCTAATATTTCACAATGGTTTAAAAATATTGTTGTTGGTTTGTTAACAAAAAGTGTCTTAAATAAATAGAACGTTGCTTGCTGTGTTTATTGTGCTGTCGTAATTAATCAGAAAAGTCCAGCGCTGAGCGGCTGAGCCGTACAACAATATTTTTAAACCATTGTGAAATATTAGGACATTTTGCCAATATGACATGTTAGGATACCTTGTGAATTGACTAAATATGTTTGTTGCCATTTTTGTTATTTAGTATGGCAGTTCTGCGAGGTTTAAGCTTCCACTTAAAAACGGCAAACACAATAAGTACATAATTAAATTTATTCTCAGATATATTAATTATAGTTTGCTGCGAAGATTAAACTTGATGTTAAAAACAAACTCTTAGGAATTATCTAAGTTTAGCAAAAGGAATTTATGATAAAATAAATATAAAATTTAAAATTTAATTAAATAATTAATATAAATTTTGAATTATTTCTTTTCATAAGCAACTTTATTATATTCAACATTTTTTATTTTTTCGAATTTATTCTATGAGTTAAATTTAAGTTATGTATCTTATAAAGCTTTTTGTAATAGCTATATTCCTTAAAAATTTTTTTTTTTTAGGAATGACTTTATACACTACCAGATTATTATATGTTGAATATAAAAAATTTATATTAAAAAAATTAAAAAAACAAGATAAAATAATGTATTTGGTTATGCTGAATATTTTACGCTCTCAATCAAGAAAAATAATTTATAAATTCTATATGAATACAAATAAAATGATTATATTCGCTAAGTGCATCACTACAGGTGGCAGCCAAAAGCCGGAAGAGTTTGACAGTTCGAACCAATTTGTTTTGTTTTTACCTGTGGAGTCATTGAAAAATAGTTCAAACTCCGACTCCAAACGCTGTAATTTTTTAAGTCCGACTACGACTCCGACTCCAACTCCGACTCGAACTCCAACTTCGACTCCTACTCTAACCTTGATGCAAAATTTAAATGAGACTGGTCCTTATTTGACTTAACTTAAACTCGTCTTTTATTGCAGTATCTTTTAAATGGTTAAATATAGCAAGTAAATGAATATGTAAAAAATTTCAAATCGATATTTTGATTCACACTTGTCAAATATTCGACGAAAAAACGTAACCAACAGGCGAACTAAAATATAATTTCTTTTAACTGCAATATAAAATTTTATTATCAAAGTTGTTTTTGGGAATACTATTATTTATTAAAAGATTTTGTTTGTTGTGCTTAATTCCCTTTTTAAATAATTGATAAAAAAAATACTGAAATTTATTATTGGAGGATAAGCTGTTCCTATGCGCATTTAGGAGAACGCTTCCTGATGATCTGGCCTAAGCAACCAGTGAAATGCGCATAGGAACAGCTTATCCTCCAACAATAAATTTCAGTATTTTTTATCAATTATTTTAAAAGGGAATTAAGCACAACAAACAAAATCTTTTAATAAGCAATATAAAATAAATATAAATCTACTCATTCGTAGTGATCTGCAAAATATTGCGTCGCCAATTTCGAAGATGATTTAATATGGAAAATACTAGAAAATATTTTTAAGTTTTTAATGCCGAAAAATTTTGGATTCGGCGGAGTCGCTAGTTTTTGTGGGTTATTTCGACACCGACTCCGGTACAAATACCTCAACTTCGACTCCACAGCCCTGGTTTTTACAATGTTTTCTAAAAAAAGGTTGACTTTTAGTGCCGCAAACACTAACAATGCAATACAAAAAGCCTCTTTTGTTTCTGTGGTTTTTTCGTATTGTTGAAGCATTTCTGCCACCGTAAAAATAAATTCCGACTGACGAAATCAATTTCCTATTCCCCACATAAATATCTTTTGGAATGTCAACAAAACATTATATATTGTTCTTTAGTGTTCGCTACGGTAGAAATAGGGAAAACACAAACGCTAATAGTGTTTGTGTAGTAAATCTGTGGGTTTTATGGCCAACCGTGTATGTACATTTTTTCGATTTTGAGATGCTGATGATTAATTGCTCAATTTTAAACGCCCTTTACATGGTTCGAAAAGTTTCAATACCTTGCCCATAGTTTGATCTAGGTTGGTGTTTCGGCGCCCATGAAAAATTGATTTTGAGACATATCCATGAAAACTACAGAAATATCTTAAAGAAAAGTATCTTTGTTTGTGATCTTGGTACACAATTATAATACTATACTAAACCAGCTTAACATAAAGATGAAAACAGTTCATTTCGTTCCATGAAACAAAGAAAACAAGATAGTGCACTAAAATTTAAAAAAACATTCTTTTTCTGCGCATGTACGTCATAGTAGCAAATGAGCACAAACATGATCACACAAACACGTGTATGTTTGTTTACATTTAATTCTCTTTACTACAGTTGCGTAAAAATTACGTCAAAATGAGAGTTAAAAGTTAACGGAACTGCGCAATGCACTATCTTGTTTTCTTTGTTTCATGATTGCGTTCGGTATTTTTTTTTTTTTTTTTTTTTTTTTTTTTTTTGTACAAAACCACAAACTTTGTTGTGCTCAGTTCAGCACATCAATGTCCGTTCGTTTCAGTTAGCGCCCTTTTGACTGGCAAACACAAAAAAAATTCACTAAAGCAAAATACATATGGGCCTTTCCATGAGACTTTCCACGACTTAAAAAATAAAAACCCTTTAATCTTTTCTTTTTTTCAAATATGGTAGAAAGGAAAAATATCACTCAATTTTTACTATGCAGAGGTACTTATAGCTTATTAATATTTTTAAAAAGCAAAAAATAAAAGTTTTAATTGACTTTCTCTTTGATTCATTTTTAGTAACTGCAATCAACAATTTTCACTTAATGTTACAATCACAATGAACAAGATCCACGAGGAAACACCAAATATTTAGTTCGATTGGCGGTATATTGGTGACTTTTCTTAAAAACGCGTTAAAGGGGTGAACATTTACATGAAAATAAAAACAAAATTTATGAAAATGTTTTTGTTCGCTATACACTTTTAAAATTAAATCAACCGGAGAGATTTCACGCGTTTCTGTCTCTTTTAAAAACTGTAAATTTTGTACGACAAAAAAACAATTTTTGTAAATTTGTTTTTGTTTTCATGTAAATGTTCACTCCTTCGACGCGTTTTCAAGAATAGCCACCATTGCTTGGTTTGCTTGGATGCTATTCCAATGTCACGTACGTAGTGCAAAAACATCATTGGTCTATGTAATTTGTATTTGATCAGTCGTACGTGTTTCAAATTAAAAGTTCAAAGCGAGATATATGTTGCAAATAAATTATTGATCTGAATTTTTTTTAAATTGGTATAAACAAAAATTCTATACGCTATTAAAGGTCGTCACGTACGACATTGTAAGTACTATAAATGCAATAATAAAAGATGATGGGTCCCATATAAACCTCCTTCCCTTAATCGGTTAGAGATTAACAAACCTCATACAGATCAATTTATTTCAATAATATTCGGCACAAATAACTTTTATATAATTCTTAACCCCATAGCATAATTCTGTTTTGTTGACCATGATTGACCATGGGTCCCAAATAGGGTACAGTCTCAAAAATATATTTTAAAAATATTTTAGTGTAGGGTATCATATGGTTGGGCTTGACCGACTATTATTTCTTAATTGTTTGTTATAAGTTTTTGTATACATATATTTACAAAAAATATATGTCAATACTACAAGAGAAAATTTAGTCACGAACGGTATGTCACGAACGATACCCACTTACAACTACAATTTGAATCGGAAAAAAACTAGCCAAATGTTGGGGAATATAAGAAAAGATAAACTCACTATTTATTGTTGTTGTTTTGTTGAAGCTTTGATATTGTTACAAGTAAGACCTGAGTGTTTTAAATTCTCATTCGCTTTACAGTCTTATGTGTATAATATTTTTAGCTTTTCTAAAGTCTTCGGAAAAAGTGTCCTGACGAGCTGGCCTAAGCAACCAGTGAAATGCGTATAGTAACTGGTTTTCCCTCAACAATAAATTTCACTGTTTTTATCAAAAATAAATAAATGTGAATTTAGCACGTCAAAGAGAAATCTTATTCATTCACACTTTGTTCATTATAAAACCATCCAAAAAAATTTTTTTTGTTGTTTCCAACTACGTGTTATAAAGGAAAACTATGTGGTTTAATCTTAAAAATTAAAAAAATATCGCCCACAACTCGAAGATTTTTGCATTTTTTTTAAATTCACCCCAAAATCACTTCCGTTTTATGTCACGTACGATATGCACCTATTTTGCTCGATATTTTGGACAACAATGTTCCGAATGTAATAATTTTTTTTATATATAGTACTAAATGAAACATAATGACAAACATTTTTTCCAGTTAATACAATTTTTGGAAAATCTTTATCTTTCTGAAGGCGTACAAATGTCACGTACGTTGACATGGAAATGCCCATATCTGTTTTTGACGAAAAAAAAACAGCCAACAATTTTTACAGAATCTATACATATATACAATACGCACACAGGTCATTCGTGCAAATTGCCAAGAAACAACAACAATACTAGTTAGAAGCGTTGCTAGAATTTTTTGTTTGCTCATTCCCTCATCAATGTAAAAAAACTATTAAGAACATTAAAATATAATGTATGTCGACAGAGCCACTACAATTGTTCTGCTTTATAACGAAAACACTACGTAATATTTGTTACTTTCTAGAAATTATTTACCCTGCAGGTGATCACACTAGTACCTAGCTAGTACTAAACTAGTACAAAAATCAACAGTACTAGTTCTCGACCGTAAACTGTTATGCACCATCTTAATGCTCAAATTAGCAATTAGTGTGCTGGGAAAATCACTAGTACTATTAGTTCTAGATGTGCGCTAGTACACTTGCACCCAATTTGGTGCTTAAGAACCAGTTTCTTACTACAGGGTGGCCCAAATAAGACCTAGTGATGTTAAACACTTATAACTCTTGTAATAACGGTTTTTTTTTAAATAATTTATTTTTATATGTTAAATACATTTTATGGAAATTTAACGTGACTATGTGTGAAATATGACATCAGACAAATGACCACCATTTTGCTCGATACAGACATTGGCTCTTTTTAACGCATTTTGCATTACACGGCGTAATGTTTCTGGTTGCAGGCGCCGTATTTCGTCTCGAATATTCTGCTTGAGTTGTTCAAGTGTCTGTGGTTTGTCTTTTAAATAACCCCATAAAAAAAATCGGGCGAAGTTAAATCTGATCTTACGTTAAAAAAACGGCGATAATTTCGCTGCGTCAGAACAATTGATCGTTGAGAAGAATAATAAAAATAGATAATTTTAATGCGTTGTTGTTAACTGTACGTATTCATTTTAAATTTTCAAGAGTTCATTTATAATCTGCAAAAAGAAAAAAATAAATTATGTTAAAAAATAAAAATTTATTTGTGTTTCACATCAGCTGGTCTTTTGTATAGAAATTTAAGCAGTATCAAAATACAAATATGAAAGCGAATTTTTGTTTAAAAGCTATTAATTGGTACACAAATATTATATCAACCTGCAGCGGTGCTTACGTGATTAGACCAATGCTAAGTTTTTCTATAGACAAGAACTAGTAATAATCTGGTTCTTAATCACCCAATGTAGTCCTAATGCACTAGTACACGTCTAAAACAAATAGTACTAATGATTTTCCAAGCACACTCAATGTTAGTTAGAGCATTAATATGGTATAGAAAAGTTTACAGTTGAGAACTAATGCTGGATATTTTTGTACTAGTTTGGTACTAGTTAGGTACTAGTTCAATCTCCGGCAGGATTGTACCTCATCAATTACTAGTACAAACACTATACATTTTTACATAAAAACTATAACTCCGTTAGCACTAGTACCACTTGTTCTGTTAATTGTACTAGTGGCTTATTGAAAATTTACGCTTAATCTCCTGAAGAGTAGTTATGAATGGTATTAAGGAATGTTTACTAATAAACCACAAAGACTAAAAAATAGATATAATTTATGGTTGTAAGTACGCTAAATAGTGCTCGGTTTATTATCGAACACAGATTTTGAATGAAAGCGATTTTTTTATTGAAGAGATACTCTGTAAATTTCTTGTCTTAATATTTTTCTTAACGTTTAGTAACAATTAGTAAATATCACATAGTAAAATTCAATGTACTAAAATTTTATATGTAGCGGTCTCTAAAGCAAAAAACCCCCAACGCTAGCGTACTTCCCTTGAAAATGCTTAAGCCTTGCATAATAATAATCTGTATGATATTAAATGACAATCTTAAAGGAACTAAAGAGAAAAGCAAGAAGAAAAAACTTTTTTCCTTACCATTCTCTAATTTAGGCAAGGGGAGCCTAAATGCACACAACACAAAAAAACAAAAATAAGAAACACATACATTTAAAGCAGTGTTTAAATTGCTTGCTTTAAAATAGCAACAGTCGCACATTTTTGCTTTGTTTACATTTTTTGCAGCAAATTAAAAAACTGTGTGTCTAAGTGTTTACTTAACTCTTTGATTACGAGTCAGCAAAAGCAAAAAAGCAAAAGCAAAACAAAGAGAGTAAATAATTTGTTTAAACTCGCTATGTGCATGTACTCTGCTTAATCTGTCAGCAAAGAAGCCACTTAAGAAAACAAATTTTCTGTTGCTGTAAGTATTAAGTTTTTGATTGTTTTTTTTTTTGCTTTTGATGCGCTTAAAGTCAGCAAGTTAACTTCTTTGCTGTTGCTGTCGAATTTGTTTCGAATTTTTTTGGTATTTTGCGTTTTTTTTTTTTAATAAATAGGTACATACATACGTAAATGAAACTACACGTTTTTTTAAACTAATTTGTTTATTTTGTGTTATGTAATTATGTATATATTCTAGGAAACTAACGCCTGCAACAGCAAGCAACAGCAATGAAGTCAAAAACAGCAAAGAAGTTAATACTCGCTGAATTTAAGCACATCAATTTACAGTTAAGCCAAAGCAAAAAAAAAATAAACAAAAACTTATTACTTACAGCAACAGCAATTTTTTTTTTCAAGTGGTTGCTTGGCTGGCTTTTTAAGCTGAGAACATAAACATGGTGAGAATAAATAAATTACTTACTCTCACTTTTTCTGCGTTTGCTTTTGCTTTTTGCTTTTACTGTGTTCTTTTTCTTAAGTTAAGTTAAGCAATTACAAAAACATTAAAAATAGTCAAGCATTTTTAAACACTGATTTAAAGTAAAGTGAAATGAAAAAGTAAGACAAGGGAAGCCTAAATGCATACAACACACAAGTTCTTGTAAACGTGTATAGAAAAGTGAAATAAAAGTTGGAAATTCTTTAAAAAAAAACTTTTTTTTAGATGTCACACTCAAATGTAGTTTTTCGTAGTTGCTGCAGTGGAACTGAGTGAACGTATAAATTTTCAACTTTTATTTTATTTGTTTATTTTTTTGCATTATAGTTCTTTTCGACTTCCATTTCATTCCTCTTTCTTCTTCTTGTTTTTAGGGTTTTTGTTGTTGAAATTTATGTTAATTTAAAAATCCTCTGTTTCTACATGTAGAAGAAGAAGACGACGAAGAAAAAGACGAAAAGCGGCAACAACACTTGTCGTATAATAAAAGTATGAACTTGAGAAGTTCATAGTTTTAAGCTGCTATAAATGCCCCAGCCAACCAGCCAGAGCAAATGCTGCAGTGTACGTAACGGTAGCGGCGGCAACGGTAGCGGCAACAGAAATTGCTTAAGTACCAACTTACTTAACCGCACGAAGGCAAATGAAATGAATTTACCAGGCCATGAGTGTTATAGAAAAAAATTTGCATTAAATTCATGCTGCGGATATTTTATTATTACCTCAACACAATGTTCTATTTTATTTTTTATTATTTCTTATTATAATATTGTTTTTTTTTTTTTTTAAAAAATAAAACTTAAACTACCTACTACTACTGCAGCTGCTTTAATATTACACAAGTAAAGCTGTTACTACCTTTGCAACAACTGGCTGCTACTCCATTGCTGCAACAATGGCATTTTATAATTCTACTTAATTTAATGGTTTTGTTTTCCAGGTACACGACTATAAAAATGGCAAAATATTACAAGTTAAAAATTAATTTTAATAATTAAATTTAAGTGTTACAAGCATAAGTATTATTACATGAATCTCTTCTTTATCTGCACAGGCACGCATGCCAGGACTTTAAAAAATTAGATGGAACAGACAGTTCAAGGATTTTTATACAAAAAAAAAAAATAAACGGAATTTAATTTTGTCCATTTGGGCTTAAATTTTTGGTAAATAAATATGCTTATCAAGTTATAAATGTGTGTAAGCAATGGGAAAGACTTTATTTGACCCTGCCTTTATACCCAACAACATCAGTTTTAATATAAAAATTCGTCCAAGGATTTCTGAAAATCCAGTCCTAAAGCTTCGTACAGACGGTGGACATATCGGATAATATTGTCAGTAGAAAGCAGTCAAAATGTTTTGCAACCGTGTTAACTTGAATATTTTGTTTGACAACGTTGTCAGAAAAATCATTGTCTGTCGATTGTAAGACAACAATATTGTTAGATATCTGACAATCATGTGAACACTCTTCGTTGTCATTGGCAGATCACTGTCAGAAGTTGGAAGCTTATTTCTTATTGTCAGATGTGCGAAGTTTATGCATCTGACAATGGCATAAATGTCAGAGACCTTTTTCTATTGGCAACGCTGCAAATACATACGTATCAGGGATGGAAATGGGGTTTTGGATTTAGTACCAACTTCAGTAACAAAACGAAGTTTTGAGACTATGACGGTACCAATTTTAAATTTTCTGGCTCATATCTTGATATATATATATAAGCGATGTACCGAATACCGATACCGATATCAATATATCGGCGATACTTCACGTTTGCCGATATATCGGTTTTTACTGTCGATACGCCGATACTTTTTTATAGTTTTTTTGAACAAATAATTTAATTTTCAATGCTTATTTTTTGCATAACAAATAATAACAGAATATTTCCTTTGATTCTTAAGCTGGAATGTCAGTCCACGCCACGCCTTTTTCCTTTTTTCGAGACGCATGCTAAAGTAGAAATTAGTCCAACTTCATGCCTTCGATATGTTTATGCATTTTACGCTCTCTTATTCGTAATTCACAGCCCAATTATTGTCCAAATTACATAATTCGTCACACAAAATTTTGAGAGCGGATTATCTCATTTGTACGTAATTCTATTTTTATTACCCTGTGGATTACTTCAAAATCAATGTGAGCTCTAATTTATATCGGTTTTTACCATCACCAGCTGTCAAAGCACTAAAATTTCGCGATATCTCCAACAATGCCCGCTTGCTGCATTGACTCCATTTGCTTACAGCTTTTCTATTTACTGAAAAAATAATTATTTTATATATTTCTTTGAAATAATATTTTCAATTTACTTTTTCTTTCCATTCTTAACACAAGTAACATCAAACAAACAATTAAATTTAGCAATAAACAAAAATAAGAAGAAGAACTGTCAAAACCGATTACGAAAGTGCCGTGCGGCAATCCAAATAAGTACTAAACACAGAGAGCGAAGTAATCCAAAGCACCGTGCGAACATGCTATAACTTGTCAATAAAATTTTACACTACGACTTTTTGGACTGATGCATAAACGCATTGAACGCTCGGTGTGCACCTGCAACATCAACCGTTTTGCTTTGTACCATAACGGTAAATCGTTCTCCCATTGATAAATCTTTTATGTAATTGTACGTTGTAAGAATTTTCTAAAAAAAAAAAAAACTAAAAGTCATTTCGCAACAAATTTTAAGTTGCTTCAAAGAAACCACAAAATCTATAACCATAACCACTGCTACATTTTTTGCTGCTATTTCGATAGTTAACAGTCTTCGATCATTATTGGAAAATACGATAAATGAATAAACTGAGATGCAGAATACTTCAGATTCCCAAAAAGCATTAGCTCCGAATGAAAGATTTGAGTGTTTAGAGAATACACTGAAAAAATTATTTAATTTCTCCAATCACCAAATTTATTCCAAATTCATAATATCAAACAGACAAGTTGTTGATTTTACACCTATTACCAAAATGATTATATTGATTACTAAAAATTTTAAAATTTTGAAAAAATCTTTTCAATAAATGATATTTTTAATTTTAACACAATGTGCAAATTTATTTAAATAAATATTGACAATTCCCAACGATAATTCTACATGTTTAAGTTATTTTATTTTAAACGAAAAAAATCAATTAAGATTTATTGTTATTTAATTAAAATTTTAATTAAAAATTTATTTCAAAACAACTAAAATGATAATTAAATCAAAATTATATTTTTAATTTTCTTTCCACTAAAAAAATAATTGATTAAATTATCACATTAATTAATTTAAAATACTTTTTAAACCATTTTTTTTATTGATAAGACACTTTTTTCTGTGTTGTCTGCTTCAATCTGAGTTGCGAAATTATATCCTCAAAAGTTGAGAATATTTCGTTTTTTAAACAAAAATCTTATTATTATCATTTGAGTTTTGTTTATTTTACCTTGAATTTAAATTTAATATTCGTATCGGCGATATTTCTTTTGGAGTATCGGCATTGGTATCGTATCACAAAAAGGCGTATCGTTACGTCCCTAATACATATGTATGTATTTAAAAAATAGGCTTTATATTAGTTACCAAATTGTTTTAAAGATGGCTTTAAGCTTGATTAATTGTTATTTCTTTTAAATTGGAAAGGTCTAGCAATAACAAATTTAGATAGTCATCAAAGTATCAAAATAAAGTACAACCGAACCATAGTTTCCATCCCTGATATGCATGAGTAAAAAGAAAGAACAAAAAAAGTTTAGTTTTGCAAAATTAAAATGATTTTTAATGAAAACTAATGAAACCTATTCAAAACGACATATAAAAGTTTAAAATGTTTCCACTTTTCCCATTTATAATAATGCACACAATTTTTATTTTCTAACAATGTCTAACAACAGATTTGGTATTTCTGGCCATGCAAATATCTGACAACCGTGTAAAATGACGGTTTTTGTTGGCAGATGAATTTATTTTCAGATAGTTTTCTGCCAATGAAATTGTATCGTTTTCATACAATTGTCTGTACTGATCATTTACTTTTGGAGGCAATTTTTTTTGGCAGTATATTGTCAGCATATTGCCAGTCCTAACATTATTGTAAGATCTAATCACCGTCTGTACGAAGCTAAAGCTTAATCCTTTCGGCTAAAACTGGATTTATTTAATACATAATGGCCTTATTTCTAAGGCAGCATTTATCGCTTATACGCACACCGGCGGTTATAAGAATTTTACTTTTTTTGTGCTTCCAAATTATTGCAATTCCAGTTTGCTATTTAAAAAACCAAAATTGTTTCAGCATGTTAAGCATTTGCTTATATGCTTATCCCGCATTTATGCTTCACAATATTACTTATATACTTTTAATAAATTGCATTAAAAAACAAATTTTATATAAGCATCGCTTTTAACTTGATGCAAATGCTATAAAAAACACACAAAATTTATACAAAAACTAAATTTGCTGAATTTTAATCAAACTTTGAATGTGTTCATGCATTTTCGATGCAAGTAAAATAGGTTTTTTCATGATGCTGAAGAAAGATAGCAAGATTTTTTATAAGCACTGCATATGCATATAAGCGATTTTTCATAAATGCATTTCCCGTTTAAAGACACAAAAAACGTTCAAATTCTGAAATGCTTGTAATTAATAAATACTGTAATTACTAAATATAATTTAACCCATTTTTCGCGGACCGGTGAATACTTTTTTTTCCAATGTTTTTTTCTCTGTCAGTTACTTAAATTCTTATTTCATTATTATATTCTCAGTTTACTTGGTGCATCGAAAAACGAGCGATTAACCGATTAAAGCAAAAGTTCGATTAAATGAATACCCTAGTTCTAATTAGGGGATGGATGCACGGTCCAGACAATAATGTAGAAAATTGCTTCCTGTATGTAGGGGTCCCCTCACAGGTAGATAACCCGGTATTCTTAAACACATTTGTTTCCTACTTGTCTCAATTCATACGTTCAAGAAAAGCCAGAAGGTGTCCGTTACTTCTAATCATTTCTTTTGAATCAAAGAAAACAAGATGCTAGATACTGCCTTTTCCCAATTACCCAATTTCATAACTTAATTTTCGTTTTTGCTTTTAATTTTAAAAGTTCCTTTAAAGCACTTTCCTTGTCACTAAAACTTAAAATGCACCACCGAAACAGCAGTTGACAAGTGGCACCAGCTTGACCCAGTAAAAAAACAGTTTTAATTTAATTGATTTAATCAAAAAATTAATTCACTTTTATATTTAAATCAAGCACGGCAAGAAAAACTTACAAGATTGTTGTACTACAAAAAAAAACCGAAATAAAACCTTTAATGCTTTGAAAGCTTTTCAGCCTTGTCCATATTCATAGAAAAGTATACTCTAGTGTAAACACTTAATTTCCTTTGTGTTTCCTGTTTGTAACTCTTTGTTTTTCGTGTTTTTATTTTCTATTTTGTTACACACTTATTAGCATAATAGAAATTAACATACACACTTTCAAAGTTTTGTGAATTTTTAACACACATATACACACTTTAATAAATTCAAATATGCACACACACATGTAAATTACGACATGTAATCATTTTCTTACTCACACATGCTAATGAGTGAAAGGAAGAACAAACGAATACGTTCAAATTAAACTAACTACCAACAAATAAACATATAATTTAAATGTTTAAAACACCTTTTCTAAATCCCCTCAACCCCACCCCCCCCCCTCCCCCCTTACCATCTTCTTATCCCTGCCGCTTTGCATTTAAAAACACCAATCAGTTGTAGCAGTAAAATGTCTCTTGAAATTCATACGAATCGGGTGCGTGTTTTAAAATCATTTTATTACAAATTGTTTTCAATTATAGAAAATTTCTTCAGGGGAAAAAAATTAAATATGTACTTGCATAACGGAAAATACATTTAAATTCTTTTCCTCTGCGTATTTCCGTGACAAAGTTGGTAAAGCTGTTTTGTGGCTTGAATTTCAATAATTTGAATATTTTTCTTCAAGATAATTAAGCAATACAAATAATTCCGCGTCTTAAAATTGCTTAATTAAAGATTTTCATAGAACAAATATATCGGTCTTCTAATTGGGGGTGGGTAAAGAAATTAAACGTTTTTGTTTAATTTAAAAATTTAATAGACCTTAAATATGCTATAAAACGTTTTATGCGCGAATTTATTTGTATTGGGGCTTTTTGAACAAATGAATCGATACATTTTCAATATAGAACTTATGAAACATAAAGTATAGGGAGATTCATCGGGAGATTTGATTTATGCACGTAATGTTAAATAAAACACATAAATTTGACAGTGAACTTAACCCATTTTTCGCCGACCAGTGATTATAATCACCAGCACTATGACTGTTTTTTTTTTTTTTGTTTTTTTGTTGCAATGTTGTTTTTCTGTCAGTTACTTAAAATCTTATTTTGTTAATATATTGTCGGTTTACTTGGTGCGGCAAAAAATGGGTTAAAATTTTTATTATCGGTTAAAGGACAATTTATGGCATTTACTGTTTGAAATTATATCATGTAAATGTTGGCCATGACTACGTCTAAGGTGTTCCGTTCGGAACGTCCAATTTTAAGCGACTCGTTCGAGCATGGCGACTGGTATCTCGCGAATAGAACGAGTACTGTTGGCTTCCAAAGCGTCAATCGTAGCTAGCGTATTCCTGAAGACCTCAGACCTCACACATGCCCAGAGAAAATAGTCCAAACGTATGATACTGCAGGATCTAAGTGGCAGGATCTGCCGTAGCAAAAGTGTTTACCATAATAATGTCTTAACAATGTCATTGTTTTACGCTCTGTATGATTCGTAGCGCCATCTTGTTGAAATCGGAGCTCACCGTGACCATTCGCTTGTATTTCAGGAAGCACATAGTCCTTCAAGATGGTGCGATAACGGTTACCATGGACGTAAACATTCTGATTTTCCTCATTTTTGAAGAAATATGGACCAATCAATCCATAGCCCATAAACCAAACCATACGATTCTTTTTAATGTATGTAATGTAGCTCTTGGTACTCTTCGAGTTGTTCAACAGCCCAAATACGGCAATTTTGTTTATTAACGTATCCATCCGGCCAGAATGTGCTTCAACACTGAACAAAATTTTACGATGAAACACCGAATTTTCATTGAGTTTTTCCAGAGCCCATTCTGACCCATTTGGAGACGCTGTTATGGTGTGAGTCTTTTCATGATGACTTGCCAAACGATACTGAAAAAAATGACAAAGCAGCCTAAGTCACGCCTCATGACTAGCCGTTAAAACACATCAATGCCCAGGGTCGAATAAATAATTTTCCCTATTTTTAAAACTTTGTAAAAAAATGTATAGCAAAAACGTCAAGTATGTATGTTTGTATGTATATAGTAAATTGGGACTTATACACAGAAAGAACTGTGTATTGGCCACATTCTACGAAGACCCGCCAATGACATCAACGGAAACTCCATCTGCTGGAATCCTCAAATTAACCGAAGAGTTAGGAGATCCGCACATACATGGAGACGACGAATTGAGATCGAAGGTGCTACCATGAACAAAAGCTGGGGAGAAATAAAATTTTTCGCGCAAGAAAACTTACGTTGTAACGTGTTTGTTGGGGCCCTATGCTCCTGATAGGAACAACAAGAACGTATATATAATACAAAGAAAGAGAAAACTCGTACTTAACTTAAGGTACTTTTAGTACGTGTCGTTTTATAAAATTTGAGTACGAAAATACTTAAAACAATCCGAAATGGGACTATTTCCGAAAACTGCTATATTCTATATGCGTGGGTTTGTACAAGAGAACAAGAAGAAAAACATACATTATTTTTATGTTTTTTTTTTTAAAGTAAAATAAAAAAAAATTCCGATTTATATTTATTAAAATTATTTAGGCCCTATTTGTATAAAACGCAACGCAACGCCAAAAATTAAATTAGCAGAGTTCAGTGCTTGGTGCGATTGGTCTTGCAAAAGAGCAAATGCAAAATATTGTTGCTCTTTTATGAAAACTAACGGAAACTCAGTGCATGTTGTTGTTGGATTTAGCAAAAGAGCAACGATATTTTGCATTTGCTCTTCGGCTAGACCATTTGCACCAAACACTGAACTCCGCTTTTGAAAGCAAAAAAAAAAGTCAAAAATATTTTATAATTTTGTTGTTGCTTTTCACAGCAATTCTTATTGCGTTTTAAAAATTTTTCAACGGCTCAAGATATGCAGCGTTTGAAAGTTATAAATTCAATATGAATTTCTGTAGAAAGCAAAAACAAAATTATAAAATATTTTGGACTTTGTTCAATGTAATTTTTGGCGTTTCGTTGCGTTTTACAAAATTAGGGTCTTAGTTAAAAACATAAAATTTTCGAACTGAAATGATTACGAAAACCAGGTCGGGCAAAGGGTTGTCAGGTTCTTATGGACCTTCATCGCCAAATAGTATATCCAAAATCGCAAAAAATCGCCAAATATTATTTTTTTAGATTATTGGTAAAAAAAAATCGTTTTATATAAAAATAAGTTACCGTGTTATAGTCGGCTGAGCCGAATCTTTGATACCCTCCACCGACAGGAGTGGGCTCTATATGATAAATATATAATAAATATATTATAAACTCAGCTTCACAAAAACGAACGTCAGCATTGAAATTGGTTGCGGTTTAGACCTGAATTAAATTATTGACCGACAATAAGAAAATTTTATGCGTTTCTTTTTAGAACTTTGAACTGGCTTGAGTAAAATGTCATGATTCGTAGCAGTTTTAGCCGAACTAAAATGATTTTTAGGAGGGTAATTTGTATTGGACCTGTGGGAAATTAAGGACCAATCATCCCCAAATTCTGAAGACTGAATTCTGGTGCTACAAAAAATTAATAAGAATAAATTTCAATACAGCAGTGTAATTAGTTTTAGCGTTAACAGTAAATTTCACAAATTTTCATGATATTTTTTCTGGCCATATGAATGTAGGTAAGAAATTTAACCCCAATATCTATACCTGTAATGATTTTAGGCAAATTTTATTATTATCCCAAAGTGGGATTTATTTGGTTTTAGGCGCAATAAACTGTTTTCCGAGAGTAGGGTTTATATGGGACCTAGTGTAATTTATGGACCGATCTTAAAAAAATATTGCAGTGTGATTTCTGATAATATAAAACTGTGGCGTCCAAATTTTAGTATGCTAGCGTTATTTATTGGTTTTAGGCGTACTAAGCTGTTTTCCGCGAGAAAGGTTTATATGGGGCCTATGGTCAATTATGGACCGATCACGAAATTTAACAGTATGATTTGTAGTCGTATAAGGCGTATTCATGCAACATCTTATGTCATTCCGTGCATTATTCCACCATTTATGTTAGTTTGTGTATCAAAATTATCAATTTTTTTAGGGTGGTGGTTCGACATTTTGATTCATAGTTCTGATCCTACTGGACCGATGTTGCTGGATTTCAATCCAAAACTGCTTAGGATAACTACAACCAATTTTAAACCAAGTTTGTTTTTTTTCTTTTGCATTTTTCGAAAGTGAGAGTGTTTTCAATAGATGGAGAGACAGACGGACATGGCTCAAACGACTTAGAATTACTCAAGGAGCCAGAATATATATAATTTATGGGGTCTTAGATGTATAATTAAAAAAGTTTCACACGGAATGACAAACTTAGTATACCCTCATTCACCACAGTGGTGGTGGAGGGTATAAAAAATTTTCAAAATTGTAAATTTTTACAATTCAACAATTTGTTTTCATGATTCTATGAATTTAGTATAAATTTGGTGATTAGAGACAAGTTTTAATTTTTTCTGTGTACTCATAAAATGTTTCATATAAATAAGAAAAAAAAAGTTAAAATGTGTTTTAAAAATCGTCAAAATAGCCGCCAGCTTTTTTAAATATCGTCATGCCGCCAACCACAAAATATCATCGACAAAGAGGCTTAGAATGCGCCACGTTTTGCGAAAAATCGCTACATCTGACAGCCTGACTCGGACATGCTACTAGTGTCTTATATTTGAGAGTTCTTCTGTAAAAAAAAGGTAGCTAAAGTAAATAAATAAAAATATTGTCTATTTCTCTGGTTGTCGGGGGGGCAAGTTTAAATTAGAAACGTCCCTTTCCAATTATATAAAATACGAATTCGAGATTAAACAAACTTATAAAAAAAAAATTTTCTATAAAAAATTTATTGTAGAAAAATATTGTTTACTGCCAGGCCCACAATATCGAAAAGAACATTTCTTTCGCATTTTTATATTGAAAACAATAATAAAAAATTTAAATTTGTTTTTGTTTTCAATATAAATATAAGAAAGAAATGTTCTTGTCGGCATTGTGGGCCAGGCTGTTTATTTTTTTTGTAAACCTATTTTCCATAGAAAATTTACTTAAAAAAAAAAAAAAAAATTTGTTAAGAAAAATTTTTATATAAAATTATTTTCTAATCCAAATTTTTCATGTTTTTATCAGGCTAAAGATCATTAAATTTAATTTTTATTAAATTATTTTTTTGAAGAAAGTAAGAAATAATTTCATGTTATTCATTAAAATTAATTGATAATTTATCATTCTTGACCGACCGGGGAATTGAACCCACGCACAGTGGGTTCGATTGTACCCAAAGTGGCGATTATGTAGTTTTAAAATATTATATTTTTTTATTGATGAGTTATTAAAAGAACATAAAAGCTCAGCATTTTAGAAAAAAAAGTTAAACAACTTTTTTTAACCCGTTAAGCGCATTATTGTTTTTGGGGAATAAAATACTTTAGTTTTCAATTTATACTGTAACTTTGGAATGAAAAGCGATAAAATAAAAAATAAAATTGGAAATAAAAGCATACTTAATGTGCTATTAAAAATTTTAAATAATATTTTTATTATATGTATTCATATTAGTATAAATTGAATTTAAAGTCCAATTTTTGTTTTTCAAAAAATTTTCTATATGTACAATTTTTTTTTTTTCAAAAAAAGGCATAAAAGAGAATATTATCATTTTTTAGTAATAAATAATCATAAATACATGAAAACACAACTTTAAAAAAAAGGAAAAAACATTTTTTTTAACCAGTTAGCCGTTTTTTGTTTTTCGGAAAAAACATAATCCACAATTTTCTCTGTAACTTTGATATCAAAATAAATTTTAGAAATAAGTTAATAATATGTATTCATATTAGTATAAATTTGTATCCAGTTTTTGCTGTCACTAAACTCAGTAAATGTAAAAATGAATCTCAAATAATAAAAAATTTAAAATTTTTTGGGATATCGAGGGCCTATATTCAAAACCCTCTATCTTTGATTTTAACGAAAATGACTTTTTAATGGTAAAATGTTCAGTAAAACAACCCTCATCTATGGTGTGATTTTCATAACAAACATATTTTTTTTTTGCTGTTTTATTTGCATTTTTGTACTTTCTCTATCTTACACAATTAATTTTTCTGAACGCAAAACCCTCTATCTTTTCTAATAATTAATTTTCAAGTATTTTTTGGAATAAATTGTTCTTGCACTACAAGTTTTTTTTACTATTTTTTGCAAGCTGAACATAAAGTTGACATTATACCACCGGAATACCATTACTTTTACGATCATTTACACCAATCAAACTCCAAACAAACTTAAAAAAGCAAAAACAAAAAAAAAATTTTTTTTTGCTATAACTTTTTATTTAATATTGTTAATTGTTAATGTTTTTATCTTATGTTGTATTATCTTAAATAAACCACGTCAAACACCGGCAGATGGCATAAATAATATCAAAATAATTTATTTTTATTAAAATGCAAAACCCTCTATCTATTCAATTTGCATACATACATATTGAATATTTTTGAGAAGCAAAACCCTCTATCTCGCATAAAGTCCCCAATAATGCACAATTTTATGAACCAATTATCTGTAAGATTCAGTAGTTGATTTAAAAAATATTGTAGAATAGCGAATTTTAATAACTCAAGTAATACGCGAAAAAAACAGTTTTTTGGCTCTCCTGAAAAGTTGTGTTTTCTAAGATAGAGTATTTTGAATATAGGCCCTCGATATGTTTGTTTTCGAGAGTTTTTACACAAAAATTAAAATAAAAAAAGGGCCGGGCATTGTCTGGACTTTTTTAAATATAAGCTAATATCCTATACTTATCTAAAATCCATAAAACGGATTCCAACTCTTACTAACTTACTAAATACTAACTTAATGCGGAAATTACCACAATTTTGGACCTTTTTAAAAAAAAATTATTAAAAATATTTACACATAATTTTTACAAAAAAAAAAAAAAAATACTATATACTTTAATACAAGATGTTGAAGGTTCCATTTTAATAGATTTGCCACAAATAAGAATCTCTTGAATTTTAAAAATTTCCAAATTTTTTACTCTTTTTTAAAACAGCAATAATTTGCTTACTGTGACCGCTCACTGAAAAGAAAGTAAACAACAAGTAAACAAGTTGATTGATTTTCACAGCTAGTGATGCATAATCTTATCTACTTTTACCCTATACCAATATTTATTTAAAACCTTTATTTCTAAATTTCAATTAATCGCCATTATGATACCATTTGAACCCAATGTGCCACCTTCACGGACAGGTTGAATTGATATGTTTCAATAGAAACCACGCTATCTCCTCAGTAATCTTTGCCGTTTAACACTCACCGCCGTTGAAGGCGGCATGCAGTCAATAGTCAATAGTCAAACATCGATCTTTAAACCAAATGGTATATTTGCTTGCTGGATCGAAAATAATGTTGTTGTGAATAATTATCTGTTTTAATTGATTTACATTTTCCTCCTTACTTCCGTTTTTCATACTTTTTGTCAAGAAGTCTTCTTGAAGTCCAAAGTACATTTTTCTGTTTTTCATGTCTTTGTCTTTCATTTTTTTTCGTTGACCCTTTTTCAGCACAACTTGAAGAACAAATGTAAACATAGAGTTTGTGCTTTAGATGTTAACAATAATTACACTGTGCTAGAAATTGACACTGTTTTTGAGACAAGCCGGGTTCCTGGCGTTTTAACCTAATTGGGGTACGCTGAATCCAGTGGTGCTAACCGTCTTTTTTAGGTTAGCTCTGGTTTTTGCGATATAGTGTTATTTCGAACACGGAGGAGGTTTTTAGTCTATTGAACAAAGTCAAAAAAACGAAATTCCGCAATAAAATGTTATTTAAGAAAAGTTAAACTTTTTTTCTCATAAGTGCAGTCGTGTTAGAAACCAATTTTTTTTTTTTTTTTTTGGAAAAAAAAGTAATTTTTTAGCAATATTTTGAAATTTTTGTTTTCTTTAAGATTCATCAAAAATGGAAAAGTGCAGATATGCTTCTAATATTTTCTAGAAATATAAAAATCAATATCTCGAAAGCCAGAGCTAACCTAAAAAAAGGGTTAGCACCACTGGATTCAGCGTGTCCGAATTAGGTTAAAACGCCAGGTACCCGGCTTGTCTGTTTTTTCAACTAGCACAGTGTTGTTATTGTGGTTAATTTATCGAACTGTTTATGGTTTTTAATCCAACTTTTTCTGCAGAAAATTTTGTATTTTTTATAATTCTGTTAAAAAAAGGTTTGCTGCAAAAAGTTATTTTTACAACATCCTCTTTTATAAAAGACTCCTTGCTATAGAAGCTTTTTAGAAAATGTTCTATATTGGATTTTTTTCTATTAATTTTTTTCTCCCATTTATCTTGCAACTTCTTTAACAAGTTTATATAAATACTCCTTTTAACATTTGCCTCCAGTTTTTTTTTTTTTATTCCAACATATTTAGGAGAGCAAAATGCTTGAAAAATCTTTTCTCAGAGAAAAAAACTGTTTCTTTTCTTTTATTGCGCTAAATTAAATTTCCTAAAATTAATTTCCTCTTTTAGAATTCTTTAGCCTTTAAATTGAATATCTAAAATAGTGTAAGAAAGCTGAAAAAATAAAACAACAACAATCAGGCACAAAAAGGCTCAAAACACTATATGAACACCCAAAAAAAAAATAGACACTTGCAGCCAAACACACATCGGTAGATATATCCAAGTTGCACCGGATGTAAATATTTTCCTTTCTTAAGCATAAACTTTCTTTATTTTCTTTTCTCGTTCGTTTTTATTCCAGTCTCAATTTCTTTCTTTTTCAAAAACTTACAAAACAAATCCCATGGTTGGTGGTTGCACCTACACAAGAATGTGCAGAGAGGAAAACTGAAGACAACAACAAAAAAAGCCCCTGCAACAGCACGTCAGAATATTCAACACAGGAAACATTAAAGTTAAACATATCTGTGCTTGCTGCTTGCAACATGATGAACTTTATTTAATGATGATGGAGAGATGATGACGACAACGACACCGACGCTTGGCTGACTGACTAAATTCAATCTAGAACCAACAACAACTGAATATTTACAACAACAATTGGAAAAAGTGAGAACATTTTGCCAACAACAACAGCTGCAGTTGAACAAAAAAAAAATAATCTTTTATGAATGGAATGCAATTTGTCTTTTTTTCTTCTTCCATAATTCCGTTTACATCCCTCAGGCCTTGAAAATCGTGCGTGTCATGAAAAAGAATCGAAAAACATGTTAAAAATAGAATGAGTTTGATAATATTTGAAATTCACAGATATTTATAGTCAATTTACACGTTTTTACGATTTAATCGATAACTGACTTTTTACATACATGAGTTTTTTTTATATTCCTCGTTTGTTTATAAAGGACAGCCAAAAAACTAAAAAAAAAATGAAGTTTTAATGGAGTATCATTAAAAGTTTAATGTATGAAAATTTACCAAAAAAAAAAAAAAAAAAAAAAAAAAATCAATCATTCAATACTTTTTACTGCATGTGTATAAACGATCAATGATTTGAGATTTAAAAGAATGATATGGTTAATTAATTAAAATTATTGAAAATTTGTGTAAAATAAGTTGGGGGATTCACAAGTTAGTCTTAAAGTTGTACAGTCACGTGTTTTAAAATAATAACAAGAAATATATATGACCGCTGTGGGCAACCGCTTGTAATTGAGATTTATACTGTACAGCTATGACGAATCCATGTACACAGTATTAAAATTTTTATTTTGTTGGAAACCCAACAATATTTTTTTAAAAAAAAATTGTTAAATGTTTCGTTACGTTTTAAAATTTTACGACTTAACGTAGTCTTATTCAAATATTTAAATGTTAATCATACGCCACGGTATACGAGCAGTGGTATAAGATGAGCCCTCAATGAACGCCTTGAATGCCTCGAAAATGCTGACGACACCTGCTTATGGTCACGAAGCTACAGAGATATGATATCAAAACTCAAGTCTATAGATATTGAAGCCGCAAAGGCTGGTCTTATGATAAACACACCACCAAGAGCAAAAGCATACGCTGCAGCACTTTTAACACAATTAAAATACGCAACGTTGATCTGTGCCCATGTTCTGTAACTCCCGCGTCGAGAAACTTTTCGATTGAAATGTGAGAAATGAAACAAAAATGCCATAAATTGACAAGCCTTTGAAGAAAAAAAATATTGTTCCGCTCTCTTCATCGGTGGGTCTAGAGCAGAGTCCGCCAAACTCATACATTCACATTTCATGCTTCTCTCAGTTGTTTATTTTTGAGCGTAATTGTGTTTCTCTTATTCCACTGAAAAAAAATTTTGGTACCGTTTTTTACCATTAGCCTTACAAGTGTATTTGAAAGAGTTGTCGCAGTTCAGTAATTCAAACAAAAAATTGACTTATTAAAAAATTTTAAATTTCGAATTACACTACAAAAGTCGTCTTTAATATACATTTGTATGTAGGATATGTAGTTCTTAATATTTGAAGATAATATAACTACAAATTTAATGGTCATAATTTCATGTTTTCTGCTATTGAAAATTAATACAAGTTACGTTAAAGATGATACAAAAAATACTTAATTTTAAGCCTTACTACTTTGGTTACGAGTTAGAAAATAAAGTGATTTCGGCATAGAACTTCCTGTTTTTGTAATAAAAATAAAAATTTTCGTTAGGGAATTTATACTGAAAACAAAAAAAAAATAAATTTTTTTATTGTTGTTTTAATGTAAACTTCCAAACGAACATTTTTATTTTTATTACAACATGAGTCAGTAAAAGAGCATTCTCCCATTCTATATAGAACATTTTGTTAAGTGTTGTCTAGTAATAAGAGAAATAAAAATACAAATTATCTTCTTATGCTCTTTTCATTAGCGTGAGAGCATTCGCACATGTGCGGTGCTTTGGCGGACTCTGGTCTAGAGTATCCACTCAATTAATCGTTGTTCGATTAATCGAAGAAAATTTTCGCCATTATTTAATCGAATAATTAAAATGGCCAATTTCAAATAACGAATAATTCGAACAATTTATGTCAATTAATCGATTAAAATTAATTTCTTAAAAACTCAACTTTTTTTATATAAAAATACTAGCGGGCCCGTTGCCTGCTTCGCACGGCAAAACAAAATAAGAAAAGAAACACACTTGTTTTTAATAAAGTTGGTTTTGTTCCCTATTATTCAACTTTTAATTCTAGTTTCTTACAATCTTAGACTATGTATCACTTAAACTATCTTAGAGCTCTTTCGTAGACAACATTTTTGGTTTTGCCATGAGTTGTTACGTAGATAAAGAGAACTGAAGGCTTGCCAACACGTGAGCACGAAACATATAACTGGCCGTGTGAAAAGTAAGGATATTCTAAATCAATTCCGCACAATTCCAACGATTGCCCTTGCGCTTTATTTATTGTAATAGCAAATGCAAGACGTATTGGAAACTGTAGTCTTTTGAATTCAAAAGGTAAATCTGATGGAATCATTGGAATTCGTGGAATCAATACATCTTCACCTTTAAACTTCCCCTTTAAAATTGTTGCTTCGATCAAATTGTTCATGACCTTTTAAGCCAGCAATAGTCAATGATTGGCCTTGTGCTTTGTTGATGGTAATAGCAAAGGCAAGACGCAAAGGGAATAGGAGCCGCTTGAATTCAAATGGTAAATCGTTGGAATCGGTCATGCCGTTCTCCAGTTATGCGCTTAATAGAAAAAGTGGGCGTAAATGTAGGCGTGGTAAATTTTTCTTTCGATGAAAACTTAAAGTTGATTAATACGAACATTTGAAAGAAAAATTAGTCAACTCGATGGAGCAGTTTTCTGATTTTAGGTAAATCGAAAAAAGTGGGCGTAAAAGTGGGCGGGGCAAAATTTTCTTTCCGTAAAAACCTAAGTTGGACCATGGCGATCATTTTAAAGAAAAAATCGTTCAAATCGGTCAAGCCGTTCTCAAGTTATGGATTTTGCCACGCCCCTCCGCCCCCAGACCGAAAATTTCAACCAAACTTCATATAAACCATATATGGGCCACTGCCTACGTAGTGTATAAGTTTGGTTGAAATCGCACGACGCGTTTATGATTAGTTCGGCGACGTACATATACTGACTTATTTTTATATATAAGATTTTTTTTTTTTTTAGATTTCTAAACAATAAAAAATATAACAACTTAATAACAGGTTCTCATATTCTGTATCTATTGTGTTACTCGCACTTCTGAACATACTTTAGTCCTTTTTTAATATGTGGGTGTGTGTGAGATAAATCATGTAATAAACGATTACATACTAATGCCATACGTAAGAAATTTCGTACTAACATATCGCTTTTGCGTTCATTGTAACAAAATCTGTCTCTCAGATTATGGGTTTCGTTAAAGAAAGAAATTACCCAAACCTATAGAGTGGAGCTTGAAGATGAAGAATAATAAAGTTATCAGCCATGTTCGGTAAATCGAATACATATGAGTAAAATTAAAATGAAACAAAGTTTGAAAACGATCCAGTTTAAAAAGTTTCTTCATGCTTTTAGTTCTTATCCTAACCAGAACTTTACTTAAAATCAAGAAAAATTTCTGAGAATCTCCATTGATTTTATGTTGACTAGATTTTCAGGTAAATTAGTTAAATTGAATTACGAATAAAATATTTGTTTAAATATGCTGGACCTCTCATAAAAATGACGCGATAAAAAAGTCTAAAGTGAAATAAATAATTTAAAAATAATTTATAAAAATATGATATGAATTCCCGTATTAAGTATGGCAGGCGCGACATCAATGCAAATTCTCTGAAATACAATTAATTGAGCCCGATTTTTACTGAACCAAATGCTTTCAGATCATTTTATAGTCTGTTCAATCGAAGTAGGGTTTATTTTGTTTATAGTTTTATTTTTTCCTTAATCCTGTTTCGGTCGCTTTAGTGCCTTAAACTGTATGTTTTACAGCAGGGTTTTTGATTTTTTAATTATTTATTTTATTTAAAAGTTTAAGAACTATGTGCGTATTATAAATGAATTGTTATTTTATTGTTTAACTATATTTTTATTTCAAACAAAACAAAAACAATAATAGCTGCTTGTTAAAATTGTTAAAAAAAAAAAATTCAAAAATTTTGTAAAATAGTAAAAAAAATGCAAATGACAAAAAATATTGATAAGATAAATGAAGTTGATTATAAAGAAAGTGTAATGCAAATTTTTAAATGCCTATTTCTTTATATGTAAGTATGTGTTACACCAAAAACTTTCAGTCGGCGGTTTTTGTTTTGAAAACCAAATCTCGCTAATGTCAAACAAGTATAATGTAAACGAACCAGATTTGAAGGAAGATTTCAAATGAAATCTACTAGATTTCGATGTAATGTAAATGGCCTATTAAAGTATTAGGATAAGATTTGATTACTCATTGTTAGTTCATATTTAATATATGAAGATTCAATAAAGAAACTATGAAAAAACATTTAAACAAACAGCTGTTTTCTCACTTAACAGCGTCTGTTACATTTTTGGCGAGTAATAGCTGTCACGTAAGGAAATTACTCGCCAATATACTGATAAAGTGTGTCTGCAAAATTTTTGTGAGAAAGTTCCCGCTTTGAACTGTCAAATAAACTCACGCATAAAAACGGAGTGAAATAAGATTTTAACATTAAAAAATAAATTAAAAATGAAAATTGTAATTAAAATGAACACGAAAGAGATAAGTATTTTGTACTTGGCAGATTTTTTCATTGTTTAATTTTTTTGCTTTTAAATTTTTTGAGAAATATACGAATGTTTTCCAAAGCAATTTTTTTAATCAACGATATGTTTGACTGGCGTTCTCAACATCTGCATTTTTATATCGGCTTCGAGTGGAATATTATGACATTTATAAAGTAACACACTTTTTTCTCACTTTTCGAGAAACAATGGAATATTTTGTTTCACATGTTTTCGATGCGAGAAGTTCTCACCAAAGTTACAGAATATGGGTACTGGTACTGATTTGTATGAAATATAAATAAGTCTATTGTAAGATCGCCGCGATACACCAATATTTTTTTATTTTTAGCGACGAGTATTCGCGGCCAAAAATTCGTCGTTCGTCTCAGTTGTGTTCCTAGCATTAAGTATACACATATAAATATTTAAAACAGAAAAGCCATCTCTAAACCAGAATTTTTAACAACTTTTTTTATTCGGTGGAAAAGCATTTAACATGTATCAAAATATGCTTCAAAAAGGTGAAATATGCGCTGTAAACTCAAAAAATGCTGCAAACATTATCTTTTAACTTAAGCATTCAAAAATATGCTGCAAAGGGTAAAATATGCAAAAATATACCTTAACAAATCGATGACAAACACACACAAAAATATCTACAACGGATAAATATATTTGTCCAATTCACAAGCTCTGCCTTGAATGGACAAATTCGTTGTATGTATGAAGGTATCGTTACTTTATCGTATTGGTAAGAGTCAAATGGAAAATATAAATTCAATTAACAAACATTGTCAATTCACTTTGAGCAAACAATTAAAGAAGATTTTCAAATATCCTTTTTACCAAATAATAGAAACAATATGAAAAATAAAACTAAAAAAGTGAATAATGTAATCTTAACTATTTTTTATTTCTTCACTCTTTTTTATTATTTATTTCTCCTTTAATAAAGTTTGCCATTCACATTGGTTAATACCATGAAATTAAACCAGGTATGGGAGTTTTAATTTGAATTGAAATGGTTTTAAATATTAATTTATAAGCAAGTTTAAATAAAGGGTCCGCCATCTAACGTTTTTTTTCAACTAGTGCTTATTTCGTGAATGGTAACACTTAGCTCATGTCTGATTTGACAGATAATTAGTTTTATCCTTCCGCTGAACGAATATGGTTGTGTATACGCTTGAACAACGCTGGGAAATATTGCGACATTACTTTGAAAATCATGGTATTGTTGCAGAATGTGTGCGAAAATTGCGTACGGATTTTGGAAGAAGAGAAGCACCGTCAGCTCCGTATGTTCGTTATCTTGTGAAAAAAGTGAAAGAAACTGGCATCCTCATCGATAAACCAAAGCGTGAAAAGCCAAAAACAGTGCGTACACCCGAGAATATTGCTGCTGTGGCAGAAAGTGTGCGTGAAGCGCCATCAACATCAATTCACCGTCTTTCTCAACAATTGAACATTTCGGAGACATCATTGAGACGAATTTTGCATAAAGACCTTGGTATGACACCATACAAAGTCCATTTGGTTCAGGAGTGGAAGCCAACTGACCATCCAATGCGTTTTCGCTTCGCTAAGTGGGCCTGCGATCAACTTACAGAAGATGCCGATTTTGCCAAAAAAAAAATCATCTTTTCAGATGAAGCTAATTTTGATCTTGGCGGGTATGTAAACAAGCAAAATTGTCGCATTTGGGGCACAGAAAACCCGCACGCATACATTGAAAAGCCGATACACCCAAAACGAGTCACTGTTTGGTGCGGATTTTGGTCCAGAAGCATAATTGGGCCATTTTTCTTCGAAAATGAGCAAGGAGTGGCCGTTTCAGTCAATGGCGATCGTTATCGGGCCATGTTGGACGAATTTTTGTTCTCAAAAATTGAAGAGGAGAATATTGGCAACATTTGGTTTCAACAGGACGGCGCTACGTGCCACACAGCCAAAGCTACACTCGATGTTTTGCGCCCTGTTTTTGAAGATCGCATTATCAGCCGCAGAGCTGATGTCGTTTGGCCACCTCGGAGCTGCGATTTGACACCGTTGGACTATTATTTGTGGGGTGTCGTCAAAGATTAGTGTTTCGCCGACAAGCCAGAGACAATTGACGCTTTAAAGGACAATATTCGTGAAGCCATTGGTGAAATACAGCTGCACACAATCGATAATGTGCTTAAAAATTGGGATCGTGTAGGCTACTGCATGGCCAACCGAGGCAGCCATTTGAATGAAATTATTTTCCAATATTAGCCGGAAGGATTGTACTTTCAAATAAAAAAAGAAATTTGAGAAAATATTCAGTAGTTTTTTTTTATAGCATTTTCAAAAAGTTATTTGGCGGACCCTTTAGAACAGTTTAAAAAATAAATTGAAATAAAACAAACATTTATTAATCATTTAGAAGAAATAAATTTGTAGTTGTGGTTATCACATTGTAAAAAGATTTTTATAGCAAATCGAACATTTCCAGGCCTGGCATAAATACAAAATGTTTTAAACCACATCAAAATCAATTGTAAAATAAGACAACACTTTTTTATGAAAATTACGAACAAAAAATATACAATATTGTATAATAAAACGAGTATACAACGAACACGACGATACTTAGAGCTTGTGAATTGGACAATTTTTTCTTCCTTCATTTGTCGCACAAGGAAAAATATGCATATCTACGATTTCCCTGGATATGAATGGTATAATTTGTTAACAAATTAATGGAAGAAAATTTTAAACAAGAGTTTTTCCACAAATAAATATGAATGAATGATTTGTAATTTATTCATTTATATTTATTTTAAGACTTTTTAAAACTTTTATTTAATTTTTTTTTTTATTTAACAAAATAAGCAAAAAATTTTCTTCATAATTTGTTTTGATTGAAACTTTGTTCATCAATAAACCTCCCCCCAAAAAAAAGAAGTTTTACAACTTTAAACAACAAGGTAAAAAATAAAACAAAAAAAAGCCAATGAAAGTTAAAATTTTAAACAAATTTCAACCATTATAACCTTGTCTTTAAGTAAAAAAAAAAAAATGCGATAAAACTTTCTGTTTCATAAGCATTTTGGAAGTCATATAAATGAACTCTGGCTAATGAAGGAAATACTACAGTATTTTCCTTTGAAGCCAACAATGTTCGATACATTAAAACATTTTTTTAATTCCGTTGTTTAAAGTAATTTTTAACTCCCAAGGGCGGAGCTTAGGGGGTCACATAATAAGAGAGAGTCTCCAAAACCAATTAATGGTTTTAAAATACGAGTGCTCGACTAGACCAGGAAAGGAGTGGAGGGGTTATAGCCTCCATAACCCCCCCCCCCTTGGTTCAACGCTTTACTCTTTTCCTGTAGTGTTTTTATACTTTGACTGACATTGTCGATTGTCTGAAGGTCCTTAATATGAGTAATGAAAACGTAGCACATCGTAATTTAGTTACTTTTTCAAGTTGGTCTAGAAGTATTGAAAACAAAAACAAAATTTTAAATGTTAATTTTAATACTTGTACCAAATAAAACTTCAATTGTTAAATTTCGTTGAGTCTTCTTCAAACACGCGACTTCGTGCACTTTTGTTCCAGTACAAGGTTTTTAAATGCTTTTCTAGGTTATTTTCAGTGTTTTTGTATTTTAATTGATTTTAAAGATTTTAAACAAGGTTTTTTCTACGTAGGGTGTGTGTGAATAGGTAGCAAAGCACTCATGGAAGTAAAAGCTTGACACTGTTGAGGTGAATAAAATTTCACTAGTCCTAAAAGCTAGTATAAATTTTGACACGAGCGTAGAAATTCTTCACAATTTTAATTCACCATAGAACTTTGCTACTGTTTCAAACACACCCGTAGTAGACAATTTAAAAAATTAGCGTTTTATTTGTTAATTAAGATTAATTTATATTTGTGTGGTCATTTCCTAACAATAAATTAAAGTCAGAAGTGGCAATACCAAAACTATAAAATTGATAAAATAGAACTTCCAATGTCTAGCGCTTTTTAGCCATTCCGATATGGAAAATTACTATAGACATTCATTAAGAAATAGGCAGCATTTATACAATGATTTTAAAACATGTCTTTCATATATTTTCGTTCAAAGCCGCTACCAGAATTTTTTTTACATTTACATTGTGACTTTTAAGACTCTTTTTTTATTGTTATTTGAAAACATGAATGAAAATAAAACATTTTAAATGACAGTAAAAGAAAATAACACCTAGTTTTGGGGGCATTTATACGATGTCTTTTCAGACATGTCTTTTTTATTCATTCTCTTTTGAACATGCTACCAAACCACCTTTTGCATTTTCCCGAGGTCTTTCCAAACATGTATGCTTTCATGTATAATTGTCTAATCTTCTTTTTATATATATTTAAAAACATGAAAAATTATGTAACCAAACCAGAAAACTCAATTTGTGTCTATTTGGCAACCTCGTTTTCTTCTCTAACCCTATTGCCTACAAACAACACAAACGTGTAAATGCACCTTTTCACGATGATTTACAAGACATGTCTTTTTAAACCAACTCTCAAAAGCTTCTTAAATTTCAGGGGTGTTTCTTTTTTGCAGCCAGCGTCTATTTTTTCTTATTTAATTAGTAATCTTTTCGTATAAAAAAATTTGCTCCACAAAAAATTGTTTCCACAAAATTTTGATGTGTATTGAATTTTTTTTTTTATTTATGTATTATATGTACTTAATTTTTTTAATTTTTTGTTTTTCTATTGGAAATTCATACTCAATTCAGGTTTTTTTCTAACCTGCTTTTTTCTCTTCCTCGCTCACTCCCAACCGAACGAAAAAGACATGATTTAAAAATAGGCGAAAAAATCATAGTCAAAATTGGGCGTTACAAAAAAAATCAACAACAGAAATCAGTTTTTTGTACCCTTCTTTCTTCTATACCGAAGTCGTCTTCAAATAATAAAAAACATGTTTTAAAGACATGTCTTAAAAATGATCGTGAAAATTCCATCATAATGACTTTCTACATTCTCAAGACACGTCTTAAAAATCATCGTATAAATTCTGCCATAATGACTTTCTAGATTCAAAATGTTTTTACGGCTGAACGAGCCAGAGGTAATGGGTGATTCAAGTAGAGATACTTTTTTCAATAGCCTTTATTTGACAGATCACGTGTGAGTCGTGTCATGCTGTCATGTTACTTTTGTTTAGTATTGTTTGGCATTTTATAATGGAAAGACTTACGCCTGAACAACGTTTACAAATCGTTCAACTTTATTACGAAAATTCACGTTCTGTGAGGAATATGTTTCGTGCACTTCGCTCAACTTATGGTCAACATAATCGGCCTACTGAGCAAACTATTCGCAACACCATCACCCATTTTGAGACCCAGTTCATTACTGGATAATATTCGACCGAATAGACCACGTCCAGCACGTTGTGAAGAAAATATAGCGGCCGTAGCTGAGAGCCTACACGAAGACCGTGGAGAGTCGATTCGGCGCCGTTCGCAGCAACTCGGACTGACGTATGGAACGACTTGGCACATTTTACGCCGAGATCTTAAATTGAAAGCGTACAAAATACAGCTTGTGCAACAACTGAAGCCGCTCGACCTTCCCCAGCGACATCGCTTCGCTCTAAGGGCTCTTGAAAAGTTCCAAGAAGATCCGACGTTTTCGAGGCAAATTTTGTTCAGCGATAAGGCCCATTTCTGTCTAAATGGGTATGTAAACAAACAAAATTGCCGCATTTAGGACGAAGAGCAACCTGAGGAGATTCAAGAACTGCCACTTCATCCAGAAAAAACAACGATTTGGTGTGGTTTGTGGGCCGGTGGAATCATCGGTCTATATTTCTTTCAAAATTATGCCGGTGCGAACGTAACCGTCAGTGGCGACCGTTATCGTGCCATGATAACCGACTATTTGATGCCTGAAATTGAAGCTCGTGATCTCGGCGACCTTTGGATTCAGCAAGACGGCGCCACTCCCCACACACCGCATCAATCAATGGATTTATTCAGAGAACACTACGGTGAGCAGATAATTTCACGTTTTTGGCCGATCGTTTGACCACCAAGATCGTGTGGTATCACACCGTTAGACTTTTTCCTGTGGGGATATGTAAAGTCTAAAGTTTATGCGGATAAACCCGCTTCGATTCAGGCCTTGGAGGAAAACAACACGCGTGTCATTCGCCAGTTACCAGTCGAAATGCTCGAACCAGTCGTCGAAAATTTGACTCAACGGATGGACCATCTGCGACGTATCAACGGCCAACATTTGATAGACATAATCTTCAAAAATAAATGCCAAAGAATGTTCTTTCAAATGATAATAAACATTCCCCATTAAATTTGAATTTTCTGTGTTTTTTTTTTAAGTAGGGAACCTCGAAATGGATCACGCTTATTAATTAAACTTTAACATTTGCCAAAAGAAAAGTAACATATAATTTAACAAAAGGATTGGTATTGCAGGCAATAAGCAATGCGACCAATTGGGTCATTTAAGTGGCCACGATATCACCATAACCGATATGGACTAGGTGCGAAGGCAATTATTTTGATCGGTGAGAGAGCATAAATTTATGTTGGAATCATATTGGGTTTCCCAAAAAGCTTTTGTCTATGAGTCTCTTGGGCTTTCATTAAGCCAATATGTGGTGAAGCTAGTGGTGGAAAACACACATACTGTGATACTTACGCTTGAATTTGTTAAAGGGTACTTTACACTATCACACCAGTCGTACGTTTTTTAATAAAAATTCATCTCTGATCTTATTGTTTGAAAATTTTAAAAAAACAATAGCAACTATGGCAGTGTTGTAATTTCTCAACATGCATAAAACTTGTGATAGTCTAAAGTACCCTCAAACAGCGACAAACTTTCCTTAATTTGCTCAGTGGAAATTACACCAAAACCACAGCAGAACGAAAGTAAGGGCAATTTTCTAAAAAATTTCAAATTTGTATACCGTTCACCACAGAGGGTATATATACAAGTTCGTATTTATATAAGTTTGTCATTCCTTTTGTAGTTGCTACACTATAAAAAAACACTGAACCGTTAAGAACTGAACGCATATTCAACGCAAAACTGAACGTTTTGTTTGGTTTTTTACTTGGGCATTCAAGGTGCAAAAAACCTAATAAACATTCAGAAAAACTGAACGTTTGTTTGGGTTTTTACATCATTATTTTTTTTCTGTGTATAAACTGCAGATTTATTTCTTAATTTTTCCAAATTCCTTAAGTTTAAATGAAAACAAATGTGTTGAATTACATAAGTTCAAAAACTTTTTTTTTTTCTTTAAGAATTTTTTTTTCCTCAATTTCGTAACTCAATCATAAAAATTATGACAAATTTTTGTTCTCATTTAAAACATAAATTCAAAGTACAACAGTTAACCTCGTGTTACCAATTGGCCCTAAATGCAATCTTACGTGTCAACATTTTTACAACATAAAAGACTTTTAATATCTTTTTAATATAATTGAATTGTCTCACGCGATCTTGTACTTCAACTTAGTTAATTCGCACTTCAAATCCAAAAATAACAAAACAAACAATACTCATACTCCTACACGAATGGATTCTTTTTGTGTGACTAGTGGAAAAAAGATGAGCAAGGGGCCTTACAAGAGGCCTTATTAAGCAGCAAAGTGCTGGCGTCAACAAATTAACTCGTCTCAGATACTTCTTCCTTTATCGTTTAGAAAAATTTATAAAAATGGTGAGAGCAGATAACTGTCAAATTTAATTACGTATTTTTTTTGACATTTCATAACAAATTGTTTTCAAACTATATACATTTTAAATTTATTTAAGCATATCGTAATATCGAGTTTAATAGTGTAAAAGGTGCTAAAACACTACCCATAAGCAAAAACACTTCTATTACTAAGTAACGTATGTATTTACATTAGACCGACTCACCTTATATGGGCAAAAAAAAAAGTTGAAGTTGTACCTCCCTGAAAATTTACTTAGACATGTTTTATGAAGATTCGCAAAATATTTTGACTCTAGCGATTATTTCCCGTGAGCTAAGCCCCGTCAAAAAAGGGTTCAAAAATGGTATTTTTCATGAAAAAAAAATTTAGTAATTCTTTTTTTGTCTAATGAGTGTTCAAATATAATAGACATTAAAGGATTCTTTGATTCTGCATTAAAACATTTAAAAAATCTAGCCACAGACTCGAGGTAGCAAGATGTTTATGTCAGTTTTTTGATGCCTTTCAATTCAATTGTTTGAAATTTTAAATAGCTTAAGCATTTTTTGTCAGATTTTCATTGCCTAACTTCGTTAGAAAGGTGTTGACCACGGCTTGAGTATTTAAGTTAACCCTTTACTGCACTATATTACCTTTTTAGAACATTTATTTAGACATAATTAAAAACTCTTTTTATAAATTTTTATATCTCGCTACCTCGAGTCTGTGGCTAGATTTTTAAAATGTCTTAATGCAGAATCGAAGAATGTCTATTACATTTGGTCACTAAGTGGACAAAAAAGATTTACTGAATTTTTTTATTCATGAAAAATACCATTTTTGGACCCTTTTTGACGGGGCTTAGCTTACGGGAGATAATCGCTAGAGCCAAAATATTTTGGGAATCTTCATAAAACATGTCTAAGTTAGTTTTGAGGGGGTCCATCAACAACTTTTTTTTTTTTGAGTCGTTCTAATTTACATATCGTCGGTCACAGGTAACATGTTTTATTGTACTTTTTAGGAGACAAAAAAAATATGTTATTACTCCGTTACTAAACCGTGTTGGAAGTAAATAAAAAAAACCAAAATTAGTAGGAGATATTTATTGTAAGATGGTGTAAAGAAAACAAAGTTATTGAAATAATTTCAGATTAAAAAAAAATTAAAATAAATAATACCCCGATTCGATTTTTTTGTCAACCTGTGACCGACGATATATGGCAATGAGACTAGAAAGACGGCTAGCCCCGGTAGGCTAGCTGCACCCAGAGAAAAAATATGTTTAAATTTGGTCACCTCCAACAAAACTATTTTTAAAGAGAATTGCAAACATATTATGTTTAAATTTAACCATATTATTGTCAACGATAAACATATTATTGTTAAATTAGTCCTACATCAAGAAGGCACAACCATATTATGGTTGCCTCCGAACATATTTTGGTTAGTAATAACTAAAATATGTTTAACATTTATAATAGCATGGTGGATTTTCAACCAAAGCATGTTGCTCTTAGAAAAGAGGAAAATACTATTGTTAATTTAAAAACAAATTATTGTCATATTTAACCATTACATGTTTAGAGGCAACCATAATATGGTTGTGGCTTCTTGATGGAGGACTAATTTAACAATTATATGTTTGTCGGTGACAATAATATGGTTAAATTTAAACATAATATGCTTAAAATTTTGTCTAAAAATAGTTTTGTTGGAGGTGACCATATCTAAACATATTTTTCTCTGCGTGTGGTAGTGAGCTAGTCTATCATTGAAGGGGTTGCGGGTTCGATTCCCGCCAGAGACTCTGGTCTCCTGCATACAAGCGTAGAGCTTCGCGGGATTAGCATAGGAATAAAAAAAAATAAGACATTAAAAAAAATATGTATCATTAATGTTCCTAAAATACGATAATAATAAGATCAACCTTTTAACTAAAAGGGCCCTTATAAGTTCTGGGCCGTGCAGCTATTTTTGCTAAATTTGTACATATTTTTATGTGTCATTTTGTCATAAATCAATTATATTAGTTGTGTACGGGTATGATTTTATTAGATGTAAAAGCCGCATTCGACTCAGTTTGGCACTATGCCCTCCTTTTTAAAATGGGAAATGCCAACTTTCCCACACACTTAATTAAAAAAATAAAAAGTTTTCTTTAGAATCGGGAATTTAAGGTACACTTAGGAAATTTTTCCTCAAATAAAGTCAAAACGTTTGCTGGTTGTCCACAAGGTTCCTGTCTCTCACCCATTTTATATAACATCTACACTTCTGATTTCCCAGTTCTTCGTGGCTGTAATACATCCATCTTTGCTGACGATACAGCTTTATTATGCTCAGGAGAGCTAGCAGAGGATATAATTAACAATCTTCAATCATCGTTAGAAATTGTGTGTAATTATTTCACTAAATGGAAAATTAGTCTTAATTGCTCGAAAACTCAAGCCATATATTTTACTAGGAAAAGAAAGGAATGTTACACCCCACAACGATGTCTACGATTTCAAACATCTGATATTCCTTGGGGATCAAAAGTTAATTATCTTGGAGTCATATTGGACTCAAAATTAAACTTCAAAGAACACATTTCTTATACCGTCAACAAAACCAACAAAGTTACAAGAATATTATATCCTTTTATTAATAGAAAATCAAAACTAAGCTGCGATAATAAAATTATAATGCTGAAAGTTATATTTCACTCAATAATGTTTTATGATGCTCCAGTCTGGGCAAATATAGCCAATTCCCACATAAAAACTCAACAAATAAAACAAAATAAGTTACTCAAAATGGTGTACAACCTCCCGAGGCACTTTTCAACTTGGAGTCTGCATAACATAAGCAATATCGAAATGGTAAATGAAAAATTACGACGACTTAAATGCAATTTCGACCAAAGATGTCAGTTATCACAATATCAGCATATCAACAATATGGTATCTCCTGTAGATTAGTTTTAGGATTTAAGTTTTTTTTTATCTAAAATATACATACATTTATATATATATATTTTTTGCTCAAAAGAAAGCTTAGGTCTTTTCCTTTAAGGTAGTTTTGGTCGCTTAGTGGGATGCGAGTGGGATATGTATAAAAAAAAATAATTTGTAAGTCAAGACGTCATATGCTAAAAGATTTAAAAATCCTCGTCTTGAGTTAGAAATTATTTTTTTTATACATATCCCACTCGCATCCCACTAAGCGACCAAAACTACCTTAAAATACCCTTTTCAAAAAAAAATACAAAAATAGTTTTAAATTTAAAAAAAAAAAAAATTTTAAAAAATTTTAAAAAAACAAAAAACATTTATTAAAGGACTTATGTGATTAAGATTAAATTTTTTAGATTATTTATCTTTTTGTTTTTATTATTATTATTTTATATTAATTTAATCATTATTACAAATAAATAAAAAAAATTTAATTTGTCAACATCTCTATAGAAAAAAGTGATTTTATTCCTGGGATAAACATATTGTGGGTATTACAGTATTGAGGGAATGAAATGCTAGTTAGGTATGTTATATACCGTCGGAAAGGTTAATTTGTCTAGTTTCTCAGCATAAGTTTTATTTTTAAGGTTTTAGAAACACTTACACACAAAAAGGAAAAAATTCAAAATAGTGCATATGCTTAAAATTGAAAACCCTCGTCTTGAGTTAGAAATTATTTTTTTTATACATATCCCACTCGCATCCCACTAAGCGACCAAAACTACCTAAAAGGAAAATACATAAGCTTTCTTTTGAGCAAAAAAAAAAAAAAAAAAAAAAAAATAACGTTTTCAAAAAAATTCAAAAAAAATAAAAAATAAGTTTTAAATTTAAAAAACAACTTTGATAATAAATTTTTGCAAGTGCACGTGCATAAAAAACTGAACGGACAAATTGTTTTTATTTTGTAAAAGTACTTTGTTTTTGTTTTTAATATGTTTTTTCTTTACCCACTTACAGCTACAATTAATGTTGGGAGAATTCTAACTAATTGTAGTGGGAAATGTAAGAAAAGATAAAAACTCATCACTGTTTTATTGTTTGGTATTTTGTTTAAGCTTTGATATCGTTGCAAATAAAACTTTTTGAGGGTATTGTAGGTAATTCTCATTCCTTCTGTAGTTTTGTTTGCTGATAGATTTGGCTTTTCTAAAATTATTTAGGAGAACGTTTCCTGACGATCTGGCCTAAGCAACCAGTGAAATGCGCATAGGAACAGCTTATCCTCCAACAATAAATTTCAGTATTTTTATCAATTATTAAAAAAGGGAATTAAGCACAACAAACAAAATCTTTTAATAAAATTTAAAATATTTAAAAAAAAAAAAAATTTTTCGAAAGCTTGAAGAAATATCTATCTAATTTGTTTAGGACAAATTTTGCTAACACCAGTAGATAATAAGTTACATGGATGAGAAAAAACACCGGTTTGGCCAAAATGTCAAATTTTGACTCCCTATAACTCAGAAACTTTTTGACCGATCTTGTTGAAAATTTGTGTCTAAACTACTACCCAATAAGACTAACCTTCGTGCAAATTTCATCCAAATCGGAAGACATCGATTTCAAAAGTTGGGTCAGTTGACATGAAATCCCCCATATATAATTTTTTTTTTTTTTTTTTTGTATTTAAATGAGGTTTTTTTTAATTTTTCCTCTTGATCTAAACTGTTATTTGTTTCTTTTTTATATATGGTTAACAAAATACTATTTCTGAGTAGAAAAGAAATTTATGTCTAAGCTCTCTACATTTAAAACACAAATATTGTATATACAAAGGATTGTACAAATGTTATTATAAATAAAGAATTGAATTGAAAATAAAGAATTGAATATTAGTTGTACTTATTTTGTTCACTTTTTTGTTCGCTTCTTAGAGACAAGAATCAATTTTATGTTGTTTGACTTCAAGAATATTTTTCAAGCCCACAATAATTATTATTTTTTTTAAGTCACTAATGAAATAATTTCTTAAACTTTTGTTTTAAATTTGTAATAATGGAACGTCCGATAAAATCCTACCATTAGCTATCGGTAGTTGATTAAAGCGATTTTCGAAAAAAGAGAACGAAAATGTAGTCAGTTGTGAACCTTTGTAAACAAAATGTAGGCTTACAAAAGAGTTACTCTTGCCGAACCTTGTGCCCGAACTGCAATTTGAAGATAATTTGATGAAATTTTTAATATAGCTTCTAATTGTGCAAGTCTGCTGGAAATTGTGAGAATTGGTCCATAATTTCACATCTCGCATCCATACAAAATTCCTTCTGATCGGAATCGGTCCTTATTTAACCATACACTCATAGAAAATGCATCTTCATATTGATGACGCCCTAACATAAGAATTGTGACATCAATGTTATTACAAGTGGCATCAATGCGGCACCGACGAGTCTTTTTTCCTTTGTTACTGAGTCATTGCACTGATGACATTTTTAACTTAGATATGTCATCCCATTGATGACATAATTTCAATTTTTGATCATGATGGCAATTTGGCCAAGTGATAATAAGGCTGACATCACAATGATGAAAAGTGTCATGGGGTCAAAAACGAACGAAGACACTTGTCATAGTACTGATGTCAAAATACAACAGCGTTATGACGCCTTTTCTATCAGTGTAGCTCCCATACAAATACCACTGCCGAAAATGGCTTTTAATGTAATAACTTCCTTATAAAATTTAGTATTGATATCAAATTTGAAAAAATATACGTTTTATAATAGCGATTATGTCACGACAAAGTTTTGTGCGAGTATTTTCCGTTCGGTCATATTCAGCCTGATTTATGTGACAGAGTCATTAAAAATTAGACATTTTGGTTACGAGCCATCCAGCGATGCTGTGACCAACATTTGCACAATGTTATTTATTTTATTTATAATTTCGATCTCTCGTATAGTCCTACTTCAGTTTATATAAATTTAGAAATAGAAAGCGCTTAATAAGAAACCCCTTACAAAACCATAGAGTTATTCACTTTTTAAAGTATATAATGTATGTATTTTAACAACAACGATTACATGGAGTGTAATTTCTTGACACTACAGCACAAACGTTTAATACAAATATGACAAAGTACTTTATAAAAAAATACCCAAATAGAAGCATACGAATTAATGAAACTTCAAAATTAATTTCAACATGGTATGAGGGAGTCTCAGAAAAAATAAATATGCCACATATGTTTCATTAAATTTTGCTACCACAATTTTAAAGGATAAAGAGAGAGGAATGAGTTAAACATTTTTCAACAAGCACTGGAATCAGTGATGTCAGATTTATCCCTTAATTGGGGATTTTATTTTGAAAGCGGGGATAAAAAAATTTGATTTGAGGATATTGTTAGGGATGCTATTTTACTACTTGTCAATCGATTTTGAACGAAGATTTCGTTCGCAAACCTGACATTATAAGAAAAAACAAATTTTAAAATATTGTTTTAGTTTTAAATGTAAGTTAGGCAGTTACCCAGGCAGAAAAAGACAATCAGCACGACGCACAGTGCTTTGTCCACATATAACGATGGGACAAAAATAGAAGGAGTTGTCGCAGACTTGTGAAATTTGGTATGCCGATATAAAATTTCTTAGTTAAGAAAAATTAAATTTTTTGAAAAAATCGGACCAAGGACTCGCCTACCTCCCATATATGCCAAAGATATAATTTTTAATATTGGCTACATAATTGATCAAAAAATCAAGAATATCCGTATTTGTTATACGTACTTAGCTTACAATCTTTCTGTTAATTTTAGTAGTGATTACAGCAAGGACTCTAGGTCCTGCCATATATCCGTAATTGTAAAAACTCAATAACTTTTGTAAAAATGATCTGATTTTATTTAAACTTGGTATATTTATTTGTATTTACTAAGTATTTTTTTGAGTTGAATACGTCCGTCAGTCTATCCGTCTCCATCTATTTGTCCGTCCGTCTGTCCATGAAATTTTTTTTATCAAAGTACTGGTAAACATGATATTTGGTGCACAGAACTCTTTGGGCCCAACGACAAACCTTTCTAATTTTGGTTATAATCGGTTTATGATTTCACCTAGCCTCCGTACAAATGTCCTCCCGGAGTTGGACTTTATCGAATATAACTGACTAATAATTAATCGCATTTTAATAAATTTTGAACAGAAACAAGTTTTATATAAAAGCAAATGTACTTCCCAATTTTTATGGTGGTCCATTAATGGTCCTAGCTCCCATAAAAGAATGCGAAAAAATTTTAAAAAAATTCTAAAAATTAAAAATTGTATGCGTTTTCCCGTGAAGCACTAAATTGTAAAATATGAAAACATATACTAATGCCATTATTTGGCTATATTTATAAATATGTTATCGTCAATAAGTAGTGGAGTTTTCCTTTAATAAAAATAAATAAAACCAAATAATACTCAAATAATATACATATGTAGGTTAAATAAATGTGAAAAATGCGATATTTATATTTTTTCAATTTTAGTTACACAACAACTGAGGTTATAAATAGTTAATTTAGTTCTTACACATGTTATATATCATCATAACTACTAAAGTCTTTTTTCACGTTCTTATCTCTAATTTGATATATAAATTATCGGCATTTTAATATCAAAATAAAGCGAAGCAAAATATAACACAAATTAAGGTGAAATTACTTTACAGGTGGCGTTAACAGCACAGCTGATCTATTTTTCCTGGGCTTAGCTGCCAAATTGACTAGTGTTTGTTGTTGGATATACTACAACAAACGCAAGAGCAACAAAAACAAAATTGCATGTTGTTTTTGTAATATGGATTTTAACTGACATTTGAATGACACAAGTGGCTAATAAAGCACGTAGAACATTTATGCAAAAAATTTTATTTTTTTCTTAATAATAAACTAATTTATTTATAAATACTAAGGTTAAATTGTAATCAAAAAATAAATAAAGCGTGATCCATTTCGAGGTACCCTACTTTTTTAAAGAAAAAAACACAGAAAATTCAAATTTAATGGGGAATGTTTATTATCATTTGAAAGAACATTCTTTGGCATTTATAGAATTTTTATCTAAATACAAAGTGAAATTTCCTTGTATATTAATATCGTAATATGAGAGAACAAATAATTAGATATTGGGAATTATTTCTTTTTAAAAGCAACTTTTATTACATTCAACATTTTTTATTTTTCGAATTTATTCTATGAGTTAAATTTCAGTTATATATTTTATAAAGCTTTTTGTAATAGTTCTATTCCTTAAATTTTTAGAAATGACTTTATACACTACCAGACTTTTATATTGTATCATCTTGTTACATTTTACTTTAGCTTTCCGTTGGATAGCAATGAAGTATATTGTATGTACAGAAAAATTTACAATTATTAGACACCAGCAGAATGTAATGCTCATAGAAAAAATTCGAATAACAAATATTTTTTACAATCAACATGATGAGGGCATTTCAAATATTCCCATTCTTAACATAAGAATTATCCATTTTCATACGAAATTCCATTTTCGAAATAACTATTTTTAGCCAAAATTTATTTTAATTTATTAATAAAAATTAAGTGAAATCATTAAAAGACATTTTATAAAAATGTTGAATAAAATGCCAAGTGCTAAATGAAAATTTTGCAGCTATATATAAATTTTTAAAGTTAAATTTATGGCTGTAACCCACCAGGACAGCCCAATTGCAAATCAATTATAAAAATATTTCGACCGGTTCTGAATATCAATCTTTCAACGGATATTTATGAATCACAACGGAGAAAACTGGCGTTTGTTTAATGGAAAGATTTATTTGACGTAGAAAAATTATATCAATTATAATTTTTTTTAATATCGATATTTTGATATATCGATATTTATTGCCCATCCCTACAATAATGTACAATAAGTAAAAATAGATTGATAACAAAGAAAAAATCACAGTTATCTCGTTTTTTTCTTGTTTTTTCGTAGTGATGAGCAAAAGCGCTTAGTCCAATTTATCACAAGAAAAAGCTCTAAGTCCAAAAAAGCTTTTATCTCTGCAAATACTATTTTTTTTTTTATTTTGCTTCTACGCGCATAAAGAACAAAGAAAACTACAAAAAAATGCGTTAACAAAATTCAAAAATGTTTACGCAAAAAAAAAGTTTGATTGTTTTTCGTCTCTCCTGTTTTAAAATATGGGCCTTGCGTGTTAGGCCAGCGATATGTTTTAAAAAAAAAATTTAAATTTTTGTGAACGTTCATGAACGAACTTAGAAATTTATAGTATTTTATTGAAAGTGAAAAGTATTGGTTTGTGCCGCATACGACACTTTTCTAAGTTTATTTCTTAAAAGAAGCTTTTTGTGCCGCATACGTATACTTACTGATGTGTATTAAGTTGTTGACACTTTATTTTGCTTCTCCTTTTACTACTTTTTTTGTTACGGTTATGAAGCGAAGCAAGAGTGAAATTGAATTTCTTATTGTCATTTTGCTTTGCTTTCGCTTTTACTACTTTTTTTTCTTACTGCAATGAAGCAAAGCAATAGTGAAATTTATTTTGTGCGTTTTTGTATGAGGAATTTGCTGCATTCGTCAAACAGTGGCGTGTAGAGCAAAACAATACTTTATACACTTTAAAATAGTTGATATGGAGCAGTATCTCAGAGGCCATAAAAAATTTTGTGAAACAGATTTTGTATTCAGAAAGGGGGTGTTCAAAATGAGCTAACGATTTGATATTTATAATGTCAAATAAAGCAAAATCTGCAAATTAAAATTTTTTTTTTTATTATTCCTACACTAAATCCCGCGAAGCTTTTTGCTTGTCTGCAGGATACCAGAGTCTCTGGCAGGAATCGAAACCGCAACCTCGGTACTGATAGACTAGCTCACTACCAGCTAGCCTACCGGGGCAACACAAGAGTATTTAGTGGGATTTTTGGGGATAAAAAAAGTACTTTTGGCGATTTTTGGGGATAACAATTTTCAATTTAGGGATAAAATTTAAAAAAAAATTGACAGCCCTGACTCGAATGAATATGTTAATACATATACACATCTACATACGTACGTATATGTATTTATATGCAAAATTATGTATATATTTTAGTATCTTCATAGCTACGTATGAATGTGAAAAATATGCGTATATGAACCGCATATAAACTGAAATTACAAACCATAAAAAATTTCTTTTAACGTAGAAAGTTAATATTTTATGCGCAATTTGCACAGATTGCTAAACACAAAGATACTCTAAAGTATTATACACTTATATATTTAATTATGCAATATTTATAAGTATAAAACATGAATTAGAAGCGTAACAAAAATTTAAAAATGTTCGGGGGGCTGGCATACGTTGTGTTAATAACAGGGTGTATGGGGGAGAAACATCTGTTGTTATTTACACAGGCCTGTCAAAATTTGGAAAAGTTGAAATCCCTAACACAGTACAACATTTTTCAGTTAATTGATTGCCAACTCAATTCTGTGAACTGTATGTGAAATTAGACCCAAAAAGAAGAATTTCTGCATCATTCGTTTTGTCTTCTTACCTGCGATTTGAAGTTAGTATCGATTTGAAGTTAGTACTATCGTATAGGGGAATTTATCACGTTTTAGGCCCTGTTGTTTGACATAGCTCGACCACCCCTAGCCCAATTTAGTTGAAATAAATTTTAAAAAATTACAATTCCCTTAATCTGTTCATATATTGTTTTCCTATACAAGTAACACTTTCGAAGTTAAAAATGAATGTATGAAGGGAAAAAATTATTTTTTGCCTAAAAATTTAAATTTTTTTTTTTAAAAACACATAAAAAATCCAAAATGGAAAAAAGTTTCAAGTCTAGTTATTTTTTCGCAAAGTCACATAACCTATGAGCAAAATGAGACAAAGATCATAAAAATCGATGCACGCGTTTCGCTTTTATTCGCAATTGAGTAAAGGTATGAATTTCAAAAATCAGTTATAGCCACCACCCTTAAAATAAAAATAAAAATATAAATTAAAAAATTATCATGCAAAAAAAAAACTTTATTTATAAAAACTTAATGAAAATAAAATAATATGCAATTAATACGCAATTATAATATGCATAAAAACAAAATTTAGAACATTTTTTCAATTATTGGCAATATCCATCCTTGTAGAAGTTGACGCTTGTGGTTCTGATGATCTTGTTTTCTTCGTAGGTTGTTCATATTCATGGTCTGAGTCAGCTTGGCGTTGTCGGTATGATGTTGCGCTGACATTTTGCTGTGTGAGTTTTCTTCTCTTCAAAAATGATGTCAGCCATTCGGAGTCGTGTTGTGATAGTCCCAGCTTGGCCACAATGTAATCCATTTCGATTTGTGGTAGCGGTTGTGGTGCGCTATTTTCAATATCGGGTATCCAATCAGCATCATCCAAATCGGTCGGATTGGTGAAAACGGTTTCGGCTAGCAGGGACACAGTATCCGCACTCGGAGGTTTAGGTGCATCGGTATCAGCAGGGCGTTGCACTGGAAGTGTGGCAGTATATGCAGCAGTGTATACTTTTGTTTTAAATTGTTGTCTGTTTAATCCAGGACGAAAATTTATGCATGCATAGCACCTGGATTCATCATGTCCAGTTGTGTCTTCCACCCAAATTACTGGCTTCATAAAAGATAACTTTCTACTTTTTCCGTGAATCCATTTTAGAAGGGTAGTATAACAACTGTTGCACACTGTGTTCGGCGTAAAATTTGCACCACTTAAATCTGCTTCATCGAAATAATTACAATACGCGGTTTTGAATTGCACAGTAAACAAATGTTTTCGATCTTTTTTTTGTATTTTTCGGACGATATGACCACAAACGTAACAATATTCATCCAAATATGGGGACTTGTTGTTTTCCATATTGATATATTTTATGTTTTGTTGTTATTCACTTTTAAAAAACTGGAGAAAAATCACTTTTACTGTTCGCGTTCGTCGGCACTGGCTGAATGCCAAAAATCGATCAATGCACACCTATAAATACTACGTATTTTTGAATATTTTACTGCCAGGTACTTATAAATGGGCGCATATTTTAAGGGCGGCTGGCTATATACCTGATTCAGCACTTGTACGTTTCAAACTGTGCAAAACTTTCCAAATAATGACCACCCTTAAATGTGGGTGCAATTTCTGTAAAAAAATCATATAGGTAGCCACCGGAAAACCCCAAATAATAAAAAGGTCCACTTTCCGTTTAATTGTCCACGTACATTTATTACCGCAATCATAAAAATCAAATAACCTTTTGTTGTAATTCTCAGAATCATGAAAAAGGTGTCAATGTTTTCTCCAAATAATGTTGTGCATATCTCGAGCAAATTTTTGAAATTCATACATTTACTCAATTGCGAATAAAAGCGAAACGCGTGCATCGATTTTTATGATCTTTGTCTCATTTTGCTCATAGGTTATGTGACTTTGCGAAAAAATAACTAGACTTGAAACTTTTTTCCATTTTGGATTTTTTATGTGTTTTTAAAAAAAAAAATTTAAATTTTTAGGCAAAAAATAATTTTTTCCCTTCATACATTCATTTTTAACTTCGAAAGTGTTACTTGTATAGGAAAACAATATATGAACAGATTAAGGGAATTGTAATTCCTTATTTTTTAAAATTTATTTCAACTAAATTGGGCTAGGGGTGGTCGAGCTATGTCAAACAACAGGGCCTAAAACGTGATAAATTCCCCTATACGATAGTACTAACTTCAAATCGATACTAACTTCAAATCGCAGGTAAGAAGACAAAACGAATGATGCAGAAATTCTTCTTTTTGGGTCTAATTTCACATACAGTTCACAGAATTGAGTTGGCAAATCATGTGTTGTACTGTGTAAGTCTCAATTTACACGTTTAATCTTTTCATGCTCAACTTCTTTTAAATTCCCTTTTCAAGATGCCATTACGTTCACACGCAGCAACCGTTTTAAACTTTTTTTGCTTTAAAACAACAACACTTTTATTCAAAGCGAACTAAAGAGAGAGAAAAATTTATATGCAGCCATTGTTGTGCATATACCTACGAATGAAAACACAAAGCGTACTGCCCAAGTACAGGCATCTCCGTACCAACCCCTCTTCTTGCTTCCCTCTCCTTAAAACACAAGAGCTGAGCATCAAAAGATGAAACGTGTGAATGTAGACTAAGTCTGATTTCGGTACTCAAAAGCGTTAGCAAGCCCTGTTTTTCCGTCCTATTCTTATTTCCATATAGGAATTTTTCAAATAAAAAAATATTGTTTGATTGAAATTTCCTTTTTTGTGTTTTTTACAATTTTAGGTTCAACCGGGTATTTTCTGGAATTTAAAAAACTCTTAATTTGTTTTCTGTAATTCTCTCTTGACTTAAAAAATAATCTCCCTTTCATTAAATAAAAATTCTAAGCGCCTCTGAATACTTTCTTCTTACAATAGACGCGCAAACATACAAATAAAAAATAAATACCCACCCCAGCAAACAAAGAAATAATCCATATGTATTGCCAAACGTATTGCCCAGGTGAAAAATATTATTGCGGCAATAATCGGCTTCGTATTGCGGAAGATATTTCTTTCGCGAAGAAACTTGTCTCGATTGCAATACTCCTACGCAATACGAAAGAGACTCTTCAAGATGAAGATGAAGCTAGCAATATTGCCAGATAACCAATTAAAGGGAAATAGAAAGATATCGCCAAAATATCATTAGAATGGTAAAAAGAATGTTTTGCATTTTAAAATTAATTTACATATAACCACACATTTTTAATTCAAATTTTCTTGTTTATTATATAAATTATAGTTACAAATAATATATATATGTATATAAATCGGCAAAGGCAAAACAGTTAAGAACACTTTCCACCTATGTTTATTTATTTGGTATTTACTTACGGAAGTGTACAACTGGAGGATTCACAAGGTAGTCATAAAGTGTTAATGTCATATGTCTTAAAATAATTACAAGAAATTTATTATCAAAGTTGTTTTTGGGAATACTATTATTTATTAAAAGATTTTATTTGTTGTGCTTAATTCCCTTTTTAAATAATTAATAAAAAATACTGAAATTTATTGTTGGAGGATAAGCTGTTCCTATGCGCATTTCACTGGTTGCTTAGGCCAGATCATCAGGAAACGTTCTCCTAAATAATTTTAGAAAAGCCAAAGCTATCAGCAAACAAAACTACAGAGGGAATGAGAATTACTTACAAACACTCAAAAAGTCTTCTTTGCAACGATATCAAAGCTTAAACAAAATACCAAACAATAATCAGTGATGAGTTTTATCTTTTCTTACATTTCCCGCTACAATTATTTGCAATTCTCCCAACATTAGAGATTTTTTCCATGTTTTTTAAGATATGATTTTTGGTGTTTGAAGGCGAACGGTGTAGAGAAGCAAGCGGGGTAGAGAAAAAAACACGTTTTCTGATCTATGTATGTGTCTCTTTTTATATTTTTCTTTGCACCCATTCGTATTTTTGTTATGTTGCTTCATTTTATTTTTTATTTCAATGTGGCAACATCTCTTTACAATACAAAACATGGAGCGCATTAAAATTGCTTGTTTTTATAAATAAGCAAGTAAAGTAGAATTACCGATAATGGGGAAAAAAATCAACCCTAAAATCATGGGGAAAAAATCTTCCTTTGAATCTGTTGTGTTTTTGGAAGCAACTTTCAAAAGGAATTAAAAAAAAGACATGATTTTTAAATCACGGTCTGAATCTAGTGTTACATTGTAACAGAAACGAAAAAATCAAGACGAATTCATGTAATCGTTGGTGTCGATACTACAACAAGTAACAACACCAAACACACAACAATGTATTTTTTGTTGCTTTCGTTGATCGATATGTCAAAACACAAGCAACTTTTGAAATTTATCACTCTAAGTAAGAAAAAAAGTAGAACAGCATTTCAACGCCACCTGAAAAATGAATTCGCCTTGGAAAAAAACCTTGTCTTTATTTACCCGATGTGAGACGTTTGAATTAAATCTTTCTTCGTTTTCTGTTAAAGTTTCGTCCAAAAAATGTGCAGTGTGTCTTTTGCTTAGTTCTCTAATCTGTAATATTTATTATCGTGGAGACTACGCCCTTTTTATATATTTTCTGATATACATATATAAACTGTACATATGGATGTACTTATATCAATTAATAATTTAAAATATTTTCTGTCTATTTTTTTGTATTTGTTTAAAAAACACTATAAAAGAAAGAAAATAAAAAATTACTTTGATTATTTTCTTCTAGATGACAATTTAGGGATATTGCGAAACTATTGCATATATTCCATATATTCCATTTGTTTGCAGGGACATTTATATGAATGTATACACAGAGCAAAAAAATTCATTCAAAAAACTTCTTGGCAATCACAGAAATTCTGAAATATTTATCAAAATATTAAAAGAAACAATATAAACTTGAGTTTTAAAAATTTCAGCTTAAATTTTGCAATAAATCAATGCCTTTTGAATTGTTATTATTTGTCAAATTAAAACATTTTTCTGTTCCGTGTACCCTTCCGAGGTTCTTGTTTATATAAATATGTCAATGCTTTACATGTACATGCATACATAATTTGCACAGTTTCTTTCTTTCTTTCATTTCTATTTATTTATATAAATTACATTCCATCCATATTATTATCAACTTCCAAACATTTAACTCATTTCCAGAGGTTCTTCAATCAACGCCGTCGTCGTTGTCATTATCATGATGCTGATTTTCTTTAATTCATAAAATTTTAAACTTAATTAAAAGTAATAATAAAATAGCTTGGATTATATGTAGTCATCTTGACATACTAACATTAGTAAAAATGTATTTGAAAATTCAAAAGAGCCGGAGAAAAACATTTATAAATTCATTTTTCAACAATGCTTAGCTCGTTTTGTGTACAAAAGATATTATGGCAAACCAAGAGCAGATGGTAAGAAGGACAAAATATATAAGGATATACTTACTACCTTTAAACCGAAAATGTTTATATATTACAAACCAAGTGACATGCTAATTTATTCCTTTAGTGGTGAGTTCAAAACCAGCATATTAGTAATTTTAATCAAAACAATAAATAATATTGATCATACGCCCCAAACTACAGCCAAAAACGTAAATTGGGTAAAATGGGATTTAAATATACATATGTTTTCAAATTAATGAAATTTTTTTATATACAATTAATAGAAAAGATTTAATAGAGCTACTGCAGTGTTGGCCTAATCTCAAGGTGGTCTTTACCACTGGGTGAATAAACAATTCGGTTACCATCTGCCTCTGTGCGTGGGAACAACAAGCATAAACAGGCATCAATTTGAATATAAAATTCGGCAAGATTATACATTCTAGAGATGGGCAAAAAAAATATATCGATATTTTTTAATAGTATCGATATTTATTAATTAAAAATATCGATATATCGATGTATCGAACGTATTAAGCTAAATTATTACCAAATTTCAATACATATTTACATAGGTAAAAACATATTACATGTAATTCCATTCTAACTTTTTATTGTTTCTTTTAATTTCAAACGGGACAGGCACCTCGATTTCCAACAAAACTTTCATTCGCTTAACTTTTATTTAAAACAAAAACCAATTTTAAAATTTAGTTCTTAAGGTAAGTTATGCGAACGAAGTTTTCGTTTGAAATCGAGGGACCGGCAGTTAATCCTACAATAAAAAAAAATTTAAAAAAAAGTAAAGAATACAAAAAATGTTATTTATTCGCCATATGAAATCTAAAAAAAATTAATTGGGATTATATAATGCCGGACTATACGCTGCCGGTAAACGAAACTTGTGACACATACTATACAAGTAAACTGTACAATATTTTATTTTTAATATATAAGAACATGCTCAAATAAAAAAAAAAAAATATTTATTTTTATTATTAACATTCCAACTTTCATGAGTCTATTGCTGCTTATACGCCATAATTTAGGCGATTCTTTGCATAATTCTAGGAACCCTCCAGAGACAACACTGAACTGTATAATCTATGAAAATTTTAAATAGAAAAGCGCCGTTATTTTCTTAATATTAGTTAAAAAACATATGATGCAATTCTTAAAAAACAACAGTATTGTAAGCAGTTGAGCAACGGCTAAATTGTTGAATTTTATTATAAAGAGATCTTAAAAATATCGAATTCGATAGTCGTAGATAAATATCGATGTATCGATATATGGGTATTTTTAATATCGGCGATATATATCGATTATAATTTTTGTAAATATCGATATTTTGATATATCGATATTTATTGCCCATCCCTAGTACATTCGCCCCTTGTTTTGAAGCTGGAGCTATATAACTTCCGCTGCATTAGAATAACCGGCAGCATCCCAGAAGATATCCTTTACTTATTAGAGTAGTAATCGCCTAATTCTCCATGCTCTTGCCCATGTCAAGGTAAACAAACAGGCATGACCAGACAGTCCTTTTTTATACCCGAGGGATGTGCTGCGCCTCTCTGGGGGCGTAATAAGCCATACGAGCATGCAACCTGCGAAATGCCGTGATCCAAATGACAGAGCCCTTGAAGTTTTCGGATTTCTTGAATTCGAAGTTTCACCAGAGTACTTAACTCGGCGGCCAGCAAAATCGCCCAAAGAAAAATCGCCAAGCTAATATATGAAAAATTGTCCAAAAATTTTTGATACGAATTTGGGCAATTTTACTTAGGAAATATCACCCAATTTTTTTGGGCGAATTTTCATAATTATTGGATAATAATTAATTTTTAACATAATTGAGAAACATTTTTAGGGGATTTTTCATTTTCTTATTTTGACCAAATTCATAATCCCAAATCCTTAACTTAAGCTTAAGGATTATCTCATCAGTGCCGCACGCAGAGAAAAAATATGTTTAAATATGGTCACCTCCAACAAAACTATTTTTAAACAAAATTTTAAACATATTATGTTTAAATTTAACCATATTATTGTCACCGACAAACATATAATTGTTAATTTAGTCCTCCATCAAGAAGCCACAACCATATTATGGTTGCCTCTAAACATGTTATGGTTAAATATGACAATAATTTGTTTTTAAATTAACAATAGTATTTTCCTCTTTTCTAAGAGCAACATGCTTTGGTTGAAAATCAACCATGCTATTATAAATGTTAAACATATTTTAGTTATTACTAACCAAAACATGTTCGGAAGCAACCATAATATGGTTGTGCCTTCTTGATGGAGGACTAATTTATCAATAATATGTTTGTCGGTGACAATAATATGGTTAAATTTAAACATAATATGTTTGCAATTCTCTTTAAAAATAGTTTTGTTGGAGGTGACCAAATTTAAACTTTTTTTTTCTCTGGGTGCGGAAACTTAAAATCCCGAATTTCCAAGTCCCGACTAGCTACCTAAAGATCTTCTGCATAGCCGGCCTTCGCCCGAGCGTAAGGATTTTTTCTCTATGGTATAACAAATTCCGAATCCAGCCTGGCTGGCAACCCTAATTCTTCCTGAGATAAATGCTTCATGTCCTTCAGGATGATTGTCTTTGCGGAAACCTTTCTTTTCTGATAGAAGGTTACTTTTTAAAAAGATATTCGTCGTTCGAGAGGGGAGTGCCTTTTTAAGGCATAAAATCACAAAAGGGTTCTACGAAGAGCAGCTTTTTTTACGAAGAGATACTTTCGGGGATCGCGTAGTGGCTGTGGCTTAGAGCGACTTTCACATGGAGGGCTATTTTTCAGCATTGTGGAAAGTTCGGCCTGTGGCAGCTCCGTAGGTACTATTGCTATGCGACAGATGCTGCTGGATTAAAACATAGCAGTGAAAGTTAGATTGCTCCAGCACCTAAACAAGGGGCGAGTGTGTTAATTTTGTCAGATTATACACTCAAATTTATATAAGTGCGTCCAGCATCCGTGCACACACGGGGGCATTTGGTAAATTCATCCCCCAGTGGCTTAGATCCACCATAACATTAGGGTATATGACAGGTGCTCATATAAATCTATTTCCACATTTGTCCTTTTTTTAAATCTGTACAATAAATCCAAATTAGTTTCAAAAACAATATTGTTCATCAAGTGCACAATTGAAAAACTTTAAACAATTTATCGTAACCGTATGTCATGTTGAACTTGTATTCGTCACACTACAAAACTCGACCACATGGTGAAATTATTATTGTTTTAAATGGTTCATAGATTTGCACTCGTGCACTTGTAAACTCATACAAAAACACTCGCAAATTACTCCCATTTATAAGGACATAGTTGTATGTGTGTATGTATATGTTTGAATAGGGAATGAATACGTGTATGGAATGACATTTATTGTTTACCACTTGTGTAACTTGATATGTCAAGCTAACGTAAATGTATTTGTGTGTGTGGGTGTATGTGTATGTATTCAAATGTGTAGTAGAGGTGTGCAATAATAACATGAAATACAACTTGTGAAATAAAACAGACATCGTATTTAATACACCAGAAACAACGACAATGACAGGTAAAGAAGTTATAGGATAAATATTGTCGAATTCATGAACACTCTATCGTAATAGACTAGCAAATTCTCAGTTAATTTAGCTTTCTTCTTACGTTATCACGTTATCACATATTTAAACATACTTAATTTTTATTTAAAAATTATACAATACAATAATATCCAAAGAGTACAGAGGGATTGAGGACTTGGATAAAATATATGGAACTATGTTTTATATTATATCTTTGATTAATTATAAATCTAAACAAACGAAAATATGTGACGTTATGCTTACGACAAATTCACTTGTGCCAAGTTTTTTTTTAACAATTCTAGCACATATTTAATACGATGAGAAGTTTTTCACTAACTGAACCTTTTTTATAAAAAAAACACCTTATGTATTTTTTTTTTTTTTGCTTATTAAAAAATTTTGTTTGTTGTGCTTAATTTCCTATTTTTATTCTTGATAAAAAATATTGAAATTTATTGTTGGAGGATAAGCTGTTTCTATGCTCATTTCACTCGTTGCTAAGGCCAGATCATCAGGAATCGTTTTCCCAAACAAATTTAGAAGATCCAAAGATATCAGTAAATTAGACTACAGAGGGAATGAGAATTATAACCACTCAAAAAGTCTTATTTGTTTACAGTTGCAAACCTTAAAAAAAGTACCATCAATAAAAAAGTGAGTTTATCTTTTCTTACATTCCCACTACAATTGGTTGGAATTTTCCCAACATTAATTGTAGTTGTAAGTGGGTTAAGATAAAATAAATAGGGAATTAAACACAACAAACAAAATCGTTTAATGAAAAATTTCGTATTCACAAAAATAACGGAACGAAGGAACTTGCAGCAATTCGTTCGCCTGGCTTAGCCAAACGCACAATGGGAGATTTTTGAGAAAAAATGTTATAGTTCCGGGTTTTTAAACGGTTAGACCGATTGGAATACAATTTCAGGACATGCATTTTTAGGTTATTGATATGGGATATATAGACATATCTGGAGGGCTGCCATTGCTTCCCAAAGTAGGGCACCTCGGGTATTACAGAAATTAAAAACGGTCCCGATTTTAAAAACTTTTAGCTTACCTCTTATAGTTTAGGAAATATCCTACTTTGAACATTTAAATTTGCTATTTTGACCTACATTGGTCTAGTATTTTGCAAATACACCAATAATCCCGCTTGCGTTGCTTCTCTTTGAGTCGTTTCAAAATTGCGTTTTTTTTTTTGATTTATATGATTTCGAAGTTGCGTAGTCTTTGTTTCAGTTTGTGTCACATGGCTTCGAAGTTGAGTCGTATGTGCTTGGATTTGCGCCGTTTATATAAAAATGTTTGTACAAAACTAAAACAGAAAAACAGGATTTCCCGTTTAAGTCTAATGGAAAAATGAAGTGTGTGAAGGTTGTCTGCTGATTGCAAGTTGAAGATCGTTCGTGCACTGAAAAGACAAATCAATATATCCGTACTTAAATCCACAGCGGTGTCAATAGTACGTTAAATGCGGATTTCTTTAAATCAAGTACAGTATGCTTGATTTAAGTAGGGACTATTCAAGTACCCCTTCTTTAAAATAATCAAAAAACGGGATTAAATTAATTAAAAGTGGGATAAAGTTAATCGGTACCGATTCAATAACTTCTAAGTGGGCTTAATCCTGATTCGTATTTTACTTACTTACAACCCATAGAACCAAAGATAGAAATAATATTATTTATTATTTACTTACAAACATGTGTATTGTTTCACTTTTGTTCTATTCCGCCCTTTGCTTACAGAAGAAATCTTAAATATAAGACACCAGCAGCATATCCGATATTGTTTTCGTAATCATTCTTCTGTGAAAATTTGATGTATTTAACTAAATAATTTAAAAAAAAAAAAATTTTTATTTTTTAAACATGAAAATAATCAATATTTTTCTTCTTGTAAGGTTATTGTTGGTTCTATACAAAACAAGCAAATCTTTTTTTGCCTTCTTTTGCAGTGTTGTTGTTGTTTCTACAACAAACTTTTACAAACACACGCATATATGCACGCATACTGGTTTTCGTAAGTTATCTAATTTTGGATTGTTTTCAGTTCTTTAAATTTTTAAGTACGACTCATAATTTAGTACCAGTTTTTTCTTTCTGTGTATATAGTTTTAAATAACATATGCTGAAGAGAAGTGACAAAATTTTCCGTATCAATTCAAAATGTATTTTTCCAGCTAAAATTATGAATCTCGGAACCAATAAAATAAAAATCAATAAAATGCATGGAAAATCATGTTTCAGTTTGCGTTGTTTCGGTTTGAGCCGCGTTTTTTTTCCATTCCTATTCTCCCTATGGAATTCTACATAACTTATTGTTAATACTCTCTTGAGAAGGAATTTAATTCTAGGCTTTCTTATTTAGATACATTGATAATAAGAAAGGGAATAAATTATTAATGGACTGGTATCAGAAACCTACAACTTCAGGAAGAATAATAAATTATTTTTCAAAACACCCTAAAAGGATGATCATAAATACAGCTAAAAATCTAATAGAGAGAGTATTAACAATAAGTGATGTAGAATTCCATAGGGAGAATAGGAAAAAGATTATAAATATCTTAACGGATAATAGTTTTCCAATGAAACTTATAACTAATTTAATAGGTCTATACATAAACAAAAATAGAAATAGTAAATATTCTTCGAATGAACCGAAGATTTATAAATCGTTGACTTATATACCGAAAATGTCAGAACGGTTGGAAGTGGCACATAAGTCATATAATACATTAGGCAGATTATTTACAAGAACTAAGGATAACATACAAAAGTTAGATAGGTCAAATGTAGTTTATAGAATACCTTGTAGGGGAAATAATAATGGACAATGTGATAAGTTATACGTGGGAACAACAAAAAATAAACTAAAAGCGAGAATTGCTGGACATAAATCAGATCAGAAATATAAACACAATATTACATTACAAAAAACAGCATTAGCAACCCACTGTGCTAGTTTAAATCATTATCCAGATTTTGAGAAGGTAACAATTTTAAACACAGAGAGTAATTACAAGAAACGTTATATGTTAGAAATGCTTCAAATAATAAAGGTTCCAAATTTGTTGAGAATAAATTATAAGACAAATACAGATAGTGTAGCCCATAGTTATAGACATTTAGTTAATAAACATAGAAACGGAAACTAATAGCCTATTTCCGATGTGCGAAAGAATTCTTTCTTTCGTATAACTACATTGAAAACAAAAACAAATTTTTAGACTTTGTTTTTGTTTTCAATGTAGTTATGCGAACGAAAGAATTCTTTCGCACATTGGAAATAGGGTATAAATAAAAAATTTTTAAACTGTAATAGATTATTTTTAAATATTTTGTTAGCATAAAACGCCCGGGAGACTATCAAATAAAAACATCAATGACATAGTTGTGTGCGTGCAGTCGTTCTTTTTCGGGTACACATACGCGTTGTCGGCAATGCTTGATGAAAATCAAAAAGTTTTGATTTTTTTATTTGATGGCTGATTATTTGATAGTCTCCTGTTGTGATTTACAAAAAAAAATTATTTTCTTTGTGTTTGTTGTCATGAAAAATATAAATATTTTGGTTTTTTACAAAATACAATTTTTGATTGCCGTGTTTATTTGTACGTCTCCGAAAAAGCCTCAAATAAACGACACTAACACATATGCACTGATTGACGGGTTTATTTGAAAGTCTCCAGAGCCCTTAAGAATTTTTTCAAATGTTGTCAATATTTTTATTTTAAGAAATTTTGTAAATTTGTTTTTTATGTAATTGTTTTTAAAAAATTTTCAATCCTGAAGACGTAACACAACGGAGTTACGAAAATTCGATAGAAAAATAAAGATTAATTTTTTATAAAATAAAAACTGGACCATAAGCTTGAATAAATAGGAATTGGAAACAAAACTATTTGTACCAAATTTGGAAACTTTTACTGCTACGATTCTACAGGTATACAGAAATCAATTCTTTATTTTTAAGAAAGGTGCCGCTCCCACTTCTCCAATTTCGCCCATTTTTTAACCTTTATGTCAAAGGCTACACTCAGAGAAAAAACATGATTAATGAATGGTCACTACGACCATTTTTATTTATATTTGCCTAATGGCCCAATTCTGTTGAATTTTCTTCTCTAAATATTTGACTTTTTATTTTTTAATTCCATAAATCTATAATGGTTGATGTCTATGGTTATGGCACTTAATATCGTTAAATATTTGATTCAGTAAAATTATTGTGGAAGTTTTTAAATATCAAAACAGACGTAAACAATTTTGTAGTCTTGTTGAATATTTGAATATTGAAAATGTTTTCTATTGTTGGATTTAAGATTGAGCAAGGAAGTATTCCAAAATTTGTTGCTCTTAGAACTCCTCACACAGCAAAAACCTAACCTAACACAACACTTAAAGGGGCAATATTTTTAAAGTTTTTTAGCGACAGGTACAAATGCAGAAAAACACGTTATTACGTTGGGTAACATCAGTTGTACACAATATATATTAAAATTACAATGCATTCACAGTACTTAAATCATAACGCCAATTGGCCGTCCTCAGACTATTATTCTCAATGTTACTCTGTTACTGTTGTAAATTTACAATGTAGTCGTAATGTTAAATGCTGAATGACCATATTTTGAATATTGCGTTCAACGTAGCTAAAATACATACATACATATTTAAGTTAAATGCTTCAGCTTAATAAATTGAAGACATTAGAACTCTGCAAATATGTATAACAAATGAAAATGCTGTTTTTCTAACTTTACACTGATTTGCTGATTTTTTTTGCAACATTGATTGAAATACATAAGTTTTTTTTTAAACTAAAGTACATATATAACTTTCGAAAGTAATGTAAAATTTTTGTACTTATAATGTTGTAGGCGTGTAGCAATATTTTGTGGGGTAATGTAAGATTAAGTCATATTTTTTTAGTAGTACTGTGATTACAGAATATTTAAGGAAAATTCTTCATTTTGTGCTTAAAATGCTACTGTCGTACTTAATTTTTATAAAGAGTAATAATTTCTTCTTGGGTATATACTAGGGTATTCATTTAATCGGGCCATTGCTTTAATCGGTTAACCGCTCGATGGGTGCCCCGGTAGGCTAGCTGGTAGTGAGCTAGTCTTTCAGTACCGGGGTTGCGGGTTCGATTCCCGCCAGAGACTCTGGTCTCCTTCAGACAAGCAAAAAGCTTCGCGGGATTTAATGTAGGAATAATAAATAAAAAAACAAATAACCGAGGTTTTGGTTTAATCGGTTAATAATCTGTTAATTTTGTAATTGATCGGTTAACCGATTAATAAAGTTTTTTTATAAATTAAGTAATTTTAATAAATAAAAATGCATCATTTATTTATTATTTGGAGTTTAGTTTAGCATGAGAAGCAAAAAATTTCTTGAACTAAAACGAGCAAACAAAAAAATAATTCATTAATATGTAATACATATTTATTAATTAATATATGAATAATATGTATTAATTAAAATATAAACTGTGATATAATTTTATTAGTTATTTCAATAGTTGAAGGATATCTTAAAAAATAATCTTTTAGACAAATAATTTGATTTGCATGTTAAGGATTTAAGCGATTTCTGTCTTTAGTTTTGATAAAACTTGACTTGAAAAAAATTTTTTCATTTATCGTAGATGTTAGAGAAATCGAAAGCAGCCCATAATGCTAGGAACACAACTGGGGCGAACGACGAATTTTTGGCCGCGAATATTCGTCGCCAAAAATAAAAGACGTTTGTGTATATGAAAATGCACACAATCAGGGCGCCGGCAAAAAATTCGCCAGACGCGGCGAACTTTAAATAGATTTAAAGGCTGAGTAAGGCGAACGTTGCTGTTCCCGTAACTTACTGTAACGGACTGCTTGCACGTTGGTGCACTTATAGAACATCTAAAAACGTGTCATATGTTTTTCACATACATGAACAAAAAAGCAATAGTATACATAAAACAACACACACAGTGATGGGAAATCAAAGGGTTTAAATGTTGACCGTTGCGCAGAAAAAGTACCATGTGATTAAAATGGCATTTGAACAGTATTTAGTGTAAGTAAAAAAACATTAATAATTTAATATCTGATATTTATATTATAGATTTATAATAAACAAATATGTATTTTAGCATATACATACACATTTACATATATTATTTTGTAAATGTGCATAGACAAAACAATATTTTGTAACCATTTAAAGCCTTTTATATATTTCTCATTTCTATTGTATGTGCATATGCATTTGTTTATTTTGTACATCTAAGCATATGTATATTTATATATATGGAAATATGTTGTATTGTAAGTCGTTTTGTCGAAAGTCCATAGATATACTGGAAAAAAGTACCAAAAAAAAAGAGCGAAAATACCCGCATTCAATTTAATATACAAGCAGGCCATCACTGCTTTACAACTGTCACGTAACGACGGCAAGAAATTCTAATTTATACAGATTGAGACGTTCCGTTACGTGACATTTAAATTCGGTAAGCATTTACATTGTAAGCAAATAACAAAACGGACCAGACGTTTCGTGAGGGGACGTGGACGTTCGGCTAACTCTACCTTAATTCTATTTCATACGCCGGCGAACGACGAACAAATCAGTACTAGGTGACCATGTTTGGTTTAAGTTAAGTAGTAGTTTAGTAAATAAAGTTACTTTTTACTTTAATAACTGTTTTTTTTTTTATTGTATAACACATAAAATAAGTATACAAAGTATTTTGCTATAAAAATAGTTTTTAGTTGTGTTTTTGATTATGTTTTTATTTTTAAGCATTATTTTTTTGAATATGGTCACACTATTTCTCTCTCTTTGCACAAATTCGTCGTGTTGGGCGAAATTCGTCGTTCGTCCCAGTTGTGTTCCTAGCATAAGACAGAATATCTTTTTTCTCAGTCCTTTTCCTGGATTTCTCTAAACAAATAAAATCTTCCATTATGCCATTAGAGTCCTGTTTTATTTTTTAAAATTTTTAAAACTTAATTGTTTCGGTTAATTCTGTTAAAATATTGATATGAGAAGATACATATAAGAAGAAACAAATAACTAAATACATACATATAAAAAGTACGTGAAAGAAGAAGCTGTTGACAGCAAATACTTATTTAAAATGAAGATATCTGAACACCTTTATTGTTTGTGTGAAAAACTATTTTCTAAGTACAAATTAAGATTTATTTTATTTCCATTATTTGAAGCCTGCTACCAAACCTTAATTAATTAATTTCCCACAAACTATTCTTCAAAAAGTTTTTTGAAACTGATACTGATACACTACTTAATGAAATAAATATGCCAACCCCGTTTAATGTAGTGGGTAGATTTAATAAAACGAACAACTGTATTACATACAACAAAAACAATTAAAGTTATACGACAGCGATTGAAAGACGTTATACAACAGAACGGAACATACGAGACGAATATAAATTTGAAGTTTAACTTGACTATCAAACACACACACACAAACACGTGAACAAATGAAATTGTTGCAATTATTTAAACTACAAATGTCATGTTATAAGGCAGTTCATAACTTCAGCAAGAAAATGCAACAGAAACCAAAATCAACCAACTCCAACAGCAACAACAGCATGAAAAATTTAAGGAAAAACAAGACATTTTCATATGGGTAACAGTTGTTCTTTTATTAAATTGATTTCCGTTAAAGTTGCACAACAGAAAAAAAAACAGAACACATGCAGTTCATTTAATATTTATTTTCTTGTTTTTTTTTTTTTTGTCTTTTTAATACGAATGAGTTTATTTTGTTTTGCTTTCGAAAGTTGAGTTTTTTTATGAACGCAAAAATTTGCAACTACAACAAACTGATACATGAATTGGGTAAATTAAGTCATTTAAAACTTCCGGTAGACATGTTGAAATGTCATAAATATTAAAAAATATTTGTAATGCAAACAAAATACAAAATTATACAAAACGTGTTTTTTAAGACCGATAGAACTTACGAAAGGGCTAGATGTCAATTAGCAGTAAAACTTGATAATATGCCCCAAAAATAAAACCAAAAATGGCGTATTTGAAAACAAAATACGAGTATTCAAAAATTTAATTTTTGCATTAAAATGAAAACAAATTAAAACTTATAATTGGTAAAGCCCATACACCTTAGAATGTTGATTTTGAATAATACACAATTTATTTAGGAAATTATTGTCATTTCTTTTTATTATGATAACATTGGTATCAATATTCAATATTCAAATATGTATTGAATAAAATATCGGTAAAATGGCCTCCGCGACCTCGGCGGCACACCTCCATCCGATGGTCCAAATTTTCAATGACGCTTCTAATTAAATTATAATTAGAGGGCTTATGGACACAAAGAGGATATTTCGGAAAGAAGTGTGTATGAGGACTATGGGCTATTATATATAAAAATTTAAGCAACACGTTGGGTATAAAGATAAATATTTAAAATAGATTTTTTATTTTTCGAATTTATTCTATGAGTTAAATTTCAGATATGTATTTTATAAAGCTTTTTGTAATAGTTCTATTCCTTAAATTTTTTAGGAATGACTTTATAAACTACCAGACTATTATCTTGTATCTTCTTGTTACATTTTACCTTAGCTATCCGTTGGATAGCAAAAGGGTTAAATAGGCGCTATAAACGTTATAAATGCTATTTTAACTAAATTATGCAACAAACGCCGGAACAATGTTCTTTTAACATATCAAAAAAAAATCAAAAACGGCTAAATATATTGTTTCTTCTCTTATTGGTAGCACAAGGAAAAACATGCAATTGCATACTTACGGTTTCCCTAATCATTAACTCTGGCAAATAATGAATTGACCGTGTTGTCAACTCTAACAGTGTTAGGGCTTTTTAAAATTTTCGTCGCAAAAAGCCTGTGCGCGGTGCGTTTTTTTTAATTTCAGTGCTTTTTTATTTTCGTTGGCACCGAATCTAATTTTATCACAAAATGTCTTGAAGTGTAACAAGAATGTTTTTGTTTATCAAAATACAATTGATATTTTATACCATTTAGCCGATAATTTTTTTTTTGCCAAACAAAACATTTTGTTTCTAACATGAATGCGCATATAAGAAAAAAGTTTAATCTTTCTTAAAGAAAATTTTATTGTGGAATTTCCAATTAACTAAATCGTTTTTGAATTACGCAAACATATATTGTGCAACCTCCTCCACTTTCGGAATAACGGCATATCTTAACAACCAGAGCTAACCTAAATAAACGGTAAGCACCACTGGATTCAGCGTACCCGAATTATGTTAAAACGCCTGGTCCCCGGCTTGTCTGTTTTTTTAACTAGCACAGTGTTATTATTTCTTTTGAAAATATGGATGACATTGATTCGGCCGGGATGTGACTTCAACAAGATGGAAATACGTGCCATACAGCGACCGCAACCTTCGACTTATTTAAAATCAAAATTTGGCCATAAGTTAATTTCGAAAAATACACCTCTCAATTGGTCTCAATTGGCCAAAAAAATCGTGCGATTTGACACCTCTCGATTACTTATCGTGGGAGCACGTAAAGACACTGGCTTATGCTGATTAACCTGCAACGACATAAAGTCAGCAATGCACGAAAAACTGGACGTCTAGAATACGGTTCGTCAAGAACAATAGCGTTGTTAATATGCCGGAAATTACATTAGAATGTTAATGTCATGCCAACTTTTAAATAAAATTATTTTTTTTTTTAAATTGAATTTTCCGTATTTATTTATTACAAGTGCTATCGGGCTTTAAAAAACCCCTTTATAATTAAGCAAACACAATCAATTATTTACAAATAAACCCAAGCAACTGTGTGCAAGAAAAACAAATTTTTTAAATTAAATTAAAGCAAATTGCAAATGAAACAAATTATTAGATGTAGTTTTACTACTAAAGGCTGTTTTACACTGTCGTGTTACGTATTTTGGCAAAAATACATCTCTTATCTAATTATTATTTGAAAGTTTTCTCCTCTACTGAAGGGATTCACAATGGACCTCATTGGTCTCCGAGTGGATGTGCGCCCTTGGGTGCATAACCCTTCTAAACCTAACCTAACCTTTCGAAAGTTTTATTGTTAGCAGCTAAGGCATGAGCTATTTGTTTATATTTGTCCTTCAAGTTGTGCCGAAAAATGTCAACAAGAAAAAAGAAAGACAAAAACATGAAAAACAAAAAATGTACTTTGGATTTCAAGAAGAATTCTTGACAAAAAGTACGAAAAAACAAGAAATAAGGAAGAACATGTAGATCAAGTAAAATAGGTTATCATTAATTCAAAAGCAAATTTCGATCTACCAAGGTAAAATACCATTTGGTTTAAAGATTGATGTTTGACTTATGACGTCATCGGTCGTCAATGGCGGTGAGAGCTAAACGGCAAACCCCACTGAAGAGATTGTGTGGTAACAATCGAAACTAGTCTGGGCAACCTGTCCGTGAAAACCTGGGTTCAATTCCCAGCTCAGTCAAGAATGAAAAATTATCAATACATTTTAATTCATTTCATTTTGAAAAATTCCTTTCTTCATAAAAATAATTTAATGAAAATTAAATTCAATGAACTTAAGCCTGATTTAAAAATATAAATTTGGATTAAAAACCATTAACAGTTCAATAAAATAACAACAATACTAATTATTGTTTTCGAATAACAATAACAATTTATCATGGCAGGGTTGTATTTTCTTTACAACTATCACACTTTACACTATCACACAAGTCTTACCTATTTATACTACATTTACACCTACGCAAAATCTAGTAGATTTTAGTTTAAATCTTAAAGAATTTTTTTGGCGTTTACACCAATGCTTTTTGACATATTGTCGGATTTGGTTTTCATAATAAAAACAGCTGATTAAAAAAGGAAAGAAATTGTATTGTAAACTATTATTTATTAGCAAAAATGAAAAGCCAAAATTTTATTATATTTTTCATCCAGATCTAAATTTAGTCGAAATTAACATTTTTGCGTAAAAAAACAGCATTTGTTAAATATAAGGTTTCATGTACTACCCGCAATTAATGATACATTGGAAAAGACGATTGATACCGAAAAAAAGCACGCAAGTGGCGAGGAGTTTACTTACGACTATAACCCAAAAGGTGAACCAATAAAAGATAAAATTGCAAATTTTTAAATGTAACATTTTTTTTTTGCAAAACAAACAAATAAAAACTTAAAAAACAATATTATAAGTATTAAAAGCGCCTCTTCGTTGGAATTCCACAGCTTTTACTTTTTGTAGGTACGTTTTCTGTAAATTAAGGTCACTGTAATGCTACACAGTTTATATTAATATAATTTACATACCCTTTATTTATTATTGGTTTATCCATTTTCATAAATTCTTATTTTTGTATATTATTAATTTGCCACAAATTAATTTTTCTTATTCAGAGGTGTATTTTGTATGAAATTCAAAGTTGTATCGTTGAGTATTGCAAGATTTCGTGAGATTTTGCCAGAATCTAGTGACGAACTAGATTTTGTTTTGTTTGGGAAATCTAGTAGAAATGAACAAGATTTCGCTCAAAATCTCTTTATAGCCAATTTACACTACAACGAAATCAAGTACTTTCGAGATTTCGAGCCAAATCTAGTTGTTTTTGGCTAGATTTCCCGTACAAAACAAAATCTACTCCGTGACTAGATTTTGACGAAATCTATTCGAAATCTAGTAGTACTTATTGATGCAACTATGTTTTTCCCCATATAGCACTTAAAACTACTTCCCTGCACAAGAAAAAAATGACATTTTAACAAAAAACAAAACAAAAACAATAATAGGCTGCTTGTTAAAATTGTTAAAAAATTCAAAAATTTTGTAAAATAATAAAAAAAAATGCATATGACAAATAATATTGATAAATTAAATGAAGTAAATTATAAAGAAAATGTAATGTAAATTTTTAAATGCCTATTTCTTTATATGTAAGTATGTGTTACACAAAAAACTTTCAATCGGCAGTTTTTGTTGTGAAAACCAAATCTCGCTAATGTCAAATAAGTATAATGTAAACGAACTAGATTTGGAGGAAGATTTCAAATGAAATCTACTAGATTTTGATGTAATGTAAATGCCCTTTTAAGTACTAGATTTTGTCTAGGTGTAAAAGTAGTATTAGGGAAAAATACAACCCTGTTATGAGAAGTGGTAATTTTTTTTTTTGAAAACTTTCAAATAATAATTAGATAAGAGATGCATTTTTGTCAAAATACGTAAGACGATAGTGTCTTACGAAAATATTACTTGAAAAAAAGCAATATTTTCTCTTTTAATATGAAGCTCTGCTGTCTTTTTTTTACTTTTCTTGTGTCCTTTGATATGGCACGAATAATTTAATCTTTCAGCACAGCATTTGTTTGCTCCTAAAAAATTTATATTTTCCTTACGTTGTTCAGACCTTGCCGATTTTCCATAATAAATTAAGTGCAACAGGATGCCTTTACACACCTGAATGCGATTTTGTCTTTACTCTTTCATTTGTTTCAGTTATTTTTCCACTTTTACAGTTCTCTTTAAGTTTTTTTTTTAAATTGCATATTATACGCCATTCGTTTTGGATTAATTTGACAATAATTCATTGTGATTTGTGAGATTGTGGTTGGGTTTTCTACTTCAATACTTCGGGTTTTCTTTTTTTTTCAAAGAAGGACGGAAAGTAGTTTGTTACTCAAACAGCTCATATTTTACAGATTCAAGTGAAGGTGTTCTTTTAGATATTAAACAAGTAAGACCATTTGATACCCTACACCACAGTATTTAATTTTTTTTCGGAATATACCCTATTTAACACCCTATGGACCACAAAGAGCTGCCACAATTAATTTTTATTTTGTCGTTATGATTTATGTAAGAGTTTTTTGGGCCTAATCTTTATATATAAAATTCTCGTGTCACGGTGCACAGTGAGGTGAAATCTCAAAAAATGGAGTTTAATTAAACTACTTATCCAATTTTAAAAATTCTTTTGCTATTAGAATGCTACGTTATCACTGAGTGACATAGGCTACACATCTTTTGGAAAAGTGGGCGGTACCACTCCCCCTATTAAAAATCGTTCTAGCGGCCATAGTAATAGACCGATTGTCATGAAACTTTTCCAATGTTGTGCTGTTGACCTGCTAATAGTCCTTTGATATACTTGGTTAGGATTGGATAAAGGGGCGTGGCACCACCCATATAACCTGAAACTTAGAATGGATATATCTCATGAACCATCAGAGGTATGAAGATGAGATTTGGTATATATGTTGATCGTACAATATGAATTACATCCAATGTGGAATAGGGCGGTGCAACGCACCCTTTAAAAAAATAGCTCTGGCTCAGTCGGATTTTTTTTTGTTTTTGAAAAAAAAAAGTAATAAATTTTTACATAGTAATCACTTTATTTTTAATATAATTACGTACACGAAAGGGGGATTATGGTATCATATATGTAACTAAATTCGGGACTCAAAGCAGATATTAAAATTGTTCGATCCTGTACGGATGTGTCTGATGAGCGTTTTGTTCAAAATATAAATAGCTTGTATATATTTATTATAAGACATGTGTTTCTGACCTGCTATTTTAAAAAATATGCCCGTCGTCATCTGTATCATGATTTGTGCCTTCTGGTGCCAAGTTCGTCAAAACAGAAGGCGAAACAAGTAGATTTACTACTTATTTGGGAAGTTGGTGGATTTTTTTTTTTTTTTTTTTGCAATTTTGTTTTACCAGATAGGATTGGATCTGAACTTAGTAGGAACCTATTTAATATGTCTCGATTGCAATCCTCCCGACTACATTTGCGAGAAAAATGTTCTCTGTAGTTTTTAAAATCTTTGTTTCGGGCTTCCTCAGACAGTTTCTGGGCCATGTATTAAAATTGTATGCAAGGTTGGAGGCATGTTAAACCACTGATACTTCTTAACAAAAAGTCGAGCTGTATTCTGAGCATCTACTCTAAATTTTTCTACATTGATATCATGACCACAAGATACGGCAATTAATATTGTGTGCATGTCCTAACAACGAAAACGAAGACAAAGCAAACAAAAAACAAGAACTGGTGTTCTGTGCTTGAGTGACTATTTTCACAGTGACTATAAAAAAATTTCGCGCAAAAACGCCCAACATGTTATTACTAAATATGAAAGCCAAAAAACTGTAGTTTTTTAAAAAATTAATATTCTAACGCCAACTAACACCATTCATATTTAAATATCCACGAATATTTTGAAAATAGCAAAAATTGAGACACGTTTTAAAAAATTTTTTAAAAATACTTCTAAACAACTTTTGTTAACACAATTATTTTTAGAACAACGCTAACCTACCTGAGGTTGAAGATTCCATAGTAAAAGTATTACTTTTGACTTGCGAAAAACTATATATTAAGCGTCGAAATATACCGAATTTCAATTAACACTATTGTGCGGGAATAGCTCAAAAATTACTTAACTTTAATACAATGCAGCTTGATAAGTAAACAACATATGGCATTGAAATTTTTCGTAGTGATGTAGAATTTTATATACTGTAATCGGTTAGTAAATATTTTAAAAAAAAAAAAACAAATATTCATTTTTCAATTAATATCCATTTTTTGCGATTTCACCCCTCTGTGCGGTGTTTGTAATTGAACTTTTTCGAAACGTCTAGACCGATTTTTATGAAATTGTGTATGTGCATTTGTTATTGTATGTTGTATGAAAATAGGTTGTAAGGTATATTTCATATCGCTAGAGTGCGTAAAATAGGGCAAAACGAGTAAAAGCTCTCCCTTCCTATGTCTTCTTAACTTATCAACTGATTTTCTTTAAATTTGGAAAGCAAATAGTGTAACATCTGGAAAGAACTATATCCTATAATTTTAATTGTTTAGGGCCTGAAATAGAGCAAGAGGAGTAAAATCTTCCCTTCCCTATATCTTAACTAATCAACCGGATTCGACTCGAAATTTTTATTGCGATATATCGCACACTAAATCATAAGCAGGCACAACTCAAAAGTCAAAAATGTTTAGGAGAGGCAGAAACCTGGTTGAAATTTTTTAATCAAGTTGCTTGGAAGGGATACACAAATTGGAGAGACGTTGGAGTAAGTGTATTGAGCTAAAAGGAGATTATGTTGAAAAATAAATTTTTTTTTTTGTAAAAAAAAACTGTGTTTTATTCAAAAAGTCACGGACTTATTGATCCGACCTCGTATATCCCATACCTTACCAAATTTTTTTTAAATAGTCGGTAGGTCAAACCAATAATAAGCTGACCAAATATTATAAGCATATGTTAAGCGCCGGGTATTTAGTCAGAATTTCAAGAAAATCGGTTCTGTAGTTTAGGAGTCTAATGCTATGTTTATACTTGGGGCTTTAAACGCGTTAATGCATCTTGAACGTGATTAAGCTCTAATCACTTCAAAATCGAGATGATTAACCATACATTTAAGTGATTTGTTAATCACTTTAAATTGGCATGTTTAAAACTAAATCATTTCATCAATCACATAGAATTCTCTGAACGTACCTCAAACTGAGTATGATGTAGCATCGGCAACAATAAGCGTACCTCACACGTGTACAACCGATCACGATTTATTTTTAATGTTTTTAATGTCATCATTAATATGTTTAAAATATTCTTCTGATAATTTTATTAAAGCCTTTTTATCAATTTCTAATAATTTAAAGATATATAAATTTATTTGTTGTGTTTTATTTATTGATCAACTGTCATCTTAATCATCTCAAATGCAATGTGAACGGCTTTGATTAACTTAATCAATATTTTGCTTAAACGCGTTCAAAAAACCAAGTGTAAACAAAGCATAAAGGGAATAAACAAACGTATTTTTATTTATATGTATGTTTGCTTAGATTTATATTAAATTTAAACGAAAATTTCTCAAAAGGTCAAAATATTGCATTTGAAAATCTTTTGAACCCCTTTTTGTATGATTTTTGAGACATTGTAGCCATTTTTATTATTAAACACATTTAATAAGTTTTTAACCACTAAAAGTTACAACAAAAAAAATTTACACCATCGTAAAATTTTAGTGACCAAATATCCGTTCATTAATTTGCATTTTTAGTTTTAATTCTAAAAATATTTTTGCAGATTTTTGTGGTCATTTATTTACATTCACAAACATACACACACACAACCAATTGTGAACATATACAATGTGCCTTAGTATGTGCGTTTGTAGGAACAATTTACTTTACGGTTTTACTTTAATGTCCTTTTTAAAATTGCAAATGGAATTTTAACACTTTCACACAAAAAAACATGCAATTTATATGCAAAATTAATTTTCCTCTCTTCGGCTGTTTGTGTATGTATTCACAACAAAAAAAAAGTATGGCGACTCTGTAATGCCCTTCATCGAGAGTTAGAGTTTTTCATTTCAGGAGTGGTTCCAATATGGGATCTTTAATAAATTATCAACCACAATATCTATAAAACCTGACCTCAGAGTATTTAAGACTATTCCGGGATTTCGTTTTATGTTATTGGGCTATCATCACAAAATTCTCCGATTTTATGTCTTACCAAATAAAACTTATTTGGACCGAATTTGAACGTAATAACATTTTTTGTTTTAGGAGCGGGATTTTTATTGGAACTATTGTAAATTATGAACCGATCATCACAAATTTTTATGGTATTATTTTCAGCCTAACTAACCTAAATTTTACCCAATTTAACCATAATATCTACACAGAAAAAATTATCCAAAGTTGTTCACCAATTAAAGCACTAATTAAAAATAAAATCAGTTTTAATTAAAAATTTAATCAAGTGAATTAAACGTTTAATCAAGTGAATTAAAAGCTGAATCCAAAAAACTTAAGCGTTTAATTGATACAATTAATTTGTTAATTGGTGCACATTTAATTAATTGTTTAATTAATATCATTAATTTTTTTAATTGGAATTAATTTTTATTTTTTCTGTGTATATTCTTTATAGTTCTAGGCGCTGTTTACTGATTTCCGAGAGAAGGCTTTATATCTGGAATTTGATTATTAATAGACCGGTCTTCATTTGGTAGTGTGATTTCAGTGTCATGAAATTTAAATTGCCTAAATTTCAGCACAATATCTACACAAAAAAAAAATTGATTTCATTTAAAGAATTTGTGATATTAATTAAAAAATTAATTAAATTTGCACCAGTAAACAAATAAATAGCATCAGTTAAACGTGAATTACACTTTAATTAAGTAAATTAAACGTTTAATTCACTTAATTAATCGCTTAATTCACTTGTTTGCATTTAAATAAAAACTAATTTTAAATTTGATTAATGCTTTAGTTGGTGAATTATGTTGGAGATATTTTTTGTGTACATTTACAAAGATTTTAGCCAAATTTTGCTGATTTCCGTGCTTTATATATGGTAAATTGTCAACCGATCTTTACGAAATTTGGTGGTGTTATTTCTACACATACAAAACGATTTTGTGCCAAATTCGATGACAATCCGTGTATTTTGCCGCCAATTTATATAAGTTTTAGTAACAAACATGTTCATTTTTTAGAGAAGTTGTTTAACAATTTGGGCCCATACCTCTTTTCCTTCTGTACTGGTTGTCCCCACTGAGATTTGTAGGGATAATTTTAAGGATATTGAAGCTTTCGGAAAAATCAGAGGCAGTCAATACCTGAAATATTGACAGATCTCAGAGATGTCCAGAGATCCTGTCTAGTACAACGATTAACTATTGGTTGAGGCGACCGAAAGTATACTTCTTACGGATAATACTTTCTGTATTTCAGGCAGATTATCTGGTTTGCGGGGAGTTTTACTTTTCCGTTGAACAGATACTTTCGAGGATCATGTGATGGTTGTGGTTTAAATCCAAAGTCGCGGAAAGGGAGGTCCTGAAAAAGTCTCGCAATGTCTGATCTTTCTCCACTTGTGGGAAATTTCGGCCTGAGGGACGGATTTTCCCTAGGTGCTGTTGCTACGAAACAGATGCTGCTGGCATATTTCTAAAAGCAGCGGATGGCAGATATCTCCCCTTCCTAAACAATGCGCGAGTGTATAATCTTGCTTGAATAAGCTCTTTAATTGCTATATGTGTGTTCCTTCAGAAGGGCTTAATTAAATAAGACCCAACGAAATAAAAGTCAAAAAATTAAATAAATCCCAAAAAAAATGTGCAGAATGCAACAACAAAGTTTTTTTTTTTTTTTTTTTTTTTTTTTAATTGTTTCGTTTTGGTTTTGGGGACTTACTTCAGCCCAAAAATTAAAAATGGAATAACACCCCCAAAAACATATTTAAAGCCTTATTTCATTTTCCAATTTATACAAAAATTTTCAACCATTCAAAATCCCAAAATGTTAAACCGACAATTTCTTAAATTCCGAATATCCGAATTAGGAATCGCAAAATCCCGAATTTTATAATCCAGAATTTTGAAATCCTACATTTAAAAATCCCGATATCAAATCCCGAATTTAGAAGCTTTAGCTAACGAAGCCGGTGTTTGCTATACCATAGAGGAGAAAATCCTTACGGCCAACCGAAGGCATTCTATGCAGTGAAGCTTTAGATAGCGAAACCTTTGTATGTTATACCATAGAAGAGAAGATCCTTGCGCACGGCCGAAGGCCGGAAATGCTGAGAAACTTTAGTTAGCGAAGCCGGTGTTTGTTGTGCCATAGAGGAGAACATCTTTGCGCCCGGCCGGCTATGCAGAGAAGTTTTAGTTAGCGAAGTCAATGGTTGTTAAAGATCTTTGCGCCAGGCCGAAGGCCGCCAATGCAGGACGGCTTTAGTTAGTGAAGCCGGTGTTTGTTATACCATAGCAGAGAAAGTCCTTTCGCCGGGCTGAAGGCTACATTCGGACATGCTAAATCGACTTAAAACCACTCAAGGACCCATAATATATATGTTTTAGACGAATATTTAAGAAGTCTCACCCGGAATGACAAACTTAATATGGCCTCATGAACCACTAGTGGTGGAGGTTATAAAAAGAAGGTAAACACACATACATTCAAGCTTATTTGCATACATTTTGTGGTACCCTATAGTTCAAGAGAATGCTGCCAGAAGAAATTATTTCATTATTTAGCATAGGGGCACTATTGGAACCCAAACGGCTAAGTGGATACCAAGCAGGTTTTTTATTAATTAAAAGCAATTAAGAAATCAAAGCCAATCATTTTTTTCATTTTATCCAGGAAATGTATAGTCCATTGATTACTTTTTGCATTACAGAGGAATCATAAGCTCCAAATGATCTGAAAATAAAGAAATTAGAGTAAAAAACCAAGTATTCAAACTTTATTGAAAAGAAGTTGGAATTTATTTAACCTTCTATGAAAACTGCTGGGTTAAATATTTACGCCTGCAAGTGTTCATTTAGGTTTATGCCTCCATTTTATGTGTATATGTATACAACAACTCCTTGGGGTATCGTTATATTACAACGTTTAGTATCGTGTTAAACACAAATTACTACTAATTTTTTTTTTATAATTTTAATTAAGTATATGGTCAGATTTTGTCCTGTTGGTTTTTATTATTTAAAAAGGTCTTGATTAAAAATAAATAACTCAAATAAAAGATTTTATACTTAAATTGCACTTCAGCTTAAAATATTTATAGTTTTATGAATATTTATAAAACGTGGTGCATAGTAATTTATAGGAAATTGCACAAGTCGTTTGTGAAAATGAGCATACATACATATATGTAAGTAACAACATATCACTGCGCTGGATTTTAAAAAAAAATCTAACATGATTTTCTTCTGGCGGATCCATGATTGCCCATCGGTCCCAAATAGGGCACACTCTCAAAAATGTGTCTCTAAATGCTGTGGTGCAGGGCATCATATGATCAGGCTTGACCGACTATATATATATATTTTTTCCTAGGATTCCATAGATGAACTTAGGGTCAGATTAATAAAAGGTGTTTAAGATGGACCAGGAATTAGCCGATTGCATCCGTGTCTGCTACCGGGGATGCCGACTAAAATATCCAGACCTGCTATAGGACTATTGGTTTTATGGCGCCAATCACACGCCATGACATTTAAAGGGTCATTGGCATATTCGAAATGTGTGGGAACTCGAAAGACCATCCGAAACTCTCCTCTTGAAATCGCTGACTGTTCGTGACTGCTATGAGTAGCACCAATGTGAATTTCTGTAGAAAGCAACAACAAACTTACAAAATGTTTATTTATGGATGGGTGCCCCGGTAGGCTAGCTGGTAGTGAGCTAGTCTATCATTGCCGGCGTTGCGGGTTCGATTCCCGCCAGAGAATCTGGTCTCCTGCAGACCAGCGTGGAGCTTCGCGGGATTAGCGTAGGAATAATAAAAAAAAATTAACTAAAAATAATTTTTATTTATTGCAATTACTTAATTTATTTATCGGTTAACCGAACAATTACAAAATTAACCGATTATTAATCGTATAAACCAAACCTCGGGAAATTAATCGAGCGATTGACCGATTAAATCAAAAGCCCGATTAAATGAATATCCTAGTAAATATTATGGTGTCTGGGCTTTACCGATTATAATTTTAGGTTTTTTCTTTTTGTAAATGCAAGTGTTTTACAATTCTTGATTATTTTGTTTCAGAATGAACAATTTTTGATTTTTTGGGGCATATTTTCGAGTTTTTACTGCATATTTAATGCGCCTAAAACGCATTATAATAATTAGGATATACGTTTTTTAAGCTTGCGTTTGTCCAATATCGTCTATACATTCGGATAACTAATTTAATACACCAACTTCGGCTTAATCCAATACGTTTTTAAATAAAAACTATTATTTCAATTTCGTTTAACAAATTATTTATTTATTTTTTTTTTTGTTTTTTTTTAACATTAAATTTTTTGTTTGTAAGTATATTTTAAAACTAAATTAAATGAAAGAGAATTACAATGCAATAAATGATCGACAAGAAATAAAGCAAAAAAGAAATTATGATATTTAGTCAAAATCTTCATCAAAATCAAAAATGGGCTCTAAATCATCCAAATGATGGTGCTGATGTTCTTGTTCTTTTTCTGATGCCTCCAATTCGGACCAGAAACTACTTCTTTTGTGTAAAGCAGATGATGCTAAGGACTCTTTGGGACTCTTCCAAATGTTGGGATCCTCAGTATTCAGATTTTCTTGGGGCATAGTATAAGTATTACTATCAAAGTCCTTAGATGTTTTCCAAACGCTTTGCTCTTCTTTTGTCATATCTTGAGGATTATTTAAAAATGAAGAATGTTCACCTAAAGTATCCTGTGGATTCTCCCAATAATTTTGTGGTTCATCTAAACGTTCCTCCGAATTGTCTGTAATGGCAGAATGTTTGTTTATATTTTCATGTGGATTTTGAAATAATAGTTGGTTCGGTTTTGTTAAAGTATTTAGGGATTCCTGAGAATTCTCCCAGTAACTTTGGGGTTCGTTAAGCGAATTTTTGTTAGGATTTTCCAAAAAAGTTTCTGGGTCCCTTACATTTCTAAGAGTTTCTTGAGAATCTTCCCAAGAACTTGTTTCCTTGTGGTTAGGTGCTTCAACCAATTGATTTGGCGTTGAGGGCATTATGTGTGTTTCCTCTGGATTAGTATTCCAAAAATTATACTCATTTTTATAAGAATTTCCTAAGGCTTCGGAATTTTCTTGTCTTTGGCGTTGTTCTTCCATAATTTTTTTTAAATCCTCTTCGTAGGTGGGTATCAAAGTTTCCAAAGGATTTATTTCGGCGGCAGCCAGTTCAAGATTTTTATGGGAGACATATTTCGGCACTTCCGGAGGTGTTATACTTATTTCAGTCGATTTGTCAGCAGAAAATTGACCCATCATTGATTTAAATAGGGCCGGATAATTGTTTTTAAAATTCGATTTAATACGGAGTAGATTGTTCATCATTTCTGGAGTTAAAACATGGCTATTTTTATTAAATGTTAAAAATGGTGAGGATGCTGCAACATCCAGATCTCTTTTATAACGTTCTGTATTTAAGTATTGTTCAAATGTGCCACCTCCTGTGTATATGGGTCTATATAAATTATAGGGTTTACGATGCCAAGGATCATCTGGACGATCGACACTATGCACCCCCATAAATGGTTCTAAAATATGAGGCTCGAAAGAAAATATAGAACCAACTTCTGGTCCAGAATCATTTGAACTATCTGACGATGAAGACATTGAAAGCGATGATGAGCATGATGATGGTAATGTAGATGATGATGGTGGTGGTATGTTGCAAGGGGATAGTAATGATGACGTTATTTGATTACTAGCCGTATGTATTTAATGATTTTTTTAAATTTATGCATGAAATATAAATTAAGAAATATATTTAAAAAATGATTGTGAAATAATGTGGTGAGAGAGTGTTAATAGCGGAGATTACTATTTAGTGTAAATGGTTTTGCGCAAAAGCAAATTCAAAAAATCGTAGCTAAATCATACAAGAAAATTCATACGAATTACCGTTAGATTTTATTAGGGAGCGCCAAGTCGAATTTAACTACGGGTGGTGTCGAAACGCCATCTGATTTTGAAAGTTCGAGCCACTTTGTTTTGATTTGTAAGTGTTTTGTTAGGAATGGTTGACATTTTGGACCCTTAACACTACCAATGCAATGCAAAAACCCCTATGTTGTTTCTGTTATTTTTGAATTGTTGTAGTTCCAACACCACCTGTAGTTGAATTCGCCTTGGGGAGAGCTACGATGTTTTGCATTTGCTCTGTCGCAAGACCATTTGCACCAGCCACTGAATTCCGCTTATGTATTCTTTATAAAATTTATTTTCGATTAGTTTTAGAAGAGATTTCATTAGGAGTAGGTTTGTTTAAGAGTAAAACCCTTAATCAGATCAAAAACTTGTGAGATAGTTTGCAATATTCTAGAATTAGAAAAAGGCCAAAATAATTCGCAATTGTAACGCTGATATGAAAGCTGTCAGAAGCATGGAAGAGTACACATATATAAAAAAGAGAAATTAGTTAATCTTTACTTTGTTTTTGGTGAATTAACTCGTTAATCATATTACTCTATATATTCAGAAGCCAGATTATTCCCTGTTTAAAATTGTTAGGCGGAACAATCCCTTTTCTTTTTTTAGAGTTGTTGAATGCAAATTAGTTATTTGAAATATTGAAAAATTCTTGCAAATAATCGATATTGCAAGATCCAATTTAAATTCAATCTAAAATTATCGGGCGATTCGCCTTCACTTCCTAGATTGGTGACCTCCGATCCTACACAGAAAAAATAGAAAATCGACTTTAATTAAACAATTCGTTCAGACAATTAAATTTTTTACTAATTTTGCCCCTGCAAAAGAATTGATCATATCAATTAACGGATTTGTATTTTCGAGTCATGCCACACAAATTTAATCAATTAAAAAATTAATTGCATCAATTAAAAAAATACACAACTTATACAAAGATATTTACATTTTTGTGTTTTGATTAAAAAAATTAATTGCAGCAAACAAAAAAAATAATTGAAGAAATTAATGTTCACCAATTAATTATTTAATTAAAAAATTTTTGGCAAAAATTTTTTCTGTGTAGTCTAATTCACCTGTAGAAGCTCTTTAAGTTTTACTGGAAATCCAATGCCTAGAAAAGAATCCTAAGAAATATAAAGGAAAAAACAGAAGTCGCTTTGACTCAATCAAGTTTATAAGGCTAAATGTGATCATCAGAATATTGCTCTACATATTCTAGAGTCAGGTTATTCACTCTTTATCTTGCCGCTTATTGTGTTGTTGACTGCCGATCGTTAATGTTTTAAATTTGAGAAATTTCTTAGCCTTTACAAATATATATTTTTGAATTTTACTCTTGCTACTCGCTACTAGAATCGGTAATGAATCGGAAGTAGCTTAAATTGCCTTTAAAATGTCTAAAATATTATCCAATTTGCAAAAACTTAAATGAGATTAAAAGATCGGGTTTTTGAGATGTGTATTAAGTTTAAACTTAGTTTAACGTACTCTAATCGGATTTTTCCGGTGAAATGTACTTTGTTTTTAATTATTTAATTAAAGACCGACTTTTTAAGCAAAGCTTAGCTGTTCCCTCAAAATGTTGTTTACAAACTTGGTAATGGCGACACAAATCTGTTTTCAGATTAACTAAACCTAGTTTACCTGAGATCTCAAAAACCCAGCCAAAGTCAGTAACTTAACATTGAGGTTTGTATTAATTTAAATATGTTCCAACATGCGAACAACACACTTTGTTTCTGATCCTTTTTTCCTAGCTCCTCTATGAACTCTTGCCTCTGAAACATAACCTGTAAACAAATTTTATGAATTTCACTTTAACTTTTATCACAATACTGTACAATAACTTTAAAGTACAGTAACTTTAAAGTTTTATAAGAAAATTAACATCTTTAACGGAGGCACAAAAGTTACAAGCATTCAAGAAAAGCTGACAATTTTTTAAGATTTTGACATTTAAAGTAACGAAATATAAATCGTTCAACTATATTGTTATTACACGTGATAAATGTTAAAGCAAAATTTTTTATGATTATATAATAATAAATAAAATCGTATAAAAAAATTAATAAAATTATTAATAAATTAAATAAGTATGTATGTATGTATGTTCTCGTATATGTAAATATCACTATTTTAATATACAAAAAAGAAATATACTTTAAGGCCACTAAAACAATCTTTGTATTTATTATTCATTCGTTTCCGATTTCGAAAAAGTTTTAGCCAGTTTACGGCTTTTCGATGAAAGTCTTGGTCTTCGGCGGCTTAGTTTCTTAGTCTTTTCCACAATAGTTGTGCTGTTAGTTTCGAGAGGGAGATTTTCTGCTGGAGTGGTTGGAGCTTTCATCGTGCTAGATTTTGGGACAGGAGTGGTCGTGTATGATGATGAATTGAGAGTTATGTTGGTGGTCTCTTCATTACTAGTTTCTTTTAACTTTTCCTTACTGTGTTTGCTCAGATCATGTAATATATCCAAGATTTCTTCTAACTTATCATTTTTATCTAAAGTATTTTTCTTGTCATCCGATTTTGCTATAGAATTGACACTGCCCATTTTATTGATATTCTTATAATTGTTAAATTGTTTTCCCTGCTTTAGGGCAAATGGTATTGGATGGGGTTTATGTGTTCGAAATTGGCCTCTAAGTGCATAGACGCTATGGGTGGTAGATTCTGCAGTTTCCATGGTTTTGGTAGTATTTAAATTTTGAGGTTCATCTTTTTTGTTTGCATTCTTTTTATCGTCATTATCGTTTGTAGATTTTTTTTTGTTTACTTGTGAGTCTTTTTCAATGTTTATGGGTGATTTCTTTTCTTTGGTAATATTTTCCTTGTGCTTTGCTGGTTCTTTAACTTCAGCTTTATTTTCTTCAGAGTCTAATTCTTCTTCTTCCTCCTCCTCTTCATCTTCTGCATCTTTTTCCAATTCATCTGTACGATTTTCTGGCACTATAGGAGCTGTAACTATTTCGGCTTCAGATTCCTTTTCAGCTTCCGTTTCCGGAATTATGGTTTCTCTTTTATAGGATTGATTACTTTTATAAAACATGTTCTCCTCTTCATGCCCATAATCCTTTTCACCCATTATATGCAAATTAAGTTTACCATCTTTTAAATAATCTCGTTGATGCTGCCTGGTTAGATAAGACTTGTCATAGCCTTTATCTGCCATTTCTGTCAGCCATTGTTTATATTCAAAATCTTCCTCTTTGCTGGGTTTTCGATAAGTCAAGGTATGAGACCTATCCGGAATGGTGGCATAAGGCTTCACATTAATTTCCAAAACATTCATTTTACCTCCACTTCCATAATGGCTGTGTTTAAAGGTTTCGTCTAGACCTTTAATTATATTGTCTTTGCACTCATTGCAACACTGAGCTAAACGTTCCTTGACGACAGCCATTATATTCTCATAAGAAGATTCTTGGGGCCCCACATGGGTTAAATCCATTTTCGGGTCTTTGGTAGGGCTATAAGAGTCAATATGGTCATTTTTATCTACAATATGGGAGAAAGTATAATGAGTTTTTGTGGATGGTAATTCCCTTATATAATTGCCATATTCTAATGACTTTGACTTGTCGTAATCCGTTATATGGTTGCCAGATGTGACGTAGTATGGTAGATTTTTATTAATTTCATTGGAAGAGGAATGTGTTGGTTGAGAGGATAGATGATTAATGCTTAAGTAAGGTTGTGCATAAGATTTTTGATATAACACAGATTTGCCAATCTTTCCTTCACTATTAATTATATTAGGACTTGCGATTTGATATGGTTGATTGTTAATGTTGTAGTCATCTATATAGGGTAAGGATTCCAAGGAGTTATACATGGATAAAAACGGATTTGGTGTTAGCATTTTATTATTACTACTATATACTGTGGGAGTATTATATTTCGCTATATAATTATTATAAATACCCTCCTGATTAGCAGCAGGATCGTAAAGAGAATTTTGCTGATTATAGGTTATAGCGAAAGGTTGTGTTTGTTGCATGTTAACCGGAAGGTTGACATAAGGTCCATTATTTACTGAATTCTGAGAACCAGTTGTCACAGGCATATATTGGCCATTTTCACTTAATGCATAACCTGGAGGCAATTGTTGGGAAATTTGTTTTTGCTGTTGTTGTTCTTGTTGTTGTTGTTCCACCTCATTTGTTAATTTGACTTGCCCTTTAGGTTCTTCATGTTCTCCTCCTGCCGCAATTTCCATAGGCTGTTTATTGGCCTTCTCCAAAGCCTCCCTTATCGATTCGGCATTATAACGCATTAAGGCCTCCGCTGGCGTTTCATTTGGATTCAAAGTTATTTCTTTCAAAGAATTTTTATATGTTTTACGCAAATTATTTAAAGAGTTTTCATCGATTGGCTCTAAAGTGGCTATTTCCGTAGAACGTTTTCTACGTGATCTACTTGATTTACTTAAATTATTGCTTATAACTATTAAATAGGCTGCAGGACTTATTTTAGAATCTTTTTGTTTATGAGCTAACCTTTTAGAGTGATTTTGTGTTGGATCTTCAGCATTGTTGTTCTCGTTTTCCGGGGCTGTTTTTCTAGTGGGAATAGGGTTGGGTTCTTCATTATTCAGCTTCGTCATCATTTTCTAAAAAACGTCACCTGTTATTGTGGATTTGTTTTTAACCGGGAATATTAGGGTTTGTTGGGATAGGATAACGAAAATAAGTTAAAAATGCTTATGACCATATGAATGAATTCTTTAAAATTTACAATGAGCGGGTGCGAGTGAGTTAATGAGATGCCAATGAGTGCATAAATCACTAAGTTGACGAATGTGAAAACATTGTTTAGGAAAGATATTTTTTAGGGAGTTAAATAAAGCAATATAGTTGCCCCAGAGAAACGTTAATGTGGAAAAACATATTAACTTTAGAAAAATAACACTATTCTAGTCGCAAATTTTAAAAAGCTGGGCACTCTATTGGTAAAGCTAATGCTAGGAACACAACTGGGAAGAACGACTAATTTTTGGCCGCGAATATACGTCGCCAAAAATTAAACATTTTGGTGTATATGAAAATACCTACAATAATAGTGTCCGCCGAAAATCGTCATACGCGACGACTTTGCAATAGATTTATTTCTATTTCATACGCCGGCGAACGACGAACATCTCAGTACCCGGTGACCATGTTTGGCTTTTGTTCAGAAGTATTTTAGTAATTTAATACTTTAATAATTGTTTTTTTTTTATTGCAAAACATTTTAAATAAAGATGCAAAGTATTTTGGTATAAAAATTGTTTTTAGTTGTGTTTTTGTTTATGTTTTAATTTTTAAGCATTATTTTTTGTATATGGTCACACTATTTCTCTCTCTCTTTGCACAAGCAGCAATCAACTTTCTCAATTATAAAAGTTGCTGGTTATTCGTCGTTATTGTGCTTCATACGACGAATTTAGTCAGCGAAATTTTTCTGAAAAATTCGTAGTGTTGGGCGCAATTAGTCGTTCGTCCCAATTGTGTTCCTTTCATAATGTTAGAACGCTGAATTCATTATTTATTCTTTTGGGATCATTTATCAATTTAAATTAATCCAATTTTATTTATTTTTTGAGGAAAATTTTTTTCACAATTTTTGAAACTAATTTTTTTTTCGTAAAGCTTCGTACAGACGGTGGTCAGATCTTACAAAGATCTGAAAATTGCCACCAAAAGTAAATTATCAGTTCAGACGATTGTAAGAAAACCATACAATTTCATTGGCACACAACTGTCTGACAATAAATTCATCTGCCAACAAAAATTGACAGTTCACACGGTTGTCAGATAATTCCATAGCAAGAATTTGCAGAACTGTTTTTGGACATTGTATTTAAATGAAAATTTCGCGTATTTTTAAAAATTGGAAAAGTGAAAATATTGTCATTGAAGGGAAACGGCAATATCAAGGATTTTAACTTTTTATGATATTTAAAATAAGTTTTAATGATTTTCGTTAAGATTAATTTTTTAATTAATTTTTTTCTTTTCCCTCATGCATATCAGGGATGGACACTATGGTGCAGTTGTATTTTTTTATACATTGGTGGTTATCTTTAAAAAAAAATTTCGTAATTAATACAAATACTTTTTTTCGAAATATATATATATATATCAAGACATGGGCCTGAAAATAAAAAATTGGTACCATTATAGTCCCATCATATTTTGTTATTGAAGTTGATACAAAATCCGAAAACCCCATTTCCATCCCTGATACAAATGTATTTGCAGCGTTGCCAATAGGAAAAGCCAATAATGCAATTGTCAGATGCATAAACTTCGCACATCTGACAATAAAAACTAAACTTCCAACGTCTGACAATGATCTGCTAATGGCAACGAAGATTGTCAGAAGACGATTGTCAGATGTCTAAACATATTGTTGTTTTTAAAATGGACTGACAATGCTTTTTCTGACAACGTTGGCAAGCAAAAATTGCCAGTTCACACGGCTGCAAGTCTGTACGAAGCATAACTCTATTGCATACTTTTTTGAACCTCATTGAATATGTACAAAATAACTTGATATTGTAGTTCTTATTTGTAGGGAAAATTTTGTAGAGAAATTTTTAATTGATATTTAATTAATTGCAAAGTCAAATCGAAAAAAAAAAATTGTGAAAAACATTAACAAAACTGACAGCTTCTTTACAATGTTTAACCGCGAATACGAACGAGCGCTTATTTTGATTTGGATTAAACGTACGCAAATTACCTTAACCAGTAGGGTGCCCAGCGGTGTATTCAATAGAGTTAAGAAAAAAAATTTGTTTGGAAAAAAAATAGGAAAAAAATGTTTCGCAAACAAAAAATGTATTTAACAGAGTTGGATGGATTTAAATTGAACAATGATACTAAAAGTATAAAAAATATTGTGATATAATCCATTAGTATTAAAATTTGTAATCGTGAATACGAGCGCTAACTTGGAAAGACGGCTATCACCATTGAATACAGCGTACACAGATTAGATTAACTAGAAAGGTGCCAAGTTTGTTAAAAAAAAGTGTCAAATTTGTGCACAGTGTAATAAAAGCAAAACGTATGAACAAAAATTTTAGCTCCTTAGCCTTATATAAATGCTTTGAGCATCTACAAGAACAACAGCGAAGAGAATTTTTTTGTAAATCATCTTGAACGGTTCCTATTGTCTTAAAAGTTTTTTTAATGGATCTTTCGTAAGGAGTTTAATTGAATGTTCCCTATTGTCTTAAAAGTTTTTTTAATAGAACTTTTGTAAGGAGTTTAATTCATTTCAATAGGTTTTTTATGTACATATATAATTTTTTAAACAACTATATTTTCAAACCTTTATATGATTTAGATTAAAGTTTGTCGATTTCGTGCGTTAGTGCTTGCAAGTCAAAATGGAATATGCTTGGATGAGTGTATTTGTGAAGTGTACTGCTTAATATTAAAAAAAAAATCTTCAAACTTACCGGCATTGTTTGTTGCTGCTGCAACATCGCAGCAATCTCATCATCACCGGTAGCTGTACGATAGCCACCGCCATAAGAACCATATGCATTCGAACCATGAGCACCACCTCCATAATTACCACCAGCAGGTTTATACTGAGAAGAAGCGGAATAACTTGGTTGCGGAGGAGCAGCATAACCTCCGTAGCCCCCATAACCTCCAACGGAATCATAACTTTGAGGAGCTGCTTGAGCTTGATAACCACCTGCAGCAGCATAAATTGGTGGGTAACGACTGCCCCCATTATTATAGTAGTAATTAATGATTGTTTGCTTCCCCTTTTCCTTGTGTTTATCAAAGACATTCAGATCATCGAAAAAATCTTTCATACCTGCACGCGGTTTGTGATAAGAGGAAACTGTGTTAAAATGATTGAAATTATGACGAAATACACCAAATAGATTACCTTTATGACGAGCTTTGCCAGCGTTTTCAGCCATCTGAGGTTTAGCTTCACCAACTATTGGCATATTGTCCATACGCATGTTTGTATCTACCCCTTGCCCTTGACTCATTGTGGGATTGGTTGCCTTGGGAGATGACTGTTCAGTAGTTTTTGCATCAACCCGTTGCCTTTGTTCTGGCATCGTATCGGGGTTTTTTAAGGCTTCATTCGGTTCAGCCCATTGCATCTGCTCCGGCTGAGGTTCTGCTTTTGCTTGTTCAGGTGTTTTCGAATCGAGAGATTGTCTTTGCTCAGGCATATGTTCGTCTGTAGTACCTTTTGTTTCTTGCGCATTTGTATTAAGCCATTGTCTTTGTTGCGACTGCATATTAGGCTCTACCCACTGCCTTTGTTGTTGCTGCATATTTGGTGGATCTACCCACTGCCTTTGCATGGGCATTTGGGGTTGCATCATTATTGGTTGTGGCATCATTTGTCTTTGATTATCTTGCTGTGGCATTGGCATATTGGGGTCATGCATGTTATTTTGTATTGGCATTGTTTGTGGCATCTGAGGAGGGAGCATTTGTCTATGAAATGGGATTTGCTGTTGCTGCATTTGTGGCGGCATCATTTGTCTTTCCATAGGCATTTGTTGTTGAATCATGGCAGGATTAGCCCATTGCCTTTCCATTGGCTGCTGTTGCATGTTTGTGGGATCAGCCCATTGGCGCTCGTGATTTTGAGCCATGTTTTGTTTTCTATCTTTCATCATTTGTCTTTGCATTTCCGCTTCGTTGGCCATGTGTTGTTGCTTATCTTCCAACCATTGTCTTTCGGCCGCCATTTGCATATCCTTGGAATCCTTGGATTGTGTTTGCTGGTTGGTTATTGTGGGTTTACTTTCATCTTTTTCCTTCTTAAGCCAAGGCATTTCGTGGCCACTCGAAGCGGCCATGCGATAAGCATAAGTCATCATTTTTAAAATATCTTCCTTTTCCATAGTCTTTAGGGCATCTTCGGCAGCTTTAGTCTGACGTTTAATCGGAGTACCTGTGAGATCAGTTAGATATTTTGTGGTAGCTTGGTGATGTCTATAAAACTCTTTGTTTTGTTTCTGAACCATTGTTTGCATCAGCATTATGACATGTTCATCCTTCAATGTTTTCTCAATGTCTCCTAAAGTGATGTCATAAATTGGTATTTCATGCAGGTTGAGTTTTGTTGTCAAAGAGGCGCTCGGCTGTAACCCGCTTTCTAATTGAGCTCTTTTCACTTCGTTGGCTAACTTGGATAGCGCCTGTAATTGTTCAAGTTCGGCAATAACCTTTTTCTCGAATATAGCAAGTTTAGCTTCTATTTCAAGATCTTCGTTGCTCTTTTGCTCATTGTGGTTAGAGGGTAAATGAAACCACAGTATGGGTATGGTTTTCTTAGTTAAAGCATCCCTTAATACAGCCTTTAGTTTCATTTCAGCCATTGTTTGATGATCTACTTGCTGAGGTGTAATTTTATATGGTGAATACTGTTCTGGCAAAGCGCGTACTTCCGAGATTTCTGAGCCCAATGGCATTAAAAAATTAAAGGACCTTAAAGCTCCCAGTATGCCAACGGGTAATTGTGGAGCTAGATTTAAGCCTAATGGTTGCAAAAAAGGACTGCCTACAATCTGTTCAAAAGGATTTACGGGTGCCTCAGGTTGGGTTGGTGCTTGTTCCGGGGCGGGTTCAGGATCTAGTGCAGCGCCTACATTAGAATCTGGCTCTGATTCTGCTTCTGAACCTGATTCTTCTGCCGCAGCCTCAGGTGCCACTGGGCCAGCATTCGGCTTTAATATTTGAGAGGCACCCACAATAAACGATTGAGTCATGTCATGACCCAGTTTATTTAAATCAGTTATTTCAGGAATAGACTGCGGTGCTGTCTGCGCCAATGCACTGGTCTGTGTTAACGCTTCATTTACAGCTTGGCCGAAGATACCAGAAATTTCAGGAGTAGATTTTGTCACTGTCTGAATCAAATCAGTACCAAGGGCATGAGCCTGTCCAAGAAGTTGGTCCATTACATCAGGATTACGGGTCAAACGTTTTAAAGGTTCTTCAGCCATCTTAGCCAGTTCAGCAAATTTATTTTTTTCATTATTCAAAACAAGAAATACTTTATTAGAGGCTTCGGCATCGAAAGGTTGCCCTAAAATTTGTTGAGGAGTGCATTTGAGAGTAAGGCAGATTTTTTAGAAGTCTAAGAAATATAAATGAATACCTTGAATAAGTCCATGTGCAAATGGAAAGCCTGTATTAGGTACTATATTCCTGCTAAAATTGGGTGTAAAGGATTGCCTTACAACCTTAAAAGTAAAAAGAAATTATTAAATTAAAAAAAAAGTTTTGAAACTTTAAAATTATTTTTAGTATCGAATTTTAATTATCTAAAAATACTTAAAAGGATATTTTTAGGGAACACGTTATTTAATATTATTTAAGTACTTGCTCAAACTTACTTTTCTTGCAGGTTGGATAGACATCTTTTGAGCGATTGGACCGTCCATAAATTGTTCTTCTTCACCGTGAAGATAAGTTTTAACCATACCTTCGGCATCCACATCGTAAGCCGAAAGAAAAATCACCACAATAAAACACAATTTAAAATGGAACTACAACCGAGAAACATAAAAAAATTTAGCAACTTTTTTTTCTAAATCAAATTTTTTTCAAAACCCAACATACCCAATTCATTCCTGACACATAAATTTTTAGTGTTTAAATATATTTAAAATTATCCTTGAAAGTAAAAGGATTTTATTAACTCAGTTTATTCAATCCTTTATTATCTTTAATTCACTTTCTTTTCACAAATCACTCTTTGGAATATTTTAATATCAACTTTAGTTAAGCCGTAATAAGTTTCGCGATCGCTTTTCAATCGATATTAATTTTAAACTGAACTTCAGTTAGTAATTAATTCGCTTAATATAAACATACTTTAATATAGATTTTTGCCAACGTAACTAAAATTTAATTAAATTGTTTTATTTTTTCTTTTTGTTTATTTAAAATATTTAACCCAGTTTTTAATTTGCGAACAAAAAAATGTGTCTTCGAAGCAGTTTTTTCTCATTTAAAAGACCCAATTTTTATTAATTTTACCCAAATTGTTGGTTTTAGTTATTACAAGTTATTTCCAAGTTCTTTTACTTTTATATGCGTTCAGGTTGTAGTTTTTGTGTCTTTTGTGTGTAGGAAGGGGGGGAGAGGGGATTCTATTGAAATTTAATACAATATCTAAGATCACGCATTTAGTATTTGAGACATGTTTAAGTGCATGGTCATATTGCAAGATGTGGTATTTTAGATATTATTCTTCTTTTTTTTATTACATACAACTTCTCTAAGAAGTCAGATTTTTGCGAATTAAGCATAATTTTCGCGAAAAGTAGTGTACACTGTAAAAATTTATACGTCAAAAGATATGTAAAAAAAAAATATTTATATTGAAATTGGACTATAATTATTATCTTGCATTCATGCAAATGGCCCCTCTTAGTAAGACTTTAATATCACCAATCCACCAAATAAATGTTCACTGGATCAAGAGTTCTAGCACAATAGTGGCCCCATAATCTAGGACAATAAACTAGGCGTAAATGGTATTTAATACAAAGAATCAAATCAGTTCAGCGCTTCACTTATGATAGGAACACAAACGAATTTTTGGCCGCGAATATTCGTCGCCCAAAAAATAAAACATTTTGGTGTATATGAAAATAAACATAATAATAGCGTCCGGCGAAATTCGTCATACGCGGCGACTTTGCAACAGATTTATTTCTATTTCATACGCCGGCGAACGACGAACAAATCAGTATCAGGTGACCATGTTTGGTTTTAGTTTATTAGTATTGTTGTAAATAAAGTTACTCTAAATCAGCTGTCAAAATTCATTTGCAAAAAAAAAAAGTTAAGTATTTTAAAAATTGTCTTTTATTTGATTGAATTTTTAAATTAATTTAAAAATAATAAAAATCTTTCAATTCAGTTTATGAAGTATGTGGCCAAGCATTAATTCAATTAAAAGACTCAATTGACAATCGAACTGAAATGTGTATGGGGTGCTTAATGAACATACCTGTTACTTATCATACTATGCTTATGACCAATTTCACCAATTCTATTTAAATATAAATTTATGTTAAAAATTCGTTTTCCATGTAAAATAAAAATAAAATTATATGAAAAACTATATTTAAATATTAATTGATATCTACTGCATGTTTTATTTAAATAAATTGATGAAATTAATTGGACATTATACTCGTATATCGTTACATAAAACACAAAAGGCCCTATCTAACATTTTGAAAATTTTACAGAAGAAAAAAACTATTTTAAATGGTAAATTGATAAGTTGCCTTAAACTGTTTATAATAAATTTTTCTTCTATTTTTCTTGTAAAACCATCCAGTGCTTTTGACAAATAACAATGTTGCATATAATGCAATCAGTTGGTTATGTCTTTCAGTGTTTATCGTTTAATATTTTGTTAGATAGGGCTTTTTGTTTTGTGTTAATAAAATCGCTAATTCTAGTCGAAAGATTCCGAAATTTGTTGTGGACATTTATGTTGATGCAATACATCAGAATCAATGAAAAAGTCGATTTTTAATTTTTGTTTAGTTAGAACCTTTTGCGTTTTAGGTAACGATATATGAATGTTTTGAAACAGGGACCGAAAATAACAGTTATTTTGAAATTTTAAAACAAAAAAAAACATATCAAAGGAGTAAATGTCGGAATAATAGTTCAGGTATACCATATTAATCCTTATGAACTAGTCTTTGGTAAAATATAAGATAATTTTGATGTTTTTCCAACAAGAATAAAATTTATTTTTTGGTATTTATTTCTGAAATAAAATAAAAATTATTTTTTGATATTTATTTTTTTAAATAAAATAACAGTTATTTTTTTATATTTATTTTTTGTGCAATAAGTTATGTATATTTATTCCTTTAAACTCCATTAAGTAGCATAGGGCCGCAACAAGATTATTCCAATATCCTCGGTTGGATGCACGATGTTTTATTTTTCCAACGCAGACGGAGGTGGGATTTTTCTATTTCGAATTGTCGTTTCCAGGTATGTGACGGTCGACTGCCTTGCGGATTCTAGTCTATTGCTAGATTTGCAATATCTGTCGGTGGTTTCCGATATGTAAGTCCAATCCAACATCACTTACGTTTTTGAATTTCCAGATGGATCGGTTGTTGTCTGGTTTCTGACCATAGCTCGTTGTTCGAAATTGGTCTGGGCCAATATATATGTAGGAGTTATTGATTTTTTTTTTTTTTTTTTTTTTTTTTTTTTTTTTGAACAAGCACAAATTCTAAATTTTGTTAAAAATGGCGTGAACTGGGCTTTATTTGTCACAAAATATGAAACAAGTATTTTGGATCGATACGAGTACTTTTTGGCCGATACCTACTTGGTACTCAAAGTACTTGGGCCCTTATCATGTTAAACGCAACGCCAATGATTTACATTGAAAGCACAGACATCATAAATATTTTGTAATTTTGTTGTTACTTTCTACACACACAAATTCATATTGCGTTTTACAATTTCAAAAGCTGCATAGCTTGTGGCGTTGAAAATTTGGTCATGAATCGAATTGCGTATTAGCTGCTCAGATGGACGATTTTGCGCACCGTAACCTTGACGAAATGCTCTATTTACCTAGTTTTATAGTTACATCTATTGGAAGTTATATACGCCTAAAAACGCCTTTTACTTCTCCGTTTTAAGAGTAAATACAGAACAAAATGCTAACCCAAACAAGAGTTGAACATTAATTGTGTTAATAGGTACGTTTGAGTACTTTTACAGTAAAATGCAGTAAATGAGTAAACTGAAAAATTTTCTCTCACAAAAAGCTGTTGTCCAGAAAAGTACGCGAACGCAATATTTGTAAAAATTCGTAAAATAAAGGCAACAGCTGATGGCAAATAATTGAAGTGTTGAAAAATGTTTACACTTTTGACTACTTAACTCGTTTTCTTATCGGTACTCGATTAAATACTTTTTATAACACGAACATTTTAAGAAAATCCAAACAATTTATTTAATTTTTCTTTCACATTTTTATTTTTTTTTTATTTTATTTGATTTTACTAATTTGTGTCCGGCTAAATTTGTTCAAAAATACCTGAATACATTTTTTGCTTTTGATTACTTAAAAAATAAGTGAAGTACTAAGTACCCAAATACAAATACTTTTAACAACTCTAAAAAATAAAACAACAACAAAAAAAGTTTAAAAGTTGGACTTTCTTTTTGGTATTGTTTAATTTTTATTTAAACTTTCCTTTTTTAAAACAATTTCTTCACAATTTGTATCCTTTTTGTTTGTTTCTTTTGCTTGTTTACCTTTTGTAACATGTTTTTTTGATTTACTAAATTTTACTGCAAAAATTTCTGCAGTAAAAATTTGTAAGTACTCAGTCAAGAACTATCACTTTTCGCTCTTAATTTGTGTTCTCATTTACTGCATTTTGTGTACTCGAACGCAATTTCGTAAAATGCAGTAAAGTTCAGTAAAAAATAGTAAAAACTTTTGTTTTCTCGAACGCAGCTAATATGTGGTACAAACGGTTCTGGGAATTGCGATGCGAAAGAAAATAGTAGTAAATCTTGTGATCGGTACTCTTTAATGCATTTGCGCATTCGTCTTTCGCATCTTTTAATTATTTTCTTTTCGCATATCACCACTATTAATTTTATTTAAATTTTCCAATTTCAAATTTTGTTTACCTATTTTGGCATTTCATTCCTGTCAATCTGCGTCATCTTTGATTTTTATTGCCAGAATTGCTTCACCCCGGGCTCCACGTAGCAATATTTATTGCGGCAAACTTCAAATTTGATTGCTCCATAAAATTTGCGACGTGTGGACCGCATATTGCCATGAGTGGCAATCCAAAGAGCAATGATTGCTCTTCTGATTGCTTGAGCAATTATTGCTTAGCTGCTAGGTTAACCTTTCCACGACAATTGTATCTCTGCTCCGGAACGATCCAAGTGTCACTTGGCCAAAGATTGTCAACCCAGCAACAGCTGTATCTGTTGTATCAGATAATGATGGTAGAAGTGCGTCGGGCAACCGCGTATTTCGATTCGAAAGTTAAACCGTACTGCGTAACTCGTTCGAAACGATGACAGTGTTTTTACACTGTTAAATACCAAAATAGACGAAAATATCCCACAACAAAAGAAATATTAAATACTATTCAATGTGTGAAAAATATTATAATTATGTTTTTTTTTTTAATAAAACTAATTTTATTTCCCTGTGGTTTGCAGATTCCAAAGAAAAAGTCAACCATTTCGTTATACTGCTGTTTATTTGTACATGTAGTTTTTTTAATATTTTTTAAAAATTTCAAGACTACAAATATTAAAACATTTTCCATAATAACATCAGTTATCATTTAGTTTATATCAAATTTAATATTATTTTGTTTATTTTGTTTGTTTTCCACTTTTAGTTATCTTGAAAGATTTAAATACTTAAATTTTTTGTTTTTTTCACTTTGTCACCAACAAAATAGCTTTCGAACAATATCCTTACTAGAGATGAGCGATAATTCTGGGGGGCTACCGCCTATTTCGATTCGAAAGAAATAATTTACGAGTTCGAAATGATGGCAGAGGTTGTTTTTTTAAACAAATCGAAAATTGATGAAAATTTATTGATCGTAATAGAAAGTTGGTTTTGAGAAAGTGATTTTCTGTTTTCCATAAAGTATAAAAACTTCCGTTTATTCGAAACAAATAGTACGGAAATCGTTATACACAGTACAAATTTTTCGAATTCGTAAATTATTTCTTTCGAACCGAATTACGCGGTAACCCCCCTGTATTTGTCATAATTAATAATAATTCTGTTTGTCAAGTAACTGGTACTTGCTAAGTCGTTCTTTTTGTTTTTTTGATACATACACAAATTTATGATATTTCACTGTTTGTGTGGGGAATAGCGTTTTTTGAATGCAATAACGAATTATGTTTCTGTTCCTTTCGTTCTCTCTTCTTAGTATTTATTTTAAAGCCAAAGTTTATTTAGTTAAGTTTGTATGTATATGCAAGTAAACAGCTTTGAAAGCTCTTAAACTTTTCTCCTGTTTCTTTGCAAAGTATTTACAAAAGCTCTTCTGCTAAAGCTCGGGCATTGTACATATTGGCTTGGCCGCAATTGCTATAAAAGAACTGAAAACTGACAAACCGTGATCACAATCACAGTTTTAAGGAGCCGTGATTTTTAAATAACGTTCACTAATCACGATGTTCTTTTAAAATCACGGGATCGCTCATCACTAATCCTTTCCCATTTTGCATAACTGGCGCTTGTTTTCGTAATACAGAGTTGGAGTTTCAAAAGGGATTTTTGTTGTTCGTAATAGAGAGTTGCCGTTTCGATAGGGACTTTTTGTTAATCTTAATCACTCACTAAACAGTTTTATTCCTCAAAATTTTGCTTTTCCCATACATTTTTTATGGGTAAAGGAACAAATTTTGAGGAAGATTTTATTCACGATAGGGGTGAATTGCTTTATAAAATTTTTTCAAGGTAAAATAGTAGATTTGTTTTTGAAGCTATTAAAGCTAGGGGGCTACCGCCTATTTCGATTCGAAAGAAATAATTTACGAGTTCGAAATGATGGCAGAGGTTGTTTTTTTAAACAAATCGAAAATTGATGAAAATTTATTGATCGTAATAGAAAGTTGGTTTTGAGAAAGTGATTTTCTGTTTTCCATAAAGTATAAAAACTTCCGTTTATTCGAAACAAATAGTACGGAAATCGTTATACACAGTACAAATTTTTCGAATTCGTAAATTATTTCTTTCGAATCGAATTACGCGGTAACCCCCCTGATTGACCTTTAAAAATATAAGAATGACGCACGATCTGCTTCCCCATCCAGAACAGTTTTACGAATGAATGGACACTCATAACAGGCCCGATTATGTCATTTTGGATTTTCAAATTTATTTTCTTAAAATTCCATTTAAGGGATGTACAGAAGATTTGCCTTTTACCAATTATTTACCCAACCCACAGACGGCGCATATAAACATTGCAACCAACATATTTTTATTAAAGTGTAAATTTTACTACCCAACAAAAACTATCTGAACAAAGTGACTTTCGACCATACAATATTTGGAACGCAATAAAATGCAACAATCAGCAGTCAACCTTAATTTTTTTTTTTGGTACTTATAAAAACTAAAATAAATCAAAAAAATGTAAACATTTCACCAACACATAATTATGCTGAATTGTAATTTTGTGAACAAAATGCAAAATACCTATATAAAGTATATTTTCTACAAGCAGAAAAAATATGAGAACACAGGTCAAGTCTACGAGAGTTTTACTATAATTTAAATTGTATGTTTATTTTTTTTAATTATTTAAATAAAGAAAAAATTTAATTTTTGTTTATCAAACTTTGAAAAAAAATTTCGCTTTTATTCAAATGCATATTTAAGAGTTTCACAAAAAATTATGTTTAGTTCACAAAATTTTTCTTTTAAGAAAGATTTAAGAAGAAATTAGTTTAAATACAACTTTGTAATTTGTTTCTTTTTTTAAGAAAACTGTGTTAAAATAAAATAATAAATAAGAAAAAAAATAGGAAATAAATTTATACGTCTAAAAATAACGTACCAGCACGTCATACATTTAAATTACTTAACTTTTTTCATTTTAATTAAAAGGAATACTTAGAAATTACTTATAAAAAAAATATATTATTAAATTCATTGTGGAATTAATTTTGCACATTTTTAAAAATTTAAAGATTTCTTCTTTTGTTTTTGGATTTCATCAATTTACTGCAGCACCTAAAAAAATAAGTTTAAGATTCGTTAAAATGAATATGTGTAGTATGCACGTTGTAAGCTCACAATATTTGCATTAATTTTTACGATATTGTATGTTATAAATATTTTTTTTTTAAATCCATTAATTAATAAGATTTAAAAGCTATTTTTTATCCTTATTAATTTTAAAATAAAAAACCCTCCGTTTGTTAAATTTATTTCTAATTCGATGTATTTAAACATTAAGGGTCAAATAAATCTCGCAAACAGCTTAACAAACATATGAAAAAAGTACGAAGCATGTTTGTATAATTATTAAAAATGTTTTAAATTTATACATATATCTTGTCATTGCTAAACTGCTTGTGTAGTTTATTTGGTCCTTTACTTGATGTTTTTTTTAAAGCTCCTAACGTCCAGTATTGTTCAAAATGAATCATATTTATTTCATAAATATAATTTTTCTTGAATAAATCTGTGATCATATGGAAGAGCTTAAGTCGGTATATAAGACAAAATTGAGCTTCAATTACAATTCGAAAGTAATTTTAACATTTACTTTAAGCCTCTATTAAAGTTGTTTCTAATAGGGTAATATACATACAGACTTGAAAGCAAAAAACTGCAAACTACAAAATTCGACATAAGCTTCTTTTCCATATTGGCACAGAAATAATCCCGCATGTTTTAGACATCGAAATGAAGTGGAAATAAAATCGAACCAGAAGATAAGGTCGCTCACATTTAGATGTTTTAAGAAACTCCTACGTTTTGCTTGCGATCTGCCATAATTTCTTAAAAATATTCTATATAAAAATATTCTATATATTATATTGCGACCTATTTTTTATGCAATTTCAAGTCAGAATCGCATATGGTGTAAGCGTTTTGCGATTGTAAGTATATGCCCATTAAGTTTTTATTGGAAATGTTATTGCACATTGGAAAAAGATGTGCAAATATTGCAAACAAATTTTTTACTGTATATTGTGTAAACTTACAATGCATTTTCTTTTTAGTTGTCCGAATCCCAACATTCTTCATCAGTGGGAGCCTTGTTTTCAGGTTTCAAACCACTATTTTGGGATACAGGTTGTGGAGACGAAGCTTTAGGTGATCCCTTTTGAAAATATGATTTAGGCGATGAGTTACGAGTAGGAGAATTATTATTTTGATTTTTGTTATTAAAGCGATTGTCGTTAGAGCCTGAGGAAGAAGACCAAGAGGAGCCATTATTATTGTCATTATTGTTGTAATTATTAAAACGTCTATTGTTATTAAAACGTCCTCCACCACCACGACCTCCTCCACCATTTCTTGGTGAATTTGGTGGAGAGGAGTTTGATCTATTAGGTGAACCAAAGCCTGGTTTTGTAAAGCGAGGATTATTATTGTAAGAAGAACGTTGATTAGAACGTTGTTGGTAATTGCTATTGCCATTATTGTTGTCATAGGGTTTCTTATATTGATTTCCAAAACGTCGATTATTATTATTGTAATTGTTGTTATTGTTATTATTGTTATCATTGCGGTTGTTGTTACAATTTCCATTACAGCTTCTATTACCACTATAGTCATCATGATGTGAATGTGTGTTGTTATTATCATCCGTTTGCTTTTGCGTTGGCTGTTCGGGTGCTTTTATGTAACAACTAACAAATGGCTCGTTGACATTAAGCTGACCAACAGGCGTACCACCTGCAGCATTATAAGTTGATGAAGCTGTTGTCAACGATGTGCATTGTGTGTTGGGCGTAAGAACCTGCTGTATAAAACTATATGTGGCATTGACTGGAATCGAATTACAACAAGAACGTCCACCAAACGATGGCACTTTTCGCTGCTCGTTAATGATGCCATTTGCATCCACAAATATACCCAAATTTCGCATAATCTCCAACAGTTCACCGGCACAATCAATTTTGAATACGTCGAATACCATTTCAGGACTTAAGAGACGTTCGCGATGAAAATTATTTAAGGCACGTACCAGTTGAGAGATTGATTGATTTATTTGAATTTTCATGGTAGACATTAAGCCTTGATACCACGGTGAACGCTGAAGGCAACCATATAAAAACATATTTGGTGTTTGTTGTTGTTGCGGCTGTATGATGGGTTGTGCTGAACTGTTATATTGTAAAGACAAAGGTACAGCATTCGGTATATCTGTGTACATAAAAGACGATGGCAACGTTGATGGGGAGGCTACGACATTTATATTATTGTAGGGAGTTAATGCAGTTTCATGATGATGAGACAATGATGGTGCTGCTATGTCTCTCATTACGGCAGTGGCACGATTTCGAGGATCATAAGGTGAAATTTCTGAAGTTGTTGTTGATGATTGTACATAGGACGATGATGAACCGCCAATAGGATGGGATAAACTCAAGTTATTCGACGATGATGTTATGGGAACCAAGGCCGTAGATGTTGATGTTAATTGTTTCTAAAATAAATTATATATTATGAAGTTTGAAATTATTCCAACTGTTTGTTTTAAATTCTATAAAATAGTACCTTAACATAAGTTCTAAAGATTCTCGGATCCATTTTTATAGTTGTCTTAAGTTTGTCAACACAAATTGTTTTATTAGGTTGAATTCTTCCCAAATCAATTTCATGTAACTGGAAAATTTAAAAACAAAAATTTAATTAGGCGATTGTAAAAAGAAATGCTTTGTAAAGCGCACGGTTTTCGAAATAAATACAGTTTTAGGATTTTTTAGAGAAAAATCGATATGATTACAAACATTTATGTAAATTTCAATGTAAAGCTACGGTCACACTTATTAAATATTTGCCCAAATAAGCATAACCACTGCTTTGGTTAATAGGTAATGAGATTTAACACGTTGTTAATATCTAAAAATAAAACTAATTATACTGCCACATACAGCAAAGAACTGTTTTTTGTATGCTGTAGTATTATAATCAAAATAAATATGTATTTTTTTTTGCCTATGCTAGTCCCGCGAGGCTCTATGCTTGTCTGCAGGAAAGAAACCAGAGTCTCTGGCGGGAATCGAACCCGCAACCCCGGCGCTGATAGACTAGCTCACTACCAACTAGCATACCGGGGCAATTAAAGGAAATTATATTTTAGTTTGCCTGTTGGTTACGTCTTTTTTGTCAAATATTTGCCAAATGTGACCATAGCTTAAGACGTTTCTTTAAACAAATAAAATAAAAAAAATATTTTCCGATATTTTAGGAAAAACAATTTAGAAAAAAAATTAATTAATGTGTATTCTAAGTGAAATTATAATTTATAAAGCTTTCATACTTTAATAGTCTAAGGCCTAAGGCCGGGTTTTTGAGATGTGGATTAAGTTTAAACTTAGTTTAACGTACTCTGAAACTCATATTTTTCAGGAGAAATGTGATTTTTTTTGTTCCTATTTCATTAAAACTCAATTTTTTTTTTAGCGAAACTAAGCTGTTCTGTAAACATTTTGTATACAAACTTCGTAATGGCGGCACAAATCTGTTATCAGATTAACTAACCCTAGTTTAACTGAGATCTCAAAAAACAGCCTAAAGGCAGAATTAGTTTGTACGTTCTGTTCTGTTACGAATCAGCTGTTTTGTTTCTGTTCAATTGAAAGTCGGTATGTGTGGTTAGTTTTTCCTTTTTCGTTCTGTTCTGTTGCGGACAAATCTGTTGAAAATAGAATTCAACGTTAAGTTACCAAAGTTGCCAAAGTCTGTAATACATTAGCTTTTTGTGATATGAAAAAACTGTAATTTTTTGCTTATAGCTAGAAAAATTGGTTTTAATTATCGATTTTTTAAACATTTGCATATTTTTGACACAAAATATTAATTTTTTACTTTTAACGAATTTTTTTTTTTACAATTCTAATGCTTTTCTTTTTAAAAGCAGCTGATTCCTTTCACAGAAAAAGTAATTACAAAATGTTTCTTACAGAAAGGAACGTAACAGAACGGCAACAGAAAGTAAAAACTAATGAGGCCTTATGGCTAGAATTTAAAGATAAAATCTATATCCATGTTATGGAAATCGAAATCAAGTTAAATTGAAATTAATAAGAAATTTATTTTCAAATACAATTTAAAATTTTCAATATTACATCCCAGCTGGCATAGGCTGTTTGTTAGACGATTATGTTCAATATACAACACCTAAAAGAGTCTTCTGATGATTATCTGACGAGTTACAAAAACAAAAGATAATATCTACATACATCATAAACGATTCCCTTTAGGATTAATATAAAAGTCTTTTGCTGTGTTATGGAAGAATCTCTCATACGAATCAGCACGTGTAACAGTTTCTCCCGTGCGAGGAATCGTCTACAATTAAAAATTGAGCTCGTCGACGATCAAAAACACTCTTCATGAGATACCCAGTAGACTCCAAGACGGTTGAAAATGCTAGCTGGGATTTAACATGGATATTAATCTTACAATACATGTATTGGCCGTATAAGCTTGTTTGTAATAAATAAATTAAATAAATAAAATGACTGCAGTTTTCCTGCTTTTAAAAATCGTTCTTGTAAATATCATTGGTACTCAAAGTATTACAAAAGTAATATATTTATGAACTTTCTTTACAGGCTCGTTATCAAATTCGATTTATAGAACATGCTCGATAGCCTAATAATAAAATTGCGTAAAATGAAAATCAATATAAAAAAAATATTACTTACAATATACGGTATGGGTGGATAAGTTAAACGTCCATCAATCTCACCACCCATTCGAAAATCAATTAATTTTCTGACTGGCGATGGACTTGCAATGGTGTCATTGTTGTAAGTGGGTGATGATATCGGTGTTATATTAACGGAAGAATTTTCAAAATTAATTTGACATGTTTTAGAATGAGCCGATAATTTATTATACAATGAAGAAAACGTTGAATGTTCATCATTTAACTCCTTCTCCTTTAAAGTAGTTTCTACTGAAAAATAAATAAATAAAAATACTACACATCTTAGGATAAATTAAAATAAGAAATGCAATAAAGTATATTCCTAAATACAACAAATAAATATTTATCACTTTTAATAGCCCCTTCATTATAAAAAATTGTTCTTTATTTCCATTTCAAACAACAACCAAATTGAGTAATATATTCGGCTGTGCCGAATCTTTGATACCCTTCACCGACAGGAGTGAGTTCAATATGATAAATACTTACATATATGTTATTAACTAAACTTCACAAAAATTATTGACCGACAATCAAATAATTTTATGCGTTTCTTTATAGAACTTTTAACTTGCTTGAGTAAAATATCATGATTCGTAAATTATTTTTAGGAGGGTAATTTGTATTGGACCTATGCGTTTTCGTGCAAAATTTTGCATTATTAGTTTTTGTATCAAAATTATCAATTTGTTTAGAGTGGTGGTTACACATTTTGATTCATAGTTCTGATCCTACTGGACCGATGTTGCTGGATTTCAATCCCAAACTGCTTAGGATAACTACAATCAATTTGAAACGAAGTTTGTTCTTTTCTTTTGCGTTTTTCGAAAGTGAGAGTGTTTTCAATAGACGGAGAGACAGACGGACATGGCTCAAACGACTTAGAATTACTCAAGGAGCCAGAATATTTATACATTATGGGGTCTAGATGTATAATAAAAAAGTTTCACATGGAATGACAAACTTAGTAAACCATTATTCGCAACTAGTGGTGGTGAAGGGTATAAAAAAGAAAAGGTATTGAAAAAATATTTGTATTTAACAATAATTTACCATTTGAATATTTATTGCTAGAATTTGAAGTTGCCTTCTCGTCATCATAAATACGTTCAAAGGCAGGAGATTGTGCACGTCCATCTTCGATTTTTTTGCTATCACAATATAGATTACAAGCATTTGCAATTTCTACTTCCATTTTCTTATTGTTTTCGTATAGTTTTTGAAAAACTAGTTTGTTCTGAGATTCTTCCTTTTCTTCTTGCTGGTATTGTTCATTTGGCATTTTATTGCTATTTTTAGTAATGATACTAGTGGCTGTAGTTGTCGTTGTTCCTCCTACTTTTTCTCGTTGCACAAAACCGTGTTGTTGATGTGTTTGTAACTGTAAATCCGATTTATTGCTTATATTTTCAATTTGTTGACTTAAATCGGATTCATTTTCTTCTTGTTGTTGTTGTTCTTTATGCTCATGCTGATGAGAATGTGAATATTGGTGGTGTTGATTCTGATTATTTAGGTTGGTTGAAAAAGGCTCGAAGGCAGTTTTCTGTTTCCTGCCACTAGACGGCGATGATATTTGAATTACTTCAACTATAGTTAACTTTTCACCACATGAATCTATGTCCAAATCTTTAAATAAAATTTACAAGCATTTGTATTAAAATAAATGTATTTGAGCACACATTCCTTTGAATTGAAACAAATCGTAAAAAGAAAAATGTTATGTCGTTCATTAATGCAAAAAAAGGTGTTTGATACCTTGTTAAACATTTGTTCAAAGTGTTGATGTTAAAATTGAATATTAAAAATTTATTTGCAAAATAACATAAAATTACTGCTGCTAATTCAAACCAGAGACATATCAGTTTTTTTTTCGTATTTCATATTTTATAACTGAAGGGTTTTCTTTGTAAAAATGCCACAAACAAAATATTTTAAGAAAATCTACACCGTCATAAAAAAATCTCTCCTCGAGTTCAAATTTACCTAATTTCTCCAATTTATTTCTGATTTACACTTCTTTACAAAATACTAATTTCCCTTGTAGTAAAAACAGAATTTCAAACACAAGTAACACTATCTATGCAACAAGAAACATTAAAAGGAGTAAAACTAGATGTTTTGATGTGTTATTGTCCCCTAACTACAAAAACAGTCAACATTTTAAATTCTATTGATAAATTTTTTTTTAACTTTTTTCTAAAATTTGGGGCTTTTGAAGAGGCTGTTCCACCGATTCTACCCAATTGTATAACAAGAAACGCTAAATAACTTGAAATAAAATTGTTAGTGATGTTCTTCTCACTAATTGCTAGTTGCATACAAATAATTGTCTATGGTTGCTGTTGTGTTATTGCACTTTTGCTTTTTCGCAAGGGCGCAACTTGTGACGTTAATTACCTTATTATATTATTGAATCTTCATATCCCACTTGTTCAACAATAATGTATTAACTCAAAATTTTTATTTCTTCACTTTTTGGAGAAAAAAAACGACACATAATATTCATATCTAACCAATGTAAAACTGTCGTGCTATTTTGTCTACATCTGCCGTGAATGTAAAATTTAGAACTGTCTTGCTTCTACTGAAAATTTTTAAATTTTGAGTTAATACAGTTTTGCTGAACAAGTGCGATATATAAAATATGTACTAACAATAATTAATCAAATATTCTTCTAATACTTTATTATATGACCTCCCAGTGCCGAATAAAAATGTTTCCAAATTACGGTTTCAGACCCTTGTCACTGGGTAAGGAGGGTATTACAAAGGAACCCCTATAAGGACCCAAGTGAGCCGTCCTCGTGACGGCTTCCCATTGAACCTAACCTAACCTAACATAGTGGTATTCTATTCGGATAAGACCTGCGGTATATATTTTCCATAGGCGGGTGCGGTGGATTTGGGTGAAAGTCAAGACGTTTTAATTATTTAACCGAATATCTCGTAATCATAGTTTTTACAAATGGCACATCTTTGAGAATATTCGAGTTTTTAACATACCAGGGGGCGATTGTGATAATGCAAAGAAGTTTATTTTGGCAGCTTTAAATAAATGTCCTTAATTTATCTAAATAATTAATATTGGAACCTTTTGGATGTTTTTAATATTGAAGGCCGAGACAGTGCCTCATAATTAAATACCTTAGCACCAGATTGGCTTTAAGATAGAGTTGAAAAATAGAAGTTTTCAATCCAGACTAAGGGCAAAATTGATTTAATAAGACAATTATTTAGAATTTTAGTTTCATTAAAGTTAATGTTGTCACTAGATTGCATTTTTGCTCATTGAATTTATCTTTCATTGTTTTAACCGTATATCCAATTGAAATATGCATATGGTCCTGCAAGCTTTGAGATGCTTCAGGGGAAGAGAACAAGATATTCTTCTCATCCCTCTCTCCAATAAACTTCTTTAACAGATTTTAAAAAAGCTATTGGCTGAGGAGAACCTAAGAAATCTCCTTTAACTAATTAACTTTCTAACAGCTAGTTAACGGATAAATTAAGATTCAATAAGTGTATTGAGCCTTCATGCCAGACATTAAAAAAACTTGAGGAATGTCGGTATGCATATCCCATGACTGCAAAAAAAAACAAAATGCTTGTAACCCTACATATGGGGCTTGTTTGGCAAATATTCTTTTAGAATATGACCAATTTTCGTTAAGCACATTTGTCCGTCTATTGAGAGGAGTTGGTCTATAGAAATCTTTGTTGCCACTTCCTGGGTTATTACCCGAATTGGGTGTAATTTTTACTGTCGGTAGAGATTGTGTGACTTCTTTTAGATGTAGATCAAGTGTTATTTGAAATTATTTCGTTTTAAAACTAATTATATAAATATTTAATATCAGTGATTAGGATATTGTAAATCAAAAAATGTACAGTCTTCTTTAGCCACTGTTTCGTTTTAAGAAAAGATTTCCATCGTTTAAAATAGTTGTGGAATCTTAGATTTTGATTAGTATGACCTTAATAGTTTCCTAAGGGAAACTATATTTCCAATATTACAAAACGTAATACTGAAATTTTCTGGAAATTTAAATCGAGTGAAAATAAAATTAATTAAGATTAACATTTAATTGTTTATTAAATGACAGTCGATTTCCTGATTTTAAGAGTTTGTTGTGGTAAAGAAAAGTGGCACTCAAATTAAGAAGTACACATATATATATAGTCGCTGTTTTAACTAAAGCCTATAGTACACGGCATGTAAAACATCTTTTGTTATGTGTTAAATAAAGAAAAAGACAAATATTTTTTTTTTTTTGGACTTAACTCAATTTTAAAAAAAAATTTCAGTTAGGTCAGTTAGTAAAAACAGCGACGATATAAAGGAATATTTTTATTAACTTTCAACACAAGATCGATAAAAAATTTATGCAATTTCACTTGAATTCGATTACCAGAAAATGACTGATAAAGTTTATTATACCATTTTCAAATGGTTTAGTTAAGAGAATATTTATGACCTTAATAAACATTTGTAAAACCCATTTTTTTTTTTTATTTTACTTAAAACTAAAAAGTTTTTGGATGAGTATTTAAGTCATATTGCCAGGGTATTACACGAAATTTTGGAGCCTCAACCACAAGTCCTCGTTCGACCTAAGCTTTCGAATAGGAAGGCGAGAGCTTCCAGAATACACTTCATAACTCACGTTTAGTTATAAATGGTTATCCACCAGACAAACACGTTAAAACATTGAGGTTACGAACGATTGCACAAAGTCAATGCTGACAACCGCAAAAACTGTAACTCGGTACAGTTATACGACGCCAAGCCATTAACCAATGCGAGGTGACAACGCAAAACGCACGAAAAGTTGACAAACAAGAACGATCTGATTGTCCTTAAGAAATAATGACAACGAGCGCGAGCTGCTTCCCCACTCAGAGCAGTTTTACGAATGTAAAATCCATTTAAGAAACAGACTTCTCTGAAACCATTACATTTAATTTACTAGACGGTAAACAAAACGTCGAAAATTATCACTTTGATCCCAGATAGTATAACGCTTGCCGCTCTTATTTATGTAGCTCAGTAACAAATGTAAAATTCGATCGGTGTAAAAAAAATAGGTGCTCTTTAGTTTCTCCTTATCTGTATTGTAACTCATCTGATTATTACGTATCAAAATGTACGGTGTCCTGTCAAGAAAACTGTTGTAATCCTTAAAGTTTTTTTGAACCATGCCCAGAAGCAGCTTTGTATAAGTAGAACTAAGACTAGGTTATGATATCGTAGCTATTCTACAATCGGTCCTACTTCTCCAGGACCAATTGGTCCTGTTTAAGAACCATTCCTTAATGTTGCTATTAAAAAATGCTAAAAGATGTATAGAACGCGAGCTTAAAAAAATATAACGTTCTAACTTGAAAATTTTATACATATTTGTGGCAATAAATAATAATGGCTCAAGTCGAAATTTCGTGTTTTGAGATATTAAGGGTTTTGCTAAAATTGTTTGGTGTGTTGTGTTGTGTAAGTTAAAATATAAATGCGTATAGTTTTTTAATGACATTTTATACTTGAAATTTAGCTGAGTCATAGATCCTAAAGAAGAGAATTAGAATATGTAATAAAATGAAAAGGCACTTATGTCAACTTAAGCCATTATTATTTATTGCCACAGATATATTTGATTTGCGAGACAAACTTTTTCAGCCTTCAGTCGCCTTTTCTAATTCTAACGATTCTTTTTATTCAAAATTTTAGTCTTCTCTTTTGTACGTTAAACAAAAAAAATCGCAAAAAAAACTTCCGATTTGAAAGATTTATTAATAATAATAAAATAAAATTTAGTTTAGTAATAGAACTTACCACTATCCTTTGAATCACTACTTTGTTGTGAATACGTTCGTTTACGATTATCAATTTTAACTCGGCGCATTGATTTCGAATTATTATCAATTTTTAAACATTTATTTTCCTTTAGAGATGAATCCAAATCATATTCCGATGTGACACTATGACGTTTCTGTGTTGGTTTATCATCTGCTAATAAAGGAGAAGAAGTAACAATTGGATTAACATTGGTTGTAGTAGATCTATCCGCCTGTATTTCTTTTTGACACGAAGGCACCAAAAATGGAGGTTTAAGTTTAGCAAGTACAACATGGGGATTACCTAAATTGAATTGTTCTTTAATTGTAGCAGTATTAACCAAAGATGAAATAGGATTTTCAAATGAAATGACCCGTTTTGAATTTGGTACCAATTGTTCTATGTCTGCTGGTAATTTTAAATTATTTGAATTTGTATTGCATTTAATTTTATTGGATGTTTTTCTGTTATCGTAGTATTCACCAGACATTATTTCATTATTGATTTTTTCTATACTTTCACAATCTCTTTCTAAGACTAATGGATCTTGTGATAGATTAAAAGAATTCGTATCATCCGAAGTTTGAGTAAGCAGGGTAACATCTATATTTTCGATGCTCTTAATATTTTCATGGTCTTCACAATGCAAGGCCATTATATTTTGTTCTACGTTCGCATCCATAGCGGAATTCGTATTTGTTTCTTCGTTAATTAGCGATTGTTTAGCTTTGACCCGCTTCAAAAAACGTTTTGTTACTATTACATTTTGAGTTAACGGAACTTCAACATCTTGGGTAAGCGTTATTTCTTTTTTATTTTCAGTATTTTCTACAGTATTTTCGATCGATTGTAAAAGCTTTTCATTGTTGGACTTTTCAATAGTTTTCTGGCTAGGCTTTGGTATTCTAAGTTTTCGATTTCTAATTGGTTTTTTGATCTCCAAAGTTGTGACTGTTGACTTTTCATCGTTAACAACTTTATTGAAAACTTCTTCATTATTTTGTAGAGTATGGGATCTTAAGCGTATACGACTTCTTTCTTTCGGTTTCGCAGTTGTTATATGTTCATAAGATGGTGATTGTTCTTCCAAATCATCTTCAGTGAGTAGTTGCTCATCAACTTGACTTTCAATAAGTTCCTTATCATCGTTTGTTATGTCTAATTCCACAGTTTCATTGTGTGGTATTAAGCTATTATTAAATTCAACTTTTTCTTCCACATTTTCAGTTTTATCGGATACTTGTGATTTATTTTTTGCTGAAATTTCTTCATTTTCATAAGAAAATTTTTTATTGAGATTTTGAAAATCTTCATAATTTTCTTTTGGTTCTTCATAGTTATTTTTATTAACATTTAAATTCGAATTATCCGGAATTGGTTCTATGCATGTTTTTGGCTCTTCGTCAGAGTCGAAATCTGAAGATATATTAAACTCACTTATAGCACTTTCATTATTATTATCGGTAGCTTGCTGTTGAGCATGTTTGTTAGTTGAAATTTCAATACCACCTTGTTGTGGTAACTCTTCGATAGTGGGATATTCGATACCACTTTCTTGTGGTATATTTAAATTTGTTAGTTGTATACGGTCATAGTCAGCTGAAGTCATTGTATTTTCATAATCACTCATACTCATCACTGCGTTTTCTTGAGAGTCAGAAGTTTGTATATCATTGATAATATCTGGATTTAGTAAAACGACATGTGGCTCTTCGTTTTGTATTGTTGACAATGAGTTGGAAAAATGTTGGCTCTTTTCATAATTTGTTGATATTTGTTTGGTTGTTGTTGCGGTACTAAAATGTTTATAAATTGGAAGTCGTTTTTCTTGTTCTTTTATTAGTTGGTAAATATTTTGAAGTTGATAAATTCTTTCGTTGGCTGTCATATTTGAGGAAGATTTAAGATTTTTCAATTTTTGATCAATTTCATCGATTATGGTATTAGTATCTTTAAAATTATCATACACCAAATCTAATTTATCTTCAGTTGGTTGAAGCGACAGATTTTGATCGTTTTCTTGCGGTATTTTTAATATCGATTTCATGGACATAGTATCAGGTAAATTCTACAGAGCAAAAAAAAAATAAATTTAATATTTGCTTCATTTATTTGGAAGTCGAAAAAAATGTTCCCGACTTTTTTAAATTTATAATAAAACAACTTCTTTATCAAATGTTTTTGAATAATTAAATATTCGATGGCTTATTATAAAAAAGCGTAACCCAATTTTTTTTAAAATAACGTTTTTTGTTTATTCCGGTAGATGAATGCCAAATGCACCTTGCTTTAAAATTTCTTGTGCCTTTTTCATTTGAAATATTCAAAATTTTTTATTTTTCGAATTTATTCTATGAGCTAAATTTCAGCTATGTATATTATAAAGCTTTTTTGTAATTTTGAAATTTAGCTCATAGAATAAATTCGAAAAATAAAAAATGTTAAATATAATAAAGTAACTTATGAAAAAGAAATAATTCCCAGATTCTATATTGTTAGATTTTTACTTAATAAAACGCGTTAGGACGAGGCCACGCAATGAGCGACTAATCGACGAGCGACTAAGCGGTGAGCGACAAAGCGACGAGTTTGAGCGGCAAGTGGCCTATTACTGAGCGTCATTTCTGAGCGGCTAGTTGTTAAAATGCCATTGTTAAGAGAGGTTTGTTTAATGTTATTACGCGAAAATCGTATTCATATTTATAAGAATTTAATGCGTTTAAGAAAAAAAAGAAGATTTGGTGTTCATCCTATAAATCAAGCAAGGCGACATTACGGCGAATTTAACCATTTATATACAAATCTACGCAAATTTCCAGACAGATTTTGGCAATACTGTCGCATGTCTGTGAAATCCTTTGATTTGCTGTTGTAAAAAGTTAACACCAGATTGACAAAACAAAGAAAAGCTATTTCTGCAGAGCAAAGGCTTGTTTTAACTTTGAGGTAAGTTTGTTTTTTATGTACATATGTATTTGCTTTGGATTGTGTACATGTATTATTTGAAGATTTCTAGCTACAGGGTGCGACGAAAATTCGCGTTCGCATCTGCCAACTATTCGCTTATTTTTGCTATTTGCTTTTGCATATTTATTTTGGTTTTTTTCTTGTTGTTGATAAATGCTTTAATTGTAAATGTTAATAAATGCTTTAATTATAGTATTAGCAAAATATGTATTTGTTTGCCTGTTGCTTAAAAAAAAAAAATTTAAGTAAGGAAAATTTTTTTTGGTTGTAGGGAAAAAAGGGATTTTTTAAAATTTCTACTGGCATCACTGTGTACAACAACAAATTTCACCAACTTCTCTCCATAATTTCTCGTTTATATTTTTATTTTTCAAATTTGGTAATTTCTTTTATTTTTTGCCGCTCAGAAAACAACTAAAAATTATAACAAGTTTTATTGCTGAGCGACGCCGCTTAGACGCTCAGAAATGTCGCTCAGCCGCTCAGAAATGTCGCTCATTGCGTGGCCACTTCAGTATTATTTCATATGTTTTAATTTTTTGACGCTCACCGCTCAGTCGCTTGTCGCTTAGTCGCTCATAGCGTGGCCTCGGCCTTAAGGTTTATTCAATTTCTAATAAACCTTTGAGTTCTTTTAATTGCAAATCAAAATAAATACACGCACGAATTCAACTTAACAAACTTTATTGAAATTCACAAAATTTATCCACTATTGTAAGTAACGATGTGAACCGTTTAATGTCTCCAATCAAACTAAACTAAACTTTTATGAGTTAGCCTGTATTTATTGTTCAAAACTATTCCTAGTTGATTCAAGAACCGTCTAGTATTTTCTAGAAAGTTGTGTTCGAATTATTTTAAAATAACTAAAGTCTACAATTACAATTGCTAGAAAATTGAGTAGAGTTTCGTTCATAAAAATAGTAACTAATATGACATAAAACTATAATTTACAAGATAACTTATAACTAAAACCATAAATAATTCTTAGACAAATCTAATTTCGTAACAATATATTTAAACTAATGTTTTTTAATGTTTTTAATTAGTATTGTGGTTATTTTATTGAACTGTTAATGGTTTTTAATCCAAATTTAGAAACACAGCTAAGGCACGAGCTATGTTTACATTTGTCCTTCAAGTTGTGCTGAAATATGTGAACAAGAAGAAGAAAGACATAAACATGAAAAACAAAAGTGTACTTTGGATTTCAAGAATTCTTGACAAAAAGTAAGAAAAAACAGAAGTTAGGAAGAACATTTAAATCAATTAAAATAGATAATCATTCATTCAAAAGCTAATTTCGATCTACCAAGTTGAAATACCATTTGGTTTAAAGATTGATGTTTGACTATTGACGTCAACAAAATGAATAATGGAAACTCCATGGAAACTTAAATATCGCTTTCAAAGAGATCTATTAAAGCAATTGTTTCCGTATTCAAAAGAAAAACAAAGCCATTTTAATGTGAGTGCACTATTCACCCTCCATTCCGGCTCCAGTCTATATGTCCGCTCGATCAAATGCCGAAAGTGACTTTGATATGGTTGTACTTCACCTACATAGTTGATTTGGTCGCATAGATATTCTGGAGCGATGCAAGTGTTTGCTGTCAATAGCTTTTTTTATGTGTGAGGTAGTTAATTTTTTTTTTCTCATATCTTTTCATATCAATCTTTTAACAGAATTAAACTAAATAATTAGAAGTGTGAAAAACTTAAAATAATTAAAACAGGACCACCCTAATGGCATAATGGAAGATTTTATGTTTAGAAAAATTCAGGAAAAAGAATAAGATATTCTGTAGTATGGGTTTCTTTCGAATTCTCCAACATCTACGATAAGTGAAAAATTTTTTTACAAGTCAAGTTTTATAAAATCTAAAGAAAAATATCGCTTAAGTCCTAAATATTAAAACCAAATTATTTTTTAAATTATTATTTTTTAAGATCTAGTTAAACTATTGAAATAACTAAAATAATTATCTCACAGCTTATTTTTTTAATTATTACATTATATTTATGTATTAATTAAAAACTATGTATATGTATATTACCCCCCATATTCATAAAAAATATTTTAGGTTTATAGCAGGTTTATAAAACGAATTTTCTATGAAATATTAATGAATTATTTTTTTATTTGCTCGTTTTAGTTCAAGAATTCTTATGTTTTTTAAGTTAATCAACCTTATTCCTGTGGTAGTTGTCGTATATGACTGTGTGGTTTTTTGTAGTAGATTAAAGAACACAGGTTTTGGTTAACTTTAATTTATTACAAAAAACGACACAGTCGTATACGACAACCGGAATAAGGATGATGGTTTTTTTACTTATAAACTCCAAATAATAAATAATTTATGCATTTTTATTTATTTAAATTACCTAATTTATAAAAAAAAACATTGATTAATCGGTAAACCGATCATAACAAAATTAACCGATTATTAACCGATTAAACCAAAACCTCGGTTAATTAATTGAGCGATTAACCGATTAATGCAAAAGCCCGATTAAATGAATACCCTAATATGTACTCTATATAATCTTTAAATTTCATTACTCGGTCTATTATAAATCCAAGATATTATTGTCTTTTTTTTATTTAATTTTAATTTGTTTATTTTTAACCAGGCGTTGACATTCACCCTTATTCAGTTTAGCGTCATGAATACCAAACGATGTCGTTTCGCATTTTGTCGAATGTTTGCCATTCTTATAGTTTTAGGGACTTTTAATAAATTTTATGGGTTGTTTGAAATATTAAAAATTTTAGCGAAATTTCGCTATTTTTGCAAATTTTTTTACGACATTTTATTTTTAAACGGTTTAGCGAGTTTAAATAAATTTTAGGGTTTGTTTCCAATTTTGCAATTTTTCGCCAATTTTAGACATTTTTATTTATTTATTTAATTCAATCAGTAATAGAAAATCCTCTTCTTGGCCAATTTAAAGCATTACATAGTAATATATACATTTTAGCAACAAAAATGTCATTACATATTCAATAATGTATCCAAATTTTTAAATCTAAACAAATATTATTTAAAAATACAAAATACAAGGTTGTCCACAAAAACCATCAACTTTTAAATAAATAAGGTATAATATAATTAAAATATTTAATTTAATATCCCCTCTAGAGATTTAGATAAACTAGTATCTTACTTTTAAAGCCATAAATTGAATCTGAAAAACATTTTAGTTCTGAAGGTAAGGTGTTCCATATTCTACCAACTCGAACTAAGTACGGACGTGAAAAAATCTCATATCGAATGTAGCCAATTTAGCGATTTCTTCGTTCTTTACAGCTTTAACGATTTTTAATAAACATAAAACTTTGCTATCATGCCGCAATAAGTAAATTTTGATGAATTTCCGCTAATTTAACCATTTCTTATGGTTTAGAGACATTGAATTAATTATATTGCTTGTTTGAAATATTAAATATTTTCGCGAAATTTCGCTTTTTGCAATTTCGGCCTAGCTTTGTTTCTCTTTTCGGCAATCGTCGCCGTTATAAACATAAAGACATGGCACTATTAACACTGTCGATTTATATAGGGCGAAAAGTATGCCATTAGTAAGGGTGAATTTTTCAGAATAAATCAAGCTACCCTTTTTGAGAGCACAACATTTTTAAGAAACGAATTTCAAATAGCATTTTTTTTTGTTAAATACTGAACACAAAACAAGCCAACTGTCTAAATTATTAGAGATGTTCTTAAAAAAAACGATAAACAATCGATATCGTTACATTGCTGTTATAGAATACAAGTTCTGTATTAAATTGATGACGACGCCGATAGAAATTGATATTGATATTAAATTGATGACGATGACGCTAAATGGAATAAGGGTGATTATTTATATCATTTATCACATTTTCACGACATTCTTCATTTAAGGACCCTTCTATGTATATAATTGTATCGTCAGCTCTTTGCTTTGGATGTAGTCCATATATAATTTCAGAATTAATATTTTTCTGTCGATAGTTTAAAACGCTCTTTTAAAGTCTAAAAATAAAGGCATGATTTTCCCAGTTTTCTATTTATAGCAGTTTCGCAGGAAAAAATTTTTCTAAAACAAGATTCATATTTTGAAAATAAATTAATATATTTTTCCAGCTGTAGTTTTACATTTTTTTCTAATACTTTTTCGTATGTTTTATTAATAATTGCATTAAAACTTTTTATATGTCTTAAATTTGTTAACTAACAAAATATCGAGTTACGTCTTTTTTTATTTTAAGCCATCGTGTTTACTTTAATAAAATTTTTTGTGTTAAAAAAATATATTTAAGAACAAGTAAAAGTGTTATATTCGGCCGAATCTTATATACCCTTCACCATAGTTGGGAAAGAACAGTTATATATTTATACAACATATATCTCTTAATTATATATTATTGTTTGCACATGTTTTCGTGCTATTAAATATATTGAAAGTTTAATTAATATTTAGCAAGCTTAGTTTGAATTATTTTCTTCCTCTTTTCTGTACTTTTCTTTTTCTTCTTCCTCTGTATCGAAGAGATTCACAATGGACCGCATTGGCCTCCAAGTGGAGTGTGCCCTTGGGCGCATAACCCTTCTTAACCTAACCTAAGCTTAGTTTTAATTGAATTATTTTGGGAAATTTTTTTTGTAATCGACTCAGATATCGCACTTAATCAACAAGAGGGTATTAACTCAAAATTTAAACATTTTCAGTAGAAGCAAAACAATTTTTAATTTAACATTGAAGGCATATGGAAATGAATTTTAAAACCAACCGTTTCATTACCAAAAAGTATACAAAATAGCAAGATATTTTTACAGCGGGCAGATATGAATATAGCGTGTAGATTTTTTCGAAAAAGTGGAAAAATAAAAATTTTGAGATAATACCCTCTTGTTGATTAAGTGCGATATGAAAACTTTAGTTAAACGTGCATTATATTAGGTGTGTTCATTTACAGAGAACTATTGTTTATTTTCAATAAATTTTACTACACAGAAAAAAGTGTTTTATCAATTAAAAAAATTATTTAAAAAGTATTTAAATTTAATTAATATGATAATTGAATCAATTATTTTTTTTTGTTGAAAGAAAATTAAATATTAAATTTTGATTTAATTAACATTTTAGTTGTTTTGAAATAAATTTTCAATTAAAATTTTAATTAAATAACAAAAAATCTTAATTGACTTTTTTCGTTTAAAATAATATAATTTAAACATTTAGAATTGTTGTTGGGAATTGTCAATATTTATTTAAATAAATTAACACATTGTTTGAAATGGCAAAGTTTTTTGATCACTTTTTTAATTAATATTAAAAATATAATTTATTGAAAATAATCAAAATTTTAAAATTTTTAGTAATCAATATAATTATTTTGGTAATAGGTTCAAAATCAACAACTTGTTTGCTTGATATTATGAATTTGGAATAAATTTGGTGATTGGAGAAATTCAATAATTTTTTCTGTGTATGTAGTAACTGTTCACGTACTCGAAAAACTTGCAACGATAGAGTGAAAAAAAGACCATTAAAATTTGAGAAACAATAAAAAAATTTTGAAAATTTCTGAGAGTAACATTTTTACTTAAAAAAAAATAATTTTCATAATTTTTAAAGCCTCGTACACAATGCAAGCAACAATTTTGTTTTTTTTCTTCTATCTTATTTCTTCCCAAATTATTTCATATATTTTCCTTTCATTTGACATTTTCGAGTCATCTGTTTATTGTTTATTAATTTGTGTGTATACTGAATGTCAAGCTTTGTTTACATTTTGTGAAAAAGTTTGTAAAAATTTAAAAAATTCAAATACTTGAAAAAAAACTTATTTAAATTTTATAAAACAAAAAAGTGAATACAAAATATAGGCAGTGAATTAAAGGTGCCGTAAGGAGCTACAATAAATTTGCAATACAGGAAAAAGTTTTACCTTCTAAAGAAATTGTGTATATTTTATAAACAAAAAAATTACCTTGTTTATATTTTCAACAAATAATTTTGACATTCACTCTAACTTTTTACAAAAACAAAATCAATACAGGTATGTGATGGAAATCGATTTGGCAAATGAAAAAAAAGAGATATCTAGCATAACTATATCTCATGATGCGGTCACCTGTATGAATTCGTCTTGGAGTCAACTTCAGCTTTTTGAAAATTAAAATGTATATGACGTTTATAATAATTTTATTTAGTTTTGAATGAAAATTTCAACAAAATGTTTTAAAATATAATAATAAATACGTAATTTTGTTCTGGGAAAAATTTTCAAACGGTTTCTTAATTGAAAATATGTGTGGTTCTAAAAAAGTTGTTGCTCTATTATGAAAATGTTGCTGCCTATTGTGAACGAAGCTTAAATTAAAAGTTTTTCAATAACATAAAATAGCTTTTTTTATAAAATTTAAGAACAATATTCTTGCGCAAATAGTTCAAAACAATTGAATTTATTAAGAAATATCTTACAGCTGAATAGTGACGATATGCCTAACTTGCTAGTTTTTGCTGGTAAAGCGTTCGTTTACTTTTTTTATATTTTCGAGTAATTTGGACATTTTAAATTTACTTTCTCGTTGCAAGTTTCTGCCTGTAGAGCAAATGAACACAACTATTTATTGGCTTACGGTTTTACATAAATAATTAATTAAAAAATAAATTTCTACAGTATTTTTAAATTACTTGTTCCATTCCGTTGAAATAATCCATGAGGCAAATAACGGCATTTGATATCGATTAAAATTAATCCCCCTTATAGTGGTTGGCGAATTTAAAATACGCCAGCGACTGTTTGGTAATAGATTAAAGGAAATAAGTTCACGTTCTCTTTAATCTATTTCCAAACAGTTGAAGGCGTATTTTAAATTCGCAAACCACGATAAGGCCGAATATTCAATCGGAATAGCAAGTTCCTCCGATATCGAATGCCGCAATAAGGTCGAAGGAAATTTAAGAAAAAAACCAAAAATTATATTGATAAATTTGTTCAAACAAAAAATTTTTCGAAATATTGACATTTTGCCGAATTTAGCTTATAATCAAACTACTTACATTATTTCTAATTTCAGTACTGCTTTCATCTATAACAAGTTCTTGTTCATCATCTTCATCATCTACTACTTCAATAACTTCATGATTTTCTCGCTGATTAATTTGAAAAGATTGCAATCTTTGTGCAAGATCTTCAATATCATGAATTTGTTGTACGAAGAGCGTTTCTACAGATGAAGGTTTTGTGGATAACAAATCTAATATATGATTACGTAAAGCTTCGATTAGCTTAGGCTCCAGGGGGCCATTATGCATAAACTGGCATTTAAAGCCTTGTGGACAAATAAGATTTAAATAATAGTATTTACAAGGAAAATCTGAATGTAAATATGGGCATGTCATTTCGGAAAGACATTTTTTACGTTGCAATGTAAACATACACGGCCTTAAATCTTTAGATGTATTTGATGGTTGTTTTATAGGTAAGGGTTTCTTAAAATATAATGAAAATTAAAAATTTGAAAAAACCATGCTTTAAATTATTTTATACTTACCGATTTTTCCAATTCCTCTTCATTTATATTGTCTTGTTCAACTCCAGTTTTAGTTTTAATTTTCTTTGATGTTCGGGGTTTAATGACTTTTTTTCGCCGATTTACTTTAGGTTTCTTCATTGTTGGAGTTGTGACGGTTTTATCCGCTTTTACATTGTTCACTTTCTTTTTTTCTTTAGGTACTTTAACCTCCAAAGCTAAAGAATTCTTTCGACCTCTTATTTTGAGGGATTTTGGATCTAGAAAAATATTGAAAAATTATTGTTGGTTTCTAGAGCATGTCCAAATATTTAATATATACATATGTATATACATATATATATACATATACATTTATATGTATATATGTATATATATGTATATCTGAAGTACGATTACGTTAGCAGTTTCCAAATTTGGTGCAAACAGTTTGCGTATCAATAGAAAACTCCTCTAAAAAAAATTGGATTAGATAATAAAATAATATCCATTTCTGTATACTTGGTACAATATCTTGGTTATTTTGGAAAAAATAATTATTGAAAGAGTGAGCGAGCAAAATTTTTATGATTGTATTAAGTTTAATAAAACTTAACCCGTTTAATATAAAACTTTTTAAAAATACGTCAATTTAATCAAATATTGAACAAATTGATTAAACATTGTAATATTGGTATTTATAAATTTATCCACTTTTTTCCGGTAAAGCTCCCATTAAAGATTTTATAGTTGCTTCCGTTACCTTTTTGGTCCCCTTACTTTTAAAATCGAACATATCGTGGGATACCTTTCATGTTTTTTTTAATTCTTATTTATAAGAGCACAATAGCTTTCAACAGGCCAAAGTTCTGGACAGTTGGGTGGATTTTCCTCCCGTGGTACAAAATTTATATTATTATTTGAATACCACTGAATGTATTTTTTCCATACAGGCCGAAGTTCTGGACATTTGGGTGGATTTGCCTCCCGTGGTAAAAAATTGATATTATTATTTGAATGCCACTGAGTCTTTTTTCCAAAGTGGCATGATGCCAAATCAGGCAAGAAATATGAAGGCACTCTGTGCTGTTTTAAGAAATGCAAAAGGAGTTTTTTAGACACTCCGTAATATATATTTCCGTGTTTATCGTTCCTGATGTCACAAACGATTGGCTTCTTTTGCCACAACTGCAAATGTATTGCCGCTCTAGAAACTCCTTGGAGAATTTTATGCTTTTTGTCCGGTATATTTCTTGCAAATTACCTCGTCCATTAGCCACATAAAAATATTGACCCGAAAGTTGTTAAGTCTGACATTACATAAGTTTTTATTTTAAATTTTGACCTCAATTCTTTCGCTCGTTCTTTTTTCTCAGTTCTTCGCCGCATTGCGATCTGGAACTTTCTGAACTTTATACAACTTCAACCCAGCCCTGGCCTTGGTTCTGCACACAAAAGAATCAGGGCATTTAACTTTACGTGCTGCATTTCTGATAGAAGTGTTCGGTGCTCTTCGAAAGAGTTGTTCGACTTCTTTTGCCTTACCAATACCTTTTGGACCTTTATTTCTTCCTGATCCGTTACTGCTTTTGAAACAGTGTGATGATGAACGAACCTTCAGATCTTTTACTATTTTTTGAAAGTAAATATTGGATTTTTTGAAAAGTTTTAATTATTTTTTTACGTACTTTTTTTCGATGTCCGTTTTGACCGAAATAACAGTGAAAAATTAATGATTTAGAAATGCTAATATCTTACATATTTATTAAAAGAGTTTGTTTGTTATGCTTAAGTCCCTATTTTTATTGTTGATAAAACACTGAAAATTTATTGTTGGAGATAAGCATTTCACTGGTTGCTTAGACCAGATCATCACGAAACGTTTTTCCCAAAAAATTTTAGAAAGGCTAAAAATATCAGTAAATAAGACCACAGAGGGAATTAGAATTACAAACACTCAACGATATCAAAGCTTTAACAAAATTCCATTTTCAGTGTTTTACCAAGAATGAAAATAGAGAATTAAGCACAACAAGCAAAATATTTTAATAAATAATTATGTATTCCCAAAAACAACTTTGATAATAAATTTTCAATTTGGAAAATTGTTTTTATTTTGATTTCTTGCGAAATCAATAAAAGCAATTTGTTTTTGTTTTTAATTTGTTTTTCTTAACCCACTTACAACTACAATTAATGTTGGGAGAATTCCAACTAATTGTAGTGATACCTAAAGTATCAATTTGACCCTTTTTCGATGCTTTTGATACCTTTTATGACCCTTTTTTATATTATCCTTTTGTATCAATTTTAACTATTTCATGCCACTTTTTGACCCTTTTTAGAAATAGCACTTACATTATGTCTCGAAATTGTATCAAAAATAAATAAATAAAAAAAAAGAGACAAATGAATGTTTTTAAGATTTTTAAGACCCGTATGAATTAAAATTCAAACAAGTCCCAAAACATCAAAACGCATTGCAGTGATGAGGTTTTGGTACTGTTTCAATACAAAGTAACGTGCGCTTTTGTTCGGTTGCATTGCAAATGACGTTTTGGAATTCAGCCTGTTCTGAAAGATTTAAAAAAAAAATTACATGTTCTTTAAAATCGCATGTGTGATATTGTGGTGTTACTTTTTTGTTTTTCGTTGATTTTAAATTTGCGAAAGCACACCGAAAAGCAAAACGTTGTGATTTTCAGAACACCACAAAATCATTAAAATTAAATTGCACCTGATTTTCAGAACAGGCCTGATTTTCTTAAATTGTTTCAAGCAAGAGCTTAAAACATGTACATAAAAACTGAACATTTTAATAATGAAATAAGAATTACATTGTGTATTCCTGGTATAATTTATTATTAGCTTTGATACCGTTGTTTCAAAAGCAATTCGAGAATTTTACCTTTTTTAATTTTTAAAACTTTGATTTTCATAATTATGTACATATGTATGTAAGTATATTTTGTTAAACTATTAAATTAAATTCAAAACTGTGCACAAATATATGTAAATAAAATTTGTTAATTTTAAATTCAGTGTTGACGTGATAAAAAAATTTTTTGAAACAAAGTGTTTAAATGCAAGTAGAAAAATTTTGAAACAGATTGAACCAATGCGAATTCATTCAAGGTAGTCTTATTTTGAAAACGGATAAAACACTGTAAAATACTTTAACGTTGTGTCAAAATAATACAACACTGCAGTAAACAATTCAAACAAACATTTTATTCTGTTTTTTTATTAATTTTAAATTGTGTGTTTTGAAACGTAAAAATTTAAAAACAATTAACTGCCAGGCCCACAATGTCGACAAGAACATTTCTTTCGCATTTTTATATTGAAAACAATAATAAAAAACTTAAATTTACAATTATAAAAATACGAACGAAATGCCCTTGTCGACATTGTGGGCCGGGCAGTAATTTCATAATTCGAAGTGAAAATTATATATAGCTGTTGCTTACGTAGCAAGCCAAGGTCACCTTGTATGAATTCGCCTTGGATTGAACACTAACTGCCTGCCCCACAATGTCTAATAAAAAATTACTTTCGTATCAAGGCCATTTCATACAAGGAGGTCTTATTTTGTAAATGGATACAGCAATGTAAAATACTTTAACGTGGTGTCAATATAATACAACACAGTAGTAAAGAAAATAGCTGTGTGTTAAAAATATGTATATGGGGGATTTCATGTCAAGTGGCCCAACTTTTGAAATCAGTGTCTTCCGATTTGGATGAAATTTGCACCAAGGTTAGTCTTATTGGGTAGTAGTTTAGACACAAATTTTCAACAAGATCGGTCAAAAAGTAAGAGGGGGTCAAAATTTGACATTTTGGCCAAACCGGTGTTCTTTCTCGTCCATGTAACTTATTATCTATGGGTGTTAGCAAAATTTGTCCCAAACAAATTAGATAGCTATTTCTTCAAGCTATCGAAAAAAAAAATGTTTGTATTTTTTTAAATTTTTTAAAAATTTTTAAAATTTAAAACTTATTTTTTATTTTTTTTTTGGAAACGGTATTTTTTTTTTTTTTTTTTTTTGCTCAAAAGAAAGCTTATGTACTTTTTTACTAAATAAAAAGATTTAATTTGTCAACATCTCTATAGAAAAAATGATTTTATTCCTGGGATTAACATATTGTGGGTATTACAGTATCGAGGGAATGAAATGCTAGTTCGGTATGTTATATACCGTGGGAAAGGTTAATTTGTCTAGTTTCTCAGCATAAGTTTTATTTTTAAGATTTTAGAAACACTTACACATAAAAAGGAAAAAATTCAAAATAGTGCATATGCTAAAAATTTAAAAACCCTCGTCTTGAGTTAGAAATTATTTTTTTATACATATCCCACTCGCATCCCACTAAGCGACCAAAACTACCTAAAAGAAAAATGCATAAGCTTTCTTTTGAGCAAAAAAAAAAATAAAAAATAAATACCCTTTTCAAAAAAAAATACAAAAATAGTTTTAAATTTAAGAAAAACAATTTTTTTTTAAAAATTAAAAAAAAACAAAAAAAAAAATTTTAAAGGACTTATGTGATTGAGATTAAGTTTTTTAGATTATTTATCTTTTTGTTTTTATTATTATTATTTTATATTAATTTAATTATTATTACAAATAAATAAAAAGATTTAATTTGTCAACATCTCTATAGAAAAAATGATTTTATTCCTGAGATTAACATATTGTGGGTATTACAGTATCGAGGGAATGAAATGCTAGTTCGGTATGTTATATACCGTCGGAAAGGTTAATTTGTCTAGTTTCTTAGCATAAGTTTTATTTTTAAGATTTTAGAAACACTTACACATAAAAAGGAAAAAATTCAAAATAGTGCATATGCTAAAAATTGAAAAACCCTCGTCTTGAGTTAGAAATTATTTTTTTTTATACATATCCGACTCTCATCCCACTAAGCGACCAAAACTACCTAAAAGAAAAGTACATAAGCTTTCTTTTGAGCAAAAAAAAAAAATACCGTTTCCAAAAATAATAAAAAATAAGTTTTAAATTTAAAAAAAAAAAATTTTAAAAAATACAAAAAAAAAATTTTTCGATAGCTTGAAGAAATAGCTATCTAATTTGTTTGGGACAAATTTTGCTAACACCCATAGATAATAAGTTACATGGACGAGAAAGAACACCGGTTTGGCCACAATGTCAAATTTTGACCCCCTCTAACTCAGAAACTTTTTGACCGATCTTGTTGAAAATTTGTGTCTAAACTACTACCCAATAAGACTAACCTTGGTGCAAATTTCATCCAAATCGGAAGACATCGATTTCAAAAGTTGGGTCACTTGACATGAAATCCCCCATATATTAGCTGGGTTCATTTACTAAAAATTGTTACGAATTTGTAACAATTGTTACTGGAAAGTGTTCAATAACCCAAAAAATTTGCAAGTTGAGAGCGTCAAAAGAGATACAAAAAAATTCTTGCATATTTTTACTTGCAAAATTTTTGAAACAGCTGTTTATGTTTTTGTTTACAAAACAAACTTTTCCAAAAGAAGTTTTAAATAAGGATATTTTGCACAATTTATAAGCTAATGTTGATTTTTTAAATTATTAAATATATTTATGCGATAAGAAATTATACTTTTGTTTAACTTAGGATAGATACTTCGATATTTTTATTGCTAAATAAAAAAACGAACTTGTTAAAAAAATCCCTTATGTATTTTGTTTTGCTTTTAACAGATCAGGTGTTGTTATTAGTACTGTGAGTATAATGGTTACCTAGATACCCGATACTTTACACTATTGCAGTATAAACCCCATTAGTTAAAAAATTTGTTGGCAAATATAATTATTTACAAAATTAAAGATTCTTATTAATTATAAAATAATTTGTGATATTCTCATTGTTTACTTTATGACCGTCTTATTTATTATGAAACAAACACCAAATAAATACAATTGGACCAAATAAAACGGCTATAAAGTAGATAATGAGAATGCCAAAGTTTATGTTTCTAAATAGGTAAAATTTTCACCCCTTAAACAAATTTGTATTTTTTGTATAAGTTACGAATGTAAAACAGTTTTTAATTCTATGTTTATTAGCTTTAATTGAAAAATTAAAAGTTTAATTTTAATTCTTGTTCAAAACAAAATGAACTGCGATGCCACTTTTTTTCTATTTGAACATTAAAGTTGAATTGAGCTGCCACATAATAGCTGCGTTCGAGAACACAAAAGTTTTTACTATTTTTTACTGAACTTTACTGCATTTTACTAAATTGCGTTCGCGTACACAAACTACAGTAAATGAGAACACAAATTGAGAGCGTAAAGTGACAGTTCTTGACTGAGTACTTACAAATTTTTACTGCAGAAATTTTTGCAGTAAAATTTAGTAAATCAAAAAAACATATGTTACAAAAGGTAAACAAGCAAAAGAAACAAACAAAAACGATACAAATTGTGAAGAAATTGTTTTAAAAAAAGAAAGTTTAAATAAAAATTAAACAATAACAAAAAGTTAATAAATATTAGTTAATTAAACTTCTTTGTGGTGCATTTATATGGCTAAATTCCAACTTTTAAACTTTTGTTGTTGTTGGTTTATTTTTTAGAGTTGTTAAAAGTATTTGTATTTGGGTACTCAGTACTTCACTTATTTCTTAAGTAATCAATAGCGAAAAATGTATTCATGTATTTTCGAACAAATTTAGCCGGACAGAAAACAGTAAAATCAAAAAAAATAAAAAAATAAATAAAAATGTGAAAGAGAAATGAAATAAATTGTTTTTATTTTCTTAAAATTTCGTGTTATAAAAAGTATTTAATCGGGTACCGATAAGAAAACGAGTTAAGTAGTCAAAAGTGTAAACTTTTTTCAACACTTTAATTATTTGCCATCAGCTGTTGCCTTTATTTTACGAAATTTTACAAATTTTGCGTTCGCGTACTTTTTTGGACAACAGCTTTTTGAGAGAGCAAATTTTTAAGTTTACTCATTTACTGCATTTTACTGTAAAAGTACTCAAACGCACCTAATATAGTGCTATAGTGCAACAATTGTTTTTTGCTGAATAATTAAATAAAATCGTTCTGCAGAACGCTCTCAGTAAAAAAATTATTCTTCGGACAAAAATATTGTTCGGAATATATGGATGAATAGAGCTTAGACTATCTGATAGCGCTAAGTATCTAGGAGTTTTTCTGGACAGCAAGCTGTCGTGGGGAAGGAATACTCAGGAGAGACTTAAGAGAGGTCTCAATGCCTACTACGCTTGCAGATCATCGATAGGTAGGAGCTGGGGACTCCGGCCGTCAGTAGTGGAATGACTGTACACTTCGGTGGTTAGACCCATTCTTACGTATAGATGCTGTGTTTGGTGGGAGTCATTGAGAGTGGCTAGTCGAAGGAACCTTCTGTCTAAGGCTCAGAGGTGTGCTTCAATCGGCATGACAGGTGCCATGAGAAGTACTCCTCAAGCGGCACTGGATGTCATTCTACATCTTCTGCCCATTGAGCAGTATGTTATGGGAATGGCAGCCAGAAGCATTCTTAGACTGAGGAAACTAGGATTGATTAGAAATTTCACGCAGGATCACTCACGGATCCTGGGTGAGATTGAATCTGGTGGTTATTGCCTGGGATCACCCGGCTCCACGGATTTTGTGGGCACCAGGGTAGATTTCGAGCGGTTGCCGGAGGTGGTAACGCGTTCTAGGGAGACTTGGTCAGGTAGGAGCAGATTATTTAGTGGATTTGCTATTTTCACTGATGGCTCGAAGATGAGAGGCACGGGTGCGGGGATCTACATTGAGGATCTGGACATCAGAATGTCATATAGGCTTCCTGACGACTGCAGTGGTTTTCAGGCGGAGGTTCTGGGGGTCTTGAGGGCCATGGAACTGATGAGGGACAACATTGATAGGGGCTCGGAGGTCACTATATACGTCGACAGCCAGGCGGCCCTTACGGCCGTAAGGGGCTGTTATGTGAACTCCAAGCTAGTTGATTGTTGTAGGAGGGCTCTGGAGGGAGCCTTAGGAGAGTATATGTTGAGATTGTGCTGGTCACTGCAACATAAACGGCAACGCGATTGCTGATGAGTTGGAGAGACAGGGCTCAGAGATGGAGGATCCTAATTATATGGAGGCGGTTAGGCTTCCAATAAGCTTCTACTTTGGAAAGATTAGAGAATGGATTCTGGGCGCGACCAATAGGGCCTGGGGGACCGAACGGACTGCCGGGTATCACGGATGCTGTGGCCGGTGCTTAGGAAGTCCGACTCTAGAGTTGTTGACGTGTCGGATATGTGCGGGTTGTGTGATGACCCGAAGGAGTTGGAGACGGTTGAGCACATTTTGTGCCGCTGTCCCAGGCTACAGTGCAGCAGGCTGAGGTGGCTGGGCAGAAGATTCCTAGGCGAATTAGGGGATGTCCCGGGCTGTGGGCTCGAGAGTCTGATAGGATTCGTAATGGGGATGGCCTGGCTGCGCAGCAGGAGACTGGGAGCTAACCGCACATAGGGCGGATCGGTGTTGTGTTGAGTGAGGCTTTTCTCTCGGGTTTGGTCAGATCTTCATTTTCTTATCTATCCTTATCTTTTCTAATGCTTTCGCTGTTTACTTCACCTACTTTTCACCTATTTATTTCTAAACAAGGCATCACAATGGACCATATTGGTCTCCGGTGTGAAGGAGACTTTACACCAGCCTTTCTACCTACCTACCTACATGGATGAATCCACGGTTAGTTTAGGAGTTATGAGGTTAGCGAATTAACTCTTTTTTCGCTATTTATCCCCTTTATTTTGTTTTTGAATTGTAGATCGTGTATTACCGCTGGGGAGCCATTTAATAAAACATCTTAAATATTTAGTATATTTGTAAATTTTTTTTTTTTTTTTTTTCTTTTCTTTTTAAAGTTTTGGTTTCTTTATTTTTATTTTTAGTTATACATACATACATATGTAAATACATACCGGAAATTGTACTGTAATTAAATTTTGGGCCTTTAAGGGCTTATATTACATAAAATGTGAATAAATAAATAAAAAATAAATAAAAAAATTAACATTCGAATTTCCAAAAATGTCATCTTACCTAGCATTTACACATGAAAGTAGTTTCTTGCGAAACGCAATGCACTAAATTTGTTCACTAACACACATACAATTTACGTACTATTAGGCAATTTCTTCGGTTTTTAGTGGATCGATTTAGCGAGAGACCAGCATCCGGTTCAAATTTCAACCCTATAACTCACGGCGTTAAGGCTGTGCGGAGATGAATCTATTATTCAGTCCGTAATAGGGATGTCAAATGGGAAATCCCGAATTCCGAAATCCCGGGATTTTTCGGGATTGATAAATCCCGAATATTTTAATTTATTTATGTAAATACATATGTATATTAGGGATATAACTTTTTGCATTTTTTGCAAATATCAGTTCTGCCAAGGTAAAGCCTTGTAGGGCATGGGCAAATATAAGGAACTGCATTTTTAGTTTTTCGCTATCGTTAAAAACGGTCACGCACCCAACGCCATGAAGTTTTTAATCAAAAGGTTTTTTTACTGAAATTATATGTAGGGAAGCCATTTAATATTCTTGAAAACGCGTCGAAGGAGTGAACATTAACATGAAAACAAAAACAAAATTTACGAATATTGTTTTTAACAATTACAATCTGGGAATTATTTATTTTCATATGCTACTTTATTATATTCAAAATTTTTCATTTCTTCGAATTTATTCTATGAGCTAAATTTCAGTTATATATTTTATAAAGCTTTTTGTAATAGTTTTATTCCTTTAATTTTTAGGAATGACTTTATACACTACCAGGCTATTATCATGTATCTTCCTGTTACATTTTACCTAAGCTATCCTTTGGATACCAATGAAGTATATTGCATGTACAGAAAAACCCCATAAATATAAAGTTATGTCCCTCAAATTTTCTCCCTAAGAATTTGTATCCCTAGATTTGCCCCTAAATGAAATAAAACCCCCTAAATCTGGGGGGAAATCCCTAACCTGGACACTGCGTCCATTTGCTTCTCGACAATCTTAGCCCAAAAGTTTTTTTGGGCGATCAGCTTTGTTGCTTGTGATACGCAAGTAACTTCTTTTTTTACACACAAATCTCACTGAAATTTTGTATTGTTGCGTATTTATCGTATTAAAATTTTTAATCCGGTGTCATAATATAGGTACTTAATAAGATGTTAATTTCCACAGTTCATCAATATAAGGCTTTTACTTACATTAAATCGAATTGTAAAAACACGTAAACCTACATTTGTTTTAGGATATTTTTGTTTCTCTAGCTCCACTCGTTACCATGAAATATTCATGCCTCGAAAAGGTATATAGGTAAGTATTTTCGAAAAATCATTCTTAGTTAAGTCAGCTAGAATATGAAATAGACTTCCACGACAACTAAAAACATTTAGTTATGCAATATCAACCGTACGACCTAAGTTTTGAAATACTTTAAGGCCCCTATTACGGTTTACAACACAACTCAGTTGAGTTGTAAATAAAACAACTGGTTGTGATGAGTTGTAATTTTTTGATGTTTTTGTTCGCCGCAATATAGCAAAGTTGTAAACCATAATACAAAAATTAAGAAATTACAACACAACTGAGTTGTGTTTTAAACCGTAATAGGGGCCTAAAACTTCATAGATTAGAAAAGATACTTATTCTCAAAAAATGTAAATCTTAATGTACAAATTAAAATAATTTGTTCATAATATATCTTTGTATTAATCATATATGGTCCTATGGACTTGAATAAATAAAAATTAAATAATAAATTGCAATATAATTTATTAAGCTTGAGGTTTTTCTTTTTTATATAAAAATTTTTATAAATTTATTTCAACTCCAATATTTCGATACAGCAATGTGTATCATCGTCAGGGAACAGATTAAAACTTCCATATTTAGATACTTTGTTAATAAGAAAAAGGGATAAATTATTAATGGATTGGTACCAAAAGCCAACTTCTTCTGGTAGAATTATAAACTATTTCTCAAAACATCCAAAGAGGGTTATAATTAATACTGCAAAAAATCTTATAGAAAGAATACTGAGAATAAGTGACTTAGAATTTCATAACAGGAATTTAAAAAGAATTAGGGATATTTTGAGGGATAATTGTTTTCCAATGGAACTGATATCAAATTTAATAGGACAATGCAATAACCATAGGGCAAACAACTTGAATATAATTGCAGAACCAAAAATATACAAATCACTAACATATATTCCTAAAATATCGGAACGTTTAGAAAAGTCGAAAATATTCGACACAAGGATATGTAAAATAGCACATAAATCATATAATACAGTTGGTAAATTATTCACTAGGACTAAGGATAAAGTACATAAATTAGAAATGTCGAATGTGGTTTATAAAATACCTTGTAAGGGAAATGATAATGGACAATGCAACAAAGTATATGTAGGTACGACAAAGAACAAACTGAAAACTAGAATTTCGGGTCATAAATCAAATCAAAAGTTTAGGGATATTTCATCACAAAAAACAGCATAAACAGCCCACTGTGCCAGTTTAAATCACTCTCCGGACTTTGAGAATGTATCAGTTTTAAACACAGAAAACAATTATAAGCGACGTTTAATGCTAGAAATGTTGCAAATCATTAAAGTACCAGAATTGTTAAGAATTAATTTTAGATCGGACACGGAAAATGTAGCACAAAACTATAGAAATTTAGTTTATAAAAACAAAACAGGAAATTAAAAAATTTTTTTAGAATGTAATGGATTATTTGTATTAAAAATTTTTTTTTTTTAATTGTAAATAATTTTTTCTATTTGACAATTGTTATTATTTTTTCATTATTTTTTTGTGAACGTTATTTTTATTTGTTTAATCTGTTCCCTGACGATGATACACATTGCTGTATCGAAATATTGGAGTTGAAATAAATTTATAAAAATTTTTATATAAAAAAGAAAAACCTCAAGCTTAATAAATTATATTGCAATTTAAATAAAGGTTGAATAAAATAAAAATTTTATATTAAATAATAAAACATACAAAATTTATTTACTGCACGGAAATTGCACATGACTTGTATTAATACATTTTAAGTAACAATAAACCAAGCATAAGAAAAATTTTTGAATAACGAAAATCTCTAATTATCGACATATATATTTTTTATTGTTAAAATCATTTGCATTAACTAATTAAAAAAATTTAACGTTACAACACAACTTGTACTGCATTTATACCATTTTTTTAGTCCAAAAATTTTAAAAAATTGTAGAAAATCTGGCTAAATAAAAATGGCTAATGGTCAAATTGATTTTTTTCATGGATAAAAGAAATGAAAAATGGCTAAATCTAGCCACTACATATATATATATAAGTGATGTCAAATACATATGTAAACTGAGGTTGTATTGCTTTATATTAGTATTAGTGAATAAAGAGACAAATATTCTTAAAAAATATAAGAAATGTGTAAGCATCCGCCGTATGTGCACTCGTCGCTTGATACTTGACGACTGAATTGTATACTCTCGTACTCTTAAGTTTGAAGAATGTCTGTGAAGTAATTTTCACAATTGTGGTATGGGCTGGACATCATATACATATATGAATACTTCAAAGGTCCATAGCTTAAAAACTTTGCGTTTTCGCGACTTTTCCATATACCTAACATTTTCTTCTTATTTTTCAATATACTATTAGACAGAAATTTTTGTTTGGAGCTTCGTTGGTAAACTAGATTTAAGGCCCAACCATAATGTGCTTAAGTTGGCTTGAGCAAATGTGCGAATACATGTACATCATGTGAGGCAAACCATATTGAACTTAAGGAAACGTTTTGTTAAGTTTTATGAAATTGTCATTTGCTTAAGCAAAGTGCGAAACTGATCGCACATTCCGTACGGAATCAAATGTTTTTTTATTTTGTTTTTGTTTTCTTAAATACATTTGAGAGACTTTTTGTTAATTTTTGACAGTAGGTTAAGCAAGGCTATGCATATTATGGTTGGGCCTTTAAGCCCAACACCGGCTTCGCTAACTAAAAACTTTTGTGGCTAAAGAAGTTTTTAATAAAATTTGTATATCCAGAAAGATTTATTCGAAAGCTTTCAAATTATACTAATATTGTCCATACAAGTTCAGAAATGTAGGGGAAAATCATTGTATATGTATATCCGAGATTTTTTCATTTTATTTTTCTTATTTTTCAATTAGCATATCGATGGTCTCAAGTAGAAAGGCCCTAACTCGCATTTTTTACGAAATTGAGTTTTCCAGTGATTGCAATAAATTTTACACAAATGCACCTCGTCACAAAAATTAATTTCAATATTGTAAAGAATAACGGCATTACAAGCAGTTGTATGAGCAAGTTTACATTATGATACATACAGTTTCTATTATGTTTTTACCTTCTCCTAAACAGTTACAATTATTTGAGTTAGGGCCTTTCTACTTGAGACCAACGATATGCAACTTTTTTATTTTAAGATGCGTTTGTAAACCAGATTTAAGCCTTAATTTGTTCACCTTACAGGTAATTATTGAAGTTTTATTATAATGGTGTGAATTATATGGCCACGACTGTAGGTTTGAGTAAAAATGTATACATATTTATGTATGTGGTAATAACTTATACTTTTTATGTCATCGTTGCAATAAAATTAATACCGTAATATCCATTTAAATGCCACATACATAGGTATACAATTTCACTGTATTCTAGAAAAGTAATGAAACGTTTTTTTTATGATGATTTCATTTTCATTTTGTTTTAAAAAACTTTTTAAAATGAAAATTTCTTTTTGCTCTTTTAACATAGGTATAGGTATATTTAAATGTGTTATCTTTAGATGAAATGTAATGCTAATTGTTAGGACTACCACCAGATACTGACGTACCCGCTCTGTTCTCGGACAATTTTTTGCGAATGCAAGCTTTTCAATCAGGCCAAACCTTTTTTTTCAAGAAGGAAATTTTTTCTGAATGACCTATGGAAGTTAGTTCTCTTGCTATGACCTTTCATAGCTGATCCTTATAAAATCCTTTAGCTAATCCAAGTTTTTTTCATGAACCTTAGCAACGGCTCTTATTTTTCGAATTTTTGTGCTTCTCCCTTAAAAACAAAATAATCTCACCATAAAGCCAGAAAAAACTATCTTAATATATAAAAAATCCGTGTCACTGTGTATGTTTCGAATAAACTCAAAAACGAGTCAACTGATATTCATGAAAATTGGCATATATGTATATGTAATTTGGTCCAACTTAGATGATAGGATAGTTATTATTTAAATTAATGGCCTGGGGGCGGAGGGGCGTGGCAAAATCCATAACTTGAGAACGGCTTAGGTTTTTACGGAAAGAAAATTTTGCCCCGCCCACTTTTACGCCCACTTTTTTCGATTTACCTAAAATCAGAAAACGGCTCCATCGAGTTGACTTATTTTTCTTTCAAAATTTGTATTAATCAACTTTAAGTTTTCATCGAAAGAAAAATTTACCACGCCTACATTTACACCCACTTTTTCTATTAAGCGCATAACTGGAGAACGGCTTGACCGATTTGGACGATTTTTTCTTTAAAATGATCGCCATGGTCCAACTTAGGTTTTTACGGAAAGAAAATTTTGCCCCGCCCACTTTTACGCCCACTTTTTTCGTAAGAAAAACTTAATGATAGGTATTTCATGGATTTTTATTTAAAGGCCATAAATTTCGTTTAAAGATCAATTTAAGTCGTCTGGTAATACAACACTAATGTTTGCTTAGGGCCAGCAACGCGGACCGGGTCAGCTAGTATTATACTAAAAAGTATTTTCTTTCACGCGGCTGTTTGCTTTCGATTTTAAATTACTTTTTTGTAGTAAAAATGTTTTTTAGAACGCAAAAATTCCTCTTGAAACAAACTGGAAATGAAACTTTAACGAACAGAAACAGAACACAAACTGAGTGGAATTTTCACTTTAATTTTATCTGACGATTGTGAAGATATGCGTATATTTCAGACATGATTCGGTTCAAAAAACTCACTTCCATTATGACAAATAAGACCATTGATCCAATAATAATTACTCTATGTACCTATTTATATTATAAATACTCCTTAAAATAATTAAGAATTATAAGTCCTTATAATGAAATAAGATCAAATTTTTATCATTATTATTTTCATTTACAAAAATGTTGGGCTATCGAATTTTTTCAGACGTACAATAAATACATACATATGTAGATGTTTTTTACCATCTTTGGATCTCATATGTGCAGATGTTCGCGTATATTAAAGCTCCTTATTCTAAACTAATACTTTTTTATGATTTTTAAATTTTCAAAAAATATCTACAATAAGAATCGGTTTTTTTTCATTACACAGTTTTTCGTTAACAACCGGAGATGGTATTGCCAAACTCTCTAGATAAAGTTGTTGTTATGTAACCAAAAGATGGTGAAACAGAAACCCTTAACCGTTGGTTAAAAAAAGTGTTTGTTAACCTAACCCACAGTTTGTCAATTTCTTGTTAAATTAATTTAATTATAGGTATATTGTGAAATGGGCCGTAAGAAATTTTGTAAAATTTAAATTTCCTGAAGATGCTAACCAAAGGCAAGCGAAGCAATGAAGCAAATGGACTACAAGTTAAATTTATATTAAATTAACTTATAGCGGCAGAATAAACAGATGTGTACTATATCGCTAATGTGACTAAAAACTTAGTGTTCGCTTGATTTATTCTTTTTTTTTAATCCTAGTTTTAAAAAAGGGCTTAACTTAAATCTAGTTTACCGAGGCAGCTCCAAATAAAAAATAAGTACCTAGGGTGATAGAAAATTAAGCGAAAAATTGGAGCAAACGCTTAGTTTTCGACTTACGGACGTTTAAGTTTTAGAAAAATATGCGATTTTCCACTTCATTTCCAAACGTATGTACCTATATGGTTAATATTGGTACCTATCATTTTAAAGCTTTTCACTAGATCTTTCTGGACATACGGAATTTATTTAAATATTTTTAGTTTCAGAAGTGGGATGAGTTTGCAAAAATAAAGTTTTTAGTAAGCATAAAAACAAATATATTCATTCTTTTCTAATTGTTTAATGTACATATGTATATAGTACATACTAATTTATTTAAGAATTTTAATTAAAATAAAAGTAAAGCCTTCTTTGTTTTTTATTTTATAAAATGTGTATTACACTTTTATTTAAATAAACTACATACTTTCCTAGTGCACTTCCGTTACATTTCGACGTAAAATAAAAAAAAAAAATATATAATGTGAGTTAAAAATTTTGAAATAAATTTTGTACATTCAGAAAAATCTATTCAAGAGCTTTTAAATGATACCAATATTGACCATATACCTACTATGTTTAGAATTGTAGTGGAAAAACGCATATTTATATGAAAACGTTCATAACTCGAAAACTAAGCGTTTGCGCCAATTTTTTTATTTAATTTTTTCTTCTTATTTTTCCATTTTCTATCACCCTAGGTACTTATTTTTTTATTTGGAGCTGCGTCGGTGAACTAAATTTGTTCCAAAACAAGTACCCCCCTAATGCAAATAAATTAAATGTTGTAGGTATACTATTGTTTATGAAACCGAACAGAACGTTTTAAAACAAAATTGCTTACCGAGCAGTTTTTGTTTATTCATAACTGTAGCTTTATTGTTGTTGTGGTATGATGAAGTTACGCCGCCTAATACAACTTTTAAATTACCATCCACAATACCACTACTTTTACTTGATATTGGATCAGAAACGATTATTCGATTCGGGCGGCCCTCAGTAATAATTTCTTCTCTTTTTATTGCCGCCTTTGTTGTGGTAACTCGTTGTGCCATAAAATGTGTATAATTATCTAAATGTACTACTGTATTTTGACCAGCAGGTATTACAAAAGGAGCAATCGTCCTAGGAATATATTGTATCGAGTCCTTACGTTCCAAAGACATAGAAAGCGAAGAAACTACCGATTTCCCTCCAGTAGCTGATGTTACAGAAAATTTTGCACTGGAAGATGATGTAGCTGTATTGGTATTAAGTGAAGCGCCATTAGTATTAAAATTTCCAATGGTTCTTATATGCTTTTTTTCGGTATGATGTTGTACAAAAGATGAAGTGTTTAACGTACTACTATTCGATTTTTCTTGTACTTTTTCAATTAAGTGTAAATCAGACATTCTAAATTGAGTTCTTCCTCTAAATATTCAATTAGATTATCGATCTATTGCGTTAAGTTTGATGTTTAATTGAAAATAAACTTCTCTCACGATGCAAATCCGTTGTAAAGTTAACGGAACTTTTGCTGTCTCTGCGGTGCAGTATTTTCTCTGAGAATCAGTGTTGCCACTTCATGCACAATTACCCGAAATGGGGGTAATTTTTACAGGTGTGGGTAGAGTTATGGTGATTTCATCATAAGTAGAGCGAGAGCATGGTCCAATTAATAGGGTTACGCAAAACTACAACAACGCAACAATAGAAAAACACCACGAATTTTGTTTGTGTTAAACATGATAAATATGTCAAAAACAAACGCAGTTGTTTGTGTAAAAAATAATAAATATTTCAAAAACAAATGAACCTATGCGAATTCACTAGAAGGTGATGTCAACTCTACAACACAAATTTTGTGGTACGATTATCAAAAATATTGCTAGTAAAAAAATTTTTACATAAAAAAAGGTTTGTATACAAACTTTGACAAATCGACCACCCATAAAAATTGCCATATGTTGACTTGAACCCAGCTTCTAGTGAATTCGTCTTGGTAAGTATATTTAAATTGTCGATGTCGTACTTAAGCAGCGCCTTCTCCGCTGTCGTACATTCGCACAACATGACCTACCCAATTTAATCGTTGAGTCTTTATATGTTTGATAATGTACTCTCCTTTTATTAGTTCGAGGAGTTCGTTGGTGCCCCCTTCTTTAGAAATATGCATCCAAATGTGAAAGAAGGACTCTATTTTAATGAGAGCTAAGAACATTTTTAATGTTGTGTTCGTAAATTTATTTAAGTTACTATACAATTCTAAATAGTAATTTTATAGTCATTCTAAAATTGCACGTTAATTTTATACCCAGGTGTTATTTCAATTAAATCGGGTAATTTTGCTTTTTCTTAAGGGTAATTTTGAACTTTACTGCCGGTAACACTGGTGAGAATGCAGAATAACAATAGGGCTGCCAATCATTTAAATTATGTATATATATTGAACGGGGAAACAAATAAGTAAAAATATATGTATAGCTGTTTTTGTACCGTACCCCGAGTCTGTATTTCTGGCTTCGTAAAATTGTAACAAAAACAATATACAGGTAACCCTCGATTTATGCAGTGTATTGGCAACGATGAAATCAAATTCGCGTGAAACAAGGGGAATGACTGGTACAAATTCCTTTTTTGGGACCAGCAATTTAACATATCGTGTAAATTAAAGCATGAGATATGTACATACAAAATTTAATTTGGGGTCTAAAAACCCATGTTAAATCAATAACTAATAGAATTATATATTTTTTTACTTCTTAAAATTGAAAGGATATTTCTTTATTGTGATATGTAAAAAGATGTGTTATTATATTTTTATAAAATAGTAGAATTAAAGGAGAACAAAAAGAATAATCCACAGAAAAAATTAAAAATCTTCTCTAATCACCAAAATCATACTTAATTCATAGAATCAAGCAAGCTGTTGATTTTGCACCTATTAACAAAATGATTATATTGATTACCAACAACTGTAAAAATTTTAAATTCTGAATATTTTTTATTTTAATAAATGATATTTTTAATTAAAAAAATGATCCAAAGACTTTGACTTTTCAATAACTGTGTTAATTGATTTAATTAAATATAGCTCAGGTTTTGATAATAATTGATAAAAAAAAACTACTGATAATATTTTCTGTGTTGAAACATATTCGAATATTTTAACTATTGGAAATGTATTCATATGTGTAGATAAATATGAGATTTACATATAATTTTCGGAATTGTTCGTTTTGGGATTTTTCATAGCTAGTATTCTTACATTATTATTAAGCTATCTTACCCTTTTGTAATTATGCACACTTTAATTTTTATATACACATACATAGGTTCATATATTAATTTATTTATAATTATTAGTAGAAATTTGTAACCGATTATGGCCTTTAAAGGCTATATATAAGGTATTGTGAGAAATAAAAAAAAAAAAAAAAAAAAAAAAAAAAAAAAAAATGATGTTTGTCAATTATAAAATAGTCAAAAACAAACTCAACCAAGGCGAATCGCCTTAAAAGCCAGTAAACTTTTACTGGATACTAAAAAAATTACAGCATTCAGTAAATTTTAACTGATTACTAAAAAAATCAGTGTGTATTTAAATAAATTTTAATAAAAATAAGTTATATTGTAAATATTATCCGTTGATTTTAGACTTTTTTCAGGTAAAATATATTTGTTTGCATTTGTTTCAGTAATAGGTAAAAACTAACTGATAACTGCATTATTTCTATAACCAGTACAAATTTACTGAATACTGTAATTTTTCAGTACACAGGTAAAATTTACTGGTTACTGAAAAAATTGCCATACTTTTTTGAGCGTGTTGTATTAAAATCGCGTAATTTAAAAAACGTTACTATTATTGATCCGTTATATATCTTAATAGCGTAAGTGAAGTACCGTGTTAATCAAGGGATACCTATAAAATGAAACAAAAAATTAATTTTCTTACACAAATTTTTCTGCTAAAAAAATAATTTTCTTCTAACGTGGGGCTTACACATGACGCCTTCTGAATTTCAACTGACTAATCTCAATTACAATTTACGCTTTCTGAATTACAAGTTGAAAGGTGTAGACATTTTTTTTTATCTTTTCCACCTTTCGCAATTTTCGTGTTGTTGCTTCATATAACTTTTCTCACATCAATGTCAGCTTAGAGCCAGTTTACATGAAGGGACATGTCGCCGTGACATTGCATGCGTTCTCTTTTGGTTTCACTTCTTAAATCTATTTGCCTTTACATGAAGGGATTTCGTTGTAGCAACAAAGCAACCTTTTGACTCACCGGTCATACATAACATGGCAGGAATACAAGAGAACGAAAGATGTTAAAGATAAATGTCAAAATTGTCGCTTTAATTCGCATTACGTGCCACACTTATTACCCTGTACTCTCCATCAGGGGCATCGCCGGAAAACTTGTAAACGGGCTCTTACGGCAAAATAAGGCGGATATTTTTCGTCTGTCTCGAGCCATTCATCAGCTGTGTCCACGGCGAATTCAAAATATAGTTCCCAAACGTCAAAAAAAGTCTTTTGTTGCGCAAAAGTAACCGAAAACATTTCTGAGAAAAATTTCTGCCTTGGTTAGCTGTTTTTGACCATGATGAAATAAACAGGTTACTATCTTATTTAATTTTTTTTTTAATACAAAATCACAGCACAAAACGTGGAGTTTTTGCAAACATAAGCAAAACTTTGACATAAGACTAGACAAGCAATACAAGAGCAAAAAATCGTCATCTGGCGTAGTAATGCCAGAAATAAACAGGTGGCATCCCTTGTAAACAAACTTCGTCTGTTCAGCAAGAAATGTCCATAGTGTAACTTAGCATTTACACATGCCACTGCCAGTTCGAAAAACTCAATACACTCACAATTTTTTACTAATACACTCACATTTTTCGCAATGGCAGCTCCCCCTTCAAAAATTTTTGATATTTTTTGGCGATGGTTTGTTTGGCGATGATTACGCGATCCTTCTCAGGGAATACGAATCGCTCACCATTGCCTACGCCTTACAACTAGGCGATGAATATGCGAGCGCACACAAGTAGCGGCAATCATCAGTTTTTTTTATAACTTTCGATAGAATTTTTTTCTTTCTTGTTGTTTTGTTAAGGTAACGGGAAAATAAATTTTTGGTTTCAAGGGCAATTAGCAAAATTGTCATTCCAGTTGAGCAAGTGATTTGTGAAAGGTGTTTAATTGAAATTCATATTTGTAAATAATATTAAATAATTAAATAACAAAAATGCCAAAAGAAGTAAATTACAACATGAATACCGGTAAGATTTCTCTTACATTACAACATTTTCTTTAATATTTAAACTTTAATCTTTTATAGAAGCTTCTACTCGTAACCCCGATCCCCTGACGCTAATACTTAAGGAGCTCCAAGCCTTACGGGAGCAAGTGTCCCAGCAAAGTGCGGAAAATACATCCTTAAAAGGACTTCTTTCATTAACTTCATTAACCCGGGGATCGCTCACAATTCGCGGTACGCGATGTCCACGCGAATCGCGGTGCACGATGTTTACGCGAATCGCGGTGCACGATGTTTACGCGATGTTAACGCGAATCGCAGTACGCGATTCGCGTTGTTGACACATGCGAACGTTTTCGCGATTCGCCAGAGGATCGCATTTAGCTTCCACGCGATGCATCGCGGTGATGTTAGACAACTTTCCGGCGATTCGCGGGCGATGATTCGGCGATGGAAATTGTTTGCAGGGCCAGTGGCAGCAAAAATTGCATGCGAGTGGAAATTTGGCAAAGTACTGGATCGGTATTTTTTATGCGAGTTCATAACAATGGAAATAGTCTTGGGCTTAATCGTTCGTTTAAGGACCGGTCATTATCGTTCAATTCGAATCAGTGAACGAGCTCGTTCTTTTCGTTCAATCGTTCATTTCAGGTCACTTTGTCTTTTGTGTCAGTGGGTCTTTTGTGTCAGTTTGGCTTTGTGATTTTCGTTCAGTCATTCACAATTGATTGAATACGGCAACGTGTTAAAAGAAGCAAGTATGCATACATATAAAGATATAGCATATTCGTATAATAAATACATATGTATACAAGAATATAAAACAATAAAGTATAACATATATACCACAATCGTATTGTTGTTTCTTTTCAACCAGTTTTTCTAAACACAAGTGAACGTCTGACAAGAACGTGAACGATTGAACGAAATTGAACGATGAAACTGAACGCCCGTTCATCGTTCGTCTGACTGATCCGTTCAATTGAACGAAGTCGTTCATGACCGACACAACTCTAAATGGAAATACCTGTATCTTTTTCAAATTAATTGATAACCTGACGTGCTACATAATTTATGTGGACGGAACTGCTTTAATCGTCGCAAATTCTTTAAGATTCACCTTCTTTAATTTCAGTAATGTTTCCTTGCAGGGCTTATTTTTTGAACTGAATATCTTACTTTGGGTCACAGAAATTGCTGTAGTTTGCAAGATCGCATCCAGATGTGTGTACAATGGGGTATAGAAATGTAGGTTAGAGTCCGGACTACAAGAGAGTACAGATTTTTTTGACGCGTTTCGACGGGCAGGACTTATGCTCTATTAAGTAGGAAATTTTGAAATTAAAAAAAATATTAAATGGTTCTACAGGTCGTAGTGTTTAATGCTTTAAAACACGTATAGTTAATTAGATAAACTAATACACAAAACTTATTCTGTCAAAAAATCTTGAAAAACAAAAAAGTTATGAGCACTTAAACTTCAAAAATTTACTCAAAACTATAACCAACAACTGAGAAAGTCCATTTTTGACCACCTTGTTCTCAATGAAGTAGTTTAAATAAGGTTGATATTTTTTGGCTCCCGAGGTTCACTAGTACATATTTACTTTCACATGAATAAAAAAAATTCAAAATCGGAGAACATAAAAAAAAAATAGTTTTGGCAGCCTTCTCACCTACAGAAAAATTCAAAATTACCCTTAAGATAAAGCCAAATTACCCGATTTATATGTAAATACACCTGGGTATCAAATTAACGTGTAATTTAAAAGAGAACATACTATTTAGAATTATATAGTAACTTCAATGAATTTACGAACATAACATTAAAATCTTAAAATAAATTAATAAAAAGTTATGAGGAGAAGACATAGGTACTGGGTATCCATTACTATTGATTTTATTTGGGTAACTACTTCAATAAAAAGTTATTTTCAGTTTGTGTTTTAATTTTACTTTCGATATCGAAACAGTATACTAAAGACTCAAACATTGATTTTATTTGGGTAACTTCTTCAATATAAAGTTATTTTCAGTTTGTGTGTTAATTTTACTTTCGAGTAATCTGTGACCGAACACTAAGGACTCATATGACAAAATACCAATATACATACATATGTACATATGTATAAATTCATTTACGTTAAAAAATATCTTTCTGGATTTGCAACAAAAGAATTTCAAATTAAACCTGATCTCCATCTTTAATAAATTACCCTCGCTCATGGTCCAATTAGTAAGCCTGCGCGAAACGCCTGCTGATTTTTTGCGGAGTTGTTTTTTTTTCGTTAAATTTTTTGAAATCTACAATTTTTGACACAAACAAATGCGGTTGTTTTCGACATATTTATAATGCCTTATACACAAAATGCGTGTTGTTTTTTCTATTGTTGCATTGTTGTAGTTTTGCGCAGGCCTACTAATTGGGCCATGCCCTCGCTCTATTTATGATTAAATCAGCATGGCTCTCCCCACGCTAGTAAAAATTACACCCAATTCGGCTATATCATTAAATAGGTATGTATGTATATACTTTACTTTCGTAAATTTAGAAACAATAACCAACTCAATTAAGGAAGAAAGAATCTCGTATCATACAGCTGGATTCTGTTAATATGCCAAAATTGCTAGTTGTTTGTGGTAAGCGTTAAATAACTTTAAACTTTTTGAGTAATTGAGACAAAAATTTTGTGTTTTTGTTGAAAAAAAATTTTAAAATCGGTCCGGCAGTTCCGGAGAATAGGTACCTCTTACAGACATACATATGTATATAAATAAACATAGAAACATACAAACTCATCAGCTTTTTAATATTATTATAGATATATGTACATATTAAGTTTTAATATCATTCAAATAGGGTTATTTTGCTTCATTTTAAGTGTAATTTCTGCTAGTAACACTGCTTAAAATAAAATAACAATTGCAGTCAATTTAGGTTTCATATTGAAACAAGTAATTATACCTAGTACACATCAAATAAATAATAGGCTTGGTTTTGAAATTTTCTTGTCAGTTTTTTCCAAAGCTGTACTAATAATAATTTAAAATAATTTTAAAGGTTGTTTTACACTATAATACAAGTCTTAAGTATTTTGACGAAAATGCTTCCCTGATCTAATTATTGATTCAAAATTGCCAAAAAACGGTAAAAACTTATCATATCAGGGTTGTATTTTCCTTAAAATACTTAAGAATTGTACATATAATAGTGTGAAACTGTATTAATATGCTTACCCTCTGTTCTAGATTCTCAGAATGTTTCGTTATCATTCTTCCCATAAACTCAAATTTGTTTACTTGTAACCATTAAAAATAAAATAAAATTTCTCTTAAATGATGTATCTTAAAAATTTTATTAAAAACCATTTTTCTTAAATCTTTGGCTTTAATTCTGTAAAATGGACAATTTTAAAAATGTTTAACTATTTAAACAACTTTATATACTTCATAAAATTAATGTAAATATTGCAATAATTATTGAAAATTATTATTATTTTAGTTTTTAAAAATCGTTGTCATTTAAATGCATATAGGTATGTATAAACCTATCAGAACTTAAGTAAATTAATATGCATTGTTTTAAATTTTAGTTAAATCTAACTAAGTTTCATTTTCTTTCTTTTCAAAAGATTAAAATTGCCATATTTTGTATAATTATCTGTTAAAAATGGTATATAAAATGCTCTGTAAAATCTATGTGATTTTTCTGTTATTAAAAATGGCAAACTTTTTAATATAGACCAATCTTTTGTTCTTTTCGAGTAGTTCGGCTCCAACTCACTGTATTTTCCTTCATCAAAATCTATTAGAAAATCGCAATTTTCATATGGAAAATACATACGTTCATCTGCCTTATTCATATCATTAAAATAGGAATGTATAATTTGAGTTGCGTTTTCTCCATCAGCATAGTAGGCCGGCAGCATTCCCTGGAATTCTGATTTTAAAAAACGTAAACGAAAATTTTGGGCGGGGAAGAAGAAGCTACCAGGATAACGGTACCAATCTTTGCCAATACAAACATTGTATTCGTGACTTTGTCTATATTGCGGTGATGTTTTGAATTGCGCTAATTCCACCATTAGATCCATGGGAGCATGATAATTCCGATATAGGGCAAATACTCGTGATAAACCCATCAAAGTGCTTATCATCATAACAAATATTGCTATAAACATTGTATGATCCAAATAGTGAGCTCCAGTAGAAGCAATTTTAATTTTAACAATTAGTGTTTTCAGGCGGAAAAATATACGTTGAAAAACATCTACTGTAATGGCACCACATAGTGATATTAGTGGATAAACGGGAAACAGGAAACGTTCTTCCTTATGAGGCTGGGCGAAAAATACTAATAGCCACAAATAGAATGGCGCCAAGGTTATATAGCGTGGAAAATTTAGTGTTGAACTTGATTTAGCTGGCACCACAAAGTAATCGATAACCAACATAATGGGGGTGAATAAAGATAAAAGCTGAAAAAGTGAATTGAAATTGCATTTAATATTCTTTATACATACATACATACATACTTATATAAATGCAATTTTAACTTAAAACTGGATGATAAATTGACGTACTTTTAATCGAACCGAAAATTTTAAATAAAATGTGAAAATAAAAAAATCTACTGTTATCGGTCCTGAGAAAAAGACATTTCTCCCAAGGCAACTTGAAATTGTTTTAATACGCAATTCTTTAGTTTTTAAAGTGTTTGACATATTCCTTGATTTAAAATATGAATTCCTAAAATTATTTACGACTCTGTGATATGTCTGTTGAAGATTTTTAACAAACTTTTATTCGGCCCATACACTTGAAATATAATTGCTCAAGTTTTCGTATTGTGCAATAATATAGCCAATGTGTATGTAACCCATGGTACAATATATTGGCAACAATCAAACGATTTTGATTTTTATTGCAAAACGAAAATAAGTCCAATATACAATGAAATGTGTTTGCGATATTGTACAATGTTGTTTTTCCTCTTGGATATGTTGTTTTTTTAATGGAAGTAGTGCCATTGTATCACTTAATGCATAATGTAGGGCAAAATGGAAATAATACGACGAATAACATACAATAATATATTATATAATAGATGGGGCGCTTAGACTAGGAAACGAGTTATTTATGTACATAAGTGCAGGTTTACACTCTTCAAATTTCAGCCATCAAGTCTTGAGTTTTTAGGAGAGAGGAAAAGAATTATCATTCTCTTTTCCCTTCTCTCCCAAAATCAAGACTTGACGGCCAAAACTTGAAGAGTGTGAAACAGTAAAGGCTAGTTTACACTATTATACTTTGTATTAACACATGTCAAAATAATGTGTAAAAGTGTGAGAGTGTGAATGCAATGTGTTATGAAAATGACAAGTATTACGAAAAAAAAAATTTGACATCCCATACGACTTCATCGTTTTTTGAAAATTTTCTAAACGCTAATGCCCGTATTTATAAACGATTATTAAATTTAACAAACGTTTATTAAGTAAAATTTTCATAGAAAATATGTTTCGTAAACCTTTATGAAATTTAAAATATTTTTATGAATACGGCAGTAATACTTTTCATTGGATCAGGGTTGCATTTTAACAAAAGCATGTTCATGTGCGATAGTGTGACTAGAAACTGTAGTGTTACATTAGTTTTTTTGACAGTCACAACAAAATTCATTAGATTTGTATCTCACAAAGTATTATGGAATACGTAAGAAATGTGTGATAGTGTAAACTAGCCTTAATCAATCTGTCCTGAAAGCACATAATTTGTTGGCTAGTGGAGACATAGGGTAACATTTATTATAATACTAACACTAACATAATACAGCTCATCTTATAAGATAGTTGTTATAAGATTTCTTATAACAACTGTCTCACAACGTTTATTATAATATTAATACTAACACTATTTAAGAGTCCAGACGTAAGATAAATCTCTCTGCGATTGATTTTGTATGCTGAATGTTGGTTTACATTTAAATCTCCTTACTACAGTGGCGTAAAAATTACGTCAAAATGAGCGCGAAAAGTTAACGGACCTGCGCTATCTTGTTTTCTTTGTTTCTGGTCTCTCATTCTGTCGACGCACATTTTGCCAATCTAGCTGGACATTTTTTTAACCTATATATTGCTTATTAAAAGTTATTAAGTGCACCTAGATCGATGAAACTTGGCAGAAAAATCGGATCAAGGGTTTCTCCTTAGAAGAACTAATCCTACCTCTAAAAAATTCAATTTTTTAAAAGGTTTCCTATACTTTTGATTAGCAAATAAAACTTTTAACGTCGGCGAGAGTTATAAAACCTAAAATTGGACCAGGGGAGATCGTAAAATATCATTTTGCGACCACCGCTTTTTGTGAGCGGTTACATGACACAATATTTGCAAAAATAATGTTAATATTAAGAGAAATGGAATTCTTGCGCCTTTATATCATAAAAATTTAATTTTTGAGCTTCTATGGGTAAGGAGAGGTATCCCTTCAGTTCCACCCCCCGGAACGACCGTGTCAAAATATTAATTTTTAAGCTTTTATGTCGCTTTTATGTATTTTATAGAATTTTATTAATCTGAAAATAATTTATTTATTCATAATTATAAATTATTTATATTAGTAGCAATAAATTTTATTTAAAAAACAAAACTAATTTATTTAGTTGTCACTATGTCCTTGACATGAAACTTCGCATAATTTTCTAACTAAAAATTGTAACTTTTTTATAGCGGGTTTAGCATTACAATCCTGTACTATTTGGAATAACTACAATTTTGTTTGCACTTTTTCCATTTTATTCCAAAAGCTTTTGATAAAAATTTTGTGCAATTTTTTTTACATTATTTTTTGTCTTTAATAATTTTAAAAGTTATTTTAAACAGGTACATTTATTTTGCTCCATAAAATAACGTCATTTAGAACGCAGCTGTACAGGTGGTTAAAAACTGTTATATGAGTGGGTGAAAATTACTTTTTCGCACATTATTTTTTTTTAAATACATTAACAATTTTAATAAAAAGACATCTTTGTGCAATTATTAAAAAAGTCTATAAGTAGAGATTTCAAATTTTATCGTGTGTATATATAATTTTTAAAAACGCAAATAGCTTCACTTTCAAAAACCTTTTTATTTTTTAAGAGTAAACAAAAAAATCGTTTTTTTTAATTTCGAACGAATTTTTTTATCATAAAAATTGAAAATAAAATTTTTCTAAAAATTATTATACGTAATATAGTCGTTCACAGAAAAAAAAACGATGAAAAACCTGTCGAGCTGCGTGCTTAAATTTTTTTATATTTCTTAATTTCATTTTTTTACTAAATGTCCGGCTAGATTGACAAAAAATCCGGCTGAAATTGAGTTTACGGGGCACACGAAATAAAAAATAAAAGATTTGCCACCCGATTTAGAATTAAAAACAAAAAAAAAAAAAAAAACAAAATTAAATTTAAAGCGTGCTGAGACCTATGGGGCCTCCTGGACACAAAAAAAAAACACCCCGCCCACTTAGTGGTATGTGTGGGTAATCAAATAAAAGGTAATTGTGTAAGAAAAACAAAAATATTAAAATTTAGGGCGGGTATGACTTCTGGGGCAGAAAAGGTGCCCCCACCCCCACTAATATGTATGTGTGGGTACTCAAATTAGAGATAATTTGCTCACGATTTCAAATATTCATTTTGTTTTTGTATTCGATCATTATTTTCCCCTCTAGATTAGTTTTAGAATCTTCTAGATGCAGACAAGCTTTAGTAAGTAAAGCCGGTGTTTTTTATACCAAAGAGGAAAGGCTGGCTATGCAGAGAAGCTTTACTTAGCGAAGCCGGTATATTCTCTACCTTAGAAGAAAAAAACCTTACGGCCGGCCGAAGGCCTGCTATTACCTTCACTTTGAGTGCCCACTTTGTTTGCCCCCAAAGGGCCCCAGAAGCTCCGTCTGCCATAAATTTTATTATTTTTCGTTTTTCTTACACAAATTACCTTTAATTTGAGTACCCACACTTACCACTTAAATTTTAAATTTGGTTTTTTTTTTCTTTTTTAATTCCAGAGGGGATCCAATTTGTTTTTTTTTTTTTTTTGTGTGCCCCGTAAACACATTATATCAGATATTATCTCAGGTGGAGTTAAAGATAGCACAGCTTTGAAATTTACTGCAAGATTTGGCTGACTATATTACGTAGTATTGCAAAGCTACTTCCTTGTCTACAGATAAGTTGTGGCGTTTATATAGCTATTCCTTTTAGTATTGCATTGTAGCAGTGCGTTTATGTTATCAGCCTTTATCTTTGGTGTAGACATTCGGTTAAATAAACAAATAAGATTGCAGCGACAAATATCGCACATTGTAAACAGGCATTTCTTACTGTCTCAAAAAGAAGTTTGGCAACTCTAAAATTCCTTTCTACTTTTAATAAATTCCACTTAAATCAAATAAATTTTCCATAACTTACCCAAACAATATTAAAATTCAAAAATCCATTGATCAAATAATAACTCAAAGGTTCGGTGCCAAAAATATTAGGACCATGAGTAGTAAACACGTTGTACAATACAATATTTAAAGGAGCAAAGGTAAATTTACCAAAATAGCCAGTGTCAACCACAATCATGGGAATAGCAATGGTAGCAGCCGAAATACAAGCCCATACAAAGAAAGTACGGAACATGCGTTTACGTAGCACCATGTCCAGAGCAATTGGAAGTCCGATTAAACCAGCAAATGGCCAACCCAGTAGAGCTGCAATGGCTACAAAGAATACTGCTAAGGCATATTTTTGAGTCCACCAAGCAGCCAAGGCTGAGCAACCAAAATACATAGCAAATGAAGAAGGCAATAAAGCGGTACTAGAAACAAACATGCCCACACTAAATAATTGAAATATTAACCATAAACGGCCAATATGTATACCAAACTCTTGACAAATTGCTCTGGAAAAATACAATGGCGAAAATTAATGAAATTCTTTAATTTTACAGTTTTGCAACACTTACTTGTACATGAATCTTTCCATAACCGCACACCCAAAACCTAGCATACAACGTATCATATAAAAAATTAATATTGGACTAGGATGAAATATTTTTTGGTAAATCCAACCAGGCACTCCTTGTAATAAAAGATAAGTATATGACCTTAAAGCAAATTGGGGACTGTACTCCCACGTCTGTAGCCCATGACCATTAATAATATAGTGCAGTGGTTCCCAATAGTTGTAGGTTTCATCACAATCCGATATGTAGGCCCAAATGGCACTACACAAGCGAGCGCTTACAAACGTTTTAAAAGCCGTATGGACACTTGGCACTACATTGCTTTTTTCTGTATTATCACTTGTGTCAAGTTGATTTTTATGAATACTACTTAAAAAAATTGTTAGCAAATTTATTGTACTGCAACCCGGCTTTTTCATGTATTTTTCTTACCTCTGTCTCTTGTTTTCTTTTTTTGCTACGAACGTATTCAGTTTTTTGGGTGGCTTTCGGGAACCTGAGTTGTTATCTTGTTTATTGGCATTATACCGTTGCCTGGCCGCTGGTGGAGACATAATTTTGTTAAATATTTTTCAGATTTTATTTAATTTTTTTACAAAACTTCAGTAAATAAACAATTTGTCTACGACGTGAAAAAAATTTATAATCAGCTGAAGGGTAGTCGTTATCAGGGATGGAAAAAAGGCTTTAATAATTTTGTACAAACTTTTAATACCTTGTTCACACGGACAGCAATGTTCGTGTTTCGCTCTCCCTTTCCTGTTTCGCACCACAAACATGATTGACCCATGTTTTGCATACAAAATTTTGAGAGCGAAATAGGTTGTTTCATTTTGAAACACGCCGCGAAACAGGAGAAATGTACTATAATATTTTTATTGCAATTATCGTTAGTTTATCTGAACTAGCTCTCAAAAAAAAAAACAAAGAAAAAACAAAATAAAAATGCATGTTAAATAAAATAAAGTAATAATTATTAAATAATAATATTAAAAAAAGTATTAAATAATATATTTTTAATTTTTACGTGCATTTTTATTTATTTTAAATAAAATCACACTAACAACACAAAAAAATCTAAAATGAAACAAGAATGAATCGTAACAGCAAGTTTGGCAATCTTGTTTCAGAGAGCGAAACGAGTGGTTTATATCGTCGTATGAACATAGCATAAGGATGTGTGTGAAACGATAGCAAAGTTCTATGGTGAATTAAAACTGTCAAAAATTTATTTTTTACTAGCCCCCAGGGCAAGTGAAATTTTATTCATCTCAACAGTGTCAACACTTTACTTCCATGACTACTTCGCTACCGTTTCACATGCACCCTAAATAAAATTTAGACCATGACGGTATAATTTGTACATATCGCACCACAGCTGCTAGTAGTGCGATTCACTTACTTTTTTACGATAATCGTATCGTTAAAATAAATATAACGAAAATTTATCGAATTTGCTATTCAGTAACATTTTCGCTTTCGATTAAAGTCAGCTGTTACTTTAAGTAGTTTTTTTTTCGTTATTTTAGCGACAATAATTTAAGTTGTGTTTATTTAATCGATAAAGTGTATTTAATGTTTAAAGTGGCTGAGGCCGGACTTCTTACATACATACTACATACATACATATGTATGTATGTATACGTATGAACAAAAACAAAATTCTAGGTTCAGAATGTACAAAAAATATAAAAACAGTAAATTAAGTACAATTTAATTGGTTTTTTTTTATTCTCCTTTGTGTTTTTTGTTTATTTTAACATTTTGTAGACCGAGATGTTACAAATAATGCAGCTGTTTGCAATCGCTAAAAAAAATTTACGAATCACACTATCGTTACTGCAAGCGAATATATATACGTCGACAAAAATTACGATTGTCAGTTCGTTAAAAGTAAGTGAATCGCACCACAGATTTGACGAAATTTTGAAATTTTCTTTTTGTTTTAAATGTAAGTTAAGCGAGTCTCTTTTGTGCTCGCGTTCTACAAATAGGCAGTAAATCTTCCAATCGTCAATGGTTGTCATGTGCACCCTGTGGTGATGCAAAAGTGGTTGGCAACGCCAATTCTGAATGGAAAGGGACGGCAATAGGTAGAGATAGATAGAAATAAAAACAAAACTAGAGAAAGAAGAAGAAAAAAAAGTACGTAAACAAATTGCTGAAAGAAAATTTTATTGGAAAGATGCTAGGACGACATTTTGCTTGACCGAGGCTTCTTGGCCGGCGCAAAGCAAAATGTCGTTCCTTTTTTTTCCTTGGTTTGAAGTGTGACGAATGGTGAGTCCGGTGGCCGGAGAAAAATTATTAAAATTGCAGTGGTGGTGTCCTAAACAGTAGTGAAAGATTTATTGAATATAATTGTAAAACTTAAAAGAAAATTTCAGATTTAAAGTTAAAACTTAAAACATTAAACTTAAACTGTAAAGTTAAAATTAATTAATAATATTAAAGAGCGCAAAAACTGAATCCTGCGTCGTACTACTGCCACTTGCTACCGCCACCCAGGCCGACTCATCCATCGCTGGAGAAGCTGCATCGGCACCGCCACGCCAGGGGTGCTTGGTAAAGGGTTTTAGACTTAAGAAAGTGTAAACCAGGACGACCCGACGGACAGGACCTAAAAATAAGAGTGAATTGTTAAAAATTAATAAAAAAAAAAAAGAAAAAAAAGAAAGGGTTAATAAAATAAAAGAAAAAAAGAACTCCCAAAACAAAAGAAAAAGGTTGGATAAAAAAAAAAAGAAAGGTTTTAGGCAATTTTATTTAAGTTTTTATTTTGTTGTGTTACACACCGCGGATAACCCAGTCCGGCTTGGGAATTTTTAACCCAACCGTGCGCGAAAAGTTAGGGTTGAGCTCAGGCCTAGAAATCGTCGGGTTAGGAGAAAATAAAAGACAGATATTAGTGGTTAGCAAAGTGAAATAAGATTGAGTAAAATTTCCTAAAATTAAATACATCCATACATAAAAAAAAAATAAAGAAAAACCCCCTAAAAAGAAAATATATAACAAAAAAGAGAAGTTTTTTTTATACTTACCGGAATACGCTAGGACTTCGGACAACGACGGACGACCAAAACCTTTTCGGAGCGCCGTTAGTCCATCCGCTGGGAACCAGAGAGAGGGATTGTTAGCAGCTGGTCCAAATTAAACATTTGCCTGTAAAAAAAAAAAGGGGAATGAAATTGGTGAACGTTAAACAATTAGTTTAAAATAAATAATTGAATTTGTTTGCCTATAAATAATAAGAAATTTGTTTGCCTATAAATAAAAGTTTGCCTATAAATTTCATAGAAATTTTTATATTTTCCTTAAGAATAAAGTTTTTGCTGAATTTTTTTTTGTATACCTGTTGAGCAATGCGAATTTGAATTATGTTAAATTTTTGCAAATCTTGAAAATTAATAAAAACAAAATTTGTAACGTGGAAATCGAAATTTTAAGGCATTTTAAAATTAACATGTTGGCCTAAAAAGGTAAATCAAGCGGTGAGTAAAGGGGGGGAAAATATGTGAAAATGGTAAGATAGAAGCTGCTTAGGGACATCCTGATAATCCTGAGAGTAGGGTGTACGGTGGGACAAAAGTTCCCAAAGGGAGGGCAAATATTAGGCCAGCCACCTGCCTAATCAAATGTAGTATGTGTGTGTGTGTCCTATAGGGTCGCGGCAACCTACCTGCTTCGGGTCCCAAATATTTATTTTTCTTTTTAGTTTTTCCCCAGCTGGTATGATTTTTTTGTGCCCGGGATTACTGCCAACAGGTCGGCAAGAACCACCCCGTCCGGCGAGCTTAAGCCGCGCAATACGCCAGCATACCAGCGCCGCCGACAGTCTGGCCACACTCACTGGTTGTTGTGTAAACAGCAACCAGCTGGTATTTTACCCCGGTCCCGTGTAGTACATGGTCCACTTTTGTACCCAAAAACGATAAATCGTCAAATCAAAAATTTCAAAATTTGTTTTTGTTTTAAGTGTAAGTTAAACGAGTCACTTTTGCGCTCGCGTTCTACAAACAGGCAGTTATATCTAAAATTTGACGATTTTTCAAACTACAAATTTTGTACAAATGTTTTTAATATTTATTTTATATATCATTTTATTTCGATTGGCAGTAATTGTTATGCCCTATTTGTTCAAAATACGATCTATTTTAGCGCGATTTTTGGAGTTCAGTTTGCTAATTTTAAATCTTTCGTTAGTGCCTTTACAATTTTTTTAATTAATTATTTTGGGTGTTTGCTGTTTGGACAAACATGTGAAGCAATGTTTGCAGAAATATAAAAATTTTTAATATTTGGCAGACATGTTGGATATTTGTCAAACTTTTTGTGGTGTCTAGCGCAAAAAGCAATAATTTCAGCAAAAACTTTGCAGAGTAAAGACATAGAAGAAGAAGCAACAAAATCAATTTCAGCCGTAAATTCTATTCTTTTAGCAGCATTGTTTCCCCAAAACAACTCGTTGCTTAGAGCATTCTTAACTCTAAACTTTTTTCTTTCTTTTATATTTCTTCTCCGTTTTAAACAAAAAGTGAGCAAATTTGCCGCAGCACAATCGTCGTCTGGCTTCATTGAAAACAAAACAAAACAAAAATGAAAAATTAATGTTTGTAGCGATGTTAAAACATTTGCTTTAACAACCTTGTTATAACATGAGAAAATGTCTAACATGATGAGTCTATACTTAACACTAACATCATGTTAATGTTAAGCATTTGATGTTAGTTGTAGACTGAGTGTAAGATTGTGTTGTTTATTTCCAAACAGAAGCAAAAATAAAGTTCATGTATGCCCTTTAAGGAACATGCGTACAGATCAAGGAGAATTCAACTACAGGTGGTGTCGAAACGCCATCTGATTTTGACAGTTCGAGCCAATTTGTTTTTATTTGTTAGTGTTTTGTTTGGAATGGTTGACATTTTGGACCGTAAACACTTACAATGCAATGCAAAAACCCCTATGTTGTTTCTGTTGTTTTTGGATTGTTGTAGCTTCGACACCACCTGTAGTTGAATTCGCCTTGGTACAGATCTTAAAAATGTTTAATGCTTAATCTGGCACTAGACATTGCCAAAAAATAATTTTAAAAAATGCCAATTATGCTCAAATTTTTTCAAGATTTTTATTAAAAATGTATTACCAGTATGAAATTTTATTCGAAACTAAATACATTTTGGTGACTTATTTTTAAACAAAATGGAAATAAATGGTTATATTTAAACAATCGGGTAGATTTTAAAATACTGATAAGATGTTTCTTAAGATAAGAATTGTTCATTATCCAACTATTTTTAGTCAAAAATTATTATAATTTATAAAAAAATTAAGTTTTATCAAGAAACTATTCGTCTCAATTTTTAAAATAAAGCTAAAAAGAACTAAAGACATTTTTAAAAATGGCTAATAAAATGCCAAGTGCTAAATCATAATTTTGCAGCTAAATAAAAAAAAATTTAATGTGTTATTAAAAAAAAAAAAATTATTTTTATTAAAGCTAAAAATGTATTTTTTAAGTTTTGACTCTTTTTTAGTTTTTCAGTTTTACTTACAATTTTTTTAAGGCCTTTTTATGATCCAAATATATGTGCAACATAAAATGAATAAGTAAAAAATTAAATATTTCGTTTATCTATGTATATGTTTTTGCGATTTTATCCATTTTTTGCACAAACAAATGCATTGGGTTTTGACAACTTTAACATAATTTACACAAAAAAAAAAGCGCGTGGTGTTTTTTCTATTGTTGCATTGTTGTAGTTTTGGGGAAATTTATTAATGATCCATGGCAAACTTACTAACACCCAGTCTACAACTGACATCAACTGCTTAACATAAACACTAATATGATGTTAGTGTTAAGTATAGAATCATCATGTTAGAGGTTTTCTCATGTTATAACACGGTTGTTAATGCAAATGTTTAAACAACGCTTTTATAACATCATGTTATAACAGCAAATCATGTCTGTTGTAGACGTGGAGTAATGGTTCGAATAAAATAAATATAAAATCTGCTACCCTGTGTTATGCACTTAAAATAAGTGGCAACTTTACACAAATTTTATTGCTCAACAACATTTCTTGCGCGCCAAAAACAACTTCGCGTGTTTTGCTAAACAATTCTCTACGACTAATTTATCAAATATTATAAATTTATTAAATATTAAAAAATACCATTCTTTGTGCACCGGTTGTTGCAGGCAAATACTAAGCGCTAGAAATTTGTTAAACAATTGTTATTTATTAATTTTACTAAATTAAAAATGGCTGTAAGTAACTGGAATAAGGCAAGGTCTTAAAATATCAATAAAAATTTCGTATTTTTTCTAGGACTTGCCAAGTTCTCCACCACCAGCAACACCAAGCGATGGCGCTGATAGACGCGATTTACGTGCCGCCATGACCTCTCCGGTGGGAGATTTTGAACCTTTCGAAAATGAAGATGAAATTTTGGGTGATCAAACGGTGCGAAATGATGAAGAGGAAGATGGCGAGGAATTGTTTGGAGATAACATGGAAAATGATTATCGTCCCATGCCTGAATTAGATCACTACGATCCAGCCATGTTGGACGATGAGGAAGACTTTTCTGAATTGTCCCAAGGTGATCGTTTGGCGGCAGAACGGGAAATGAATAGACGCGATAGGGCCAAAGGTATACATCGTGATGATCGAGATTTGGGCTTTGATCAAAGTGATGATGATGACGATGTTGGTCCAAGAGCTAAGCGAAGAGCTGGAGAAAAGGCCGCCGTGGGTGAGGTAGAAGATGCCGAAATGGTTGAGTCCATTGAAAATCTTGAAGATACAAAAGGTCATTCTACCAAAGAATGGGTTAGTATGTTGGGACCTCGTACTGAAATTGCTAATCGTTTTCAATCATTTTTGCGTACTTTTGTGGATGAGAGAGGAGCGTATACCTATCGTGATCGCATAAGGCGCATGTGTGAACAAAATAAATCTTCATTCGTGGTTTCTTATACAGATTTGGCAAATAAAGAACATGTGTTGGCCTATTTCTTACCCGAAGCCCCTTTCCAAATGTTGGAAATTTTTGATAAAGTAGCCAAGGATATGGTATTGTCAATTTTCCCCACCTACGAACGTGTTACCACTGAAATTCATGTTCGTATTTCGGAATTGCCGTTAATTGAAGAGTTACGAACTTTTCGTAAATTGCATTTAAATCAATTAGTTCGTACATTGGGTGTTGCAACGGCTACAACAGGCGTCTTACCCCAATTATCAGTAATCAAATATGATTGTGTTAAGTGTGGTTACGTTTTAGGACCATTTGTACAGTCACAAAATGCTGAGGTTAAACCTGGTTCTTGCCCTGAGTGTCAAAGTACAGGACCATTTTCGGTAAGAATTAAAATTTATTTGGAGTTAAATAATCTATTTTGTATATGCTTTTGCAGATAAATATGGAGCAAACTTTGTATCGTAATTATCAAAAGATAACCTTACAAGAATCACCAGGTCGTATTCCCGCCGGTCGAATACCACGTAGCAAAGATGTAATTTTACTAGCAGATCTTTGTGACCTTTGTAAACCAGGCGATGAATTGGAGGTTACTGGTATCTATACCAACAACTATGATGGTTCTTTAAATACAGATCAAGGCTTTCCGGTCTTTGCTACCGTTATAATTGCTAATCATATTGTTGTTAAGGATTGTAAGCAAGTTGTACAATCCCTTACTGATGAAGATATTTCTACCATACAAAAATTAAGCAAAGATCCTCGAATTGCTGAACGCATTGTTGCATCAATGGCTCCATCTATCTATGGTCATGAATTTATTAAACGTGCCTTAGCATTGGCATTATTTGGTGGTGAATCTAAAAATCCCGGAGATAAACATAAGGTCAGAGGTGATATCAATTTACTTATTTGTGGGGATCCTGGTACGGCTAAATCCCAATTTTTAAAATATACCGAAAAAATTGCCCCTCGCGCCGTATTCACTACTGGTCAGGGTGCTAGTGCTGTAGGTTTGACAGCCTATGTAAGACGTAATCCCATTTCACGCGAATGGACATTAGAAGCTGGTGCTTTGGTATTAGCAGATCAAGGAGTTTGCTTGATTGATGAATTCGATAAAATGAATGATCAAGATCGTACTTCTATACACGAAGCCATGGAACAGCAGTCTATTTCTATTTCGAAAGCTGGTATTGTAACATCTCTTCAAGCTAGATGTACTGTTATTGCTGCTGCTAATCCCATTGGTGGTCGTTACGATCCTTCAATGACATTTTCGGAAAATGTCAATTTGTCGGAACCCATTTTGTCACGTTTTGATGTATTGTGTGTAGTCAAAGATGAATTTGATCCAATGCAAGATCAACATCTAGCCAAGTTTGTTGTGAATTCTCACATTAAACACCATCCTTCTAGTGAGGCAGAAATGGAAGAGATACAACCAAGTGGTGTTAGTGAAATACCACAGGATCTTTTAAGACAATATATTGTCTATGCCAAGGAAAATATAAGACCGAAATTAACGGTAAGTGGTTTTTAAGGTTAATGTCCTGTTAAGAAACTACACGGACTATTTTTGAGAATCATTATTTCATAAAGGGTTTTAATTTCTTCTTTAGAACATTGACGAGGACAAAATCGCCAAAATGTACTCTCAACTTCGTCAAGAATCATTTGCTACCGGCTCCCTACCCATTACCGTGCGTCACATTGAAAGCGTGATTCGCATGGCTGAGGCACATGCTCGTATACATTTGCGGGAAAATGTAATTGAAGCTGATGTCAGTATGTCCATACGTATGATGTTGGAGTCATTTATTGAAGCACAAAAATTCAGTGTAATGAAAAGGATGCGAACAACGTTTCAAAAATATTTATCTTTCCAAAAAGATCATTCCGAACTGTTGTTCTTTATATTGCGTCAGTTAACATTAGATCAATTGGCCTATATTAGATGTAAGGATGGTCCTTCCGCTACACATGTTGAAATCATGGAACGCGATTTAATAGAACGTGCTAAACAATTAGATATTTATAATTTGAAACCATTTTATGAATCGGAACTATTTAAACAAAACGGTTTTGCATATGATGCTAAACGGCGCATTATTTTACAAATTGTTACAGAAGCAGCTGTTTAAGGTTAAAAGAAAAATTTCGAAAGCGTAGAAGTTTTTTACTTTTATACAATATTGTTACGTTATAAGGATTTTATATATGTATGTACATAGAATTTAAGTTTTCATTTAAAGATTGTTTATTTTACATGCGTTAATGTTTAATTTTCATATTCTACAAATATTTTTTACCACAAAATAAACAGAGCAAAACAAATTGTGGATTTTTATCTATACTAATATTCTAATGCTGAAAAGCTTGTATAGTTACATATTCGTAAGATGTCATCTCCGGAAATGCCGGTCCGATTTTAAAATTAATTTAATTGAAATTTTCAGCATAATGAAGAAAGGAACCTCCTAACGGACATAGGATATAGAAGATTCCACTAAAGTGCTTAGGACACAAAAAATATTCACACCTATCGCGAACAATTTTTCCCTTTTCACGTATTTTCGATCATCAAAAACTCCCGTGAAAAAAAAAATATTCAAAGGGGAATAATAACGTGAAAATCCCCTTATCGTGAAAAATTTTTTCCCTCGTAATTTTTCCACTTTTCCCTTTGAATTTCTAACTTTATTTTTGCTGGGGAAATAAAAATTTATGTAAGTAAATCTTATAATTCGAATATTAAAGTTTATAAAATGAATTTTAAGGTCAATTTCCATTATTTGTATATTGTTCAACAAAATGCAAAACAACAAGTCGATTGCCTGATGATTTGTGAAGCTTTCCAAAGACGTGGTGGCAGAATTTTAGAAATTATTTTACTACATAAAAGTTATTGCACGTTTGTTTCAATAAAACTATCACTATAATTCGTAAGGAATAAACGTTTTTAGTAATATAAGTGCTCCCATTTTTTCTATTTGTTCTCTGTGCAGTTTATAGTCTGTGAGATATTTCAAGATAATGGGCCATATTCTATAAATCGAAAGAAGAGAATTTAAAATAGACCAAATTTTGAAAACGAGCCTGTAAGTAAAGTTCATAAAAATATTCCTTTGAATACCAATTGTCTTTACAAGAACAATTCTTAAAAACAGGAAACTTATAGTAATTTTGTAAATAATTATAACCCGAATCTCTTTCGATTTCAATTCCACTTCATTTCGAATTCTACAACACGTCCGAATTTCTCGAAATATCTGATCGTCATATAATATAACCATATCTTGAAATTTTTTACAGCTAAGTCTGTCTTTGATTGTTGACCTTATCAAACAATGCTAAAAATGATTTTAAAAATTCTTACAATAATGCTTATATGTTTTCAAAATTTCTGTTTATAAATTTACTAGCTTAACCCGGTGTGCTTCGCTACCCCGATCGTTATAAAATAAAACAAAACGTTTTTATATATAAACAAAAATTTTTTTATACATACTATGTATCAAGCATGGGTAAATATGTTAAAAAATTCCCTTTTAAATTCATCCCAACACCTACATACTTGAAACAGTATCGAAGATAAAAGGATTTTAATTTTGAGTTCATTAGCCGTGCCACCGCCCCTTTGTCCAACCACAACTTTACATAGCCTAGGGCTCATTCATTCCTAACAACAGCCTACTGTGAGAATTTGATGACGATCGTTTTAGTAGTTAATTAGATATAATCGAGATAAAGGGGCGTGGCCCCTCCCACTTTTTTCATGCAACGAAGTTACATTCATAACAATATACCAAATATCATCCTACGCCAAATAGTGGCTAAGATTTGAGGATTTTATGTTTTGGGTTTTATGGGCATGGCACCGCCCCTTTTTCCAACTACATCTTTATATAGCTTAAAGTTCAGTAACTCAAGGCAGTCACCTACTGTGGAAATTTGATGACGATCGGTTCAGTAGCTTATTAGATATGGTGGTTTTTACATACTGAGTAATTTTCAATGGCGCCACCTATTTTAGACCCATTAGTTTAAGAAAAGTTGGAGTTTTAACTATTATTTTTTTTTTAACAGTATTAAGCAAATTTTTATCTTGGGATGATTAAAAGTATAATTTTTATAAATGCAACTATTTACGTACATTTTTCTACTTTTCTTCTTTACTTATCTTTTTCCTCTTTTATCCTGTACTGAAGGGATTTACAATGGACCTCATTGGTTTCCGAGTGGATGTGCGCCCTTGGGCGCATAACCCTTCTTAACCTAACCTACGTACATATCGCACTTGATCAAAAGAGGGTATTAACTTAAAATTTAAAAATTTTTTAGTAGAAGCAAAACAATTTTAAATTTTATATGTATTAAAGGCATATGAAAAAAGAGTTTTTACAAAATGTAGACAAAATAGCACGATATTTTTACAGCGGGTGGATATTAATATTTCGTGTCAATTTTTTCAAAACAGAAAAAAATACAACTTTTGAGTTAATACCCTCGTTATGATCAAGTGCGATATATAAATTAAGTTTTTGCATTAGTGTGAAATTTCCTTGTACTTTTATATTGTAATAATCAAATGGAAAATAATATCTTTAATGAACATGATTAGGGCACTTATAATATTCCTTAAATATTTTATTTTTCACGATACAGGTAAGACGTTTCTTAAGATAGGAGTTATATGTTTTCATACATAAGTTCTTTTTGAGTTCAACAATTTTTAGTCAAAATTAATAATTGATAAAAAAAAAATTAAAACTGTTCCTCTAACTAGTTTAAATAAAGCTAAAAATAAGGCTAAATATAGCCCCTATAATGCCTTAGAAATGGTCACACTGAAGAAGTAATAAAATTAAAATTGCACAAAATAAACTGCGCAAGTTAAGTAAATCAACGCCACCTATATATCAGTATATGTCACACCATGCTAGCAAGGAGTTGTGACATGCACCTACCTTGCTAAATATACATATTTTAATTAATAGTATGTAATGAGTTAGGACTTTTTTTTGAAAAAAATACTAAAATGATTTAGGGCTTTTTTAAACTGCTAATATTTTTGTTATTTTAGTTCAGAGCGCATCATTTATTGGTGTATTAGAGAATCATCTATCGAAATATGCATAAATTACATTAAATAAAACGAGTTAGGGCCTTTCTATATTAAGGTAACGATATATACAAATGTATTTTAATTTGTAATTTTATTTCTCATCTATACCCATTTCTTTATTAAAATCTTCTTCTGAAATTTTGTTCTTTTTTAACTTCTTAAACAAGCGAATATCATTTGCCAGTTCATCCAGATCCTCTTGTGTAAATTGTTGTTTACGTTTTTTCGCTTTTGGCCCATTGACAGCTTCATCTGCTTTCTTGCGTTGTTTTTTGGCTTTTCTCAATTCTTTTTTAGTTTTAACATCCATTTTAGCTTTCTTAGTTTGTTCCCACGATTCATTTTGTTTTTTATGTTTCTTTTTACCGGGCCATTGGCCAGTCTCTTCAAAGGTTTTTACTTTTTCCTGTCTGGTTTGTTCTTTTTGTGTGTTTTTGTAAGTCAATTTATTTACATCCACTTCAAAGGAAGGAGCTATAAAATTATCAGCATTAAGGGTTTTTAGTTCTGGCATACGAGGCATTTGTAGTAAACCGTAGCCGGTAGCAGCTTTACCCAAATCCATGTCCTTTAAACGTAATATTGCATTGCATTCATGTTTTCGATAGGCTTGTATGTGAGATACAAAAGCGCGAACGCCCTTATCATATAAGCCTCTATCGGAAGCCTGTAATTTGTGCAGTTTATCCAAAGTAATTTGAAATTTATTTCTGTCATTCTCAAAATTATCTATTTCTTCTAATTCAACTTTTTGATTGATTTTCAAAAATGTTACATAAGCATCTTCTGTAGGCAATAGGAATACTAAAGCATTGCCTTCATTACCCTGTCTGGCAGTTCTTCCTACACGATGTACAAAACTAGCAGCACTCGAGGGAGGATCCCATTGTATAACCCAATCGATTTCAGGTACATCTAAACCCCGTGCCAAAACATCTGTACACAACAGCACCGATTTATTTTCTTTGCGAAAGCGTTCCACTATATTTTTACGTTTATTTTTCATTTTACCATGAATACCTAAAATTGGTCGATCTTTTAAAAATTGAGGTACCACTTCAGACCAATACTCCACACAGGCACATGTTGGAAAGAAAACCATAACTTTGCTATTCTTAGCTTTGCTAGATTTGAGAAATTGTAATAAAGCTAAAAATTTTTCATCTGCCTCTAAAATCTTATAGAAATTTTGTAAGCGTATAGGTGTATTAATAGTAGATTTTTCTTTAACCGATACTAAAACAGGATTACGAAGACCAGCTCTTATAAGATCGGTCACTTCAGTTGTTTGTGTTGCTGAAAAGAGACCCGTTCGTCTTTGACGTGGCAAATAGGCCAAAATATTATTTATGGTTGCCTTGAAGCCTAAATCTAATAAACGGTCTGCCTCATCTAAAACCAGCAATTCCTAAAAAAAATTTTAAATTATAAAAAAATATTATTAAAAGTTATTTTTGGGAACACAAAATTTATTGTTAATTAGTGCAAGTTCACACTCTTCAAGTTTTAGACGTCAAGCGAGAAGGGAAAAGAGAATGCTATTTTTTTCTTCTCTCTCCTAAAAACTCAAGACTTGACGGCTAAGACTTGAATAGTGTGAACCAGCCCTAAGATGTCTCTATGACGTGCTAAATTCCAAAATTTTTTTTTGATAAATATACTGAAATTAATTGTTGATGGAAAGCTAGTTTGTTTGCGCATTTCACTGATTGCTTAGGCCTTATAATTAGCACAGATTTAATCATCTGTGTCATCAGGAAACCTTTTTCCAAAAACTTTAGAACAGCTTAATTTATTATCTTATATATAAATACGGGAAAAAAATTTTTGAAGTTGATTTTTAAGTATCTTATTTTTTAAAGGTTTTAATGGCATTTGTGTGTAGATATGCACAATATAAATTTATTTTCTACATGTTTAGAATTAAAGTGTTTTAAAGCCATTTAATTAAATTTGCAAAGACACGTACACACATTTATTAATAGTGGTTGAAAATCCAATGCTTTTTGTTTTTTAATTAAAATGTTTTCTTTTTTTGTACTTGCTAACACACGCACACACGTTGGTGAAAAAGAGTGCATTTCGTTGTTGTCTTAAAATGTGTACGTTTTTGTTGAATTTCGGCGAAACTAGTACAAATAAAACTGTACAGCGAATACGAATTATAAACACTCAAGTTTTACTTGTAACAACATTAAGGCTTTCCACAACAATAAGCAGTGAGTTTATATTTTCTTACATTCCCCTACAATAGGCTGTTTTTCCGACTCTAATTGTAGTTGTAAGTGGTTAAAAAGAAAAAAAAAAACAAGATTAAAAACAAATTTCTTCATTTTATTGTGTCGTAAGAAAACCAAAAATAAAGCAATTTTCCAGTTCAGTTTTTTAATTTAATAAGTTTTAAATAGTTTTTAACTTACCAAACTTTTTACTCTCGCCGCTAAATTTAATACACCTTTACGTTGAATCAAATCCTCTAATCTTCCCGGTGTGCACACCAAAATACAAGAACCATTTTTCATTAAAGATTTTATATCCTCTTCTATGCTATTGCCACCAACTAAAAGTTTTTGTTTTAAGAAATTTAACTCTTCATGTTCTAAAAATCTTTTTAAAACTTCTGATATCTGCAAAGCCAATTCTCTGGTGGGTGATATTATTAGAGCACCAATTTCTCTAGGCAGCCAAGGTGATTCTTTTTGACGATTCTGTAACATTTCCAACAGGGGAACAATGAATGCCAAGGTTTTACCAGAACCAGTAACAGCTTCAGCCGAAACATCTTTACGTGCCAATAATAAAGGAATAGTGGCGGTCTGTGCAGAAATATTTATATGTATGTAAATGAAGAAAATTCAAAGATATGTACATATGTATGTGTTGTAGTTACCTGAACTGGTGTCATTAAACTAAAGCCCATATCTTCAATAACTTCTAAGACAGGGTCAGATAAAGGTGGTTTATTCAAATCGGTCCATTTTTTGCGAGACATTATCGTAAATTGATGTTTTGTATATGTACAAAACTTAGAAGAAATTTATTTTCCCTTCTAATGAAATAAAAACTGTTGTTTGTTTTGGTTTTTTTGTTTTGACATTTCAACACGTGTTATAGGGCTGCCAATGTTATATTAATTTTAAATGCAACTATTTTTAAGGTTACAGTGTTGGAAACTGTCCTCATTTTCTAAATAAGTAAATATAGAATGTGGGAGTTTTAGTTCTCATGTTGAGTTTAATTTTTATTATCAATTTTTATATAAATTCGAAGGTGTATTCTAAGTGAAACTACAATTTAAAAAGCTTTTTTAAAAATGAAACTCAACATGAGAACTAAAATTCCCACATTCTCTTTGTTAAAATAGTTAAGTTAATAGTATAATTAAATTATGGAATTTTTAATTTTGTCATTTTAATTGTTATATTGTTAAATTTATTAAAAATTTGTGAAACTTGTAGAAGAAAGAAAAAAACCCTGAAGAAGGCACTTAACGAAGTGCCGAAATATTGGATATAAAAAACATTTAAAGTTTTTTATATAAATAGACCTTAAGCTCGATAATTTAATTATACTATCTATATATATAAAATTGTAACGTTACTGACTGACTGACTCACTGACTGACTGACTGATTCATCATCGCACAGCCTAAACGCCTGAAGCTAAAAACTTGTAATTTGGTCTCTCCCCAAATCGATCCACTTAGACGGGATTTTTGGAAATTCAAATGTTTAGGGGGTAAAAAGGGCAATAACGGGTAAATTTGGTAACCTTATATTTCTAAAACTAAAAGAGATACAAAAAAATTTAATACTTTTCGTTGTTCTTTAGAAAAATAAGCGGACAGATGTCTGGTACTTTTTGGAAATTCAGCCCTTTAACGGAGTAAACGGGTAAAACCTGCATTTTGGTACTTTTTTGTCACCCCATCTATCTTTTAAACCCATAAACATAGAAATAAGGGTTATATCACATTTGAAACTTATCTAAAAAATCCAAATACGAATTTGGTACTTTTTCGAAATTTGGACATTTAAGGTGTAAAAACCGTAACTAAAAACGGGTAAAATCTGTATTTTGGTACTATTTTGTCACCCCATCTATCTTTTAAAGCGATAAACATAGAAATAAGGGTTATATCACATTTGAAACTTATTTAAAAAATCCAAATACGATCTTGGTACTTTTTGGAAATTCGGACTTTTAGGGGTAAAATTCGTAACTATTTTTGGTACTTTTTTACAAAACATTTTTTTTATTCAAAAATTTAGTACTTATTGTTGTTCAATAAAAAAAAATAAGCTGATAGGTGTCTGGCACTTTTTTGAAATTCGACCCTTTTGGGGATTAAACGGGTAAAACCTGTATTTTAAAACTTTTTTGGCACGCAATCTATCTATTAAACCAATAAACATTGAAATAAAAAAATATCACACTCGTAACGTATCTAAAAAATACAAATAAAAATTTGGTACATTTTCGAAATACGAACGTTTAAGAGGTGAAAGTCGTACCTATTACAAAGTAGCGGGTTAAAACCTAGAAACATAAACTTTGGCGTAAAAATATGTCCACGAAAGAAAAGGAGATGCTAACGAAGTAGCGGGTTAAATGCTAGTAAATAATAAAGGTCGCATAAACTATATTTTGTATGAAAATCCGTTTCATAAACCCTTTATTAACGTGTTTTATTTTTTATAACTTACATAAAATACATAATACATAAAATTTAAAGTAAGCACTATCCAGTTATAAGATACAATGAATTCTGACGATGGCCGTAGAGGGCCAGAAAATGCATTACATTCTGCTGGTATCTAATAATTGTATACATTTTCTGTACAATTTACTTCATTACTAGCCAAAGGATAGCTAAAGTAAGCCTCGTAATAGAAATATACAAACAAACAAAATTGTGATAGTGCAAAGAAAATATTCCTGGAAAATATTGAAGGAATAAGACTATTAAAGTATAAAAGCTTTTTAAATTGTAATTTGACTAAGAATACACATTCTAATTAATATAAAAATTTAAGTACATACATACAGTGAGCCACACTCAAAATTAAACGTAATTTCGAAAATGGAGGAGGTGGCACAACATATATTCGCGTAACTCAAAAATTATTTAGTTTATTGAATATACTATAAAAACCGAACTTCCGCAATAAAATTACCTTTAAGAAAGGCTAAACTTTTTTCTAATCTCCGCTGCGTTTAAGAAACATAATCTTTTTGTTTTTTGGCAAAAAATTTTTTTTATCAAAATTTCGAAATTTTTGTTTCTTCAAAAATAATAAGAAATTGGAAAATGAAGCTACTCTTTCAATTTTTCTAGACGTATAAAAAAACGAAGTTGCAAAGTTTATTCAATAATTTTAACTGTTTTTGTGTTACGCTAATATATGTTGTGCAACGTACTCCATTTTCGAAATAGCGGTATATCTCGAAAACAAAAGCTAGTTATTATTAACACAAAGTTTATGATAATGATTAAAGTGTTCAATTTTGGATGTGGCTCACTGTATATATATTTTACAGTATATTTAACATTTCGATTGTCATACATTGAAACCTCATAACTGATTTCTTTATCACCGATATAAGGTTTTTTATTTAGTTCTATTTCGACTTATTACAAAGTTATTAGGTTTTTTTGGTTCATAAAAAAAGTGATAAAAATTATTAACAGGGTGTCAACGTGTAACCATCGACATATGAGATAAAGTCAAAGTTGAAATATTAATTGTACCTAACGGCCCATTTCAAAATATATAAACAAATTTAACAAGAAAATTAACAAACTGTCGGTAAGGTTAACAAGTTGGCAAGTTATAAGTTTTTTTAAAATATATTATTAAAGAAGAATATTTTATAAGCTCTTTTCAACCGTTTTACGCTGGATTCTCAATAGGACTCACATTGGGCACTATATTGAATAATACACAGTCTCCTGCCACACGAAAGTTGCAGGAAAAACTCTTTGTGTTTGAGCATGTCAGCGACTTTAAAAGAAAATTGAGAAAAAGTTAGGCAACAAAAATCGCCATGTCCGACCCTAGACATAAGGGAGGCTCAATGCATATGTATTTAAAAAATGCCATGAGTACTGGACAGAAATTAAAGTAATGTACTCTTTAAATATTACACAGAATCTTTTAATTATTCCCCTATTGAATCACCACAACTACATGTGTAAAAATAGTAGTAAACAAATAGAAGAAGAGGTTGACAAGGATGTAATGGAAAGTTATTGAAATTCAAAAGGCAGCAGTAGTTATGATACTACATTTGCCTAAAAACGGCTGAAGCCTCAAGGAAACCCATTACTTTTTTAATTGCTTATTAACCTTATATCTTTGGCGTTAGGCAAAAAGTATTAAGTCAAAAAAAAAATTTTAAGTTTTTGATTGGGCTTAACTCAATTTTACTTTCTCTTTCGTTTGGTATCGACAACTTATCTATATAAGTCTAGCGCAACTGCTTCCAATTATAATCATTTGCTCTTTAGGAAATAAGTCAATTAACTACACCAATTAAATAGTTTTCAATTTTACATTACTGAAGTTTCTGACTTAAGATCTTTTTGCCTAACTTTAAAGATGTTGAAAAAATTTATTTCACATTAAAAAATTAAAAATGTTTTTATTTTTAACATAAAATATTACAGCTTCTTATTAGAGTTTTTCGAAAAATTAAAAAATTCGATTTCACTGTCGTTATTATCGAAAACGATATCATAATTTAATGAAAAAAACGATATTATAAAGAAAGGTATAAATTATACCGTAAGAACTATCGTTTTCGATTCGAACGCGATTATCACTTGTGATACTTTATATAACCTATATGATATCGTTTCGATATCGTTACAATATCGCTTGGTTAATTGGGTTGTCATGACAAAATAATTAATTAAATTTAATATTAAAAAAAAAAATTATGAACTAAACTTTGAAAATAAAGAAATAAAAGAAGGAGCGGAATATATTTTTACACGCAATGCACTTTGTTGTTACATATTTATTGGCTTTTTTTACACCCTACATTACCATAAGCGCCGAATGAGGTTATGTATATTAAGATTATTTTATGTACATACAGTCAACCAATAAAGTTTATGCACAACATGACTTTGAAAAGAGATTAGTCCATTACCTTTACATCTGCTTAGAAATTTTACAGTATTTCTGAAACTAGTATATGACCTCTGTACAATGTGATTATCCTTGTGTGATTATCCTTGCGCGTGAAGATTTATAATAATTTTGTGGACGTCTATGGAAATTTCTGACCGATTGCCCATTTGCTGTTTTCGCCAAAAATACCATCTCGAGAATAATTTTTTGCATTTTAAACTCGGTTACTGTGTAATTAACTTGTACAGAAAAACGAATTAACATATAACAAACTGTATAACCAAATTACCGTTATAAAAGCAAAATCATACTGTGCTTAAACTTTTTTATGTAGATTTTTATGTCCTTTAGTTTTTAAAGCCTTGTGTGAATTAAAAAGATATCAAAATTTTTTTAAGTTAAGCAGATTTAAAGGTATTGACAGATATCTTTTCAGACATGTTGTGCCTAAATTTTTTAACTGACTGTTTGTATGTATCGACGGGCTACTTATAGGGCACATACTCAACACCATCATGATTGTGCAATTAAGCTTGAAGCACACAATACACGAGCATGCTGCTACAATTCCTAATTTTTGGCATGCCATTTGTTGCAAATTATCTTCCGCTGTTGCTTTTCGTTTTTTTTGCATGGTGGTTCCTTTATTGTTTTATTGCCAGACTCGATCTTTTTTTACAAAATACCATTTTGTTGTAGCATTAATTATTTTATTCACGATTGCAGTATTCCGTACTTTTAACTTTCCAGAGGCAAGGCATTGTTTTATAAAGTTCGAGAAATTCTCCCCAAAATGTTTTTTCTTTGGCATTCATATTTAAAATACTTTGTTTAAAAAATTTAATTTTTTATGTTTATGCCTTGACGATTTACCTTTGATATTTAAAATTTTGTATTTTTTGATGTTTATGCCGCGACGATTTAACTTTTATGAGCTAACTTTACAACACATGACTCAATCATGCTGGTACAATCAAAAAAATATCAAACTATATTTGATTGAGCACCAGCAGCTGGTACAATCACACCACAAGCTGATACACGGTTAATCAGCTGGTACAATCACTTGATTGAACAACCATGATGGTGTTGTGTATGGGCCCTATTAATTGCAGATCTCCAGAACATCGCCGCGGCGCATTCTAAAAGTTGGTCTAGCTATGCTTCCATATACAAATCAATTGGCTCAAGAATTATTGCCAATCGATGCCGCAAAATGGCCACAATATGCCAGTTGGTCGAAGTTGAAACACATACATATGTATGTATGTACATATCGAGCCTTTGGTGCAAGACCGTAGTAACTCAAAATTTGAATTTTTTGAACTGGGTATGCAGTAATGATCTTTGGGGATATATCTATCTGAAGAAAAAAAGATTATGGTTCTATCTCTAACTGTTCAGATTTTACAGCTAAAAATGGCTTTATTGCCTCTAGCTTTGTCCAACAATATTTATTTGCAATAATGAAATATTTCCTTTAACTTACAAACAGAAAACAAATTGTGAAAAAACAATAAGGCAATAATTTTTTTTGCTACGTTTTAGGCACAAAAACACAACTGCATAATTTGTGTTCTTTTTTACTTGTTCGTATTATTTCACAATTCATCTTAGTTGAAAAAAAATTAGTTATCATTTCTTCTTATGCTTTATTTGCTATATCGATATATTCCGAATTAATTCATAATTTTGTCGTTAATTTTCTGACAATAACGATACATTATTGATAGGTTGATACAAAATACTTAAATATAAATAAATATTTCATATTTTTAGTAATTTTTTACCTAATTTAATTATAAAACATTCCTCTTTATTAAAAAACTTGTAAAAAAATAACTTTAGTAAACGAAAATACTATCAAAAAGGTGATTCAAAACTTCAAATGCATTTTTCTCAGTTCGCGATTTTTTGACTTACTACGGTATTGCACCAAAGGCTCGATATGTACTAGGTCTTTGTGCCATTCAAAATCTGAAAAATAATGCTTACACATTTAAACACATTTAATATCGTAACATGAAATTTGCACAACTTTAAATCATAATGTAATTTAAAATAATCTATATATATAAAATACGATGTGTGTATGTATGTATGTAACGTATGGACTCCAAAACGGCTGGGCCGATTTTGATGAAATTTTCAGGGAATCTTCAGAATCTTCAGGCGGGTGACACTGTGAAGTCTGATTTTTGATTTTTGGTCTGGGGGCGGAGGGGCGTGGCAAAATCCATAACTTGAGAACGGCTTGACCGATTTAGACGATTTTTTCTTTAAAATTATCACCATGGTCCAACTTAGGTTTTACGGAAAGAAAATTTTGCCCCGCCCACTTTTACGCCCACTTTTTTCGATTTACCTAAAATCAGAAAACGGCTCCATCGAGTTGACTAATTTTTCTTTCAAATGTTCATTAATCAACTTTAAGTTTTCATCGAAAGAAAAATTTACCACGCCTACTTTTACGCCCACTTTTTCTATTAAGCGCATAACTGGAGAACGGCTTGACCGATTTGGACGATTTTTTCTTTAAAATGATCGCCATGGTCTAACTTAGGTTTTGCGGAAAGAAAATGTTGCCCCGCCCACTTTTACGCTCACTTTTTTCGTAAGATTCACAGCATATATATACATACATACAACCATATGTATTTTATATTCAGCATATGTAAGTTATTCTGTAAAAAAACTTTATGATAGGTATTTGGATTTTTATTTAAAGGCCGTAAATTTCGTTCAATTTAAATCGTATGGTAATACAACACAAATGTTTGCTTAGGGCCAGCAACGCGGACCGGGTCAGCTAGTTAATAATAAATTATTTAAGATGCATATCATTTGCCGAAAAATAATGGTTGGATTTTTGTAAATATGTATCTCCGAAAAGTCCGAGTTCTAAAAAACGCGTATAATTTCGTAAAAAATAACGTTATTGTCATAAAACTTCGCACGAATAGCTTTCATATGGTTAGAAATTGTTGATTTTAAATTTAATAAGAATCGGTCATGTATTGACCTCCTTGGTGGAGGGTATTCATAATTCGGTACAACGAAATACAGAATTTTAATTAGTTTTGTTTATTTGGGGTTTAAGTTTCTTTAAGGGTTTGTGGTAACTATGACAACTTTCAGGATATTTTATAGCAATTCGTATTACAATAACACTAAGGTAAGGACAACAAACACACATTGCACTATTCTATATGTATTTACAAAAGAAAAAACCTGTCTAGGAATATGAAAGTATAAAACATGATTACAAACCATGCAAGGTGGCCTTTAATTTATGTACACGAAAAGGGGGTTTTAATATAAAGTGTTTAAATTTACAAATCAAATTATAGGTGTATAAGCAATTCACAAAGTGTTCTATTGTTTCATTATGGTTGTATTTGAGACAATTTTATGAATGTGACAACAATAATGTTATAGCAATAACAACAAATATAGCACACTATAAAACTTTGTGAATTAACTAATGGCGATTTCTTTTTTTACCCTCCACCACCACTAGTGGTGAATGAGGGTATACGAAGTTTGTCATTCCGTGTGAAACTTTTTTATTACATATCTAAGTCCCCATAAAGAATATATAAAATGGCTACTTGAGTAATTCTAAGTCGATTAAGCCATGTCCGTATGTCTATCCTTCTGTCCGTCTGTTGAAAACACGCTCACTTTCGAAAAACGCAAAAGAAAAGAACAAAATTGGTCTCAAATTGCTTGTAGTTACCCTAAGCATCAAAATGTGGAACCACCACCCTAAAAAAATTGATAATTTTGAAACAAAAACTAACATAATTGGTGGAATAACGCCTGAAACCTTAATAAATAACGCTATCATACTAAAATTTGTAACGTAACAGTTTCATAGGACCAAAAATCACACTGTAGAATTTGTTGAAGATCGGTCCATAATTTACACTAGGCCCCATATTAGCCCTACTCCCGGAAAACCGTTTAGTATTCCTATAGCCGTAATAAATAATGCTATCATAATGAAATTCAGTGCGTCACAATTTTATAGGACGAGAAATCACAGTGCTAAATTTCGTGAAGATCGGACTATTATTTACTTTAGGCCCCATATGAACCCTACTGCCGGAAATCAGTTTAGTACGCCTAAAACCAAATAAAGCCCACTTTGGGAAAATAATTAAATTCGCCTAAAACCATAACAGATATAGATATTGCGGTAAAATTTCTTCCAACTTAGATTCATATGGCAAGAAAAAATATCATGCAATTTTGTGAAATTCACTGTTAACGCTAAAACTTTTAGCACTGCTTATTGAAAATTATTCTAATTTATTTTTTGTAATTCCAGAAATCAGTCTTTCGCATTTTGGGATTATTGGTCCATAATTTACCATAGGTCCAATACAAATTGCCCTCTTAAAAATCATTTTAGTTCGGCTAAAACTGTTACGAATCATGATATTTTACTCAAGCCAGTTCAAAGTTCTAACAAGAAACGCATAAAACATTCTTATTGTCGGTCAATAACTTAATATAGGTGTAAACCGCAACCAATCTTAATGCTGACGTTCGTTTTTGTAAAGCTTAGTCAATAATATATATGTATTTATCATATAGAGCCACTCCTGTCGCTGGAGGGTATCAAAGATTCGGCACAGCCGAATATAGCACCCCAACTTGTTAAATATTATGTTTCCTTAGACTGACTTTTCACTTGGGCTTGTTAGCTGCAGTGGGCAGATGCATGCCGAAGACGAATGTGTGAAAATATTTATTTATCCGACTCGAGTTTTTACAACCTTCGCCTACAAATGTTCAAAGTCATATCTATTCATCGAAGCAAAAACTCATTAATAAATCATGCCTTATATAAGCTTTTATAGGTTGATAGCAAATCCGTAATTTTTTTACAAGCATTTATCGCTACTTACCTTTTTTTCTTAAAGGAAACACCTCCATTCTAAACACGCTGTTTGTAATATTTTATTTTGAATATTAGGTAGTTCGCCAAGAATATTTTTTGTTGAATTATATTGTACTTAAACTCTGTAACTAAATTACGATGATTAAATTACTCTTACATTTCAGTTACTTTAAGGGGTTAAACGAATACGCAAGAAAAAAAGAGTACAAAAATAAAAATTGTGAATTATTTGTATAATTTTACAAAATATTTAATAATAATATTGACATTTTGAATATAACATAATTAAAGCAATGGTCTTCCATTATAAAATCTTAATTGTGATTTTAACGGCTTTTTTTAATTTAAATTGTGAAGTGTTTTGCACGAAAACGGATTATGTAAACGAAAATAATTTTAATCGAACATTATTTGTATTTGATGAAGTTCAAAATTGTGCTAAAAATGAATTTTACGATTTAAATTATTTTCAATGTAGTTCTTGTAAGAAAATTGGGGAAAATTTGCAAACCTCTAATAACAGTGAGTACGAAAAATATATGTATTGTATTGATCAAACACGCATGAAACCTTGTAGTTTAGTCGCTTATGCCCAAATGTTTCATGCTCTACAATATTTGGTAGTATGTACTTACTAAGTACATAAATAAGTATTAAGACGATTGTTGTCAGATTACTAGTCAATAGTTATTCGCATGAATTTTATTTTAATACCATTACTTGTAATTGATTCAACATTCAGAAAAAGTCTTCAGTTGATTAATTTATATTTTGACTCGAAAATAACTTTTTATTAATAAATAAGGTCATGTTATGATATAAAAACAACTATGGGCAATTAAAGATATTTCCCTACAATAATTTTAATCATATTTTTCTAGGAATAAATTGTTAGACCGGTCAAGCAATTTTCGACACGCCTATATTTAACATGCGTTACAAAATTTGAAAGAAATCAGTAATGCAACATCGATATTGCCATAAAATTTGTTTTAAATTATTTAATCCAAATTTTCATATCTTAATCAGGCTTAAGTTCATTAAATTTAATTTTCATTAAATTATTTTTATGATTATTTTAAGAAGTAAGGAGGAACATGTAAATTAGTTAAAAAAAATAACTCTGAGGAACAGTTATTTTGTGGCCTTGAACTTTATTACAAATTTTTACTAATTTGAGGTCGCTGATTTTAAATCTAATCTCCATTTTTCTCTATCAGCTCGCCTTTTTGAGATATACCGTTATGTCCAAAATTAAGGCACTTTCACTACATATGTATATTGGAATAACTTGAAAACGGTTCACCATATTCAGTAAAAAAAACCGAAATTCGGCAACAATAATATATTTAACACGCGCTAACATTGTTTTTTAAATTTGCAAAGTAGTTTCAGAGATATCGTTGAAAAAATATCGATAGCGTTTTGAGAAAAAATAGCAATTAAAAAAAAAATACATTTTTTGTTCTTTAAAAATTCATAAAAACAATAAAAATGCGAGAAAAATCACAGTTTTCGTATAAAAACATTTAGTTAAACATATTTCGAAAAATGAGCTTATTTCATTGCAATCGGTGCACAACTTTTGATGTTGTTCGCAATTTACTGAGAAAACTGAATTTATAAAAATCCCCACTTCCTAGAGAAAAATGGAGATTAGATTCGAAATCAGCGACCTCAAATTAATACAAAAAATTCAATATTGTTCCCTTGTGTAATCAATCAAAACAAATTTCGATCTACCAATTTGGTTTAAAGAATGATGTTTGACTATTGACTGCCAGCGGTTGTCAATGGCGGCGAGTGTTAAACGGCAAAGATTTCTGAGGAGATAGTGTGGCTACTATTGAAACATGTTAAATAACCTTTCCGTGAACGTGGGTTCAATTCCCCGGTCAGTCAAGAATGAAAAATAATCAAGTAATTTTAATTCGTTTCATGTTGCAAAATTCCTTTCTTCATAAAAATAATTTTATGAAAATTAAATTAAATGAACTTTAGCCTGATTAAAATATGAAAATACACATTCGATTTAATATAAACATTTATAATAAAAATGAAACTCAACATGAGAACTAAAATTCCCAGATTCTATTTGTTAGAAATTTTGATAGAAAATATAAAATCTAAAAACAAAAATGGCTTAATACTTTATACACACATCACAATAGTGGAGAGGGTTTTATGCATTTTTGTTGTTGTTGTAGCAGCGAGACCTGAAGAACAGGTGCTGCTGAGTTGACAATCCTTAGTCGGTGTTCGTTGAACTACGAGTCGTTTCGGTGCGTAGAACAAATTGTCGTGGGAACGTCGTGGGTATTATGCATTTGTGCTGATGTGTGTAACCTCTTAAAACCCCTAGACCCACCTTAAAATTAAAAGATCTAACCAGAATCACTTTCTAAGTTAATTAAACGATATTCTTCCGGCTGGCTGGCTGTCCTTGCGCAAAGTAGAAGTCGCAGTTTTGAAGATAACTTGATGAATTTTGGTACTTAGGTTCTAATTGGCACAATTGAAAATGTGCCAATCGGTCCATAATTTCATATAGCCCCAAACATGCTGCTTTCCGGAATAGGGTCTTTGTGTTTTAGTGTTTATATTTGATAGCTTAAACATATGTTTTAATTATTCGACCAGTAATTGCACAAAAAACAAAGCGCGTGAACTCTAGCACGTGCTCAAATACAATTGTCGTTTTGCATATCGCATGTGACTTAACAATCATGTGATTTTTTACCATATGGTCATTTACCATTTACATAAATTTCAAACAAAATTGGACGAATCTGCCTCAAATTATAAAAAAAAATCTATAGACCACTCTCTTCAAAACTAATTTTTTGCTAAAATCAGGATAATGCACTATTTGGTAAATAAAATCAACAGTTATTCATCGATTTTCACCAAATAAAGCTTGATTTATTTGGAATATACGTAGTTTGAAGATAATTTTATACAAATAGTAAGTTATTTTTTTAATTTTCAATTATCAATAAGTTATTAAAAAATAAAAAATTTCCCATCTTGACAAACAAAAAAATATTTTTCATCATTGCGGTCCAAATTATTCCAAAACCTTTAAATATATAAAAAAAATATTATTAACACGACTTAAAGATAATTTAATTTCAAGTTATTGTTTTAAATTGTATAACCCATTACTAAATTATTATAAAACCAATTGAACAGCCTCTTCCGAAAAAATATAAATATAAGTATAGAATTTTAAATTTCGACTTGAATGATGGGGCTTGAGTTCATTATAACTATTTATTAGGGAGATCGATTATTCGACTTTTTTCAATAACCGGTTTTGAATATTACGAATAGTTGCTATTTAAAAAACCGGTTTTCGGTTAAAGATTTTTAAAATAACCGGTTAACCGGTTTTAATTCGAAAACATAAAAACACCTACAAAATACATAGATATGACTTAAAGTATGTTCAGACCTAACAAATATTTGACGATAAAATCCAAAAAAAAACCCGAGACCATAAATTGATCAAACTTTAATCTAATTTTTAACAATTTCTTTTTATTTATTAATTTGTTTTTGTAAGAAGATAATTGTCTAATGTAATTTAAAAACTATTAAATGATGTTTGATCTAGCCAAACGTTTTGCAAAAGCGAATAAAATATTATAGGAATTTAATAAATTTATTATTTGAGATATTCTACTAAATTTATTTTAAATGAGTTTCAATTTGTTGGTGGTAAAGCATGACTAGGGTGCCGGGACACTCAGGGGTTCCGGGTAACGATAGGGCTGATGAACTGGCTAGGGCTGGAGCAAATGCCCAAATGGTTGGCCCCGAGCCCTTTTGTGGGTTAAGCTGGGCCACTACCCAATCCCTATTGGGGGAATGGGCTCTCAGCGAGCACAGAAAATACTGGGTATCGCTACCGGGAATGCGTCAGGCGAAGGAATTTTATTTCCCGAGAGTACACTGGAGACAAAGGGTCTCAACAGACGAGAATTACGGCTGTTGGTGGCTTATTTGACGGGCCACCATACGGTCAAGCACCACCTCTTTCGGATGGGTCTGGCAGAGGACCAGGAATGTAGACTATGCCGTGAAGAGGACGAAACTACAAAGCACCTACTGTGTGACTGCCCCGCGCTGGCATGGGCCAGAAGGAGACACTTGGGGCACGGTACGATGGGCGCGTCGCGAGTCGGTGTAATACCGGTAAAAGACCTTCTTGGGTTTCTCTGGGAAGCAGAGGGTCTTTTGGCCAACTAAAGGGGGGTGGGTACAATAGACCTGGTTTGGTCGCGGTACCGTCTCCGTTGGGAGAAATCTCCCCGCTCTCTCTCGAAAAAAAAAAAAAAAAAAAAGCATGACTATATGAACTAATAGACTTTAACCATATTTTTGAAAACATGCAAACAAAACCTCTGTCAGGATTATATATAACAAACGATTTTCTTTCAGCGTTATATAAACGATTAGTAATATGAGCATGCTTTTTGTATGAAATATTTGTCAATTCGTCGACCACAATTTGAAACCTTCCATGACATTGTTTGATTTCTTCAGTTTTGTTTTTTTTTTCTTGGTGTTTGAATAAATAAATCTGATGAATTATTTCCATATCCTTGATTCCGCCGGAATGTTGTAGTTTGAAGCATAAAGAAATGCTGGAACTATTTTAGAGATTTAAGTACCTTAAATGGCATTCCGTCCTCGGCAACACAACTGGTTTATATTTCACCCAATGATTCATTTTTGGCAGCGTATTTTGGTAAAGTATTATTTGCGGACTCTTTAGAACTACTTCGAACGGGGTTAAGTTTTATTTGGAGCACATTAATGTCATGCATGTGTACTAATCAAAGGTGATTAATAAATCGTGACGTGGAACCCCTTCGCCGCTTATCACTTTAGGACACTTCAATCACCTAACTTTGTCTTCTTAATCCCGTTCGAAATATCTCTAGAGATAAAATACATATATATAAAAATATTTTTAATATTAAGAAAACTCTCGCACAAGTTACTATTTATTTTTTAACTGCACACTTTTTTTGTATTTTAAATAGTTTTTTTTTTAAGAACACACGCATTTATGAGCGATTTTTATTTACAGTGCTCATAATGTTTTTTGGCTTAGTTACTTTTGTTTTGATGTTCTTCATAAAAAGTTTTTGTTTGCACAATATTTTACTCTTGTTGGGTACATCTACAACAAGAGTAAAAAAAATGTATATAATTACACAATTTTAAAATAGCCGGTTTATTATACCAAAATAACCGGTATATTCGATATTCGAAAAATGGACATTTTGAAATAACTGACTTGGGCAAAGCTAAAATAACCGGTTAGGTTAGGTTAGGTTCCATGGGCAGCCATCGAGAGACAGCTCACTTGGGTCCTTTAGCGGTCCCTTTGTGATACCCAGCGCCAATGCCCATCCCGAAGAGCAGTTATTCAGATGGCGTCACTGCAAGGTTGAGCCAATTCGTCTTCCTAATGAAGAGAAGAAGCAATCTTAGTTCTATTTTTGATAGATCCTCTAAACAGGAAAACACCGGTTCTCCCAGGTATTTTTCCCTAATGCCCCGTAGCCCAGGGCATTGACAGAGAAAGTGAAGCACAGTTTCCTCTTCCTCCTCATCATGACAACTTCTACAGTAGTCATTGAATACCAGACCCATTCTTCTAGCATGAGTCCCAACAGGCCAGTGTCCAGTTATGACCGACACGATGGTCCTGATTTGGTTCCTATTAAACCTAAGTAGAGATTTGGTTCTCCGTTCATCATATCCAGGCCAAAGTGCCCTGGATGTGGAGCAGGTGGACTCACGGGTCCATCCCTCTTGCGCAATTCTATAGTTCTCGCGCCGCATGAGTAACTTACAGTGAGCCATTGGAAGGCCAATGAATTGATCAATGAATGTTTCATCCATACGACCACCTTCCTTAGCCAGCTCATCTGCTACCTGGTTTCCCGGGCAATTTGAGTGCCCTGGTATCCAAATAAGCGTTAACTCCGAATGTTCAGCAATCTCATTCAAAGACATCCGACATTCCACAGTCAACCTAGATGTCGTATAGACACCCGCAAGAGAGGCAATGGCAGCCTTGCTGTCAGTAAATATACGTATATCTCCCGATACGCGATAATACTTTAGCCAGTTGGCTGCCCGCTTTATAGCCGAGATTTCCGCCTGCAGGACACTACATCCATCCGGCAGACGAAAGGAAACTTTAACGCCCAGTTCCTCTATGTAGAAACCTCCGCCAACTCTTTCCCCCTTCCTTGAACCATCAGTGTATACCCCCAGGGCTAGTTCATGGAAGGTGCTCATAACCGACAGCGCACTTTCGTGCGCTATATGTGTCGCGTACCTCGCACCAAAGAAAGGCTCCGGGGTGCAGTAGTCCACTCCTTCAGGGACAATCGAGTGTCCCATTATACTGGAGTGTCCATAGTCACGGTTCGACCAGCTGTGTGCCGCGTTCAACCGTATCGCCGAACAAAGAGCCATATGTCTGGCCGTGATATCCACCGGCAGCCAGTTTAGCATAGTAAACAGCGCCTTGGTGGGAGTGGAGCGCATTGATCCTGTGATCATCAATGCGACCAGTCTGTGAACCTTCTCAAGCATCGCACAGTACCTGCCCTTATCCAGCGCAGTCCACCATACGACAACACCGTAATAAAGAGTCGGCTTTACTACAGCCTCAAAGATCCAATTGACACACCTCGGGCCCATGCCACAGTTCTTGCCGATTGCACCTCTGCACGCATATATAGCAACAATTGCCTTTTCCATCCTCGTCTGGATGTTCAGCCCCCACGACAGTTTACTGTCCAGGATTACGCCCAGATATTTGGCGCTGTTAGAGAACTTAAGTTCAGTCCCGTTTAGCCTCGGAAGTCTCATGACCTCAGTCCTATACTTCCTCGTGAACAGTACCAGTTCCGTCTTAGACGGATTAACACCCAAGCCGCATGATACACTCCAGGTGCTAAGTACCCTTAATGCAGCCTCCATACACTGAGACATTATGTTCAAATGTTTCCCCGTGATGGCCACTGCAACATCGTCTGCGTACGCCACAGTTTTAATCCTCATGTCGTCCATTTTCGTCAACATGGTGTTCATAGTCAGGTTCCACAATAGTGGGGATAGTACTCCTCCCTGGGGAGTACCCCTGTTAACCAGTCTCTGAACGCTGGTCGTACCTATCGTGGAATAGATGACCCTATTCTTGAGTAGATTATCCACAAATCTACATATACCGTCATCAACCCCCAGACTCCTCATGGATGCAACGATAGAATCCGGGTTGACATTATTAAAGGCCCCTTCAATGTCGAGAAAGGCCACCAGAGCACACTCCTTGAATTCGAGTGATCTCTCAATAGTTCCAACTAGTGAGTGAAGAGCCGTCTCAACAGACCTACCCTTTGTGTAGGCATGCTGAGAGGTCGAGAGTAAACACTTTGGGATGGTCATCCTTAAGTGAATGTCGATAACTCTTTCAAGAGTCTTAAGAAGAAAGGATGCAAGACTAATCGGTCTGTAATCCTTCGCCTCAGTGTGAGAAGTCTTCCCTCCCTTGGGGATGAAGACAACTCTACACAAGGTCCAGCTCACAGGTACATACGAAAATCTAACGCATCCCCTGTATATAGCCATCAGCCAGGGTATTATCACAGTCGAATTCTTCTGCAGGTCCGCCGGAATTATACCATCCATACCCGGAGATTTGTACGGGTCAAAGCTGTCGACAGCCCATTTAATCCTGTCGTAGTCCATTGGGACGGACAGAGGACCGGGCATCGACTCACAAACCTGATCCCGCAAGCTCCCTTGGGAGTTTCCAGGAAAGTGAGTGTCAATTAACACCTCGAGTGTTTCCTGACTAGTAGTAGTCCAGCAACCGTCCGATTTACGGATATAGGTCGGGACAACAGGGCTCGAGGCCATTATCTTACGTAAACGGTTTGTCTCAGAGGATCCTTCCACGCCGCTACAGAAGTTCCTCCAAGCACTCCTTTTCGCCGATCTAACCAAGTTCCTGAATCTATTCATTGAAGACTTGTACTCCGCCCAATTACCATGGCGCTTAGCCATATTGAACAACCTACGACAGTCTCTTCTTGCCTGCGCAATATCAGGATCCCACCACGGTGGACGATCCCTGCTCCTATACGTCCTTGGATTGCACGCCAAGGAAGTCGCTAACTGCAGTGAGTCTGTAAGCAGACCCACTGCCGCATCGATCCCCCCTATATCATCAACCCTGGGAGGATCAGATAGAGACCGAACCAGAGAGGATGAATGAATCCCCCAATTCGTTCGTTTCCTATTCAACATAACACTCGACCCTACAGATCTAAGTACCAGACTAAATTCCACATATCTATGATCAGAAAGTGAACAATCATTAGAAACCATCCAATTTTCGATCATGTCAATGTGGTCAATGCTAGCCAGCGTGACATCAAGAACCTCACGCCTATTTGCTACAACAAACGTTGGCTCGCGGCCCCTATTTACTATTCCTAAATTATAATTAATAATAAAGGAAAATAGTGACTCACCTCTAATATTCGTGTTCGTGCTACCCCATATAGTGTGGTGCGCATTAGCATCGGCACAGATTATAATAGGCGTTCCAGTCACGGATGAGCCGATTGGGTGGGTCCTGTCCGTGATCATGCGCCATATATCCCGAGACCATCCAGATTATACCATCCTGTGTCTCGAGAGCAACTGTTGTGGTGTCTTCATCACTGTAATCAGAGAGAATGAAGATATTCAACGAATTTTTAGCTAAGACACAAGATCTTATGTTACCTGTACCTTTCGCAAACAGAAGCTTATAGCCTTTGAGATTGAGTCCGCAAACCCGATCCTTATGAATCCAGGGTTCTTGGACCATTACTAGCTCCTCCCCTTTTTCTACCACACGGAGGAGCAATGCAGCAGATGCTGCTTTAGAGTGGTGGAGGTTGATTTGCAGGACCTTCACCATTATCCATATTGGCGACCACTGTGATGTTGACGTCCTCCTGGTCTGACTCCAGAAGTACGTCCTCATCAACCATATCACCCAGGTGCCCAAAGACAGACACCAATCCGGAGATAGACTGGGTGTCCTCTTTGTCACCTGAGCTTACGGCATCGTCACCAGACAAGCCCTCTTCAGGCTGCTTGGCCTCATTAACCGAAGGAGCCGGATTGCCCTTGTTATCACTTCGGTAGACACGGAGCAAGATCGTACTAAAACCATAGTAGATCTTACCCTGTCTCTCCCTCAGTGGTTCCAAGGATTGCTGGTTTAACACCACAATCGCCGTCCTCGAGGACCCTTCAGCAGCCGAAACCTTTACAACTTTCCAATCCTGCGTGGGAAGTTGAGGGTTGCAGCACTGAATGATCTTCAAGATCTCCTCAGGTTCCGATGGTTCGGCAGGGATGATGACAGTCGATCTAGGTCTCCGTGGTATCTCATCAACCAGTACCACATCGAGCCTAGCACCTTCCCAGACCTCTCCTAGCATTTGGATGGCCCGCTTCAGAAGCAGCGCTGAGCACTCATCTGCACAAGCCATCAACTTCACGTGACCCTGGAATCAGCCAGCATCATCGCATTGAGGGGGTGGCCCTGGATTCTCCCTAAGGATCGTCCAGAACACCCCCATTAATTTTTGTTTAACCAGGTCCCACTTGGTATGGGAGATGGCACCATTATCCACGCTTCTATCGATAACAGCCCGTACAAGGTGACCTTTGGCCACCTCGCTGAACGACCTATTTACCGATTTCGGCGCAATCTTGGGACGTTTCGTCCCTGGTTGCTGTTTCGCGGCTGCAGCTTCCTCCTCCGAACGTTGCCGTTTAGGCATTGTCACCTTCGCAGGGACTGAAGGAGTAGCACTTGGCAGCCCAGCTATGTGGGCTCTTGCCCATGCCAGTGAAGCTGTTTGTTCACTGGTAAGCTCTTCAGCTTTTTTGGAGCCTAGAAGCTCAATGAAACGCAAGGCGGCACGCCTTGTGTTCGATGCCCTCTTTGTAGGGTTTTTGTGCCTTGGGGACTTTTTACGGTCGCCGAATTTGGCGTGGGGAGGTGCAACCTTGGGATTGGATGTTATCATCGCCATCCCTCCTTGCACAATGGGCACATGGGAAGCTGCAATTTTGGGCGACTTTGTCATTCCCAACTTAGCAGCACCCGAAGCAGGGGTTTTATCCGTTCCAGAGACGGAAAGGGCAGAAGCGGCTTTGGAGGTGCTTGGATTGAAGCACAGAGGCACCCCACCGCAGTTTTTAGAGCAGCCGCCTTCTGGTCGAGCTGCCTTACCATTTCCGATCAGCCTAGGCCGATCTTCCTTGGTCGCCGGGACTGTTACAGTCCCTGGCTTAGTCGTTTTACTGTCAATCGTTGTCCTTAATCTCGCCTGTCCGTCATCAGTTTCCGTTGTTTGTTTTTGTTGTTGTTGATTAGGTTTGTTCATTAAAAGTCCCACGAGTGTAGGGGAGTTGAAAATCCGCCACGTCATAGCCCCCAGTAACGTGGTAAGGGCGTGGTCTATTTGCTGAGGTGCCCAGGTATCAGCAAAGCTCCGTGATAATACAGTCGGTAACCCCTGACTGCAAACCAGACCGATAGGCACGGGTCGCATGACACCTCGGTTTAGGGGTGGATAACCTTTCGTCGTCAAGGCTTTTAGGTTCCGTATCTCAAACTCAGGTGGTGGAAAATAACCGGTTAAAACCGGTCGAATAATAACCGATCGATCTCCCTACTATTTATTTAAGACATAGTTATTAAATTTTTTTTAAATACAGTATATTAATGGAGAATATTTTTAATTTAATTATGAAAAATTATATCTCGCAAGTGGTGCCCATTTTGTGCTTCGCACATACGTGTGCTCTTTTTAATATATTTTCCATACCTTTTTGCTAAATTTCGTGTGTAATTTTTTTTGTTCGATTGATTGCATTTAAATTCATAACATCATTAAATTTGGTACAAAAAGCTAAACACATATAAGGGGCTTAAAGCACAAGGGGCTTAGGTTTTTTTTTTAAATTGAGATTACATGTGGAATTGGTAGATGAAGTTCAGAGAAGTTCAGTACACAAGATGTGAATGTGGAATTCTCATCCGGTAGCGAGATATGGAGACCAAAATAAAATACATGTTTCGCTTGGAGCACACGGGGTATATGAGCAGTTAATCTAAATTTTTTTAAAAAGACCCTTAAACCCCTTGTGCTCTAAGCCTCTAATATAAATTGTTATATACAGTGTAACCATAATTATGCTCTAAAAACGCATTAAATATGCAGCAAAACTGGAAAATATGCCCTAAAAATGGTTAAAAATATGCCCCAAAAATAAAAAATTGTACATTTGAAAACAAAATATTCAACAATTCAAAAACATTTGCATAAAAAAAACAATCATAAAATTATAATCGGTAACGCCAAGACACCATAGTATTTACAGACGAATTTTCGAGATTTTACCCAATTTGAAAACGATTGGCACTCATGGGCTCACAAAAACAAAGTTATATTATGAGGTTAAAATTCATATAAGAGTTATTTGTGGCGAATATTATATAGATATTCGATATCTGTATGAGATTTTTTGTCTTAAAGGTATTTCAGGGACGGTCGCTAAATTGTTTATTAATGTTAACATTTAAAAGGAAGTTAAAGATATTAATAGATGGGAGCTTTGGGCATATGCGAGCCGTTTCGAAAAGCATTTAATTTTCATTAAAATATTTTTAAGTCGAATTTAATCTAAATACTAACATAATAAGATGGCATAAGAACACAAAAAATCTAATTTGGAAAGAAGTTTTTATGTTTAATATGTGAAATTATAGACCGATTCTCACCATTTACATAGAATTCGTCCTTAGTACCAATTCAATATATCTAAAAATTTGATAAAATTATCTACAAAATTGCAAGTTAACATGGACAGACAACCAGCCAGACGGACGGATGAACATCGTAAGATCACTTTAAACAGTGATTCTGAGTCGGTCGATATACTAAAAGATTGGTCCCGGTTTCTATATATTACATCGCCAAAAACGTATATAATTGCTTTTTTCTTAATTCTTGCGACGTTCCCTACTTTTTTAAAGAAATCAAAGAAAATTAAAATTTAATGGGGAATGTTTATTATCATTTGAAAGAACATTCTTTGGCATTTTTTTTTTTTTTGAAGATTATGTCTATCAAATGTTGGCCGTTGCTACGTCGCAGATGGTCCATCCGTTGAGTCCAATTTTCGATGACTCGTTCGAGCATTTCGACGGTGTGATATCACACGATCTTGATGGCAGCATGACACGACTCACACGTGATCTGGCAATAAAAGACTATTGAAAAAAGTATCTCTACTTGAATCACCCAATATAAAATTTTAAAGTTTAAAATAACATTTATCTACAATGACAATCTTACAATTTTAGAATAAAAATTAAATGTAGATGGAGAAGTTGAAGCAACACGTTGGGTATAAAGAAAGATATTTAAAACATAAAAACCAGAGTTTTGCTTTTTTCTTAGAAAATTTAACATGTATCAAAATATGCCTCAAAAAGGCAAAATATCCGCTATAGACTTAAAAAATGCTGCAAAAATGCTCTTTTAACTAATTTATGCAAAAAATGCTTCAAAGGCCAAAATATGCAAAAATATGCACCTACAAATCGATGCCAAATTCATAGAAAGCTCTACAACGGAAAATTACATTGTTTCTGCCTTCATTGGTTGCACAAGGAAAAACATACAATAGCATATTTATGGCTTCCCTCGTTATATTTCACCTTTGCTCCCGTAATAAAGGGTTTGGCACGATCGTTGCCACACGGGAAGATGATGTTCGGCCAAATTTGATATACATTACGGATATGTATATTAAATGTTTACACAAATTGTAATAGATTATAGGTGTAATAGATTTGATAAGGTAGAATATTGCCAAACTACATAAGTTATTACTTTTGCGTAGGCTCTAATAAATAAAAAACAAATGAACTTCTATAATATCATTAGATTTTTTTTTTAAATTATCGAATTTTATTTGTTGTTATTGTTTGGCTCCAGGGGGGCTACACTCTATTGCGATGCGAAAGAAAATTGTAGCAAATCTAGTAATGGGTACTCTTTAATGCGTTTGCGCATTTGTCTTTCGCATCTTTTTATATTTTTCTTTTCGCAAATCATCATTATTTCTTTTATTTAAACTTTTTTATTATAATTTTGTAAGGATTGCATTGCTAACCATCTTCAGGGGTATGTAAACAATTATAAAATAATAATAAACATAGAACTTCACAAAAAACACACGTGTCACTTTTTATTGGATTTCCTTAACTCAACAACATTAACAGACACTGTGTGGTGGCAGTCAGACCTCCACTGGGGTCCTACCTGAGGATAATTAGGGAATGCGTTTTGAACGGGATTAATCGAGCTTGGAGGAACAGAACGGATGGCAAATTATCACGGACGTCAGGGCCGGTGCTCAGAAAGATCGGTTTTAATTAACTTTTAGGTAGGAGAAAATTTTGCATAATAAGCAGGATGGCAGTGGTACAAGGATCTGACGTTTCTTCCATAGAAGAGAAAAATACAGCTGTGCACATTCTGTGTCACTGAGATGGCTCGGTAGTAGATTCATAAGCTAATTGGGAGAAGCCTCGTGTTTATGGGTTCGAGAATCTGTAGGCATCCGTTATGAATATGACCTGGCTGTATAACAGGCGGCTGGGAACTGGCCTTATGTACGACTAGTGTGCTGAGTAAGGTTGTTTTTCCTTCTCGTCTGATCGTAGTTTTTACTATTTATTGTGCATTCCCTTTTCTTTTAGTTTCTTAATTTTCTTACATCTCAAAGCGTCAGAATGGACCATACTGGTCTCTGGGTGAGGGTGTGAAGATTAAGCAGGAAAAACATAATCAGTCATGTTCTGGAAATCTAATTCGCGTAAAATTTAAATCGAGCGAATTTGGAAAAGGATCCTGTTTTAAAAGCTTATAATAATACTCCCTTTTTATACTTCATACTTTGAGTTGCATCTTAAAATCAGAAAAAATACGGTAATTTTTAACAAAATCGAACTGAATATTTTCATCGATTTCGATTTCCAGAACTTGACCGAATGCTTGCAAAGTACATAATTGTAAATGGGCATTTCGTCCGAATGGTCAACTAGGATGGAAAAATTAAATGTTGATAATCATCGTGTTTTATTGTTTATAATTATAAAAAAAATCTATGTTTTTGTAATAGAATGGTATATATGATATGATATGATATCTAAGCTATTTTACTTGAGGAAATTGGGCTGGAAGCTGGAAAATTTAATATTTTCTTTTTAAGCTTCTAAAGACATTTTTATATTTAGATATTTTACATGCAAAAAATTTGTTATGTTTGCACTCTTTCTTTAAAATTTCTCTATTAAAATCAATTAAGAAGAGAAAAGTGTAAGGAGAACAAAAAAGTTCGATTAACGGTTAAAACATATGGAAAAATCGTACGTTCGCGACCGGTACTTAAGACAATTAAACAAAAACCAATAGAGATATTTTATTGTGTAAATACTAGATAGAGACTTACATTAATACACTTTTAAAATAAATTAATCACTTTTGAATATTCCGTGCCATTTCGCAGATTTTTACATTTCACTACTGTCAGCCACCAGATGTTTATAACTACGCGTATCATTATGAAAACTTAAGCTCGATGAAATCCATCTTTTGCACTAAACATAGAGCTACCAAAATGCTATCGAATTGCCCATATACTTAAACAAATAAATTATTTAGTAAATCTTAATTATAATTGCTTGATTTAAAAATAAAACCAAGCAATTTATTAGAATACAAAATCAATGCATTTTTACGATGTAAGAAAGAATACAAACAAAACCACAAACTTTTCAATTAATAAACTAAACCTCAAATTTTATTTTTAGAGTTTTCTTGTGGTTGCAAAACGTCGCCAGCACCAACCTCTATAATAATTTACGACACTATTAAACTGTACATAACATGTCAAGACTTATGCACCCAAAACCTCCAACAATACAATATAACAACAAACAACACATCTGTACTGATAGACAAATATTGCCCAAATAATGCAACCCTTCTTTCAAGACTTAACTGTAAATTTAAATATATTAATCGTACATCGACATTGAAAACACCAACTCAAACGCTGGGAGATTTCTCACAAAGTATTGAAGTGACCGATATAAACTGGCAATACGATGGATTATGTGATGATTGCAATATCCAATACAACTTTCACTACCAAGGATATTGCATTGCAAATGGCCTGTTGAGACCTTTTTTAAATTACAATTCCTTTTGGCAAGCATCGACATCCACTCAACAAAATTTTGGTGATTTAAAATTTATAGCCTTCTTTTGTATGGCTCTCAATAATCAAACGTCTTGTAATCAGTTGGCCAATTTATGTGTATTGTCTCATTATGCCAGTGATAAGAATTCGCCTTGTAGTAAATTCCTTTTAAATCAAGCCACAGATTCAGTGTACAGATATGGCAGTGTAGATGGACTAATGGTCCGGCAACAAATGAAACCATTTTTGTATTATAGAAAGGGTAAAGAATCACTAGCAGAATTGGGTAGGCCAATTAAAGGTTTAAAATATTCTATGGATTTAAAAAAACCTAAAGTAAGTAAAAAGGTTTTTTTAAGAAACAAAAATAATAATTCATTGTTATTTATGTATGGATATTTATGTACATCATTTTTATATCTTACAGCATAATCTTTTGAAATTCTTTGCTACTTCATATGCCCTGGATGGCACCCTACAGCGTTGGGGTTTTTTAAAATTAAATGATTTGAATTTATGCCCCCGTCATGAAAGCAGTTGGAGTTTTAAAAATTTTCTAAGATTTGCTTACAAATATGATGTCATTGAGTGCTCTTTGACATTGGAAGATCTCTTTGATTTGGCTAAGATTTATGGCAATAATCGCTTTACAAGTTTATTTTTAAATTATACACGAAATGATGGTAATGAAGGAATATTTTTGCAAACCATACCTGTTTTAATAGAAGATATAACGCCGGATAATAAGGTAAGAATAAATATAATGTTGATTGTCTTTTTATACCCTTAACTACAGGTGGAAAAGGGTATATATAAGTTTGCCATTTCGTTTGTAATTTCTACAATATTAAATTTAAAAGCAATAAGGTTACATATACTAGCTCACCCGGCAAACGTTGTTTTGCCTTCAAGGTGGTTGAAGAAGAATCGTTGTTTTGCCTTTAACTTTTTTGTTTTGTCACCTATAAAACAAAATTTCCCACTTTTACACTAAAAAGAATGAAAAGTCCTAGAATTTTTTTAAATGAAAATTTCTAGAATTTGATTTATTTTTGAGGTCTTATTTTAATTTTTAATGTAATAAATTTGGATACACAACATTCTTCGGTTTTCCATCTGGAGCATGAATAAACAAAGCATTTTGAATGCCACGAGTACTGCGCGTTCTCTCAACCAATCGTGATTCTTGTAATTTTGAATAATATTTGGGAAAACGCGTTCAATCAATTCTGCTTTTAATTGTAGAATTGTACAAAAATTTTTTTGTATTCTGTTTGCATTGTGTTTTTGTCACTATAAATCAATGATTGAATATACTTACTTACATGGAAAGTTTGAAATTTTTTCGTGTGTAAATGCGCTCGAAATATAAAAAATTTTTAAATATTAAAATATTGCATTATACATCTCTAAAAAGAAAAAAATTACAGCAACAATTAATATCTGATTTTTAATATTTTTTTGTTTGATACTTTGTGTTAAATAACAATTTCTTGGCTCATTTGAATAGGCGCAACGACAAACATTAAAAAACGAGCAAGAACATATAATTTTCATTTTTTTTTAATTTATAATGAATTTTTTATAATATTTTAATAATAAGTATATCCTCCTTTATTGAATATAACTTCAAAATACTATTTGGGAGGGAGTTATAAAGATTCTCAACTAATGTCAACGAAATTTCGGTCCAAGCTTTTTTTATTCCTTCAATTAAAGCTTCTTTTGTTGCATATTGTCTGCCTGACTTATACACTTTGCGAGAAAGTACAATTTCTATAATATTCAGGTCAGAAGAATACGGGGGCCCCTCCAAAATTTTGTCATTCTGGCCTCTTGTTGTATGTATCGGGGCATTATCTTGTTGAAATATCCACGGAATAGGTCCAAAAACATTAGAAACATGTGGAAAAGCCTTCTTAACTACAGTTTTGTAACTAGTAGCGTTCATTCTAGTAGAAAGAAATGGAAGCCCACATGTTCATAGTATGAAATTGCACCCTACACCATCACACTACCCTCACAGCTATGCAGACGACTCAGGTAAGGTTCTTCTTTTCGTAAATCGTGGAAATAATAATTACAACCATCTGGACCTTCCAAATTAAACTTTTCATCAGAAAAAACAATTTGTTGCCATTCCTTTTTAAAACACATGTGTTCACGGGCAAACTGAAGCTGTTGTTTTGCTTTACGGGTGAAATTTAAAGGTGGCTTTTTTAATTATTATTCTTTTCAAATTCTTGGCACTTCGTGTTATACGTTTTACCGTTGCTGCGTTTGCTGTAAGACCCGTTTATTGTTTAAATTTTGTAGCAGAATTACGCGAATTGGAGGAAGCTCTTATTATAGCTCTTCTGTCGGAGTTTGTTTTGACTCTATGCGTACGTTATTTCATGTTTTTCCGTTATCAGACTGTTTTCTTATAAAATTGCTGACTAGATTCTTACTTCGTCCAATTTTGTTTGCAATATTTCTTTTACTTAGACCATTTTGCCTTGGTCATCAGTTAATGGCTTATTGCACCCGATTTTTAAAAATAAATTAAAACAATATTGCATATATTCAGAAACACTAAAATTATTAAAGATGTTATCCGTGGTTTTAGCTAAACTGATTTTATTTTAAATGAACATAATCAAGTGAGCTAAAATTTACGTTTTTTTTATAGGTATTGCATTTTTACAAAAAAGCAAAAAATAACAAAAACTATTTATTGTACCGTTTTGATTCTCAAAATTATTAGCACACATAAGACTATTCAACCTTAGTTTAAATTATTTGTTCTCTTATGTGCTGTTGCCAGGTGACAGGCAATTGATTGTGTAGTAAAATTTATAGGTATGAAAAACACTAAAAAAACTGAGTGATTTTCATATAAATTTTACTACACAATCAATTGCTTGCCACCTGGAAACAGCACATTAAAGTTATTATTATGAACCTAATCAAGTGAGCGGCAGTGTATGTTCCAATATCTTATTAAACATTTTAATTATTTATTTCCAGCGCCTGCAAAAACAAGAATGGCAATTAGTTAAACGTTTTCAACTTGTACAATATCATCCAAGACATAGCACATTAGTTTCTAAGCCATTACCCTTATATGAAGATTCTCATAAATTGCTGCTGTTTCGATCTTTGCGATATGCTGACAAGGTAGAACTTCACTACGATATTCACGAAGATAATCGAATCTCTGTTCCTATACTTAAGCTACATTATCGTCATATCGAAATAACTAATAACACTACTCTAAATACACGATACAATTTTAAATTCATCGTAACTTTTGTACGCATTGGAGAAACACCAAACGGAGAATTATTTAATGAAATAACGCTGCCATTGTCTCTACTCTTGGCTCTTATAGCAGCGCTTCTTAAAGCCAATAACACTCGCAAACGACGTTCTTCGTTTTGTGGCACTGCATCCTCTTCAACGACTCTAACAACAGCAACATCAACAAATAACAACCATGATGATTTTTGTCATTTTACTTTTTTCACTGAATTTCTATTGTTTTTGATTTCCTATATGGCATTGGCGTTTTTATTATGCTTTCTCTTGCATGTCTTTATGAATTCTTTGGCATATTTGAGTCAAGACAATGTGGAATTGACATTGCCCATTGTTAAGGATCAACATTCGTTGGAATTGATTATATATGCAGCATTGATTTTAAAGGTAAATACAAACAATTTCGATTTTTTTTGGTTTATTTATGATCGTTTTTTTGTTTGAGCACTCTAATCAATTATATGCATCATTTTTGTGGCAATAAAGAAAAAGTGCTTAAGTCTATTTCTTTAGTTTTGTAGGAAAGCAATTTTAAACTTAACTTATTAAGGTGATTTTGATGATAAAATCATCACTTTTATCTCTGCGGTTATATTTTTTTAAGTGTTTATTTCTTAATAAATATAATGTCACAAATAAACTTAAGTTTTTATTCCAAATTTGTTGCACATTGAGGAAAAATAAGGAAAAAGTAATTTTGCTATGACTTCCTAAATAATCGCAAAAAAAAATAATTTAAGCTTTGTCCATGGGTTACTTTTATACATGGAGGTTTAAAAGGTCCCATAAACTCAAATTTTGATTAAGTCGACTTAAGCACTTTTTCCTGTTTGCCAAAGATATATGGGTAAACATAATTCATACAATGTACATACATGTTTTGTTTCTTTATTTTGTTTTTACTTCTTGCTTGCTTGTGTGTTCCCTGTCCGTTAAGTTTATTTATATTTGTATCTACTTTTGGCGCTTATCACATTTTCACATCTTCTTTATTGATTGGGAACGACCGCGCTGCGGCGATACGAATCATTTCAATTTGAAAAATAATCTTGAAACGTCTTCCGTCTGTTCGAGTGTTCGAACTTTTATAAGTGACTCTAATGTTTCAGCTTGGCGTAGCATTTTATTGGCTAACGAATGGATACGGTTGAGTGGCAAACAGAAGACTTCAACATTTTGGCAAGGCTTGACAATGGTGGTAATAGAAAGGGTAAGTTGAACATGTTATATGTATGAAAAATTATATGTTTTTATGTATGTCGCCGGAAAGAAAACAATTTCTTTTAAGAATATAAATTTAATAGACAATTTCTTATACATACATTAGACTGAAGTGAATCTTGACTTGACATCAATCGAAACATATGTATGTACATATGGTATGTATTTGCAAAGAGTAAGGTCCGATGATGTATTTCTTTCCGTTCGATGTTTTTAATATCATACATTTGTTTTAACTGGAACTTTAGTATCATTTGTTTAGAAGAATGAGTTCAAAATAGAATTAAATATTGCAGAACTTTATCTTTAGAATTTATATTTTGCTTAGTTCTTTACTTCTAGTAGAATTAATTCCTAGATGAACTTCTTCCCATTGAATATGGAATTCAATTAAATGATTCAAATTGTTTTAAATTGAATCTTTTTCTTATTGAATTTTAATATTTTTTCATTCATTGTCTTCAATTCAAAGTTTCATGATTTGGCAAGCCTACGGTCTTGCTTTTTCTTGATTTACAAGAATTTTCAGTGCTTGTAAAGAATCAAGAAAAAATATATTTTGTCAAATTTTTTAAAGCCCATCAAAAAAATACGTTATTTATTTTTAAATTTGTTAACAACTTTCCTAAAACATGGCTGTGGAAAAAGCAAATAAATATTTCACCGTTATATTTTAGTGTATTTGTTTAAAAATATATAAAAACAGCGTGTCCTTTATTCAACAGTAATAATCAACACTTTTTCCCTCCCAAATACACTTAAATATAAGTAGGGGTGGGTCCACTTTTTTGCCCCAGAAGCCCCGCCTGCCCTAAATTTTGTTATTTTCGTTTTTCTTACACAATTACCTTTAATTTAAGTACCCCCACACTTACCACTTAGTGGGCGGCCCGGATTTTTGGATCCAGGGGGGCCCACGGGCCTCAGCCCCCTTTAATTTTAATTTTGATTTTTTTCTTTTTTAATTCCAGAGGCAATCCAATTTTTTTTTTTATTTTTTTTCCTTTGCCCCGTAGACTGCATTTTTGCCCAACATTTTATTGTAGCTTCCTAATTTTCTAAGCGAAATCGCTTAGGTTGTTTTTTTTTAGCATACGGAAATAACTTGGAACTTTTTTTGTTAACATTTGTATGTATACATGTATGCACTAATTTATTTATATGTATTTTTTTTAGTTTCTTAATATAGACTTCATCAGTAATGGCGATACAACGTTGAAAATCTTCTACATTTCCCTCATATACATCTTAATCTACATTTTCCAGTATGTGGTTTTAAGCCAAATACTAACACGCCTAACAGTAAATCCCATACAGAAATACATTGAACACTGTTCGTTGGCAAACATTTCAGTTTTTACGCTGATTGAACCTTCATTTGGTTTCTATATACATGGACGTTCACCGCATGGTTTTGCTGATTCCGATATGACCACAATGATCATGCAGCTGCAGCGTGAAACACACAGTATTTGTGGTCGTCGTGGTCTCTTAAGCGATACAGATCAGTGTTACGTGATAATGCCACCAAAGAATTTAAGTAATTATTTTGATAAATTACTGTTGCCATATCAGCGATCATTTGGTGGAGCAGTAGGTGGCGGAAAAATGGGACTAAATGGATCCCATTTTCAAAAGGATATCAATAATATAGAGGGAACATTGGATAAGACTTCGATTGCATACTGTAGTGTTAATCGTTTCTTTTGTGCCTTTATTGATCATGTAAGTTGATCTTTAACCAGGTAAAAAAAATTTCAAATAACTAATTTTTATTTCGTTAACAGGGCATTAAGGATATGGATTACATTATTAAAGAGAAGACTATCATTGAACGTTTATTAAATTGCGAATTTGAAAATTATTTGATTGACAGTGAGTAATTTTTATTAAAAATTTAAAGTAAAATTTAACTTTTAAAAAAAACTTAGCTATACCTATTGTGTAGGACAAATATTTATAGTAAAAAGCCACGAGTGTGGGATTTTGAAAAAATTTAAATAGTTCTGTATTTTGTAAATGGTTCGTATGATTGGAATTTCAAGTGGCAATTAAGGACTTACATTTGAGTTTAAGTTTTGGCTATCGGGTCTATAGACAAATTAAGAGGGCCGCCATAGGTTTCCAAAGCACCTATATATACATATATCTTCATCTTACTCCCACTTAATCATAGGGCACCAATAACAGCCGATCTCGATCCAACTAGATTTTAAATGATAGGCCTTAATTAATTCCAAGATACTCCCGTTGGTTCATTTCGGATTCTGTTAAACGTCTCCATGTTGTACATGGCCAACCGCATTCTCGGCCACTTTGATTAAATATGTTCCATCTAAGCGCATGTTGAAATACATTGTCGTCACTGCTACGGAGGGTGTCTCCGATCCTGCCACTTTCGTTTGCGTATCTCCGTTGCTACTGCTATTAGGCAGTAGAGCTGGTTGTGAAAGTTTGAAGACGTTTAGTTATGTCATTGGTCACCTTCCAAGTTGTGCACCCATATAAGAGCACTGACTTTAGATTGGCTTCGAATATTCTGAGATTGGTGGCTTTGCTGATTTCATTTCTTTGAAAAATAGGAGCTAGTATCCCAAAAGTCGAAATGTCCTTATTTATTCGGATGTTACCGTCAAGTTCAGTACCTCCATCATCAGCAATCTGTCATCCAAGATAGCAGAACTGATCGATCGCGTCAGAAATACTGTCATTTATGTGCATTAGAGTTGTTATTGCTACTATTTTTTGAGCTCTGTGTATTGCAGCTTCCTTCGCACTTCCAAGGTTGATTGCTTAAGCTTGTGGGAAAGCAAACATATATCGTCGGCATATGCTAGATAATTTAGGAATGTGTTGTTAATTTTCCATTGTATTCCATGACTTTTATATTCGATATTTCTGAGAAATTTTTTCATTAGAACAGGGAATAGGAGAGGCAAAAATATGCATCCGTGGCGCACTCTACTCTCCACCGAAAATGGGTGTGACAGCTTTCCCTTGTGCAGGACAAAGCACCGTGCATGGTTGTACCTCTCCTTAATTCAAGATAAAATCTTCTCACTCCTACTTGTTTAATTTAAAAAAATTATTAATTATTTTAAAATATCTAAAGGTAAAATTTTTTAGAGACACTTTTAAATGCTTTAACTTACCTAAAATGCCGGTCATTTATTTTGGGTTTGTTTTTGTAAATATGCATATTATCTGATTTTATCAATGTTGTTTTTCATTCCTTTTTTTTATTTTTCTTCAATTCAGACAAGGGCACATTTTATATCGACACATGTTTTTCATTTACCCAAATGTTTCTTTATGGCAACGAAGTGCAATTATTTATACTAGAATTCTTATTGCTGCTGGCAGTGTATTTAATCTTTTCAAATCTTTTGGCAGCTGTTATTGCTGTTTGTATTTTTAATAAGGTAAAACATGAACTATTTGTAATGCCAAAGTATGAAGTTGTACTTTATGGGCTATTTAGTATGTTTTTTAAATTAATTACTTTTATTTCATTTCAGACGTTTCAATCGTTTTATCGCTATGCAGTAAAAGAGAATATCGCCGTCAAGACTTTAATTGACAAGCGTTTTTTGGTGTAAAATTTAATTACATGTACTAAACAATTACTAAATTGACATACAAAATATTTATATAATTAAAAACTTAAATTAAACAATAAACTATGAAGTAAGAAAAAAACAAGTTCCATTGGTATCCCCATTTCAAACGGGTTAAACAGAAAATTAAATTGATTTTGCGCCGTCTTGGTGGAACCAGAAGTCGTTGATGTTTAGCTGATTGATTTTTAAAAACAAAAATCCAGTCAGCTCGACTCAATAATGCTCGCCATCAGTGTGACCAGGGCGCTAATTCTGGTAGTCGTGATCGAATACTTTTTCGTTTCGAAAGCAATTTTATATCTTATTCTGTTATTCTATACTGAACGAAGCGAAATTATTTTTTTAGTGTTGCAAAGCATTTATTCGAGCTTTCACAACACGGAAAAAATAATTTCGATTCGTTCAATATCGACTAAATAATTTTGAAATAAGATTGCATTTGAATCGAACTAGTATTCAATTGCGACTGCCAGCATTGCGCACCAGATTTAAAATAATATAAAGGTTCATCATGGTTGAAATAGAGGTAAAAAAGCTAAAGTAGGAAATTTAAAGCTAAAAAGGAATTTTAAAAGGAAATTCAAAGCTAAAGTTTTTTATAGCTTTTTAAATTGTAACTTTTATAAACACTATTAAATAGCGCTTATGTAGGTATATCTAAATACATAAAATTGTAACGTTACTGACTGATTCATCATCGAACAGCCTAAACTCCAGAAGATAAAAATTTTGAGCGGAGCTTGCTTGATCTTACGCCAAATTGATACACCCAGACGGGATTTTTAGAAATTTGAATGTTAAGGGCAAAAATGAGTAAATTCGCTAACCTCATATGTCCTAAATTAAAAGAGATTAAAAAATTTAATACTTATCGTGGTTCATTAAAAATAATAAAAATAAGCGGAGAGGTGTCTGGAACTTTTTTGAAATTCGGCGCTTTTGAGCAGTAAACGGGTGAAATCTTTTAGACAAGTAAGCATAGAAATAAAAACTTTATCACATTCGTAACTTTTCAAATAAATACAAATACGAATTTGGTACTTTTTCGAAATTTGAACGTTTAATGGATGAAATGGGTCCTAATTGTTGGATAGCTTATACAATAGCTTTTTCTTCATTCACTGACATATACGTATTTAATTATGGGCTCCCACTACAATATTGAACTTTTTGATACATCAATGGCAAGAAAAAAGTATCAAAATGAGGAAATACGGAAAATGAAGGTCCTAATTGTGTTAAACGAAACGCAACGCCAAAAACTACATGGAAAGCAAAAACAAAGTCATAAATTTGTTATTATCACTAAAATATGGAATATATCCTTTCTGACTCTGAGGATCCTCCTGATGAAAGTTCAGCCAATGAACGCAATGAAAGTGTTTCAGTTTAATTTTATTAGTAATTACGAATTGTTCTTTATTTTTTATCGGGCCTGTTCTGAAAATCACGTGTTTTCAAATCACGTGCTTTTTAAAATCACACGTGTGATTTTGTGGTGTTCTGAAAATCATTTCGATTTTATTTCTCGGTGTGCCTTCGGCAATTAAAAATCACAGCGAAAAACACTAAAAACAGAACACAAAAATATCACACGTGTGAATTTTAAAGGCATATGTGATTTGAATAAAAGTGATTTTCAGAATAGGCCTGTATGTCCGTAATATTATAAATTTAAAGGTTTTAGGCCCTCATCATGTACAACGCAGCGCAACGCCACAGAACTAACGCAACGCCAAAGAATAACATTGAAAGCACAAACAATGTCATAAATATTTTGTAATTTTTTTGTTACTTTCTACAGAAATTCACATTGCGTTTTAAAATTTCAAACGCTCCATTGCTTGTGTCGTTGAAAATTTTAAAACGGTACATGAATTTCTGTTGAAAGCAACAACAAAATTACAAAATATTTATGACATTAGGTGCGTTTGAGTACTTTTGCAGTAAAATGCAGTAAATGAGTAAACTTAAATATTTGCTCTCACAAAAAACTGTTGTCCAGAAAAGTACGCGAACGCAATATTTGTAAAAATTCGTAAAATAAAGGCAACAGCTGATGGCAAATAATTGAAGTGTTGAAAAATGTTTACACTTTTGACTACTTAACTCGTTTTCTTATCGGTACTCGATTAAATACTTTTTATAACACGAATATTTTTGAAAAATACAAACAAATTATTTTATGTAATCTTTCATATTTGTTTGTTTTTTATTTTATTTGAATTTGCTAATTTGTTTCCGGCTAAATTTGATCAATAGTACACGAATACTTTTGTTTACTATTGATAACTTTAAAAACAATGGCTGTTCTAAGTACCCGAGTACTTGACACTTTTACAACTCCACAAAATTAACATAACAAAACAAAGTTTCAAAAGTTGGTGTTTAGCCATATAAATTCTTCACAAACAAGTTTAATTAATTCATATTTATTCATTTTTTCTTTTTATTTTAGTTTTATTTAAACTTTCCTTTTTTTTAAACAATTTTTTCACAATTTGTATGCCTTTTTTTGCTACTTTTGTTTGTTTACCTTTTGAAACATATGTTTTTTTGTTTTACTAAATTTTACTGCAAAAATTTCTGCAGTAAAAATTTGTAAGTACGCAGTCAAGAACTGTCACTTTACGCTCTCAATTTGTGTTCTCATTTACTGTATTTTGTGTACGCGAACGAAATTTAGTAAAATGCAGTAAAGTTCAGTAAAAAAATAGTAAAAACTTTTGTGTTCTCGAACGCAGCTATTGTTTGTGCTTTCAATGTTATTGTTTGGCGTTGCGCTGCGTTGTACATGATTAGGGCCTTAATAACATTTCTCACATAAATGCTTAACGCTTGAGCAAAAAGATGGATGAATCGAAATGCAGAATATGGGTGAATGTCAAAATCTCCGATATAATATTCGGCACAGCCGAATTTAGCTTACTTGTTAGTAATAAACAGCAGTTGTTGTATTTTTTTTACATGTAATACGAAGTTTATTTATAAGATAATATTTATATGATTTTGTTTTTTTTTTAATGTTTTGTATTTATTAATAAACTTATTATATTAAATAAAAATTAAAACATACATTTTACATACAATTTTATTCTGTTTGTATTTATCGTAATAACTAAAAATAATAATAATATGCTTTTAAGCATAAAAATAAAACAAATTTTATTTAAAATAAATTCAAAATTAAAAATTTCATTCATTAAAACTAAATGCTTAAAGAGAAAGCAGAAAGAAATTTTTATTCAAATAATTAAAAAAATGTATAAAATTATACATCTTCAAAACAATTTTTAAAATAACTAATTAATCAATTGTTATCTTTATTAATAAATTGAAGAGTTGCTTATTTAAGAAATTTTTTTATTTTGTTTTTTTTTATTTGTAGTTTTTTTTAATGTTTTTGCTGCTGTTTTTTAATTAGAAGTATTTTTATTTTTAATATATTTGTTTATTTATTAAACATACAGAGTTGTTTTTATTTATGAATATATATAATTGTTTTTATTTCAGTTTTATGTTGGATGTTTTTGTTTTAATGCTAAAAAACATTTAAAATTGTATTATTTAAATATTTTTTAATGCAAGTTGTGTTTTTTCTTTCCTTCTGTTTTTGTAGTTTTTTTTTGTTAAACCACAAATTAAGAGTTTTAATAATTAATATTTGTTTTTAATGTGTTTAATAATAATGTTTTAATTATTATTTCTAATGAATCAAAATCATGGTTTTTATTATTTTGTTTTTGCTTTTAATGAAATTTAAATTTGAATTTTTAGTTTTTTTTATAAATTAATACAGTATGCTGGGGTCTTAATAAATGTATATACTTTTAGTTTTCTATATTAATTGTAGTTTAGTTTCTTTTAAAAACTTTGTAGTTTGCAATTCATTTTCTTTCAATTTGTTTGAAATTCCTATTACTTTTCTTGTGTGTTGTTAATCGTTTATTAGAATTTAATTAGATTTTTTTTGTTTGTTTTGTTATAGTACATTTAAATATTTAGAATTTTTTTTTTTTTTTGGAATTTAAATTCTAAATGAATTTTTATTTTTTTGTTTTTGTATAAAAGCCAAGAAATCTAATGCTTTTATTTTCTTTATAAATAATTTAATTAAGTCAAGGTTTTTTTTTGCTTTTTTTCTAATTCTAATTTTTGCCTTTATCTTTCTACTTTCTAATATTTAAATGTGTTTATTAAAAATAATTCATACACAACAACAATACTTGATTTTTATTTGGATTATTTTTTTTTTTTTTAATTACATGTTGTTTCTTTTTAATTTTTATAAAAAAATTGGAGTTTTATGGAGTCATGACAAAATATAAAACTTTTTTTTTTTATTTTTATTAACTTTAATTATAATAATTTTATATGGTGTTAAGGGTTTTGATTTAAATTTGGTTTTTTAGTCTTGATATTTAAATTTAAAAATAAAATAACAATTGTTAAAGATTTTAAAAAAATATGTATTCTGCATTTTAATATAAAATAAATTATGCAGATGAGTATGGAAAAGAAAACAGTAGTGAAATCTTAGTAATTTTTATAACAGTTACGAATGTTAAGATCTGAAAAAAATTCAAATTATTTTTATTTAAAATGTTTAGTATTATCGATTCTATGGGGTCTGTCACCCATTCCAAACGAACGGGTTTTAAGGCCATAATTGTGTAAAACGCAGCAACGCAACTCCAAAAATTACCTTGAAAGCAAAAATTAAGTCCAAAATATTTTATAATTTTGTTGTTGCTTTCTACAGAAAATCATATTGAATTTTTATATTTCAAACGTTGCATATCTTGAGCCGTTGAAAATTTTAAAACGCAATAACAATTGCTGTGGAAAGCAACAACAAAATTATAAAATATTTTTGACTTTGTTGTTGCTTTCAAAGTAATTTTTGACATTGCGCTGCGTTTTACACAATTAGGGACTAAGTCTGTTGTTGCAATTCCGATCGAATTTCTTTTAGATTTCAATAAAACTTTCGTTTTTTGAATAAGCAAAATGCGAAATTATTTCCACTTTCGATCGAAATTGATTTGTGTAACAGCCTGTACTGCCTATACAATTTCATTCAGATTTTCTTTTGCAACTTTTGAGAGAAAGTGTTGATAACAATTTTTTCTAATGATTTATTGTATTTCAATGAAAAATTAAGTAGAGTTTACAATATTTTGATTTATTTTCGCTTTACATACCACATAGAAAACTATCTTGATGTCGATATATGACAACCAATTCGATATCGAAGTAATTTAAAGAACACGACAGGCTAACCTAAACAGGTATACGCATCTGCCCAGCTGGTCGTTATTTATTATACATAAATTTTATTTGAGGGACTTAAAGTACAAGGGGTTTAAGTTTTTTTTTTTTTAATTGAGATTACACATGGAATTAGTAGGTGAAGTTCAGAATACAAGGGGTGAATGTTGAATTCTCATCCAGTAGCGAGATATGGTGACCAATTCTAGCAGTTGTCATTAAAATACCTGCCTCGCTTGGAGCACACTGGGTATAAGAGCACTTAATCCCAATTTTTAAAAAAAGGTAAGTAAGCCCCTTGTGCCTTAAGAACTTACAGCCGTATTCATAACAAAAAGTTAGCCACAGTTTGTACACTACGTACAACGAGCTGCTAACTAGAATGCCGATTAAGCTTAGCAGCTTGTTAGCACAGAGTTTATTAATAACAAATTTTATCCGTCTGCTAACTTTTAAAAAAATCAACTCTGAATATTAATGATGCCACATTATAATACTCAAAAATGTAACATTAATCATCGCTGGTTTTGTCATTTAATTTCATTTTTTTCCCCCTCTTCATATAAAAATTTGAAATGTTTTTAAATTAAAATATATTTAAAAAAGGACTCTAAAAAAAACAGTGTATTAAAAAAAAACAAACAAAATTATGCAACATAAAACGTCTGTTTATCACAAGTTGGCAAACGTTTGGCAGCTTGTTAACAAGAGTTAAGCAAATCGTTAGCCAGAGTTTGGTAAGTGTTTTATGAATAAACTTTGTGCTAACTTCATGCCAAATTTTCGTTATGAATACGGCTGTTAGTTATTAGGGTTACCACGCGTACTTAATGGTAAAGTATTTCTTGTTATTTCGGGTAATTTCACTCTACATCTAACATAAATTGCTATGAATGATATTTATGGAGATATTCCGTTATTACACAGACTTTATTATCAGATTTAGAGCTCTGTGGGTATTGCGAAAACACTTTGATGATATAAAAAAAATTGAAAATTTATAGATCTTGTAATTCAAAAAAACCCCGCGTTTCCTAAATTAAAATTTCCATAACAATACGAAATGATTTCCGACCGTTCTGCCGCGTATATCGATTCGAAAGAAATAGTTTACGAGTTCGACCAATTTGTACTATTTCGACCGATTTTCGTACTATTTGTTTTTAATGAACGGAAGTTTTTTATTTTCTTATCGAGAACAAAAAGTCCTCTTTCGAAACGGCAACTCTCTATTACGAAAAACAAAAATTCCTTTCAGCGTCAGTTATTCAAAAAGCCTTAGGAAATCGTTCGAAAACTATTTTGTTGGTGACAAAGTGAAAGAAAAGCAAAAATGTATGTATTTAAATCTTTCAAGATAAATAAAAAAGTAAAACAAATAATGTTAAAGAACTAAATGATAACTAATGTTACTATTGAAAATGTTTTAATATTTATGGTCTTGAAATTTTCAAAAAACATTAAAAAAAATTACATGTACAAATAAAAAGCAGTATAAAGAAATGGTTGACTTTTTCTTTGGAATCTTCAAACCACAGGGAAATACAATAAGTTTTTATTAAAAAAACACAATTATAATATTTTTCACACATTTAATAGTATTTAATATTTCTTTTGTTGTGGGATATTTTCGTCTATTTTGGTATTTTAATAGCAGTGCTACCAACTTTTAATCAAATTCTCTATCATCGTTTCGAACGAGTTACGCTGTACGGTTTAACTTTCGAATCCGAAATTGCTTTCGAAAAATTTTACTTTTCGAATCGAAATACGCGGTAGCCCCCCTCGACCGGAGCAATTTCGACGCACTTCTTCCATCATTATCTGATACAACAGATACAGCTGTTGCTGGGTTGACAATCTTTGGCCGATTGACACTTGGATCGTTCCGGAGCGGAGATCAAATTATCGTGGAAAGGTTAACCCAGCAGTAAAAACCCTAACATTTTTTATCTCGAAGCAGCATTTTCGGGGGGCTACTCTATTGCGATACGAGTTAAATTTGGATGCGAAAGCTAAATGCCAAATTGGTACTCTCTATAACTTTCGTAAAATTGTTTGAGAGTAACGCTGGGTCTCCACGTAGCAGTTTTTTTTTTTTTTTTTTTTTTTTTTTTGCTAAGCACAAGCAAAAACATCGGCAGAACAATGGCAGAATAATGGCGCAATAATTGCGGATTATATTGCTGGAGAACACGTGAAATTGCTTTGCCATAAGCAAACGTATAGAGAAATTAAATGTCAGATAAATGACGTTTCGAACGAGTTTTTTTCTTTCGCATCGCAATAGAGTAGTCCCCTAGGACCATGGTTCTTTACAGTTTGCCAGAACCGTTTGCACCACATATTAAACAAATAAAGTGCAACTCTTGTTTGGGTTGGTTCGAACGAGTTAAGCAGTACGGTTTAACTTTCGAATCGGACATCGCTTTCGAAAAATTTTACTTTTCGAGTCGAAATACGCGGTAGCCCCCCTGTTACAAAAATCTTATTATACTGAAAGTTTTTCGAAACAATAAATTCATTTAAAAAACTACAAGAGATATATTTTAATTTAGTTTTTTATTATTTCAAAACTGAAGCTTAAGAAATTAAGCATAACATAAATTCTATAGAATTAGGTGCACTGCCCCAATGGACAGTACTGAGAAAGAAGGTAGTCCCTACAAAAGTTATTCATGTTATAAAGGCAATGTACGAAAGTGCTTCGGTAAAAGTACGCCATAATGGAATAAAATACTTTAATAAGACAGCATCATTGATGCCAAGTAAGCCCTTTTCGCATGTTTTCGGAACTTTTTGTTATCACAAGAAAATATACTCATATCGTCCTTATCAAATTTAGTATATTTTATGCCCGTTTTTCATATGTCTCTAAATGACAAAGATAGATAGTATGAAATATGTATGCCGATATGTCCCATAGACATTGTGATATGAAAAACCAAATAAACAAGCTTGTAACGCTATCCAAAGTAGTTTGCTGGACAGTGAACATTGTCAAGACCAGGGAAATTGGTATTAACAATAACAACTTTAATTAATTTGGGATAAATGAAAGGCAAATAGAATACGTAATCTCTTTCTGTTATCTGTGATGACCAGTGTGATGCCAACTCTTCATTACTGAAAGCGGATACATTTTTAGTGAAAATTGGCTAAAAAGATTTTGTTACAAAAAAGGAATCAATGTTAATAAAAAAATTTATTTACAACACTGAAATTGCACATAAGACATTATTTTGTTTGTATTAATACATTTTTAGCAACAATAAACTAAACATAAGAAAACCCTTTTAGTAACGAAAAGCTCAAGTTATTGATAGAATTGATTTTTTTTAAAGTAATTTGAGTTAACTAATAAAGACAATTTTAACGTTACAAAGAAATTAATGTAGCATTTATAACATTTTTTGGTCTAAAGATTTTAAAAACTAAAAGAAAATTTGGCTATTTAAAAATGGGTAATGTCTTAATTGATTTTTTTCACGGCTAAACGAGATCCCAAATCGCTAAAATAACACTGGGGTCTAATCACCGCATACGATATCGAGCAAAATTGATCGAATTTTTTTTTTTTTTTTTTTTTTTGGTATCATGACACTCGATATCGAATGAAATGTATCGTAAATTCAGATGATAGCACTCGATATCGAGAAACCAAAGACATTAAATTCATTGATACGTCATTGTCTATCGTATGCAGAAAAATACAACAGTTTACTCGATACGATAGCTTATTCGATACCGAATGCGGTGATTAGACCCCTGATTGTGATGGTTATTGGGAGAATAGAAGAGAATATTCAATATAAACTTACTGCCCGTTCGCCGATATCGAACGTTAACGTTCGCATAGTAAATAACATTTAAAACAAAAACAAAATTTTAAAAATTTTGTTTTTGTTTTAAATGTAATTTTCTATGCGAACGTTAACGTTCGATATCGGCGAACGGGCAGTTAGTAAAGCCTGGTCCGCATTGGGGATATTAATACAGAAGGTTTAAATTTGTTGAGTATTTTGCCCGAATGCGGATATTTTTAACAAACCCAATGATATGCCAATTATAACATAAATAAGGAGAAAAAATGGAAATGGTTTGGGCAAGCAAATCTAAAAGAGTAGCAATGGAGTGGAATCCACAGGGCAGTAGACAACGTGAACGTCCAAGAACAACATGGCGACGATCAACTCAAATGGTATAAGGAAAACTAAACAAGTCATGCAAGGAAATGAAAATGCAGGGTGGCGCAGAATGAGCTTTATGAAAAATACATATGTGGTATAATCTTGTAGAAGCCCTATGTTTCCTAGAGGAGTAACAAATTTTTTTTTATATTATATAAAGTACGAAATAGATAACTCTACAATCTTTAATTTAACATTGCAAAGGAAAAAATTTGTTTAAGTTCGCGTAGTATCAAAGAATATTTAAAAAAGTAGTACTGAAATTTTAAAATTGAAATAGAAACGATTTTCCTTTTTTTTTAGAAAAATGTCAAGAATGTTTCTTTTTCTTTTATGTTTCTTTGTGCATTAACAAATATTTCATTAATTTATTAAAATATACCATAAATAAAAAAAAAACTAATTAAACTATATTTAAAAAAGCAATATACCTTAAAAATAATGTCTTCTCTAAGTTAACACGTATACATAGTCAAATGTGTAGTAAATTGATTTATTTTGAAGTAATTTCATTAGGGATTTAACTGTTTTTTTTAATAGGGTTATTACGCTGTTCGATGTAGAAATTTGTAAAGTTTCAGTGCATATTATGATTGATCGTCAGCATACCACTTTTATTTTTTGTGCGAATGTGCTATTTTTCCAAAAATGTATTCTGGAAATACCAAAAACTTCTGGCAGCAATAACACACAAACATTTTCGCTTTTATTTTATGTTTGCGCTAAAGCGATCACAAACAATTTTAATTAAAATTTTCTTTTTTGCAAATAAAAAAATATAGCGGTCCGAAAGTCAAAAGTTGTTGTTTATTTTTATTTACAACTTAGCAAATATTTTTGCTCAAGGTTTTTTTTAGTGCAAACGAATTAAATGATGCAAATTGCCAATACGTACATTTTGTTGATGTATTGTGCAAATGTGTGTTTTTGCACACATTTGCATCGTTTGCACTATACATTGTTAGTACCCTTAATGAAACAAAGAATGTTAACATTTAAATATTTTTGGAAAATTCAATTTATCTTTTACCCCGTTTATACGCAGTTCTTATTTGCAAAAACTTAACTCGCAGCATCATACATTTTATTTGCAAATTGTTTTCATGACTGATTAAGTTACAATAAAAAAAACCATACGGCAACGCCTTTAATTTTTTTTTTTTTTTTTTTTTTTTTTGCAAATAAGAAATGTATAAAAACGCTGTATTTAATATAATACGTAACACTGTAAATGTGTAAAAGAAAATGTTCTGTAATTTCTTTGCAAAACTATCACAATAACAATAAGAAAATGTAGTAAGTGGAAGATTGAAAATGTTAGTTTTATTATTAATTATAATTGTTGCGAATAATTTATTATTATTATTATTTTTTTTTTTTTTTGAAGAAAACAAAAGTGTTCTAGGGAAAATGTGTGAGTGATAAAATATTAAATGATTATTAGAGGAGGGAAGTTTGATTATATATTATTTTATTTCTATATAAATACAGAGTAATTTTTTAAATGAATGTTTTGTTATATTTTTCATTCAAATATATATTTTATCTATATAAATCAAAGATTTCATTACGAGTTGGTTTGATTTTATTTTGCGTGTGTGTGATTTTTTTTAGAAAACTTTTAAAACGAAATTTTTTGTTATGTTTTATATGTCAAATTTATATACAATTAAAATTAGTTTAAAGTTTAATGAAATTGTTTTAGGTGTTAAATGTATTAATTTATATTTTTATATTTAAATATTTTATGTTTAATTAAATTTACAATAACTTATTTCCTTTTTATTTATTTAAATAAGACTTCTTTTGTTTTTTGTGTTCCTTTTTCTAAAATTAAAGTTAAACTTTGTCTTTCCTGTTTGTTTTTTTATTATTATTTTATGTTTATTTTTATTGTTTTTAGTTGAATTCGAATTTTCTTTAACAGAAGTTGATATGAAAGTTTTTTTTTGTTTTTTTTTTTAAGAATAACCATAATACGTTTTAGTTCAACGTATTTTGGCTTACATTTGTTTCATACTATTTCTTCTTTTTTTTATTCAGTTGGTTTTACGTTATTGTTTTATTTATTAAAATTGTTATTAAATAATGTATTATTTTGTAGTTATCATGTATTATCTTGTTGCATTTGTTGCACATTAGCATAATGCTATATTTTCTGTAATATTTCCATAAATATATTGAGATTTTCTTCATCAATAATCTTACCCTATTCAGTTTGTTTCCGTTGTCGCTTGGCCGGATTGCACCCATCATCAATGTTGTCATCCGAACGATGTGTTGATGCACTGCTACCATTGCTATTCGTATTCATGTTTAACATAGCTGAGTTAGTGCTTTTTCGCCCGCCATTTTCTAAAGAGGGTGATGGTGCTCCGGGAGCTGGTGAAGCGGATGTTGAAGCTGAATTACTGTTGTTGCCATTTGTTAATCCACTGGCGGGACCACTGTTTAATATACTGCTGGCATTATTTGCATTAATAGATTTATTCGCATAGCTTGGCAACCATTTGGCCAATTGTTCTTCAAAGAAATTTTCCAAATATTTGGCATTTGTAAAGGTTTTGGAATCCTCCTGAAAATGTTTGTAAAATATGGATTCAATTGAATATAAGAACAAATTTAATTCATAAAAATAAACTTAAGAGACATCAATAAAAACTACATGTTTTACAATTTCGCATAGAATTTTTTTTTTTTAAACTCTTAGGCCAATCAATATCAATTCATATTTCAATATTGTTTTTCATACAATTTTATTTTTATTTGACATGAAAAACAAATTTTAAACATAAATTGCTATATAAATGTGAAATCATGGTACAACTACACAAGGTAGACTCGTGGGCGCAGATGGTTGTCAGCTGTTTACCCCAGTTAAACCCCAAATGTCAAAAAATTTTCATGTTTGTTTACATTTTTTCATGTTTATTTACATATAGTTAGTGCACGCCATTTTGGTTTTCTTCACGTGCTTTGTTTTTTTTCAATTTGTGTTTTATTTAGTGTTGCTGAAGGCACAGTGTTGATCTTTTTTTTTTTGACGTCTCGGTAGAGAAATCAAAAACAAATTGCCTGTTGTTTTTGTCTTGTTGTACTTGTTGTAGCAACGAGTTTACCTCGTGTAGTTGTACCATGTGTGAAATAGGTTCTAAGTTTTAAATATAACGCAGCGCAACGCTAAAGGATAACATTGAAAGCACAAACAATGTCATAAATATTTTGTAATTTTGTTGTTGCGGGTTCTGACTTGAAATCGCATAATAGGTGCTTTGTAAATCGGAATCGCAAGAAGTTTGACGACTTCAAATTGCAAACGTATACTCAATGGTACTAAAATATTTCTAAACAATTATGGCAGATCGCAAGCAAAACGAATGAGTTTCAGAACACCATAAAAAAATCTAGCGTTTTGCGATTTCATATCATGCGATTGTCAGAACGTGGCCGTTCGCTGATTGATTTGCTGCTTACAGTGATGGTTTTAAGCAGAATTAAAAGAAACCTTCTTATAAAAATTTTCCTTTTTATTAATGCTTATTTAGACTACAATAGTAACAAAAAGAAAAACAAAATAAATAGCAGTTCAATAAATTAAAGACCAAAAATAAAATGAATTATTCCCAAAATACGCGTCGGCATTTGTTCTCAAATGTACGAGCGCAACGGTAAATTAAAGAATGCAGATGATTGAAAAGCCAATGGTTTTTTGCACTCTTTGTCACGTAAAAAGTATTGGTTTTGGTTGTGTTCATGTACAAAACGATTAAAGAAAATTGAAAAGTATTGTATATGCAAACGTTTCCGAAATTTCTCAACGTGTTATACACCAATAATAGCACTTAAGTTATTTAAGTAAAAATATGCTAAACTTAACTAAAAACAAACGAAATCTTGTATAAAGACAAAGCCCCTACAAAAAATATACTTAATAAACTGTTTAATGATCTGTAACAGTTAGAGTATTTAAGTTCTGTAACTGCAATTAGGGCTTGAAAAAGGATTAAGAAGGAAAATCGTGAATTTTGATATCTGCTGAAACCAGGTGTTAAAATAAGTAAATATGTTAAATATATTGGTGAAATTTCTAGAGACCAAAACATTTCACATACAAACATATTCATTATAGGATTTAAAAAACAAACAAATTCAAACGTAGAAACACAACAGCACCGTATGAACGAGTAGTGAACGACGTAAAACGTATATAAAATGAGATCATAAAATAAAAGGAAAGAAAACAAACAACAATTTGAACATGGTCCAGTTAATAGGTCTGCGCAAAATTACAACAATGCAACAATAAAAAAACAACAGGAATTGTTTGTGTAACAAATTATGGATATGTCAAAAACAATTGATACAAAAACAATTGAACGAAAAAGAACAACTCTGCAAAAAATTAGCGGGCGTTTTAATCACACCTTCTAATTGGGCCATGCAATTTGAATAAACTATTTCTTTTTCAATATTATTTTCAAAAGGAAACGAAATACGTTTACTACGGAATTGTGGGTAAATTAACGTGTTTTCGAAAATTTACGGCGTTACGTCCTACGTTCTTACGACTTTGGACCTAATTGTGCTCCTAGCATAAATTAAGTATAATAACTAAAACTAATACATAATATACATACATTAAATAAATATAATAAAAAATTAAGAAAAAAACCAAAAATATATTACCATATTACTCACTTGATAGAATAGGTAAGTATTCTTAAAAATCAAGCGAACATCAGCTATAAATGACGAAATATCCTTATAATGATTCGGGCTAGAAGGATCCAAACGTGTGCGTATAACATCCAATGACATAGGGCTAAAAAAGAAATTAAATTAAAAAATAAGTGTAAAATAAAAAATTCCAAAGACAAACTTACCTGCAAACAATTTCATAATAAGTTGTATTTGATGGTGGTTCCGGTTCACGGAAATGTAAGCTCTGTTCATATTGACAGAACAATTCCAAACAGATGCGTTGCAGTATTTGCAATTCCAAACGACTTAGTTCTCCTGGATTCTTTTGTAAATTATCCGGATTGCTGGCCAATTCCTTGAGATTCACGCACAGTAAACATTGCCAACTTTCACTTTCATCGGGCAGGGAGGATATTGCAGGGATATGACAATTTTGATGGAATACTTTGGGACATTTATCGCAGCACATTAGTTCGCCACCATCCAAGCAAACAGCACACCAATCTTCATTTGGATCATCTTTTTCGGTAGTTTTTGTATTATGAACTTTATTAGTTACGTATTTTTTTTTAGAGGTTTTATTGTTTTTTTTTTTAAGATTATGTGGTTATTTTGTATACAATATGATTTGAATTTTTTTTTTGATTTTTTTTTGGCATGGATTAATTAAAGTTAAGTTTAATTAATTTGTTTTGTTTTGAGAAAAGAAATAAACAAAGCAAAGTTACAAGTAATTATAAAAAACTACACGGCAACTATTTTTAATTACATGGGGAAAATAAATTTGATTTGTTAGCTTTTATTAGAAAAATAAACTTTAATAAATGCAAATAAAAAATGGCCAGTGAATAAGGTACAAATAATTTTAGTTCCAAATGGGTTTTAAAAAAAATATGTAAATATGAATTATATTTAAAAACTTATTTGATATTTTGGGGTCGTGATTAGGAAGAATAACTAAACAAACAAAAGAACTTAAATTGTCGACTTACCTTCTTGTGTATTCGATAAATCTGTGGAACTGTGAACCTGTGGAGATGTTGTTTTTGTACGTCCTTCTGGCAGTACCTGTACACCATTGGAATCTAATTTAGCTATAGTTGCCATTAAATCATTAATGGAATCATCACGTACTTTATCAATTGGCTCAGTAAAATCTTTTGAGGTCTGTAAGATATATATAGAGAAGTATTTTACAAAAGTATGTTAAACTGTTTTATTTTTGAAAACAAAAAAAAAAAAATATTCATTTAGTCCCACTATATATGGGCACCTCATAAAAAAAATTTAGTTTACATCCTTATTTTAATTATTTTGCGTACGTATGAATTTAATTAGGATAATAAGAATTTAATTCACATAATTTATATAAAATTAAGTATATGAAATGAAAATTCTTAAACTATCTCTTTTAGTGTTCAGTTCCAAACATATCAACATCCGACTATGTCTATGTGGTCCTACTTGAAGTTTGAGTATACATAAATACATATGTATGCATACAGAGGCGAACGAAGTTATTCACACATGCTTGACATGTAAAAATATAGTAATATATCTGCTCAATGGATTGCTTAAATGTCACTGTTTAAATTTCATTAAATTTTTAAATTTAGTTATTTAAATAACAAAAAATTTAACATAAATGACTTCAATATTATTCAACGAACAAAAAACGAATATTACCCCCATTTAGGTGAAAACAAAATTATTCACACATTTTGATTCAATAATAGTTGTTTATTAAAATTAAGATTAATTAAAATCTAGTTGCTAAACGTTTTCTTTTTAACACTTTTTATAATTTTTTGTTAAAGAATTTACTCATTTTCTCTGCCACTTGGCCTTGTTAGAAATATTATGCTTTATCATTCTCCTTCTAAGCTCATTCCAAAGATATTCAATGGGAGTGATCGTGGGGGGTTGGAAGAATATGTGGCATATGGTGAATAGCCCACATTGGCACACCATTGCCAATACCAAAATTTTGAACATAGTTTTGTATTGTTTCCTTTAGATACACGTTCTTGTCGATTGTACCATCAATGAAAACTAGCACGTAATTTTTTTATCTTTATTTATTTTTCTTACTTCCATTGGTAAGCTTTTGAGGTCTACCTTTAAGGTCTGTTTCATTTTTAAATCGCTTAATGATGCTGTTAGTGATGAATCTACTTCTATTTACTACATATTTCCACGATTTGTGCAAACAATTTGTTTTGGCAGTACCAATATTCAATCCTATCTCAATAAAATTTACCTCGAAATTTGTTTCCTTTTCCTAAAATATGTATGGGAAAAAGCAAAAATTCGAGGTAAAAAATTATACACGATAAGCGTGATATTTCTCTCAGCCACTGTTGTTTCTTTCTGTTCGGACTAATTTTTACGGCTATTGAAGATTTTGCACAGCGTAAATTCTAAAAATGCCAAGACGCCTACTTCTAACTGTTCTTTTTCTAACAAACAGCGATTCCATATCATAAAAAAAGTTATAATTTTGGCATGAAATTTTTATTGTGTGAATAATTATGACCCTCTTAAAGAAGGCTAAGCGAGAAATTTGCAGTTATAACTTCGTTGGGTTACTATATGTATATGTAGAACTCTTATTTATGAATAATTTACGATAAAATAAAAATTCCTGTTAACGATAGCGGTTTTCTCTCTCGGTAGTAAAGTACCCTTATAGGCCAAATTAATTTTGTTAATTCAGTTAAAGTACTGTGCCTGCATTCATAAAAATATTATAAATTCAATCACTGCAATAACGAAATGTATTGGACTAAAATTTACTACTCTGTGATTGAAAAAATCCAAAAAAAATATGCAATGTTTGGCGTTGAGTTGTGTTTTACACAATTAGGCCCTAAATGTTACCAACATTTTTTTTCATTCTTTTATTATTTTTTTCAACTAAATTATTATTATGGCAACTTTGAAAGAAAAATTTTTGACTCCAAAATTCTTACCTCATGTGTACTAGGACTCGGTGTTTTAGGATTTGTTGATGTTACATTTGGCAGGATTGATACAGCTGGACTTAAGCCCAATGAAGCGGCATTTATTATTGAATTACTGCCATGTGCGGAAATATTGCCACCACCACTGCCACCAGGCATACCATGACCAGCTGAACTACCTGTTGTGGGAGGTGTTGTATTTTTAAGAGTATTTGGTGATTTTAATGAGATTTTAAAATTTTCAGTTTGATGACCATTGGCAAACCTCATTAAATTGGGACCTTGTTGGGAGCAACCTATATAGGAGAAGGAATAAAAGTTAAGAAAAAAAAATTGGAATTAATAACTGATTTAGAAGCATAGCACAATCACAATTACTTTGAGCAGATTGAGGTATATGCCATTTGGCCATATGCATACCACTACCGCCACCGCCACCGCCGCCTCCTCCAGCGGCGCCGCCACCACTTAATTGTGGTGAGGTTTGGGGATGGCCAGCATTAAAACCTGGCTGGGTTCCGTGAAACCCCATGTTCTAAAAAAGAATTAAATAACAAATGTTTTAAATTTTAAACCCTCATTTAAGAAATAAAATTTACATTTTGCATGGGATTATGATGAATTTGTGGTCTCTGCATGGCATTTGGTGATGGTATTTGACCTTGACCCGATGATGCCATTGCTGCCACAGCCGCTTGCTGTTGGGCATGACTGGACATACGTTGGTATGATTGGAATCGCGCTGCGGCCGCTGCTGCTGCGCTATTATTCATAAAGTTTGGATTATTTGGTCCACCAGGCGGCGTGGGTGCGTAATTCTGATGCTGCTGACCCGGTGGACCGCCCATAAAATGCTGACGCATTTGTGGACCCATTTGTTGTGGTGACGGAGCTCCCTGAGGTCCTCCCGGGTAACTGGGTGGTCCATTAAAAGGTGGCATATGTGGAGGTTGATTGGGACTTTGAGCAGCTTGATTATTTAATAAACCCCTAAGGCTTATGTCTAAAATGCAAATATTAGTTAATATATTCATATTTTGTTTAATTAAGCACATTCTATAGTAAATTATTTAAGCTTACCCATATTTTGTGGATGTGTCGAGGAACTAACATGAGGCTGCCCTTGCCTTTGCATTGCTAATGAGGGCGGTAAGCCACCATAACGCACTGTGAATGGCAACAAAGAAAATAATATAAATTTGGTTAGAAACTCGATTCAAGTTTAAGAGAAATACTAAAAGTGTTTATTTTTTGAACGATTTTGTTGCCTACCCTTACCTGGCCCTTCAGCAGCAAAATTACGGTTCATTTGCATATTGTGCACATGTTGTTGCGGCGAACTGCTGTTATAGAGGCCAGGACCATTTTGTGGGCCAAATCCTGCTGGTGGTGGTGGTACTCCCGGTGACATTCCAGCTTGCATTCCCGGCGGCATACCGGGTCGTAAAGGCGGTGCCATATTAGGACTTGGTTGCTGACGTTGTTGCTGTTGGGGTGGTGGTGATGGCTGTGGTGGATAAGGTTTGCCATCGACAAGTATATTACCAAGGCGCGAAATTTCTAAATAAAAAATTAAAGTTTTTAACAGGATAAGAAACAAACGATAAAGAGATATTATTAAAATTGTTATTCGAAAATATATTTTTATAGATTTGGATTTCAAAACGAAAATGTCTTAACACACCTTTTTGTAATTGTTGTATTTGACACATTTGTAAGTCAATACGTAACGGTATATCGGGATTGGGTATATCAGCCCTTTGACATTTAAGCTTTTGTAAGTGTCTAACTAAAGACTTTTTGCTCGATAATATAGCATAATCGCTTCCCTTGTCCAATACATTTGCAATAAAATCAATACAATAATCCGTGTTATCAGAAAGCGAAATAAGCGAGTCCCTCTTGTCAACCAACAATTTCAATTTGCCATCACAAACTTCATTCAAACGCATTACTAATTGTTTGCCACGCATATTAACCGTATTCGTAATTGTCACAACCATGGCGGTTATTTCTTTGATCAATTCTTTCTTCTTATCCGAAATGACTTTTTGACGTTCGGCAATGACTTGCATGGCCGAGGTGAGTAAGAAACGTTTATAATTAATTTCCGCTACCATAGAAGTAATTGCATGTCTGGTTTCAGTGGCAATTTCATGAGCAAACTTATATTTATGATCACGATGATCGCTTAGCTGACAATCTCGACATGTTAGTTTTTCGCAGGTCTCACAATACAGCGATAGCTTCTCCTGAGGATGCAATATGCACATGTGCAATTTGTCAACAGCCGAACTGGGCAATTGCTCGTTGTTAGCCTCCTCTTTGGGTTTGATGGTGTGGTCCTTGGTTATTTTCAAACGTTGATGAGCCTGCACACAACTATCACATATATATTCGGAACAATCGACACACCATGATGTGGCTATGTTATTGTCCGAACAACTGCTGCATGGTATATTGTTTGAGGTTTTTGAACCGGTAGAGTCATTAGGATCCGATGACATTTCACCAGCACCGGTGCAATGTTCAATTAAAAATTGATTATCAATTATGAATTCATTCTGAGAGGCCATATTACAAATGGGACAGTGTATTAACGGGGGCATAGTACGATCTAATTCTGCGAATTTCGTGCTCATACATTGTGAACATGTGACATGTAAACATTCTAGTAATTTGGGCCGATCATTAATGCCTAAAGTTTGTGCGCAAAATACACATTTTGTCGCAATGGGCTTGGAAATATTCGATGATATTGAGGTCGATGTAGATTCAGACTGTAATGAGAAAGAATTCATAAGCAAATTAGCTAAAAGGATTTATTTTTAGGTGAATAATATCTTAAATAATTATTATAATACTTTTATTATAGAATAAATAATTGATTTCTATTTATATAAATGGGTTTATAAGCTAACTAAAAGCTATTAAAGTAATTAATTAATTTCTAAACTAAAGATAAGTTTCAATATTATTCTTGTTATATGAAAGATAAGCGGATTTATCTTATCTTTTTTGCTTGTTTTCATTTTAAAAGCCACATTGGTTCTTATCTAAGTAAATAGGTTATCTTAAAACTTATATTTTACAACAATCTTATCTAAAGGACTTTGATCATGAATCAATTAAAATGTCATATACAAAATTGAAGTGAAAAGGTATTGTATAAACAATTTAATCTTGTTAAGTGCTTAAAAAATAAATTTAAAATTTTTTTTATAAAAATTCGAAAATTGTTTAGGTTATAGTGTTGATTAAAAACATACTATACTAAAAACTAACGCAAATATTATTTTAAGATCTGCACACTTACATTTTAGGTTAAACATTTTTCGATTTCATAACAAAATATGAAAGTTATTGAAAAGATTTTGAAATTTTTAATACAAATTTGATTTTAAATCAATCTCAAGTTCATCAAATTGAATTTTCATTAAATTATTTTAATGAAGGATGGAATTTCAAAACATGAAATGAAATAAAATTTATTGATAATTTTTATTCTTGACTAGTCTAGACTGACAGCGTTCGCAGTAGCTGACAGCGTAAAACTGCAAAGAACTCTGTTGATGAGAATGTAGTTATTCTCGAAACATGTACGTTAGACCCGAGTTCAATCTCTCGTTCAGTCAAGATTAAAAATTATCAATAATTTTTAATTAATTTCATGTTGTAAAATTCTTTCCTTCATTAAAAAATTTTAATTTTAATGAAAATTAAATATGATGAACCAGAGCCTGATTTAAAATAAAATTAAATTTAGATTAAAAACTATTAAAAGTTCGATTAACCACAAAGAAATTTTTAAATCAAATTTCTAAAAATAAAATTATGTTCTTACTTTCAAGAATAACCGTTATCATAACTGTTAAACTGTTTATCACGATAAGACTTTCAACTCCAGATAATTCTAGTTAAGTTTAAATGGTGTCGTTTAAGGAATGTTTAGATTATGCATAAAACCAGACATATGGAATCCAAAAAATTGTAAAATTGTTATTTTAGGACGGGACTCACTCTCCTACACAATCGATCATATTATTCACACGAAAATCTGACAGAATTATATCCGACATAAAAAATGTCTACAAAATCTGTTGTCATTAACACACTATCGCATATAAAAGATGCAGAATCATATGACTCAACTACTTTACAAGAAAATGCAACTCTGATTGCATAGAATTATTATTTTATAAACATTTTCCTAATCATTTGCGAGTCGGACAGACTTGTCAAAAATATATATCACTCAATTTAATTTTTAGAGCACTATCATACTTTATGAGCACACACGATTTTTTTTTAACAAATCGTACGACTGAATTTGATAACAAGAGCTTTAGTTGCCATTTGTAATATTTTTAAGATTATCTTTGGCTTGGTTCTTTAAACTTTAATTCATATACATCTTTTCAAACAAGAATTAAATGCAGAAACTTTAATTATGATTTTTATTGCAAAACCTATAAAACTGAAAGCGATAAGATATCCTCTATGACCTTTAACAGTACAATATATACATACATACATATATTTATAATACAAAAAACTTTAATCTATTACGAAATCTTATGTTTCCGTTTGAAAAATAATGGCTGTTAGCCATAAAGGCGATAATAAATTTGAAATAAAAAAAAAAAAAATGCTTTTAACCTCTGACCTTTCTTATCTCAAATTGAAAAATAATGTAAACAAACATACAACAATTTAACGGTGCCTTAAATAAAAAAGGCATAACTCCTTTGTTTGTTAGCATACAGGGGAAGAAAAAAAAACGTATTCAAATCCGTAGAATTTTAGATTTAAAAAAGTTTTAATAACATTTTTAATGAAAAGTTCAACAAATCTTAAACTATAGCCACCTGAAATTTTCAAGAAAATTGCATTTAGCATATGTCTATCAGAATAAAACAAAAACGCTATTTTGAAAACAATTGAGCTACGCCTCTTTTATATTAAGTCATCGATAAGTACTTTTAGATGTATGTATGTATATGTATGTAATGTTTTTAAAGTTATATGTTCTATTTCATACTACTTCCAATCACTGTATTTTAGTGTAAACATAAATAACCAAACAAAAATAACAAAACATGACTCTCACTAAAATAAATCAAGCATCCATCGAAAAGTTTTTCTTTACAGTTTTGTTAGTGCTTGTGTTTTCAAAACAAGTAGAATGAATACGAGTATCAACAAAAATCCGACAATGAAATAAAGAAACGATAAATCACAGCAAAAACATCTAGTACAATAGAACACAAATTAAAAACGTAAAAATATTAAATAGCAGTGTAATTAAATAATTGCATTAAGGGCAGTTTAAATAGCAAAATAAAACAATAAAAACAAAACTATTCAAAAAGGCAAGGAACCTTAAGGTATGTTTAAGCCTAACAAATATTTGACGATAAAATACAGGAAAATAGTGCCCAGTTAATTGATCAAACTTTAGCTTTATTTTTTACAATTTCTATGTATTTACTAAACTTTATTTGTAAGTAGATAATTGTATAATGTAATTTTGAAACTGTTCATTGATGTTTTATCTAGACAATCGTTTTGCAAAAGGAAATTAAAAATTATACGAATTTAATAAATTTATTATTTGAGATATTCTCCCAAATTTATTTTAAATGAGTTTTCATTTCTTGGTGGTTAAAAGCATGTCTATAATAATCAGAAGACTTCAACCATATTTTCGGAAAGTTGCAAACAAAAGCTCTTAGCCAGGATAATATATTTCAAATTATGTTGTTTCAGCATTACATAAACTAATAGCAATATGAACATGCTTTTTGTATTAAATATTTGACAATTCGTCGGTGGCAATTTAAAACTTACATGCCATTGTTTGATTTCTTTAATTTAGTTTTTAAGATTTTGGTGTTTTAATAAATAGAACTGAAGAATTTTTTCAATATTATTGATTCCTCCGGAATATTGTAGTTTTAAGCATAAAGATATTCAAGAACTACTTAAGAGTTTTTAGTGCCTTAACGGGCATTCCGTCCTCGGTAACACAACGGGCTAATATTTCATCCAATGATTAATTTTTGCCTGCGTATTTTAGGAAAGTTTTACTTGTCGTCTATTTAAAACTAATTCGAACGGAGTAAGTTTTATTTTGAGTTAATTAATGTCAAGCATGAGGACTAATTATAGGTGATTAATAAGTCGTGGTGGGGAAGAACCTTCGCAACTTATTATTTTGGGGCACTTCAGGCACCTACGTTGTCTTTTTGATCCCTTTGGAAATATCTACAGAGGCATATATATAAAAATATATTTAATATTTCGAATACTCTCGCAGAAATTACTATTTAACGGAACACTTATTTGTAGCATTTTGAATTGTTTTTGGCTTTTCTTTACAAGAACACACGCTTTTATAATCAATTTGTATTTACATTGTTCATAATGTTTTTTTGACTTTTGTTACATTTTGTTTTGACATTCTTCATAAAAGTTAAGTTTGCTCAATATTCAATTAGAAAAGTACTTACATTACGGGTACATTTACAACATGAGTAAGGAAAACGTATATACTAGAGATGAGCGATATTTCTGTACCTGTGATTTAATCACTGTTACTGAAAAATCACGAATCACAGTTGTGACCAAATTTGTCAAGTAACAGGTACTTTCTAAGTCGTTCTTTTTGTATTTTGTTACATATACAAATTTATGATATTTCACTGTTTGTATGGGTAATAGCTTTTTTTGAATGAAATGTCGAATGATAATGCTGTTCCTTTCATTCTCTCTTCTATCTTATTAGAATTTTTTAATGCCAAAATTTATTTGTTCAAGTATGTATGTATATGAAAGTAAACAGATTTGAAAGCTCTTACAATTTGTTGTTGTTTCTTTGTAAAGTGCTTACAAAAGCTTTTGCAAAAGCTCGCGCATTGTACATATAGCTTGGCCGCAATTGCTATAAAAGAACATAAAACTGATAAACCGTGATCACAATCACAGTTTAAAGGAGCAGTGATTTTTACATCACATTCACTAATCACGATGATCTTTAAAAATCACGGGATCGCTCATCTCTAGTATATACATTACACATTATTAAACTTACCGGTTTATTATTCCAAAATAACCGGTTTATTCGATATTCGAAAAATTGACATTTTAAAATAACCGGCTTGGATAGAATAAAAATAATCGGTTAAAACCGGTCGAATAATAACCATTCGATCTCCTTGTAATAATTAGCAATTCATATGACGATATGCATAAAAAACCCCCAAAAGTGTCTCTCATGCAAGTTTGTCTTTGGTCTATGTCGACAATAAAACATTCAAACTTGTTTTGAATGATCTATTTCAGTTTCAATTTTCTATTTCATCTTTGTTCTGATTCAGCTTTACTTTATTCCAACATTGTTCTATTGCAGTTTTGTTCTTTTCTTCAATAATTTTATCGTAAAGCAAAACAAATAAATTTAAATGTATGTGTTTTATAAGATAAGATCGTGTACACACACTATTTTAAATTTAATAAGATTGCTTGTAAGCCATTTTCTTGTGCTTGTGCAGCTCTTTAGAATGAATGTACGTATATAAGAACAAAAAAGACAATCATAATTTTGTTCATACATACTGGTTCGTATATGGAAAATATTGTAATCAATATTTAACGTCCTAATTCTTCTCTTGTGTTTGCTGTCGTACTAGAACCCTTATTCGGAAGCACATTTTTATAAGGGTTAGGTGAAATAATAGGTCTTTTTGGCTGATTTATATGTATAAATTATTTGAGTTACAATTCATTAACTAAGCTTGATTTTATGGACCCAATCGAACCGAAACACTGAATTCTGAAGGACCCTGGTTTAAGGGCCTGATGAAATAATCGACCGATTTGGCTCATTTTCAGTAATCAGTACTTATTGTATATTAAATATACCTAAGCCTAATTTTAAACTCCTACTTTATATAGCATGGGAGCTACTGTGCCAAAACTATTATTTAAGATAGAAAAAGGGAGTTATTTGTCTATAAGTCGGTCAGTTATGAAACGATTACGCTAATCTACCAGTATTATATGTACTAAATTTATTTATAGTGAATATCCACTTTTATAAAGAGATAAAATAAATCACTCTTTTAAAGAGACTTCAGAAAGTGAAGTTTATGGGTAAAATTTCGAGGCAGCCGTGGATTTTTATGTATATGTATATCAGCCATTAGTGAACCGATCTGGCTGAATTTTGCAAACTTTTCCAGACTATATGTGATAGAACCATATTAAAACCTGTTCCCATTCATATCCGAAGCCTTTGAAAAATCCATTTCAAAGCGGTCAGACATCGGTTAGTCAACTCCGCTACTTATAAGAATATTTTTAATTTAAAGGGCCTAATTACAAACAGATTGACAAACTTATACATATGCATATGCCCTATGCATTTGTGGTGAAGGGTATAAAAATAAGATAAGTATGTAAATTACTTTCTTTTAATTCAAATTTAAATTAATAAAGAGTATTACTCTTGCAACTTGTGTAGACCGGGTAAAATGAAAGAAACAGTTTGTATTTGTAGCACAGAAAGAAGTGTATGCTGTTGTAGTTTATAGCTTGTGCACTGGGGTCTTGCTCTTGATGTTATTGTTGTTATTGTTGTAGTTGTAAGTTATTCACCATTTTGTGTTTTGTGACAGCTTAAGATTGATTAGTATTATCTTGTGAGTTTTTCGCACACATAAATCTTATTGATTGATTATGTTCCTTTTTAAATGTAGACAATCCAGTCATACTACATGCAAGTGTATATGAATAAACGTGTACATATATAATATAGTAAAGTACATAATATAAACAAGTACAATACTTCAGATTTAAATTCTAAAGTACTTTTATTAATTTTTAAATTTTTTTTATAATTAATTTATTTTCTATTTTAAACAAATTTTAACTTTTTTATTTAACACAGAGATTTTTTATTTTAATTTGTTTTCTATTTATGTATTTACATATGTTTGTATGTATTATAAAAGAAAAAAATTATAATGATTAGAAAAAAAAAATAAATTTAATTACTTATCTTTTTATTTTCGTGCCAGTTTACATTTGTCAAAGTAACAGCTGCCTGTCATTCATTGACATGTAAAGACTCAAATAGATGTGGCCATTTGATATGACTAATTGCTAAAACAAAAATATCATGTGTTTCAAAATTACGTTTCATTGAACATAAAAGCGTTCAAGGAAAAGGGATCAATAAACTTTTAAAGTAAAAACAATATAAACATACATATGTACATATATATTTTTATGTAAAAATGCAACTCTGGAAGTTTCATTTGGCGTTATTATAAAATGTCTATATAAATATTGTATTTATATTGATAAAGTGAAGATAGGTCGATTAAAATTTATTTATTCTGGCTGGTTTTGAACTCAGTCATTAAGTCAAAATAGTTGTTTTTTATAGTCCTGAAATTACTAAATAATCATCAGGGTTTTTAATCGCCTTTCACTCTCTCTACTAGGAATTAAGAGTTCCCATATCAGTGTTAGCCGCAATATATTTGAAATCAAACAATTAATCTCTTGACATGTTTGTCTTCAGCTTTATCACACGAAATTGCAGCCAAAGATATTTCTTTAAGACGCATACGAACAACACCCGGGAGAGATTTAAATTTTACTTTGCCAGCCACTTTATCATTTACTAGAGGCCCCACCCATGAAATATTTAAGTTTTATGCAATTTAAGCTTCCTTGTGTTTGTAAAGAAATAAAAAGCTATTGCAAGAATTAATCCGTTCGGATTTGACGGATTGTAAGATATTTTTAGCGTCGAACTGAAGCGCATTGTACACTTCGCTTGAAGTTCGGGTTAGTACTACGGTGGGGGTTCTGTTAAGTGGAGCTCCATGGTAAAACAATGGATTATTGAGTCTAATTAAGTCAGATGGATACTGACTTCCTTTTCTACACAATTTTGATTAAAAAAAATTTGTATTTTTCCCTGAGGACTAAACACAACATTAATCCCAATAAATTTCGCAAACAGAAAAACTCAACAGGGCATTCAGTGAGCCATCCCTGGGACAATCCATTTTCTGAAAGAACCGCATAATAAAATAACAACGACTGCGCTCTTACACTGCCGCGAGCTGCAACCCTCGATCTTATGCGTTTAAGCCAGTAATGGGAAAATTTGGAATTTCTCGGCACGCGTGTTCGCGAGAATTCTGCTTGTGCTACGTCGAAACACGTACACTATAAAATTCTCTTTAATGAATATATGTATATATTTCTCTCTAAGTGAGGACCGAAACATTATTAGATAAACGCCCACTATTTGAAAACATTCGACAATTTAGTTTAGAGAGTATGAATGCATCTTAAGGGCGTTTCACACTATAACCCAAGTAATACGTGAACCCAATGTGTTATAAAAATTACAACAAAAAAAAAAAAAAAAAACGTTAGATATTTTATAGCCCATCAGACTTAATCAGTTTTAAAAATTTTTCTAAACAATAAGAGTTTCCATTGTATCAGCGTTATGTTTTACAAAAGCACAAAAAGAAAATCTGGAATAGAAATCTGAAATTGTGTTTACATCATTATACTCTTATTTTTTTTTTATAATAAATAAATGCAAAACATGAGCTGCCTTTTCAACAATTAAATGTTAACGTTCGCATAGAAAATTTCAACGAAAAACAATCAATTCCAAAAATATTTTCCATATAAAATGCTATACGAACGTTAATGTTCGAAATTCTTGAACAGGCAAAAATAAAACGAGCTTAAATGTTCAAGTGCTTTCTTTTTAGTTTTAAATAAATTAAATACACACAATAGTATTAAATAGTATGAAAAAAGTACGATGGGATTTACTTTTCCATCCTCGAAGAAAATAGCAAAAACAGCTTTGTTTATTTAAAATGTGTATTAGGGTGAAAACAAAATGGAATGTAATCAACATAATATTCGCCGTCATATCTAAATTTTTTTGGATTTTCCATCCAGCATCGTCGGCGTCACACATACAAAAACATTTGCACTAATATGTACTACCATAGCGCTTGATGAGAAATGCTTGACCGTGTACGGACTTCTTTTGATACACGTATTTTGACTTTCGTGATTTACCTCATTATATTTTATTCTTACAAGTATTATGTTAGGAACACAATTGGGACGAACGACGATTTTCGCCCTATACGGCGTATTTTCTAGTAAATATTCGCTGTGTAAATTCCAGCGTTGTCAACTTAAAAATTTTAAAACACACCGAAATGGAGAAAAAACGCGCCATTTAAGGAAAAACGCACCAAGTTTTAAATTTATTAAAATTTTTCTTTAGATAATACCAATTATCTACAACAACAATACCGTTTAACTTTGTGCTTATGATTTGGTACGTCTTAAGCACCATTACTTGTTGTTCTTATTCTGATCTGTAAAATTGTTAGTAAAAATTTTGCACTGTTGAATTTAATGGTATTGAAACAGGTGTATTTTATTGTTCTAAGATTTTTTGCTCACACTGAAACAAAAAGTTGTGTTGAATTTGCTTTGGTGCCACCAAAAAATTAAAAAAACGCTCCGAAATTTAAAAATAAACGCACCAACAAAGGAATTTTTCGCGCACAAAATTTAAAAAAGCACCCAAAATGTTGCGAAACGCACCGAGTAGACATCGCTGATAAATTCGTAGTATGAAGAACAATAATGACGAAAAAATAACAGCTGTCACAATTGAGAAAGTCGTTTACTTTTTGTAAAAAAAGAGAGTACACAAAAAAACATACCAAAAATACAACTAAAATAGGTTTAAAGGTAATTATTTTGTAAACATATTTATTTTAAATTATATAAAATAAAACAATTATTAAAGTAAAGTAAAAACAACTTTATTTACTGAAACACTTGAAAACTAAAACCAAATATGGCTACCTGGTACTGATTTGTTCGTCGTTCGTCGGCGTAAAGGGGTCTGTACACGGTCAAAATGCTTGTCATGCCGGCGAATTCACTCGTGTACGTGTGCTGGACGTAATATTAGCCGTCATATCTAAGTTTTTTGATTTTCCATCCAGCATCGTCGATGTAACACATACAACCACATTTTCACTAATACTACCATAGCGCTTGATGAGAAATGCTTGACCGTGTACAGACCACTTAAGAAATATCGTGAATAATTTCGGCAGACGTCGCGACGCCAGATGGTGTTTTGATATACACAATATGTATGTTTTATTTTTGTCGACGAATATTCGCGGCAAAAAATTTCTCGTTTGCCCACTTTTGTTCCTTACATTATGAAATATGAAAGTATTAAAGTCTTAAACGCCCTTAAGAGATTTTGCGGGGACTTTCATGCTTTTTCCATATTAGAATTTATGAATATTAAATTTTATTTTACAAAACTCATCACAAAATGATTATATTATTAGGTCTAAATTAAGAGTTTGTCTGCGAACAAATAATTTCATAAGCAGCTATTAAATGTTTTTTTTTTCAGGTTAAATACTTTTCAACAAAATCATAAAAGGTCACACCTTGATTTTATTTTTGGAGAGGTCAAGTTCGTTATTTCTTTAAAAAAATATTTCATAATTTTAACAGCATTAAAATCTGATAAAAATTAAGAATTTTCAATGTTTTTAAAAGTTTAAAGAAACCATATTTTTTTTATATACATATGTATGAACACAATTCTTTAAAGAATGTTTTTTTTTTTTTTTTTTTTTTTTTTTTTTTTTTTTTTTGTTCATTTTGTCTGTCTTATCAATCATTAGTCAGTCAGAGACAAAGAGAAGAGATTTATTATGCATCCTTTCAAATTCCATAATTGAAATTTTAACAATGCAATTTATAATGAAGGAAACATGATATTTAGATGACTTTTTATAAAATACACGAACGAATGGAAAATTGAATTCATTTTGGAAAATTCAAGAAACCATATGAATAATTTATAATTATAGTACAGAATAGTAATACATTTCGTACTTGATCAACAAGAGGGTACTAACTCAAAATTATTATTTGTTCACTTTTTGGCAAAAATCTACAAGTAATCGTCATATCTACCCGCTGTAAAAATATCGTGCTATTTTGTCTACCTTTTTGATAATGAAACGGTTGGTTTAAAAATTCTTTTTCATACGCCTTTAATATTAAATTAAAAATTGTTTTGTTTCTACTAAAAAAAAAATTTAAATTTAAAGTTAATATCCTCTTTATGATCCAGTGCGATATGTTATTTAAAATATGAAAGATATAATATTATTATTATTATTACGAAAACTAAAATAACAAAAAAAAAAAAAAAGTTTTAATTTAATAACAATTTTAAAAAAATATTAAATTAGAAAATATATAATACCAATAATGTCATATATAATAATTTTTTTTTATATAAAGGGTGATTATTTTTCTGCCATTTGGTATTTAAGTGTAAAAAAGGTCCATTTTTTACACTTACAATTACGGAGTTTGTAATTGTAAATGCAGCAAACGTATCCGCCGAGGCCACAGAAGTGACGGCACCTATTGAAGCTTTACAAATTAAAGACGAATTAGCCGAAACAATAACTGCTGAAGTGAACACTAACGACATACTAGAAAACAACATATGACAATGCCCAGTAAGGTTTGCCCTTTCACTATAATAGACTTATGCTATGTTCGCAGGCAGCTTTTTTCGTAATTCACTCTCTCATTCGTAATTAACATAATTCGCCATAAAAAAATTTTAAATTAGAAAGCAACAACAAAATTTCAAAATATTTATGACTTTGTTTTTGCTTTCAATACAATTCTTTGGCGTTGCGTTATACATGAATAGGGCCCAAAACTCGTTTCGTGTCTGTTTGACAACCCCTCTTTTCTTCTCTAAACTGATCTGCTACAAACAAAATAAACGTGTTTGTCCCTCTAAAACAACAAATAAATTTACGAAATAGGAATTGTTAAAATAATGAGAAATTTTTAAATTGTTGCTTGCTTTTGTATTCATTTACAAAGCCAAAAATTTTCATAAATGTAAGAAGAGTTGTTGAATTATGAATATGCCGTGTGAACAGCGTAATTCGCAATCGTCATTCGAAGAGCGAACAATTTACTTCAAAATGCCGTTCGACCATAGCATTATAAACGAACAACGCTTGCGAATTATTGAGTTGTATTATTAAAATTCGTGCTGTGTGCGAAATTTGTTTCTTAAACTACGCCCAATTTATGGTTATAATAATAGTCTCTCCGCCAAGATCATGTGATTAAACCCCACTAGACTTTTTATGGGGATACCTTAAGTTTTTTGAGTACAGGGACTAACAGCCATCCACAATTCCACCCCTGGGCAACTTTTACATGAAATAATCTTAAAAAAGTAAATGGCAGACATTCATTTATCGCTCAAAATAAATACATATTTCATTCAGTTTTGCAAATTTTCTGTTGAAGCCCAAACGGTTAAAAAATCACCCTTTATATATTATATGGGTGTTGGCTGTACTACGGTTTCTATACTCACTCCCCAATTCAATGAACGTTCATTTAGACGGCAACATCAGCAAGCAACGTACTAGATGGAGTATGGATGGATGGCATGCAGCGAAGTTTGTACGATGGATGATGAATGGTTTTTATGTCGTGAGATGTTGCCAGTGGCAATCATTACGAAAAGTTGGTAAATGGCGTTTTTCGCTTAATACTAAAAGCATTTTTTTAAATTATTAATTTTTTTTTTTTTTTTTAACAGATAAAAATTGTTTCACTCGTTTTTGAACAACAAAAAATAATGTTTTTTTGGAATTTTTATACTTTATCAATTTAAGTAAAATAAAAATAAAAATGTTAATATATCATAAAAGTTTTTAAATTTATAGAACTGTAATTGAAAAATTGTTTTTAAAAACTGTTTTTTTCTTTAGTTTTTGTTACAAACAAAAAAAAAACTTTCTCTTTATCTATGTTTAATAAAAACTTAAGAAATTTGTGTACACTTTAAAAAACGTGTTAAATGCGTTATAGTTTTTAACTTGCATTTTATACATTAAACTAATTAATTTTCATTTGTCATGAACAAAATTATTAGTAGGAAATATATGACGATAAAATAAAAAATAAATCTAAATTAAATGAAATTTAAGATAATAGGTATTTAGAAAAGAAATAAAATCATGTTATTTGTGATAAACAAATATGTGTTCTATGCGCATTAAATATGCATTAAAAACTTGAAAATTTTCCCTAAAAATTATTAAAAGAATATGCCCAAAAAGCCAGGGGATTTTTTGTATTCCGATGCGAAAGTCAATGCGACTCGAAAATATATAAGTGCGAACAATTGCTATTCTACGTTACGATGTTCGCATTCGGAATGCGAAAAAGTGGCAAGCCGGTATTCTGCAATGCGAAAACACAGTGTCAAAATCGAAAGATATATTCGACGGTAAAACAGCATTCGCAAAGTACAAAAATGTAAGTGAAAGATAATATTTTATTTATTTATTCTTCAAATTAAGCAATAAATTATTATTATTATTATATAATAATAATAATAAAAAATAATAAAAAATAATATGCCTACTTTAATTGCTTTTAATATACCGGGAAAAAACAAAAAGACCTTTTAAGTTATTTTTTTTTGGCTAATTTTGCAACTTTTTTAAAAATTCAAGTAAATAAATTTTTTAATCAAAACCACAAACATTTCTTTTAATTTTAAATTTGTTATTTGTGTTGCCCTGATTTGAAATAAAATAAAAATGTCTTATTATGAGGTTAACCCCAATTCACACAGTGGATACAAGAACCATGATTTTCTTTTATTTATCTTTGAAACTCCTACTTCTACTCTTACCTTACGCTGCATTTACACATGAAAGTAATTTCATGAAATTTCTGTATACGTATTACAAATAAAGATTTTAATGAAATAGACGACTTTCTTGAAAATTTTTTGTTCGATTACACAGGAAAGTGCAATGAAAGTTCATTTCAAAAATGTCGTCAAAGCGAAAAGTTGCAAAAATTATTTTACTTCTAGAATTAAAAACACTAGAAATGGAAAGTATATGTATGATTTATTATTCATATCCCATAAAATTGGGTATGAACGATATAAATTTATTAATTTAATTCTACTTTGGTGGTGTAATTTTGCCTTTATTTGTGTTGTTTTGTTTACTAACTAATTAGAGTTGCCAAAGTTATCACATACACAAAATGGCAATAGTTGGAAATAATTATTATTGTTAACTTTTTTATGACATTATTGTTATAAAACACATAAATTTTAATTTTTTATGTATATTTGAAAAAATATCATATATATCCATACATACACACAAAAAAATTCATAGGTAAAATTACCTAAAAAAATATGGTACAATATTAACTAAGCGCAAGGGAAGCATGGCATTATCTAAGTTTCTAAGGAAATTTCTATGTCCGAAAATGTATCTTAATATTTTGTTTAAATTACTTAAGAACTTTGTAATTTTACCAATGACAGCAAAGTTATTTTATATTTGTATTTTTGGAAAATTATTTAATGGCGATTTCTTTTCTGAGAAAGATGTTGCATATTTTACCCTCAGTTTTATTTAAGGTGTTTATATTGCCCTGTTTTACATCTTTGGTACTTCTACTTTGTTCAGTTTTTTAGTTACACACCTTAACTAAAATTAACTTCCTTTTTCATTTCATTGTAATATGTTATTTATCAATTCATAATGTATAACAATTAACTAAATTATCTACTGAAACTTTTTACTTGTATGTCTTTCTAAATCTATATATCGCTCATTTTGCTTGCTTCACTTGGAAAAAATAACGGCACATTCTCTTCAAACGGGGAAAGTATAAAATATATAAAGATGAATTTTATACACAATATAAAGAAAAACATAGCGATTAATTTTTCATCACTACCTAATTTGTGCGATAAATAACGAAATGCTTCTTGTAAGTTTTAGATGCGACCATTATTATCAAATATGTTCGCCTTGGTTAAATTACCTAGATTATTCTTTTGTATGTACAAAATAAATTAAATTTACAGTTATACTTTTTTTGTGTGTACAAAATAAATTAAATTTACAATTATTATTTTACCACAATCCAGTTAATTTTTATAAGTCTGTTTAGTGGGCAACAGTGTTTACCGCTCTGTCATTTTACTTTCAGAAAGTGTCAAAAAATTACTTTCTTGAAAAAATCGTTGAAAGCTGAGTGGAAAGTAAAAAAAATGTGAGTGTATTAGTGAAAAAGTGTGAGTGTATTGCGACTTTCAAGAAATTACTTTCACGTGTAAATGCTAGGTTAATGCTAAATGTATAAGAGCAGTGTTGCCAAAAATGTAAGTCCAAAAATCGCTTAATTTACTGGATAAAGTGGCTAAACAATGGCTTAAAACTTTTTTGTTTAAAAAACCCATTTAAATTCAATAACAAAGCAATAATAGTTCAATAAAATTTTTTTACAATGAAATTGTAAATAGAAATCAATTAGTTACATAAGAATAAACGTAATTTAAATATTTTTGCATTTAAAAAATTAAATCATCGATAAAGTCGATGTCGTAATTGCTCATCTCATAGGAATCACTATTAGTTTTAAATATTTTGAAGGTAAATCATAATCATGACAACATTTACCAAACCTTTTGAAATCAAATCTACAATAAAAAATTAAAAAAAAAGACAAAATATATTGTATTGTTATGGTAAAAATATTTCCCTCATTTATAAAATCGAATTAACGGTTGATTTTTACAGTAACATTTACCTATTTCTCACTTTATCCCTCTCTTATTCAGCATTCGACCATGGAAGTGAGAGCAACTTTATAGTAAATTCTGAAGTGTCTAAAAGTTTTTTGTTGCCGCCTGCAAATTTATATTGAAATATTTACTTTCACCCAGAAAGAAACGTGTTGTTTGTGTTGATCATTTTTTAAATTTAATATTGGAATGAATACTGTTCCTTTATTTTGAAAGATTCCTTTATTTTCATCATCATCGTTTATAGCGATTTTTAACATTTATAAAAGTTGTGAATTAAATTAAATGCGTTTATAAAGTTATTATTGGGAATAAAAAATTTATTATTAATAAGTTTTTTCTATGTGGTGCTAAATTCCCAATTTTTATTTTTGATAAATACACTGAAGCAACCAGTGAAATGCGCATAGAAACTAGATTTCCCTCAACAATAAATTTCAGTGTATTTATCAAAAATGCGTCTTAGTTGTTAAAAACGATTATTTTACATTTAGCAATTTTATAAATTTTTATAAGAAAATTTTAATTATTATTTTAAAGGAAAACGGCAAGAAAATGATATGGCTAAACAAGTTGAAAAATATCTAAAAAAAAAAAAAAAATATGACTAATGGCTAAACTCTTTGGTTTTCATGGGTTACTGCGTATGTCTTAAAATCAAATTTTTCAGGAGAGCGGAAAAAACCTTCTAGATCGAACTATGGGCGAGGTATGGAACTTTTTGAAATTGGCATTAGCTAAAAAACTCGTAATTGGTCCATATTTTTTCAGAAATTTTAAGAACCATATAAAGAGCGTTTAAAATTATGCCGTATGGCATCAGCATCTCAAAATTGAAAAAATTGACATACGCGGTTACCCATGAAAACCACAGAACTCATCTTTTTACTGGCTAAACAAGATAAAAAATGGCTAAATCTAGCCACTTAATGGCTAATTAAGCTCTTAATGCAGTACTTTTTAAATGGTTAAATATAGCAAGAAAATGATTCTGTAAATATTTCAAATCGATATTTTAATTGTAACACGTGCCGTATTAAGCTTTAATTTAGTTATTTACATATATGTAAAATTGAAACATTTTTATACCGACTCCGGTATAAAAATCTCAACTCCGACTCCAACTCCACAGCCCTGATTTAAACAATGGCTTTTAAGCATAGTTTTTTGCAGGGTTGATTTTTTAACGTAAAATATTTGTATGTTTTTTGAAAGTAAAACCATGGAAAACAGACATCGTGATGTTTTCTCTACACCTCTTCCTTCTCTTCCCCGCTCTTCTAACAAAAAAAAAAAAAAAAAATGTTCATGATGTTTAGTCATGATTAAAAATCATCGTGTGAATCTTGTGTAACATTCATATAAAAGTTATTTGTGCAGAATATTATATATGTATATCATCATGCTTTATGGATGGTCGCTAAATTTTATATTAATATTAACATTAAAAGCAAGTTATATAATTTAATTTCTAAGAAAGCCATACTGCCGTGCTTAGTAAATAAAGTAAAGTGTAAAAAATTTATATCAGAGAAAACTGAAATTTAAATTTTGTATTTTATTATGTATTTTTTAATATTTGACAAACTTTAAAGATTGCTCTCACTTTGAAATAGCATTTTAATTTTTATTTAAAAATTAATTAGAAGAAAATTACTAAAATAATTTATTAGCATAAGTGAGTGAGCCTTAGCTGTTAACAATAATTAGTATTGTGTTATTTTATTGAACTGTTAATGGTGTTTAATCCAAATTTCGATATTTTATTCAAACTTAAGTTTATTGAATTAAATTTTCAATAAAATATTTTTATGAAGAAAGGAATTTTACAACATGTAATAGTTATATTTCTTCAATATTTCACATACTGTTTTTGCTTTAGCCACCCTTTGGTTAACATTGAAGCTGTAGATATGTGCATATATTAAGGCTTGATCCTGTACACCACCAGACTATCTTGTATTTCCCTGTTACATGTTTCACTTTAGCTATCCTTTGGTTAGCAATGAAATATTTTGTATGTACAGAAAAATTTAAAATTATCAGACACTTACAGAATGTTATGCATTTTCTGGACCGCTACTGCCTTCGTCAGCATTCTTTGTGTCACACTGGACTTATTTCTTTTTCTATTTATTTTGTAATTTGTATACTTCATATAGAACTCGTATAACTGCAACTTGCACCGCAACGTAAACGTTTGACATTTTTTTTTAATGAATTGTTTCAATTACTGTCTTGGCGCCTACGTCACGAAGGCAGTTAGCAGTTTTTTTTTTTTTTTGACAACTAATATGCATTTTCTTACTGTAATGATAGGGCGTATTATTAGAAAATATGCACACTGAACATGCTTAGAAAAAATTCAAAATATGCTTTAAAAATTAATTAAGTTTGAATTTATTATTTAAAGAAAAATTGACACTGTGCCTAAAATTTTTGTTTTGTTTTTAATTTGACATAAATTTTTATAACACAGCAGATAGACATCGAACGGTGATTTTGCACATTGGAAATTCTAATTCAAGCATTTAAAATAACAGTAATTTTAATAATGTAATTTATTGTTCCCAGTTTTTTTAAAATTTATTTATTAAACTTTTGTTTGAGCGCTGCTGCAATTGTTTGATTTTGATAACATCAAAACTTATTTGAAAAAAAAAAAAAAAAAAAAAAAAAAAAATACGCAAAAATATGCTTTTTTCAGCAAAAACTTACATAATAAGCGAATTTATATGCATTCTTAAACATTATATGAAACAAATGCACTAACGATAAAATATGCAATAATATGCGCAATCAAATCGATGCCATTTTTCAGCGAAAATTGTGATTCGAATAAATAACTTGTTCGCTTAATATTCAAACCTTCGAGGAAAAACATGCATTTCCAAGAAATTTCACCTCCTAGTAATGGCATTACTATCAAGTGTACGCAACGTAAGTAGCAAAATGACTGGATATACTTTAGGGATTCGTTATATATTGTCAAGCCAATAATTTATCAAACTAAATAATAAAAATATTTGTTTGCCGTTTAAGTTTTTGGTATGCATATGCAAGCTTATTCTTCTTAGAACAGTTTCTTGGTTTTTGTGATTTTTTGTTTGCTTATTTACAGCTTTTTTGACTATAAAAACTTTCCCTATAATAGTATTAAAAAAGTACCCTCCGCCATATTGAAGTTTTATAAAAATTTGAAATTGAATTAAAAAAAAATTGTATGGCATACAGTGAAGTGCATCACGTAGAAAGCAATATTTTTGTATATATAAAAGTATACAATCGTGATTGTAATGGATTAAAAAAGTCACGTTTAAAGAAATTTTTTTTTTTTATATTTTTTTTTTTTTTTAGTGTTGTATGGAAAACACACAACCAGTGTTGCCAATGAAAAATTCGGAAATTACACATTACTGTATCCCAAATAACACAGTCAAAGAAAAATTTCACATGAATCTTTTAAATTAAGTTTAACATAAATAGCAATTAAACATAAAGTAAAAGTAAATTGAATTTCAAATCTTAATATTTTATGAAAAATTTGTTTAGAAATTTAGTTTTACGAATAGTTTTTACTTGAAATTATTTTTTATGACTACGGCAGAAACTAAAAAAATAAATAGTAATTTATATATTGTCACCTTAAATTTAAACGGGCGTAACTAAACTTCTATTGAACATTTTTTATTTTTCGGATTTATTCTATGAGTTAAATTTCAGTTATGTATTTTTTTATAAAGCTTTTTGTAATAGCTCTATTCCTTAATTTTTTTTTTTTTTAGGAATGACTTTATACTCTACCAGACTATTATATTGTATTTTCTTGTTACATTTTGCCTTAGCTTTCCGTTGGATAGCAATGAAGTATATTTATGTACGGAAAAATTTAAAATTATTAGACACTAGCAGAATGTAATGCATTTTCTGGCCCGCTACGGCCTTCGTCAGCATTCTTTGTGTCACACTGGATAGTGATACATTATAAATTGAATGTATTTAACTCAACTGTTTTAACAAATAGATATTGGAAATTATTTCATTTCATAAGCAACTTTATTATATTCAACATTTTTTATTTTTCGGATTTATTCTATGAGTTAAATTTCAGTTATGTATTTTTTTATAAAGCTTTTTGTAATAGCTCTATTCCTTAATTTTTTTTTTTTTTTTTTTTTTTTTTTAGGACTGACTTTAACAAGAAAATACAATATAATAGTCTGGTAGTGTATAAAGTCATTCCTAAAATGTTGAATATAATAAAGTTGCTTATGAAAAGAAATAATTCCCCAAATCTATTTGTTAAACTTATATTGTTTTACAGGAGAAGCAAAAAACATACAAATTTTAGTTTCTTGTATAAAGTCGCCAGTTTTGATCGCAGAGGTCGACAACTTTCGTTAATATGAAGTTTATTGATTGCGTAGCATCACACAAAAGATATTTTTTCATACTTTTCAATTCATTTAAGTGATTTGTAATTTTAGTAAATTTAAACACACGACGCACAGTGGCGCCCGTAGAGCAAGCGAGGTTGCAAAAATCAAAATTTTCATGAATGCATACGAAGTTTTGAATAAACCCATGTTATAGGAAACTTTTCAACGATTTCAAATATGCCACTCTTAATAATATCACATTTTTAGTTTAGAAGATATAACCGTTCAAAGTTGACCGACTTTCGGTTTTCAAAAAAACACACAATTTTTAGTCAATTTGTTGCGATTTCAGGTGTAATATCACGACAAATAGGTAACGAATCGCCTTATTTTTTGTTTGTATTGATTGATGTATTTATTAAATGTATAATGATAAAAAAAAATTAACTGTTTGCTTTGTGTTTCTCCTGGTAAATCACTATTTAAAAACTATCCGTTTTTTCACTATTTTTCAACTTTGACGGAAAATAAAAAAAAACTATATTTTTCTATATTTGCCATATTTGCAAAACCTGTTCTTTGATTATTTCTTTACCTAATTCAAAAGGTTTTATCTGCCCGTACGTGCCCGTTTGGCTTCTAGAGGTAAAAAAGTTTAAAAAGACATGGTTGCAGAAATTGTATGGCGTCCATCCCTTATATGTTTTGACTGACAGTAGTTTGATCTAATAGTTATTATATTAGCAGGTACGTACCTCACATAAACAATACTTTGGCGTACAAATGGTCAGGAACAATATTGACTTATGGTCCCTACAGGTAGGCACAAATCTTATTTGGACACGTGCATAATATCAAAATTGCATTATTCAGCATAAATCCATATGTATGCAGGGAACAGGTAAATTTTTAGGCATGGTAGCATAAGCCTATATATTGCAAAATAAGCATAATGCCTGGATTAGTCTACGCCTGAAAGTTGGCGCAACAATTACTGAAACCATTAAACAATTTAAGTACTGAAAACATGGCGTTGTACAATTTAAAATTATTTGAACTGTTTAGAAAGTCAACCACACCAAAGTTTTTCACGGAAGTGAAAATTCTTCCTGAGAAGTTGACATTGATCAGCAAATGAGGCTGCGATGGATCATCCGGACAAAGCGTTTATAAGCAAAGGATATCTCCCGATGACGCTACAATATCGGACGGAAATATGTTTATGGCATCTGTTGTTCCTTTGCGGCTAAAATCGGATGATTCCCTACACTGGAAAAATCCACGTCCGTCATCAGGGCATTATTGCCGACCAATAATGTTTCAGTTTGCAAGGGAATCGGCAGAACTCATAAGGACTACGGTGAAGGACATTAAAGAACAAATAAGCAAGATTAAGCCTACAAAGCTGCAAATTGGAGAAGGAAAATATATTGAATGCAATTACGAGTTCCACCTGACCATGGTTGACGGAAAAGTCGTAAACGAACTGACAGGAACAACCTCAACAATGTCATGCCCGATTTGCAAAAAGAGTCAGAAGAACTTTTTTCAATTCAATTCAATTTATTTCATATATAATATGTTACATCTCAATTTTATATAATTAGTTGTAAAGAGTTTAAGATTAGTATCTTTTTCTGCTTAATTATAACATATTTCAATTAGTTATCATATACATATATATAGACAGAATTATATTGGAGGTAAAAATTTAGCAAAAACCTATTTAAACCCCTTTTTTCGTTTTATTTTTATATTTTTTTTATCGATTTTTTATTATTATTTGTCAGAAGAACTTTGGTAATTTAAACGATTCTACAAATGAGGAGAATTACGAATATGGAATGTTACCATTGCACGCAAGGATAAGGTGTATGGAATTCTTGCTAAAACTGGCATATACCCTACCACAAGAGGAGGAAAACTTCGATGAAAATACATCATTAAAGGATAAGGAAAAGATCAGAAAGAAGCAAATACAGGATGCTTTTTTTAAACAAGTTGGACTAAAAGTAGACTGTCCCAAGCACGGATACGGTAACTCAAACGATGGAAACACTTCTAGGAGATTTTGTGAAAATGATGAGGCAGTAACTAGAATCATTGGAATTGACAATCAAATCGTGAAAAGATTGGGCACGATCTTGGATGTTTTAAACTGCAAAGAAAATGTAAATTCTACAAAATATGGAGAATATGCGTCGAAAACTGCATCTCTTTTAGCAGAAATGTATCCACAGAAGAAGTTGACCCCGACCGTCCATAAAATATTGGCGCATGGCAAAGATATAATTGAGTACCAGTCTTTGCCAATTGGAGAGCTTTCTGAAGAAGCACAGGAGTCTCTTAACAAATTTTATAAAAAAATATAGATTGCAGAACACATTCAAAGCATCAAGGGTAAGGCAAAATGAGGACCTCTTCAACATGTTGGCAGCATCTTCCGATCCACTTATTTCTTCCCTGCGGCATGTGAAGTCACGAATAGAGTTACAAAATAATTATAGTTTAGAAATGGTTAGTCTTTTAGATATACCTTCTCTTACGAATTGTGATGAATATTTTACAGAAAATTGAAAAAATAAATTTAAAAAAAAAAATAATTTTTTTTTAATTTATTGGGTAATAATTTAAAACATAAAACCTTTAAGAAAAAAAATAAAAACAATCTAAATATGTAAAAATAATTTTTTTTAGTTACCATAAAATTGATTTTTCTACTAATTTTAACTTTGATAACCCATAAGTAGGCCCCTACAAAGCGTAGCACCCTTTCCAAACGCTCATTTCATAGGCTGAACAGTTATCTATCATATGCTGTTTAAACTGTTCAATTATCTTATTCGGTTCAAAAGATATGATTTTTGCAACGAAAAAACTCAAATGGCGCCACTGTGCGACGTTAGATGTTTACGCGGATTTGATAATACTTATATAATCTTCAAGGTTAAAAAAATCGCATGTGGAAAAATTGGCATAAATATCTGCAGTTTGCAGATTTTGTTAAATGTTTTCTAATATGAACTTTGTTCGAAACCTTATTTTTTATTAAAATTGTTTTGCAAATATAGTTGCTATTGAGTAAAATGTTTCATTGTATATAAAAATCTTTACAAAAATTGCAAAAAAATACTTCTAAATAAAATAATGAAAAAAAAAACGGGAAGACAGATATTTTTGCTAACATTTTCAACTTTTTTTTAAAATTTAAAGCTTTTTACAAAAGTTGTAAGTGAATTTTTAAAAATCTTATGTTTTGGGTCGATTACGGATGGCAACACGAATGAAGTTGAGTTGTCAGCAGCAAAATTAAGCAACGCCACTCATATTAAATGATGAAACAGAACTGGGGCTGAACAATGTTTTCCATACAGTTTCACATAAAATCATGCTCTCACATAGAGACAATTATTCTCCCAACAATGCTACCATCCTTTCGTTCAATTACATACATTTTGTAAGCAAAGAAAACAAGAACAAAAGAAAAAGAAAGAAATGAGAGAAAATTTGCAGTTACGGTCGGCGTTTTAATTATGGGCTTAAGAATTTTTGCCTGAAGTTGAAGACTCAATTCTGTTTCATCATTAAAAGATACAAAAATCTTTTGATTTTATATTTTAACATGAGCAGCGTTGCCTGATTTCGCCGCTAACAACTCAAATTAAGTTCATTTGCCATCCGTATTCGACCCATTAATTTCCAAAATTAATTACAATTCAACCAGGCGAACAACGTACATACTCAGTCTTAAAAGTATTCTAAAATTGTTGTATAAATTATTTAAAAACCAGAATTTAAAATAAAATTACACACAGATGACACATGAAACTAGTTACACATGGGTTACACATGCAAATAGAAATTACACACAATATGTGTAATTGCATACGGATTGGCAACTCTGCAAACAACATGCCAATTATATTTTCACCTGTTCTGCTTAAACAAAAACAAAAAGTTTTTAATTCAATTTATCTCTCTCTCTCTCTGACTAAATCTATTTTAACAAATCGATTAAGTTTTCAAACGAAAACCTAATCAAATTAGATTTTTATAGAAATGTAAAAAGCCTTTTAACAAATTTGTTTTCAATTTTATTTTATTAAAACATAAAAGAGTTTTTTCATAAAAAAATAATTTCAATGCCCTTAAAATCAACCCTTGCGGGTTAATTGAATGTTTTTCTAACCTATTAATTAAGTTTTATAAATTTTATGATTTAAAACATGTACATAATTACATAATATCACACCCGTAACGTTCAACTAGTTACCCGTAAGGGTTATAAGACGTTTCTCTATCCTCCATCAATTAAGTTTTATAAATTTTATGAATTAAAATACTGAATTACTTTGTCGCACCCGTAGCGATAACTAAGATAATTTGGTATTATGAAAATTAAGCAACACAAAGCTTAAGTAAAGAAAAAAAAATCTCGAAATTGGATAGTATAATAATATTTCAATATAAAACTTCGTTATCCGTAATTTAGAAACAGTGGTCACAATATGATAATGGATTCTAAAAAGTAACCATCCAGAAAATAACCTTATCTCGCCCAAAATTTTAATAATTTTTAATAATTGCTACAAATCACACTCGATACTTTACTCTCTGTCAGTCTGTCATTCCGCTTTTAATTTCTACAACATTGATGTTAGACCCTACAAAGTATATATGTCCGTCTGTCCGTGCGTATGTCAAAATGGGGTTTCCGAAGACCCTAAGTGATGACGACTAGATTGTTATCTATTTTTGTCAATAAATGGCTGAGATATAAGCAAAAATCCACGACTGCCTCTAATTTTTACCCATAAAATCCCTTGTTGTTGTTGTTTTTATATTTTATTTTTAAATTTTATTTCTTCTTTTTTACACATAACAAATACCATACATGATTTGCAGCTTAATTAGAGAAATGTGTTTTAAACGAACAAAAATGTACACAACATATATTTTAAAAATTCTGTTTGATAATGTGTGTTAGTGGGTGATTAGTCTAAGACGCTGCATTTCGTTAGGTGCAAGGTGTTAAAGATTTGGCACAGCCGAATATAACACTCTTTCTTACTTGTTTTTTTTTTATAATACTTAAACAAAAGAACTTAATAATTTCATTTCAAAATTTAATTTAAGTACATATCAATTTTACTGACATCTGTAACAATGGAATCCACCCATACAGTGGTTGTCAGCTTATTTGATGCAAGCAAAACCAAAATCATAAAAACCATCTTGCTTATGAATAAAACCAAATGAAAAAAAAATTAAAAAGGATTTGAAAAAGCCACGTTCTTACTTAAAAAATGTTTTCCATTTATTTTGCTATTTTCCTTCCTTCTGTAAAAAAATTAACAAAAAGAAAATAAACAGCGTTTTCAAATCGATCAGCTTATTTGATGCAATGACCTTTCAGTTATACTGATACCGTTATGTTCCGAAATAGAATGCAATTTTTTTTAGTTATTTTTATGTTTGTCTTAACTATTACGTTTTTCATAATTTTTGTGTGATCTTGCAAGTTCATGTGTCATAACAAAGATTTTTTAAATATGGGTCGACGCACAATAGTTGAACAACGGGAATTGGTTATTCATCATTTTAAAATTGGAAAACCACAGCGTAAAATAACAGAAATTGTTATTTTACCATCATCTACAGTGCAACACATAATAGAGCGCTTTTTATGGAGAACAGGGTGAAGGACAAGGGCAGAATTGCGCCAAATAATATTCTGACCCCAAGTGACGAACGATGGATCATTAGAAAAATTAATGAAAACCCCAGGTTATCGGCACAAAAATTGGCTGATGAAGTACATAATGGTATTGGCAAAAATTGTAGTGTAGCAACGATTCGCCATGTGCTCCGGTCACATGACTTTCAGGGTCGAGTACCTTTAAAAAAGCCTTTGTTAACACGACAAATAAAGTCAGCCGACTAGCCTTCGAAAATTAACAAATATCGAAGGGCTTAGAATACTGGAATACAATAATTTTTTCAGATGAGTCCAAATTTAATATATTCGACTCGGATAGAAAGTCTTACGTTTGGCGAAAGCCTGATACAGAACTTCAATTGAAGAATTTGCGTGCGACTGTTAAACATGTCGGTGGTAGCGTTATGGTGTGGGCATGTATGGCAGCAACGGGCGTTGGAAATTTAGTATTTATAGAGGGAAACATGGATAAAATAATGTATCTTAACATTCTTAAAGATAACTTACTTCAAAGTGCTGAAAAACTCGGTCTAAGGACCGAATTCCGTTTTTACCAGGATAACGACCCGAAACATAATTCTGGAGTTGTGCAGTTGTGGCTCATATGGAACTGCCCTCATTTGATGGATCCACCAGCTCAGTCTCCAGACCTAAACGTCATTGAAAATTTATTGGCATTATTGGAAAATAAAATCAGAAACCACCACATCTCAAGCAAAGAAGCTCTAAAAAGTGCATTGCTGCAGGAGTGGAATAAAATAACGCCAAAAACTACACAAAAACTTGTTGCATTCATGCCAAATTGGTTGAAAGCTGTTATAGACCAAAAGGGCTACCACACAAAATATTAAAAATACATTGTCTTAAATACATATAACGTTATTTTTTAGGTTTTTAATATCTTGCATCAAATAAGCTGTTATATTTGAAAACTGTTATTTTTTTAATTTTGTTATTTCTCTAATAGAAAAACATGAAATATGAATAAAATTCAACTTTAATTTGAAATAAAAAGGTTAATTTTTCTAACGCTTTTTGAGTTTTTTTCAAAATCTTATTTAGTTTATGAATTATAACGACTTGAATTTTTTAGAATTGCTTGCATCAAATAAGCTGACAGCCACTGTATATTGTCACTTCATTATTGGTTTGGCGCATATGCCAAATAAGTCGTAGTGGAGAAAAATGGCAATGCATGTTTACATAAAGTTTTCTGAAAATATACCCGATAGGATTTTATTGCATAGGTGAAGCTTCTGCAAATTGTTTTGAAGAAATGAACGATCTAAGAAGTTAATACTATTTTATTGAAAGTGAAACTTATTTTTTTGTGCCCCATACGCCTTTTTTCTAAATTTATTTCTTTTGTGCTACATACGTATGCATACTCACTGCTGTGTATTGAGTTGTTGACATTTTATTTTGCTTTTGCTTTTACTACTTTTTTTCAAACGGCAATGAAGCGAAGCAAGAGTAAAATTTATTTTCTTGTTGTCATTTTATTTTGCTTTCGCTTTAACTACTTGTTTTTCTTACGGCAATAAAGCAAAGCAAGAGTGACATTTATTTTGAACGTTTTTGTATGAGGAATTTGCAGCATTCGCCAAACAGTGGCTTGTGGAGGAAAACAATACTTAATAAACTTTAAAAAAGTTGACATGGAGCAAAATTAATGCTAAATATCTCAGAATGTATACAAAAATTTCGGGAAACAGGTTTTGGATTCAGTAGTTCGATTCACAAACTTTTAACGACAATCGTTTTATTTGTCGACATATATATTCGTTTGCAGTAACGATATTGTGATTCTGTAATTTTTTTTTAACGATAATATACAACAGCTGTATTTTTGTATTCATTTATTTTAATATCATGTAGCATTTCTGTCTACAAAATGTCCAAATAACCGAATGTCAAACACTTATAAGCCATTTTAAACTCAAAATACGCTTTATCGATTTAATGAACACCACGTAAATTATTAATCACACTACATAAAGTGGGTATTCAAAATATATAAGCCCCATACCTAACTTAATGTTAATTTAAATGGTCGATAGGTCAAACCAATAATGAGCTGCCGATATACAATTTTCTTTGAATATATAAAGAATTGTAATTGTAAAATTTTACAATATTTTATTTAAATTTTCTATAAAATTCCCCTTGTCACTTTATTATAGGTCAAGCTTTCATTTTTATATTTAATTAAAATTTTGATTTATGACTTTGAATTGATTAATTATATCTAAGTTGAAATAAACATTTTTCCCCATTATAAAATATTTAAATTAAAATTTAAGATATTACACTAAAAAACTACCCTTTTTCATTTAATTACACAACAAAATCGAAAGAATCATTATTATTTCAATTTAATGTATTTAATTGGATTTTAATTGATTGATTGTATAGTCTGTCTATATATTTGAAGTCTTTGTAAAATACTCGCAGAACAAAATTGATTTTTAATTATAACGCGTATTTTTGTTCGCCTTTTTATATTTGAAATTACTATTTTTGTACGCTTGTGTATTTGTATGGACAACACTGGTTCGCAAAACAAAAACAAAAAAGAAGAAATATTGCCAAGTTAATTAGCTGAGTTGGTTCATTAATAAAAACTGCTAACGCATTCCATTTGAGAGAGCAAATCTTCCAAATGAGGCAGACAAAAAAATATAATTGAAATTATTTTCTGAATAGCCAAATAATTGGAAAAGAAAGGAAATTACAAAAAGGACTTATTGTTCATTTCATATTTAAAAAAAAATTAAATTAAAACTTTAATTTACCTAAATTAGTGTTAATTAAATTAATGAATTCCTGAATTCTTTTTAGTAAAAAAGCTGTAAAATTAAATTATGAACATTTTAAGAGCAGTTTGAAAATCTAGAATTGGTTCTCTAATAGAATCTATGGCTTAATATGGACGGCTTCTTAATAAAAAAAAATTTGAAATGAAAAAGTCGTGCTTGAATATGAACCGATTTTGTAAGCTACTTTATCGCAATACAAAAGTTTCAGTGTAAAATATCATCTAGATTATCTTGATGAATTGGTTTATCATTTGGATCGCTAACCTTTTTGCAATGTTCGCCAGCAGTCTGAAAATCTGGCATTTAATATTTAATCTGTTTTTATTTGAATACTAAATAATAACAGAATAAAAGATTTTCCGAAGGAAATCCTATACTTTCAAAAATACATTTACACCCTAGCACCAAAAAAAATTATTTAGGTCCTTAAAAAAGTATTTGAAGAGTACCAGTGTTGCCAGAACTTTATGACCAAAAATGGCTAAATTTATGGAAAAAATGGGTAAAGAATTGCTATTATTCTCAATAGATAAAAAAAGTCGTAAAACGACGATGGCGATTGATAGCCCCGAATATTTGTACATCTGGTGCCAAAATATTAACTTGTTTTAAATCTCTTGCAGGAGAATGCTCTGCCTTTGCGACATCGTACCATGAAATCGAGACGATTGCGGTATTTTATTGTGAGTGCATGGAATCGTGATGTTTGACTGTTGATACATTGATACTGCCTCTTCAAGGGCTTGTACAGATTGAAGATGTGAGGAAATATCTTCTGTTGGTATTTGTCTATCCAAAACAGGCATCTCATTAGAATGGGGCAGCGGAAGTTGAGCATATGCAATTACAGTGTAAGATATGGAATCACTGTTTCTTCTCTTCATACCGGCTGTTTGATTTATTCACGCATAACACTCACCTTCAATATGTAGAATGAGTTCTCTCCAAATTAATTTCTGTAGAAATCAACAACAAAATTATAAAATATTTTTAAATTTGTTTTTGCTTTCAGTGAAATTTTTGGCGTTGCGTTTCGTTTTACACAATTAGGCCCTATGTAGTTATTATATTTTTTTTTTTTTTTTTTAACAAAAAATTATATTTCTATAACGACTTAAAGGTTTCCGGAATTTCGAATTTTTTCAGTTCCTCTTCCTCTATTTTTAAAATAACGGTATGTCTCGAGAACAAGAGCTAACCATTACTAGATTCAGCGTACTCGAATTAGGTTTACCCGCTGGGTGCCCCACTTTTCGAGTTTTTCAACTAGCACAGTGGAGTACATATTTTCTTCAGATATGACCAATAACGAATAAGCACCGCTGAACAAATTCTTATACATATGTATAATTATTACAAAATAATGCGGAGAATAAGAAATGTGGATACAAAGCAGAGTTCACACAGGCATTTTTGATATTTCTCAGAAATGAGAAATCTTGCATTTGTTATTTCTACATTATCACACAAAAGAGTGCCTCGCCAACTCATCCAAGCCAGTCTACCTTTTTGCAGATGTCGAAGCTATTTGTAGTCAATGTGGATACCGAACCTATTTGTAGTCAATTTGAAAACTTTGACTGTTAGAGTCCTCCAAATACACAGAAATCTATTTGGTCTTCGTATTGGAGGTGAAACGCTCACTTGTCCAATTCCGCCCAATTTTAGCCAGATGTTGTGTTCAAATACCTTAGCTTTTTGCACAACTTTTCTCTAATCGTTTTTAAGATAAACTTAATTTAGTTTATGTTTGGAAGTTGTCTGTGTTTGGAAGTTGTCACGCCCACTTATGCAATCGCATGCACTTTTTAGAGATGTTTTGATTTGTAATTTAATCTATTGTACTCTTACCGTGCTCCAGATGTAAAGAAATATACTTCTCCAATCCCGCCCATTTTTGTCAAATGTTGTGCATTAATAACTTAGCTTTTCGTACCAAATATGAACAATTTTACTCTTGCCGTTCTCCAAATATAAGGAAAGCTGTTTTGTGCCACGCCCACTTCCTTTTTTCGATATTTTAATAGTTATTTTGATATTTGTGGCGGAGACGAAACCAATCAGAGGTGATTAAAATCGTAAAATTTCGAAGTTTTTTACATCTATTCTCCACACCCGACTTTGTTTTATACATATTGATAATCGTTTATAAGTATAAAATCATTTATATATAATCAATATGTATTTTCTGACTAGAGCATTTTTTTAATTGTAGCCAACTGCGTGTATCTTTTAATTATTATTTTCCAATGTATATTATTTTGCAAAAAAAAAAAAATAAAAAAAAAAAATTGCAAAAAAAAAAAAATATTGCTGCTGTATACGGAAATAGTAATTTAATACTTAATTAGCAACAACTTTTCCATGGTAAAATTATGCCTTTATAATTACAAAATAATTACAGTTTGGATAAAATTTAACAGAAAGAACAGCCATAACAATAAATTTTTGTTTAACAACATATTTGCTATTTTATAAAATATAAAATATGCCGATATGCTGTATAGATTAGATTCAATAACACGGATAATTTTACCTCATCTAAATTAATTAATTATTTTAGGTTTAAATAAGGATTTTTTTATTTCTATTTAACACATAAAACTTTGATCTTTGCAAAGTTCAAAGACCTTTCGATTAATTAACTTAAATGGATTGTTTATTTTATTATTTATACATGCAGTAGACAAAATAATTAAAAGTTCATTTCAAAAACTATTAATATACATTTCACACTTGATCACCAAGAGAGTATTAACTCGAAATTTCAACATTTTTAATAGAAGCAAAACAATTTTTAATTTATAGCCTATTTCCGATGTGCGAAAGAATAACATATATCTTTCGAAAAACTTCATTTAAAACAAATTCTAACGAAACGAAAGAATTCTTTCGCACATCGGAAAAACGCAGTTAATATTAAAGGCATACACTGACAGAAAAGGCATTATAACGCTGATGTATTTTGACATCAGAACTATGACAAGTGTCTTTGTTTTTTGAAAATTTAAATTATGTCATTAATGGGATGACACATTGGCATCACATAAATGACGAATCAAACTGTCATCAAATTGAGTCATTGTAGTTGACCTTAAATCAAATATACAGAATATCATTATTTACATATCCGTTACACATGTTTGTTTCGCTTTTGTTGCATTCCGCCCTTTCTTAACAGAAGAACTCTCAATTATAAGACACCAGCAGCATACCGATATGGGTTTTGTTATTATTCTACTTTAAAAATTTGATGTATTTGAATAAATAATTTAAACAAATAGAATATGAGAATTTGTCCTTCTAATTTTACTTTTTAAACATGAAAATAGTGTTAAAAAATTATATGATGACATGAAATGTTATGTCATCGCACTGATTAAAATTGTTGTCATCGCACTGATGACTTTATATAATATGTTATCGCACTGATAACAGTTTGTCTGTAGTGATGTCAAAATACATCAGCGTTATGACGCCTTTTCTGTCTCTGTACACAAAGTGAGGCATCGAATTGATGTCACTGTAGTTATAGCGTAGATGACGCATTAAATATGACAAAATTTTAGGATGACGTTCGTCATTGAATTGATGTCACTTTTTCCTCATTGATGCCATTTGTAATAACATTGATGTTACAATTCTGATGTTAACGCTTTCATTACTGCGGGGATATATAGGTACCAGAGAATGTTCAAAAATTACTGGTGCGAAAAGTAGATGCTTTTAACGCACTGGGATGGGACTAAACAGTAGTATGTGGAAGTGCAAAATGGTGGAAAAAAGTATTTTTCATGTTGCTAATGACCAGTGTTTATAATATTTTGTATCAAGAAGTCACCCAACAAAAAATTCCATTTATCGATTTCGGAGTAGATGTAGCTGAAGAGTGGATTAGCCATGGACTATTAGAATATTTGTACAAACGGTCCAGAAGACAGGGCAGACTTTTAAAGAATGTCAAACTTTTCACAAATGTTGGAGATCATCTTCCAGTTAAAAAAGGCGGCCGAAACAGATGCATAAGATGCCAATCCAGGAAAATTTAAAAAAGGACTAAATTCATTTGCCAAAAATGTCAAGTAGCTTGATGTATTGATTGTTTTACACCATACCATACGTAATGTAACAGTTTCAATAAAAATAAATATTTTCTACTCTTGAATACCTAAATTTGAGGCCTGATTATTTACTACTGGGATATATTTATCCCATTATTAAACTACTGCAGGGACATATGTGTCCCAAAACTTTTTTCAAAAACCCTATTTTCTAAAAATCTGAAATTATGTAAACATGCTCCTTTACTTATTTACAGCACATTTACTTTAATTATACAGAAATATCTGCACTGGCCAAAAGTCGTTAAGGCATCATCAATATTAAACATCTGCATGAAAATTAATAATGATGTTCATGAAACTTTCATTATAATTTTGTATTTGCTTCGTTTGTATTCAGTAGAATAACTACGAAATGAAAGCAACAAACACACGAAATTTAAGAGACGAGTAAGATGGAGTCATTTTGTTTACTTAAACAAGAGAATATGAATACTAACCACTCTGAAACAAAACAACCACTGAATAAATGTCGAATGAGTTCATGGAAAAACACATTTATTTAAAAGTCAGTATTGCCAATTGAAGAAAATGAAAAACATTAGGAAATATAAAAAAAAAAAACAAAAATAACCATGAAGAGTAAAAGCAACAAGATTATTTGACTTTATTTTCAATGTAAATTAATTGTTTTTAATGTAAATTTTTAAATTTCAAAAAATTTAATTTTATTTTCAAAAACATTTTTCAGCAGTGTTTTGCTTGGAAGTACATAAAAAAGTAGTTAGGAAAAAAAATTTAAATTTAATTTAAAAAATGCTTTACAAATTACATACATATATTATTGTTAAATTAAAAACAAATTACATAAATTTACTAAGTGGCAACATTGCTATTGAGTATTTATATAACAAATGAGAGAGAGAGACAACTGTAAAACAAAAGTCGTTTCATTGAACAAAGTGTTTGTGTTTGCCATATGAAACGAAATGTGTTTGCTAGTAGTATGAATAAAACAGCAGTTTATTCAGTAATCTGAATTTTATTTGAATACGAAGAACTTCATTGAATAAACATTTCAGTATGTTCATGAATGAAGTTATTCATGCAGCCCTTTAATCAATATAAAGATGCATTTTTCTATGAGTGTATGAAAAAGTATTTTTAAACCAACCGTTTTATTACAAAAAGTAGACAAAATAGCACGATATTTTTAAAGCGGGTGGATATGAAATGTTGAGTTAATATACTCTGGTTGATCAAGTGCGATATGTACATATATACATATGTATAAGAAAATAAGTTATTAAGCATATTCTAGTTAAGCATGTATACGAACGATAAGTTGCAAAATAAACCATTTTCATAAAAAATTTGTAATTAATAAAGAAGCAATCCATGACTGATTATTACTTTTATGTTAACCTACTTTTGAAAATGTCATTAACAGTCCTACATATCAATATTAAGGAAACTATTTGAAACAAATAAGTTTTAAGGGCACAATACAAAGTCTTTCTTTAAACAAAAATAATTCCTTGATAAATAGATGTATAAAATCTTACCAAAATAGTAAAATCATGTGTTTATTGTCGAAATAAAGGTACCTCTGCCGAAAATAGTTTTAATAATTCTAAAGTTTTTAAATGATTTAGCAAATATTCTATATAAAATTTTGTAACGATTTCGCTGAAGAACTGATATAAACTTCCATATAAAAACCACGCAAACAAATTACGACTACACTATAAATCAGTGTTACCACCAAATTTAAAACTACACTTGAGATGACGCAAAATTACCCAATTTTAAAAAAATTACGCCTGATATCAAATTAACATTTAATTATAAAAAAAAGCTTTTACAAAAAATAACCAATTAAAAAGTACATAAGGACCTATTAAAATAAAATTATGTTATGAGGCTAACCCTAATAAAATAAGAATTCTTAACGCCGAATATTATTTAGGTAACTAAATCTATTTAAGATATTTTCGTTTTTAAGTGAGTTATTAGTTAAAAAGTTCGTAGGGGGCTAGGTGAAATTATGGACTGGACCGATTCTCAAAATTTTCAAAAAAAATATGAAACAAATTTCATTAAATTATCTTAAAAACTGCGATCTGTACTTTGCGCAGAAGGTCTACATGGACAGACAATCAGCCACGATTCAGATACTGATTCGAAGTTGATCGATATACTATAATAAATATTTGTATGTGTTTCATACATCGGCCAAAACTTAAAACATTATTCACTTAGATACGCTCAATATTAGTCATACTATTAAATTTCCTATAGTAATTCTAAATAATTTAACAAAAATAACATTAAAACCTCAAATAAATTCATAAAAATTAAATAAAAATTTTAAATATTGAGTTCTATTTCCATGTATCTAGGGAAGATTGCAGTTCCTTTGTATACTTTATTTAGTAAATAAAATTTCTGTAATGGTTTTAGACGACAGTTTGTTTCTCAAATCAGTTTAAATATTAAGGGCGCTTTATATTTCTAAACTTAAGCATTTTAAATGTTAAAGCAAATAAAAAATTCATTACTTCTTGTAATATTGAAAACATATCTTCCTCCAGGGGTTTTTTTTTTTTAGTATAAATGCCTTCTTTTTCCAATAAAATTCGGGTTCTAAATCACTATCAAGCTCATTTTTATCGAAATCTAATTGTCCAACTGGCGTCAATCACTATCAATCTTTTTCTTCATAAACCATGGAAATCTGTTTTTTTTTATATACTGTACATTTTTTAGATTACCAATATCTTAACTGGTATACATTTTATCACCAAAATCAAATCCTTATATTATTTTTTGTCTTAAAATGAAGAAATAAAAGAATTTCAAATTACACCTGATCTACACCTCAAAGAAATTACCCACGCTCTATTCACAAGAGTAAAAATTACACCAAATTCAGGTAATTACCCACAAAGCGGCAACACTGCTATACATTTCTGTTCCTTTTCATCGTTTCTCTCGAAAATTTTTTACTTGGGGGCACACGATCAAGTTAAGCTTCAAGATTTAGTACACTTCCACTTTTTCCCTAATAAATTCTTTTTTTTAAAAAATTTGATGCAAATTAGCTTTCAAATTATTTTTCCCATTGTGTGTTTAAATTTCAAGTCGAGATAACATCAAATTTAAATTTTAATAAGCAAATTTTTCATGTTTTTTTTTTTTTAAATATTCTGCCACCACAATTCTCGATGACACCTTGAATTGAATTGCGTTGAAATTAAAAGAATTTGTCTTTTATTTGCGCAGTTAAAATTGAAGGTTAATGTACTTATCAAAATACTCATCAAGCATTGTGGTAGTATTAGTGAAAATGTATTTTGTATGTGTGACACCGACGATGCTGGATATAATATCAAAAAATTTTGATATGACTGCGAGTATTACCAGGGCTGTCAGACTTGGCGATTTATAAACCAATTTGGCGACGAAATTTTGTGTTTGTCGACATGCCGATTTCTTTTTTGGCGAAATTTAAAAAAGTTGGCGAGTTATAAAACGCATTTTACCTTTTTTTCTTACTTATTTAAAAAACGTTTATGAGTACGGTCATAGTTTTTTCTTTGAATTTCAAACAAATTTTAAGATCTCAATACGAATGCGATTGTGTTAGATGATAAATTTATAATATAGCCAGATAACTACATTGAACGTTTTCAAAATCGTTGCTATAGAATTTTGGAATAAAGCTTAAGCTTTATTAAATTTGAATACCATTTTCCTTACCAAAAGTTACACCGTGCTATTTTAATTTTTTTTTTTTTTTTGCTAAAAAAAAATTTGGTTTCTAACACGACTGCACTTATGAGAAAATAGGATTTTTTTTTTGCGGAATTTCGGTTTTTTGAGTTTGTTCAATAGAATAAAAAGTTTTTGAGTTGCGCGAATATATATTTTGCAACCTCCTCCATTTTCGAAATAGCGATATATCTCAAAAACTAGAGCTGACCTAAAAAAACGGTTAGCACCACCGGATTCAGCGTGTCCGAATTAGGTTAAAACGCCAGGTCCCTGAATTACATTTTGTTCTTGCTTTCTACAGAAATTCATGTACCGTTTTAATATTTTCAACGCCTCAAGCTATGCAGCGTTTGCAATTTTTTAACGCAATGTGAATTTCTTTAGAAAGCAACAACAAAATTACAAAATATTTATGACATTGTTTGTGCTTTCAATGAATTATTTGGCGTTGTGAAGCGTTTTACATGATTAGGGACTAAAACATATCACTACCAATTGTTTGCAGAAAAAATATATTTTTTTGTCTTACACCAGTGCTGCCAAGTAAAGAATTTTTAGACGTTTTTCTTTAAAGATGCTACAGTGAGGCACAAGTAGTACTGCTTTTACAAACGTATCTTTTGTTTTGGCAGCTTAATTTTTTTGAAAAAATCTTTAATTTATTTTACAATTTTGTTACAACTTTTAAACCACGAAATATGATAAATACAATTTTTTTATGCATAATAATTTTATATACATACATTTAAAATAATTAAAGTCCGTTAACCTTCAACCAAAATCTAGCAGATCTTCCTTAAAATCTAGTTCGTATACATTGCACTTTTTTCTCATAAGCAAGATTTAATTTTTATAACATTTAAAACAGCTGAGTGCAGGTTTTTTTGTGTAAAGGTATGCTCAGACCTAACAAATATTTGACGAAAAAATACAAAAAAAAAAAAAAGAATGACCAGCAAATTGATCAAACTTTAGCTTTATTTTTAAAAATATTTATTGTCTTCCTTGTCTTTATTTGTAAGAAGATAATTGTATAATTCAATTAAGAAACAGTTAAATGATGTTTGATCCAGCAAACGTTTTGCAAAAGCAAACAATTTTTTAATAAAACTAGTGGTTACGTGTAGGACGTCAAATATTAAATAAGTGTGAACATAGCTTAATACATATGTGTAGACATACATATCGCACTGGTTCCTCTAAAGAGAGTCAACTCAAAATTTTTATATTTTCACTTTATGCAAGAAATCGATGTACAGTGATCTACCCACTGTAAAATTCTTACATTTTGTCAAAAAAAATGCAATTGTATCCCCCTTTGTGATATAAGAGTACATATAAAAAGAAAACTGTTTTTTGTCGCTACTTAAAATTTATCAATTTTGAGTTAACCCCCTTTAGAGGAATCAGTGCGATATGTAAATAAGTATAACGAAATAGGCATTTAATCACTTACATTGTCTTTTATTTTAACTTCACTTAATTTATCAATTATATTTATTTGTTCAATTTAAACAAGCCGCACTTTTCTTAGTTTTTTTTTTTTTTTTTAGGTGTAATTTGGTGTTATTTTTTCTAATATAAGGAAGTATAATTTAGTACTTTATGGAAAAAACCATAGTTGCATCACTAGGGGCTAATAAATCAGAGCGAGTTAAACTCTCTTTTTGGTTTAAAATGTGTTTAAACCAACAAATCGTAGTGCTGGCACATGATACTTCTTAAGCTACATATAATCATAGCTTGGGAATAATGATTAGAAATCCTAATGATTAGCAATTGGATTAGAAATTTTAATTGTGCTGAAAAATTGATTAATTATGATTAGTTAGCCATTTTAGACGATTACTAATTGATTAGATTAGAAATAATCAAAAATCTAATCACAATTAGTGACGATTAGCATTTCTATTTGATTAGATTTGATTAGATCAACTATTTTTGTGAAAAGAAAATATTTAATTATCACATTTGTTGCTATATTTACATAATGTAACAGTTCTTGAATATTGCATAAAATTGCATACGGTGCACCCTGTTCTTAAACTAAACACTTGACACAGCTGATTCACTTTGTTGTTAATGTTAATTTTCAATATTCAATATTCAAAAACTGTTACATTGTGTAAATATAGCAACAAATGTGATAAATAAATATTTTCTTTTCACAAAAATAGTTAAAAATAGTTGATCTAATCAAATCTAATCAAAAATAATCAAGAAATCTAATCAATAATTTTTTTGATTAGTTTTGATTAGATTTGATTAGAAATACTAATCGTCACTAATTGTGATTAGATTTTTGATTATTTCTATTCTAATCAATTAGTAATGAGAAATTGTTATCAAAATTAAATTCTAATGATTAGATTATTTTATTTCTCTAATCGTAATGATTTCTAATTCTAATTGAAATTCCCCAGCTATGCATATAATACATGGGACACTGATTTACAACTTTTGAGTACATACTAAATATAAATTTAAGTTTAGTTCAACTAAACCAGCGTTTAACACTTACTGATTTTTTAGCCATAAGTTCTACTAGATTTTAGGTAGATTTTATCAAAACGTAGTGACGAAGCATACCTACTTTGTTTTTTCTCGAAATATCGTAAGTTACTAAATTTTGGAGTAAAAAAGGTTATTAAAAAGCAAAATTAAATTGAAATATTGACATTCCTAAGCTGTTTGGACAGCTTTTTTAAAAAAAAGAGACAGAAAACCTTTTATGTTAAAGAAGTCGTAATGCGTAAAAGACAGATACATTCCACACCAACATTATTTGATTAACAAAAAATTTTTTATTCAGAAATATTTATTTAGTAACACTGTTTGTGATGTTATTTACTTACTTAAATATTATTTACTTGTTGTTTTGGTAAACTTTTAAATTTTGTTAAAAAAAATTCAATTAAACAAATATGTGGTCATTGTATCGCGGCAAAAAATATATCTATTCTATGTATATTTTGAAATTGAAAGGTTATTTTTATAGGTTAGGTTTTTATAAAACGGAATTTATTGGTTTTGTATTCAGTAAAGATGTTCGTTCAGAAAAAATTTTAACTTGTTCAAAAGTTATAAACTTTTATTCACTCCCATACCAAAAAAGTACATTGTTAGCCGTGCCAATAGCTCAAACCCAACTTATTTGCCATATACATATTGTTCCAACAACGAACAAACAAAAAGACATCGCTGGATACTCAAAAAAAAAAACTTTAAGCTAATTTAATGTTCACACCTATGAAAGATTTGACGTCCTACACGTAACCACTAGTTTTATTAAAAAATGATTTGCTTTTGCAAAACGTTTGCTAGATCATTATATTTTCTTACAAATAAAGTGTAAGTAAATCAAAAGAAATTGTTAAAAATAGAGATAAGGTTTGATCAATTTGCCGGTCAGTTTTTTTTTTTTTTTTTTTTTTTTTTTTTTTTTTTATCAAAGTTGTTTTTGGGAATACTATTATTTATTAAAAGATTATGTTTGTTGTGCTTAATTCCCTTTTTAAATAATTGATAAAAAAAATACTGAAATCTTTTGTTGGAGGATAAGCTGTTCCTATGCGCATTTCACTGGTTGCTTAGGCCAGATCATCAGGAAACGTTCTCCTAAATAATTTTCGAAAAGCCAAAGCTATCAGCAAACAAAACTACAGAGGGAATGAGAATTACCTACAAACACTCAAAAAGTCTTCTTTGCAACGATATCAAAGCTTAAACAAAATACCAAACAACAAATCAGTGATGAGTTTTACCTTTTCTTACATTTCCCGCTACAATTATTTGGACTTCTCCCAACATTAATTGTAGTTGTAAGTGGGTAAAGAAAAAACATATTAAAAACAAAAACAAAGTGCTTTTATTGTTTTATTTATATGCACGTGCATAAAAAACTGAACTGGCAAATTGTTTTTATTTTGATTTCTTGCGAAAACAATAAAAGCACTTTGTTTTTTTTTTTTATATGTTTTTTCTTTACCCACTTACAACTACAATTAATGTTGGGAGAATTCCAAATAATTGTAGCGGGATATGTAAAGCCTCTAGTACACGGCATGTAAAAAGCCACATGCGCATGTGGTTCTGACGTAATTTTGACGTCATCACACAACACGCAATGCTTATTGTGGCTTTGCATTGACGTCAAAATTACGTCAGAACCACATGCGCATGTGGCTTTTTACATGCCGTGTACTAGAGGCTTAAGAAAAGATAAACTCATCACTGATTTATTGTTTGGTATTTTGTTTAAGCTTTGATATCGTTGCAAAAGACTTTTTGAGTGTATGTAATTCTCATTCCCTCTGTAGTCTTGTTTGCTGATAGCTTTGGCTTTTCTAAAATAATTTAGGAGAACGTTTCCTGATGAACGTTTCCTCCAACAATAAATTTCAGTATTTTTTTTATCAATTATTTAAAAAGGGAATTAAGCACAACAAACAAAATCTTTTTTTTTTTTTTTTTTTTTTTTGAATTTTTTCGTAAAATATTTGTTAGGTCTGAACATAGTACCTTTACAGTGCCTTGAAAAAAAAATATGAATCATAAATGGTGTTTTTAAAAAATAACTGCGTTTACTTTTAACTTCAACCAATATAGAGATAAAAGTTGTCTTAAAAAGACATATTTGTAGCGATTTCTCTAAAATCGGTTCTTAACTAAAAATCTCAATTTCTGTAAGTGCAGATTAATGGCCGTACCAATAGAAGATTGACAATGAGGGAAATAGGGAGAAAGAAACCTAACTCAGTTGCCAAATTTAACTTAACTCTAACGACAACTTAAGCGAGCGAAAACAAGTCACCCATTATCGTTATCATTAGCACCCCTATTAACTATCGACTTGTCGGTCGTCAGGTTTAACGTTTCTTACGTAATCCATTTATTCATTGGCCACATGAAATCGCAAAACGGCAGATTTATTTTATGGTGTTCTGAAACTCGTGCATTTTGCTTGCAATCCGCTATAGTTTCTTAAAAATATTAGTTCCCCTGGGCAAACTTTTGCAATTTGAAGTCGCCAAACTTCTTGCGATTGCAATTTACACAAAACCTATTATGCAATTTCAAGTGAGAATCCCAAATACTAGGCGATTCGCGATTATCAGAACATGCCCCGACTATTCCACAAATTAAACGTGGGTCTGAAAATAAAAATCGGCAAACTATATAAATAAAATAAATATTTTTCATATGGATTGTCACTTTTTCACATTTTAAATTTGTACATATCGTCTAAACACCTCCACACAATGTCATGCGTTATTTCTCTGTGTACAGTACATATGACATTTTTGATTTAGAACGAGTTCTATTTTCAAGTGACAAAGCATCTAACATTAGCTGGTTCGTATTAACAAAATTGTTTGTGGCGGCAATAAATAATTGAAATTTTTAGAATAATAGTAAATAAATAATAATAAAAAAAAAAAATAAACAAATAATTATTAATTTTTGTACATATAACCACTTAGCTGTTTTAAGATGATTTTTCTTGATAGTTTATGTCAAATGTACTTTACAGACAAACATTTGAGCATGGAAATTATAAACCTTATGTATTACTCCAATTTTCCCATACACATGAAATTACATCTGTGTTGAAAAGTGACATTCCACATGACAAATACACATAATGTGAACCTAGCGTAAGTTATAAAAATATTGCAATCAATAAAGCTGCATATAAACAGACTCTCACTAAAATTTAAAAAATTTAATTTTGTATTTGCATTGTTTTTGATTCTTGGTATGACGTGCATAAGCAAAGGAAATTAAACAACATGAAATGTTGTCAACAACGGAATATCTCATGGCTTTAATCATGAAAAAACAAGTTTTTTGTGCAAATTTGGTGCAAAATTTCAAGTTGCACTTAAATGAGGGAAGAACAAAAAAATTTGTAATGAACTGATGATTGCTTTTTTTTAAGTCAAACTATTTTTTTCAGTGCAACATTTTTTACATCACTATCACTCATATTTAGTGAGGCTGCTCATTTTCTATTCATCACTCAATATCAACAAAATGATTGCAATCATTTTGCACTATCACTAGCTGTGAGTTGAAACTGCAAAATTAGTGCAGTACCCCCATTAATGGTTTTCAACAATTGAATTTTGCGAAAAATATTTTTTTACACAATAAAATGTTATTTGTCGTGTGGTTATTTTTTTTTTTTTTTTTTTTTTTTTTTTTTTTTTTTTTTTTTTTTTCATTTAATAGTGCAACAAAATGCCTCTGACGACAACAACAACACAAGTGACGGATTTTGACATTTGTGGTCGCATAATATATCTAAGTGGGCGAAAAAATTTGTATGAAAACTATAACGTTATCGTTCGCTTTCATTGTCGATCGACTTGTCGTGCTGGACATTTTAAGTGGGGCACTAGTCTGCTGTTTGTCGTTAAAAATTCAATCAGGCGATAACGGAATTTTGAGAGATAATTGTTTGTACATATTTTATTTTTAAAAGTTTCCGTTCTAGTCAATCTTTTGTGGTCATAACCATCATTGTCCTAAATGCTTTTCATACATGACAAAACGTATACAATACCTATACAAGTCTCACTACTATCTACAAAAACTTTGATATAAAGTTAGGTTCGTCGGGCAGCCGAAAAGAGGACGGTTCACATGGGCCCTTACAGTGGTCCCTTTGTGATATTCATAGCCAGTGAACAGTATTAGAACTAGATTACTCAACATGCATCATTGCAGTTTACAGTGCTGAAAAGAGAGATGGACCTAAGTCCTTCCTCAGATAAAACTTCCAAAGAGGGCAATTTAGATCTCCCAGAATGCAGAGAAAGTGAAGTATTATCTCTTCCTGCTCTTCATTCTGGCCGCTCCTTAGTAGTCATATTAATCCAGGCTCAGTCTTATTGCTTGAATTCCTTTTAACAAGTGACCGGCAATGAACAATGATACCGTTCTGATTTGGTCAATGCCAAGCTTTCCTGCACAACTCATAATAAATAAGACTACTCCAACGAGCCATTGAAATGCCAACTAGATTGTTCAGAAACATGACGATCACAAGACAAACCTGTTTGGCTAGGTCGCCTGCATGTTGCTTTCGCCCGACATCTACTGTGTCATGGGATCCATACCAGCGAGCTGTGTCGTGAAGACACCCGCTTGATCTGCAATGGCAATATAGCTGTCCATAAAGGTGGCATGTCATAATGTCCATGAACATAATGACACACTTAAAAGTGTCCTAAGGCCCATGGACATTGTTACACTTTTGACACTTTTTAGTGAGTTACAATCAATTAGTTTTTGATTCCATTATTGTCAAGCTCTGGGACGGAAAGGTTTAACAAAATCCCGAATTTTTTTCAATCTCGAATTTCAAAATTCTGAATCTTGAAATCCCGAACTTTATAATCCCAAATTTTGAAATCCTAAATTAAAAATCCTATATTTAGAAACTTTAGTTAGCGAAGCCCGTGTTTGTTATACCATAGAGTAGAAAGTTCTTGCGACAGGCCGAAGGCTGGCTATGCAGGTTGGGTAGACAGACAAGACAGATGGAAAAGTGTGCACGTATTAGTGAAAAAGTTTGCATGTATTGCAACTGTCTTTCCAATACTGGCAAATGCAAACACCATGTTAGTTCTCATAGTCTTGTATAATAACGATAATTTAACTCGATTTTGTTTTCCTTCTTATTTCAAATAAACTAACTTATAATTATTTTCCTTAGTGTTTTCTTTAAGCTTAATTCTCTATGGAAATTTAGTAAAAAGAAAAAAAATACCCAACCTTTTCCCAGTTGTTAGCCAAAAAAGAATTTATATGTACGTACATTTGTATTTAGTTAAAAAGTCCTATAGCCAAGTCATTTATTAAAAAAGGATTTTTGTATTTGAACAGATTCCAAGAAAAATTAAAAAAATTCTCTTTATCTTTTTATTTTTGTGTTATCGTTAAATACTTTTTACAAAAATATATTATTTATTTGTAATTTAAACTCAAGATAGAGAATGAATGACAGAATAGAGAAAGTGTAATGCATTGAATGCAATGGCTAACTAAATTGGGAGATGTTGCTTTTATGCCAGACAGTAAATTGTCAGTTTTTCGGTCGTTTGGTCAGCTTTTCTGTTTCTGTATAAAATAAAAATAATGTAAATTAAAAAAATATAACTTGAAAGTAAAATAAAAATATGCTGAATAAATGAATATTTATAATCAACTTTAAATGCATAACCATGACAATCAGAATTTGATATTTTTCATGACTTTAGAAAAACTAAATTATTATTACAAGTTTGTACGTGCATCATACATACAGAGATCGTCCCAAGTGCAAGCGCCATTTGTAAATATATACAAGTACATACATACAAACATTTTATACTTATGTGCAGAAGAAGCCTTTGAAAAACCACTTTTAAGTTTTATAAGAGAAAACATTGAAAATAAATTGAAATTTTTTCCTTGAATACATAATTTAATTTACATAAACTTATATGTATAATTTTACGAAAACAAAAAAATATGTAAAGTAATTAAGAAAGAAAGACTAGAAAAATATCTTTAAAAAATTGTATTATACTATATACTATTTTTATATGGCATAAAGTTTTAAACAAAATGGCTTCTTCGTCTTTATTTTTAGCTTAGAAATTTTTTTATTATTTTTATTTTGACGATTTTCAGTGTCAATAAGGTGTATTTTACTATTGGCCCAATTTAAAATTTTACTGATTTTGCAAAACACTAAAATGGTAAATTTTAAAAAGTTAGCGCATATTTATACGCTACGCAATAAGAGATACAGAAAAGCAGTAAGGTCATAATTACAACTTACAAATAGTTATTTTTAGAATTCTATCCAAGGCGAATTCATTACAAATGATCCTAAAAGCCCTGCTGATAACTTTTTTTTTTCTTTAGCTTTGTAATTGTTGGATGTCAAAATTTTGTTTATTATCTTTGTTTCTGTTTTGATTTGTTTCGGTTTTTGGCATTGTACAATGATTTTACAAACACAAACTGCTTGTGTTTTTTGTACGAGTTGTACTACCGAGATTACCTGGAATTAATTCGCCTTGATTCTATCTGACAGATAAATGGTTTTTGGTAATTACAAGTTAACATTGGCGCCCTATGCTCCAATGGGAGTTAGAGGAACACATATATATATATATATACAAGTTAACATTAACCTAACAAGTGACTGATAAGCTAACAGCAGGTTCATCCTTATGGTAACAGAGCTGTAGGAGAATTATTCTTTTTTGATTTTAATTCGTTACGAATTAGCTTAATTTTGAATTAATTCTTTTCACAACAAAAAAGAGTTGATTAAAATTTCAATTCTTTTCCAATTCAAATGAATTTGTAGAATGAGTTAGGTTAAGTCGAAAGGAGGACGAAGCATCAAGATGCAACCTCATATCTGTACGATATACATCTAGGCCACTATCGGGCCTGTTGTGCGCTAATTAAGAAGAAACATGGGGGATTTAGTTGGATAGTACTGCCACCACCTATAGGGAGGGTTTAATGTCCGGCGTTAAGAAACCCCGTTTCCCGGACGTAATTCCTAAAGATTTTCCAGTCAACGTTCCTTAGGGATCCCAAATCCAACATGACATCGCTCCCGAGGTGTTTCGATTGGTCGGCGAAGGCCTGACAGTAGCAGAGAAAGTGTTCTAGCGTCTCGCTCTCCTCGCCACACGCTCTACACTCGTCAGATTCCGCCCATCCAATTTGGTGTAATTGTGCCCGTAGTCCTGCATGACTAGTCAGAGTACTTACCATCATACTAACTTCGGATTTACTACCCTGACGGACGCCTTTTGCCCTCCCCTCGTTTGGGTTACACCATAAAACAAGTAGAATTAGTTGCAATTCAAATGAATCTGTTAAATTAATTGCAATTCGTTTCCAATTCAAATGAATCTGTTAAATGAATTGCAATTAATTTCCAATTCGTTTGAATTGAATTGATTTTGAATTCATTCAAATAAATTAGAACAATGAATTACAATTCCAATGAATCCAATCAAAAATGAGTTGCAATCAATCCAATTCAAGAGCAGATCTTGGGGGAGTGAAAAATGGAAATTTCAGTACAAAATTGAAAATCCTTGCCCTGGATCCGCGCCTGATCAAAGAAAACATGGTGTTTGGAATTTGTTTCTTCAAGAAGAGCTAATTTTTATTTTGAAATACGCTGAACGACAAAACACATTTAATATTCAAGAAGCAACTAATAATTTTTGAAATTTTGTGAACCACGACCACAGAACGACAAACTTTTTGGTAATATTTATGTTATATTCATTTAAAAAAATAAATAAAACTATCTTTAACAAATAAACAAAAATCAGGAAAATTTACAATGTATGTAGGTCAAAACACATATCGCTCATTTACTAAAAGAGTGTCATAACCAAAAAAAACACGATTTTGCACAAACGCATTTAAGTTTTTTTAAAGTTTTTAACTGACAACCAATTCACACTGAATGGAAGGAATCTTATAGCACATTTTCTCTTCTTCTTACTCGAAGAGTGTGCCAAAAATGTTATGTTGAGATTCAAAGTTGCTAGAGTTTTTAAAATTCGATTGAAAAATTTAAGAAAAAATTAATTTTCCACAATATACAAATATGAGATTATTTAAACAAAAAATGATTGATTTTTATTGATATTTTCACAATATTTGATAAAAAATAAAAATTTTAGTTTCTTCTTGCAAATAAACAAAATTTTCTAATACCATTAGGATTTTCGCCGACACCTAATAATTCAATTCCTATTCTGCAGCTACATGACAATTCGAGTAATTCATGGAAATTTCAAATCTAAGAATTTTTCGTCTTTGGACTATACTAGGGGTTATGCAAAACGAGAGTAATGCTTGCTCTATTTTATATAAAAAATAAGTTGAACAACAAAACGACAGTTTGTTGTACAAAATCAATTCAAATTTCAATAAATTCAATTCAAATGAGTTGGAAATGAATTGCTTTATCTTTTTTCTAATTCATTCGAATTAATTTAAAAGCAATTCAATTCAAATGAATTGGAAATTAATTGCAATTCTCTTTGACAAATTCATTTGAATTAGAAACCAATTGCAAGTCATTCTACAAATTCATTTAAATTGGAAACGAATTACAATTCATTTGACAAATGCATTTGAATTGGAAATGAATTGCAATTAATTGCTACCAAATACATTTGAATTGACTCGAATTTCATTCAATTAATTTTTTGTGTGAAAATAATTAATTCTAAATTTGCAAATGCAGTGCATGAATGATTCGCGAATTAATTCAAAAATGAATGATTCATTTACAGATCTGTTAGCAAGTGAACTTCAAAAATTTGAAGCTGCCACATTTTTTGCTGAAGATATGGTAAATTCAATGACCGGTTTATTTCAAATGACATTATTCAATTATTCACATTTGACACAATTTAAAACAAAAAACAAAACAATTTACCATAAAAAAGTGTTTATCAATTAAAAAAATGGTTTAAAAAGTATTTTAATTTAATTAATGTGATAATTGAATCAATAATTTTTTTAGCTGAAAAAAGTTAAAAATTTAATTTTGATTTCATTAACATTTTAGTTGTTTTGAAATAAATTTTCAATTAAAATTTTAATTAAATAACAAAAAATTTTAATTGATTTTTTCGTTTAAAATAAAATAATTTAAACATGTAGAATTGTTGTTGGGAATTGTCAATATTTATTTAAATAAATTAACACATTGATTAAAATTTCAAAGTTTTTTGATCACTTTTATAATTAAAATTAAAAATATCATTTATTGAAAATATTTTTTCAAAATTTTAAAATTTTTAGTAATCAATATAATCATTTTGGTAATAGGTGCAAAATCAACGACTTGTTTGCTTGATATTATGAATTAAGAACAAATTTGGTGATAGGAGAAATTTAATAATTTTTTCTGTGAAGAAACGTATCTACTACAATTTTGCCACAGTATATAAATTACATTTTTAATTTTTTCGGACAGTTGTATTAATGGAGAAAACTTAATGGTCACTTTATCGTTCACTATAGCTATTGTTCACGCTAACTATCAGTAGCTTTATCATTAGCTTGTAATAATGGCCCTAAAAGTATTTCCAGAGTGGGCCTTATATGGAACAAATGGTAAATTATGGGCCGATCTTCATGAAATTTGACAAAGAGATTAAGTCTTACAAAGCTATGACTAACCAAATTTTATTATAACAGCGTTATTTGATTTACGCGCACTAAAGTCTTTTTCGAAATTTGACTTTCTATGGGGCCTGTGGTAAATTATGGACCGATCTTAACGAAATTTGACAGTGTAATTTCTAGTCAAATAAAACTGTAACAGACCAAAATGACAATTGCATAATTTGTTACGGAATTAGGCGTATTAAAGTTTTTTTTCAAGAGTGGACTTTATATGGGGCCTATTGTAAATTACGGACCGATCTACACGAAATTTTGTGTTATGATTTCTAGACATATAGAACGAATTAGTGCAAAATCTTATATCAATATGTTCATTCTGCCACTATTTATGTTAGTTTTTGTAACGAAATTATATTTTTTTTTTGTGTGGTTGTTCCACATTTTAATTCATAACTCTTTTTTCTACTGAACCGATTTTGCTCGATTTCAATTTCAAGCTGCTTAGGAGAACTAGAAACAATTTGACACCAATATTCTTCTTTTCTTTTGAGTTGTTCGAAAGTGAGAGCTATTTCAACAGACGGACAGACAGATGGACATTGCTAAATCGACTTAGAATGCCTGAATCGACTCAGAATATATATACAAGGGAGATCGAACCGGTTTGAGCCGGTTATTTTAGTTTTTCCCAAACCGATTATTTTAAAATGTTGTCAAGTTTTGAGCAAGTTCCGTCATTTACTTTGCGTTTAACAGCTGTTCAAAACATACAACCTCGTGGATTTTTTTAAAAATGGAAAAAAGTGAATTTCGAGTGCTCATTAAACATTATTTTTTGCAAAAAAAAACCGTCAATCAAACCAAGGAAAAGCTTAATAAATACTATGTTGACTCTTCACCATCGATTTCAATGGTAAAAAAGTGGTCTACTGACTTTCGTTGTGGTCGCACATGTACAAATGACGCTGATCGTTCTGGACGGCCAATTGAAGTCAATACACCCGAAAATGTCGAAAAAATTCACGATATGGTGTTGGACTAAGTGTATTGAGCTAAAAAGAGATTATGTTGAAAAATAATTTTTTTTTTTTTTTTTTTTTTTTTTTTTTTATTGTAAAAAAAAACTGTGTTTCACGGACTTATTGGTCCGCCCTCGTATTAATACCATTTAATTAATCCCACATGCCTGACGTTAATGTGCTCCAAATAAAACTTAATTTTCGAAGAAGTTCTAAAGAAGCGACAAATAATACTTTACTAAAATGCTCAGCCAAAAGTGAATCAATCATTGGGTGAAATATTAGTCCGTTGTGTTGCCGAGGAAGGAATGCCCATTAACGTACTAAAAGCTCTAAAGTTGTTCTGGAATATCTTCATGCTTAAAACTACAAAATTCCGGTTTATTCATTAAAAACCCAAGCACTAAAAAACGAAACTGAAGAAATTAAACAAAGTCATGGAAGGTTTTATAAATTGTTGTCGACGAATGGACAGATATTTCATACAAAAAACATGTGCATATTTTACTATTCGTGTCTATAATGCTAAAGCAAAATAATTTGAAATTTATAATTCCGGCTAAGAGATTTTGTTTGCAGCTTTTCAAAAATATGGTTTAAGTCTACTTATTATATTACCCACCAACAAACTAAATCTAAAATAAGTTTGGGAGAACATCTCAAATAATACATTTATTAAATTCCTCTAATTTTTTTTATTTGCTTTTGCAAACGTTTGCCTAGATCAAACATCATTTAACAGTTTCTAAATTACGTGTATAAAAAGGTTTGAAAAGAAAAACTGCTCTCTAGCTGCAAATATGAAATATATTAAGGCGACGATATGACTAATTTATTGAATAAAATTAATCAATAAAAATAAAAATGTATTAAATCTATTAAAAAAAAAAAAAAAAAAAAGTATAAAGTTATGAAGTTTGAATAGTTAAATTTTAATATTTTAAAAAATTAGTGAAAATGGCAACAATAAGTACTAAGTGAATGTGGCAGCACTGTAAAAAGATGCGCAAGAGTTGTTAGCTCGTGAGTTAATGATGAAACAGAATTGAGTCTTCAACTTCAGGAAAAAATTCTTAAGCCCATAATTAAAACGCCGACCGTAACTGCAAATTTTCTCTCATTTCTTTCGTTTTATTTTGTTCTTTTTTTTTCTTTGTTTACAAAATGTATAAAATTGAACGAAAGTATGGTAGCATTGTTGGGAGACTAATTATCTCTATGTGAGAGCATGAGAAAAACGTTTTCAAAATAAAATTTGAAATTCTCGGGCATAATTTTATGTCAAACTGTATGGAAAACATCGTTCAGCCCCAGTTCTGTTTCATCATTTAGAGCAATGAAAATCCCTACTAAAAATAAAAAATCCCGCGATTTTCAGAACACCAAAATATCACTCCGTGATTTCAAAATCGGACGTGATTTGAAATCACCATTGTTTTAGAACATACCTAATAAATATTTTTTAAGTTTTTTTTACAGTTTTCCTTAAGCAAACCTGTGTAAAAAGCCAATGAATATTTCATCGTTTTGTTTTAGTGTATCTATTTGTTTAAAAATCTATCAAGACCACGCACGTATCCCTTATCAAATACTTATAATTTGACAACACTAAAATGCTGCTGATTTCAATCAAAATTGTTTTTTAAATTCAATATTGTATATTTTACGGAAGCCCATGTCCCATCAAATTTGTTAGTGTCTGCTGTCATGCTAAGTGACACTTTAATCGAAAAGAAAACAAAGAAGCCACTAGATATTTTTATAAACTCTTTTTCCATCTTCTGTAACATTGAAAAAATTTTTAGTAACATGCTTATATATTTTATGGTGCTATGTAAAAAAACTGAAACTATCGAATTTTTCTTTTTGTTTGTTATGTTTTTTCTATATTTATTTTTACTGAATTGTTTTTATGTAACTTTTAATAAAAAAAAAAATATTTATATTTGTCTGGGTTCACACTATTGTGTAATTTCTAGAAGGTGGCCTCGATAAGCCAGTTGTTTATTGTTTGATTTTATGTGTTATGTACATAGCTGGGGAATTTCGATTAGAATTAGAAATCATTACGATTAGAGAAATAAAATAATCTAATCACTAGAATTGAATTTTGATAAAAATTTCAGATTACTAATTGATTAGAATAGAAATAATCAAAAATCTAATCACAATTAGTGACGATTAGCATTTCTAATCAAATCTAATCAAAACTAATCCAAAAAATAATTGATTAGATTTCTTGATTATTTTTGATTAGATTTGATTAGATCAACTATTTTTAACTATTTTTGTGAAAAGAAAATATTTATTTATAACATTTATTGCTATATTTACATAATGTAACAGTTTTGGAATATTGAATATTGAAAATTAACATTAACAACAAAGTGAACCAGCTGAGTCAAGTGTTTATTTTAAGAACAGGGTGCACCGTATCCAATTTTATGCAATATTCAAAAACTGTTACATTATGTAAATATAGCAATAAATGTGATAAATAAATATTTTCTTTTCACAAAAATAGTTGATCTAATCAAATCTAATCAAAAATAATCAAGAAATCTAATCAATTATTTTTTGGATTAGTTTTGATTAGATTTGATTAGAAATGCTAATCGTCACTAATTGTGATTAGATTTTTGATTATTTCTATTCTAATCAATTAGTAATCGTATAAAATGGCTAACTAATCATAATTAATCAATTTTTTAGCACAATTAAAATTTCTAATCCAATTGCTAATCATTAGGATTTCTAATCATTATTCCCAAGCTATGGTTATGTATTTGTGCAGAGTATTGAAGTTGGTATAATATGCCCGTCGCTATTGTATATCCACGACTTCCGTGAATCAAAAGTGAACAGGTTTTTTTTCTCGCAATTTTGCTTAGCCCACTATATATTTTTTAGAGAAAAGGAAACAAATTTCGCGGTAAATTTTATTCACGATATGAGTGATTATCATTATTGTCAAACTACATATAAAAAAAAAATCCACAAAATGTTTTTGTTGTAATACCGAGACCACTTATGTAAATACACCACCATGGTCCGCACTATGAAATTTGTTAAGTTTACACATGTTTACGTTGTAGTGGGTTTTATATGGTGTTTGATACTCTAGAGTTGAAATTTTAAGACACTTTAGTTGGCTTGTGCTTATTCTATGCCGCTAAATTATTGCATATGTTTGTGTGAAAAAATGTATTGTTTAATGCTAGGAACACAACTGGGACAAAAAGAATTTCGCCCAACACGACGAATTTTTCCGTAAAAATTCGCTGAGTAAATTCGTCGTATGAAGCACAATAACGACGAATAGCTGGCAGCTTTTATAATTGAGAAAGTTGATTACTGTTTGTGGAAAGAGAGAGAAATAGTGTGACCATATTCAAAAAAAAAAATGCTTTAATATAGAAACATAATCAAAAACACAACTAAAACGATTTTAATAGTAAAATACTTTGTGTACTTATTTTATGTGTTATACAATAAAAAAAAAAAAAAAAACAATTATTAAAGTAAGAAGTAACTTTATTTACTGAACTACTTCTTAACTAAAACCAAACATGGTCACCTAGTACTGATTTGTTCGTCGTTCGCCGGCGTATGAAATATAATTAAATCTATTTAAATTTCGCCGCCCTGGTTGTGTGCATTTTCATATACAGAAACGTCTTTTATTTTTGGCGACAAATATTCGCGGCCAAAAATTCGTCGTTGTGTCCTTAGTTGTGTTCCTAGCAAAAGCTGTTTTTGGTGTTTTAGGGTGGTGGTTTTAAGGTGATTGCCCCCTTGCTTGACTCCGAAAGCCTTAAGTCTTGAGTCTTGAAAGTGTAACGCCCTGCGTCGCTCCCCGAAACTCATACGCCCAGCCCATGTCATAAAAGTCTTACGTATGATCACTTAAAACTCAAACCTTTTAACCGTTTCTTTTTAAAACCGTTTTAAAACCGTACGTCCGCACACAGAGAAAACATAACCCTATTATTGTCATGGTTAGCGATTTTATGTTAACAAACTTAACAAATGTTTCAAAAACTTACAAAGCAGAATACCAAACTATATGACGAGTAGGCATTTTTTTTAACCATTTTTCAACTTGTTTGTGCTTAAAATTTTTTTGTCGTTTTCCTTTAAAATAATAATTTTAATTTTCTTATAAAAATTTATAAAATTGCTAAAAGTAAAATTAAAATTTTTAACAATTACAACGCATTTAATTTAAATCACAACTTTTATAACTGTTTAAAATCGCTATAAACGATGATGATGACACATCTTTCAAAATAGAGGAACAGTATTCATTCCAATATTAAATTTAAAAAATGGATCAACCCTGTTTCTTTCTGATCGAAAGTTTTTCAATATAAAGATGCAGGCGGCAACAAAAAACTTTTAGAAAGCTGACGAATGCTCTTTGCGCTTCAACTTCAACTGCAACGACTACTACAACTACGTATTCTGTTGGCACTTCTTTGAAACTGTCATGTTTAACTTTTCACAGCATGCAGCGCTATTCGTAACGTTGCACTACATTATTCTGTTCCCCACTTAGGGCCATTATTACAACTTACAAATAGTTATTTTTAGGATGCTATCTGACAGATAAATAGTTTTTGGTTATTACAAGTTAACATTAACCTAAAAAGTGACTGATAAGCTAACATCAGGTTTGTCCTCATGGTAACTTTACAAGTGAACTTTAAGAACTTGAAGATGCCATATTTTCTGCTGAAGATATGGTAGCATCAGTGACAGTTTTAAGTCAAATTAAATTATGCAAACTTAAAAAAAAAACACAATTTAACACAAAAAACAAAACAATTTACCATTAAGAACAAAAATAAAGCACAAAAATTGAATTCTTTTTTTAATTAAAAAAAGAAACAAAAGCAAGTCGTTGCCACTACGTATTTTAACAACCAAAAGTAGTCGGTATATACTGCAATGTTGCCACAGTATATAAATTACATTTTTTATATTATCGGACAGTTGTAATAATGGAAAACACTTATTGGTCACTTTATCGTTCAAGATAGCTATTGTTCACGTTAACTATCAGCAACTTAATCATTAGGTTGTAAAAATGGCCCTTAGGGTATTTAGCCAAGTTAACATCGTTAAAAGTAATTTGAGAAATAGATGTTACATTTAGCAACCGTGAATTCGATTTTATCAATTAGGGAAATATTTTTACCATAACAATAAAATATTGTTTATCTTTTATTATTGTAGATTTGGACTCAAAAGGTTGGGTCATGATTATGATTTACCTTCAAAATATTTAAAACTAAAAATGCACAATTGATTGTTATGAGATGAACAATTACGACATCGAATTTATCGATGATTTATTTTTTTATATGCTAAAATATTTAAATTACATTTATTTTTATGTAACAATTGATTTCAATTTACAATTTCATTGGGAAGAATTTTTAATGAACTTTTATTGTTTTGTTATTGAATTTAAATATGTTTTTATATAAAAAAAAGTCTTTAGCCATTTCCAGTAAATTTAGCCATTTTTAGTCATAAAGTTTGGGCAACACTATCTAGAAGGTATGTATATAAACGTACTACTTATAGAAAAAATAAATTAATATGAATAATTAACGCAGTGATTTAAATTCTTTTAGCAGCTGCGCCCCATTTCCCTAGAAACAAGTTACAAATCTACAACTAAAATGCTTTTAATGCTGGGTACACATTAGGGTATTCTTTAAACGGGCTTTTGCTTTAATCGCTAGATTAACTAACCGAGGTTTTGGTTTAATCGGTTAATAAAGTTTTTTTTTATAAATTAAGAAATTGAATAAACAAAAATTCATAAATAATTTATTATTTGGAGTTGGTTAGTAAAAAAAGCAATAACATAACAAACATAACAATTCTTGACCTAAAACGAGCCAACAAAAAAATAATTCATAAATATGTAATACATATTTTTTAATTAATACATTTTATGTTTTAATTAAAAAAATAAACTGTAAGATAATTTTATTAGTTATTGTAATAGTTTAAGGAGATTTTATAAAACTATTTTTTATTAAATATCAAACATTTAAACTAATGTTTAGGATTTAAGCGATTCTTTTCTTTAGTTTTTATAAAACTGGACTTGTAGAAAATTCTTTCATTTATCGTAGATGTAGGAGCAATCAAAAGCAAACTATAATACAGAATATCTTATTCCTCAGTCATGTTTTCTGTTTAAATTTTTTTAAATTTTTCACATTTCGCATTATTTCGGTTATTGCTATAAAAAGATTGATATGAGAAGATATGAGAGGAAACAAATAACTAAACACATACATATAAAAAGTACGTGAAACAAAAAGCTGTTGACAGCAAACACTTATTTAAAATGAAGATCACTGAACGAACACCTTCTTTGTTTGTAGAAAAAAAATATTTTCTAAACACATTCCTTTTGTATTCAGTTTTTTATTTGACCTTATTTAATTTAATAAATGTTTATATTTATTCAAGCTCTATTTCCTTTTAATATTTATTTTTTAAACAAAAAAATTTTTTATATATATTTAATTTCCTGACGATGCTAACCAAAGGTTAGCAAAATATTGAGAATAAAAAAATAAATATTAAAAGGACCTAGAGCTTGAATAAATATAAACATTTATCACATTCCTTTTGTATATGAGACGAAGCAAATAATTAAAAACATGAAAAAATATGTTAAAATACTAAAAAAAAAAAAAAAATCGGTTAAGCGGTTAATCGACTGAAATTAACCGATTTAATCGTTAATCGAAAAAAACCAATTTTAAATTAACCGATCAGTTAATCGGGTAGTATTTAACGGTTAACCGAATGAATACCCTAGTACACACTATGTAATGCATTTACGTAATCTAGCAAATTTCATTCAGTTTCGTTCATTCGAATGAAATATACAACAATTTTATGCTTCCATTTATATTTTTAACTTGGAAATAGGCGACTTATTGTTCTAAAAAAAAACTAGGGCCCAGGTCTTAAATTAGATTAACTTTTAAATATTGACTTATATCGCACCTCCATTGCAATATCGACGTAAGTGCAATTTTCCTAGATGTTAAGGCATCACGTTCAAACTTTTTTTTTGCTTATTCAAAATACAATTACGCCCTCAAATAGGCCTACGGAATTGCCAAAGTGGTTTGAAGACCCTCAATTGCGTTATTCTGGACGTATAAGTGAATTTTTTTTTTTCGTTAGTTGAAACTTTTTTATGCAATATATTCATGGGAATTGATGTCATTGTTTCCCTAAGATTAACATTATTTTATTTAAGGTATGTTCAGACCTAACAAATATTTGACGAAAAAATCCAAAAAAAAAGCATGACCAGCAAATTGATCAAACTTTAGAATTATTTTTTAACAAATTTGTATTGACTTCCTTATCATCTTTATTAGTAAGGAGAAAATTGTATAATTCAATTAAGAAACTACTAAATAAAATTTGATCGAGCAAACGTTTTGCAAAAGCAAACCATTTTTTAATAAAACTAGTGGTTACGTGTAGGACGTCAAATATTTAATAGGTGTTAATATAATAATCGTGCGCATCTGAATTTATGACTTTGTTGCATTTAAAGGTGTTAAACAAAAAAGTGGCTTCTTTAGGACGCTAGCAAAGATACAATTTGGCGTTTTTACACAATATAAAATTTAACATTTGAGGAATCATGGCGTTCTTAACTGAATTCCGGAAAAACCTGCACTTATGTTCGTCGTCGATATTGCAATGATCGAGCGATATGTAAATGCAGTAAAAATATTTAATTTAGTCAATAAACAGTTTTAAACTTTATTGGTAGAGGGTGTCAATATATTAAACGTTTAATTCACTTGATTAAACGTTTAATTCACTTGATTAAATTTTTAATTAAAACTGATTTTATTTTTTATTAATGTTTTAATTGGTGCAACATTTTTTCCTGAGTATATTTATACACACATTTTGAAGCTGCAGGTTAGAAGACTCACCCCCTTATGCAAAAAAAAATTAAAGTTCACCATAAGTTAACCAACACACTAAGCCCAGCAAAAGTGAATAGATTTTTATGTGTTGGTTAACTAATGTGAACTTTAACATATCTTGCATAAGGGGGTTAATTTTTAAAATGGTTGCTGCATTTGGTTTTGAGTATTTCTGTATTTTTTAATTTTTATTAAATATGTATTAATTTTTCTTTGTGTAACTATAAGTCATACTTTATTAATGTTATATGATAATCAATACAGAAAATGGCTTGAAAAAAAACTGCGCTTTTAGCAATTAAAAACTTCAACCTCGCTATAAAAAAAGATAATAGGATGGAAGAGCAGCAGTAAAGAAAAGAGAAACCAATAAAGAAAATTGTGATAATGAGCAATTATTCACACCGTTAACAAGAACAAGTGCAAAATTGTACATACACGAAAAACCTTGATATAATTAAGACTGTAGAGCCTAAATCGCGACTTTCATCAGAATCTTCATATGTTTAACGGACAAAAAATGGCTAAGAAAATAAATATATACACAATATCTTAAAATTAAAGTTATTTGTACAATTTGGTTTTCGTAAGATTTTTTTTTATTGAGACTATACTATAGGCAAAAAAGTCATAAGTCCATTTTCTCTACTTTATCATCAAAATTTCCCCAGTTTGTTACGGTAATAAAATCGAATTAAATAAAATTTTTTAAATCATTTTTGAGATTTCTCAAAAATTTCGATATTTTAAACAGGCTTAAGTTCATTGAATTTAATTTTCATTAAATTATTTTTATGAAGAAAGGAATTTTACATTTTTTCCGTCGTCAATGGCGGTGAGTGCTAAACGGCAAACCCCCCCCCCCCCCCTGAAGAGATTGTGTGGTTACAATCGAAACTAGTCAGGGCAACCTGTCCGTGAAAACCTGGGTTCAATTCTTAGCTCAGTCAAGAATGAAAAATTATCAATTCTGGATGAGGAATCCCCGGAAGCACAAAACGTTATCAAATCTTCTAAGCCACCGCCGATATATCTTAGAGAGCAAAACTCAAATGAATTAATAAAGAATTTGATATCGGTAATAGGTGAAAATTCTTTTTATGTAGTTGCAATTAAGCGGGGTAGTATAAATGAGACAAAAATACAAGTTAACCGTGAAGAAGATTTTCGTAAGGTAATAACTAAATTTGAAGCACTTAATAAGAATTTTTATACATACCAACTGAAGAGCAGTAAAGGTCTTCAGGTAGTGATAAAGGGCATTGATTCATGCGTAGACCCAGGTGAAATTAAAACGTTTTTAGAAGAGAAGGGCTTTAAAATTAAAAATGTAGTTAATATTAAAAATAGAGAAAAAAATCCTCAGCCACTATTTCGAGTGGAGTTAGAACCCGGCGACATTAAGCTCAAAAAGAACGAAACGCATCCCATTTATAATCTTAAATATATCCTGTATAGAAAAATAACAATAGAGGAGCCGCACAAAAGGAATGGTCCCGTGCAATGTTTAAACTGCCAAGAATTTGGTCACACTAAGGCATATTGTCATTTAACTCCTGTTTGCGTCGTATGTGGAGAATTACATGGTACAGCTCTCTGCGATAAGTCTAAAAACGACCCCAATGTAAAAAAATGTAGCAACTGCGGTGGTAATCACACGGCCAACTATAGAGGATGCCCTGTATACTCTATCGTCAAGCGCTCGGTTGGACCGAAACCTAATCCCACTCAAATGCAGGCAACAAATCAAGTTTACATTAATGACGTTCAGGTACCGCAGCCTAGTAATAACAGAACATCCTACGCTAACGTCCTAAAATCAAACCATATGCCAATGCAAGGTGAGTTGCCAAATAATGATGAAACTCCAGTTTCTAACTTAAGTCGTCTAGAGAAAACCATGGAAACATTAGTACAAACAGTAAATAACTTTACAAACACAATGGGTAATATGATGCAGGAAATGTTAAGAATGCAATCGATGTTATTGCAAGCTGTACTAAACAAGCCATGAACTGTTTAAAAATTTGCTTTTGGAACGCAAACGGCATCCGCCAACATAAAAATGAACTAGAATACTTTCTTAAAAATAAACAAATTGATGTTATGATGGTTTCTGAAACCCATCTGACCTCAAGAAACACGTTTCAAGTCAATGGTTATATATTATATGATACCAAGGACCCTCGAGGTAGAGCTTGTGGAGGTTCTGCCATTTTGATAAAAAACCGAGTAAAACACTACCTAATGTGCGATCATCGTGAAGATTATCTCCAAGCAACGAGCATTTGCGTTGAGGAATTATCTCGAAACATAGTAATTTCATCATTATACTCCCCACCTAGGTTTTCAATATCAGAAAGCCAATATAATAAATATTTTAAATCATTAGGACCCTGCTTCCTGGCTGCTGGCGATTATAACGCTAAACACACTTTCTGGGGGTCACGACTTATTACACCTAAGGGTCGTGTTTTGTTTAACACAATTTGTAAAATGGACCTAAATGTGGTCGCGAGCGGACAACCAACATATTGGCCTACTGATCAGCAAAAAGTTCCAGATGTCATAGATTTTGGCGTGGTTAATAACATCCCCATAGACACGATTCATGTGGAAGCGTCCCTAGAATTATCTTCAGATCACACACCTACAATTGTTACTATAATAAATCCAAATAGAATCGTATCTCCGTCTGGTTACTTATCGACATCAGCTTCACAAATAAATTGGTTAAAATATAAAAAATATCTGAGTGCCCATTGCACAGAAAATATTCCGCTTAGCACACCGGAGAACGTGGATCTCGCTATTGTTAATTTTGACAGTTATCTCAAACTAGCTATTCAACATTCCAGCATAACACTCAAAAAAACCAAAAACAAAATCATATATTCTACAGATGTCGAGCGTCTATTGACTGAAAAAAGGAGAGTTCGTAGAGAGTGGCAATTGCACAGATCCCCCCAACTTAAGACTTTATTAAAAGAGTGCACAAAAAGGCTGAGAAAGTTACTGCAGTCTCAGAAAACGGCTTCCCTGGAAAAATATCTCAAGGGACTTGATGCAACTCCACAATCAGATTACTCATTATGGCGTGCAGCTAGAAGCCTCAATAGACCAGTTATCTCTAAGCCACCATTGAGAAACTTGAATGGAAGTTGGGCAAGAAATGATATTGAAAAAGGAAATCTGTTTGCTAATCATCTGAAAAATGTATTTACCCATAATATATTTCACGATATAGCAGTCGATTTACCGTCTGTAAATGTTAGAGCAGCTATTCCCCTTAGATTCGAGTTTAGAGAAATCGAAAAGGCTATTTGTAATTTAAACACCAAGAAGGCATCCGGTATTGATAAGATCAGTAATGAAATGCTTTTGGAGCTACCAAGTACAGCAAAGAAAATTATTCTTTTTATTTTTAATGCTATTTTACGACTTCAATACTACCCTCATAAATGGAAGGTTTCCTTAGTAACCATGATACCAAAGCCAGGAAAGGATCACACAAAAGTTGAGTCATACAGGCCTATTAGCTTATTATCTAATATTTCAAAGCTATTTGAGAAACTACTAGTGGCAAAATTAACGCCGATTTTAAATGAAAATAGATGTATTCCTAATCATCAATTTGGGTTTAGAATAAAGCATAGCACAATTGAACAAACTCATCGAATAGTAAATGTAATAAGAAAAGCCTTTGAAGAAAAAAAATATTGCTCAGCACTTTTCATCGATGTGTCTCAAGCTTTTGATAAGGTCTGGCATGAAGGTTTACTACTGAAATTGCAGCAAAACTTGCCAGCAAACATTCACAAGCTGTTAGAAAGCTACTTAGTCGGTCGTCAATTTATTATTAAAGAAGGCGATTTTTTAAGTTCTCCTCAGCCAGTTAACGCTGGAGTCCCACAAGGCAGCATCCTGGGCCCTCTATTGTACTTAATTTATACTTCGGACATGCCAACAAACAGCTACACACAAACCTCAACATTTGCGGATGACACAGCTTTCCTAAGCGTTCATGAAAACTGTCAAGAAGCATCTCGTTACTTACAGGATCACATATTTGAACTGGAAAGGTGGTTAAAACAATGGAGGATAAAGATCAATGAGCAAAAATGCGCACATATAACATTCACATTGCGTCGGGAAACATGCCCCCCTATTAAAATCAATAATCAAATAATACCCCAACACTCGCATGTAAAATACCTCGGTATACATCTAGATCGGCGTTTAACGTGGAAATGGCACATAGAAGCAAAATTAACTCAAATGAAACTAAAAGCAATTCAAATTAATTGGCTCATTGGAAGAAATTCTGTTCTTAGTCTCGATTGCAAACTTCTACTTTACAACTCTATCTTAAAGCCAATTTGGTGCTACGGTATTCAGTTATGGGGCACTGCCTCGGCTTCTAATATCGAAAAACTTCAAAGGCGCCAAAATAAACTTCTTCGAATAATAACAGCCGCTCCCTGGTATGTCAAAAACTCAAATATCCACAAGGATCTCAATGTGCCATTGGTAAAAACTATGATAACGAAATATGCAGTAAAATATTTAAAAAGGCTGGAACTGCACCCAAATCCCTTAGCTCGAAATATTTTAAATTATGGCGGCCACACTCGATTAAGGAGAAGAGACACTGCAGCACTCACCCAATCAGATGAGCGATAAACACCTACATATGTGAACAGAAACCGTGATGACTAAATCTTTTTGTCTGGCACTGGCAGGACATTAAGTAAATATTAGGATAAGATTTGATTAATTATTGTTAGTTCATATTTAATATATGAAGATTCAATAAATAAATACTGCAAAAAAAAAAAAAAAAAAAAAAAAAAAAATAAATTTCAATTCATTTCATGTTGTAAAATTCCTTTCTTCATAAATATAATTTAATAAAAATGAAATTCAATGAACTTAAGCCTGATTAAAATATCGAAATTTGGATTAAAAACCATTAAGGCCGGGTTTTTGAGATGTGGATTAAGCTTAAACTAAGTTTAACGTACTCTGAAACTCGGTTTTTTTTGTAATATTTCATTAAAGACCACAATTTTAAGCAAAACCAAGCAACTCCGACAAAATTTTGTATATAAACAATGGTGGCACAAATCTGTTTTAAGATTAACTAAACCTGGTTTAACTGAGATCTCAAAAACCCAGCCTAACAGTTCAATAAAATAATCACAATACTAATTATTTTTCAAAAATATTAAAATTTAAGACGTGAAAGATAAAAAAACATAAAACCTTAATATCTCAAAACTACTAAAATGGAGATGTGACTGACTTTCTTTCTTAGGAGGGCAGTATAAGTTTTAAAATTTTTTTTTATATCTTTTGGTTTAGGAGATATGAAGTCAGCGAATTTACACGTTTTTCATTTCTTTACCCCCTAAACTTTCGAATTTCCAAAAATCTCGTCTCGCCTTGGGCGAGAGACAAACCTCCAGTCCAGGTTTCAACTTTTTAGATTCAGGCGTTTAGGCTGTGCGACGATGAATCAGTCAGTCATTAACGTTACATAGATGACTATTTTCTAAGAAACGGTAAAAGTTAATCTCTTATTTGCTATATAAACCACTAAAGAGTTTTATTTGCTACCATAGAACTTTGTATATATTCTTTAACATAAATTCAACATTTTTCTATAATTATACAATAATTAAAAAGAATACAAATAAAAATTTAATAATAAAACACACCTCAAAAAATCGATGTTAACTTTTCCCTTTTAATAGGATTTTAATATGTTAACAAATGAGAATATTTTATCTGATTCATACATTCATAAACAATAAACTATGACATGACACTATTAATTATTCTAATTTTAATATGATTGATGAGATTAAAACTAAAACGCAACGAACAAAATATGTATTAACGAAACACCCTATAATTTGCTAAACAAAATGATATATAATTAAAGATTTAATTACACAGATATGAGTTTCAAACATGCTAATTTTAATATTAATAAAAAATACTAATTTCTCTTTTTATGACCAGTCTGGGGATTGTGCATTATAAAATTGTATATATTTTCAAAAAGGTCATAAATGTTAAATCCACACAAAGATTTTAAAGTATTTTGCAAAGATTTTAATGTATATGGTTTGAAGATGCTCTTCATGAACCAACTCTTGAGGGTAATTGTTATACACACTAAACCCCTGCACGAATGCATTTGTTTCTTGTACACAGTTGTCAACACCAAATTATTGTTGTGTCAACTACTGTAATTTTTTTTTTTAAATCAGCTCGAATGATCCATTATGATAAACCAAATCAATGTTAAAACAGTAGTTCGTTTCAAGCAAATCAGTGTAAAGCAGTAGTTGGATTTAAATAAACCAACTCAATCCATAATTTGATTTGAACGAAAAAACAACACACAACAATTGTGTGTCTATAATACAGTTATGTACGGTAAACTTTTCAATTCACAATGTGTGATCTTGATGTTTATTGCCGATTGTTTCTCAGATTTTGATCGTTGTATGTATTATTTTTATATTAATTTTGCAAATAATAGAATTACATTTATTTTTTTTTTTTTTTTTTACTTTTAATTAAATATTTGATAAAATGTTTTTGTAATAATAAAATAATTTAAAATAAAAACTTAAATATTCTATAAAAATATTTTTCATCTTTAATTGTTTTTTGCTTCATACAAATCTAGCTAGTCATACCTAATAATTAAAAAAAAAAAAACAAGATAATTCATACTTATCACCTATTTTGCTACAGTTCTTTCGTGTGATTCGTGTGATTTGGTTTAGTAAGTGTGATTTGTTTTGCTTTGTTGCTGTTTGGAGTGAATTCCGTACTCTTTACACTTCGTATTTGGTCGTTTATAACACACTATATACAATTAATTTGCAATTGTGTGTTTTTATTTATTTTTTGTTATATGTGTTTTGCACAACATAGCATTTGATTCGTTAGCAAAGAGTGAGCGACAATCAGTATTTAAAAAACAAACGAATGTCTTGAAACGGCGTTTAAATGCATTTGTGCGGAGGTTTAATACCCACCACCATTAGTGGTGAATGAGGGTATACAAAGTTTGTCATTCCGTGTGAAACCTTTTTGATATTCATCTACGACCCCATCAAGTATATGTATATCATCTGGGTCCTTAAATAATTCTAAGTCTATTTAGCCATGTCCGTCTGTTGAAATCGCGCTCACTTAATTTATTTATTTGCAGTTTGGGATTAAAATCCAGCAAGATCGGTGCAGTAGGATAGGAGTTATGAATCAAAATGTGGAACAACACCCAAGAAAATTTATAATTTTGTAACAAAAACTTTTATAAATAGTGGCGGAATGCACATATTGATATAAGATTTTGCACAAATGCGTTACAAATGACTAGAAATCATACCAAAAAATTTCGTGAAGATCGGTCTAAAATTGTAAATATGCCCAAATAAAGCCCACATTCGTAAAACACTTTAGTACGCCTAAAACCGAAACAGATAATGTGATTGTAATTAATTTTGCCCTGTCACTGATTTATATGACTAAAAATCATAGATAGTTGGGGGTAGTGCACTAAATATTGATTTAAATCAGCAGTGCACCATCACTAAATAAAACTGCAAAAAAATTAGTTTGCACTCTTTTTTACCAGCTTAAGTGATAATTACTATTTTTTTAACTACCACTAAAAAATTTTTTTTATATTGCAAATAGTTTTACTATCACTACACGAAGATTGAATGCAAAGATCTGCACTCAATTCAAATAGTGCAAAATTTGTACTTGCAATCAAAAAAGCTGCATATAAACAGACTCTCACTAAAATTTTAAAAATTTAATTTTGTATTTGCATCGTTTTTGATTCTTTTTATGATATACATTAGAAAGGAAATCAAACAACATGTGAATAATTTGTCAATAACCGAGTATCTCATGGCTTTAATCATGAAAAAACAAGTTTTTTGCTTGTAAATTTAGTGCAAAATTTAAAGTTTCACTCAAATGAGTGAAGAGCAAAAAAGTTACAGTAAACTGATGATTGCTTTTTCTTAAATCAAACTAGTTGCTTTTTGAGTGCAACATTTTTTAACATCACTATCGCTCATGTTTAGTGATTGCAATAGTTTTGCACTATCACTAACTGGGAGTTAAAACTGCAAAATTAGTGCACCACCCCCATCTAGGAAATCATACTGTAAAATTTCGTGAAGAACAATTTTACCATAGGCCCCATTAAAAGCCGACTCTCGGAAAACCGTTTAGTAAGCGTTAAACCGTAACCGTAAATAATGATGTCACAGTTTTACATGGCTAGAAATCACACTTTCAACTTTCGTAAATATCGGTACAAAATTTACCATAGGCCCCACATAAAGCCCGCTCTCTAAAAGCACTTTAGTACGCCTAAGACCGTAACAAATAATGCTACTGTAAAATTTTGATCTCTCATAGTTTTACAAGACTATAAATCATACTACTCCGGAAATATTCGAATTGTTAGTGGAGTGTACCAAAGATATCACTACAACTTGTTCATAAATAATTTCTGTTTATGAAAAATATTCAAGTTATAAAATCCTTATAAAACATTGTATGGATAAGAAAGAAAAAGAGTAAATTATGTTTTAAAGTTTTTGAGAAACCAGTTAAGAGTTATACAAACAAAATTTAGTACTTTTTCTAAGAAAATTTACTTTCATGAATGACTGAAATCAAAATAACAATTTCTTGGTAACAGTTTAATACAATTCTACGAAATTTTAAGAGTTCTTTTGTGTTGAAGTGTGTGTGTGTGTGAGTTGCGAGCGATTTATTGGGAAGTAAAATATATATTATATAAGTCATTTAATAAGAATTATGAAATAAAAATACTTTTAAAACAACTTTACATTTAACTAAAAAAGCAATAAAAAAATCAATTGTATTAAGAAGAATTGTTCATAATTTTTAGAATTCCTTGGATTTTTTTAGATTTCAATATAAAAATAAAATAGGGTCACTGATAACTATGCTATGATTAAAGGAAAATTACATTATGGTTACTGCAGCTACATACACTATATACCTATTTCCAATTTCTTTCAAATTTATTTCTGAATGGTTTTTATTTGCCAAAATTTTTGTTCGTTTTTTTTTAGATTTTATGAAAACTTTGTAGGTATTTCTTTTTGAAAAATAACTTCGAATTTTAAAATAAACAATGACAAATATTTTGCTGTGAAGTTAGCTTAAATTGCTGACGTTAGGATTGGTGGTCTGAAACTACCCAGCTAGCATAGGCTGTTTGTTAGACGATTATGTTCAATATACAACTCCTAAAAGAGTCTTCTGATGATTATCTGACGAGTTACAAAAACAAAAACATCTAATTTTTTTTTATTGTTAATTTTTTTTTTTTAGTTTTTGACACGCTCGTCTTTTAATCTTGGAATGAGTCTTTTGAGACTCTCTGTAAGAGTCATATAAGAATTACTGAGCTACCTAAATAAGAGTGTTTTTGAAATATGAAAATTCTATTGCCAATACAATTTCAATAAAACAAACCGACCTAAGGATCTGTAAAATAAGATTTTCCGGCAGGATAGTGTTGATTTCCCGACCTTAAGGTTTGTTTAATATAAATTGTATGAAAATTATAAGTTTTGAAATGAAAAACACGCTTGATGCCCTTATTTAGGTAGCTCAGTTATACGGCTGAGCATTTCACGAGTTGTAAAATAATCCCTTTATGAGTCTCATACGACTCTCGGCATGATTTTTGAAAGACTCGTTAGATAATCTCTACATACATCGTAAACGATTCCCTTTAGGATTAATATAAGAGTCGTTTGCTGTGTTATGGAAGAATCTCTCATACGAATCAGCACGTGTAACAGTTTCTCCCGTGCGAGGAATCGTCTACAATTAAAAAATGAGCTCGTCGACGATCAAAAACACTCGTCATGAGATTCCCAGTAGACTCCTAGACGATTGAAAATGCTAGCTGGGTATTGATAGCACACATACACCCACTCTGTTTAAAATCCTAATGATAGCAAATAATGAAGAAACTTCATCATATACGGGATCGACTTATATAAATAAATCTCTTTGTGGGAGCGGTAACAAATTTAGAAATGGCGCTCTCTGTTGTTAAACAGCAGAAACTTATTACAACAGCCAATAGAACGTCTTTAAAGGTAACAAGCATTCAAATATGTGATTTATGACTATTCTAAGAGCCTGACCCACGATGTCGATCGACAACTTAAGCGAGCGACAACAAGTTACTTAAGCCTATAGTACACGGCATGTAAAAAGACACATGCGCATGTGGTTCTGACGTCAATGCAAAGCCACAATAAACATTGCGTGTTGTGTGATGACGTCAAAATTACGTCAGAACCACATGCGCATGTGTCTTTTTACATGCCGTGTACTATAGGCTTTATAAGCGCTCCTCTAACTATCGACATGCCGGTAGGCAATTTTATGTTTCTTACATAATACATTTATTTATTGACCAATGATTATATTGACACATAAACCATTCCATAATAAATAAAAATCAACAAAACAGGTAAATTAAGCCATAAAAATACAACTCTGTGCTTCTTGGTTTGCTACAAATTATAACAACACAGAAAAGAGTTTTTTTTATCGATTAAAATAAATGGTTTAAAAAGTATTCAAATTTGACGAATCAATTATATTTTTAGTTGAAAGAAAATTAAAATATAATTTTGTTTTGATTAACATTTTAGTTGTTTTGAAATCAATTTTAAATTAAAATATTAATTAAATATCAAAAAATATTAATTGATTTTTGTTTTTTTGTTTAAAATAAAATAACTTAAACTTGTATAATTGCTGTTGGGAATTGTCAATACTTAATTAAATAAATTAACACATTGTTTGAAATGGCAAAGTTTTTTGATCATTTTTTTAATTAAAATTAAAAATATCATTTATTGAAAAAAAATTTCAAAATTTAAAAATTTTTAGTAATTAATATTTTGGTAACAAGTGCAAAATCAACAACTTAATTTTCTGATATTATGAATTTGCTATAAATATGGTGATTAGAGAAAAATTTTAATTTTTGCTGTGAAAAAGCAGTTAAAAAAAACATCTGTTTTCAACAATAGAATTTTGTAAAAAATATTTTATAAAACCATTAAATTTTTTCAGTGATATTGTTTTTGAGAAATATTTTTTTTTTTTTTAAATAATATTTACTGCTGGTGTTTTGAGTAATATTAAAAAAGTAATTTTGTTTCATATTGCAACAAAATGCCCCTGTCGACAATCACAACACAAGTAATTGATTTTGACATTTGTGGTCGCGTAATATTTCATAATGGGGTGCAAATTTGTTTGAAAACTTACCTTATCGCTCGATTGCATTGTCGATTGACCTATCGTGCTAAAAGTGAGGCGCAAAGCAGCTGCTTGTCGTTGAAAATGCAAGCGAGCGATAATGGTCGACATCGTGGGCCAGGCTGTTAATAACAACTTTACAAATACATTTTTCTTCATACTTGAAAGCTTTAAATTTATAGAGTATTACATTTTTTTGACACGTTACTGAAATAATTGTAAATTTAGTTTATTTTATTCAATACAGACGACATATGTATATTAATTTTAGTGTAGGCGTAAAATAAATTTGCCCACGCTTTTGTGGGTATACAGTTAACCACAAAATATACCCCACACTAAAAGCTGTGTATTTGATTTGTTTTAAGTATAAAATATTTTGTGGAATTTATTAAAAAAAAAAATTATCTTAATAATTGGTTTGGCTTTAAAGGTGGAGATTCTAATATTGATGACGTATAACGTACGGAAAACTTTAAGGATGCAGAATAAAAGACAATGGTCGGTGAATATCCTTTTCAAGCGAAATTAAAAAAACTTTTAAAATAGTTGAAAGGAACAGAATATACAATTTTCATTCTTTTTTAAGCGTTTAATTTATATAAAAGCAATTAAATTAAATTGCAGCCGGTTAATTCCGAACGCCGATTTTGCATTTCGGAATATCTGCTTAAGCGCTTCAAATATTAGCACTTTGAGAGATGACAAAAGATCTACTACGAAACCTCGAAACGCAAACCGTTAAAATCAGAGCCAGAGAAAAATTTTTTTGCAGTGAAGATGTTATTAGTCAGTCTATAACTCAGGAGGAGTTGTACCGACACCAATTGGTTTGTTTAAAGCAGCCCCTCTTACTCACATTGATGTGGTTGCGAAATTAAATAAGTCGACGATATCACTTGTTTTAAAAAAGATGTGAACATAAAACACAGTAAAGGTATTCTCGTCAAAAGTTGCACTCTTGCGAAAAAGCATAAGTGCAAAAACACAACGAAAACCGCATAGAGAATTATTTCGCCCAAACGATGCAAAATTGTCTGGGTCTAAGTAAGTGCAAGATTATCAGAGTAAAAGCATAAAAATGTTGCAACATTTATGGCATTTAATGTTAAAAAAGCACTCATAAAATCAACTCTACACTAAACAACAAAGCAGGAATTCCATTTTGACGTACATTTTTTCTTTTTAATTGAAAAATATTATGAATTCTAGTGTTTAAAAATGAACTTTGTAAAAAATAAAACAATTAAAAAAAGCGTCTAAAAATTTAAAATGCAGAAATTAATAAAATTAATAATTTTGTGTATTTTTCAAGAAATGACTGTTCAAATTTATCAACATATTTATATTGTCATATGGGAGATGCGTTGTTAAAAATAAAAAATTTTTTCGGAAAATTAAAAGTGCAAACAAAATGAGTTGCTCACGTCAAATAATTGCAACTATGCTATTTTGCACATTTGCAATTGGGCAACAAAAATTGACGTGAATACCTTTAGTGTATAATTAAACTCGCAACATATACATAAAAATAATGCAAAATACTTTTTCTAATACTAATTACCCGGGGTTTACACATGCAAGTGCAAGTTCAAAAAACTTAATACACTCACATATTTTTACTAACCCCATCACATTTTTCGTATTTGCAGCCCAACTTGCAAGTAAATTTTTGACACTTGCAGCAAGTAAAATGACAAATAAAGAAACAGTGCTACCTAATTTACTAGTACTTAAGGCTAGTTTACACGGTAATACTTTGTATTACGACATGCCAAAAAATGATGTAGAATGAGAAAAATCTTACCATGTAAAAACAAAATGTATTGAGTAAGAGAGAATACGGATACAAAATTTTACAAACGGTCGGTAAATGTTTATTTTCTAAACCATTTTAGAAACTTATGTATTCTCATCACACCAGAGGTGCATTTTAAATGTATATATTGAAGGTGGTAACATTTTTATACAATTACAAAAACAACGAACATCAACTCAGGAAATGTTCATGTTGTTTTTGTAAATATTGTAAAACTGCAACCATCTGCTTTTTGTTATTAACTCTCTTTGCTTTTATTTTACTTAAACCATCCGTGTAAACATGAAAAATAATTTCATAATATTTTGATTCCACAAAGTCGTAATACATTGTATTACCGTGTAAACTAGCCTTTATTAATATAAAAGTTATGTTTATAGCTGATTTTCTGTGTTAATTATAAAAATAAAAACAAAACAAAAGCAAAGCAACACATCTTCATCGTATTTTAAAACATAAATTGCAAGCATTTAAAAAAAATTGTTAAACAAAATATTTTCTCAGAAATTTTATGATATCGGTAACTACGGCAATACTGGATTCACATATTTTAAAAATAAAGATAAGTTTTTCATCAAGATGGACCAAAAATAAAATAAAGAAACAACTAAATAAAATATAATTAAATACATTTCGTGATAACATTAACATGCTAATGTTTTTTAAACCCAAAAATTAAGCTTTTTCACATAAGATGATTTCGCTTCGAGGACACTTGAAAAATAAACTTACAACTGACTGTGTAAACACTCAAGCTACTTGCAAGACTTTCGGCTATTTCTTCGACATTTTCATTGATAATACATATACACTACTTGCAAGTTATTACTTGCATGTGTAAAGGCAGGGTTACTCAAATCATGTTAAGAAGAACCGGCACATAATAAACAAGTGTCACGACACAAAAAACATTTATAATGGTCAGTTTTTGACTTATTATTTTAAAACGTATTAAGGAAATTATTATTTAAATTAAATTTAATTAAAATACAGTTTTAGCTTTTAATTACCACTTGTTTAATATTATTTATTATACCTACACCACAAAAGTGTAGAGGGTATTATGCGCTTGTACTGATGTTTGTAACACTTTAAAATATTGGTCCTATACCCAAAGTATACCGATCGACACAAATCATTTTCTGACAAAAATAAATTTGTTAGGAGAAGCGAAAGAGCACATTTCGTAATTGAAAAACAAGAGTTATCCTGAATTATGGGACACGTCCTCAAAAGAGTATAAGAAAAAAATTTAAAAAAAACGCTTTAAAGGCAATAGCTGATGATATAGATGCGCCCGAAGAAGAGGTAAAAAGAAAATTTTTCAGCTGCATGGAATTTTCGTTCCGCAATTTTTGAATTAATGTATTTTGGAAACTTAAATCTACCAAACACTTCTTTGTGTTTCGTTTTTTTAATTTGTTGTTTCTTTGTAATTAAATATGCTGCGATGACAGCTGCCAATCATATATTTTGCCCCAAGACATTTTTATACAGTCATTCGTAAAAAAGCAAACACGTCTGCAATTTCTTGCAGCAAATTCGTCGTAATAACTTCTACAAACTACTTCTGGAAGCAGACTACTTTCTGTTTGAGTGGAAACACTTCAGCAAATATTTACAGAGGTGCTTCCGGAAGTGACAAACGGCTTGAGGTGTAAATGTTGGGCTCAACAGTTTTGTATCAGTTGAGCTCAACAGCCACGTCTTATGAACGCGTTAATTAAAAAAGTACAAGAAAATTCAATTTCGTATTAAAATAGAACTTAGAGATAAATAATATTTAAATTCGAAGTCAAAAACTGTCCCTTATACTTTCTTTTTAAAATTGTCTTTTCTTCAAAACTTTGTTGTATACAAAATACAGGGTCTTGCATTAAATCATAAAAATTACTAACAAAAGTTCATATTGATTTACTAAACTTCCAAAGAGTTTACACCTCTGGTTGCTTTGGTTTGAAAAGAGCAAACACGATCATATTATTTTGCTTTATCAGAAAAACAAAAACAATTTTTTTTTTTAAACGGATAGGAAATTTTAAGTAAACCTCCTTATAGCCAAGAGAAATAACATTCGGATTACTATATACTATCGGTCATAACTATCTATCTGCGGTAAGCTATACCTGGGATGTACAACTCAAGGTACAATTAATTGTACTACTTTTTTTTTGTACATTTAAGAATTTGTTGGTACCGTGGAATTACCGCATCATATGATATAATTTTAAAATGGATTTTAATACGTAGGTTCTATTTGTCCATCTCTCATATAGAGTATCCCTTACTTTCTATGAAACATAGATGGGAATAGTGCACTAATTTTGCAGTTTCAACTCACAGTTAGTGATAGTGCAAAATGATTGCAATCATTTTGTTGATGTTGAGTGATGAATTGAAAATTAGCAGCCTCATAAGTGATAGTGATGGTTTAAAAATTTTGCACTCAAAAAAAAAATAGTTTGATTTAAAAAAAGCGATCATAAGTTTATTGCAACTTTTTTTCTTGACTCATTGGAAAGCAACTAAAAAATTTGCACTAAATTTAAAATCAAAAACTTGTTTTTCATGATAAAAACCAATAACTTTTTCGTTATTGACAAAATTTAATTTTGTTTAATTCCCTTTACTTATGCACACGGAAAAAAGTGTTTTATCAATTAAAAAATGGTTTAAAAAGTATTTAAATTTAATTAAAGTGATAATTGAATCAATTATTTTTTTAGTTGAAAGAAAATTAAAAATTTAATTTGGATTTAATTAACATTTTAGTGACTATCAAAAAATATTAATTGACTTTTTTCGTTTAAAATAAAATAATTTAAACTTGTAGAATTGTTGTTGGGAATTGTCAATATGTATAAAATTAAAAATATAATTTATTGAAAAAAAAAATATTCAAAATTTTAAAATTTTTAGTAATCAATATAATTATTTTGGTAATAGGCGCAAAATCAACAAATTGTTTGCTTGATATTATGAATTTTGTATAAATTTGGTGATTGGAGAAATTTAATAATTTTTTCTGTGCATATCATCAAACAAATCAAGAACCAAGCACAAACCAAATAACATTTTTTAAATTTTAGTGAGAGTCTATTTATATGCAGCTTTTTTGATTGCAAGTAAAAAAATTTGCACTTCTATTTATATGCAGCTTTTTTGATTGCAAGTAAAAAATTTTGCTCTATTTTAATTGAGTGCAGATTTTATGCATTCAATCACCGTTTGTGATAGTGAAAAAATTTGCAATACCACTCAATTACTACAGTGACATAAGTTCCATTCCACATTTTGTGTAGTATTAACTTTATTTTCATGTTTAAAAACTAAAATAGAAGCAAAAGTTCCCATCTTCTATTTGTTTAAATTGTTAAGTTAAATACATTAAATTTTTAAAATAGAATAATTATGAAAATCATATCGGTCTCTTATAATTTAGAACTCTTCTGTAAACAAAGGGCGGAATACACCAAAAGTGAAACAAACATGTATAACGGGTAAGTTAATAAGAATATTCTCTCACTTTGACTTAAGTCAATCCTAATGACTCAATTTAATGACGAACTTTAAGTGGGAAACAGAATAGTCGCTGTAGTACAACGTTACGAATAGCGCTGCAAGCTGTGAAAAATTCCTTCAGATTCAGCTACTACTACAACTACTTTATTCTGTTCCAGGCCTTATTATTTATAAGATTTCTGTATGACGTGCTAAAATCCCAATTTTTATTTTTGATAAATACATCTACACTGAAACTTATTGTTGAGCGCTAGTTTCTATGCGCATTTCACTGGTTGCTTAGACCAGATCGTCAGGAAACCGTTTTCTAAAGACTTTAGAAAAGCTTAAAATATTATACAAATAAAACTGTAAATAACATAAATAACAATATCAAAGCTTAAACAAAACAACAACAATAAACAGTGAGTTTATATTTTCTTACACAAACTTTCGTAGACAAACTGTCTAATGAGCCCTTTCTCCGATGTTACTGAGTCATCGTGGCGATGCCATTTTTTATTAAACTGACTCCGATTCGTCATTTCTGTAATGCCGATGTGTCATCCCATTGATGACATAATTTCACCTGATAACAATTTGGTCAAGTGATGTTAAGCCTGACATCACAATAATGAAAAGTGTCACGACGCCAAAAACGAAGACTCTTGTCATAGAACTGATGTCAAAATACATCAGCGTTATGACGGCTTTTCTATCAGTGCAGTGAAAGTGTTGGGGTTTCTCTTAATATTTCGCATATTTTCAATTGCCCAGAGTTGCAACAACGTTGAACAAATGGGTTAATTGTTTAAGCATTACAGTACTTTTCGCTTACAGTCCACTACTATAGTTGCACAGCTTTTGTGGACTTTAAGCGAATTTGGGCTATAACCGATATTTTTATACGCCATTTCATAGATAATAAGTAAATCCAAGTATAATCCACAATTTGGACTATATAAAAATTATTTTCTTCAATAAAGCAACTCAATATAACGCGTTTACTCATTTTTGCTACTTTTATGAAGTATCCAAAATTTTACATTAATAAAAGTTGCCAGAAAGGTAAATAAAAACATATTGCCAGTTTGTTAAAAAAGAAATATAAAAAACGGAGTGGACTTGTAAGAAATTTGTATGAAATTCGAAAAAATCTGCAAGTGAATATGACAGTTTTGGTTTTAATCCGTTTTTGGCCTTAAGCGGAATGGACTACAAGCGAAACCTACGATGATGCATTTTGAACATGAGATAAATTACTATATGATCTTTGTTTCTGAATAATCGATTGTAAACTCTAAGATAAAATTGAGCAACTATGTTTTGTTGTATTTCTCAAGTTTTAAGTTATTTACTAATAAATTATAATGTTATATAAGCCACACTGTAGTTTATCCTTGGAACCTAATAAGAAGAATAATGTATTTATCTTTATTTCTTTATTTTATTATTTCAACAAAAACATTATTGAAACAATTGTTTTTTTTTTTTTTTAGAACATAAGTATCAACAAAAATTAACAAATAATAAAAATATAAACAATTTTACAATATTTAAAGCGGAATTAATACAGAAAACTTCAAATATTATTATTTTATTAACAGATATGTTTTTGTAAACTGTGTTAAAAAAAAAAAAAAAATTCGTTAAAAATTTTATTAAGAAAATGTAAGTTATTGTTTACAAGCAAAACACAGCTGTTTTTTGTTTCTTTTTTTTAATAAAGCGTATAAAAAAATAACACGCAAATTATATTGAACAACCAAATAATTTTTTTTTTTTATAAAACAAGGTTTTAACAAATGATTCTGGTAGAGGGGACTACTAAAAAATGTGTATCGCCATTTTGATATTTTACGCCAGCACATTTTTTTGATGAGTCAGCATAGAAGACAATGTTACCCTAGAATTTTTGTTACGTGATATGATTAAATTTTTTTGACTTTTTATTTAAACTTTCGAACTCCTCAACAGCTTAAGGGCCCCATTTGCCACATATCCAAGAAGGGGTGGTTAACATTATGAAATCGTTTTATTTCTAATTTTTACAAAAATGTGCTGTGCCGCAAACCAGTTATCAGCCACGACACTTTTTTTTCTTAGAAATTCGGTATGATTCGAAAACTTTATCGATGGCCGAACAATAACGAAATATAGCGTTTTGCCGAACTTCGTCACCGAACCCGCATTTTCGTCGGACTTCAGTAATTTTTTTTTTAAATATTTTATCAAATACATACTTTTAGTTATTTAATTATTTGTGGTTATTTAAATAAATAAATTTTATAAAATAAAATTTTTAATTACATCATGCAACACGCAATTACCTTTCACCACATTATTTTTCTCTTGCCTTTTTGTATGTGTTTTTTATAAATTGATTTAGACACGTTTTCAAAAATTTATTTTGAATTGCAAAAATTTTATAGACGAAAAATTAGGAAAAGTGTTATATCAGCTAAAAAAAATTTTAATCCGGAAATTATGGTTTATAACTTTTTTTTTTATTTCCGTTACAAGCCGCAATAATAATAAAAATAATAATATTATGTACATATTTCAATTTTAATTACACGATTAATTTTCCTTATGCACTATCGTATGGATTTGAATTATCCATTTTGTTGTAAAATTCCATATAAAAATAAAAAAAAAAATGATTGACATAATTCATGCGATTATTTATTAAAATTTTATGCGATAACCATAAAATTCAACGCAAAATACAGCAAAATAAAATAGTTTTTAAGTTTGAAACCTTTATTAAGAATATTTAGAACTTAATTTATTTTTCAAAATTTAAATAAACTTTTGTTGCTGTCACTCTTTCTTAAGCAATGATACTCGTTTAATGTTGTAGTCTCTTTTTCTTTTTTAATAAGGGATTTATATTCGGTGAAAAAAAAATCCAGGGAATTTCTGGTAAAAATATTTTTAAGTTCCCGGGAATTTAGAGATAGTAAAGATTTTTTTAATCCTCCGTCTTACATTCCATTCGTAACGCATTGGAAAAAACTCTGGCCAGACTCACGAAGAACGACGAAGGGTTAACATTGAATGGCAGCATCTAAATTCCACTATATCAATTGCCAGAGAAAATTTTAACATATCTTACAGCAATTTCAGGTGCTAAACAATTGATTAAACTGGATCTAGTTCTTTTTGGCATTTTATTACTCTGAAAAAAAACACGCTTCGTTGCACGAATGAAATTAGTTCATTCAACTATTTTTATTAATGCAATGCAAATGTTCATTACTGATACTCAACTGTTGTTCATTGAAGTAATGAAATTTTCATTAATACGAGGGCGGATCAATAAGTCCGTGACTTTTTGAACTACCCTCGTAGTTATATGAAATGCAACACTGCTCCCATCAAGTACCACCTATTTATAGACTACTGTCAAGTTTTGAGCAAGTTCCGTCAATTACTTTGCGTTTAACAGCTGTTCAAAACATACAACCTCGTGGATTTTTTTAAAAATGGAAAAAAGTGAATTTCGAGTGCTCATTAAACATTATTTTTTGCAAAAAAAAAACCGTCAATCAAACCAAGGAAAAGCTTAATAAATACTATGTGGACTCTGCACCATCGATTTCAATAGTAAAAAAGTGGTTTACTGACTTTCGTTGTGGTCGCACAAGTACAAATGACGCTGATCGTTCTGGACGGGCAATTGAAGTCAATACACCTGAAAATGTCGAAGAAATTCACGATATGGTGTTGGGCGATCGAAGAGTAAAACTGCGTGAGATTGTTGATGCCATAGGCTTTTCATATGGCAGTGTGGTTTCGATTTTTAATGATCAGCTGGTTCTAAAATAGCCGCCCTGGAACTATGAAACTTCCGAAATATGAATTTGCTTCCATTTCGAAGTATCATTAATGGAACGAAATGCGTTACATTCTGACTACGTAAAACTTTGACGTATGATTTGAGACAAAAAATGGTATTTTACTTGGTGGATCGAAATTTGTTGTTGTGAATGATTATCTATTTTCAATTTATTTACATGTTTTTTCCTTGACTTCAGTTTTTTCATACTTTTTGTCAAGAATTCTTCTTGAAGACCAAAGTCCAAATTTTTCATTAACTTTGTATAGAAATTTTTCTTAAAATTACGATTATAAAATGAACAAATTATGACACAAAGTTTTGTACCTTTTACAAAAACTGCTTTTTTAATCCCAACCACAAATAAAGAAAACATAGCACATAAATAATGATAGGAACACAACTCGGACGAACGACGAATTTCGCCCAACACGGCGAATTTATCAGAATAAATTCACTGAATAAATTCGTCGTTTGAAGCACAATAACGACGAATACCAAGCAGGGCTGTCAGATGTGGCGATTTCTCGCCAAACGTGGCGATTTTCAAACTTGTTTGGCGACCTAAATTTCGATTTGGCGACATGGCGATTTTTTGGCGACTTATAAAATAGTTGGCGATTTTGTTGGCTATATTTGATGAGCCATGAATTGGTTTTGAAATTTGTTAAACTCTCCATACGAAGAAATAATTTTTTTTTTTATTCCAGTATTTCAATGTATGAAATTTGATGCATTCATAGGTATGACCAGTATTTAAAACTAAATTATGTTGAAATGGCTGATGAAGATAATGAAAATCTTCGAGAAATTTTTTTCACATTTAAATGTGCTCTTGAAAGAAGTAATAAGTAGAATTCTTTAAAAAATTAATATAATTAAAGTTTATGAACATTTTTTCCATTATTTAATGTGACAAATTATCACAGATAAAATTCGTTGTTGTTAAAGATTTTTATGAATTTTAACGTACCTTTGGATGTTAATGAAACACAATCTAATTTAAATCAGTTTAGGCTAGCAATTTATAGCTACAATGATATGGCAGGTACGCATTGGCTGTTCTTTATATGTTGGTTATTACAACTTGTAGTAATGCCTGTGTTGAAATAATGAATTCCACTAAAACTCGCCTGCGAAATAGAATGCGATATGAAGTTATCGACACGTTTTAACGAGTTAAAAGTTATATGAATGTAAATAGTACATGTTGCATTTATTTTGTACCTTCACAATGTATTCCAAAAAAGAAGCCAAAAGGAGAGTCTTCTCGGCGAAGCACGATATATAGCGTTTTAGATATATAATAGAACTGCAACTACATACAAATGTATTGTATATCCAATATTTGTTTAATACTTACCGCAAAACTTCTTGTTTTGTTGCTCTAAGTAGACTACTATAAAATATTTTAAACATTGCACCTTTCTTGTGTTCACTTATAATTTTTACTTTGTTCTAAATAAAAATTAAGCAAAATATATCATGGCGACTTTTTTTTTAAATTTTTGGCGTATTTTAGCGATACGGAACAAATTTTTTTTTGGGATTTACAAAAAAATATTTTTAATTATTCTTAATATACGTATATTATTGTCAAAAACTAAAAATTAAATGCTTTGGCGATTTTGGCGATTTTTGACATTGGATTTGGCGAAAAAGTTCAAAATCAATCTGACAACCCTGATACCAAGCAGCTTTTGTAATTAAGAAAGTTCATTGCTGTTTGTGCAAAGAGAGAGAAATAGTGTGACCATATTAAAACAAATAATGCTTAAAAATTAAAACATAATCAAAAACACAACTAAAAACTATTGTTATAGCAAAGTACTTTGTATATTTATTTTAAATGTTATACAATAAAAAAAAACAATTATTGAAGTTAAAAGTAACTTTATTTACTAAAATACGTCTAAACTAAAACCAAACACGGTCACCTCGTACTGATTTGTTCGTCGTTCGTAGAAATAAATATATTGCGAAGACGCCGGTATGACGAAATTCGCCGGACGCTATTATTGTGTGTATTTTCATATACACCAATATGTTTTATTTTTGGCGGCCAAAAATTCGCCGTCGTCCCAGTTGTGTTCCTAGCATAAGACAGAAATAGTATGATAGAATTTATTTATGGAACGAAGGTTTTCATTATCTTTACGACTAGTTTCATTCACTTTGCAACACCAACCAAATAAGAGAGATAAGAGCGTAAGAAATAAAGAGAACACATAATATTAAAAAAATAACAGTTACTTTAATGATTTTGTAATTAATGTAACGAAACGAAACGTATCATTGAATTAACTAAATTTTTTATTAACGTAATATAAAGGGACTTAGGTAAATATCAGCACACACAAATTTGTAAACTCATAAAATTTGTAGTAAATTTAATAATTTTATTATGTATTTGGGTCTTAATTCTAATGATCTCGTCATAATATAAATACAGTGCGAACTCGATTACTGCAACTCTCGTTATGCGCAACAACTCGATTAACGCAACACCTGAATCAAATGCATTGTAGACTCAGTCAACGCAACTTTTTTAAAAAATGTACCTCTATAAACGCAACTATTTTTTTTAACTCTGTTTTTTTGTTCCTGGATAGTTTTTGATTTATTTTACCGTAATTTCTTGGAATAGTTTTCATAAAAAAACAGACAAACAGCACGCGTCTGTTGTTTTTTTTATCAGTTTGGTGAAAAGATTTTCGCGATCAGAACCATTATTAAAAACAACGCATAAAAATGGTGAAGGTGACAAAGTGCAGTAAATCAACAATTAAACAAAAGAGTGAAATTTTGAATAAACTTGATAAAAACTTATCGGTCAAAGCATTATGCCAGGAATACAATGTGCATAAATCAACAATAACTAGAATTAAGCAAAATAAATCAAAATTAATTAAATTTGTTACAAATGCTGAATCCGGCCCAGGAAAGCGTAAAGTAATTAGAGCCTGTGAGTATCCAGTAATGGAAAAAGCTCTGTATAAATGGTTTTTAAAACAAAGAGAATTAAATTTGCCTGTTTCGGCTGAAATCTTAAAGTCAAAGGCTATTCAGCTACATAACAAAATTAATGAAAGTCGTGCTGATTTTCATGCAAGCAATGGATGGTGTTCAAATTTTAAAAAACGTCATGGTATTCGGATGCTTAAAATTTATGGCGAAAAACTTTCAAATAAACCAACACTTATTGATCCATTTTTGGAAAAATTTCATGACAAAGTATTAGAGCTTAAATTAACACCGGAACAAATCTATAACGCCGATGAGTCTGGATTATTTCATAAAATTATGCCGAACAGAACACTGGTTAACTTAAATGAAACATCTGCTCCTGGTCGAAAAGTAAGCAAGGAGCGCATTACATTTTTAGCCTGCACCAACGCATCTGGTTTGCACAAGGTTAAAATATTTGTCATTGGTAAAGCATTAAATCCTAGAGCTTTCAAAGGTTTTGAAAACAATCCCGTAGTTTACAGGGCTAACAAAAATGCATGGATGACGTTGGCATTCTTTGAGCAATGGTTCCATGATACGTTTGTTCCTGAGGTAAGTAAACATTAAAAAATATGTAAGTGGCAAAATAGAAAGAGTGTTTTTTTAGGTAAGGTCATATCTTCAATCTAAAGGACTTCCAAAGATGGCGTTATTGCTGCTGGACAATGCACCCTGCCATCCTAAGGATGGCGAGTTAAAAAGTGATGACGGGTTAATAACAGTCATGTGTTTTCCACCAAATTGTACAGCTCTTATTCAGCCAATGGATCAAAATGTCATTAACATAACAAAGTTGTACTATAAGAAAAGCCTCTTAGCGCATTTAATTGGAAGTAAAGGCTCAAATATTGAAGAAAAAATTAAGGCTTTTACTTTAAGTAATGCAGTTTGTCTCCTTTCAAATGCATGGGATCAATTGCCTTCCGATATGATTAAGAAGTGCTGGAAGAAGATTATGTATCCTAAAAACCACTGGACAGATGAAGATAATTTACCACTGAGTGTAATAAGAGCAGAAGTCGAAAGAGAAAATTCATTATTGTTATCTGTATCCGACTATTTTCAAGAAATTATGCCAGAGGAAACAATTTCTAATGACGAAATCAATGAATGGATATTTGAAAACGTTGATAACGGTTCGAACTATTGTTGTGAAAATCTAGAAGAAGTGGAAGAAATCGATAATTCTGATGAAAATGTCGTTGAAATTCCAAAACTTTCCAGAATTACACATCAGACTGCTATTGATTCATATAACAATTGCATTCAATGGGCTGATGAAAATGAAATGGATCTTAAAGATATTCTTGTGCTTCAAAATCATCGCGAATCTGCTGTGCAGAAAAATATATCAGCCAAAAAACCACAGTCAAAAATTTCTAATTTTTTTAAAAAGTAAATACATATGTTTTAGATGTTTTAAAAAACCATATGTATCTATATGTTTTGGTTTTAAGTTAGTATAGATTACATTGGATCTCTCAATATGTATAATAAGTATCAATATTAACAAATATGAATTTTTTAAGTTTTTTTTTACTACTAAATAAAAAGTATAAGCGAATAAATATACTAAATAAATAGTTTTTTTTAATAAATATTTGAACACATATTGGAAATACGTGAAAAATAGGAGGAAAAAGCATTAAAATTTTGTGACTCGGTTCACGCAACTACCGCGGTTATCGCAACTACCCGAATTTCTATTAGTTGCAGTAATCGAGTTTGTACTGTATAACGAAATTTATAATTTAAGGTTCAAAAACAAACAACGAGAGAGAAAACAAGTGCAAAAAATTCTCATATTCTTTTTCATTTAATTGGTTATTTAAATACGCAAAATTTACGTAGTAGTACAAACCAGTTAAACGGAAGGAATGCTGATGGAGGTGGTCGCGGGCAGCAAAATGGGATCATATGCAATTTAATTCACTGTCAATTAAAGTTTTGCTTATAAAAGTGGAATTATAACATTCCCAGTTAAAAATTTTAAGGCTTCCGTAAGCAAAAAAAGTACAAGAGCGCTGATATATGCACTGACTATTACATACATATGTATAATATAAGGACACAACGCTTTTTAATAAACGAAAATTTTAAATTTTATGAATGACAATGTTACTTTATCACATGAACTAAACAAGTTCATTGCGTGAATAATAATAACGGGTTATCAATTTAGTGTTTTCAAAACCGCCGGTCTTGCAAATCTCTTAAATATATGTTATCGGAAGTATCATTTATTAAATGAAAGGTGTGCCATTTACGAATATTGATCGTTTAACAACCGAAGAACGCGTAGAAACAGTTAACACTTGCTATAAAAGTGGTGATTATGGTCGTCATAAACGACCTACTGTGCAATGAACAGATATGTTCAGGCCTGTCCTTCATGGCAATGTGCGCACTGCCGAAAATACCACTTCAGTTAGTGAAAGTGTAGCGGATAATTCGAATTTTTTGATTCCACGGCTCAGAGCTCTATGGCCGTATGATATCGGACTTTTTTTGATCTGCAATTGAAGATTATAAACTGGACGTTATGTGGTTTTAACCAGACGGTGCCACGAACCACATAACACGACCGATTTTGGCTTTTTGCCTGGAAAGTTTCCAGAACGCGTAATTTCACCATGCGATTTGTCGCCGTTAGACTTTTTTTGTGGGGCTACGTCAAAAAACCATGTCTACGCGGATAATCTCCTAACGTTAAAGCATTTGAAAATCAACATTCTTCAATTTCTCGCCGAGATACCAACTAAACGTGCGACAAAGTGGTCTAAAACTACCCTAAAAGGATTTTGAGGCGCTTATTTAAACGACATTGTAATTCGTACGCAATTGCAAGGTCCAAGCATTATAATGAAATAAAAGTTTAATCTTGCTTTATGTGTGTTTTGTTAAAAAAAAATGGATACATTGTTTCAGAAAAATGGATACATTATGTTTCAGTAATTAAAATTTTCCTAGCATTGTAAAATGTATGTCGTAGAATTAATGAAAAAATTTTATTGTAATTATGACAATTTCAAACTTAATTTACCGTTAAAAATAAAGACAAAATTTATTGCAGGAATCACTGTTGCCAATTTAGCTATTTTCTCGTCAAATCTAGCGATATTTTGTCAGACTTTATGGAAAAAATTGTGTTTTAGCTATTAGCGGGAATCAAGCGATTTTTTATTATGGGTTTGATCGTTTTTAATTAATTTTTGGAAACATTTGTTAAAAAAGTTGCTTTGATATAAACAAAAGGACCAAATAAACCACACAAACTGTTGCACAAACATATAAAAAAAACATGAATCGTGCTTCAGTGAATATTACAAATTTGTTCTCTTGTTATCCAATTCTTATATCCAGTTCCTATTTCCAAACAATATATTGACTTTAAAGCCTCATTCACAATTGAAGCAGCCATTTCGTTTTCCATATGTCTCATATCTTTCCAAGATGATTCATATAAATTCTTTTAATTTTAAGTACAAAAATGTAACTTAAAGCAATGAAAAACTTTTTTAACTACTTTCTTCTACTACAGCAACAACTTTTATGAAGTTCTAAATGATGATTATGATAATTTTCATAAGTTTTAAATAAAATTTAGAATAACTTCGTCAACGAAATCCTATCAAATCTTTTTTTTAATTGATTACTTTAGACTTAGAGGGTGTATTTGAAATTTTTATTAAAATTTGATCTCAGCAAGGCCTATAGCTAAGCTATACCATTTTAGTTTTCTATTTACCTATGTATGTATATATGATTGTATGTTCTACATGCTTCCTGAAATTTGTTCTTAAAAATAGCATTTGATGATACATTAGCAAATAGTTTCATTCATAATTTTATAAAACTCAACATAAGTTACTGATTTTATTTACAAAAAAGGCGATTTGTCGCTAAATTTTTAAATATTTCGAAAAAGTTATTTGCAAAAACGTGTTTTTAGCGAAATATTTTAATAAGTTAAAAATTTAGCTATTTTCTAGCTATTTTTCATTCTGTTTTAGCGATATTCTTTGGGAATCCGTTGGCAACAGTGGCAGGAATGTAAAAAATCTTTACAGTTACGAAGGTTTTTCTCGTAGTATAGCAATAATTTTAAAACGTTTTTGACGGCATTAGGACTAGCGCTAATTAGCCGGAAGAATCTTTATAAAATGTTTAACAAAATGGAACAGGAATGTCAAATATTGTTATTTCAAGCAAGTGCTGAACGCGATTTGTTTACTTTAAATCTTTTGAGATGCGATAAGGAGAAGATGTCCGACAATACAAACGATTCAGTTTTACTGATTGCCATGGATTGTACCATAATTAATTGCATGTTATTAACGTTTTCTTATCATTATTTCCAAAAAAAAAAAAAATTCGGGAATAACAGAACAGTTTTTTGTGTTCCCATCCATGGAAAAACAAAAAAAAAAAAAAAACTTAAAACCCTTTTTTATGTAAAAAATTTAATTTATTTACCAATTCGTTTCACATAATTCGAATAATTTTGTACAAAAAAAGAGCTGAATGCATAAAATTTTTAACAATTCTTTTTTAACATAAAAATAACAACATTATTTGCATTTTCAACATGGAATAAATAAATACAAAATTTATGCGCATTTAATGAGACTGCTTAAGAAAGAGATAGTTTGTTTTATATGTGTGTGTGCCAGAACGAAAGAAAAAGTAGAGCTTAGAATTTTGTATGCAAAAGGTTATGGATGGAGGGTACTTTGAAATTAACATTTATTTTTGGAGTTGTACCTTTTATGTGTTTTTTTTTTTGTTGTATTTTGCATAAATATTTTTTTTTTAAATTTTTAAGAAAATATTTTAACGTATTTTAAACAAAAAAAAAAAATAAATAAAAAATAAATAAAAAATAAAAAGAGAAATACATATGTTTTCAAAGCATTTTGAGAAAAATTAAGCGTAGTTGATTTGCGAAACTAATTATATTCAAACCACAAAATATCTAAAGTAAAACTTAAAGAAGAATGCAGTAAATTTGTTTATAGAACGACGATTGCAAATTCTTTGTTTTTGCTTGGGAATTCGTAAAAGTTCTGCTGTACTTAGTTGAGTACAGTGACTTTTAATGCAATAAACTTCATATAAATTCTTGCTTTATTTTTTTTTTTTTTTTTTATATATATAAAATTTGATAGCAGTCAACTTTATTTATCTTATACTAAAGGCGCCAAAGTAAACTTTTTCAAATAATCACAGCAGCCCCTGGTTTGTTAAAAACTCGAGTATTCAGAAGGATCTCAATGTGCCATTAGTAAAAAATATGATCAAGAAATATTCGTCACAATATTTAAAAAATATTTTAAGGGATGGTGACCACATACAACAAAAGTTTAAATTATACTTGACATAATCATACAAAAAAGCTGTTTGAACCATATGGGCAGCACTGTATTGGATTATAGGCAGTGATGCATTTAGAGTTTTTAATTTTTGGGCCAAAATTACGATTTAAAAGGGCCAAAATACCTTTGACAGGGCCAAAATTTTTTCCCAGAAATATCCTGCTTATATTGTGGCCAAATAGAATCAGTGATGCTGACTTGTGGTAAAAAAAAAACAAATCAAAACTAGTGCAATAAAATAAAACGTCAAAAATGGCGATGGATTGTCCATATATTAGAAGAACCATCAAATATATTGCTCAATTTTGCGCTTACTTGGAACCCTATAGGTAGAGGACGCTCCGTCGCGCCCTTGAAGAAAATCTATAGGAGAGCTATTGATGAGGAGCAGCGTCCTGCAAATCACAATAAAGCGAATAAAATATTGAAATACAGTTGCACGGTTGAGGTCCTATGGTCGAATAGGAGAAAAGAACGACTGAAGATAATGGACTGTCTACTACAGTGATTTTTGGTATTAACTTGATATACAAAAAAGAAATTTTATTTAAGACAAGATAGGTTTGCCAATAAAATTAAGAATTTTTTTAATAAACAAAACAATGTTGTAAATAAAATTCATGTTTGAAACAGTGAGAAAATTACATTGGAAAATGTACTGAACGGTTAATAGTAGTTAGTTGAATTTTGAGCTGAAAGGGCCAAAATAGTTTAGAAAGTACCACAGAGCCATCAAACATTCAAGAGTGCCACAAATGGCCCAATTGTGCCACATTTTGCATCACTGATTATAGGTGACATGCCATAACGCCATAACCATAGCAACCGATTGAATTTTAGTGTATATGGTTATGCTAATGGTTATGGGATTACATTATGGCAAGTCTAATTGGACCTAATTGGGTTGTTATGCTTTTTTTTTTCTTAAAACCCGGTCAAAATTTTCAACAAAATTCGTCAAAATCGACAAATATTTAAATTAGGGAAGTAACGAATACCGATACCGATATATCGGCGATACTTCAGATTTTCTGATATATCGGTATCGGCGAAATTTTACTGTCGATACGACGATACTTTTTACATTTTTTTACAGATTTTTAATCAAACAATTTAATTTTCTATGCTTATAATTTATATAAAAACTAAGAGAAATAACGCATTTAAAAGCAGAGTATAATAAAACAGAATAATGAAATTATTTTGTTAGCATCATTTTTATGGGGCCCAGTGTAAATTATGGACCGATCTTCAAAAAATTTTACAGTGTGGTTTCAGGTGCTACAAAACTCTGACACATCAAATTTTAGTATGAAAGCGTTACTGATTACGGTTTTAGGCGGACTAAACTGTTTTCCGGGAGTAGGGTTTATATGGGGTCCAGGGTTAGTTATGAACTGATCTTCACGAAATTTTACAGTGTCATTTCTAGTCCTTCAAAACTGTACCGTACCGAATTTAATTATGATAGCATCATTTATTACGGTTTAGGGCGAACTAAACTGTTTTCCGCGATTAGGGTTTATATGGGGCATATGGTCAATTATGGACCGATCTTCACGAAATTTAACAGTATGATTTGCAGTTGTATAAAATGAATTCGTGCAAAATTTAATATCATTCCGTGCATTATTTCACCATTTATGTTAGTTTTTGTATAAAAATTATCAATATTTTTAGGGTAGTGGTTTCACATTTTGATTCATAGTTCTGATCCTACTGAACCGATATTGCTGGATTTCAATCCCAAGCTGCTTAGGGTAACTGCAAGCAATTTGAGACCAAGTTTGTTCTTTTCTTTTGCGTGTTTCGAAAGTGAGCGTGTTTTCAACAGACGGACACGGCTAAATCGACTTAGAATTGCTCAAGGATATTATTAAAAATTTAAACTTTTCAATGTGTGGAAAGCACATAAAAATAAAAAAAAAATATGAAATAGTAGCAGTTATTATTGAAAACATTGAGCAAAACGCAAAAAAAAATACATAAAACGTTAATACAGTGGCCTTCAGCTACTTCACTTTTGTACTGAGGCTGGGTTTTTGATAACTCAGTTAAACTAGGTTTTGTTAATCTGAAAACAGATTTGTGCTACCATTATCAAGTTTGTACACAAAATTTTGACGGAACAGCTTAGTTTTGCTTAAAATTTTGTTCTTTAATGAAATAATAAAAAAAAAATTACATTTCGCCTTAAAAATCCGAGTTTCAGACTACGTTAAACTAAGTTTAAACATAATCCGCATCTCAAAACCCCGACCTAAATATTATTGCTTTGGGAAAAGAAATAGCAAAAATTGCCGAAATTTTCCTCTGCTCATAGTCAGTCATTAAATGTTCTCTCATTGCTAAATCTTGTAGGTTTTACACATTTTATCTATATATCCCAATAAGCAGTTTTGCTGGAATTCAAGTATAAATCAAGTGTAATTCCAGTCCTGTTTCCATTTTCAAGTCTTGAGTTATACTTGAATTACACTGTAATTCAATAGCATATTCCAGCAAAATGGATACTGGAAATCCAGTCGAACATAACAATGTAAATACAGTGGAATTAAAGCGATAAAATTCCAGCCTCAAACATATAATAATAAAGCTTGAATTGAAGTATTGACGGCAAGTATAAATCAAACCTATAAAACCAATGTAAATCAAGCCTACAATTCCAATGGAAATTAAATTTAAAAAATTTTATATTAAATAAAGAAAAAATGGCAAAGATAATACACAGATATGTCACAAGACGGAAGATTTTTTGTCTCTTTCTTAGAAAGCTGGCCTTTTTTTTTTATTTCACTTTGAACCATCTTTTATGTCGGAATACAGTGAACACAAATTTATTTAGTTGAGATTTATTTGCAAAACTCTTGTAAAAATTAACTTTTTAGTTTACCGCAACACTAATATAATTTAAGTAAGTAAATAACATTATAAAACAAAACAATATTAATAAATAAATTTTTTTGCACTAAATAAAACGTTTGTTAAACCAATGCTTTTGTTAAAAGGGGGGTTTGTGTCTTGTTATTTTTGTTTTTATCACGCAATTTGTGTTGATTGCAGCGGCCTGTTTTTACACATTGCCACTTCACTGCCAAAAAACGCTTTTTGTCTTTTTCTTCGAAAGCTGCCCTCGCAACTGATTTGGGTTTTTTCACACGTCACTTTTTACATATCTGTGTGTTATCTGTGAATATTGTGTATGAAATTATTAATCATCTTAAAGAGTTTGGTGGTTTATTCACACTTTACTATAAAGCATCTGCATACAGATGTGATATCATTGGAAAAGAATTTGAAAGTGGTATACAATGGTATAATTTTTTGGTGCTAGAGTAATATAATACGGTATCAAAGACAATAACGCAAATGGTACCATTAGATTTACCTTTAAATTTTTTCCGTAATAGCACATAAATATGTAGATACATATGTATGTACATAAATATATATATATGTATGTATATTAGTATTTGTTTTTGGAGACCTCGTCCTCGTTACGTATGATTTAAGACCAAGGAAATTAATAATTTAATTTTTTTCGAAATTATTGAAATCCTTTTCCCCCCTTTCAGCGCACAGAAAAATATATTTAAAAAAAATTGTTTTCAGAATTATTATTTTTTGATAGCTTAAGCAATACAAAAGTAAAAAAAATAGTTTCAGACATTTTTGTATGAACAGGAATTTTACTTGAAAATTAGGCATTAATGAATTCCAGCAATATTTGAGTGCTTATTGGGTTTAATTGTATGTTTCTAAAAGATTTCTGATTTTAAAAATTTGTTTAACGTTAGCTGACGAATTTGGTAAAATCTTAAGTAATTAAAAAAAAAAACTTAATTAAAAATATCGCTCCATGCTTTTTTTTTTTTTTTTTTTTTTTTTTTTTTAATCATAATGTAAAATATGTATTAATAACTTTTTTATAATATAAATTTAGAGCAACTTTGAGGTCTTATAAATTAAATTTTATTACGTTTGCAAAAAAAAAAAAAAAAAAATAATGTACCTATTTTTTATATTTGTATATACTTAACATTTCTGATGTTTACTTTAAACTATTTTCTAGTCATTGCCATAAAACAATTCATATGTGAGTGATGCCAGAAAATCGTCATAACAATATAACGTTTATTAAAAAAAAACGACAATCGTGATTTTACTGTGCTTTCTCAAAAAAAAATCGTCAAAATGACGAAAAATCGTAACATCGAACACCCCTGACCGCAGGACTTATCCGAATAGACGAGCGCTTAACACCAACAAGAGAAAATGTGACAGGACATACAATAAAGAATTAGAATATGATTTGATGAGTAATTAAATATAGGAAGATGCCATAAAAAAAATATTGAAAACAAGGCTTCCTTCATTTGGCTGAGGATCGAACTCCATCGTCTATTTTCACATATACAATACGAATTTCGACGAATTTTCCTTAAAAAAAAAAGCATGAGGGGAAAAATATCCAATAAGTAGCTAATTAAGCCAGGAAGGGCGATAAAGTTTGTTTTTTTTTTTAATATATATATTTATATATATGTATATATATAAATGTTTAAATCATTGACCATTGGTGTTTTTTATCGCTCTCTTTGAATTGACATCAGCAAAACTCTCATCTGATAGGCAGTGTGACCAGATATAAAAAAAATTTACATCCAAATTTGGCATTAGACAAGGCCAAAAATGATTTTAAGAAATGCTAAAAAATAATGCTACAATTTTTTTAAGATTTTTGTTAAGAAATGATTCAAAACTAAATACATTTTAGTTGATTCTTTTTTAACGAAATTAAAATAAATGGTTATATTTAAACAAGTGGGTAGGTAGATTTTGGTAAAGCATCTGATACATATTGTAGTACAGAAAAAAATTTTAATTTGGGGGGTCGCGAACCCCTGATACATGCAAAAATTAAACGATTTATTTATATGATACAAATTTTTTTTAGATCATTTGATTTTTTATAGTTCAATAAAAGTTAAAGTTTTAAAATTATTATTTTTTCAGCAGTTTACTGAAATGTTCTCAAACATTTACACTAAATGTTTTTACACTGAAATGTGTTCAAACATTTACACTATTGAATTTAAATTTATGTTTATACAGAGTGAAATTTCCCTGTACTTTTATATCGTAATATTCATAGTACAGTAAGTACCAGGTTTGTTCTTTAGGGAGAGTTATCATTATTTACCCATGTAATGTCTAATTTGACATTTGATTTTTGACGCTTGTTTTAATTTGATTCTATATTTTCTTGTGTTTGACGTTATATGGGTTTAACAATTGAGAACAACATTTATAATGACTATACCTTGTACTACCATGGTAAATCATAAGGCAATTAATAATTACAATCAACATAATGAGGGCATTTCCAATATTCCCTGAATATTCTATTTTTTAACAAGACAGGTAAAATGTTTCTTAACATAAGAATTATCCATTTTCATACGAAATTTCATTTTGTTCTCAATTTATAAACCCGTATAACGTCAAACAAAAGAATATAAGGGAAAAAATATGAAAACAAGCGTAAAAAATCAAATAAATTAATTTTACATTACATGGGTATATAATGACAACTCTCCCTAATGCACCTACCTAGTACTTATTACACCATGGGCACTGTGGGCATTGTTAGTAAAAATTTATTATAATATAAAAAAAATTAACTAAAATCAATAAAACTATTCGTCCAAATTTTTTAATAATGATAAATAAGCTAAAAACATTTTCAAAAAATGCTTAATAAAATGCCAAGTGATAAATGAAAATTTTGCAGCTAAATTAAAATTTTAATTGCTAAATTTAGCTGCAAAAATGCCAAAATGGCCAAACTGCTTCTAGGTGTTCATAATATAAAAACATTCTTTTAATTTACAAAGTACCCCTATAGACTTGTAGGTAATGATGTACTTACTCTATGAGAGAGACGGATGTGAGTTAATTTCCTGTCAGAGAGGCAGCCTTCATAAGCAAATGTTGCTTTTCAGTGCAACAATGTCACGTATTCTCAAACGCAACCTGGCAAACTTTGACAAAGTATGGCATTCCTAAAGTCATCTGTTTCGCAGCTGATAAGCAAATAAACGCAACTAGCGCCTTTTTTGAACTGACAAGGCTTTTAAAAAGTTTAAAATGACAATGAATTTAATGTGTAGTGCTGTACAGTATAACGACTATATTTAAACACTACTTTGACGCTGCATACAAACGTTTGGAAAGGCAGCCAAGCTCTAGTCTGTTTTATTACATCGAGCTGAAGAAATAGATTAACATTAATTTTGAAATTATATCAGAAGATAATTTCTAAAAACATTCTGTATAATTCCTAATGAATCCGCATTTACTTGTGTTTGCAACGAATCTTAATCGAATAAAACCCAAATTTTAAATGTTTCCTATCCGCAAGTGATCTGCTTTCAACACAAAATTATCCATACTTTAGGTTGTGTTCTTTTGAACACCAATAAGAAGTTACGATAGGGTAAGCAGTCAAACGAACTGTCATACTACCCTCACTTTTCCTCATTTATGATCAGTGTACTTTGGCAAACCATCATGATAGATAGATTTATGCTTAAACAACGATACCAACATATCCAAATGTACTTTGGATCGATTTACGCAAACTATAATAATTAAAAAAGTGTAATACACACGCAGAAAAAACATGGTACTATACTGCCGTGCTGAGGAAATGCATTTTTTTTTTTTTTTTAATTTTAATGCCGATAAATTTTCTACTCAATTATTAAAAAATACATCGTTAAAAATGTTAGTTTGTACAATATTTTAAATTAATAACGAAATACAAAATCTAAATTTCACTTTTCTCTGGTTTTCTTTGCTACACTTTACTGCCTTTTTCCTAAGCACAGCAGTATAGTACAAGAGTTCAATATAGAATACATATCGCACTTGATCAACAAGAGGGTATTAATTAACGCAAAATTAAATTTAATTTCAGTAGAAACAAAACAATTCTTAATTTAATATTAAAGGCAAATTAAAAAAGAATTTTTAAACCAACCGTTTCATTACCAAAAAGTAGTCAAAATAGCACGATATTTTTACAGCGGGAAGATATGAATATTACGAGTTTTTTTTTTTCTAAAAAGTGAAAACATAAAAATTTCCAGTTAATTCGCTCTTGTTGATCAAGTGCGATATTTCTATTCAAAATGTAATATTATAATGCCTAAAAAGGGGTTTTTTTGCATTTGTGCTATATAGATTATTTCTTCGGTCTGAGTAAAGTTGTCCACCGCCACTTAATAGCTGCTCACTAGCGCAACACTGTTTGGTGGTGCTAAAAGGTGTTTTCTGGTCACAGCCTTAAGATTTATAAATGGACTGGATTTCTATTATTGAAATATATCTGTATTTCGAGGACTTAAAAATACAATCAAATACATTTTAATCAAAAACGTTTTCGTCCTGTTCTTCTTGGACTTCTACATGTGGTGCCTTTGTGTTGTTTTTTATATACACACATGGATAATAGCTCTGTAGTTTCATTAAAAAGTTCGAACTTTGGCTGAACATCTTTTTTGCCGAGCCCCAAAAACGGACCCGAACGTTCGGTCGGATACTAAATACGTTTTGTTTTTGAGCACAGCTGCCTGAAATAAATATATTTTGTTTGTTTATAAAAAACTCGGTCTTAATTTTTTTTTCTTTAAAATGCCCTTCCGATTCCTTTCTTACTTTGAAATACCCTTTATGTGACTCTTTTCGAAAATCGTGTGCTTTCCGGTCTTATAAAACTATGACATACTAAATTCTACCACACTAAGAAGGTATTTTCCGAGAGCGCACTTTATATAGGATCTGTGGTATATTATAGACCGATAATTAAGAAATTTTTGGTGCGATTTCTATTGTTATTTATATACGACAGACCAAATTTTATTACAATATCATTATTTTTTACGATTTAAGACGTACTGAAGTGTTTTCCGACAGTGGGCTTTATATGGAGCCTATGATTAATTATGGACCGATCTTAACAAACTTTGGGAGAGTGATTTATAATCTTTCGAAATTATGACAGACTAAATTTAACAAAAATAGCATTATTTGTTACGGTGTTAGGCATACGAAAATGTTTTCCGAGCGTGAGCTTTATGTAGGGGTCTATGGTAAATTATGGGCGGATCATCATGAAATTTAGTGGTATGATTTCTAGTCAGATAACATGAAATTCTACAAAATTAATGAATATCGATGCATCCCACCCTAAATTTGTATAAGTTTTTTTTTTTTTAGTTTGGTTGTTCCACAATTGGGTCATATGTAGCTCTTTTTCCTTCTGCACGGATTGTGCTGGATTTCAATCTCACACTGATATCTAGATATAATTTAACAACAAAAGTATTCTTTTCTGTTGAGTCTTTCGGAAATGAGCAAACCGACATGGCTTAATCGAATCAGATTTTCTCAATGATCTAGAATTTATAGACTTTATGGGGTCTTAGATGGATATTAAAAAAGTATCACACGGAATGATAAACTAAGTACCTATACCCTCATTCACCGTTAGTGGTGGAGGGTATAAGCATCACCACAAGATTATATGTATGTTGTAAATAAATTTCATGTGCAGAAACTTCTGTTACCTAACGCGAGAACAATTTTACAACAAATATAAATAAGTTTTTATACTAAGTCATAAATAACCAGTATTATCCAAATTACTTTAAATTTATAAAATAACGAAAATTCTGTCAAGGTTGTTTAAAATATGTGTGTAGTTTTTATCTATGTTAGTTTTTATCTAGAACTACAGTTTTTTATTTTTTTTTTTTTTTTTTTTTTTTTTTTTTTTTTTCAATATTTGAATTCATAAGATTCACCTCTGGTTTTAAGGATTCTTAATTTGTTTAAGAAATTTTGCGTTTTTTTATGACATGATTTTTTTATAGTTTTTATCATATTTTTTTGATTTTGCAATTTTTAAAGAAAAAAGTACCTAACGCGAGAACTTTATTGTACTACAAATATAAATACGTTTTTATACTAAATCATAAATAACCAGTATTATCTAAATTACTTTAAATTTATAAAATAACTTAAATTCTGTCAAGGTTGTTTAAAATCTCGTATGTTAGTTTTTTTGTTATCTAAAACTACAGTATTTTTTTTTTTTTTTTAATAAAAAATCTTTTCTTTAAATATTTGAATTCATAAGATTCACCTCTGGTTTTAAGGATTCTTAATTTGTTTACGAAATTTTGCGTTTTTATTTTATGACATGATTTTTTTTATAGAGTTTTTATTATATTTTTTTGAATGCAATTTTCAAAGAAAAAAAAGTGAAATGCTGCTCATAAAATTTTATGATTAAGTTTCCACTTTATGACTCAATAACTATTAAAAATGTGCACAAGATAAAACAAAATTACCAAATTTTATGATATGGCTTTTATTTTACAAAAATTAATGGAACAGTTTTTTTTTTTTTTTTTTTGTTGGATTTTTTTTGGGAAGAGGTAATGCATTTTCAGAGAAAACATATTGAAGATTATTATTATGACTTCTCTTTATTTATTTTTTAAGAATTTTTCAACGTAATCGTAAAAAAATTTAGTAGGCCCTAATAAATTATACACAGGTTATGTAAAGATTTCGATTCGGTTTACCAAAATTGAAACCAGTTTTATACTACGCAACAAGGTTTGGAAAGTTGGCACATTTGTATTTTTTTTTTTTTTTTTTTTGGTACTATTCGATCTTGAAAAGTACAAAAGTGAGGTATAACATCATGAACACGTTGTTTCATAATTCGCTCTCTTATTCGAAATTCACAGCCCAATTATTAATCGAATTACATTATTCGTTATATGTTCATACAAAATTTTCAGAGCGAGCTTCCCCATTTTTACGTACTTTAAGAGCAATTTGGCAAAACCTTCAATTATTTCTAAACGCAAATTGAACATTTGAAAACAAACGGAACTGCTCGCTCGCTCAGCACTCAAATTGCCACTGAATTTGGAAATTTATGAAACTCTGATATGCAATATATCACAGAATTCTGTAATGGACAAAGTTTTGCAGCAGAAAAAATTGATCGTTTGGGATGCAAGTTCTTCGAAAAAATCTGAGCCGTTTTGGCGGGTGATTTTCGGCAAACATTGCCAGTTATTCCACCGATGAACTTGTTAGTGGCTGAAGTCTTCATTTTTGTGGAAGCATGCCAAGAAACTTAAATTAAGTGCGTGTCGTAAATTATTTTCAAAACAATTACTTGACATTGGCAATGGCAAAATCCGTGTTAATATTTCGTCTGACTGCATTAACTTTCCTGAAAATTTTTGCCATTTCGCCGAATCAAGGTGCCGAACTCATCCAATGTTCCAAAACATTGGTCAAAAGTTCATTGTGAGACGGCAACCCTGGCAACTCTAGAGTTAAAAAATTCGGTTGGATAGTTGACGACATCGTCTTAGTTATTAATAGAATGTACGTCATCAATTTCACTTTGAATCTTAAAATTCAATTTGTTGCATATTTTTATTTATATGCATACTTATTAGGGAGATCGATTATTCGACTTTTTTCAATAACCGGTTTTCGAATATTACGAATAGTTGCTATTTTAAAAACCCGGTTTTCGGTTAAGCAATTTTGAAATAACCGGTTAACCGGTTTTAATTCGAATACTTAAAAACACAAAAATCAAATAAGTTTTTAAAATAAAACGTTATTTTGAATAAAAACAAAACAATTTGCAAAGGTAAGGAACCAACAAAATACATAGATATGACTAGATCAGACCTAACAAATATTTTACGGTAAAATCCAAGAAAAGTGGGACCAGTAAATTGGTCAAACTTTAGCTAAATTTTCAAAAATTTTTTATTGATTTCCTAAACTTTATTTGTAAGAAGATATTTGTATAATGTAATTTAGAAACGGTTGAATGATATTTGATCTAGACAAACGTTTTGCAAAAGCAAATAAATTATAGGAATTTTATAAAGTTATTATTTGAAATATTCTCCCAAATTTATTTTAAATGAGTTTTAATTTGTTGATGGTTAAGCTACGAGTATCTATATAAATCAACCAAATTTTTGAAAAGTTGCAAACAAAACCTCTTAGCCAGAATTATCTATTTCAAATTATTTTGTTTCAGCATAATAGAAACGAAAAGTGAACTGAACATTCTTTTTGTGTAAAATATTTGTCAATTCGTCGACTACAATTTAAAACATTCCATGACATTGCTTGATTTCTTCATTTTTGTTTTTTAGTTCTTGGTATTTTAATAAAAAAAACTGTTAGAAATTTTTCCCATATCGTTGATTCCGCCGTAATGTTGTAGTTTTCAGCATGAAAAGATGCTAGAACTACTTAAGAGTTTTAAGTGCCTTATCGGGCATTTCGTCCTCGGCAACACAACGGGCTTATATTTCACCCAATAATTCATTTTTTGTAGCGTATTTTAGTAAAGTATTATTTGTCGTCTTCTTAGTACGAACGGAGTTAAGTTTCATTTGGGTCACATTAATGTCAAGCATGTATACTAATTAAACGTGATTAATAAGTCGTGACATGGAAGAACTTTTGTAACTTATCATTTTAGGGCACTTCAAGCACTTAACTTTGTCTTTTAAATCGCATTCGAAAAATATCTAGAGATATCATTTATTTAAAAATATATTTAATATTTAGAATAATCTTGCACAAATTACTATTTACTTTTTAACTGAACACGTTTTTGTAGTATTTTGAATAGTTTTTGGTTTTTTTTTCTACAAGAACACACGCTTTTATAAGCGATTTGTATTTACAGTGTTCATAATGTTTTTTGACCTTTGTTACTTTTTGTTTTGACATTCTTCATAAAAAGTTTAAGTTTAGCCAATATTCAATTAGAAAATACTTAAATTACGGGTACATCTACAACAAGAGTAAAGAAAATGATTATAAATTACACATTACTAAAATAACCGGTTAATTATACCAAAATAACCGGTTTATTCGATATTCGAAAAATGGACATTTTAAAATAACCGACTTGGGCAAAGCTAAAATAACCGGTTAAAACCGGTCGAATAATAACCGTTCGATCTCCCTAATACTTATGTAGATTATCACAAAAAAATTCATTGAAATTTCGACAGATCAACGTCTGTCGGGTCAGCTAGTTTTTTTTTAATAAGACCAAAAAAAAAAAGTAATCTCGATGTTATCGGTAGTTGGTAATAGACTATCGATATTTCCCCATCATTAATGAGGACATTTGTTAACACTAATTAATGCAGAGCGAATTTTTTACTTTTTTATTGCTTAACAAAATGCAAACTTTTAACCCAAGAAAATGTTTTTTGAGGGTATTTGATAAAACAAAAATAATAGTGCAACAAATTGTTATGTTCTTCTGGAGTAATAAAACAAGTCTACTCTCTTTGAAGCCACCACTTGTAGCAATCGATTTAGATACTTTAATGAGGATTATTGTGATTTTGAAAAATAAAGCGTTCTAGAAGGATAATGTGTAAAATTGAGGGCATTACTTAATCAAGATAGATGTCAAACAAAAAAGTTTATGTCATATCATTGGAATTGTTATTCTTTTTTCTTTGAAAAAACTGGAATTCATTAAAAATCCAGACAATTTATTTTCAATATAAACAAAAGCCTCGAAACATCTAGATTTTCAAAAAGAGTTGTGAATTGTTGGCAAAGTATGTATCTACAACGCTAAGAAAATGCTCTGTATTTGGTAAGTTTAAAAAGTTGTTTTGCGTCATGAGCTGGTAAAACACGAAAGCTTTGATTTTATTACTCGTCCGTCTATATTATAAAAAATTAATGCAGAACCTTTTTTTAATTATGTTTTAAAACTGCATTCGTGTCCATACAATGAGGCTTTTGTGTTGCAGCATTTTTAGTATTTTTAATGCCTTTTCTGTTTCTTCTTCTGCCTCTAAATGATACACTCGGAAAAAAAATGATTGTACACGAAACAAAGTACACTTTTCCAAACTCAAATGTTTTGTTTCTCACCAAACTGTTCATAATATGGACGAGGACTAAAGAGAGTAATAAAAAGAAACATTCGGAAAATATCACTAAACACAAAGCAATCAGGTCGGTATGTGATGAAATTCGATTTTAAACACGAAAAACTTTTAAACCGAAAATATCATTTTAAGTATCTTTTAAAAAAAGCAGTATGGAAAGCAGTGTAAATAAAGTTTTTTCTTATCCTTTTTTTATGTATGTCAAACACTTTCTCTCGTCGAATTCCATTTGTTTCGATCATTTTATAATAAGCTTGACTTCGGTCAAAGATATAAAAAATATGCTTGATTGGCTTCTGGCCTAAAATAGAATTATCAGGTGCTCAGTAAAAGTCAGTGTGTAGACGTGCCACCATAAATAATTTGTTCAAAGAATCGTTAAAGGTAAGAAATATGATATTGTTCTAATCCAGAATTCTTAAAAGTACAAAAATTGCGCTTTTTTAAAATAAACAAACTTAAAGTTAATTATCATTTTGACGTTTTTACTTTAGTAAAAAGGCAAGAATTTTTTGTACATAAAGGAAGAACAAAGGCTTAAAAGTAGAGGCCTGCACAAATTAACACACATTCGAATCAGTGAAAATTTTTGAAGCTATATGCTGTAGTGTCGCTGTCACAAACAAGTAAATAGAGAGAAGTGTAGACGTATAGAAGCAAAAAAAAATCTTCACTGTAGTGAAAGGTATAAGAAATACTTTCAAAAAATAACAAGGCAATAAAAAATTCACGCAGCAATGCGAGTTGGAAAAAAATACACACACTTTTTTTAACGCAAGTTTGGGATATCTCTGTAAGACACACAAGTAAACATCACAAGTTCATGCAGACTGCACGAGGTAATTTTCAAATACTAGCAGTATAAAGGTTATTTTAAAATACAAGGAGTATAGGCAATTTTTTTTACTGTAATGAAAGGTTTTGAAAGAAACAAATACTGTTTGGAGTGTATTTCTTTTAGTTCTTGTACCCTCACAACACTTTTAAATTTGTGCGACAAACAGTAACGCATAAAATTTGTCATTGTGGTTGTGCATTTGATTTTGAAATACATTTGTGCATGCCTTTACTTAACACCCTTCGTCTACAAATTTTAAAGCAAAAAATCGTAATATAGCTCCAGTCTAAAGGTACGTTCAGACTAATGAAATATTTGACGAAAATATTTGTTCTGATATTTGCTTCAAACTGTGTGAAACAAAAAAATATTTTGTTTAATGTTCAAACTAAGCTCAAATATTTGACAATTTTTGTTTGATGAAACAGTTGGCAAACAGGGTTAAATAAAATAAATTAATTCATGTTTGCCATGCGTTCAGACTAAAAGAAATATTTGCATCAAATAATTATTTATTCAAAAATAAAAATATATTTCTCAAATAGTAAAAATGAGCGCAAAAGCTAATTTATTTATTTTATTCTGTGGATAAGCATCTCTTATAGTGTTAGAACAGGAGAATTTAAAAGAAAAATAAATGGAAGCCACTGGGCTAAAATTCGCGAAAAATTGTAAACTTAGAAACAAACCCTAAAATTTTTTTGAAATCGGTTTAAAAAAAACAGATTGTCGGAAAATAACAAAAAAAAATTTTTTTAAAAAAATAGCAAAAATTCGCGAAAATTTTTGATATTTCAAACAAGCCATAAAATTGATTAAAAGACCCTAAAAGTATAAGGAATGTCGAAAATTCGGTAAAAATTGCTAAATTAGCGAAAATTCGCAAAAATTTGGTATAGCGGCATAATACCAAAGTTTAATACTCATAATTATTAAAAATAGTTAAAGCTGCAGAGAATCACAGAAAGAAATCGCTTCTTTTGCGAACATGGATAAAATTCGCAAAAAATGGCAAACTTGGAAACAAACCCTAAAATATATTTGAAATTGCTAAATCGGTTAAAAAACAAAATTTAGGGGAAAACAAAAAAAAAATGTTGCAAAAAAAACGAAAATTCGCGAACCATTTTAATATTTCAAAGAAGCCATAAAATTTAGTAAAAGTGCCTAAAACTATAAGGAATGGCAAAAATTCTATAAAAATTGCTAAATTAGCGGCAATTCGCCAAAATTTGCTAATAGCGGCACGATAGCAAAGTCTAATAATTATAAAAAATCTTTAAAATTGTAAAGAATCCGAAAACTTACAGGAAAAATTGCTTCTATCCGGAACATGGCTAAAATTATTTGTCGTTGTTTGCTCTTACAATTTTTTTGTAATATCAAATAAATGTTTGCTCAAAAATTACTAAAATATTTGATTTTTTGTGTTCACACTATGTTCACATTGGACAAATATTTGTTTGCCGGCAAATACTTTTATTTGTACAAAATCAGCTGTTATTTTATTTGATACCCAAAAATATTTTGTGTTCAGACTACGTTAATGAAATATTTGATGTTTGCTTTCAAATATTTCATCAGTCTGAACGTACCTTAAGAATAATATTATAATTAAACATTTAAATTTACGATACATACGGTTTTAAAATCTTCGATTATTTTGGAACTTACCTAAAAAAAAAAAAAAGAAAAAATAGTGAATTTTATTTTTATATGTAATTTTTTCATTTTAATCATTTTTACATGATTAAATTCAATAGTTCAAGGACATCATACGGGCCTGTTCTGAAAATCACGTTATTTCAAATCACGTGCTTTTAAAATCAAACGTGTGATTTTGTGGTGTTCTAAAAATCATTCCGTTTTTGTGTTTCTCAGTGTGCTTTCCGGCAATTGAAAATCACACCGAAACACTCAAAGCTGGAACACAAAAATATCACACGCGTTATTTTACAAGGCGCATGTGATTTGAAATCCCGTGATTGGAATAAAAGTGATTTTCAGAACAGGCCCGTATGTAAACCAATAGTCGAGTATTACGAATAGATTCGATAAAAAAAATACATTCACCAAGTATGGTAAAATTATCTTCAAAATTTCAATACCTAAAAATATGCAAAAAATAATATCAGATACTTTTTTTTTTTAAATTAAGCATGGTACTCTGTTCAAAATTTCACGTGAAATGCTGTCAAAACGCATATGAAAAAAACTTCTGCGGAACTTCTATGAAATTATGTTGAAAGAGATGTACTCTGTTCAATTTGTCAAAAAGTTTCGAAATGTTTCTGGCAACATTTTTTTACAACTGCGATAAAATATAAGCTGCAGTTATTTCACGTGGAATTTTGAACATACGAAAAAAATTTTTAAACTTAATATTTAATGAGAACGGTAAAAACATAAATAACACAACCGGTAACAGTTTTTCATCCATATTTACCTTCATTTTTATTTAATTTTTTTATTTAAAAAAAAAATACTTTTTAGTAAAATAAATGTGGGTCTTGTTTACATACGCAAAACAAATGTACTTTGAAAGATTAAAAACGTCATGCATGTCAAATGTTTCGTATGAAATAATAGATGTTGCTGAATGAACATTTCTCACAAATTGGAACAGAGTACTAGGCTTTAGATAAAATTTTGTTTTATGATTTGTTGACTTTCAAAACTAAATTTCTTATCTTCCGTTTTTCGAAAGACAGTTTATTTTTCACAATTAAACAGGTTAATGGGTTTAGAACTACAAAACTTTAATTTTTTTTCTCTCTTTATTGGTTTTAGAAATGTTATACCAATTATCCAAAATTGGTAATTTTTTTCCCAATGTAGAGATGTGAATATTTTTTTCATTTTGGTTACTTTTTTCTAAAATGAATATGTTTTTCTTGATTTATTTGCAATTTACGTCTTTAAATTTTTAATGTTTTTATGTGGGCTTGTCGCGTATTTCGATTCGAAGTAAATTATTTACGACTTCGAATAATGTGTACTTTGCACTAAAATTTTCTCAATATTTGTTTCAAATGAACGGAAGTTTTTTATACTTTATCGAAAACAAAAAATGTATTTACATGTTCATCCTTACTTCCGTTTTTGGATTAAAAACCTTAAACAGTTCAATAAAATAACCACAATACTAATTGTGAAATAGTTAAGGTACAAGCTCTATGTTTACATTTGGCCTTCAAGTTGTGCTGATAAAAAGGTCAAAGAGAAAAAGAAAGGCAAAACAGAAAATTGTACTTTGGACTTCAAGAAGAATTCTTGACAAAAAGTATGAAAAACGGAAGTAAGGATGAGCATGTAAATTGATAAATCATTCAAAATACCAATTTGGTTTAAAGATTGATGTTTGGCTATTGACTGGCAGCTGCCTTCGATGGTGGTGAGTGTTAAGACGGCAAACCCCTTTGAGGAGATTGTGTGGTTACAATTGAAACATGTCAGGGCAACCTGTCCGTGAAAACCGGGGTTCAATTCTCAGCTTAGTCAAGGATTAAAAATTACCAATAAGTTTTAATTAATTTTGAAATTTAATAAATTTAATGAACTTTAGCCTGAATAAAATATTACAAATTTGGATTAATAATCTATAATTTTAAAATTTATGGAATTTTCTGTAAGAAAAAAAAAATTTTAAATGATTTGTCAATATTTTTAATTTATAAAAAAAACTTTTGACTCTCAGTCATATACTTTTTCCCATTAAATGTACGTTCTGAAATACGAATTTGTTTACAATGATTCACAAAATATTTCAGATACAACCATTTAACAGAAATAAAAACAATTATAAATTTAAAATACAATTTACAAACAAGAGAAACAAGTTAAACCCATTTTTTATTATTTTTTATATATCGCACAGAGAAACAGAGTCAACTCAAAATTTATAAATTTTCAGTAGAGACAAACAACTTTTTTTTTTTTATATGTATTCTTATATTACAAATGGGGATAACACAGCATTTTTTTACGCAAAATACTAGACAAATAGATCTAAGATTTTTACAGATATGGCCACTGTTTATCGTTTTCTTGCAAAAAGTGAAAATTGAAAAAATTTTAGCTGACGCTGTTTAGAGGAACAAGTGTGATATGTAAATTAGAAATTATTCATAAAAAATGCATTTCGGATATCGCCAACATTTTCCAATTTCACTAAAACAATCGGCATATCGCCAAAAGGATTAAAAAATCGCCACGTTTGACAGCCCTGCCACTGACAGTTAAAAAACGGAAAACAATTTAATTTTTTTTTTTTTTTTTTTTTTTTTTTTTTTTTTTGTTATTAATTATAAATGTGAAGTACAAATTTCATTCATTGTAAAGAACATATTACAAAAAAATTAAATTTATTACAATTCAATATACTAAATTTTGTACGGTAATTGGACAAATTTAACTCTTATAAAATGGAATTAAAAAAAGGTCTTAAATAAATGAAAACTTTTAATTAAGGTTTCTTGTTATTTTTTAATATGTACAAAAATTACATTTCTTGTTTTGTTTTCTTTATCAATTATTGAAAAAAGTACTTTAAAATATTAAATTAATAAATTATTTTACGGTAATCTTAAGTAATTGCGATTATTTTTAGATTATTTGTAATCGTAATAAATTATTTTACGATAATCTTTAGAAATTGTAATTCTTTTTAAATTATTTATAATCGTTATAAATTATTTAACGATAATCTAAAGTTATTGGTTCTTTTTACATAATTTCTATTAAAATAAATTATTTTACGGGAATCTAAAGTAATTGTGATTTTTTTAGATAACTTGTAATCGTAATAAACAATTTTACGATAATCTCAAGTAATTGTGATTCTTTTTAGATTATTTGGAATCACAATAAATTATTTTACGATAATCTAAAGTAATTGTGATTCTTTTTGGATTATTTGGAATCACAATAAATTATTTTACGATAATCTAAAGTAATTGTGACTCTTTTTGGATTATTAGGAATCACAATAAATTATTTTACGGTAATCTTAAGTAATTGCGATTCTTTTTAGATTATTTGGAATCACAATAAATTATTTTACGATAATCTAAAGTAATTGTGATTCTTTTTGGATTATTTGTAATCGTAATCTAAGGTAATTGAGATTCTTTTTAGATTATTTGTAATCGTTATAAATTATTTTACGATAATTTTAAATAATTGTGATTTTTTTAAATTATTTGTAAACGTAATAAATACGTTTACGATAATCTAAAGTAATTGTGATTTCTTTTAGATTATTTGTAATCGTAATAAATTATTTTACGATAATCTTAAGTTATTGTGATTCCTTTTAAATTATGTATTTGTAATCGCTATAAATTGTTTTACGATTATCTTAAGTAATTGTGATTCTTTTGAGACTATTTATAATCGTAATAAATTATTTTACGATAATTATCAGTAATTGTTATTATTTTTAAATTATTTATAATCGTAATAAATTATTTAACAATAATCTAAAGTAATTCATTCTTTTTAGATTATTTGTATTGGAATAAATTATGTTACGGTAATTTAAGTAATTTTGATTCCTTTAAGGTTATTTGTAATCGTAATAAATTATTTTACGATAATCTTAAGTATTTGTGATTCTTTTTAGATTATTTGTAATCTTAATAAATTATTTTACGATTATCTTAAGTAATTGTGATTTCTTTTAAATTATTTGTAATCGTAATAAATTATTTTACTTTACTAAATTACTTTACGATAATCTAAAGTAATTGTGATCCTTTTTAGATTATTTGTCAAAAAAAAAAAAAAAAAAAAAAAAAAAAAAAAAAAAAAAAAAAAAAAAAAAAAAAAAGCTTTATAAGTTGAATATAATAAAGTAGCTTATGAAGAGAAATAATTCCCAGATTCTATTATTTGTAATCGTAATAAATTATTTTACGATAATCTTAAGTAATTGTGGTTCTTTTTAAATTATTTAAAATATCAATAAATTATTTTACGATAATCTAAAGTAATTGCGATTCTTTTTGGTAAATTAGTTTACGGTTATCACAAGGAATTGTGATTTGTTGAAATCGTTATAAATTATTTTTAAATAAGCTGAAGTAATTGTGATTACTTTAATATTTTTTGTTATCGTAATAATTATACCTCCATTCTACACGAGTATTTAATCATTATGAATTAAAAAAAAAATAATGAATATTTAAAGCAAAAAAATTAATATATTATTATAAATTATTCGACCATCCATTATATTATTTCCAATTCCTAATTATTCAAGCTTATGGTCCAGTTTTTATTTTATAAAAAATTAATCTTTATTTTTCTATCGAATTTTCGTAACTCCGTTGTGTTACGTCTTCAGGATTGAAAATTTTTTTAAAAAAAAAAAAAAATTTTAAAAAAAAAAAAAAATTTAAAAAAATTTTCAATCCTGAAGACGTAACACAACGGAGTTACGAAAATTCGATAGAAAAATAAAGATTAATTTTTTATAAAATAAAAACTGGACCATAAGCTTGAATAAATAGGAATTGGAAACAAAAAAATTAATATTAAAAAAAAAATAATGAATATTTAAAGAAAAATAATGAATATTAAAAAAAATAATTAGTAATCAAATAATCGTAATTGTTTGGTAAAATATGAGTTTTATAACTTGTTCGTTTAATATGTTTTGTGTTTTTGGAATTAAAATTGTTAAGCAATCTTAGTCATTTAATATTTTGCTATACATTTTACCATTTCTCATTTGTCGCAAGGAGTTGACAACACTAGCCACCTGCGTTGAGGCGTATTGGGATTATGGAATAAAATTACATGTCTAACAAGAGTTTAAAGTTTAAGTTTCAATTATATGTACTTCCAATAAAAACTAAGCAACAAATATATATTTTTTTTACCATAAAACTTTGCAAAAAAAAAAGAAGAGAACTAAATTGAAAAAAGTTAGTAGAATTTTTATAGGAAAAAAGTCGTTTCAAAATTTATGTTAAAAAATAAAGTTTCTTATTTCGCAGCAATAATAAAAAGGTGAAAGCAGCAGCAATAATATGTTAACAAATAAACTGCCTTCTTCTACCAAAATATAGATTATTCCATGTATCCAAAAAATATAGCAGAAAAATATAAAATAAAGTTATATGCAACTTTAACATCCATTTCTGAATTGCCAAACAAAGATGATACATTAAGGAAGGAAAAATATGTACACGTATGTGCATTTTTGTTGTTCAACAATAATATTGAATTATTTTGGAGAAACATGAGAACGAACATGGTCTGTCTGCCTTGCCTGCCTGTCAATGATCCCCAATAAAACGAGCCAAACTAAATAATTTTTCAAGAAGAAAACTTTTAAAGCATTGCAGCGGATAAAAAATTTATTTTAGAAATTTTAGTATTTTTTAAGAAAATCATGGTTTCCAAAAAAAAAAACAAATTAAATCGATATAACGAAAATAAAATGGATAAAATTTTCTAGACATTGGTCTGGTTTTATTATTCGACATGTTTTTACTTTAACGTTTTATTATCTTTCATTTTTTATCGAGTTCAAATAATAAATTAATAAAAAGAAAAAATAAAAAAAGGAACTCAAAATGTCTGTTATTTAATGGATTTCAAGCGAAACTGGTTTTAGTATTTGATGCATGAGAATTGTAATGAATTTTATGACAGGGTATTTAAAACAAAACTTCAAAATCCAGCCATGTGCAAAGCTCTTCTGGGTTATACATAAAACATACAGCTAGCGGCAAAATTATATGCCCTTTAGGAAAAATTTACTGAAAAATAAACATACACATGAGAGTTTAAAACAGGGGGCAAATTACGGCATTCGATATCGATCGGAATTACAATTTAAATAAAATTTTCGATCGATATCGAATGATGTCATTTGCCCCCAGGGTGTCTCCTTTCGCACCCGTTTGTAGCAATGGGTTTTAAAGATTTGAAAGCAAAAAATAGCCGCGTTGCAAAAAAGTAAAACCCAAGAATGTCCTGCAGTTATTAAGGCCCTAATCATGTAAAACGCAGCGCCACGCCAAAGAATTCATGTACCGTTTTAAAATTTTCAACGACACAAGCAATGGATCGTTTGAAATTTCAAAACGCAATGTGAATTTCTGTAGGAAGCAACAACAAAATTACAAAATATTTTTGACATTGTTTGTGCTTTCAATGTTATTGTTTGGCGTGCGCTGCGTTTTATATGATTAGGGCCTAAATATATAAAAAAATGAATATCGCGTACGATTATCACAGCTTTCCCGTTTTCTGCTTAGGTCTTGCACATAGTAAAACTTATGTCCGTTAATTTTAATACTTTTGTAATAATCCAAAAGTAAGTTACTGCTTACCGATTCACGGATATTAACACACATTTAGAAAACAATTCAATATAAGTAGTTTGCTAGTTGCGCTTCCATTTTTTATAATTGTAAACATCTGAAAACCACATGGTAGCTTTGTTTTTCCGGACTAATTGTCCCTAATGGGTGAATCGTTCTGCAGAATACTCTCAGTAAAAAAAAATTTCTCCGGACAAACATATTGTTCAGAACGCATGTATGAATCCACCTTTATGTTATGTTAACACTTGGGTTTTTAAACGCGTTTAAGCAAAATGTTGATTTAGTTAATCAAAGACGTTCACATTACACTTGAGATGATTAAGATGACAGTTGATAATTAAATAAAACACAACAAACACATTTATATTTCTTTGAAGTATTCAAAATTGATAAAAAAAAAATGTTTTAATAAAGTAATCAGAAGAATATTTTAAGCATATTAATGATGAAATTGTGAAAATTTATGAATTATTTAAAAACATTTAGAAGAAATCTTGGTCGGTTGTACACGTGCGAGGTACCTTTGTTGTGGCCGATGCTACATCATACTTAGTTTGAGGTATGTTCAGAGGATTCTATGTGCTAAATTTAGTTTTAAACATGTCGATTTGAAGTGATTAACAAATCACTTCAATGTATGGTTAATCATTCCGATTTTGAAGTGATAAGAGATCAATCACGTTTGAGATGCCTTAACGGGTTCAAAACCCCAAGTGTGAACATAGCATGAAGTCCAGAGTGCCGGACTCGCTCTATTGCATGCACATATCAACGTTGTTGTTGTCAAAACACCCAAGCCAATTTACTACCCTGCGCTCTTTGCCTGAATATTGATGGAATGATCATACATCCAATTCCTATTCAGTCGAGATATGAAAAAGTCTTCTCTGCGTCGTTTAGCAACATTTATCTGTTTTTATAAACATCGATACAGAAAATCTACAAGAAGAAGTTTACCCTGCTCGTTTCGGTGCGGTAGGAAGAAGTGTAGTATTTAAGACATTCTAGTAAAGATCCAATATGGCATGTTGTGCGCTCTAAAGGGAGAGTTTTCCCTATCCATAAGCCCAAGCAAGTTTAGAAGAAGAGTATTGTTTTGCGTTCAAGGCAAAGTTTTTTTTTAAATAAAAATTATTAAAAATTAATTATTTTTTTTGGTCCATTTTATGTATTTTTTTACACTTTTAAATTTTTATTTTCCGAACGTATTCGTAAAATATTCGCGAAACATTCACTTGAATTTGGCGTATATGAATGAATAAATGTCATAGAATAGGCAAATTAGGAATAGGAAAATTTGGCGATACGAATATTCGCAACATCACTAGGTATGTGCATGTTGCGATAGTCATTGGCGTTAAGAATAAATACACCTTGGATGGATTCAAATTATCTTGGTTGGATTCGTTCTTGACCTCAAACCGTGGAAACCACCTTAAAAAGCCCCTGCTATCAATGGCTAATCATGTATTTTAAACAATGTGGAAATTTAAAATTCATCCTAACTATGAAAATATTTCTGACAAATAATATAGGAACTGCCACAACTTTTTTGTGGCATAATAATTGCTATATTTAAGTCTTTTTGAAGAAAAATTCTTTTAAAACATACAAATGTAAATGTAAATGTAAATCTTAAAAGTTTGACATTAGTTGTATACAAACGCACACTATCACTGTATTTATGCAATAAAAAAAAGTTTTCAAAATGGCGAACGTTTATTGCTTAAACTTACACACATTTAGGAAGTTTCCAACAATGAATTTCATTTATATTTCGTTTTTTCTCGTTAATATTTATTACAAATTATAAATAATTTATAACATATTTATCCATAATAGGAAATTCCTAACAACTAAAAACGACACACGGTTAGTTATTATTAGCAACGTTAGCAGGAAAAATAAAACTGATAATGCTAATTTATAAGACACGTCAGCGTTTTTTCGCTTTTATTTACTTTTTTTTTTGAAATATTTTAATTTTTTTTTGTTGCTTATTTTCGAACATTTGCTGCATTCGTTTATGTTCATAAAAAGTCATCAAATTTCGTTTTGATTTAACGAGCAAAAGCAGCCGGCTAGTCAGCGAATGAACGAGCCAAGCTGAATGCGATTTAAACGTTAATTACTGTAATTTTTTTCTTCTTTCCGTTCATCATCGTGTGATTTATTTTTCATTTTCGATAGTACTGAAAGTAGTTTATGACAACCTCAACTGCCATCATAAAATAATTACTAATGCCACAGGTAAATTAATGGTTAAAGAAGAATTTATAAAATGATTTATGTAATGATTTATTATAATGTATGAAAAAGTCCCTTAAGGGTGAATTAACCCATTATATAGAATGAATAAAAATGTAAAATGATTACTTGTAATATTCAACAAATTTAAATATTTTTATCGATTAGTTGAGAAGTCGATAAATGTGTTTTGGGGTTGCAATTTCTTTTGGCGTTGCACGCTTTATGGACAAAATGAGGCAGAAACTTAAAATTAAAATATGTATTTACTTATTCTTTGTGTACAGTCATACCTGTTACACAGCGAATACACATTTCTATTCCTTTCCAATTTTAAATGTACTCAATACTAAAAGTGATTTTACACGATATGCATTTTACAATGTGCTTCTCAAATTTTCCACTGCAAAATGCATATATATATGTATATGCCGTGTAAAAGATAAAAAAAATTGCTTCTTGTAATGTCAGCCTGCAGTACACTCGGTCTCCACCTGTGATAATATCTGATATAATGGGGGGATTCACAAGGTGTGCTATCTATCAAGTCATATCGTCATAATGTCCTAAATAATATTTTACAATTGTTTAAAAAAAAAATATTTTTTTATGTTGTTTGAAACACAACAATATTTTTTTTTTAAACAATTGTAAAATATTATTTAGGACATTATGACGATATGACTTGATAGCACACCTTGTGAATCCCCCCAATATCTGAGAGAACGTCGAGAGAATACATTTATTCATCTTAATCTTAATATTAAACAAGGGGAACACGTATCTTATAAGATTTCATAATCGTCTGATTCTCGTACAGTAAACTTGTATCGTTTTTATTATTTTTTTTTAGCTTTTTGATTTTTTTAGTTTAAAATTTGTTTTTTTAAACACTTTTCACAATATTGGCACTATTTGTATTAATAAATTACACATTTTAATAATGGTGGCTTATTATTGTTTTATATGTGTGTATGTATGTGTATTTTTGACAGCTCATCTTATAAAAGATATTTGTTATAAGATTTCTTATAACAACTGTCTCATAACATTTATTATAATATTAATACTAACACTATTTGAGAGTCCACACGTAAGATAATACTCTCTGCGATTGAATTTGACGTTTGCTGATATTACAGCGTTACAGCGTGTTCTATTTTGAACTAAAAAACATCTGACATCAGCTGATTTGCAAGTCATTTGTTTTTGATTTGGCAAATATAAGTATGTATATTAAAATCTATTTATTGATACATTTGTATGTATGTATTCTTTAAAAAAAAACAACCCAGCTAGCATTTTCAATTGTGTAAGAGTCTACTGGGATTCTCTTGAAGATCGTTTTTGATTGTCGACGAGCTCATTTTTTAATCGTAAAAGTATCCTCGAACGGAAGAATCTGTTACACAAGCTGATTCCTCTGTGAGGTACTTCTACAACTCTGCGAAAGACGCTTATATTGATCGTAGGGCAAATCGTTGGAGATGTTTGTGAAGATTATCTAACGAGTCTTTCAGAAAGCATGTCAGGAATAGTATGCGACTTAGCCGTATAACTGAGCTACCTTAATAAGAGCGTAAGCGCCTTTTTATGTAAAAACTTCTAATTTCATACAATGAAACAAACCTTAAGATGGCGAATTCATTACCATTCTGTCGGAAAATCTTATTTAACAGATCCTTAGGTCCATTTGTTTTATTGAAATTGAATTGACAATAGAATTTTCATGTTTTAAAAAACGCTCTTATTTAGTATCTCAGTAATTGTTTTATGACTCATACAGAGAGTCGCAAAAGGTTCATTCCAAGATTAAAAGACGAGCGTGTCAGAAAATGCATAAAAAATAATAAATAAAAAAATTTTATATGTTTTTGTTATTGTTACTCGCCAGATAATCATCTATTAGAAGATTCTTTTATGAGTTGTATATTAAACATAATCGTCTAATAAACAGGCTATGATAGCTGGTAACAATTTTCATTGACTGAAATACAATTATGAGTGAATAGAAATAAAAATCAGTATATAATTTGCTGTTTTAAACGATTATAGGTTATGTCAGATACATATATATATATATCTAAAATTTTTCATTTTTTCCAGTATTCTTAAAAATACAGGATTATACATTTAATGGTTTCAAAACCGCTGGTCTGGCAAAGCTGTTAAATATCTGTTATCTGAAGTATAATTTATTAACTTAAAGGTTTGTATTTAGTTAAAGGCATGGGTCGTTCAACAATCGAAGAACGCGTAAAAACAGTTCAAACTTGCTTAACAAAAAAAAAATGGTGGTTCGAACGTGTCACACTTTTCGAGCATTACGGGGTGAAAGATAATAAAGAAATTCGAAGAGACTGGAAGCGTTATGCCGAAAATATCGCTTCAGTTAGTGAAAGAGTGGCGGATAATTCGAATTTGTGCATTCCACGGCTCAAATCGCTATGGCCGTATATCAGACTTTTTTGACCTGCAATCGAAGATTCAAAATTGGACCTTATGTGGTTTTAACAAGACACATAACACGAACGATTTTCGCTTTACTGTATGGAAAGTTTCCAGAACAGGCAATTTCACGTTTTGGCGACGTTAATTGGCCACCAAAATCATGTGAATTTACGCCGTTTGACTTTTTTATGTCAAAGGCCGTTCCTTCGAGGATAAATCCCCTTACGTTGACGCATTTGAAAACCAACATTAGTCAAGTTATCGCCGAGATACCGCCCAAAATTTGCGAAAAAGGGGTAGAAAACAACTTAAAAAGAACCTATTCAGTCATTTAAATGAATTATAATGAAATAAAAGTTCCATCGAAATCATAGCATTATGTGTATTTTATTTTGAAATCGAAAAATGGATCACCTCTTAAAGTAAAGTACAGTTTCCCCACAAAATAATATATAATAAATCGGTTGTGAAATTAGCAAGTTCACACCTGTTTTGAATATTTTATAATAAAGAATATTTAACGAGAATAAATTATTATTTAAAATTTTTAGTTCTGTAATATTCCTTCCTAAGATAAGACTATATGTATTGTAGTAAACATAAAAAATAATCTTTCATTTATATCCTTTCACATGAACATTGTATGAAATGTAGAAATGCAATTAATGTTTAATGGAATGGCGGTAAAACACACATTCATAAATACGGCTGACTGGCTGGCTGACTATACGTGTACTTTACTTTGCTGAGTGTAATAATGACGTTTCATAAAATTTCATTTTGTGTAATTTTAAGCTTCAATTATATTTATTATTAAATATATTGAAGTGAACATTTCTTTGTATTTGTATGAGTATATAAAATATTTTACATTATATTAAAATTGCCAACGTAATGACCTCGTAATAAAAGTGATTCATTGAACGACCGACCTAACAATAGTTCGACCTTTTCATTGACCATTAAAACAACAGACGATATAATCACACAGCAGACATTTTGGTTTCTTAATGCTACAATAGGTTAGAGAGTGGTGAGAAAGAGTCAGCAATATATATTTTTAAATCTTGTAATCGGATGAACAACAACAAAAATAACAGCGTTGTTAAATGAACTGAAAAATAAAAATTTTTTCTAACGTTTTCATATTTCTGCTTGACTTAATTCGTTATACATACCAATCTTTCCAATTTATCGTTGAAATTTTCCAGTTTTAAGAAAGTTCCTTACCGTTTTCAAACAATATATGTATATACATAAATAGTTATACATTTTTTAATTGTGTTTTGGTAACAGTTTTGTTGTAATAGACTTGTGGTTTTTGATTACAGTTAAAATTGTCGATGTTCTAAATGAAAATGTTAAAAGCAAACATATCGCTAGATCTAAAACCACATAAAAAAACCTACTTTGTGTTGTTATCGAAAAACCGCAGAAATGTAAGAACGGCTACGTTTAAAAATGGAAAACTTGGCAAAGCCAAAACCAAAAAAACCAAACAACAACAATTTTAGCCTCAAAAGTACATTTTATATGTAGATGTGCACGAATTGGGTAGATATTAAAATAGGAGTTATCAGGGATGAACTAACTACAAAACCATTGAAACGGATACTTCAACGGATGAAAAGTCAATGGGTAATCGAAACAAATTTTTTTAAGGAAACTTTTTTCAAACAATTCAATCGATTTCTGACCGAATCTTAGAACAGTTAGTTAGAGCTTTTCTATAAAATAAACTTTCCGATCGGTCTTATCAAGAAAACTTTTCGGCATATATCCTACAAAAAATCGGCCCACAGTTACTCTTAGAACCAACTGCATGTGTCAACAAAATCTTGGTGGTATAGCAGTGTAGACGGGTACCCCCCAAACAAAGTAATTGTTGTTTTTCTTATATCGGGAAAACTACCATAGTTAGAACAAACTGCATATTCCAACTAAATTTAGTGGTATAGGAGGGTAGAGACGGGCACCCCCTCCATACAAAGTAATTATTATTTGTCTTATATCTGCAGAACTACAATAGTGAGGCATACTAATATTGATGTGGGTAACTCTTAGAACAAACTTCATATTCCAGCAAAATCTTACAGCTTATAGGAGGGGTAGACGTGTACCCTCCATACAAAGTTATTATTAATTAATTAAGAAACATGATTTTTTATTCACGCACGCTCCTGCTAAATTGCCTGCCATTGAATGACTTCGGATACAAATTATCATAAAAGAGATTTGTTTAACAAGCCTAAGAAAGTTAGGTGCGTGAGAATTAAATATTTTTAAATCACTCACGCCATTTATTTTTTTAATATAAATATAACGACGATCACGCGTGACTCATGACATTTTCACATCTCTAATAAAAACACATATAACAATGACAACAACCAGTGATGCCAATTTAGCCATTAGGTGACTAGATTTAGCCATTTTCCTCCTAGTTTATCCATTAAAAAATGAGTTAAGCCATTAGCCATTTTTCAACTTGTTTAGCCTTAAAAATTTTTTTTTCCGTTTTTCTTTAAAATAATAATTCTAATCTTCTTATAAAAATGTATAAAATTGCTAAAAGTAAAATAAACATTTCAAACAATTACAACTAGAGATGAGCGATCCCGTGATTTTTAAAGATCATCGTGATTAGTGAATGTGATTTAAAAATCACTGCTCCTTTAAACTGTGATTGTGATCACGGTTTATCAGTTTTCTGTTCTTTTAAAGCAATTGCGGCCAAGCTATATGTACAATGCGCGAGCTTTTGCAAGAGCTTTTGTAAGCACTTTACAAAGAAACAACAACAAATTGTAAGAGCTTTCAAATCTGTTTACTTTCATATACTTACATACTTGAACAAATAAATTTTGGCATAAAAAAATTCTAATAAGATAGAAGAGAGAATGAAAGGAACAGCAATATCAATCGACATTTCATTCAAAAAACGCTATTACCCACACAAACAGTGAAATGCATGATATAATTTGTATATGTAACAAAATACAAAAAGAACGACTTAGAAAGTACCTGTTACTTGACAAATTTGGTCACAACTGTGATTCGTGATTTTTCAGTAACAGTGATTAAATCACAGGTACAGAAATATCGCTCATCTCTAATTACAACGCATTCAATTTAAATCACAACTTTTATAAATGTTAAAAATCGCTATAAACGATGATGATGAAACATCTTTCAAAATAAAGGAACAGTATTCATTACAATATTAAATTTTAAAAATAGATCAACACAAACAACACTGTATAATATAATAATATAATAATAATATAAAGAAATTTCAGAAATTACTATAAAGTTGCTCTCACTTCCGTGGTCTAATGTTGAAGTAGAGAGGGTATTTAGCCAAGTTAACATCGTTAAAAGTAATTTGAGAAATAGGTGTTACATTTAGCAACCGTTAATTTGATTTTATCAATTAGGGAAATATTTTTGCCATAGCAATAAAATATTTTTTTTTTCTTTTTTTTTTGGAGATTTGGACTCAAATGGTTGGGTTAATGTTGTCATGTTTATGATTTACCTTCAAAATATTTAAAACAAAAAATGCACAAGTGATTCCTATGAGGTGAACAATAACGAAATCGAATTTATCGATGATTTAATTTTTTTAATGATAAAATATTTAAATTACATTTATTTTTCTGTAACAAGTTGATTTCAATTTACAATTTCATTGGAAAAATTTTTAATGAACTTTTATGGTTTTGTTATTGAATTTTAAATGTGTTTTTATATAAAAAAGTTTTTAGGCATTTTTGGTCATTAAGTTTTGGCAACACTGACAACAACAGCAATTAGAGCGTAAACAAAAGTTGCGAACGCAAGAGGCTTTCACCGATTCATACATAACTCCCCTAAGGCGCAACGATGCGCAGCATGAATTTTTCTAAAATAACGCTCTTTTATTCAACCTTTAAAATAAAATTTACTGCCAATTTCACGATGTCGAAAGAACGCTTTCGTTCGCACAAATACATATGAAACAAAAACAAATTTTTGAGAATTTGTTTTTGTTTTACATAGAGTTGTGCGAAAGAAGGCGTTCGTTCGCATTTAGTGAAATAGGCAGTTAATTCTCTTATTAGTTGAACCGAATGAATAACTTGATGTCCAATATAAACATTTAAAACAAAAGCACTTTCGTCGTAAATAATTTGTAAATTTAAGAAAAATATTGGAACAAATGCCTAAACTTGATGGTTAGATTTATTTACATATTACTTTTTCAAAATTACTCGAGGTAAATAGGATTTTATTACGCTTTAAGCTTTTTTCTGCCTTTTATAGTTTTCTCCAACCATGTTTAATTTTAACGCGTCACTACAAAAGCACCGTTACAAATTTACATTTATTTTTTATTTTTTGCCTAGTGATATAGAATTGTTCGCTTTAAGCGAGTACTTTTAGTTTTTACGGCACTTAAAACTTTGAAATGACCGCATTTGGTCCCTATGTTCGACCAAAGAACTTTTCGATCAACCGGTTTTCTTTAGAAAAATTTTTAATCGACCAGTTTTCTTTAGAACTTTTCGATCGACCGATTTTCTATAAACAACTTTTCGATCAACCGGTTTTCTATAGACAACTTTTCGATCGTCCATTTTTCTATAGACAGCTTTTCGATCATCCGGGTTTCTATAGAAAACTTTTCGATTGTCATTCCCTTTGTAGTTTTATTTACTGATAACTTTGGCTTTTCTTAAAAAAATTTCAGAAAATGTTTCCTGATGATGACGTTATTCACCAATTGTTCCAATCGTTCTCTCTAGAAGTACTTATACATAGAAAAACACAATTCTACAGTTCTCTGGTAAATGTGACGTGATACATTTTAACGAAGTTTATATATGCAATTATGTAAAAAACTTTTTCATCGCAGACCTGTATTATTATATAAAAGATTTAAGGACAAACATGTCAAAATTTTACGTTTGTACAAATAGTTTGTGTTGTTAATTGGGGAGTTTGCTGTTTGGACAAACATTTGGAGCAATGTTTGTAGAAATATAAAAAAATTTTAATATTTGGCAGACATGTTGGATATTTGTCAAACTTTTTGTGGTGTCTAGTGCTAAAAGTAATCATTTCAGCGAAAACTTTGCAGAGTAAAGACGTAGAAGAAAAAGCAATAAAATAATTTTCAGCCTGTAATTCAAATTTTTTTTAGCATCATTGTTTGTCCCAAAACAGCTTTTTGTTTAGAGCACTCTTTATTACAAATTATTTTTCTTTCTTTTATATTTATTCTGAGTTAGAAACAAATAGCGAGCAAAATCGTCGTCAGCATTCAATGAAAGCAAAACAAAAATGAAAAATTAATATTTGTACGAAATATGATTGTGTTGTTTATTGGCAAACAGAAGCTAAAACAAAGTTCATGAAATTTGTGTGGTTTATTATGCCCTTTAGTAATGAACTGTTTTTTCTCCTAGGAAAATATGTTTGACCACCTCTGTAATTTTTCATAACTGTCAAATAACCACAAACTAATGGACGCAAAAAGTCATGCATTAAAGGGAAAAAGAGATTTTTAATTAGAACATAAATATATTTATTTTACATTCAGGTGCTTTTGAAAGTTTTTGTGGTTAAATTATGTTTTATTAATTTACCCCCATATTCAAAAAAATTATTTTTGATTAAATAAAGGTTTATTAAACAAATTTTCATAGAAAATTCGGTTTATAAACCTGCAATAAACCTAAAATATTTTTTATGAATAAGGGGGTTAGTCTTTTACCTTTATAGTTACTTACAGCTGTTGGTAGTTCAAAAGAATTATATTTATACTATCAATTTTTATTTTTAAATTTTATCTCCTAATAAGAGTACAATCATTTACATTAAAAAGAAATTTAAAAGATTCTCTAACAACCCCATGTAGTACATAATCAAATGTTTCGAAATTTCAAAAAAAAAAAAAATCTATTTATACAACGTTGCCATATTTCAATTTAGAAAAGATTTATAAAATATCACCTGCATCATATACATGGATTAGTTTATAGGGTTATTAATCACAATTTATAAATCTAAATGTCAGAATACGAAAACAAAAAACAAAAAGTTGTATCATAAAAATTACTCCATTAACACCCACTATTATTGCAACAACATACAAAGAAGGGAAAAACTATTTTGCAGTTAATACTTGTTTGTTCGTACAGTCTATAAAAAGTCAATGACCACTTACGGTTTTGTGATTGTACAAAATAATAAATAAAAAATTAATCTTTTTTAATTAAATCTCACTTGAAGAATACTTTTAAGAATCTTTTTAAGATAACCTTAAAACCCTTTTGAAAAAAAAACTATATTAATAATTCAAATACGTGTATTTTAAGCATTAGAAGTTCAAATATATATATACTACATACATATGTTTTTTTCGAGCATTCAGCATGTTTACTATTGGAGGCACTTAATTGAAAATTTCTATTCCATCCCTGTCTTAACCAGATATTGCATTATCCGATTATAATTTGTATGCATCATTCCGGTACGTGATGGAAAACGCTTTTGAAAACATAACGATTTGAAAACGATAATATCGTTTTTGGCCCATAATCATAGTCAAAAATAAAGTTGACTTTTACTAAAGAATACTTTTTAATCTGTTTTCCTGTATAGGAATTTTTGTATTAAATAAGTTCATAGAACTTTATAGCGATGAGCGCCTTTTCAATTTTAGGACAGCAAAATTTCGCTCAAAATCATGTACCAAGGTTTGCAAAGTTGGACAGTGAAAGATTTCGGCTAAAACCCTATAACTTTATTATTTCTTTTCGTAGAGCAATTAAACTTAGTATGTACATAGAATAAGTAGCTAAGGGCCATATTTCTTAGATTAGTGATTCTAAAACAAGTCACAATATTTCTTTTGATTTTCATAGGTAAAAAAATATGTTTTTATTTTAACTTTTATTAATTCATACATATTAAAATAATGGGTGGTTAAATTTGAAGGGCCGCTGTTGATTTTGAATAAACCACAAATTATTTAGGAAATTGGTATGGTTGAATTATGTATGGAACAAAATATCGGCCAAATGGCCGCCGCGACCTCTGCGGCACACCTACATCCGATGGTCCAAATTTTCGATGACGCTGAGGCATAATTGAGGTTATATGCCATTTATGTGCTGAATTATCTCATCCTTTAGCTCTTGAATTGTTGCTGGCTTATCGACGAATACCTTTTCTTTCAAATAACCCCAATGAAAGAAGTCCAACGGTGTCAAATCACATGATCTTGGCGGCCAATTGACATCGCCACCACGGCCATTGAATTTGTCGCGCAAAAGAGCCATTGTTTCGTTAGCTGTGTTGCAAGTGGCACCATCGTGTTGAAACCACATATCGTATACATCCATATCTTCTTATCCGCCATAAAAAGTTCGCTATCATCTCACGATAGCGAGCACCATTCATAGTAACTGCCTGACCGGCCTCATTTTGAAAAAAGAGGCGTTCAAAATTAGCAAAAATAATGTGGTCAACTTAAAAGATTTTTAGTTTTCAATACCGAGGAAAGAATCTAATTTATATGAAAAATAAGAAAAATAAGCCTTTCTTAATATCGTGGGTTAAGAAGCCAAATAATTGTACACTATATATCGCTTATTTGCACACCGTTTATGAGCATTTTAAGCTTTTATGAATCCAAACTTATGCAATTACAGTTTGCTATTTAAATAACCTAAATTGTTCCATGTATAAGCATTTGCTTATATGCATATCCTGCATTTATGCATCACAATATAATATAATTTTAAAAAATTCCATTAAAAAAATTCTCATATAAGCACCGTTTCAAACATGAGTCAAATACAATAAAAAAAAAGCATACAATTTTTTCATAAAAACTAAATTTTCTAAATTTTAATTAAACTTTGAATGTATTCTTGGACTACACGATATATCGACAGCTCAATTCCAAAACATGCCAAGTAGAAAAAGTGAGATTTGCAGGCGAGAAGCTCTTAAAGTTTATGGGCGATACAACATTCAGTTGTATGTATGCTAAGTACTTTTTTGTCCATAACTTCTGATTGGATTAGCCGATCAACACCAAAATTTGACAGAATTTAAGATGAACTAAATTCAAAAACGTAAAAAAATTAAAAGCATGCTACGTCAACTTAGCATGTTTTGGAATTGTGCTGATATGTATATTGAAGAAAAATGTTGCAACTATTCGACCGTTGCGGAAAGTTCTGCAAACACGAAAAAAATTCATTTGTGTTACATAAACTTTTCTGATCGAATTTATGTTGCGTTTTCAATAATTCGTAAGATCCAAAAATAATGTATAGAGGTTAGGTTAGGCTAAGAAGGGTTATGCGCCCAAGGGCGCATCTCCACTCGGTGACCAATGCGATCCATTGGGAATCCCTTCAGTACAGAAAAAGAAGAAAGAGAGAAGTAAAGAAGAAAATAGTTGACTGGTTCAAGACAGTTAGTAAATAGATAGAAAGATACTACGTAGGACAAGACCCCTACAGTCCCCCCATCAGAAACAGTCGTCCTATTTCCCTGACAAACCCTAGTAGATCGGCTGGATTACATCCAAAGATACACCACAGTTCGCCGTGAAATCTAGCCCCTAGCCATTTCTGCTATTTGTTTCTTCTCATATCTTCTCAAATCAATCTTTTAACAGAATTAACCGAAACAATTAGAAGTGTTTAGCATTTTAAAAAATTAAAACAGGACTCTAATGAAATAATGGAAGATTTTATATGTTTAGAAAAATACAGGAAAAGGACTGAGAAATTAGATATTCTGTATTATTGGTTGCTTTTGATCAACAATCACAATCAACATCTACAATAAATGAAAGAATTTTTTCAAAGTCAAGTTTTATCCAAACTAAAGCAAATAAACACTTGAATCCTGAACATTTAAACCAAATTATTTGTATAAAAGATTATTTTTTAAGATATTCTTAAACTATTGAAATAACACAGTTAATTTTTTAATTAGTATAATATGTACTAAAATATGTATTACATATTTATGAATTATTCTTTTGTCATGTTATTGATTTTTTTTATAATTTATAAATAAATTTTTATGTATTGAAATTACTTTATTTAGAAAAAACTTTGTTAACCGGTTCACCGATTAATAACCATATTAACCGATTATTAACCGATTAAATCCAAACCTCGGTTAATTAATCGAGGGATTAACCGATTAAAGCAAAAGCCCGATTAAATGAATACCCTATTATTTAATCAATATTATCGATAGGTTTTTGTAAGGGAAGACATACTCAGTAATGCGATAGCCAGCATTTTATACGTTTCGATGCGACAAAAAAATGTTCAATTCTCAATGTGTTTTTCGGTCAAAAAAAAAAAAAAAAAAAAAAAAAAAAAAAAAAAAAAAAAAAAAATGAGAAATAGCTAAGATTGTAAAATATATGTTCCTTAGTTTTCGGTAGTTCGAAATTCAAAACATTTTTTCAGATGGAAAACGAGAATCTGCTCTTAATTTTAACAATTTATCTAGTCAAACGGAAAAAAACATTAAAAACAGTTCACAGTTACAATCTCCAAGTCGTCCTCTCTGACACGTAAAATTCTCTTTACTTTTTCATTGATTCTCACCAGTGTGACCAGATCTAGAAAACTTTTACAGTTAAGTCCGGCATTAAACCTGGCCAAAAATGCTAAATATGATTTTTTTAAATGCTAATAATAATGCTAACATTTTTAAAGATTTTTGCTAAAATTTATTACCAGTTTTACCATATTTTATTCGAAACTCAATACATTTTAGTGACTTATTTTTTAACGAAATTGAAATAAATGGTTATATTTAAACAAGTGGATAGATTTTGGTAAGGCATCTGATACACATAAATATGAAGCACAGGAAGTTGAGATTAAATTTAAAATTTAGGGGCCCGCAGACCCCTGAGATACATGCGAAATTTAAACGATTTATTTCTATGACATACAAATTTGTTGGATCATTTTATTTTTTATAGTTTAAGAAAAGTTAAAGCTATTATTATTATTTTTTCAGCAGTTTAGAGCAAAAACTTTATTCACACATTTACACTATTGAATTTTTTATCTTAATACAAAGTAAAATTTTCTTGTACTTTTATATCGTAAATCAAAGGGCAAAAAATATTTACAATCAATATGATATGGGCATTTTTAATATTCCCTGAAAATTCTTTTTTTTAACAAGGCAGGAAAGATGTTTTTCAAAATAAGAATTATCCTTTTTCATGCGAAATTATTTTAAGTACAACTATTTTAAGGCAAAATTTATTATAATTTACAAAAAAAATGTAAGTAAAATCAATAGAACTATTCGTCCAAAATTTTTAAAAAAAATAATGCTAAAAAAGCTAAAACATTTTCTAAAAATGCTAATTAAAATGCCAAGTGCTAAATGAAAATTTTACAGGTAAATAAAAAAAATTAATGCTAAATTTAGCTGCAAAAATGCCAAAATGGCCACACTGATTCTCACTATACCTACTAAAACGCCATTTTGTTGTTGCTTTGTCATTATTTCTATTGTTTTACTTATACATATAAGCATAAATATCAAAGTATTTGTATTGACTATCACGGTTTTATATTAAAAGTTAATTCACAAACCATTCCTAATAAAACTGTTCTGGGTGGGGAAGCAGCTTACACGTAATTGTCGTTATTGGTTAAAGCCAATTAGGCCGCTCTAGTTTGCCTGCCTTTCGTTGGTATTACGTCTAACATTTGCATTGGTTAATGGTGTAGCGTAATTAACTGTACATTGTTACGGTTTTTTGAGTATTTCTATTGACCATATACGTTCGATTTGTGATAACGTTATTTTTGTTTGACTAATTTTTGGAAAACTATTTGGTGTACGTTCTCTGCTTCCTATACGAAAGTGTAGGTCGATTGATGGCTTTGGTAATGTAACTAATAAAAGTTTGCAACAAAAAAAGTATTAAAAAAATAATTTTCAAACGAATTGCAGAGCGTATAAAAACTTTGAATTTGCATTAGAAATTGATTTTCATTGATTTGAGAAACAAATTTTTGAAAAGTAAACAATTTGTACAAGTCCGCTAAAGGCGAATTTTTTTACAAGTTGGCAGCAATACCACTACAATTAGAAAATTACAAAAGAACAAGAGTTTTTTTGTGTTTACGGTTGAAATCATTTGTAAAAATAAAACATTATAAAACCAAACGGTTCATACAGTCAATCTCACTCTCTTTTCACTGCCACCTGATTGATATAAATTCGCATTGGTTGCGCTCAAACGGTTTGATAATTATTTTTTCAGAATAATAACATTCTCAACAAAAAGGAGAACTTTTTCTTACATTTTCAATAATATCCCAATAAATGTTTAATTCATATAGGAAAGTATTATAAACAAAGAAATATGAACATTATCAGGGGTGTTCTGGAAATCGAAAACGCAAGAATTTTGAAGTTCTTTTTAATACACTCTTAATTCAATTTTTTTAAATTTTTTATGGAATTCTGTTTAATAGAGAAATATGTGTATTGTGTTGTACTTGTGTTTCTTTTACTACAAAAATCTTATTCAAAAACGACTTTTAAATTCTTGCGCTTTGCGTTTTCGATTTCCAGAACACCCCTGTATATTTAGGAAAATGGAGTTTAAAATTTTTAATGCACACCCCAATTAAAAATTTCCAAAAAAAAAAAACTCAATGGCTTTCAAAAAAAGACCATTCATCTAAACCCTCTTTAAAAGTCTTACGAAAAAGTCTGCTAATGTTTTTGGTACATTTACTGCCTGGTAATTTAAGCCACACCTAATATGTACCCTATACACAATAATGAACGCATATATGTATGTAGTTAAGTGTGTTTGCTTTGTGTTATTCCCTTAAAGCCCTTTAAAACAGGCCTTGGAATTATAACACAATTCGATTGTTCTTAATCGGATTATGAATGTATGTATGATGTTGTGAACTTAATCCGAATACAAAGTTGTACAAATGTGTTTATATTTTTATATAATATATATATTTACATATATATATATATATATGCAAAGGGTGTTTTTTTAGGCGCAATAGAATTAAAAATTCTAAAAAAAAACACAAAAAATTAAATTTGTTTCCCCAAAAAAATTTTTTATTCGAAAGATCAATAACAGTAACATTTTAAAGTCATTTCGGGCATTAGTACCTCTCGGCTGTTCTTGTCGAAACGCATTCTGGACGTCCAATTTTGTGCCACTTTTTCAGGTATTGCTGGCCGTATGTCACGAAGCGTGAAAACCGCAACAAACGTTGCCTTTTTTGTCTGGATGTAATTGAGTCTGCATGATCTGTTTTGGATAAGTCTCACTCCATATGCAGCAATTTTGTTGATAAACAAACCCGTTCAACAAAAAATCGGCCGTGAAGTCCATGAAGTCGTGTATAAGTTGCGCGAATCGATTAGCAATTTTCAAAGTAAATTTGCAAAAGTTATTTAAGCGTGAATTTATTTATGATGATTTGCCAGAGTCTACAGATTATAAATGTTAAACAAGTGAGCGCATTATGATAGTTTATTGAACTACAAACCCTTTTTTAAGTTCTATCGGGTTAAGAAAACCCCTCTTTATTATTTCATTTAACATGGCTTATACTTAGGGAGATCGATTATTCGACTTTTTTCAATAACCGGTTTTCGAATATTACGAATAATTGCTATTTTAAAAAACCCGGTTTTCGGTTAAGCAATTTTTAAATAACCGGTTAACCGGTTTTAATTCGAATACTTAAAAACACAAAAATCAAATAAGTTTTTAAAATAAAACCTTAATTTGAATAAAAACAAAACAATTTGCAAAGGTAAGGAACTAACAAAATACTTAGATATGACTTAGATCAGACCTAACAAATATTTTACGATAAAATCAAAGAAAAGTGGGACCAGTAAATTGGTCAAACTTTAGCTAAATTTTAAAAAAATTTTTATTGATTTACAAAACTTTATTTGTAAGAAGATATTTGTATAATGTAATTTAGAAACGGTTGAATGATATTTGATCTAGACAAACGTTTTGCGAAAGCAAATAAATTATAGGAATTTTATAAAGTTATTATTTAAAATATTCTCTCAAATTTATTTTTGTTGCAAACAAAACCTCTAAGCCAGGATTATCTATTTCAAATTATTTTGTTTCCGCATTATAGAAACGAATAGTGAACTGAACATTCTTTTTGTGTTAAATATTTGTCAATTCATCGACTACAATTTAAAACATTCATTGACATTGTTTGATTTCTTCAATTTTGTTTTTTGGTTCTTGGTGTTTTAATAAATAAAACTGGTAGAAATTTTTCCCATATCGTTGATTCCGCCGTAATGTTGTAGTTTTCAGCATGAAGAGATACTAGAACTACTTAAGAGTTTTAAGTGCCTTATCGGGCATTTCGTCCTCGGCAACACAACGGGCTTATATTTCACCCAATAATTCATTTTTTGCAGCGTATTTTAGTAAAGTATTATTTGTCATCTTCTTAGAACTACTTCACTTCGAACGGCGTTAAGTTTCATTTGGATCACATTAATGTGATGATTAATAAGTCGTGACATGGAAGAACCTTTGTAGCTTATCATTTTTGAAAACTTCAAGCACTTAACTTTGTCTTTTTAATCGCATTCGAAAAATATCTAGAGATATCATTTATATAAAAATATATTTAATATTTAGAATACTCTTGCACAAATTACAATTTAATTTTTAACTGCACACGTTTTTGTAGTATTTTGAATAGTTTTTTTCTACAAGAACTCACGCTTTTATAAGCGATTTGTTTTTACAGTGTTCATAATGTTTTTTGACCTTTGTTACATTTTTTTGACATTCTTCATAAAAAGTTTAAGTTTAGCCAATATTCAATTAGAAAATACTTAAATTACGGGTACATCTACAACAAGAGTAAGGAAAATGTATATAAATTACACATTACTAAAATAACCGGTTAATTATACTAAAATAACCGGTTTATTCGATATTCGAAAAATGGACATTTTAAAATAACCGACTTGGGCTAAGCTTAAATAACCGGTTAAAACCGGTCGAATAATAACCGTTCGATCTCCCTACTTATACTTCAACATACAATGTCATTGTTCATTAATGTGGTTTATTATAAGGAAATCAAAACTTATATACTGCGATAGACTGACTTTGGGAGATATTTTTTCTATATTTTTCTCAGTTTCGTATTGAGATAAAATAAAATGTATGTTATAATAAAAAATCAGGATTTATTTTAAATAGAAATTATTAAAAAAAAATGAGGCACAAAGACAATTTATAAGTTTTTGTTGGTAAAAAAAAAATATTAAAGATTATTATGTTAATTATGACATTTTAAGAATAAAAACGGTTTAAGGATTATGTCATAAAATGGAAATGTTGATACATTCTTTATAAGAAATAATTTCTATTTCCAATAATTTGCTTAGATACATACATATGTACATTAGGGGAATAACCAATTTTTTGGCATAGTACCATGAGGTCAACCATGTCCACGGAAATCATAATCTTTTGTAATTTTTCTCAAAAAAGTTCACGCACCAATTGGTTTTTCTAAACAGGTGTATAAAAAATTATTTAAAAATTTATTGTTTTTAAGGTTACTCAAAGTTACATATATATGTATAACAAAAACAAGAAAAATTATGAGTTAGTTATTGAAAGATAAAAATTTAAGATTTAAAGTTCTAGGAGATTTACAGAAAGGATAAATATCCTGAACAACTTTAATGCACGCTCCGCACAGATATTACTTCTTTGTTGGTTTCGGATTATTGAATCATCTTTCTTTCAATAATGCAGTTTTTAGCAGCTTCAACTCTTGAAAGTGGTTGATATAAAACTTCGAAATTGTCGTCGCGTAATCTATGAAATTTTATACTTGAGCTATTTATTGTTTTAAAAAAGAAAATTAAAAATTTTCAAAACTTCATCGCGGTTGGTGTACGAACTTTTTTGACCTTAGCGAAAAAATAAATATACGTTCCCTTATAGTTTTTTATGCTCTATCGGACGTGCTATGCCAATTTTGATATTTTAAAAAATTGTCTAAAAGTTATCTCCCTAATGTACATATTTTAATTGCAATTACGATTTCAAATTTAATAAAACTATTTTTTATTTTCTAGGGAGTTAACTAAAAAAAAATACAGATTCTTTATCATTTTTGAGATATTTAAACAACATTTTCAAATCATTAAGATAATTCACGTCACGAGTTGCTCCCTTGCGAAAAAGCAAAAGTGCAAAAACATAACAACAACCACATAGACAAATAGTTGTACACAAATAATTTTCTTTAATAACTGTCGTACACAAATAATTGTCTATGTGGTTATTGTTATGTTTTTGCACTTTTGCTTTTTCGCAAGAGTGCAACTTGTGACTTAAATTGGCTTATTAACACTTTTGATTTATTGTAACCAAATGGATACACATAACTCGGTGCAAATTTTGGTCCATTTCTTTGAAAATGCAACTAGAAATGCCTTAAACGTGCCCAATGAAATTTTTCTGGCCTATCGTTAATTAGCTAAAGCCTATAGTACACGGCATGTAAAAAGACACATGCGCATGTGGTTCTGACGTAATTTTGACGTCATCACACAACACGCAATGTTTATTGTGGCTTTGCATTGACGTCAAAATTACGTCAGAACCATATGCGCATGTGTCTTTTTACATGCCGTTAGACCCATTTATTTGAGACAATCTCAAATGAAGATATAAATAGAATTTATTCAACCAAATCAAAAACAATTAAAACCTTTAAATGCAACATTCGCCGTTAAGTTGCCGAGATTAAGACCCAATTATAATAATTTTACTAAAAATCGATATTATATAAATTTGTTATATAAAATGTAGGTTTAATTTTCATTTGAAAAAACTTCATCTTTTATGTTAGGGTAGTTTAGGGTTAGGTTTAGGACAAAAGTAATATATATATCTAGTTAGGTTAATCAGACTAAAGAATGAATTTAATGAAAATATTTTTTGAAGCGAGAATTTTCATTAGTAAAAATTATCCTACTAATATAATAAATGTGAAAGTTTGTATGTTTGGTTATTTGTGGCTCAATCACGCGAAACCCGCTTAATGGATTTGGTAGACGGAAAGCATATATCCAAGATGTAATCCTAGGGTACTTTTAAAAGGATAAAATTAGTACTTTTTAAGGGGTAAAAACGGAAAAAAATTTGTACTTTTTCTCTATTCGATAAATTTTGTATACGTACAAATTATAGCCTAAATTAACGTATAGTGTACTTTAGGAAAACCTGGTACACTTTTACATGCTTTTACATTTGGTACTTTTTTCTTTTCAAAAAATTTGTTATATAGATAGCATATGGCCCAGATCAAAATACAGGGTGATTTATGTGATATTAAAATGGGAAAAAATTGGCATACGTGGTTCTTTTACTCTTTTTGATGAATTTGGTATACAGATTGGATGTGGTCCAGTGGCCGGAAAATACATATTTAGAGAATGAATGTCGGTTGCTCAAGAATATCGAGTGCTTAGAACTTATACATATATATGTGTTGGCGAAAAAGAATAAAATTTAAACATAAAATAAGTATAGATGTAGAAAACTACATAAAATCTCTGTAAATTTTTTATAAGAAAATATACGAGAATATACGGAAAAACGCTGTTGTGAAGAAGGTTTGAAGGAAAACGTGTCATGTGGTGATGAAATGTGTTAAAAAGAAAACAAAAAATTTTTAAAAAAAAAGTTGTTTAAAAATATAAAAAGAAAACGTTATGTGCGATGATGGAAAGTTGGCTGGCTATGTTAATAAACGTAAACAAACATAGAGGTCTTTATCAGATGATAAGTAAAAACGAAGAAACATTTTCATTTGATCAGATATATGTATCTCAAACATAAATAGGTACTATATACTATTTATAAATACAAATTATGTATACGCAGGCACTCTTACCTAATGTATAATTATTTGTTTATAGAAATAACATTTCGCGACTTTAGCACAACAACGTTCTATCTTACATTTAGTTTAGAAGCAATTAGAACATTGTTGCCCTAACGTCGCGATTTGTCTCCCCTTTAATACTAAGTAATTCTTTAATAAACATATAAAATATATAAAAAATATATAATATATATAATATATAAATATATAATATATATAAAAAATTGTAAAAAAAAAATACTGAAATAAAGTTTGGAACTTTATGCTGGGTACTAGGGATGCCAATCGGGACAGATTTTTGCAAATCCCGGGATTTTCGGGATCCCGCGATTTTCCGGGATTTCGGGACTTTCCGGGATCAATATGTTTCTTTAAGATGCTACTTTTTTTTAATAAACAACACTTTTTGAATATTCAAAAGGTTTTATATACGTTACTTAAATTTTTAAAAATGAAAACAACAAAACAATTTATTTTATACATATGTTTATAACACTGGCCTCACACATGATCAAACTGATCAGATTCTGAAAAAAGCTTAAAAAAATATACGTATCTCTTAGTTTTTCTAGATCAATTCATTTCGGTTTTTTGACAGCAATTTAATTTTTAATGTGAATTAAGTTGTGACGATATTAATACACTGCTAAGTGTAGTCCCTCATCGATCTCGATAGCTGAGTTAAAAACTGTAAAACTATGTCGACTGCAGTACAGTACACCTCCAGGGTGAGGGCGAGATTCATAATCAATAATTTAAGTACGTTTGAAATTTATTTTAAAACAAAATATTTATACAAATGTTTCTTAAAACAGATTTCAAGTTTTAATAAATTTATTTATGAATACGTCAAATAGTGTTTATTTATAAAAAAATTATTTTATTTACCGTATGTTTTTTAAGCAAATTTTTTATTATTATTGTACCGGATGGAATATGAGCTATTTCATCAATATTACGACTTAATTGTTATAAATATATCAACTTTTATTCTTTAGTTTCTGAATAAAACTTTAATTGGATCGTGAATAATTTTTATTTTTTGCTTGATATATAACAATTATTTCTTGATTTCTATATTTTGCATTAAAATAATCATTTTTATTTTGGTAACGTAATTGTAAAAAAGTTTTGAGATGTGAATCTTCAAATATCGTTTCTACTTAAAATAATGGTTTTTATTAAGTAAAATACAAAAATCCAGAAATAGTTGTCATATGTCAAGCAAAAATTAAAAATTTTAAATACTCGCTGTGTGCCAAAAACGAAAATTAAACTCAAAAAAAAGAATTATTTGCAATAAAAAATATAACTCAAATATAATTTTTAATAATTTTTTTTGAATATAGTATAAAAATTCAAATAAAAAATGGAACAGTTTTGTACATAAAAGTTTATATGTTAAAAATCCCGGGACTCATAAAAATAAATCCCAGGATTCGGGATTTCCCGTTTGGCATCCCTAGTACACACTATGCAATGCATTTACGCAATCTGGCAAATTTCATTCATTTTCATTCATTCTAGATTTCATCAACATCAAAACGTTTTGATATTTTGAGATTGCATTGATGTAGATTGCACTGTATGTACCCAGCATTATAATTCAAATTACACGTGTCAATCGGGATTGCTTTTCAAAAATCTCGGGATTCCGAATTTTGGAAATCCCGATCCCGAAATACCGGAAATTTTACGTTCAATGTGTTTTTTCCACTTAATGTTTAATAAAGGGCTGCTTGAATAACTTTATTCATAAACATACTGAAATGTTTATCCAATGAAGTTCGTATTCAAATAAAATTCAGATTACTGAACAAACTGTTGTTTTATTCATGCAACTATCAAACACATTTCCTTTCATATGGCAAACACAAAGACTTTGTTCAATTAAACGGTGGCATGTCATAACGTCCAGTGTCATAGTGTCCATGGACGTTATGACACTCCAAAAAGTGTCATAGCGTCCATGGACACTGCGACACTTTTGAAAGTGTCATAACGTCCATGGACACTATGACACTTTGCAAATGGACATTATGACACTTTCAAAAGTGTCATTAGGTCCATAATTACTAAAGAAGTTAAATACAAAAAAATGATCTGCATACACGCAGACACGTTTCATTATGGTCCCAACCAACAAAACTATTTCTAAAGAAACTAATTTAACCATAATATGGTTGTCGGTGACAATGATTTGGTTAAATGAAACATAATATGGTAAAAAAAAAATTTTTTAAATGGTTTTGCTGCTTTTTCTCTGGGTGTTTATATTAAATATATAACGAAAACACTTTTAGGCTTCTACTTTAAGCTTCTCTGCACAGCCGGCCTTCGGCCGGGCGCAAGAATTTTCTCCTCCATGGTATAACAAACACCGGCTTCGCTAACTAAAGCTTCTCTGCATAGTCGGCTTTCGTTCGGAAACAAGGCAGATATTAGAAGCTTTACTTAGCGAAGCCGGTGTTTGTTATACCATAGAGGAGAAAATCCTTGCGCCCGGCCGAAGGCCGGCTGTGCAGAGAAGCTTTAGTTAGCGAAGCCGGTATTTGTTATACCATAGAGAAGAAAATCCTTGCGCCCGGCCAAAGGCCGGCTATGATCCCAAATTTGTTTACATTCTTGCTTGTTGTGGACATTATGACACCTTCCAAAGTGTCATAACGTCCGCGGATGTACGACATTTCTTTGATGGACGTTATGACACTATGACACTGGACGTTATGACATGCCACCAATTAAACGACTTTTGTGTTTCAGTTTTCACTCTCGCCCATTTTTTATATAAATACTCAATAGCAATGTTGCCACTTAGTAAATTTATGTAATTTTTTTTCTATTACCTCTACAATAATATATGTATGTAATTTGTAAAGCATTTTTTAAATTAAATTGAAACTTTTTTCCTAGCTACTTTTATATGCTGAAAAATGTTTTTGAAAATAAAAGGCATTTTTTTGAAGTTTAAAAATTTACATTAAAAACAATTAATTTACATTGAAAACAAAGTCAAATTTGTATTATTTTTTGTTATTTTAATATAAATGTGCTTCATTATCTTGTTGCTTTTACACTTCATGGTTATTTTTGTTTTTTGTTAATATTTCCTAATGTTTTTCATTTCCTTCAACTGGCAATACTGACTTTAAATTAAATGTGTTTTTCCATGAACTTATTCGACAATTATTCAGTGGTGCTTTTGTTTCAGAGTTGGTAGTATTCATATTCTCTTGTTTAAGTGAACAAATTAACTTCATCTTACTCGTCTCTTAAATATCGAGTGTTTGTTGCTTTCGTTTCATAGTTATTCATCTTACTGAATACAAACGAAGCAAACAGAAAATTATAATGAAGGTTTCATGAACATCATTATTTAGTTTCATGCAAATGTTTAATGTTTAAACCTTTTGCAAATTTCATGATAAATATAAAATTTTCGTTAATACTACATACTTACATCTATTTCGTTGAGAATACATTCAAAATCGTCATGCGCCAGAAATGGAACTTCCATCTGTTTTTCGTTATGTTTGTATTTTACGATAGATTTTTCTCCCTCCGGTATCTTGTGAATGAATTGTCCACATTCATTTTTTTTATGAACTGGCGTTCTCTCGGTTATGGTTGTATGGTTAAGAATACTACGATTATTTCCAGATACTTGATTTGGTAGCAATCTAAAAAAATATGTGTATTTTTTGTTAATAGGTTTTATTTATATAAATGTCTAAATATATCATGCAATAATTACCTAGAAATACTCTTTATCAAAATATAGTGCATTTTTCCCCAGCATTCACTTTCCAGCAGCAATAAATTGATATGCACTTCCTTTTCATTTTTTGTTATATAAAATGGTCCGACAACCGCATTTAATTTCCTATCGTAACCGAACACATTAACACTTACATCTTTATTATTTTTTTCAAATAAATTAATGTCTTTCACATCAGCAGGAAATTGCATTGATGTGAAGTTCAGTACTCTACCGCCATCAAGACTTATAATATTATCGGATATATTATTTACTTTATATGTTGTATACGTCTCATTCCTTTTATCACCACTGTAAAATGCTGCTATTATACTCCACTTGAAGGAAAATACATCATTATTTTTAACGTTAATACAAGCCTGTTTCGATAACAACTCTTCGGGTGTTGGAATATATTGGCATTCGGATAATGGTGATGGTTTGTTTATATTTATTTCCAGACATTTGATTTGGATAAGCTTCGAACTGGAATCTCTCTCTTGAAACTCAGACATCTTTGCTTTAATTTTTTCAATTTGAATTGTGAGAGCTGAGTCTATGTCGTCTGCCCTTGATAAAGGCATCATTTCTGTGTTGTGGTAAATATCCATTTCTGGTAACTTATATCGAGCTGTCAATTCCAAATTAAATTTTATAATTAAGTGATCAGCTAAACAATTATTTAATAGCTTCTTAATAATTATATGCCCCTCTTTAAAAATTTCGTTCAGATTTAGGTTCAAATCTGCTTTCGGGAAACGGCACGTCAGAAGTCGTGATTTAGACGAATTTTTTATTAAATTTATTCGGTTTCCAATTCGTTTAAGTACACTTGTTTTGTGTCCGGGTTGCGAGCAATGCCTAAACCATTGTTGAGATTGTATTTTAGTATTACAATCATCACACATAACAAGAGCTTCTGCGCACGGTTCTGGCTTTTGTTTTTTAGATGGTGTTGTAAATTTTTTGGGTTCTAACATCGTCAGACGCTTCCTAGATGCAGCTGATGTTGAAGGATTTAGATGCATTTTTTCGAGTTTTTGTTGGAGGAAATCTTGATGGGTTTCCATATGTTTTTTTCTCTCCATAGATGTTAAGGATATATGTTTACACAAAGTGCATGGCTCGTGTATTTTCAAATGGTTTTTTAAACTTTGCGTTTTTAAATATCTGTTTTTACAAACTTTGCAAATTATAGTGGAAGCCATCATTACTTTTAATATTTTTTTTTGTTTTTTTTATTTTTTTTTTTTTATTTTTTTGTTTTTTTGTTTTTAATGCAAACTTTCCGAAGCAAGTGTACTTTTAAAACTAAATGAAAAGGGTAATCTAAATTACATACAATAAAGGTATTCACGTCAAAAGTTGTACTCTTGCGAAAAAGCTAAATAATTGTCTATGTGGTTGTTATGGTTTTACAATTTTGCTTTTTCTCAGGAGTGCAACTTTTGACGTGAATAGTGAAAGCAAAGATAAAATAAAAAATGATAACATAAATACATATTAAAGACTTGCATGGGTTTTTGAGATCTCAGTTAAACTAAGTTTAGTTAATCTGAAAATAGTTTTGTGCCACCATTACCAAGTTTGTGTACAACATTTTGACGGAACAGCTTACAGCCATACCTAAACAAGAGCGGAACGCGTTTTCTAGCTGTCAAAAATCCTCATGCCCATACAATTTGTATGAAGCATCCCTAATTGTAATTTGTGTATGTCATTTTGTTATATGCGTATGGACATTTTATGGTCTTTACAGTCTGTTAATTTTTTTTAGTTTTAATGAAGATATCAGTGTTACAGCTTTGGTTTAATTTTCCTGTAATTTGTGGTTGTCATTTTGTTATAGGCACATGGACATTTTATGGTCTTTACAGGAAGAAAAACGCGCGAAGCTCCATCATATACAAGACTTTTTTTTTTAACAATTTTGCAGGGAAATACAATTTTTAAATAATTTTGACAGGAATATGATGTATATTTTCAAGGGCCTGATTCTGGCAGTCGTAATCGAGTACTTTCTCGATTCGAAAGCAATTTTACATATAATTATTTCAGTCAATACTGAACGAATCGGAATTATTTTTTCAGTGTTGTAAAGCATTAATTTGAGTTTCACAATACTGAAAAAATAATTTCGATTCATTCAGTATTGACTGAAAGAATTAGAAATAAAATTGCTTTCGAATCGAGAAAGTACTCGATCACGACTGCCAGAATTAGGCCCCAGGTCTTTTTATACAGTTTTTGGAATGAGATATAAAAATAAAAACAAATTCATACTGACCATTATTGGAATATACAAAAACAACTCATAAGGGCATGTTCTAGAAATCGAAATGAAGTGGAATTGAAATCGTATGAGATTTTAATCTAAATTAATTGCAAAATGACTTGAGTTTTTGCTACTTTTAACAGTGGTTCTTGTAAAGATAATTGGTACTCAAAGTATATAAAAATCAATATGTTTATGGACTTTCTTAACATGCTCTTTTTCAAAGTTTGTTCGATTTTAAATCGACTTTATTTCGATTACTATTCAATTTACCTTTAGAGAAATAGTTTTTGCAAAAGCTCTGCTAGAGATAGAGATACAAATTCTTGTTTTTTTTATGCATGCATGGTTTTTTGAGTGAATGCATGGTTTTAATGTCATATACCACTTTTTATTTTTATTGCAATGCTGTGAATTGAACAGCTGTTCACGAATTCGTGTTTAAGTAAATAGTGTGTGTTTTCTTTCATTCAATTTATTGATATTATCAGCCATGTTCTAGAAATCGATATCACGTGAAATTTAAATCGAACAAATTTTTAAATATCTCCCGTGTTCAAAGTTGATGAAAAAAAATTTCCTTTTAAAAACCTCAAACGTTGAGGACTATTTTCATCTACCTAAACTACTCGTACTCTTGAAATCAAGAAAAGCTACGTAAATTTTTACAAAAATTCAATTGAAAATCTTCATCGATTTCAATTTTACGTGATTTCGATTTCTAGAACATGGCCGCATATATGATGTGTAGTGAATTCCAGCACATTATTAAGCTGAATTCAATGTGATAGTGGTAATTGTGATTTTATGAATATGTTGATCAGTGAAATTGGGTCAAAAAATGAACGACCTTAATCTGAATATACATATGTAAATATGTATATTTATTAGAAAATAATAATAGTCGTATCGACAGTAAAATATCGCCGATATATTGATATCGGTTACCTCCCTAATGGCAATACAACTTTGTTACCTAGATACATATGTACATATTTTCAATGTGCTATTTATTCAGCTGGTTTTTGTTTACAATTTTAAGTCGTTATTTTTCTTTAATTATTTAGTTATTTACGTAATATATGAAAATTCTATTTTTTGTCATCTACTTTTGTAGTTTAAACCAGGGCTGTGGAGTCGGAGTCGGAGTTGAAGAGTCGGAGTTGAGGTTTTTGTACCGGAGTCGGAGTCGCAGTACCCAAAAAAAACGCGCGACTCCGACTCCAAAATTTTTCGGCATAAAAAATTTAAAAAAATTTCTAATATTTTCCAACATAAAAATTCTTCAAAATTGGCGATGTAATATTTTGCAGATCAATATGAATAAGTAGATTTTAATTTATTTTATGAGAAATAGTTGATTCAAGTACTTTACTATTTAAGTATATTTAGGTATGTTTTTTATACGTGCGGGAAAAAGTGTAAATTACATTAGCAAAACTTATACTCAGTTATTGAGCTAGTTGAAAAAAGATGTGTGATTTTTTAAATAATTTACTCATGCTAAAAAATGTTAATGACAGGAATTGCCAAAAATTTTAATAACAGAATTTTTTAACCATCAATGCTGAAATACATATTTTCAACATTGTACAGAATAAGTGTTGCTATAGCGCGTAAATACTAGTATGTATTAGAAAAATTGTGACGTAAAATTATTTCTCTTTTGTGTAGAAACATCTTTATCGGCCTGCCTTTAATTCCTACCATAACACTCATGTTTTTCTTAAGCACATTACGCGGGGATTCCCATAATTCGTTTAATAAAGATGTTTCTACACTAAAGAGAAATAATTTTACGTCTCATTCATTTCGCATCACGGTTAGAGTAGGAGTCGGAATCGTGAGTCGGAGTCGGAGTCGCACTTAAAAAATTTCAGCGTTTGGAGTCGGAGTCAGTACTTTTTTCGGACGACTCCACAGCCCTGGTTTAAACCATGTTATTTATTATATGATAATACAACAGGCTGTTTACAACCGTGCTATTTAACCTCAAATAGCACTTTAGTTCTTAGCACTTTCTGAATTGTGTAATGTTTTTTTTCTTTCTTTTTTTTTTTTTTGTGTGTAAAATGTACCTTTATTAATTAGGACTATGTTTAGTTCTTTTCATTTTGGTTTTGCTTTTATTATGTAAATATGTATGTACATAGATGCATTTTTGTTGTTTAGTAAAACCAACATGTGTTTTATTAAATTGTTTTAAAAATTTCATACAGCCATTTTTGTTTTACGCGTACTTTTACCATTGTAAACATCTTCTTAAGGTGGCAGACGTTATCGTTATTTATTTTTCTTTTTTTTTTCAATTTTTCTTCTTGTATTTGTACAACTTTACGCTGATCGTGTATTTAATTTCGTGCAACTTGTTAAAAAAAAATTCACGAGATAAGTTTTGACTTTTTTCCTTCGTTTTTTTTTTGTTTTTTTTTTTTTTGTTTTAATTTTTTTAAGTCGTATTTGTATTTGTTTGCTTTAGACGTTTTTTTTTTTTTTGACAAGCACAATTGCTTTTCTCAAGAGAATTTTAAGTGTCTCATGTATTGAAACACATGTGATATGATGAAGATAATGTTGTTCATCTTTATTTTGTATATTTCTATGTTAGAAAATACACTAAAAAAAAATTAATATAAATTTGTGAAGTATTTTTAAACAGTTATTGAATTATATTATTATTATTTAGCCCTAAAAAATAATAGTTTTTAAAACAAATGGGATTAAATTTGGAATATTAACTCGATTCAACACCAAATTTATAATCATATCACATTATAATAAATTAAACAGAAGTTATAAAAGAAGTTTTTGCGCCAACATACATACATACCTAGTTAAGGAGTTATGGACCATGACAGTTTAAAATTTTTTTATATGAAACAAAAAGCTATTCACGAGTGCGATGTCAAATAGCAAAAATAAGTGCACCCCTAACCAAAACCCATTTTATATAGTATATATAATTTTTGACTAAAAAACACTGTAATGAACATTAAAAGATAATGACCGCTCAATTCAACATGAGTGCAATTTTCCATTTTTCTTTTTTTTGCAATTGAAAAAAATTTAAAAATCTGATTTTTTTTGTTAATAGCTGCTTTACACAATCACACAAGTCTTACGTATTTTGAAAAAATACAACCCCGTCATGAAACGAGTAAGTGTTTATTGTTTTTTGAAAATTTTCAAACAATAATTAGAACAGAGATGGCATTTTCGTCAAAATACGTAAAACATGTGTGATAGTGTAAAACGGCCTTAAGTAACATTAATTTTTAAGTTGGTTGTGCGTTTTTTGAAAATTTTCAAACAATAATTAGAACAGAGATGGCATTTTCGTCAAAATACGTAAAACTTTTGTGATAGTGTAAAACGGCCTTAAGTAACATTAATTTTTAAGTTGGTTGTGCGTCTTGAGGAATACCTCCTGTCATTACATTCTCCGGGAAATAAAGTGTAGTTAATACCTGAACTATGTCTAGAGCTTTTCAAATTGCGCCTGACCAGAGTCTCAGAGTTTGTTTTTGCAATTCGTTTAACAGCTATTCGTTAAATAAATAAACGAATGGGTATTTAACTGACATATTTAACTTCACACCCTTAAGAACCAGAAGCCAGTGGTAGTATACTACCTTCGTCGTGGTCATAGTACTACTTCTCTACTACTTAACCTAACTGATGATATTCGATGTAGTTTGAATGAGGGCAAGTTGACAACATTGTTATCTCTCGATTTGTCAAAGGCTTTTAACTCAGTGAATTTTTGTGTTCTAATTAGCAAGTTGAAGAACTTGTTTAGATTTTCGAGTTCTGCCTGTAGGCTTATTTTGTCGTATTTATGTGATAGATTTCAGTTTGTGGATATGGGTGGATCACACTCAGGCTTACTACCTCTTTCGTCTGGTGTTCCTCAGGGTTCTGTTTTGGGTCCGCTTCTTTTTATGATGTACGTAAATGATCTTCCTGTTTGTATTGATACGCCTATTTGTAAATCGTTTTTATTTGCAGATGATATCATGCTGTTGTTTCGAACTGGTGCGGATAATGGTGATATTTTGCAATCCAATATTGACTATGCTCTTCATCGTTTTCTGCGATGGTCTAATGCTAATAATTTGTTGGTAAACCCTTCTAAAACTAAGGCGATATTATTTGGGAATTTAAATTTGCCGGAATTGAGAGTTTCTATTGGCGGTTCTAATGTTGGTTTTGTTGATAGATTGCAATGTTTAGGAGTTATTATCGATAGGCGTCTTAACTTTGAATATCATATTGATCATCTTAGTTTTAAAGTAGTTGGTATTTTACGTAGGCTTTATTCAATTGGAGTTTTTTTACCAGTTCACGTAAGGAAAACTATTGCACATACGATTTTAATGCCTCATTTAATGTATGGGCTTGAGGTTATTTCCGGTACGGTGGCTTATTTTGTTTCTAGATTGAAACGTATTATGAACATGATAGTGCGTTATGTCTACAATGTTCGAAATAGAATGCATATATCTGATAATGTTCGATGCTTCTTAGGTTGTTCTTTCAAGAGTTTTATATTATATCGCAATCTCTTAAATTTCTATAAGGTTATTAAAAGTGGTTTGCCTATTCAACTTCGGTCTGAATTTATATTTTCCCATTCCAGCAGAAATCCACAAATAATTATTCCGAGGATTAGATACTCTGTATTTGAACGGTCATTTGTTATAAGAATTGCGCGCTTTTGGAACTTTTTGCCTCTAGAACTTCGTTTGTTTTCACATACGAACAATGTTTTTCGTTTAAAGCTTCTTAGACACTTGTCTTTTTTGTAGGCTACTTGTTTTGTTTTTAATTTTTATTCTCGCTTCTTTTTCTTGTTTGATATATTAAATAAAACAATTAGATGTACTACTTGTTATTGGACTACATTTCCATATGATCTTTTTTATAACTTTTTTGTTTTTTTTTTGGCTGGGGAGCCGATGAATGAGTTATATTATTAGTTATAAGCAAAAGTATTTTCATTGATAGTTCATGTTATTATTATAATAATGAAAATTATGTATTAAGATTAAAATTGTATTCAGGGATATATCTTTGTAATATATGTTAATTGGCCTAGGAGGCTTTATATATTACTGTGAATGAAATAAATAAATAAATAAATAAATAATAAATCCTGGATTGGGTATAACAGAATCCTCTTTGTAAAACACGTTGATCTTTCTTAAGCTATTCTTTTTATCTAGCAATTGAAAACAATTTTGTACGATGCTAGCCTCAAAATATTGTTACTCTGGAAGAATTTAGACCTATTAACACTTTAAAAACATGTGAAAAAATAATTGAAACAGTCGTCAAAAAACAATTAGAGGAATACATGGAAAAAAATAATTTATTCTCAAAATATCAATCGGGTTTTCGAAAAAAATACTCATGCGAAACGGCTAAACAGATGGAAAAGATTAGACAAAAATATGAAATTATTAGCAATTTTCTTGGACTTCAAAAGAGCTTTTGAAACTATTGACAGAATGACATTATTAGATAAATTGCAAAAATATGGTATAAAAGGCAAGGAAGTGAAATGGTTTGAATCATACTTAAACGCAAGAAGACAAAAAACTCAAGTCAATAAAGTAAAATCGACGAATATTAATAATGAGTACGGTGTTCCACAGGGATCGATTTTGGGGGCACTATTGTTGATCATATATATAAACGAAATGCCCAAAGTGTTAGAAAAATGTGAAATAATGTTATATGCCGACGACACACTAATATTTACGGAAGCAGAAAATGATCAAATATGTTACAGCAACCTAGAAAATGATTTATATAAAGTAAACAAATGGCTTAAAATGAACAAATTAAAATTAAATGAATGTAAAACGAAAATTATTGAAATAAATATGACTAGTAATAAACAAATTAAAATGAATAATGAGCAAATAGAAAAAGTGAATTGTATTAAATATCTCGGATTTATACTAGATCGTGAATTAAAACTAAAAGAGCATATTGACTATATTTGTAAAAATATTGGTAAAAAGATAGGGTTTTTTAAAAGACTGAGAGGCAAAATATCCATAATGACTGCCATAAATATATACAACACAATAATTAAACCACATTTTGAATTTGGCTCAACAATAATTTATACATGCTGTACAGACCAACAAATAAGCAGACTGCAAAAACTTCAAAATAAGGCAATGCGCTGTATACTAAGATGTAACCGATATGCACCAATAAATTATATGTTAAATTGTCTTAAATGGCTCAATATACGACAGAGACTTAAATTAAACACTCTGGTTTTTATCCAAAAAATGAAGATGGGAGATGCGCCACAATACCTATGTGAACAACCTATATATGTTGGAGATGTTCAACCATATAATCTGAGAAATTCTGAACACTTTAGGCTACAACAAATATCAAACAACACAATGCAAAGATCGCTATTTTACAAAGGCTTAAGTGAATATAATAAATTACAACCTCATATTAGAAATGAAAGAAATATTAATGTTTTTAGAAAAGAAATTGTAAAATTTATAAATAACTTTTAAAAAATTAATGTTTGAATATTTAATGTATATGAAATTTTTAAAGTATGTTACATACTACTAAATAAACTACTAACTAACTAACTAACTAAATTTCATAGTAAATCTACTGGCCAAGAAACTTTTAAATTTTCTAACTAAACGCCATTTAACAGTAGGGATGATTTCTCATTATAATATAATCATTTGATATTATATTCTTTATAAGGTGTTCCGATAGGCTTGTTGGTAGTGAGCTGGTCTATCAGCGCGGGGTTGCGGATTCTATTTCCTGCCAGATACTCTAGTCTGTTTCACTACAATAGGCTGAAGGTCTAAAGGTACTTTTACACGATCGTTTTTTTATTTATTATATACTAATTTATATATACATACATATTTCTATTCACTTTTAACTGTATAACAGTTAATTAAAAATGTGTTTTTTTTTTAAAATATGTGTTGTAAATAAATAAATTAATTATATATATAAAGCGCCACAATCAAATGCAAAATAGCTGATGTCAGATGGTTTGTTTGTCAGTTCAAAATAGAACACGTGCTAATTGAAAAATTTTACACTGCTAATTCGAGCTGACATTTGCAGAAGCATTTTTTTTTTTTTTTTTTTTGCTTTTACACGAAATGTATGTATTTTGCGGTGGGAAATTTGACAAGAACACTGCTAAATACATATCGTGTAAAAGTGCCTTAAGCTACTGTTGCTCAGATAATTGAGTTTGAATATAATTTGAAATTGTATTTGCAACTCTTAATAAATAAATAAATCATAAATAATAATAAATAAATGAGGTTTTCACAAAACTTAACTATTCCACTTTCGACAGAACTGGTTTTTATACCCACACCACAATAGTGCAGGGGGTATTATGCATTTGTCCTGATGTTTGTAACACCGTGATTCTTAGTCGATTTAACGATGTCCGTCCGGCTGGCTGCCTGTATATAAAACGTTGTGCGCACAATCCAGGTCGCAATTTTGAAGATAATTTGATGAAATTGGTACAAGGACCAAGCCTATTGAAAATGGCGCAAATCCTTCCATCATTTCACATAGTGATCGTACAAGACTCTTTATGGAATAGGATATTTGTCCACTAAAACCATATAATTATGTTGTTATTTAGATTAAATAGCTTTTAATGCCGTTACATCCTTATAAATGTTAATATTTACATACAAATTGGCGACAATGAATTTTACGATATTTATGATATGACAAAATGTTGTGCTCGTGGGTCCAAATTAGCCATAGTTCCCATATAAACCCCCTTCCTAAAATCACTTAAAGTCAAACAAATTTCATAAAGATGAAGATATTTAAATAATATTCGTCACCAAGAACATTTATATGAATCTTAAACTTTGGTGTGGGTCCCAAATAGGGCACACTTGCAAAAATTTCTTCTTATATACTGTGGTTTAGGGTATCATATGTTCGGGCTCCACCGACTTCACTTTCTTACTTTTTTTGGTAACATTGAAATGAAAACTCAGCGAAAATAAAATTGGACCAAAACTTTATAATTATTCCAGAAAAAAAAGAATAAAAGTCAAACCATTTTCTCAACAAATGGAATAGTCAAGTTTTGAAAAATAACTCCTCAAATATATAATTTTGTTTATTGTATCGAAATTGCTGAATATTGCATAACATAAGTTTTTTTTTAAACCTGAGCAATAAAATCTGAGACCCCAACTTTCCAAATTTATTTACTTTAGTGTCCGACCGATTAATCGGCTTCGGTATCGGCCAAAAATTGCTAATCCACCAATTATCCGTATACGGAATCAATTTTGTCGATTAATGACGAAGGCCGATCTTTTTATATCATTATATGCAAATGTTACAAAACCATGCAATACTGATTTAATAAAATATATTTTGTTATAACTTCGGTTCAGTTTGAGATATAATACTGATTTATTTTTGGATGTAGAAAAGGTATAAAGGAGCACTTTTGTAAAGTAACTTCAAATTTTTGATTTTTTGATATATGACTACGTTGCATTCAAGAAGCGATGTGCACACCGATAAAACTACTTGATAATAAAAACGTTTTGTTTCTTCTTTATTACCAAAATTTTTTTTAAATTAATGTTTTTTTTCTGTTTAATAAATTAATTGATCTCAAAAATTTCGGTTTTTTCTTGTTGTGAATTTATATAAGTAAAGTTAGGCTTCGGAGACCAAGTGTTGCTGAGTTGACAGTCCTTGGTCGTTGAACTCCGAGTCGTTCCGGTGCGTAGAACCATATATCGTGGGAACGATAAATACTTCGTTGTGGGATTTACATAAATATTTCTTTTTATTGAACATTATTATATAATTTTTATTTTCACAATACTAATCAATTAAATTTATTAACTTTTTTTTATGCATTGCTTATTAATCGACAAAAGGTCATTTCATTTTAAAAAGTATCGGTGAAGTTTTGATTTAATAATAATGCGTCAAAGAAGATATATAAGAAAACCTTTTAATATAAATTACCTTATTTATATATCCCATACGCGTATTTATCTGCTTTTAATAGTATTATGCCTGTATTTAAAAAAAAAATTTATGTAGGGTGTTTCACTTTTGTTGACCTGTATTATTATGTGTGATTATTTGTCACACAAAAAAATTTATTTAATTTAATACTCGTTTATTATTACGATGGGTTAGAGTGTACTTACGCCCGATGCAAGTAAAAATTTTGTATTTAAAAATTAGTTTATATGAATATATTTATAAATGACTAGCTTAAACCGGTGTGCTTCGCTACCCCAATCGTTATCAAATGAAACAAAAAGTATTTATATATAAAGAAATTTTTTTAATAAATTAGGCGTGCCACCGCCCCTTTGTCCAACCACAACTTTACATGGCTTAGGCCTCATTAATTCATAACAATAGTTCAGTAGTTAAATAAATATAATCGACATAAAGGGGCGTGGCCCTCCCACTTTTTTCATGCAACTTATTTCTATTCATAACAATACCATATATACCAAATATCATCATCCAACGCCAAATAGTGGCTAAGATATGAGGTTTTAATGTTTTGGGTTGTATGGGCGTGGCACCGCCCCTTTTTCCAACCACATCTTTATATAGCTTAAAGTTCAGTAACTCCATACAGTCGCCTACTGTGGAAATTTTATAACGATTGGTTCAGAAGTTTATTAGATATGTTGGTTTTTACTTTTTCTATAAAGGGGCGTGGCTCCGCCCTCTTTTTTCATGGAGCTTATTTCTATTCATACTAACACCATATATACTAAATATCATCATCCAATGCCAAAAAATGCCTAAGATATAACGATTTTAAATTTTGGGTTGTATGGACGTGGGATCGCCCCTTTGTCCTACCTCAACTTTATATAGCCTAATGTCTCTTCCCACAGTTATATTCTGTGAAAATTTCAAGATGATCGGTCAAGTGGTTTGGCCTCCTATAAGGCAGAAATATATAAATATATATATATATATATATATATATGTATATACAAACATACATTCACTTTTATATACATATAGAGATAATGATAATTGTATATATTATATTATATAATAAATGTAAATATTATATTATATAATAAATGTATTTATTATGTAATAAACCTAGAAAGTATCTGTTAGGATTTGAACTGTAGGGTTAAGTTTACTATTTCAAGGTATAGGATATATATTTTCATATTACATACAATATGTTTAAAGAAGCAATTTTTTTAAGTGTATGTGAATACATAGTAGAATTTTAAATTGCTTTTAATTAAATGACTTTTGTGCACATGTTTATCTATGACGTCATAATATTATGTTTTTTAACGTATATTTTTTTTTATATGTCTAAAATTGAAGTATATACTACTACCAGAGATGGGGGTAGTGCACTAAATTTGCAGTTTCCACTAAAAGTTAGTGAAAGTGCAAAATTTTTCACTATCACTAATAGCTATTTAGTGGTGAGTTGAACAATAACAGCCTCACTAAGCAATAGTGGTAGTGGTACAAGAAAGTTTTTCACTAAAATTAATTTTGTGATAGTGAAAAAACTTTTTTTTACAGCTTAGTGCAAATATGTTTTTCTCCACTAACAGGATAGTGGAAAAATATAATCATTCACTAATGTTAATGGAACTCAAATACATATCATTATATTGAATTATTTTATATTTTTTTATTTTTATTATTTTTTAAATTAATAAATACTAATATTACTTTACTTTACTTAAAAATTTAAAGTTTTTATTTTATTTTTTTTATGCAATAAAAAATAATAAAATGGAAATATTTTAACTATATAAAAGACGTAATTAATTAAGCTCGAGGTCCAGGTTTTTGTTTTTATAAAATCATATTTTATTTTTCCAATATTTCGCTACAAAACATCGAGTAGCATCATCAGGGTTAAAGATATAATTTTTAAAATTCAAAAACAAATCGTTAAAAAAGTAGTTATCACTACTTATTCTGATATTGCACTCAATGTGGACCTCGAGCTTAATTAATTACTTCTTTTATGTTAGAATAAAAAGGTCAAATAAAAATAAATTTAAATAATAAAGCATTGATGTAGTGACTGTTAAATATTTGCACTATTTTATTGTAGTGTAAAATTTTCACTACCACTAATTTTTTTATTGGTAGTTAAACTATGTTTCACTACCACTATAGTGATGAAAAATAGGGGAAAATCAAAATGTTGTCACTATAGTGGAATTTAGTGGAAACCTTAGTGCACTAAATATTTAATGCACTACCCCCAACTCTGACTACTACTGTTATTACAGGGAAGTAGTAATTTTAAAGTGTGCATATTAAATCAGCTAAAATAAATCTTTAAAAAAAAACAAATAAGAATGTTTAATCGGTTAGGCCCAACCACGGCGAATTCCACTACAGGTAGTGCCGAAACGCCATCTGATTTTGACATTTCGAGCTACTTTGTTTTGATTTGTTAGTGTTTCGTTAGGAATGGTTGACATTTTGGACAGTAAACACTAACAATGCAATGCAAAAAACCCTGTGTTGTTTCTGTTGTTTTTGGATTGTTGTATTATCGACACCACCTGTAGTTGAATTCGCCTTGGGCCCAACAATATAATCTCCTTCGACAAAATTTTTACAGAAAATGAAGGTATTTGTACGACATATATTAGCTTAGCTTTGGAACGGCTCGTTATATTTTATTAAAAAATATACAAAATTCGTCAACAAAACTATCTTTAGATAATTTTTAAATCTGGCGGGTAGTTTCAGAAATATCGTTGCAATTTTAGAAACAAAAAAAAACAAGCAATTTAAACAAAAAAAATTTCACATATTTTTTTTTTTTTTTTTTTTTTTTTTAATTCAGAAAAAATAAAACACCCCGCAAAACTATGGTCTCTAACAGTTATAAGAGAAACAGAAAAAAATCATATTTAACTATTAATATTGATGAATTAAAGATAAAGGTTTTGATTAACAATTATCATTTAATATATTTTATTTTGGTTTTCGTAACCAATAAAAGTGAAAAATATTTATTTTCGGATATAAATAACCATTATTTCAACCAAAAAAAAATTTTGTTACAAATAAAAATTATAAAAAACAATATTTTTTTTTGGTTACAAATAACCATAATAAAAAATAATAAATTTTTTTGTTAAAAATATGTATCCACTATAACAAATAATTTAAATCATTTATCCGGCAAAACAAAATTATGTTATGAGGTTAAGATTAATTTTAAAGTTCATTATGCCAAATCTTATTTAGATATATTCAGCTATATGAAATTTTTTGTCATTAAGTGATTTTATATAGAGCCTTATATGGTACCTAGGGTCAGGAATGGTATTTGTATGAGCCCTTTGGTCAAATATTGTCAAATTCAAGTTAGATTTGGTAAGATGATTTAGATCCGCTAGAATCACCGTCTGCACTTAAAATCTTATTTTCTTGCTTTTGGGCATATTTTCGCCTTTCTAAAGATGATGTGTCTTATTTAGTAGAGAAAATAAAGACTGAACACAAATTCCTTGGTTAACATCAATATCTCCACTGTTAAAGTGTTTAATATGTACTTTGATTCAATTTCATTTGTTGAACTAGTTCCCAAATTGTTGTCTCGTGATAATTTTATCTCTTCTAATATAAGAAAAATGTAATTAAATGCCGAAAATTAAACAAAAAAATATATACTATTTATTTATTTATATAGCTTCGATTTATACGTAATAATACGTACGTACTAATTTTTATTTTTAGGCGCCTTTTTAATTAAAAAATCTCCAAAGAAAACAAAACTTTTCTTTAAAGTGTTTTTAGTATAAGACAAGAGTTTTTGTGTCCAAATTCCATTTTATTATGTTGTATTTAAATTATATTTGGTTCAAGTTTATTTTATTGCAATCTAAATCATCTTATTAAATTTTACTTGAATTGGTCCATATTTGACCAAAATTCTCATACAAATACCATACGTGACCATAGGTAAAAAATTCCAAATGAAAATAAAGGGAATATTCCCTTAAATTTTTTCAGAAAAAAAATAACCATAACACAAATTTTTATATCAGAGCTGTAAAAGATTGCAATCAATTTAATTGCAATCAAAAGATTTGTCGTTAATGATTGCTATTTTTTTGATTGCATTTAAAATCAGAAAATGATTTATATGATTTTTATTTGAAATCATACAATTAATTTTTTGAGTTTGAATGCAATAAATTTTTTGGAAATAAATTTATGCATTATTTCATTGCAGTTATAAAACCCAACTGGTATATTGAAAATAAATTGTTTTGCCCAAAATAGTTTCCCAATTGTTGTTTCACAACTTTTCCAATTATTTTTTCCTAACGTTGTTAGAATATTTATTGGCGTAAATTTTTCACATTTTATTGTTTTTGAAACTTTGTCTACTGGAGTTATTGACGATATTTTCACAACTTTCCGGGAATTCTCCCACTTCTAGGGGTTTATTTATAATATTCATTATTATTCTACCCACAACACTCCAGTTGTCTAGTATTATGTTAATTAAAACATTATTAAAATAATGTTTATTTTTAATCCTCCTTATCCAAAAAAAATTTAAGAGTTCACATGAGTTAACTAACACATTAGGCCCATACACTTTTGCTGGGCTTAATGTGTTGGTTCACTAATGTGAACATTAAGATCTTGTAAAAATTTATATTTTTAATATTATTTTATTTCGTTAAATTATCCCTATAGTTTTGATTTCAATCACATGATTACAATTAAAATTTGACTGCAATCTAATTGTTTGCAGTTAAAGTGATTGCGTTCGATGATTTATGATAAAAATTATATTAAAATGATTCCAATCACAAAGTATTGCAGTCTAGAGTTTGCAATCATTCCAAATCTGAAATAATTTTGAAATCGAAAAATTAAATCAATATGGTTGAAACCAGTTTGATTGCAATCACAATTTTTTAAAGCTCTGTTTTATAAGTATTTTTTCCATTGAAATTGATGCACAACTCTTAATTTTTTTCAGAATTTAGTGGGAACGAAAATATTAGAATGTAATTATAACTCACTGAAAATTTTTCGTTTATAAGCTTTTCTTAATTTATCTTGTTTAAAGGGGGCTACTTTCTACTGCGATGCCTATACAATTTCGATGCTAAATGCCAACTTTCTACTTTCTATAACTTTGGCAACGTTTTTTGAAAAATAAGCAATACTGGCAATAAAAATTGGAGTTGGCGCAAATTAACAGTAATGAAATGTCAAAATATGTAAAAAAATATTTGAAGTTCTAAAATTTAATTAAAATAAATAATGATGTTTTGCAAAAAAAAAAAAAGATGCGAAAGACAAATGCGCAAACGCATTAAAGAGTACGAATCTCTGGGATTGCTACCATTTGCTTTCGCGCCGCAATAGAGAGTACCCCAGGGTTTATTTTTATACTCCAATGATCTATCATATGGTCATCCCAGTGATCCTGGTGGCCCTGGTATCGCTCCTCAATTGTACAAATATGTCGATGGAATGGTACTTGTAACGAAGAATCTGACCTGATGAAAAAATTTAGTTTAGATTTAATATAGGAACCGTGAAGAATAATAGAAATAAAGATAACGACATCAGGCAGGCATAAAATTATTTTACTGCGTATGTAGTAGGGAGATCGATCGGTTATTATTCGACCGGTTTTAACCGGTTATTTTAGCTTTGACCAAGTCGGTTATTTCAAAATGTCCATTTTTCGAATATCGAATAAACCGGTTATTTTGGTATAATAAACCGGTTATTTTAATAATCTGTAATTCATATACATTTTTTTAATCTTGTTGTAGATGTACCCGTAATTTAATATTTTTCTAATTCAATATTGGGCAAACAAACTTTTTATGAAGAATATCAAAACAAAATGTAACTAAGCCAAAAAACATTATGAACACTGTAAATAAAAATTGCTTAAAAATGCGTGTGTTCTTTAAAAAAAAAAAACTATTTAAAATACAAAAAAAGTGTGCAGTTAAAAAGTAAATAGTAACTTGTGCGAGAGTTTTCTAAATATTAAAAATATTTTTATACAGATGTTATCTCTAGAGATATTTCGAACGGGATTAAGAAGACAAAGTTAGGTGATTGAAGTGTCCTAAAGTGATAAGTGGCGTTTATTAATCACCTTTGATTAGTCCACATGCATGACATTAATGTGCTCCAAATAAAACTTAACCCCGTTCGAAGCATTTCTAAAGAGTCGACAAATAATACTTTACCAAAATACGCTGCCAAAAATGAATCATTGGGTGAAATATTAACCAGTTGTGTTGCCGAGGACGGAATGCCATTTAAGGTACTAAAAACTTTTAAACAGTTCCAGCTTTTCTTTATGCTTTAAACTACAACATTCCGGCGGAATCGACGATATGGAAATAATTCATCAGATTTATTTATTATACGAATTGACAAATATTTCATACAAAAAGCATGTTCATATTACTAATAGTTTACATAATGCTGAAAGAAAATCGTTTGATATATACATATAATCCAGGCTAAGAGGTTTTGTTTGCAACTTTTCCAAAAAATTGTGGAAATCTACTGAAATGGCATAACCACCAACAAATTGAATCTCATTTAAAATAAATTTAGTAGAATATCTCAAATAATAAATTTATTAAATTCCTATAATATTTAATTTGCTTTTGCAAAACGTTTGGCTAGATCAAATATCATTTAATAGTTTTTATATTACATTAGACAATTATCTTCTAACAAAAACAGATCAATAAATAAATGGAAATTGCTAAAAATGAGGTTAAAGTTTGATCAATTTACTGGTCTCGGTTTTTTTGGATTTTAGCGTCAAATATTTGTTAGGTCTGAACATACTTTAAGTCATATCTATGTATTTTGTAGGTGTTTTTATGTATTCGAATTAAAACCGGTTAACCGGTTATTTTAAAAATCTTTAACCGAAAACCGGTTTTTTTAAAATGGCAACTATTCGTAATATTCGAAAACCGGTTATTGAAAAAAGGCGAATAATCGATCTCCCTAGTATGTAGTTACTCTGAAGTCACAAAACCTGTGTTCTCATTGGCTAAAATTGTGGGACAATTTATAATTTTTCTATTTAAATTATTTAAAATAAAAGAATTTATTTTTAAGTTATTTTTCATAGTTTTATTTATTTCATAAATATATACATACATAGTGTACATTAGGTCTATCTTTACTACATAAACTAAAGCAGACGAAAAAGGGAAAATACTTTTATATCAAGAATTTTAGTTTCTAATTTTATTTAGTTTCCTCTTTCGCTTGTTTGAATTTTAAGCAATCTCGGCATTTAGTAACCTCATTTAAAAATACTTCCTACATCTAAAAAAAGTTTTTTCATGTCTTAACTTACTTCAATTTCCTTTCCTTCTAACAAATGATTTTGCAATTACTTTACTTTTAAAAAAAAAATTTTTCCCATTTAATTGCAAGAAGATAGCATCACATGACCTCAAAGTTTCCATTAATGCACTTGATGGCTTCCTTAACCCATCTTCATTTAGGTGGTTAGCCCATGAATAATTTAGGTATAATTTTGGCGCACGGCGATTGCTAAATCTTATTCAAAATAATTTAGTAATGAACTGCAAAAATTTAATTTTCGTTACCTTACCCATTTCATATTTTAAGATTCTTTCAAAATCTTCTTGTGTAAAATCTATAGCACAAATTTTTTCTTTATTCAAAATTACTGATTTCACTCGCTTGCAAAACATTACCTTTTGGAAAATTGTAAATTATACAGCTACAGTCAAAAATATTAACATATTATTAAAAACACGCTAAACGTTATTTTTTACACAATTTCACACTTGTTTTTTCTGTTATTTTATTTGCATTTGCCCACTGCAAACTTCATATTTTCACTCTTTTTTACTCTCTTCAATTTTTAAGCTTTTAATTCTTTTGCTACATTAATTTATTATTTTATTAATATTTTTAATATAAAATATTTATTAAAATTATTAGCTTGTTTGACAATTAAAATAAAATTTTTTTGAAAACTCTCCAAGAAATGATGAAATTCACATATAAAAAGCCTTGGTAACCTTTATAAAGGAACTACGTTGTCATCACATGCGCAAGTCGTTATCTTTATATCTATCATTCTTGGGCACGCTGACCATATTTTTCATCGAAAAAAAGACATTTCGAAATGCAGTAAAACTGATAAATATTGTCAAGGTTATTGGATGGGTTATTAGATAATTCAAACAGTATGATCAAGCTTCATTATATTTTTACCTCCAATATTTTTTCATTAAAATATACATATATTCCATCTATAATTGAGCCACTAATGTATACTCTTTTCTCACCCAATCATAACGTTAAATTTTTGTAAGCACTGAAGATCATTAATTTAAATCGTTAATACAGAATACTACCTACCAACTTAGTATGCCAAAACGGTTTTCATAATCAATGCTAAAAACACATCTTCTTTGTGGGCAACTCTTTTTGATTTAAAGTCATTTCAAGTTAGAACAGGCCCAGACATTGACATGTGTTGTGACTCTAGACGATAAATATATTTATGGAATATAAAGGCTTTGCTATGCGACAAAAGCAATCACAATTCAGCACATGTATTATCAAAATAGTTTTTGCAATATCATCGGGTGCCTTTGTTGAGAGAGAAAATATTCTTTCAATGACACGATCAGTTGTAGAATTCCATCTAATGCTGTCATTAATGATAACCAGCGTATTTGATTTTGGGATTTTTGGGAAATTAAAAGTTTAAAGAAATAGTCATAATCTTACAAAAGGAAAATTCACTCAAAAATGACAATCTACTGTCCTCTTTTTTCAAAAAATCTTGAAAGACATCGATGAAAAAAACCACTGTCCTCTTAAAAAAGGACGAATGGCCACCGTAGGTTATAGGAGATATTTAGATACTTACGGCCTAAGTTATAAAAAATAAAACATGTAAGTTTTTTGAGTGTTTTTCATATAAATTTTACTACACGTTTAATCACTTGTGTTGTGAAAACAGCACAATTACTGATACTTTTTAATCTGAAGTTGGTTGCAAGTGTATTTGTATTTAAATATATAATATAAAGAGGAGTAGAGGAAAGACGACATAAAAATACAAAAATTGCAAACTAGAATTTCCTTATTCATATGCACACTAATGCAATTTGAAAGTAGAATTTTAAAAAATTGCAGCAACAAACATTTAGTGTGGACGATGACAAACGAAACTTCCGTTTTATAAAAAATAAAAAATAAACAGAAACACACCAAAACAAAAATAAAAAAAAAAAACGGAAATAATGAAAACTTAAATCATTGAGAAACAATAACAACAATATAGAGAAATAAAGGCAGGTTGTTTTTACATATACATATAGTTGATGACTTTGTTTTTGTGGCTATTTTATGTCTTTGTTCCCCGACACTGTGTTACTGTGAGAGCTCAGTGATTATCAACATAAAATACAAACAACAGCAACATTAACAAATTCTTATATTATAATTCAAATCAAAACAAACTTACTCTTTTCTCAGCACTATCGCACGGATGATTAACTATGGAAGATGATGACAAAGATGTGGAAGCTGCTGCACCAGATGTTGAAGCTGCTAAGTGTTCTTGTGTATCCATATCAGATAAAGCAGTATCCAATTGTTCTTGTTTAATCGAGGGTATCAAAGGCAAAAAATCATTTTTGCTAAGATTGGATAATTCCTCTAACTCCATGATTGCAGGCGTTTATATGTTAATTAATAAAACTCTGGATATAAAGATAATTTATGTGGAGAGAATAAACAAAAATCGAAGATAATATGGGTATAAGCCCAGCAGGATTTTAGTTTGATAAAAAATGTTAAATGTTTAATAAAAATAACATGATGCTAATGTTTATTTAAGGATGCAAGGAAATCACTAAGTCTGGTGCAGGCAGAGAAATAGTAGTCACGCCGTGATCTAGCAGCAGGTCATGCACGTTACAAAGCAGCGGGTTGCCACTTTATTTTTGTATTCAATTCCCGTTTGCTCTTTTATTACTCTTTTAAATACAGAAACACACGTTTTGAAATGCGAATTTGCGGTGCAAAAGGTAATCGGCGATAAAACAGCCGTATGAACGTGGGAAGAGCGAATTGGCACGAAACAACCGTAACAAAGCAGAGGCGTAAAAATAAAAAAATAAATTTAAATAAGAAAATCCTCGAATACGAAGGTTGGATGAAAAAGTACAATTTTTAATGATTTCTTTATAAACAAAGCATTTTTTTATTATTTTTTAAGGTAACTTGAAATTTTTGGTAATTTTGTCTACGCTTCACTGATTTTTTTCTTTTAAAGCTGATTATGGCTTTTTCTTTTTTTTTAATTTTTTTTACTTCATTAGGTTTTTTCTTTTAAAATTAGGGATTATTTTATCATTTAAATTTTGTTTGTTCCACTTTTAATTTATTTTCAGAAATTTTCGAGAGGTTTTTTAACCTTTTTCCACTTTACTCACATTACACAAAAAGTGAAAATTTGTTAAATTCTTTTTTCATTCACGGTTTTTGGAATTTTTCATTTTCATTGAATGTATTTGTTTTCAATAAATATTTATAAATTTTTTCTTGCTTTTAACTATTTGTTATATTTTTTAATGTTTTATTAATTAAATTTATTTATAAAAAACATTGAAAATTAATTTTTTCTCGTCGGACGCTTCTTCTTTGCTTGTGTTTGCTGTTTTTTCTGTACAGAAATTTTTGGTACTCGTCAATTCCCTCTTGCATAAAAAAAGAAGAGCAAAAAGAGAGGGAGAGTGCCGTCAGCCATTTTGAAAATTCAAATAATCAAAAAGCCATTGTTGTAAAAAAAAGTATTAAAATGTAATTGTCATTTTTGCTTGTTAAATTTCTTTACCAGAGCATTACATAAAAAGATACCACAAACTTTTATTCAAAATTTTATATGTAGAACATAAATAAGAATTTGTAAGATATGTATAATTTCCACGATTTTTAGCAGTAAAATTACAGAGTTGTATTGGTTATGTTTCTTAATATTTAAAACAGGCATGCTTATATTTCAGAGCTACCTGACTGAACATTTATAATTAAAAAGAAATAAAACTTAGTGGTAACATAAATACTTATAACAGTAAAGCCCCAGTTAGTTGGCAGTAACCTTCCAAATCGGCTGCTTCATTTTGTTGTATATAAATCAATTAGTACGATTATAATTAATACGGCGGTACACTATCCTATTCAGTCGTATGACTTGTCCAAAAAATCGTGTGTGCTCATAATGTATGACAGTGTGGCCTATAACCCTGCGTCCACACGATCAACATTTTGTTGATAGTCTTTTACATATACTGTTTGTCAAAATGTACATAAATTGAAAGCTGTGAAAACAATTTATAAATTATAAAATTTACAAATGGATGGTTAAAATTGAGAGCAATCTAGTGGCCAATTTGAAAAATGTGAGTGGGTTAATAAAAAAATGAGAGTGAGAGCAAATTGAAAGGAATTGAAAGACCAAAGTTGATCGTGTGGCCTCCAAGTAAATGAATTGAGTGACAGATTTTTTTGACAAGTCTGTTCGACTTGCAAATATTTTCCCCGGGATTCCACGTAGCAATATTTATTGCGACAAACGTCAAATTTGATTGATCCATAAGCTTTGCGACGTGTGGACCGCATATTTCCATGAGTGGCAATCCATTGCGCAATGATTGCTTGAGCAATTATTGCTTAGCAATCTGCTGTCAAATCAGTTGTCATTTATCTGACATTTCATTTCTCTGTACGTTTGTTTATGGCAAAGCAATTTCTCGTGTTCTCCAGCAATATAATCAGCAATTATTGCCTCATTGTTCTGGCGACGTTTTTACATGTGCTTAGCAAAAAAAGTGGCTGCGTGGAGACTTGGCGTAAAAATCCATAGGTAAAATAACTTAAAAATAAGGTATAAATTTAACTAAGCGCAAAGGTAGAATGGTCGTATCAATGTTTCTTAGGTAATATAACTATTACCTTATGTAGGTAATTTCTATGTTCGAAGAAGTATTTAAAAAATTTGTTCAAATTACTTAAAAACTTTAAAAATTTACCAATGATAGCAAAGTCAATTCATATCTTTATGTTTTTCAACATATCAATAAGGATAAGTTATTTTATATTTTTATTTTTGGAAATTCATCTAATACAACGTTGGTATATTTTAAGTTAAATTATCTAATATTATTTTTATTTTATTTATTTATTCACAATTTATGTACTTTTTTGTCTTGAAAATTGTACCTTTAAAAATGTGGTATGTTATCCCTGAATGCTATAATTAATGGTAAAATCAAACGCTTTCCACAAAAAAAATTCTATTGAACAATAAAAAAAATTCGAAGAATATACCTAACTCAATTAGTATTATTAACAAAAAGCTAAGCAAATTCTTATTGTATAAATTGTTAATTGTTGTAGGTAATTGAGCATAGTTTTTCGTTTGGTAAAATTACCAAGATTATATATGTGTGTGTATTTGAATAATGGAAATGTATCTAAGCTCTGGCAACTTCACTACTCAGGTGCCACTGAACATACCTTTTACCGAAAAAATTGACGTTTGTGTAGAAAACGTTTACTTTATTTTGCATTTCTTGTTTTTCTTCACGAAACATTTAAATATTTACAAATAAAAATATTACCAAAAAAATATATAATTAAAAAAAAAGAAATTTAAATACAATGGAAACTTTGTTAGAACAGCAAAGACGTTATCACGAAGAGCGTGAACGTCTGCTTAAACTCATGGTGGATGAGTACGCCAACAAAAAGGCAAGTGAAAAAGAAAAAATTTATTCAGAACACCGGCTAAAATATCTTCTGGATTTGCATCACAATTCCACAGAAAAGTTAAAGGAGCTATACGAAGATAAAGATAATGAACGTAAAACTGAAATACAAGCTTTATCTGGCCCAAATGAATTTAATGAATTTTACAACAGATTAAAGCAAATAAAAGAATTCTATAAAAAACATCCCAGTGAAGTGAGTATTCCATTGTCGGTAGAATTTGAAGATTTGATCAAAGCCTACAGCAATGCTGAAGAAATGTCCGGATTGGTGGAGTTCACGGACGAAGAAGGAGGTGGTCGTTATTTGGACTTGAATGAATGTTATGAAATGTATGTAAACTTAAGGGGAGTGGAAAAAATTGATTATATTTCTTATTTAATGACGTTTGATCATGTTTTTGACATACCGAAGGATAGAAAGAATAAGGATTACAAAAAGTATATAGAATCCTTAAATGATTATTTGCACAATTTCGTTACAAGAGTTCAACCTTTGTTTGACTTAGAAGAGGAGTTATTAAAAGTGGAATTAGAGTTTCAAAAGCAATGGCTACAGGGTTCTTTTCCTGGATGGGCTTCGAAAGAGACGGAATCAGCATTAGCAAATACTGGTGCTCATTTGGATTTGTCGGCTTTTTCTAGTTGGGAGGAATTAGCTTCTTTGGGCTTGGATCGTTTAAAATCAGCGCTTATGGCTTTGGGACTTAAATGTGGAGGAACACTAGAAGAAAGAGCTCAACGTTTGTTCTGTACGAAGGGTAAAAGGACCTTGGATCCCTCATTGATGGCTAAGAAGCCCGCTAAAAGTTCATCCATACAATCCAGGGAGAATGACCGTCACAAGGAAATTGCTCAACTAGAAGCGTATCTTTACAAATATGCCGAATTAGTTTCTGAACAACGTAGTGCTACTAAAGAAAACGTTCAACGTAAACAGGCTCGTACTGGCGGTGAAAGAGATGACAGTGATGCGGAGGCAAGTGATTCAGACAATGACGATGATCCTGATGCTGATGAGGTTCCCTATAATCCAAAAAATTTGCCATTGGGTTGGGATGGTAAACCAATACCTTATTGGTTATATAAACTACATGGATTAAACATAAGTTACAACTGTGAAATTTGTGGAAATTATACCTACAAAGGTCCTAAAGCATTCCAACGTCATTTTGCCGAATGGAGACATGCTCATGGTATGCGTTGCCTGGGTATACCAAATACTGCTCACTTTGCTAATGTAACGCAAATTGAAGATGCCATAACTTTGTGGGAAAAATTGAAATCGCAAAAACAATCTGAAAGATGGATTGCTGATCAGGAGGAGGAATTTGAAGATTCTCTAGGAAATGTTGTTAACCGTAAGACGTACGAAGATTTAAAGAGACAAGGCTTATTATAAAAAGAAAACAAACTAATTTTATAACATGATTTAAAATAAAAACCAAAAACACTATAAAATGTCAGCACTTAAAATTAAGCCCATACATGATAGTTGTGTTAAGGGCAACAGGGAAATCTCTTGCTGGGGTATTTTCGTTTGCAAATCTGCTCGTAGCCAAGGAAAGTCCTAAAAATAAAAGAAGTATTTAATGCCTGTTCAACGATTTCGAACGTTAACGTTCGTATAGAATTTCATATGGAAAATATTTTTAAAACTGAGTGTTTTTCATATAAATTTTATATGCGAACGTTTACGTTCGAAATTGTTGAACAGGCAGTTAATTTTAAAATGGAATAAGGGTAAACAATTTTTACTTTATACCTGATAATTAGAGTTATGTGTTAATTTTATAAAAGCTGAATGTGTGGTATGAACTAAAACTCTAAATTTTGCATCTGAGGGTAGTTTTTCTAATCGTTTTAGTCTTTCGGCCAAAGTACATAAAGAAACTCTTAGTGTTTCTTCAAAGTCCATTAAAAACTCGTCTTTATTTGAGGTAATTTTTTCAAGCTGCACTTTGAATTTGTAATGTTCATATTCCTTATGATCATCTTTATATAAAAGCATCTCCATACATTCAAACTCTCTAGATTTTAACAATTCTCTAGCAGTTCTTAGCACTTTATTCAAATATGTATTTAAGGGAGGGTAGATGGAGACATAAACCGGTGTGTTGTATATTCTTCGCTTTTTGAATATTTGCTGGGGATATATATCGCGCACGTACAAAATGTGATTAATGAATACTTCTAAAGCCTCTACAATTATATCACTAAGATCTAAAGCCAGTTAAAGATTAGTATGTAGTTCATAAATTGCTGAAAAAGGATTTTTTTACCTTCCATATCTTTTGTAAAATAAAGGAATTGTTTACATTCGCTTCTTTAACTTCGGCTAAGTCGAATTTACCATGGCCCAGTTAGTAGGTCTGCGCATAACTACAACAATGCAACAATAGAAAAAACACGCATTTTGCTTGTGTAAATTATATTAAAGATGTCAAAACCCAACGCATTTGAAAGTGTAAGAAATAAACAAGATGTCAAAAACAATAGCTACAAAAACAATTGAATTAGTGGCAGCGTTACCATATACGAAAATTTATCTTATTTTAATGTTTGGGTTTCTATATTTTCAGCTAGAAAAAAATGGTCAACGAAATCAAAAACTGATGTTTTAAGTATTTTAAATGTTTTTTTGAAAACAACTATATTTGTAAGTTATTCAGACACAAGTTCATTTCATTCACATCTATTCCATTCTGCCACTTGTATACACAATCAACATTTTCTGTAAAATACTTAAAAACTTTGCAATAATTCATAAAGTTCGACTAAAATCTAAATATTAATCTTAACCCATATCATCCTAGTGTTCCATTTTTGCAGCGTTTGCTTTTAGTACTCATAATTTTTTGTGTGAATGCAGTTGTAAATATTTGTGTGCTGTGATAGCACTGAGGTTTTCACCTAAAGCGCATAATAAACCACACAAATAGCTTGGCAAACATGTCAAAATGTTACGTTTGTACAAATATTTTGTGTTGTTAATAGGGGTGTTTGCTGTTTGGACAAACATTTGAAGCAATGTTTGTAGAAATATTAAAGCGCAAAATAAACCACACAAATAGCTTGGCAAACATGTCAAAATGTTACGTTTGTACAAATATTTTGTGTTGTTAATAGGAGTGTTTGCTGTTTGGACAAACATTTGGAGCAATGTTTGTAGAAATATTGAAAATTTTCATTACCGTACAGACCCCTTAAAGTTACCGTTTTTTAAGAAATTCCCTCACACGGTGTTTACATTTGCCAGTACTGGCAAGACAGTTGCAATACATGCACACTTTTTCACTAATACATATACACTTTTCCAACTGTCTTGACTACTGTCTTGCAAATTTTGCAAATAGTAAAATGGACAGTAATTTGACACTTGCTGACAGTAATTTGAAGTTTTGTTCGCAAAAGTAAAAAAAAATAAACAATTAAAAGAAAATTAAAAAATTATGCTTTGGTTTTGCATGTTTTACTAAAGGCTAGTTTACATGGTAATACAATGTATTACGACTTTGTGGAATCAAAATATTATGAAATTCTCTCCGTGTTTAAAATAAAAATCTGTTGGTGTCTTTTTCATGTTTACACGGATGGTTTAAGTAAAATAAAAGCAAAGTGAGTTAATAACAAAAAAGCAGATGGTTGCAGTTTTACAATATTTCATTTTATAAAAATGTTACCACCTTCAATATACTATGTTAAAATGCGACTCTGGTGTGATGAGAATACATAAGTTTAGAAAATAAACATTTACCGACCTATTGTCATATTTTTATCCGTATTCTCTCTTACTCAATGCATTTTGCTTTTACATGATAAGATTTTTCTCATTCTACATAATTTTTTGACATGTCGTAACACATTGTATTACCGTGTAAACTAGCCTTTGAGGGTTATCTATGTTCACAAAAAATAGTTGTTAAATGCTATTTTTGATTTGTTAAGTTCATATAAAACATGTTTAGCTAGAACTTGCACTGCGACATTCACGTTACAGGTGGTGTTGAAACGCCATCTGATTTTGACATTTCGAGCCAATTTGTTTTGATTTGTTAGGAATGGTTGACATTTTGGACCGTAAACACTAACAATGCAATGCAAAAAACCCTGTTGTTTCTGTTGTTTTTGGATTGTTGTAGTTTCGACACCACCTGTAGTTGAATTCGCCTTGGGTTACTCTTATCAATACGAATTTTGGCGATTTTTAAACTTTATTGGCAACATTGTCAAAAGTCACGAAGTTTTTGTTTACTATTTTTCCCATTTTTTTAATTTTAAAATTATACTTTTGTTATTACCTGGTATCCCAAGCTAATAAATTTTACTTTATTTGAATTGTGCGCTTTTAAAAAACATTCATGTAATGAATTTAGAACTATTAGAATCATTTGGTCAGAACTATCCCGAGGAATTTGATGGTTCTCTAGATTGTATTTCCTTGGCAGTAACTTGTGCCTTCAATAAATATGGAACACTCTTAGCGGTAGGCTGCAATGATGGCCGCATTGTTGTTTGGGATTTCCTTACGCGTGGCATAGCCAAGATTATATCTGCACATGTGCACCCAGTATGCAGTTTAAGTTGGACCCGTAATGGCCATAAATTGCTTTCAGCTTCTACCGATAACAACGTGTGCATTTGGGATGTTTTATCGGGGGAATGTGAACACAAATATCGATTTCCTTCACCTATTTTAAAAGTGCAATTTGATCCTCGCAATGATAAAAGATTCTTGGTATGTCCTATGCGCTATGCTGCAGTGCTAGTAAAAATTGGGGATGCTCATAAATGTTTGCCTCTCGATTCAGATGGAGATCTTAATATAGTAGCCTCATTCGATAGAAGAGGCAAATACATTTACACGGGTAATGCTAAGGGTAAAATACTAGTGCTTCATGTGGAAACTTTGGAAATTGTTGCCAGTTTTCGTATTATTGTGGGCACTTCAAGTGCTACAGCAGTAAAGAGCATAGAATTTGCCCGACGTGGAGATGGCTTTCTAATAAATACTTCAGATCGTGTGATACGTGTCTATGATTCCAAAGAAGTTTTGGCTTTGGGTAAAGATGGTGAACCAGAACCTATACAAAAATTACAAGATTTAGTAAATAAAACTACTTGGAAAAAATGTTGTTTTTCTGGAGATGGTGAATATATATGTGCCGGTAGTGCTCGTCAACATGCTTTGTATATTTGGGAAAAGTCTATAGGAAACTTGGTAAAAATTCTTCATGGGACTAAAGGTGAGCTCCTGTTGGATGTAGTATGGCATCCAGTGAGACCAATTATTGCTAGTATTAGTTCCGGTTTGGTATCGATATGGGCTCAGAATCAAGTAGAAAACTGGTCGGCATTTGCCCCAGATTTCAAAGAACTTGATGAAAATGTTGAATATGAGGAACGTGAATCAGAATTTGACATAACCGATGAAGACAAGTCGTTGGATTTAAATGCTGATGCAAAACAAGATGAAGAAATTGAAGTTGATGTACAAAAGGCCGAACCCGTTGCGGCATTTTGTTCTTCCGATGAGGAAGGAGAAGATGAAAATGCTTTACAATTTTTGCCAATGGCTCCCGAGGTGGAAGATCCTGAAGACGGCTGGGCTGTACAAGATGGTTTAGATGGCAATACCTCAAAGGATAATGATGCAGCTACAATGCATGATTATGGCGATGTAATGTCAGCGAAGAAAAGAAAAATGAATAATTACGATATATCCTTGCCAGACGCTCCAACTGATGAAATACATCCTTTAGTTTCTAGTAAAACAAACAAAGATAAACAATCGTCAGGCGGTAAAAAGGCAGCCGGACGACCTAAAAAGTAACACGAAAATGGTTGATTTATATGTAATAAAAATTTATTTAACAATTAATGATAAATTGTTAAAAAAAGGAGATATTTGTAACAATCTATAAATACTTATTTAACGTGGCAAATTAACTTTTTATGAAATAAGTAATGTATTTAAAAGTACAAATCGTCACCTTAAATGCAAACGGACGTAACTTCATTTTCATTTTTTTTTACAGGAGAAGTAAAAAACTATGAAATCCATAACAACAAGGTGTTCTTGGCATTTGAATTTCTTTAATAAAGTCCCCATTTTTGATCGAACTACATTTTCACAAAAGTGTTTAGATCCCACTTTTGTGAACATGTAGTTTAATAAAACCAACAAAAACCAATCAAAACCTTTTTCCAATTTTTGTGTAGTTACGTCCGTTTGCATTTAAGGTGACGAAATATACCTAATTGTGGAATTGTCGGTAGTTCTAGAATTGATAGAGTAGATTATCAAGGAGTTTATCTTAATAGTTGCCTTACTTTTACTTACTTAAATCTAACTTCTTATAATTGGTGTTTTACAATGTCTTTTTCTATAGAATTTTTTTACCTCTATGTTCTTTTTTAATATCTTGTATATGAATAAGAAGTTGTGTCTGGTACCGTTTAATTTGTATGCATTTTTCTGGCCTTAATATAACTTTCATCTTTTAAAAACCATTATTTTATATTTATGTTGGTGTGTGCATTTTCTATGAGGATTTGAAAATCATTCGGTTTTTGTGTTCCTCGCTGTGCTTTCGGCAATTGAAAATCACACCGAAACACACAAAAACGAAACACCTAAATATCACACGTGTGATTTAAAAAGTCACATGTAATTTGAAATCACGTGGTTTGAATTAAAGTAATTTTCAGAACAGGCCTGTATATTGGTTCCTTTTACTCCTGTGAGGAGCATAGGCCCACAAGATTTATTAAATACATTCGATCGGATGCGAGATGTTTAATTTCATTCCATTGTAGACGTAGGCGGGATAGTTCAGTTTCCGTTTCCATATTTCTGATGCTCGTCTTCTTCTTCGGCTGACTTGTGGGTTCCAATCAATGGCTTGTTTCGAAATATCGTTTGGTTGTTAACGTAAAGTATGGTCGATCCAGCAGGGCTACTCTCTATTGCGATGCGAAAGAAAATTGTAGCAAATATAGTGGTTGCTACGCTTTAATGCATTTGCGCATTTGTCTCGCATCTTTTTATTTTTTCTTTTCGGAAATCATCACTATTTATTTTATTGAAACTTTCCAATTTCAATTTTCTTTACATATTTTGACATTTCATTAAGGCCGGTATTCACTATCCTATTTAGTCGCACGATATGTCAAAAAAATCGTGTGTGCTCATTATGTATGACAGTGTGGCTTAAAAATGAATTGAGTGACAGATTTTTTTGACAGTCTGTCCGACTTGCAAATATTTATGAAAATTTTCATAAAATGATAGATTCTATGCGATCAGAGTTGCATTTTCTTGTAAAGTAGCTGAGTCATTTGAGTTTGCATCTTTTTTGTGGGATAGTGTGGCATTGACAGCAGATTTTGCAGACATTTTTTTATGTCGGATAGAATTCCGTCAGATTTTCGTGTGAATGAATCGTACGATTATGTAGGATAGTGAATACCGGCCTTTACTGGCAATCGGCGCCATCTTTGATTTTTATTGCCAGTATTGCTTAATTTACAAACCAGTTTGCAAAAGTGATAGAGAGAACTAAGTACATTTAGCTTTCGCATCGCAATAGAGAGTAGCCCGAAAGCTCCACTGATTAAGATATGATATATGTATATAAAAGGGAATATTTTATGAACTTTAAACAGAAGATAGTTTATAGGATATGTTCGATTTAAATTTCAATCGAATTTGATTTGCATAACATTACGGTGAATTTCTAAACAAATCAAGTTTGTTAGGTATATATAGTTTATTTTTTAATAAAGATATATAATAGCAATAATTTGCATATAAAAATTCAAGTACTTCTAACGCCCAATTTCATCAAGTTTAGTTATAATTAACTTTCTGTTATAACTGTCAAAAACATAGTATTAACTGGAAGTTAAAGTAATAGTTAGTTTTAACTGAACTTGGTGAAATTGACCGTAAGTCTAAGAAATCTGGTTATAAAATTAGTTTAACAAAATAAAGTAATAACATAATTATGAATCGCCAAATAGATTAGCAGCCATCATTCTCTTATCATGGCATGACAGATGTACTACTTCCCCGTTGGGGTAACGTACGAAAGCACTTTGATTGGCAAAGCGTTTCTTACATTCGGGACAAACACTAAACTCATTAATTTCAAAGTGTATTTGTTGTTGTTCCAAAACCTGCTGCGTGCAACGCTTAAGGCGAGCCTCCAGTAAACCTTTTTTAACTTCCAGTTGTCGTTGTGTTGCGATTTTTTGACGCAAAACCGTATCTAAATAGTGATGTACACGACGCACAGGCAAATTTTTGGGCAAATACTTAAAAAAAATATATTATTATTTTTTGCCTTTCAAATTTTTAAAATACTTACCGGCCATATTTTGTTCGGTTGTATTTTGGTGGCATGTTTGTTTAATAATTCCAAAGCAACGTCAATGTTAGGTTTAACAAAATCTTTATGGAATTCAACATTTTCATAAGGTGGTTGTTGTAGAGGATTTAAAATAGTTTTGAGTAATAAAAAATATATATCAGGATAATCCTCATAATTGCTTTCGCAATATTTTGATGCTTTTTCTACGTCACCTAAAATTTGTATGTAAATGGCCAAAACTTTTTCGTGTTTCTTTAGACGTCCTAAAACTATTGCCCGTTCTTCCAACAATATATTTGTGGGAAAATCTTTTAAAACAACATCAGGTGAATAGTTGGTAGAATTTTCTAATATATTATTTAATTTTTTTCGATACTCTTTAAGTTCATCATTTAATTCCTTTTTCTGACTGGAACCTTCGTTGGCTAAGTCTTTTATAATGTTTTCCAACTTTTCACGGTACTGCTGGATGAGAACATTATGTATAACGGTGTTATTATCTTTCCACACATCAATCACATGTTCCAAATACGGTATAACCAATGATTTGTGATGTGATAATAAAAAATCTAATACTTTAGCTCGGTGTAAATTCTCAACTTCTATAAAATCTTCTGTAAAAATTCTTAAACCTTGTTCGGGATTAGCCTTTAGAACCCAATCAGAAAATTCCATAATTAAGGGCCAATGGGAAGATCCTAGTTGTTGCAAATAACGTATGGTCCTCTCATAACCATACAGACTGGAACCTTCTTTGCTGGCCTGAGATTGTAAAAGCTCCAAAGCCTTCTTATGTTTACCATTTGTTTGGTACAATATGATAAGTTCGGACATTTTACCATGTTTAAGCAAATTTTTCTCCGATTCTTCTAAATGACATTGATTAAGTCGCAATAATGGAGCTATTAAAGAATCATTAGTTTGCAAATAACATTTTAATAGGGTTGTGTCGATAATGGATAACAATGATTTCGAAGTACTTTTAGTATCACGTAGTTTGACTACTTCTTTTTGGCGGGCTAATGCTAAAAATTCAATAAGAGCCAATAGCGCATTTTCCAAGTCTTTATCTTCCAATTGAAGCATAGCAGCCGTGGGAACAGCAGCATCAAAACTATCATTAGTTGTTGTCTTAGACTGATCTTGCAGTAAACTAGGAAATAAACGTATAACGTCATAAGGATTTGCTTGGGCATTTTCAAATTCAGTCATTGCTGCGGAAAATTGTTTTAAAGCAAATAACTCTTTGGCGTATCGCATACGAATTTGACGTATAGTTTCAGCTTTAGCTACGTCTGGTTCATCGGATATATTCTGTCAGAAATAAAAAAAAATTAATAAATCATTTAACTTTAATATTTACATTTTGAATTACTGTTAATTCAATAGCCAATTGGAATCTTTTTTGATGTAACAACTGTTGCCGTTGTACAGGTACATCAACCAATCTTATACACCACAATTCCGAAATTGCTGCAGCAAATATTGTGCCTTTTGCAGAACGTACTAAATGTTTTATTTTGCTTAGTTCTGGTATGGACTGCACCAATGTGTCTTTATCTATGCTATTATTTTCTAAACAACGCACTTCTATACCACTACCCACACGACCCACTACAAACGGTTCATCCCAAACTAAGCCCAACAAGAGACTACTCCACATCATGGGTTTAAGAGATGCTTTTCCTTTGCTTCCAGTTTGTTCTAATGAGCCTTGTGCCTTTGCTATATCATCTTTGCGTTTTTTATAGTTTTCAAGATTTAAAGCAACTAAAAATTCATCTTTGGAAATGCCCAAAATATCATCTTTTAATAGACATATAGATGGATCTAAATTGTGGGACGATGAGGTTACAATGAGATCATGTTTTTCCGTTTTATTGTATTTAATCTGTAAAGAGTTTTATAAATTAATTTTACTATCAATTGATGTTATTACTTACATTGTATATAATGTACTCATCTTTGTATCCAACGCATATCAGATCGTCTACCCAACATAAAGCCTTTGGTACGTCTTTAAGCTCAATAGAAAATTCTGGAGAAGCCAAACTATTTAGCTTCCAATAAAAAAACTGTAAACGCCTTTTGATGGCGCAACAAACTCGAATAACAGTGGCTGTTTTGCCTGTCGTAGTTTTAGTAGTCTAAAAACATTAAAGTTTTTATTTTATTACACTGCGTCACAAATTTTCAACAAAGTCGTGACCAAATGAATCTGACACCTATTCTTTATGTTGCTTTATTGTCTCCTGAATCCGAATGTGAAGTCAGAACGGTCAAAAGTAGAAAAGTTTTCGAGATATTATTTTTACAAAAGATGATGTAACTTCAATAAAAGTATCTTCGAAAATATTGACGGATTTTTTATTTCTTTTGTTATCTTGAAAGATAATGAAACTACTAAAACAACAACGGGTTGTTTGTAAATTGAACAAGAAATGAGTGAGTTACAGTGAACTTAAGTTCAAATATCACAAAAAGTTTAATGATTTTTTTGAAATTTTGTTCTTTTGAACTTATTTTTTTAAAGTCAAACAAAGCCATTGTTGTGATTTACCTACGAATGAAAAGAATACTTACGACGATAGCTTATTTCAGATCGGTGAAAAATAACAAAGTTACAGAAGATTAATTTCATCCAATTTTTCGAAAAAAAAAAAAAAAAAAAAAAAAAAAAAAAAAAAAACAACGGCCAATTTCACCAAGTTCAGTTAAGGCTAAGTATTTTTTTAACTTCCAGTTAATAATATTTTTTTGACAGTTATAACTGATAGTTAATTATAACTGAACTTGGTGAAATTGGCCGTAAATATACAAAGCTAAATGTTAGTAACAATAAATATTAAAAAAAGCTTAAAACTGTTAAATTGCTATGTGGGTTAAATCACAAAATCTTTTGTAGCTTTGTCATCTATGTATTGTTGGGCGCAAAATGTTCGTATTGAAATAAACTAATGTCGTATGTAATAAAACAATTGTCCTATGTAATAAAAAAATAAATTTTTTTAACTATTTGGTTTAAAAAAATAACTTCAGAAGAGCAAAATTGCAAAAAATCATAAAATTGTTTATGAAGTTTGAACTTTTGTCCACTGTAACTCTGTCATTTGTTGACCAATCTTTTATTAGTTATTTTATTAATTTTATTATCTTTCGTTAAAAAAAAAAAAAAAACATAATCTGTCTAATATTTTTTTTGCATTTAAGTGATATCATCTTAAAAAAAAACACAAATAACGGTTATTTTGGAATATCTCGAAAACTGTTCTACTTTGGACAATTTAATTTTTTTCCCTGTGCTCATCCCGCGAAGCTCTACACTTGTCTGCAGGAAACCAGAGTCTCTGGCGGGAATCGAACCCGCAACCCAGGCACTGACAGACTAGCTCACTACCAGCTAGCCTACCGCGGCAGCCCGATTCTGATTTCATATTCGGATTCAGGGGTCAATTTTACATAAAGATTAGGTGTCAGATATATTTGGTCAAAAAACTGTCACGTAGTGTTATTAATCGAGTTTTTAATATTTTGAAATTAAGATTTTTACAAACAAAATGCTATTTTATCTTTTAATATCATAACTAATTAAGATAAATCTTAATTAATAGTGACAATTAGAGGGTTGATAAATTTTAGGACAAGAAATGAATTTTTTTTAATCAAATTTTCAATTTGGAATTTTCAGACTAAATTTTCTGGAAAATAAATTCAATTTGCGACAAATTATAGAACAAATCTAGTATACCAGCGCAGATCCAAACAAAAAAACAAAAAAAACTAATTACCATAGGGGCGATAGAAAATTGAAAAAAGGAGAAATTATTATATGGAAAATGTCTAGGAAACGCATAGTTTTCGAGTCATGGACCTCTGAAGTTTTCATATATATCTTCGATTTTCTTCTACATTTCTGAACAGATATGACATATATTTTCATTTGAAAGCTTTTGAATATATCTTTCTGGATATACAAAATTCATTTAGGTAGGTAGAAAGGCTGGTGTGAAGTATTCTTCACACCTTCACCCAGAGACCAATATGGTCCATTGTGATGCCTTGTTTATATATAGATAGATGGAAAATAGGTAAAATAAATAGCGAAAGCATAAGAAAAGATAAGAATGATAGATAAGAACAGAAAATATCGGACCGAACCCGAGAGAAACCTCACTTAACACAAATTCGCCCTACGTGCGGCTAGCACCCAGTCTCCTGCCACGCAGCCAGGCCATCTCTATCACGAAGCCTATCAGACTCTTGAGTCCACAGCCCGAGACATCGGCTAATTCGCCTAGGAATCTGCTGCCCAACCACCTCAGCCTACTGCCTGTAGCCTGGGACAGTGGCACAGAATATGCTCATCGCCAACCTGCCTATCATGCCGTGGCCCGTGATAATTCCTACCATGGTCCGAACGCATACCCTACTCCTGCCCAGCAGCAACTCCGAATCGGACTTCCTAAGCACCGGCCACAGCATCCGTGATACCCTGCAGTCCGTTCGGTTCCACCAGGTCCGATTGGTCGCGCCCAGAATGCATTCCCTAATCCTTCCAAAAAAGAAGCCTTTTGGAGGCCTAACCGCCTCCATACAGTTGGAATCCTCCATCTATGAGCCCTGTATCGCTAACTCATCAGCCACCTCATTGCCTTTTATGTTGCAGTGACCCGGCACCCAGCACAACCTTAACACATACCCTCCTAACGCTCCCTCCAGAGCCCTCCTACAACCATCAACTATCTTGGAGTTCACATAACAGCCCCTTACGACCATAATAGCCGCCTGGCTGTCCACGTATATAGTGACCTTCGAGACCCTATCAATGATGTCCCCTATCAGTTCCACGGCCCTCAAGACCCCTACAACATCCGCTTAAAAACACTGCAGTCGTCAGGAAGCCTGTATGACAAATTCTCAATATAGACCCCCGCACCCTCCGAACCTTCCGTGAAAATAGTAAATCCACTAAATAATCTGTTCCTACCTGACAACTCTCCCTAGAAGGCATTATTACCTCCGGCAACCGTCCTAATTCCGTGGAGGCGGGTGATCTTAGGTAAAATTCACTTAAATATTTATAGATCTTTAATACTGTTTTCACAAAATTTCACAATGTACGCTAACTAAAAATTTTCTGTATAGCTGGCCTTCATCCGCACGCAAACACTTCCACCCTTATGGTATCAAATACTCTGGCTTCGCTAGCTAAAGCTTCTCAGCATAGCTGGCCTTCTGCCAAGGATTTTCTCCTCTATGGTAAAACATGCATAGCAATTAATATGCTTACTAAAAACTTGTACTTCCGAAAATCATTTACGAATCTGAGAATTTTCAAATAAGTTTTGTATATGCAGAAAGCGCCACATTGGTGTAGTGGAAAATCGCATATACATATGTAAATTTCAGAGGTCCATAACTCGTAACATTACTATGCGATTGTAATTTGTATTTGTTTGGAACCGCGTTGGTAAACTGTATTTATGTAGTTAAATCATCATAATGGCATTAAAAATAGGGCTGAAGTGCACTTTACGGGGCGTACGAAAAAAAATATAAAAAATATGCCACCCGATCCAGAATTAAAAAAAAAAAAATACCAAAATTAATATTTAAGGGGGCTGAGGCCCGTAAGGTCCCTTGGGTCCAAAAAACCGCCCCGCCCACTGAATGGTATGTGTGGGTACTCAAATTAAAGGTAATTGTGCAACAAAAACGAAAATAATAAAATTTGGGGGGGGCGGCACTTCTAGGGCCCTCTGGGGGCAAAAAAAGTGTCCCCCCATAACACTTATGTATATCTGTGTGGGTACTCTAATTAAAGGTAATTTGCTCACGATTGCAAATATGTATTTTGTTTTTGTATTCGTTTAATATTTTCTAATTTATGTATCTTTTATAGGTATGCAGAGTAGAGTTGTGTCGGTCGTGAACGACCTCGTTCAATTGAACGGATCAGTCAGACGAACGATGAACGGCCGTTCAGTTTCATCGTTCGATTTCGTTCAATCGTTCACTTGGGTCTTTTGAATCAGTCGGTCACTTGCTTGTCGGACAACTGGTTGAAAAGAAACAACAATACTTTTGTGTTGTATAAGTTATGCAATTATGATATACTTATTTCTTTTACTCATTGCCACATTGCTTTACACATTTTCATAATACAATCAGGGTTGTCAAGTTTCTTGGCGACCTAATTTTCGATTTGGCGATATGGCGACTTTTTGGCGGCTTATAAAATATATGGCGATTTTGTTGGCTATTGATTTTCTATAAACTTGTTTTGAGACTGTTGGACAAATTTACCGTTTGTTATTTAGAAAGATTATATCAATGATGGTATTCCATCTAATATATATCAGGTTTTGCATAAAGCTTATAGCTATAAGGATACGTCAGGTACTTACCATTTTAAAGAACTTGCTTTGACGGTCTTTATATGCATTTAATTCCAACTGCTAATGCCTGTGTTGAAATAGTTCTTTTTAATAATTTACTCTACTAAAACTCGCCTTCATTGTTACGAGTTATAAATTATATGAATGTAAATAGCACTTTTTGTACCTTCGCACGATATTTTGAATATACATTGTAAAAAAAAAAAACAGTAAGAATTGCCTTGCCGGTGAAGTGTATAGCGTGTTAGATATACATATATCCAATATTTATTTAATACTAAACACAAAAAAACGTTTTGCTGCTTTAATTGGATTATTATAAACTATTGTATCTTTTGTGTGTTCACCAATAATTTTACTTTTATTCAAAAAAATATACATATATCAAGGCGACTTTGTCCCATTTTTGGAAAATTTTAGCGATTCAGAAGAAATATATTTTTTTAGGATTTATAGAAAACATTGGAGAAAGTTCTAAAATAAATTTTATGTTGTCAAAAATGCAAAATAAGCCTTGGCGATTTTTGACATTGAATTTGGCAAAAAACATCAAAATAAATCTGAAAACCCTGGCTGCTTTTCACAATTTTTCTACAATTTACATGAGCGTTGCCAGTTGTTCTTAATACAAAACCCGCCAAATGCTAATTTTTTTCATTTGAGCAGAAAATTTTATAAATATTTATTTCTTTTAATTTTTTAAATAAGTCCCTTTATTTATAAAAGCTTAGTAAAGTTTTACAGCACGAAATTAGTATGGAAAAAAACTTTTAATGTATACATTACATTCGTTTATGAATAAGACTCTTAAAATATAAAAAAAATTAGCAATGTATGTTTGTTCGGTGAAATCTTGCAACTCAATTTTGAAGCAGATACCTCGAACCGATTGAGCTGTCATTTTTAAACACGTTTAGTTAAGATGACGATGCATGGTTAACTGTGTTACGTTATTCTAAATCTAACATTATAAGACACCCAAGATGGCAGACTTATTTTTAATGCATTCCTACAATATGAGTATCAAATGGGAGGGCTTGCTGAGAATAAGTCGAAAAAGAAAGTGACGTTACTCTTAATCATATATGGCGGACTAAGTTTTTAATGCTTGCCTTCAAGATGGGTATCAAATGAAAGGACTCATGAGAATACGAATGCTAGTTTTAATATAAACTAAAAGTAAATAACCTTTTTAAAAAACAAGCTTTTATTGAAATGCGCTTCAAAGAAAAATATAAATGAAAAGTATAAAACTACTATCAACTTATAACGGATTACATAATTTATATGATATACGAGATTTACTTGTGTAGACAAACAAGTAAATTATACATATAACTTGATGTGATTGATTTAAACTATTAAACTTTTCAAACCATGTAAATACTAGTACTTAAATCTCGCGACTAGCTTTTAAATCAAATAAATTGTGTAAAGACAAGCGACAAGCTTTTATATCATATAAATTTATTAATGATGTTATAAGTTGATAGTTAAAGTTTATTTCTCTTTTCTTTTTAGCGCATTTAATAAAAGCGTGTTTTTTAAAAAGGTTTTTTAGTTTTTATAAAATAAAAACAAAAAATAAAATTTATATTATCACATATTTTGAGAATATAATACATATAACGCATGAATAATAATAATCACTATTGCTATTTGCTCATTTTTGTAATATTATTTTGATATTTAAATTGTGCAATTGCTATTATTTTTTTGTTATTAAAAGTATTTTGTTCTTAAAATACCACATAAATTTGAAATTTTTTTCTCTCATTATTTTTGTTTAAATTAATTTTTAAAGAATTGGGCTCTTACTTTGAATAAGCCCTCGCAACAATTTTTTGTTCTTTCTATTAAAATGGAATTACCTAAGCATATAATAAATAAACTAGTTTTAAAATCGCCACGTTTGGCGAGAAATTACTACGTATGGCAGCCCAGATTGTACTATGAATTTTTTAAAACAGTGTGGCAAGTCGCCACTGGCAATGTGTTAAAAGAAAAACGTATAGCATACACACTTATAGTGTTGTTGTTTCTTTTTAATCAAATGAACGAAAAAAATGCGTATTTGGTTTGTGCTTATTGTTTTCTATTCTTGGTTACACTCAAAAAAGTTTTACAGTAACTTAATGAGATTTATTAAAATTGTTTTCCGTAATTAATGAAATTTTTTTATTTTATTAATTAAACTGTTTCTGCATATTGTTCCGAAAACAAACTACAAAAATTAATAAGGGTTTTCATGATGAGGCAAACTTGCAAGACTCGTTTCATGAAGACCCTTGTTAATTTTGGTGTCATTTTAAATACAAAAATCGATACAAAAATCAATTAATAGAAAACAACTATAAAATTAAAAGCTAAAATTTGTGAATAAAAAGTGAAATTTGTTTTTTAAACAAGCATAAATAAAGCATAACGACTAATTTGCTTAAATTACTGCAAGATTTTATTGTTTGTGATATTATTAACACTTAACACATTTTTCATTGAAAACGGCGGTAAATAGGTATTAAACAAACAGCGCCAGTTTACGAGTCAAAATTGTTGAGCAAATTTACGAAGTTTGTGTAAACGAATTCTCATACAATTTTTGGCAGTTCATTTGAGAGCGCGTAAAAATGCACAGTTTGCGAGACTTTTAGTGATATCATGAAAACCCTTAATGATTTTTATTTCTGTTAATATGTTCAGTTATTTTTTATGCATAAAATAAAACTGAAGTACATGTGTACATATGTACATAAATAAAAAAAAATAGAAAGGAAAAAATATTTGGCTCATTTGGTAGGTCATAATGACAGATAAAAACACTGCTTTAGCTGTCTTAGTACGTAATTTAAATTAAGTTCAAATTAACTGAAAAGCCTTTGAGTATATTTTTTGTACCTATTGTGTACTTTTTTTTAATTGTAAATAAAGAGAAAAGTTAATTAATTTTTAATTAATATCTCCGTTATAAAATTAACAGTAAAAAATTACCTTACAATTCCTTTATTTAAAATTATCCGTTTTCTAATTAAATTTTCAGTTTTCTAAACTTAATGCCTATTCTTTTGAATTTACTTACATAATGTTTCGAGTGTAATCTCACATGTTGTTTCTTTTAACACATTCAATCGATTGTTTAGTAAAGAGGACAAGACAAGTGAACGACTGAACGAAAGCGACAAATGATTCAAAAGACAAACTGACCCAAAAGACAAAGTGACCTGAAACGAACGATTGAACGAAAAGAACGAGCTCGTTCACTGATTCGAATTGAACGAAAATGACCGGTCACTTAAACGAACGATTAAGCCCAAGACTAATGCAGAGAAGCTTTAGTAAGCGAAGCCGGTCTTTGTTAGACCATAGAGGAGAAAATCCTTGCGCCCGGCCGAAGGCCGGCTATACATAGAAGCTTTAGTTAGCGAATCCGGTCTTTGTTATACCATAGAGAAAATCCTTGCGCCCGGCCAAAGGCCGGCTATACAGAAAAGCTTTAGTTAGCGAAGCCGGTCTTTGTTATACCATAGAGGAGAAAATCCTTGCGCCCGGCCGAAGGCCGGCTATACAAAAAAGCTTTAGTTACAAAAAAATAAAAAAAATCCCGCGATTTTAAAAAAGCAAAATAAAAACAAAATATTTACAATCGTAAGCAAAATACCTTTCATTCGAGTACCCACACATAGTTATAAGGGTGGGAGGGGCAATTTTTTTACCCCTAGAGGGACCCAGAAGTCCCGCTCGACCTAAATTTTATTAATTTCGTATTTTTTACACAATTACCTTTAATTTGAGTACCCACACATACCACTAAGTGGGCGGGCCGCTTTTTTTGATCCATAGGGTCCCAGGGACCTCTGCCCCCTTAAATTTTAATTTTGGTTTTTTTCTTTTTTTATTCCAGAGGGGGTCCAATTTTTTTTTTTCGTACGCCCCGTAAAGTGCACTTTTGCCAAAAATAGTTAGAAATATAAATTGACATCACCTGTGCATCTAACGTAAACAAACTGCAGCCCTTTGTAAATTGAGAACTGTGTATAAATGTAAAATTATTCTCCGTGCGACTGATGTCGCAAACGTGTATCATACCATCGGTTAATACAAACAAAAGATTCTCTTCAACAATCACTTCCATTTGGACAATGGATTTTTTGCTGAAACTTTTGCTAAACATAAGCATATCGACAGCACCGTTTTTATCCACAGAATACATAATCAATTGTCCACTGCGTGTGCCCAAAATAACATTGTTATCTGGAAATATGTATTTGTTTTCCATTCATAGTTAAATCGTATAAGCTCAATGAGACTTACCATAGGCGGCTATTGACTCAATGTGAACTCCTTGTTTTAATATTGAATGTATGTTATATGCCTGATGCATTTTGTGTAATTTAACTAAAGACGAAGATTTATTTTTTTTCCGATAACACGGAATTTAATTTTTCTTAACAACTTTGCAGAAATAATGACACAGCTGGCTAAAATAAGAAGTTGCCACTTGAATTTATGTTGCTAGAGGGTTACACGACCAAGTTTTGCGTTTCAAGTTCAATTTTTCGTTTTAAATTATATCTGCATATATTTTGGATCCTTGTGATTAGCGAAGTTGATTAAACGATGTCCGTGTGCATATTGAAATGGGTTCTCCGAGGACCCCAGAAATGATGGGGACTAGTTTGTTATACAGATATTTATGTCACATATACTTCGTTAAAGTGTGCTATTATAAATCAGCCAGATCGGTGCATAAATGACTGAGATATGGCCAAAAAAACCACGACTGCCCTTAATTTTACCCATAAATCCCTTGTTATTATTATTATTATAAGTTTTATTATATAAATGCTACTTTATATGCTACTTTCGTTGTTGTTGCTGTTTTTTATTCTTTTTTCTGTATATCTGGAGAACGGCCAGAGCCAAATTTTCCAAACTATGTACAAGCATCTTGGTTATCAATACACAACCTCACTAATTAGATCTAATTAGAGTATAAGGCGTGGCACTTGCCATACTAACGCATTATAAATTTTTTCATATACATATGAAGAACGGAAAGTTTCCAAATCTAAAGAACGGTAAGATAAAATATGTATTTATCTTACGTCTAAATTTGGTACACGAAGCTGTATGGGCGTGATTTAAGTGGGTGTGACTTTTCTCATACAAAGACATTCTAGATTTTTTTATATCTAGAGAAAGCCAAAGCTTCAAAATATATACAGGCTTCTTGGTTATCAATACAAAGCATCCGATCAAATGTGGGCGAGCTTGGATAGTGAGTGATGAAGGGTATATAAGATTCGGCAAAGCCGCATATAGCACTCATACGTGTTTCTTTCGTTGAATGCAGTTGTTATGTGCGGTGCTTTTGCAATGCGCAGAGAAAAAATATCAAGAAAGATATGGGAATATGACAACAATTGCAAAATTTTTATAATATAAAATTTTTTCACATAAAATGTGATAGTTATAAAAACAAAAAAAAAAAACAAACAAAAAAAAAAAAAAAAAAAACAGTGCATATGTTTTGTAGTAGTATATTTAAAAAGTAACACTCATTTCGATTTTAGCTTAATCGTGTGTGGTAAACTCTTAAAATAATTTTTACGGACAACACATAAATCGAAATAGTAAGGCTTACCGCAATTTAATAATATTTGAGATAACAATTGCAATTTTTAATAATAATATAAAAAATCTATATCTATATTAACCCTTGAAAAGCCTGATTTTCCAAATTAAAGCTTAAGTCATTTCAATGTTTTTATTTAATTAAGCCTGATATTTTATATTAAATTTAAAACTATATCATTGTGTTTATAAAGGCTAGTTTACACGATAATACAATGTATTACGACATGCCAAAAAATTATGTAGAATGAGAAAAATCTTACCATGTAAAAGCAATAAGTATTGAGTAAGAGAGAATACGGATATAAAATTTGACAAACGGTCGGTAAATGTTTATTTTTTAAACCATTTTAGAAACTTGTATTCTCATCACACCAGAGGTGCATTTTAAAAGTATATATTGAAGGTTGTAACATTTTTATACAATTACAAAAACAACGAAAATCAACTCAGGAAATGTTCATGTTCTTTTGTAAATATTGTAAAACTGTAACCATCTGCTTTTTTGTTATTAACTCAGCTGTTTAATATCTTTACTTCAATTTTACTTATACCATCCGTGTAAACATGCAAAATACTTTCAACAGATTTATATTTTAAATACGGAGAGAATTTCATAATATTATTTTCTACAAAGTCGTAGTACATTGTATTACCGTGTAAACTAGCCTTACTTGAGGGTTACACGATCAATTTTTGTATATCAAGTTGTAATACACTCATACTTTTACAAATTAAAGCGAACTTGCCTTTAAAATTTTCTTTCAAGTGAGTGTACCAATTTACGTTCAAGAAAACAGCTGATTACTAGTTTGGTGAGAAAATTTTACGTTTGTCTTTAAAAATTATTCTCTTGTTGATATCTTGGAAGTAAATAGCTTCAAAATTGCGTGCAGCCTACGTCACAGCTTCCAATTTTTGGAAATTTTTATAAACTGTATATGTAAAAGACTATCAAGAAAAACTTGATCGTGTGGCTGTAGTGTTATATAATACACCATATAATAAAAATTCATGAAACACTAGCTGTCAGTTTCAATTTAAACAGTCTGGCATAGCGTTTATTCAAATAAATGTAAACAAACGAAACAACAACACAACGCATTAGTACAGCTGATGTCTGCACAAAAAAAAAATAATAATAAGCAACTGCAAGTTGCAGCGATGTGTTGATCTGTTCATATTAATTTAGACGGTAAAGAAGAATTTTCCTTTTCTTTGTTTTTATCCGTGATTTTTATCTAATTAAATAACAAAATATTTTCACAAATTAACAGAAAATGTGCAAATAATTTAATAAAAGTAAATAAAATAGAATAGAATAAAATTAAAAGAAAAATGTAAGAAGCGCTTTTCACAAAAAAGTTTCTTTGTTGTATTGTAAGTGGGTTATTTGCCTTATCGCGAATCTATTGCTAAATACATAAACACATTTTAACAACTTTAAAATTGTACTATAATACACACTTAATTGCTTTTAATTAAAAATAATGGAAAGTTTGAAAAAACACTACATTTTATTGCTGTCCCAGGAGGAACAAGAATTGATAAAGGTTTGTTTTGTTTATCTTATCGTTCATTATTCAGGGTCGTCTTTACTTTGTTTTCTTTAATGCGGCTAAACTAAGAGGGGACTTTGTTCTGTAAGAATTTATTTTGAGTAGTGTCCTTAAATTTTGATTTATGTTAATTTTAAATTTAAATGCATCCTTGTTATTTGTATTTATTTCATTATATACATATGTAATATAACTATTGACAAATTAAATATTAACCCCTATTATGAAAGTTTATGTCGATACAAGTCAGCGACACCGAAACAGTAATTGTATTTTCTTAGTCGTTATTGACAATAATCGATTACTATTGACATTAACTTGATATTTTCAAAGGCGCTGTTGAGTCGGCGTCGAGTAGAATTGTGTCTATTTTAAGGCCCAACTATGGCCCAATTAGTAGGTCTGGTCGAAACGCCTGCTGATTTTTTGCAGAGCTGTGTTTTTTACGAGCAATTGTTTTTGTAGTAATTGTTTTTGACATCTTGCCCATTTTGTACACAAACAAATACATTTGTTTCTGACATCTTTGAAATAATTTACACAAACAAAATACGTGTTGTTTTTCTTTTGTTGCATTGTTGTAGTTTTTTGGGCCATGGACCCAACCATAATAGGTCTGTTTGCTTACTTTTCCAGTAAAATCCAGTAGGTGAGTAAATTTTGGGCAATTACAAAATTTTACACTCCAGAATGGCTCTTGCACAAAAAAGTAAGCGAATGGTAAATTGCAAAAACTTGTACGGAAGCCCCTTTAATGAATGGTGTTAAGGGCAAGTATGTTTTGACAAAATGTTAAGGACAAAAATTAATGGAGGTCGGTTATACATTTTATCCCCCCAGGGGCGACTCTTAGGCAGGGACTTTTTCTTTTGTATTTATGCAAGGCCCAGATATTTATGCAAATGCATATTTGTGGTCGTCATTCTGAGATCAACACAAGCTAAATATCTTTGCGAAACATGAAATTCAATGAAAAATGACATCGATTTGTTAGTGCATATTTTTGCATATTTTGCTATAAATGCATATTTTTCAATATATTGTTCACATTGCATATTTTTGTTGCAAATTTTGAAAAACAAAACTTGTTTAGTTTGTTTTATTTGATTTATACGATGATATTGATTTATAGATTTCTTATGGGAAAGAATATTTTGCAAAACACCAAGCGATTTGCCGGATACTAAGAAAGTGTCCCGATTTATTTCTTCCTCCACAGCATATAACAACCAGGTGGGGAACGTGGTTGAAAGCAATTATGTATGTATTATGCTGAAAATGTTGACCCATTCAAGGATGTGGTGGAAGGATTAACTATGGTGATGCACTTAAAAAAAAAGCAAATTTATCACATATAAAAACTCAGATAATGTTTGTGTCTTCAAATTATGGATTTATCTCCAAGACTATTGTGGAATTTGAGAAATCTAATTCATTTAAAAAGCAAATTAAATAAATTGATAATTCCATAAATAAAATGTATGCAGTGGAGTTTAACTTTAGTAAACAAATTCGTATCAAGCTTGATAAAGTTTTATGTTATGTTATTACAATTTTCACGAAAACTTTACTTTACATTTGAAAATATTAAATATTATTTATAAAAACAAAATTTTTTCTCATTGTTCTTAACTCATTTTATATGTAGGTTCAAATATATATCTATATTTTTGTGCTTCACTTTATTTTAATATTCTACTTTTGTGTTTATTGTACCTTATTTTCGTTTATGAAACTGAATTTTAAGTTTTAATGTTGCAACATTGCAATTTTTTAAGTATTTCTTAATTTGCCATTATTTTTTCATCTATTATTATATAACTAATCAATTTACTTTTAACATTTGATTGGAAGGGTGTTTTAATTTTTTTGACGCGTCAAATATGTACAACTTTATTTACACTATTAAATTATACTTGGGATGTATCATATTCGAATAATAATGAGCTGGAGTAAGTACGCTTTGCAGTAAAATCCCATTTTGACAATATTATATCATTGTTCAACAAATTACACCAAATTTCAACGGAAGTTGCAATTGTACTGGGGCACTTTATATATACTTATAAAGACTAATATAATTTCTAGCTTTTCTTTAACCATCCATGCGTTGTTTGATGACGATGCCATAAAACGAAGTTAAAGATTTTCTTGCGAAATCTATACCGAAATGGGCTGAGTTAACAACATTGCTTAGACCAATTATTATATCATTACAGAAAAAGCAATAAATCTTAGTAAAGCCAACCCCCTGGGTTGGGGTTTTTTTTAAAAACCCGAATTTTTGGTAAGAAAATGATTGGGTTAAAAATTATTTTTCGTATATCTTTAATATTAAATTTAAAAGTGTTTTGTTTCTTCTGAAAATTTTTTTAATTTCGAGTTAATACCCTCTTGTTGATCAAGGCGAATTCTTCTTAGTATGTACATTAGGCCGTACCTCAAAAAAGTTTCCCCGTACCCCCTCTAATATAAAGTATTTTTGAAAGGTTTCGAAAATTTTATTTTTGGCGAACGCAGGGGTCGACTTTTTACATTTCTTAAATTCTTTGGAACTTCGTTTTCTATACGTGTAGAAAAAATAAGAAGCGTAGCTGCATTTTCGCAATTTTTTTTTTCGAAATTTTGCTAAAAAATTATTTATTTTTGCAAAAAAAAAAAAAAATTATGTTTCAAAACGACTACGCAAATTAGAAAAAGGTATGTATAGTTTTGCTTAACTAAAATTTTCGGTTTTTTTTTTTAGTTTATTTAATACACTAAACCGTTTTTGAGTTACGCAAATATATGTTGTGCTGCCTCCTCCATTTTCGAAATAACGGTATATATTTTTGTATAATTAAATTTTAAAATGTTTTTGCTGGAATTATCGAATTACTTCCTTAGCAAAAGCTTAATAATTTCTTGCGAGCTTTAGTTTTCTGATATAAGGGTGGTATGAACAGAGATCTGGTAGATAAATACTAGAACGAAATACTTGGGGTCAATGCAAAACAATGGTCTTCTCAAAGCAAAAACTATACGCTTGTCTGCAGGAGACCAGAGCCTCTGGCGGGAATCGAACCCGCAACCCCGGCGCTGATAGACTAGCTCACTACCAACTAGCCTACCGGGGCACCCTTATTGATATATCATAAATCGCACTGTCCTAAATCCTAAGATATAACGAAAAATCTAATAAGAAAAAATAAAAATTTTCGAAACCTTGCAAAAATACTTTATATTAGAAGGGATACAGCGTACTTTTTTCCTTTGAAGGTGGTACGCTCTAATGTACATATCGCACTATTTCAACAATAGTGTATTTACTCAAAATTTTTATTTTTTTCTTTTTTTGGAAAAAATCAGATCTACCCGCTTTGAAAATATGCTATTTTGTCCACTTTTTGGTATTGAAACGGTTGGGTTAAAAAGTCTTTTTTTATATGCCTTAAATGTAAAATTTAAAACTGTTTTGCTACTGCTGGAAATGTCTAAATATTGAGTTACTACAGTATTGTTGTATAAGTGCGTTATGTATTTTATATTAGTAGTTAACTTGAATACAATTTATTTAATTTATATGTTTACAAAAAAAAAACTTAAAATTAATCCTCAAAACTATTTGGTTGTTGACAAAAATAAAAAAATCAACAACAAACTACCACCCAGCTAATTTTTTTTTAAAGTATTACGAATATTGTACCTACATATGTATGTATATGCAAAAATGTGTATTAAAATTTTTAGTATACCTCATGTCTGAACCACAGCAAAGCTGAAAAAGAGTCAGCATCAACGCCAGTGTTCTGCTCTTATTTAGTTGGAAAACAACCAATTACAAAACTCTGAGTACTGTAAGCGCAAGGTTTAAGCAATATTCAGCTAAATAGGTCCACTGTGCGGCTCATACGAAATAAATGGACAACATTTTGGTTCGTTTAGGTTTCTAAAGTGTTAACGTTACTTCATATTAGGTTAGACAGAAATAGAAGTCAGTACTCATATGACACATTAAGACCCAATGATCCATTGTTATATCATGGAATTCCACTTAACAGAACTTCAACCGTAGAACCAAAACGAACTTTGAAATGCCAAAGATATCGTACAATCCGTTGAAAGTGGCGGATTCTATTTCTGACAGTCGCTTTCTTGTTAGTGCTGGATATTTCCACATTCTCCTCCTCATTTACGTCATCACAGCAATCATAGAGCTGTGCTCCCAAACGCTGTGCATACCTACCAATGTATAAGACATGCCCCGTGATAACAGATACCAAGAATAATACTTCCCTTTTGTTCATCAATAGTAGAGCCGTGGTATGCCTGTCATCCATGCGGAGCCACGATTGCTAAAGTATTTTAACCATATATGATTTAGGGACACTTCTTTAGTTCTCTAAGCGCCCATAGTAATATTCATTCCTTAGGTAGTTTTAACTAAAAACTTAAATTTTTTATTAATTTCATTAATTTTTAAATATTTTCAGCTTTATTTTGAAAGTTTAGAAAAGAGCTCAATTCAACGTTATCAAAAACAAATATGTGATCTTTTGCTCAAGAAACCATATCCAGTTTTGGACATTTTATTATTTAAATATACACAATTTAAACATAACATAAAACCCCTACTACTAAAAACTTTTGAAGATTTATTAAATTTTATTTCCATCGAAGGTTTTAATAACAATATATTAAAATTTCTTAATAAAATTCCCGAAGAAATACTGCAGAATAGTTTAGATGGGGAACTAAGAGAAACAATGATAAAATGTTTGTCTAAAGCAACGCTGAGTGCAGAATTTTACTTATCTATAATTGGTAGAGAAACAACCAAATCCATGCATGACATTTTGGAACTGCTGAAAGAAATACAGTGGCAATATTTTCGAAATCCTTTAGGAACAAAAGAATACATTTTATATCAGGCTTTAGATAATAAAGCACATTTCTTAACATTAATTCCAACTCAAATAAAAAGTTTCAAAGATATAACAGATGTGCAATTAAGAAATAATTTAATAATCTTGAAATTAGTGCAAGAATTTTCCATGACTACACAACTGCTCAACCAATTGCCTGATGTACAGCAATGTTTGGAATATTTTGATATTGAAACATTAACAGAAGATTTGCGTCCAGTTTATAATTATTTCTACAAGGATTTTAAACGTTTAACTGTAATTTTAAGTTATACGCAAAAATTCAAAGACTTGTCGTGTTCTATTACAGTGCAAGATATACTGATAAATACGTCTAATTTAGAAGTCATAAATAAATTTAAACTTTTGGAGAACTATGAGCAAACCAAGAATTTCATTGATGACTATTATATGTGGCAAAACTCGTTGAGTAATTCTATTAAAGATTATGAATTGGAAACGGTGTGTCATTTCTTTATTTTATCCTGTATCTTTGAAATAATTGTGACCCCTTTCAACGAAACTTGTATTGAGTTTTATGCACAAAAATTACAATCGTTGAATTCTTTGTTAAGACAAATGAAAAATTTTGATTTGTTGTGTCAAATATTGGAAGATATTCTGAAGTTTACATATTTACGCTGGGAACATTTGCAAAAGTCTGCAGATAGTGGTAAATTATCAGGAAAACTAATTGTTTCTTCAGATTCTTCCTATACGGATGATGAGGACTTGCCCGATAGTTCAAGCAAAACGAAAGCTAAAACAAAACTGTATTATAAAACTGGTTTCATATGTAAATCTATAGCTTTTGCAAAACTTTTCTATTTCCTAAGAACATTTGTAACTAAAAAACTACACTCGGCTGATTTTAAAAATGCCTGTTCTGATAATCAACATCGATTCCAGGATATTTTTGACTATATCACTGATATATTATGGAAATATTCATTGTTGGAGAAACTGGAACAATTGCAAAATCAATTAAAGCAGAATAATGTGGATATTTACTTAGATCCTGAATATTTACCTCATTTTGTTTGCTATCACTTAGATGCTTTGGAACGCATGTCATCCGATGATGAAGATAAACAATCTAATTATCATAGTCATTACACAAGTTTAATACGACGCAAGGCAGCCAAAAAACGTCGTCGTGCTACATTTAGTGGTACGATTGCAACGCCCAAAGATGACTTGACATTACATCAGTGTCGCGCTCGTGCTAATGCTTTAGCTAATTCGGTCTCAAATATTGATCCCTTAAGAAGTTTGGATTATTGTAAAAAGAAGAAAGAAATTTGCGAAGAACGTAGCATCGTTCTTAAATTATTGGAATCTCCTCAACGTTTAGCAGTCCTGGCTTTATCTTTGAAAAGTTTTAACGATGCCAAACAAATAATTAAGGTACGTACGTTATTTTAGCGAAATTATTCTTTATTGAAAATAAGTATAATAAATTAAATAAACAGTAAACATACAATCAACTTGAAGAAATATTCAACTCATACATCATGCCATAGCTTTCATAGTTTTAGATTTATTTTCCATTAGCTGGAAGCTTTCATAGTAATGATAATGCATTATTTTTGGTTCTTCCCACAACTGTTTAGCAAAGACTAGTATTAGCAAGGCTGCAAACCACAAAAGTTGTGCTAAAAGTAGCTAAAAAAATACATACATATATTTAGAACTTTAAAATTAATTTAAATTAATAGCCTATTTCCGATGTGCGAAAGAATTCTTTCTTTCGAACAACTACATTTGAAACAAAAACAAATTTTAAAAACTTTGTTTTTGCTTAAAATGTATTTGTAAGAAAGAAAGAATTCTTTCGCACATCGCAAATAGGCAGTAAGATATTTTGCAGAGGATAAAATCACTCTGTAAAGATTAATCGAAACGGGAGTATAATTATATCCAATTTGATTTTGATTTTTATACAACCAAAGCAAAATCATACAGATGACCGCATCATGAGATAGAGTTATGCTAGCTGTCCCTTTTTTGTATTAAGATATAGTTATTCTAAATGTCAAACTTATTCAAAAATAATTGACAGCCAGCATAAATATTTCTCTCTCATGCGGTCTGATAACTGTATGAAAATAAAAATTTTTTAAATAAAAACAAAAAATCTTATTTCAAAAATAAACCAGTGATGAAATATAAGCAAAGTGTTTAGAGTTCATACCATGGTCTTACATACAGTTGCTTCGAATGATTCAACCTCAACACAAACTCTCTAATTGCACTTTACCTTAATTTAAGGAATATAACATTGGTTTTAGTTTCTGGGCAGATTTCCGCTGAATTTATGTTTTAATGCCATGGCAAAGAACCTTGTGTTAGTCTAGTAACTATAGAATCCAATATAATACTTTCAATGTTTGTTTTCTAAAATGGAGCTGTACTTTTTTACCTAGTATCTTATTACATTGTCTTCAAGGCGAATTCATTACAGGTGATCCTAAAAGCCCTGCTGATAACTTTTTTTCTTTAGCTTTATAATTGTTGGATGTCAAAATTTTGTTTATTATCTTTGTTTCTGTTTTGATTTGTTTCGGTTTTTGATATTGTACAATGATTTTACAAAAACAAATTGCTTGTGGTTTTTGTACGAGTTGTACTTGTTGTACTACCGAGATTACCTGGAATGAATTCGTCTTGATTGTCTTCCTCATTTAAAAAAATAAATAAAAAAAATGAATAGAAATTTTTGTATATAAAAATTTTTTGCTTGAATAATTTTATTTTCTGCCAATTTTGTTGAATAAAAATTCTAAAAACTACAAACCAATTTTTTTTCATTTGAATAAAATTGATTTAAATGTATTTAGTATATTTAGAATATAATAGTACAGGGTGTCCGCCGGGAAGGTATACTACTTTGTTTTGCCTTTGGTAAACATTAGTCTTGACAGTTCATATTTGGCAGTCGTAAAGTAGACATGTGGCAAATTTATTATATAAAAATATTCGATAAACCAACGTGTTTTACTGCCTATTTCACTGAATGCGAACAAACGCTTTCTTTCGCACAAATACATTTGAAACAAAAACAAATTTTCGACATTGTGAATTTGGCAGTTAATCGTTAAAACATCATTTTATCAAAATCAATGATGAGAAAGTTACGTGAAATTTTTGGGAGAAACAACGTGCCAACAAAACGCACTATTTATCGTGTAGTGAATGATTTCGAAGAAAGAGGGTCTGTAGGTGATTGGCCCAAGCATGGACCACAACGTTCTGCAAGATCGGCTGAAAAAATTACTGCTGCTCAAGAAAGTGTTCAAAACAATCCATCAACCTCAATTCGACGCCGTGCTCAGGAGCTTGGTCTTCAAAGAACAACTTTGGCCACAATTTTGCACAAGGATTTGCATTTGTTTCCATTTAAGGTTCAGTTGACACATGAGCTTCTTCCACAAGACCATTTACGCCATTTACAAACAAAGTAGTATACCTTCCTGGCGGACACCTTGTATATTTAAATATAAAAAGATTTATAGAAAATTTTTGAAAATCCAACTTATTTAATAAAATAAAATAAGTTCAAATTATTTTTTTATAATAAATTTTATTTAAAAATATCTAAATATACCACAATTTTATTCGATTTTATAAAACTTAGTAATACAAACATTTTAACAAAAAATCTTAAATGTTTTTGTCTATTATGTGCTATAATTTTTTTTGTAAGGCTAAATAAAATTCTAATTCCATTAATTCCAATAGTTCATCTTAAGGTCACCTAAATTTTTCCAGTTTAATCGATCGAGTAAATGAGTTCACCAACATTTCGCTATATATAATTTAACTGCCAAATTTTTGAGAATTTGTTTTTGTTTTACGTGTAGTTGTGCGAAATAAGGCGTTCGTTCGCATTTAGTGAAGTAGGCAGTAAGTATTCACCTTCGATATTATTTTCCATTTTTTAATCTTCGAAAACTTTTTATTATAAAAACTTTTATTAGAAACTATCACCTAATTTAATGTACTCAATCATTATTTTATAACTAATTTAGAAATCGCAAGCAAAACCACTGATTAATGCGCCTATTACGGTTTACAACTCAACTCTAGTTTAGTTGAAATTTTGCATTTTTGAATTATGGCTTACAACTCTGATTTATTACACTACATTACAAATCATAACTAGAAGTTTTTTTAATTACAACTCTACCGTAATAGGAGCATAAGTAAGTCTACATTCACACGTTTCATCTTTTGGTGCTCAACTCTTGTGTTTTAAGGAGAGGGAAGCAAGAAGAAAAGGGGTTGGTACGGAGATGCCTGTACTTGGGCAGTACACATTTAGTCAATTCACAAGGTATCCTAACATGTCATATTGTCAAAATGTCCTAATATTTCACAATGGTTTAAAAATATTGTTGTACGGCTCAGCCGCTCAGCGCTGGACTTTTCTGATTAATTACGACAGCACAATAAACACTGCAAGCAACGTTCTATTTATTTAAGACACTTTTTGTTAACAAACCAACAACAATTAGTCAATTCACAAGGTATCCTAACATGTCATATTGTCAAAATGTCCTAATATTTCACAATGGTTTAAAAATATTGTTGTTGGTTTGTTAACAAAAAGTGTCTTAAATAAATAGAATGTTGCTTGCTGTGTTTATTGTGCTGTCGTAATTAATCAGAAAAGTCCAGCGCTGAGCGGCTGAGCCGTACAACAATATTTTTAAACCATTGTGAAATATTAGGACATTTTGACAATATGACATGTTAGACTACCTTGTGAATTGACTAATTGTGTTCTCATTCGTAGGTATATGCACAACAATGGCTGCATGTAAATTTTTATCTTTTCTTTTTCTCTTTGGTTCGCTTTGAATAAAAGTGTTGTTGTTTTGAAGCAAAAAAAGTTGAAACCGGTTGCTGCGTGTGAACGTAATGGCATCTTCAAAAGGGAATTTAAAATAAATTGAGCATCAAAAGATGAAACGTGTAAATTGAGACTAAATTTTATTTTTTTATATTAAAGAAAAAAAATATTTTTTTGGAGTGAGTTAATACTTTGTGTTGATCAAGTGCGATGTTATGCATTTGAAGTTCGATTTATAATTTAGCAAATCTAGTTTTCAATGATACATTTTTGTTGATTTTTTTTATCTTTGTTATTATATTTAGAAATATGCTAATATGAGAATTTATTTAAGAGCAAATTATAAAAATTATATTTTATTATAATGCATAAATGCGGGATATGCATATAAGCGAATGCTTATACATTAGGCCTCCAAAAATGTTGTTTTTTTTGGCTATTATCTCAATAGTTTTAAGAAGGCATACAAAAAGCTCTTCCACAAGAACAGCTCCATATTTTGATTCTACGCGGCGCTGAACGACTTTCAGTTTTTCTATATAAATCACAAGAGACATTTTTAAAATTTGAGTTTACCAAAAAAAAAAAAAAAAAAAAAACATTTTTTATTTTTCGAATTTATTCTATGAGCTAAATTTCAGTTACGTATTTTATAAAGCTTTTTGCAATAGTTCTATTCCTTAAATTTTAGGAATATAAAGTCATTCCTAAAAAAAAAAAAAAAAAATATAAGGAATAGAAAAAAAGAAATAATTCCCAGATTTTATTTGTCAAAAAAAAAAAATTATGTTAAAGGTTTTTGTGGAAAATTAAAAAAAATTATAGCCTATTTCCGATGTGCGAAAGAATTCTTTCGTTCGCATAACTACATTGAAAACAAAAACAAAGTTTAAAAATTTGTTTTTGTTTTCAATGTAGTTATACGAAAGAAAGAATTCTTTCGCACATCGGAAATAGGCTATTAAAGTTTTATTTCATAGATTTATAAAAAATCTTTATCTTTAATTTAAGCACTCATATTGTAGTTGCAAGCATGGTAGAATAAGTACAAGGTACATACATATAGTCGATAGAAATTTTGTTCTCAATTTGAAAACCCATATAACGTCAAACAAAAAAAATAAGCAAAAACATTAAAACTAGCGTCGAAATTCAAATAAATTAATTTGACATTACATGGGTAAATAATGACTAAACTCCCAAATCCACCTACCTGGTACTTATTATACTATGGTTGTAAGTATGTATATATTCCATAATAAATATAAGCAAAAATTTCAATATTATTTCAGAATTTCAATTTAGAAAATACGCAACTTAATATCGAATTAAAATACGTAGAGCAGCAACAAAGTATAAAACAAAAATTATCGATAATCTATGATAATTATCAGCGTCAAGAAAAACAAACAAGCAATTCCAATGAACCCTTAGCTACAGTGGAACAAATACGAAATGTGGCAGCGAAGGGATTTGAAGTGTCAAAAATTATAAGCGTTATTGACAATTTCACACAAGCTCAACGTATTAAACAAACGGAATCTGTTAAAGAATTAATACAAAAACATAAACAAAATCCCCAATATCGTTTTCTAACACAATTCGAAGAAAGTAATTTAAATGCTGTAATCATTTGTGATTTAATATTAGACTTGCCCTTTAATCGTGATATAATCACAAGTATTTTAATGGTTATAAAACGTAATCAATCAATACAATCATCCTTCAAGGAAACGGAATCTTTGGAAAAATCTCAATTGCCTAAAAATATAGGACCTTTAAATTTATTGGAAAATCTAAATAATTGCTTGCGTTTATTGGAGGGTAAATCTATACGAGATTTATTGTGTGACAATACCTACTCCTTAAGACCCCAAAAACTGGCTGTTGAATTGTCCAGAGAAAAAATATTCAATGAAATATTCTATAAAACGTCCGCTGAATTAAGTCGTTGTGATGATTTAAAATCTTTACAAAATCAATTTCAAAACTTAAAGTCCAAATGTAATTACTATCAAAGATTTTGCAATTATGTACATCATCTTACCAAACTGGTGCATTTAAGGGATCCCAACTGTGAATATCATGTAGAAGAACTGATGAAAATAGATCCTTGTGATGTTGTAGGCGAATTGATATTCAACTGCGATATGACACCACTCGAGATTGAAGCAATTGTCACAGCTTTAAATTTAAATTTAGTGCATGTTATAGCGTTAAATATATGTCCGGAAATTGTCTGCAGAAGTGGGTTGAAAAATCGTCAACTTACTGTTCAAAAACAAACGACAATTTTCAATTATATATCCAATTATAATCATTTGTTAGTGTTTTTGCTGCAGGGCATTAACAATAAGGATCATTTTACAAAAGATGATTCTAGTATCGATAGCACTTATTTAGAACGTTTTTTGTGTATGAAAGAAATTGATAGATTGTCATCGTTGTACGGTGGTAATAAGATAATTGCTACTTTACGTTGTGATCATGTCAATATGAGACTTTTGGATAAGATCGAATCGAAAAAGGAGCAATTAGAGCTGTTGAGACTTGATATTGGAGTACAAGGTAAGTTTTGATGATAAAAACTAAATCATTTGGTATATATTGCTAAATTCTTTGGCTTAGGATAGAGATTCGACGTTTGTTATAAAAATCCCATTTCCTACAAAATGTCTGCCTTTACTTCAATACGTACGATATTTAAATATTTTCCTCTCTATTTGCAGAATCGAAACCTATAAAATTAAAGCGCATAGACTCTCTGATTATGGATCTAATTCAAGAAGATGCCAAAAACATTTATTTATCCCCAAAAATTCACGACATTGTCGACAGAGCAAATTTAATTCATAAAAAATTTACTAAAATTGCCACAACGCGCTTGGCGAAAGAACTTATCGAAACAACATTAGACCATCGACATGCTGTGCAGAGGATACCAAAAAAACTAAGGCAACAATTGGAAGCTGCATTAATCGATATCACCATTTATGCCAAAGTTTCTGAAGTAATGCAATTCGAAACTTGGCCTCAGGCATATGATTTTGGCTTGAAAACACCCAGTACTATATTTGAACGTTTGTTGCAATTGCATTTGTATAAACTCTGTTATGAGTGGTGCAATGTGGTAAAATTGGCCGACAATTTCAAGCCTCAACGTAAACATTTTTTAAATATTCTTCTTAATGCCCTTACCGATATGAGTGATGAACAGCAATCTCAAGATATGCAACTAAATACATATGAATACTTACTGCATATTTTAGAAACATTTCCCCAAATTGATTGTATCGCTTTCTTGGACAGCAATAAGGATAAATTTCGTTCAATGGTTTTACTTAAATATTCAATAGATTATTTGGAACGTTTTGCAAAGTCAGGTGAAAAAGAAATTTATATAAATAATAAAATTTCTTTAGTCATTTTTGAACAATTAAAACCTGGTATACGTAAGCAGTTTTGGAGTTTAATGAAATTTCCTTTGCTGATCATAGAACAATTAATAATGAATACCAAATTTGAGATCTTAACTAAAGTGTTGCAGGCTGTGCGCAATGAGTTTAATAGAAAATGTTACAATGAGAAGGGGGAAGGACAGAAATTATGTCCTTTTTGTTTTGATAAAAATGGCAATATTTATGATTTACATGCCAAAAATAATTCTCCATTAAAATCCCGTTTTCAATTGGGTTCGGGCGAAAGCTCAAGCTCTTCAGCTTTTATTTTGCTAAATTTCAACCTTTATCAAAAAGATCATTTTATAACTAATGACTGCATTGATCTATTGTTGCGTGTTTATGCAACTAAAGCTTTAGATTATCAAATCTCTGATACTTCTTCCTCTTCGGAACCCTGCTCACAAAGCACTTGTGATATGGAACAATCACTTGATTCCTTATGTGGAGAATTTCAAATGCCCCGTCATGCACCTAATCGTTGTGAGTGGATAAAAGACGAAGACGCCACTCATTGTATGTGCTGTCGGCGCGCTGCGTTTACTATGCTAATGCGTCGTCATCATTGTCGTCGTTGTGGACGTGTGGTATGTTTTGCTTGTTCTACTCATCGTATGCGCATTCCAGAACTCTATGAAGATGTTGATGTTCGTATTTGTAACGATTGTCATAGTTTGTGTGAGGACAATATGCAACGTAAATCTAATCGTGACTCATCAAATACTCATCCCGAAGGTGTTGATAATATTCCTGTTAAATCACATACTAAACCTGGTGAACGTTTCAAGTGGAAATTAAGTGGAAATATAACACACGACAAATTGTTGCGCGAAGAGTTCTGCTATGAACATGCCCCTAGCGTGGCCTTGTGTCTATCAATTTTAGAATATCATTTAGATAAGCAGAAATGCGTTGACTTGCTGCTGTTTCATTGTCTTAAACTGGAGAAACTTATTGTTCCCAATCCAGAGGTTGACTATGAGTTGGTGGCAAAAATGATGAATTGTCTAGCTTTGGCGGCAAAGGTAAGATTTTTATAAAAAAATAATTCTCGATGGAAAAAAAAATCGTTAAAACTATTTGTAAAAAGTAAAATCTATATTTATCCAAACTTAAAAATACGTAAACATCTTATTAAAACGCATACAAAAAAAAAAAAAAAATAGCGAATCTTAAAATCAAAAATGTAGACCAAAGTATAAAAAAAATTATGACAAATTTGTGAAGAATAAAACTGACAATATTAGAAAAAAGCTTGTAATAATTTCGCAATAGGGAAAATATATAAATCCAAATGAACACGCTGGAATTGACAGTTGGAAATTTTTGCTAAATTAAAATCGTATAGAACTAAAAAGTTGTAAAAGTGGAAAAAAGCCGCAAACATTATATTTAATGTTTTTTTTTTCAGAGAAAGCAAGGAGTTTTCCCCTCATCAGAGATGGCACTGCGACAAATTTAGGTCTATTGTATTTCATTTCATATAATTTGGATTTATTTAATCTAGTCAATGAAATATATAAATTTAAAAATTGGAATAAAAACAAAACGCTTAAATCCAAAAATGTAAAAACCAAATTCGAAAAAACCGTTAGGAATACACAAAATCGTCTTGTTTATAAAATAATAACTTATTTATATATTTTTTCCTTTCAATGCGCTTTTTCTTATTTAGGTGCGTGGGGCTCCCGCAGAAGTTGAAACAATACAAGAACATTCCGAAATTATAATTTCCGTAGTACAAAATGGATGTGAATCTCTTATACCACCAGGTCCTCTTAACGATCAGGGCTTGCGAAAACTAGCCGACTCATTGGTACAAGCGGAACGTTGGGATTTGGCATTGGAAGTACATTTAAAATTTGGATTTTCAACAGCGGGTGTAATGGCAGCCCATGGTTTATCATGTTTGCGTGTAGGGTGTTATGACACGGGTAAATTATTGATTAAGATAAACGAAGTTAACCAAAAATTTTAATTTTATCACTTGAAATTTAGCACGCGAAAAGTTTTATCATTGTATGCCAAAACTAACTAACGAAACAACAAATACAATAATATCAAAAATCATTTTCAACACCAAAATATTACCCAGCACAAATGGTAACTTGGACAATATTTTGGGCTTAACTAAAGATCATGATATAACTGTGATACGTAGGCCTCAACATGGTCCTCCGTTATTGCAGGAAATTTTAAAATTAATTGAATCTATACCGCTAAATAAGACACAACCAGAAACTTTGCAAAGAGCTTCCATTATAAGAAGTTCTAATAGTTCCTTAGTTTCGCTACTTTCAAGACGCAAGGATACTTATGTAAAGCGTATGCACGAGCCGGCTTTAAATGTTTTAAATACTCTGGCCTCTTTGAAGCGCACAAATATTGATACGCCTATTGTTAACCGTAAAGTTTCATTCCGCAAAACACGCGGTTTTGAAGAATGTATTTATTATGTTTTAACTTATGGATCTCATGCCGATGTTTTAAAATTTCTTATGCAACACGATGAAATAATGGCCACTTTAAAATACTTTCTCCTACAAAAACTCGAACCGGATCTGTTCATACAACACATCTTACTGAATCACCTAAAAAAGGGTCGGATGCCCCAGCTTATTAACCACTTGCAAGAGTTCGATAGCCAGTTATTACTTTGGCGTATCGTACTTCTGCAGGCATGCCGTTACTTAGAAACCCAGAATCTTTTAAACTCGCTCTATCAATTGCAAATTCTTTTAAATGATCCTATCAGAGCTTCCATGACATGTGTTAAATTCTATACCATGAATTGTGATAATTTTCAACAGCAACATATTAACGCCCATCATTTACATAATGCCCATCTACACTTACAAACCGAACTGGAAAATTCAAAGTGGGAGCATTTACATATTAATACGAATAAATCAGAAAAAAATGGCAACACTAGTCGCCGGTCAAGTTCAGCAAGTATTTCTTCTGCAATGGGTAGTGGAAGTTTTCAAATGCAAATGGATGCTCGTTCGTTAAATTCCCACATAAATACGATTTTAAAACAACTTGATGTGGCGAAATTTTTAGCCAAATGTGAAGTTGAAAATAGTAGTGGTAAAGTGCTAATAACGGAGGTATTTTTAAAGCAGGTATGTTGGATGGGCAAATTGAAATAAGATCTCAAGTAATTTATTTCGTTTCGAAAGAAAACATATTCTATACAATATCTGAAAGTTTTAAATTAATGCCTTCAATTTACAACTCAACTCTTTGCAGTTTTGTATTACTCTTTTCAACCCTGTGTCAGTGCGGTTAACAAAAACATTAAACAAACTCATCACTAGCAGTTGTAAAGTAAAGTTGTTAAGTTTCAATTCAACTGAGTTGAGTTGCATAATAGAGTGTTTAATAATTTTATATGAAGGTAATTCACGTCACAAGTTGCACCCTTGTGAAAAAGCAAATTTTTGAAAACATAACCACAACCAAATGGATAAATTATTTCGCACAAATAATTGTCTATGTGGTTGTTGTTAAGCTTTCGTAATATTTGCTTTTTCGCAACGGTGCAACTTGTGACGGGAATAACATTATTAAGTATTTCTTTTAGAATAACAACTTAATCGAGATCATACTTGGGGGGTTGCTATTTACATTTTTAAATTATCTACTGGTACAAAAACCAATTACATTTAATTAGTGATGGCAAATTACATGTAATTGTTGTTTGAAAATTATATATAATTGTTGATTGCCCATTACAAATTACATGTAATCGAAAAATTTCATTAAAGTTTTAATGAAAATAAAGGAATGATTAACTAACAAGTATTAACAAGTATACCAACAATGTGTTTAGCACATTTTCTGTTTCATATAAAAGTTTGTTATAAATTAAAAAACTACACACATTTTTCTTTATACCCTTAACCACAGGTGGAGAGGGTATATATAAGTTTGTCATTCCGTTTGTAATTTCTACAATATTGATGTTAAACCCTATATATAACTGGTTCTTATAAGTAGCGAAGTTGATTTAACGATGCCCGTCTTTCCATGTGTATGGGTTTCGAAATGGGTTTTCCGAAGACCCTAGAAATGAGAGGGACTATGTTGTTACATATTTATGTCCATATACTCCGTTCAAGTTTGCTATTGAAATTCAGGCAGATCGGTCCATAAATAACTAAGATATGAGCAAAAACCACGACTGCCTCTAATTTTACTTATAAATACCTTGATGCTTTTTTTCTGTATATGTATGTATCTCGTAAACGTCAAGAGACAAAGTTTCCAATTAGGTACAATCATCTTGGTAATCAATACACAACCTCTAAAAAAAGCATAAAAGTATCTGTTTTAATAAATGCACAGTTGACCAGCGCAAGCTTACGAGACAAAATTGTAAGGGAAATTAACGAGGCTTGTGTTTATTTTTTGCTTGTTAATTTAACATAAAATGTCCTATAACGATAAAACAAATATATTTCAGTCCTTAAAATACATTTCTATATGTACATTAGAGTGCTCCAAGATTTTGTGGACGAAAAAAATGTCAAGGCATGGGCTGTTCCGCCCCCACCCCCTTCAATTGTTCTATGTATTGTAGATAAACGTTGTGTAAAATCTTAAGATAATAGGAAAACGTTAACTGGCCCCGTAACGACGACAAGGGGAAAAATAATTTTTGTTCAATAATGAAAAAGTTTGCAATTAAATTTAAAAGAATTGAATTATTGTTCTAATGAGATATAAAAGACAAAGTTTGATAAGAAATGTTAAAGATATTATTGTCTAAGGCCGCTTGAACAAGAAATGTAGGAACAAAAGCTAATTTTTACTAAAAATATACCCGTATTTACTTGTATATTGGGTTTCGTCTTTGTAGGTAGTAGTATGAAACTATCGCAAGTCGCGATGTTTTCTAAAAATCATAGATAGGTTAGGTTAGGAAGGTTTGTGCGCCCAAGGGCATACCTCTACTCGGAGACCAATGCGGCCCATTGTGAATCCATTCAATATAGAGGAAGAAAGAGAGAACGGAGGAAGAAAAAGAGATGACAGACAGATTTATGGTAGTTAATAGATAGATAGCTACTACACAGAAGAAAAACCTCCACTACAGTCCCCGTATTAGAAACAACCGTCTTCATTTTCCTGACAAACCCCAGTTGACCGACTGGATTAAATCAAGCGATACACCCCAGTTCGTCGTGAAGTCTATCTCCCAGCCATTTCTGCCTGATACCCTGCATCCTAGGACAGTGGCACAGTAAATGCTCAATCGTCTCTAGTTCCTCAGAATCGTCGCATAACCTGCAGAAGTCCGGTATGGTATTGCCCTATTTGCTCGTAAAAGCCCTGACGGAACAATGACCCGTCAAGAACCCTATAAGCGTCCAATACGGGTCTAAATGCCCTAGACAACCTGCAATCCGTTCTATCCCTCCAGGACCGGTTAACGACATCACGGAATTTTTCCCGTATCACCCCATAAAAGAGACAAGGGTGGTTTTACCCCCCGTCCCTTACCACTATATTCAGAATCGAGAGTTCGTCCCAAATCTCATTACCATCCACCTTACAGTGTCCGGGTACCCAACAAAGTCTACTGTGAATACCTCCATGAGCTCCTTCAGAGCATTTTTACACCGTGCGACCAGACACGATCGCACCGTGTAAATTATCAATGCTCTGAGCGCGGCCTGATTATCGATGTAAATTGTCACCACAGATCCCCCTACGATGTGATCCAGTATCATCTCCGTCGTCCGCCAGATCGCTATGATCTCAGCCTGGAAGACACTGCACTCATCCGGGAGTCTGAATGACCTTTTCACGTCAGTGTCATAAATAAAAACACCGGCACCAGTGCCAGTTTCCATATTGGACCCCTCCGCAAATACTGGCCACTCCTCAAACAGCCCATTGTATCCACGCCAAACTTCCCTATCCGGGAACTTCAGCGGTGGTGTTACACAGAAGTCGTCATAATGCTGTGATCCGAAATTCCCTTTAGAATACTATCCTGATCAAGCAGACCTACATCGTACAAATTTCTCGTGTGATCATCCTGCATAGGTCAAACCAGAGAAGACTCGTATAGTGTAAATAAGTTCCTAGCAGCCACACTCTTCACATAAAATTCAATATGGGACAGATAAAGTAGGATATCCAACGCTGCCTGTGACGTGCTTCTCTTTGCACCTGTGATGTCAAGAGATGCACTCTTTTGAGCCTTGTTGAGAATTTTCCTGTAGCTATCCACTCTCAAAGCATCCCACCAAATAGTGCATCCATAAGAAAGAATAGGCCTAACCACCGATGTATAAATCCAGTTTAGCATATCCGGTCTTAGTTCCCAATTCTTACCGATCCACTCTCAACGCATCCCACTAAATAGTGCATCCATATGAAAGATAGGCCTTACCACCGATGTATAAATCCAGTTTAGCATATGCGGTCTTAGTCCTCAATTCTTACCGATGGCGTTTCTGCATGTGTATTAAGCATTTAGTCCCCATCTCATCCTCTCCTGAGTTTTCCTCTTTCTTAATTTCACCGATCGTGGACAGAATCAAAATCAGACCAACAAAATTATCGATAACAATCGATAGTTTTCGATAGTCTTTAAAACTTACAATATTTCCTACCAAATACAAAACTTTTTTTAACAAAATCAGTAAGAGACTGTCGAATGCAAAAAAAGTTTAAGGTTACATTAGTCTCGCTATGCTAAATGTATTGCTAACATAATGTGAACTTTTTTTGGCATAGGAGAGTTAGGAAATAAAACTTTATACCATAAAATAAATAAAGTCCCAAGTAAGTCGTCAGACACCTAAGATTAGTCTATAAAATTGTATGATTCTTTTATTGGTTGTCATTATACCTAAACCAGAATAGTGGAAAGGTATTATGTGCTTGTGTTGATGTTTGTAACACATTAAAATATTGGTCCTAGACCCACCCAACTTTAAGTATACCGATCAATGTCGTCCGTCCAGCTGGCTGACAGTCCATGTAAACCTTCTGCGCAATGGACAGGTCGCATTTTGTGAGCTAATTTAATAAATAGGTGCAATTTTCATCAATTTCTGACCACTCAGAAAATTTGCCTCGTTTACCATGAGCGTATCTAAATTTGTTGAATTCTTAGAATATCGTGAATATAAAAATATAAATTGGGTTGGTTTATTTTCGTTTTTTAATGAGTATAATTTTTCTGCAATCTTTAATACTTTAATGATGTTGATGAAAAGCATTTTCTTTTTAGTTGCCTTTTGAATGAGATATTCCATGCGTTAGGGTTAGATTAGGTGAAAGAGGAAATGTATGGATGGAATTAGACAGAGTAGTCATAGCTAGGTCTCTTCGCGATCTTTCGTTTTCCGCCTTCAAGGCCATCCCGTCAAACCCAAACTGGAAAACATATTCACCGCTATTTCCCTCGTAATTTGTTCCCTCTTCACGTATTTGGGATCATGGAAAAACTACCATGAAAAAAATTAATTCATAGGAGAATAACGTGGAAAAAAATGTTCGCGGAAAAAAATTCCCCTTATCGTAAACAATTTTTTCCCTCGTAATTTGTTCACTTTTCCCTTTGAATTTCTCACTTTATTTTTGCTGGGGAACAAAACATTTATGTAAGTTATTCTTCTCATAATTCGAATATTGAAGTTTACAAAATTAATTGTAACGTAAATTTCCGTTAAAAGAGGTACAAACTTATATGTATATTGTTCAACAAAATGCAAAAACAAAATGATTGCCTGAGGAATTATGAAGCTTCTCAAAGACGTGGTGGCAGAATTTTAGAAATTTTTTTACTACATAAAAGCGCAATAAGCTAATGTGGCAACCAAACTATCACTCCAATAAAATATATTTTATTTTGTTTTTTTTTTTTTTTAATTTTTCTTTAAAATATACGTGTATATTTTTGAACAAAAAATTTTTTTTTAATGTTTTTTAATATTTCTTCTTTTTTACGTTCACTGAGAATTGATAGCGCGAAAAATTGTTCACGAGAGTTTCACTACCATTTTTCCCTTCGCGGGGAATACAAATTTCATGGGAACAAAAATTCAACTCGTTTTTCACGATAGGGGTGATTGTAAATTTCGTAATAGGGCAAAGAATGTTATACGTAAGGAAAGGAGTAATGGGTCTATTACAGATGTCAACTAAACTGAAGTTGAGTTGCCAGTAGCGAAATTAGGCAACGCCGCTTATGTTAAAATATAAAAATTTGTTTTCTTATTTTATATTTAAATATCAGCGGCGTTGGCTGCTTTCGCTGCTGGCAACACAACTGAAGTTCAGTTGCCATCCGTAATAGACCAATAAATATTTTTCTAAACTTTTTGGGTCTTTGGGTGTGGCTTTTGGAAAGCTATAAGGGGTTTTGGTTGTATTGGTAGCGGGGATTATTGTTCGGATATTGATTGTAATGTTATAAATGATTATTTTGTCTGTCCTAGTGTTCCTGCTCTGGATGATTTTATCCTTGACCATCTTGAAACCTCGCCTGAGTCCTTTTCATTCACTTTTCATTCTCTATAAGTGAGATGGAGCTATTTGAGGCCTTAAATAAGGTTAAGTTGAAATCTGTTGGCATAGATGGAGTGCATATTATATTTTTGAAAATTGTTTTTCCTTTTTCTGATACCTTGAACTTGGTTTAATCGATTTTATTGTTCCTATACTTAAGACTATACTTCAGACCTATTTCCATACTTCCAGCACTATTAAAGGCCACTGAAAATGTTTTAAAAATCAAATGATTAATATCTCTGCATCGCAGTACGCAGATCAAGCCAGTATTTCGAAATGGCTTAAACACTACCTGCCTTCTATTGAGCCTCACTGACACGATAAGGTTTAATATTAATTAGGATAAATTGAGTGTTTTAATTTCTTTGAACTTATCTAAGGCATTTAATTCAATAATTTTTTCAAAGCTTATACGCAAACTCCCGAGTGAGTTCCAATTTGCAAGGACTGCCTGCAGGCTTCTGACGTCTTATTTGACTGGTAGATCTTATGGCGATTTCTTTATTGCGAAAAATATGTTACAGTATATACATACATGCAGTGTTGTCATATTTTAATATCAAAAATCTTTTAATTTCTAAAAAAAACTTGACCAGAAAACTTTTTTTTTAACAAATCGTTAAAATATTCACTAGAACTGCATATTTCCAATTATTAAAAAAATAACATAAATAATATGCATACACATGTATGAACTTATAAATATCTATAAAATATATAAATAAAAATTAAATTCATCCATTGATTTTATTATCACGTATTAAATTCTTATATTTTTAAATCAAATAAACTGAGTGAAAATTTATTTTTTTACGAATTATAACTAACTAAACTTATGTAAATTACTTACGGCCTAAGTTATAAAAAATAAAGAGGGTTAATAAACCCTTTATTAACCTGTTTTAATTTTTATAACTTAGGCCGTTAAATTTTAGAAAAAAAAAAAACTTAAAAACTTTTTTTTCTCAAAAACTTGCAAAATAAGATAAATCTTACGATATGACAACCCTGTATACATGTAGCACTTTCTAATGTTACCTATAATCACTCGAAGTTTTACATGATGTGCAACTTCAATAGAACAAAATTAGATACTTTTATTTACAATTGTATCATTAATGTACTTCGTTAGCGTTTTTTCAAGTTTTTTGTGCGGTTTATTCACGCTTTAACGGCTTGGAAACAAATATTGATATTACTATTGGCTTGGAAAAAATTAAAACGATAATAATACACATAGATTTTTTCATTTTAATATGTAGGAATTTTCACATATTAAAATGTACAAATTAGTTAGTACCAAAGTTGTAAAACAGGGCAGTATGAACACCTTAAGTAAAAGTGAGGTTGAAATATGCAAAATGTATTCCATGTTTTTCATCAACATATTCACACAAAAAACCTGAAAATTGTTTCACAGTTTTATTTTTTGTGCAATTTAACACAAAACGTTAGAACATGTAACATTAGGTCTGTCTGCGTACTTTTCCAGTAGCAAATACTCAGTAAATTTTTTTGGGAGAGTAAGACAAATTTTACTCTTTCGGCTGAGAATATCTCAAAAAGTACGCAGACAGTATCCAGTGAAATCTTGCAAGAAAACAGCTGATCGGTGTGAAAACAATTGAAATAACAAACGTGAGCCAAGATAGCGTTGAAGAAATAGCGTACAATTTGGGAATTTAAAAACCGGGAAACCAAAATACCCAAATAATGGGTTTTTGCAGTATAAACAAAAAGTTAGCGTCGAATTTAGGAATTTAAAATAGGGAAGTACAAATATAGGAACAAATCTAGTTCACCGACGCAGCTCCAAATAAAAAAAAAGTACCCAGGGTGATGGAAAATGGAAAAATAAGAAGACAAAATAAAAAAATTAAAATGTTGGCGCAAACGCTTAGTTTTCGAGTTATGGACGTTTAAAGTTTTCATATAAATATGTGATTTTCCACTACAATTCTAAACGTATATGGCCAATATTTGTATCATTTTAAAGCTCTTGAACAGATTTTTCTGGATATACATATTTCAAAATATTAAACTCTTTAGATCACATTACAGTTTTTTCATTTTACGTCGAAATGTTACGGAAGTGCACTAGGAAAGAATGTAGTTTATTTAAATAAAAGTGTAATACAAATTTTATAAAATTACAAACACTAGCATCGCAAAAAAAATTCTTTGCATAGCCAGCCTTTGGCAGGACAAGGATGTTCTTCTCTATGGTATAATAAACACCGGTTTCGCTTACTAAAGCTTCCTAGCATAGCCGGCCTTCGGCCGGGCGCAAATATTTTTTCCCCAATGGTATAACTAATACCGGCTTCGCTAACTAAAGATTCTCTGCATAGACGGCCTTTGCCCATGGGCAAGGATTCTCTCCTCATTAGTATAACATAAACATAAAGAAGGTTTTACTTGTATTTTAATTAAAATTCTTAAATAAATTAGTATGTAGTATATACATACATTAAAGAATTAGAAAAAATTAATAAATTTGTTTTTATGCTTACTAAAAAACTTTTGTACTTTGCAAACTCGTCCCACTTCTTAATAAACTAGAAATATTAAAATAAATTCTGTATGTCCAGAAAGATCTAGTGAAACGCTTTGCAATGATACCAATATTAGCCATATACATTTGGAAATGTACTGCAAAATCACATATTTATATAAAAACTTAAAACGCCCATAACTCGAAAACTAAGCGTTTGCGCCAACTTTCTTATTTAATTTTTTCTTCTTATTTTTCCATTTTCTATCACCCTGGGAACTTTCTTTTTTTATTTGGAGCTGCGTCGATAAACTAGATTTAAGCCCAAATATATTTATATTTTTAATAAAAATACAAAAAATACTTACCACAGGCTTTTGCAGGGTATAAACTGTATATTTTCTGAAAGTAAATAGTTTTCTGGACAAAATGAGCGATGCGTGCAAAAAATCGTTCGGACAGTCCGAGAAATCTGGGTTCATCCAAAATGGTCAATAAAAATCTTTACTGATTTATTCAATGAACCACAGGCTTTTGCACGGTATAAACTATATATTTTTTGCACGCATCGCTCATTTTGTCCAGAAAACTATTTACTTTCAGAAAATATATAGTTTATACCGTGCAAAAGCCTGTGGTAAATATTTTTAGTATTTTTATTAAAAATATAAATATATTTTTACTTCTCCTTTTTAAATTCCTAAATTCGACGCTAACTTTTTGTTCACATACTGTAAATCCCCATTATTTGGGTATTTTGGTTTCCCGGTTTTTAAATTCCCAAATTCGACGCTATTTCGTCGACGCTATCTTGGCACACGTAAACTCTTTCATTCAAACAGTATATAAAAACAGCTGTTCAAACTACTTGCAAAATCTTACCAGAGGAAATTTCTCCAGTAACATTTTGCAAGTTCTCTAATTTCCAACTGTCAAAAAATTCTCTTTTTGGCTCTCTCGCCGTAAGAGATTTGGAGTACGCAGACAACATTTTGCAAGATTTTGCGACATTTTGTACAAAATTATGCAAAATATGTGTACGCAGACAGACCTATTTATTCAACATATTTCTCAGAAAAGAAATCGCTATTAATTTGTTGTTGCTAATGATGTTGTTTCTGAAAGACTTCCCCTTCATGCTGGTGTCAACCAAGGTTCCGTTCTGGGCCCTCTTCTGCTTATTTTGTATATAACCGTTCTCTCGAATGCAATACACTCTATTCACTGCACTCCATTTCTTTATGCAGATGACGTTTTTCTGCTCTTCAAGGCGAATAGAAGGTTTATTGAAATTTTTGAGGATGATATAAACTCTGGATTAGAAAACATTAGACAGTAGACCGTTGATTATTCTTTGTCGATTAATACATTGAAAACTAAAGCAATGATGTTTGGCCCTAAGTCTCGTTTTTTTGACTACCTTGGCTATTTTTTTGGGCGATGATGAAGTTCGATTTGTGAATCTCCACAATTTTTTTTTTCAGAGATTCTTAATTGAATCTTCATATATTAAATATGAACTTACAATAAGTAATCAAATCTTATCCTAATACTTTAATTTATGTCGTGCCAGTGCCCGACAAAAATGTTTCTTATCACGGTTTCTGTTCACATATTTAGGTGTTTATCGCTCTTCTGATTGGGTGAGTGCTGCAGTGTCTCTTCTCCTTAAGCCAGTGTGTTTGTTGTTATGTTTTTTTACTTTTCTTTTTTCTCAAGGGAGCAACTTGTGACGTGAATTACCTTACTGATGATTTTTTCAGTTAGGTGACTATAGCGGATCAAAAAAATATAGTGCTTATTCGGGGAATTTTTGATTGTTGCATAGTGTAATCAGTCGTGTTCTTGAAATCAAACAAAAATAAATTCGATGAAGATTTTAAGCTTAATTTTGTTTTTAAATTACCGTATATTTTTCTGATTCTAAAACGTTTTCAAAATTACGATTTTAATTCACTCGAATTCGAAATAGCAACATGGCTGAATGCTTAAGATAGTAACCGAAAACTTCGACCTTTTCTTATAAAGTTGTTGTACATTTTATTGAATTTAAGATGATACATAATGTAGTAGCGAAATATTGAAAATAATTAAAACCTTATTTTTTATACATATAAAAGTGAACCTAAAGGTTCATTAAATTCACACTAATGAATTTAAAACCCTTTAAAAAATTATGACATAAAAGTGGAACTAATGAAGAATCATGAAAAAAAATTCTTTTTAACTTTTTACGGAGTCTGTGATTAGATTTAAACCAAAATCATACGAATTGGTTTGTCGTTCATATTTCATATCGTGTGTTTTCTTTCGAACTAATACACTTTTACTTGAGGCTTTTTGGTATATACCGATGTGTAAAAAAAAACAAAAAATTTTCGAATTTATGTTATTTTTTAACTGGAAATAAGTAGTAAATAACCATTAGACTTTGTTTTCAGCTTCAAAAAGAAAATTTTTCTTTCATTCGTCGTTAAAATAAAATGTTTCAAATCATTTTTTAGATACGTTTAGATTCGAATAAAACATTGCCAACTCTATTCGATAAGATCCAGGAGAAAATTCAATTATGCATTTTAATTCTTTTGTGTGGCAAAAACATTGAGGAAGGATTCGGCTTACTATATAGGTATTGGAATTAAATTTATCAACGAACAAATAATGTCCTTAGTAAATTTCTTTTTTTTTATTTCTTAGAATTATACAAGACTACAAACTACCACCGATAAAAATATTTGCTGGCACCGCTAAGGTTCTAGCTCGCAATCAACGCCTTAACGATGTCGATAAACTATTGAATTGCATTACCAGCAATAATGGGTTTACTACGCGTGATATTGATGAAATCCTGAGTGTAGCTATTAATTCGGCAACCAACAATCATGAACCCGAAGTTAAAACCGCACTAGATAACTTGGCCATGAAAATAAATAGTATTGAACTGAGAATATCTTCGCACATATTTATCGGACAATTGAAATCGGCCTATTTGCTGGCAAATAAATATAATCGTTTATCGGATATACGAAAGATTTTGAGGCAAGCGGAAGCCACCAATCAGATACACATTAAAAAATTATGTGAAAAAAAATTACAAATGAGTTTGTCGGGTACAACTCAGACAAGTTAAGAGGAAAGCGAAAAGAAGAGTGTGTGATAAGGAACAGCAATTAAAACAATTTGTTTATTCTTCTTCTCGCATGTAAATAAAAATACATACATACATTTATCATTTACAACTAAAAATATACAATTTTATATAAGAAAAAAATTGTCTTCTTATTTTTGTTACACAGGTATGTGATGGAAAACAATTTTGAAAACAAAACGTTTTGAAATCGATAATGTCGTTCTTAGAATCTTTAAAAATGGATTTCTAACAAATGTTCCTCCTTTTTTCCTGGCCTGTGTCCATGTTCTGTAACTGCTGCGGCGAAAAACTTTTCGATTGAAATGTGAGAAATGAAACAAAAATGCCATAAATTGAAACAAACAACTGTTTTTCTCACTTAACTGCGTCTGTAAAATTTTGGCGAGTTATAACTGTCACGTAAGGAAATTTCTCGCCAATATACATACTGAAAAAGTGTGTGTAAAATTTTTATGAGAAAGTTCCCGCTTTGAACTGTCACATAAACTCACGCATAAAAACGGGGTGAGAAAAAATTTTACCACTAAAAAATAAATTAAAAATGCAAAATGCAATGAATATTAACACGGAAGAGATAATTATTTTGTTCTTAGCATATTTTTTTCATTGTTTAATTATTTTGCTTTTAACATTTTTGAAAAATATACGAATGTTTTCAAAGCTATTTTGTAAACCACAAGAATTAAAGTCGCACTCTACGTCATAGTATACAACATAGTATACAACTAGTATGCCGACTCTTTGACAGGTACGTAACTCAATTGTCAGTGGAACCTAATTTATGTTTGTATTAGTAAGATTTTTTTAAATGTATTGGTGTATAAAACTATTTCCACCACTAATCATTTTTTCAAAAATAAAATTTTATTAGTTCAATAAATTTTCAATTTATTAAATGCTGGCTGCATTTATAAACTTTTAAAAACAATGTTTGCACAATTTTTATTCTGCAATATCGGAAAATAATTAAATAATTAATGATTTAAAATATTATTTTCATACCACAAAATGCTAATCGCTGGCTTTAATAATATTAACAACAGAAAAAAATTTATGTCAAATAAATTTATTTAAAAATTTTTAGTTTGTGAAAAATAAAAACATTTTGCAAAAGCAAATGAGCAAAATGTATTGGATAAAATTATTAATTATATGTTTGTGTCATAAAATTAAATAAAAAGTGTTATATTGTGATAAATTTTTAATTGAAAAATTTGAGGTTTTGGTTTGTTTTTGTTGTTTTTATGTGTGTTTAATTCACACAGAACCTATATGTGTGTGGGGTGAACTATAATATTGAGAACGCTCTCTCGATTGGCATACTAGTTCTATGCTATTCTCTACATTATTTGCTGTAGCCGACGGTTGTATTTTCGCCGCCGTCATTGAAAATTTTTCAATTTTAATAGTTTTGGCCTCCGTCAACGATATGTGTTACTGGCGTTCTCAACGTCTGCAAGTTCCCATCGGCTTCGAGTTGAATATTATGACATTTATAACGTAACGACGTATTCTCTTTTGATAGTTTTCAACATGAGTTACATACACACTTTTCTTACTTCGAGAAACGATGGAATATTTTGTTTCAAATCTTTTCGATGCGAGAAGTTCTAACCAAAGTTACAGAACATGGGTACAGCTTCTTTTAAATTTGTTTGAGCTGTATTTCGCACAAAAAATTAAGTCTATTGCCCCTATTACGGTTTACAACTCAACGATGAGTTGTAATTCTTTGATGTTTTTGTTAACCGCATTGTAAGAGAGTTGTAAGCCATAATATAAAACCTGTAAAATTGAAATTGCACTAGAGTTGAGTTGAAAACCGTAATAGAATCACTTGAAAATTATCACACCTGCTAAAAATAATCATTTTGAAATCTATCGATTTTTATCACATACCTAATTATTTATAAAAAAAAATCTTCAGAAACTTATTACAATGGATTCACGATTTAGCAAATATGATGTCCATAGTACACACTTTTAAAATATTTTGTTATTTTAACGTTTTTAAAATTTTATTTCTTATTTCATTTACTTTAATTTATATATTTACATTAATGTACTTCTTAAATCATTAGCTTATTTTTAATAATACTATTTACATCTTTTTATACTCAATAATACCCAAATTATTCTTATGTTTCATCATCTCCTTCTAAAATACTTTCAGCATCCATTGAATCATTACATATTGATAACTCCGATTCTGTATCTTGTCGACTTTCATTCAATTCTCTTAATTCTTCACGTTTTATTTCTTCACATTCTTCATCATCATCATTGGTATCGATATTAATGGTGGCTGTTTCGGAATTTCCATTCGCATTGGTGGCGATTTGTGTTTGTCTTAGAAGGGCCAAACGTTGTTGTGTTATTTCCAAATGATGTTTTCTCCATTTAATACGTCTATTTTGGAACCAGACTTTTACTTGGGCTTCTGTTAGTTGAAGAGTGTGTGCCAGATAGAGACGTTCTGGTCCAACCATATACTGTTGTCTCTCAAATTCTGCTTCAAGTCTTTCTAATTGTTCTGGTGTGAAAATGGTACGTACACGTTTATTTTTGAGGGAGGATTTTTTACTGTTGTGATCTGAAAGGAAAAAAATCGAAAAAAATAAATTACAATTTAAAATTTTTATAAAAAATGGGTGAAAATTTTTTTTTTATAAAAAACTCAAGTATAAAAATTTAAAATTAAGCAAATCGTTGTTACTAGAGTTGTGCGCGTGGTTTTTGACTTACTTTACGCACGCCTCCAAGGAAATAAGATGTAATATCGCACGCTCACGCATGAGGGATTTTTACGATCACGCGCGGTAGGCTACCATTTTTTTTTTTGTTATCCTGCGAAAGAGCGCAAATCATTTTCAAGGTCTCACAATCACGAGCACTCACGAAATATTTTATTAACGGAATTATAATTTTAATGAAACACTAAGAATTCATAAACAAGTAAGAGTGCTATATTTTGACTTTGCCAAATTTTAAAAGATACTATTTTAGAGTTTTCAATTTTTTGCTTGTTTTGGTTTCCAAAAGATCTGTGTTTTTCAAAAATGAAATAAAAATTTGTTTAATAAACCTTTTATAAAACTGAAATATTTTTTGTGAATACATACAATAATTTTACTTTTTTTATTATACAGGCCTGTTCTGAAAATCACGTGATTTCAAATCACATGTGCTTTTAAAATCACACGTGTGATTTTGTGGTGTTCTGTAAATCACAACGTTTCTGTGTTTTTTGGTGTGATTTTCAATTGTCGTAAGCACAAGCAAACATAACACCTGCTTGTTCTACAAAGTCATAGCTCATTTTTTTTAACGATTTTTATGTTATTTTCCGATAATTTGTTTTTTTTTAACCGATTTGCCGATCCCAAGTTGTTTCAAAATTTGAATTTTTTCGCGAATTTTAGCCATGTTCCCGATAGAAGCGATTTGTTCCTGTAAGTTTTCTGATTGTTTACAGCTTTAACGATTTATAATAAATAGAAGACTCTGCTATCTTGCCGCTGTTAGCAAATTTTCACTAATTTACCAATTTTTTCCGAATTTTTTCCATTCCTTATAGTTTTAGGGACTTTTAATAGTTTTAGGGACTTTTTTGAAATATTCAAAATTTTCGCGAATTTTCGCTATTTTTGCAAAAATATTTTGTTCTTTTCCAACATTTTGTTTTTTTTTAGCCTATTTAGCGATTTAAATTAAATTTTAAGGTTTGTTTACAAGTTTGAAATTTTTCGTGAATTCTAGCCATGTTCGCGGATAGAAGCGATTTTTTCCTGTGATTCTTCACAGCTTTTGCGATTTTTAATAAATATTAGACTTTGCTATCGTGCCGCTGTTAGCAAATTAGCGATCTTTAATTTAACTAAAAAACAAGCCTGAAATTACAACAGAAGTCACAAAAGCAAATTTCATTTTTGTACTGTCGTCGAATTTTCTTAATTTTAAATGATTTGTTGTGAATAAAACAGCTATTGCATAAACAAATTAATAAACAACACATTGAATATTTTATTAAAGTAATTTATTATGACGGCCATCTTACAATAGTCGCAAAAATAACAAAGTGTTTCAAAAAATTGTTTACGTAGCTGAACGTTTTGAAACCACAAATTAATATGCCCAGAACACATTTCTTGTGGTTTCAAATCACTTTGATAAAATGTGATTTTCAGGATAGGCCTGATAGTTTAATCTCAAGTATTTAATAGATTTACCCTATATCTATTTAAGTTACGCGTTTGACGGCAAGGAACAATGAACGTAACGTGACAAATCAGGAATTCTAAACAAAAATATCACCATCTATTGAATTTATTAAAAACATAACATTTAGCATAGTTGTGCGACTTTGGAAGATTTGTAACTTAACAAGAGCAAGACGATTGGTATACGACGCAAAGTTAACCGAATTTCATAGTAGACCGCAAAGACATAACAATAAAAACTGCTTTCTTTTAATGTGAACTATGTAAAAATAATTCCAAACAATCGGCCCATACTCTAGTAGAGATCTTACAAGGGACATTCACAGTTGCTTCGTAATAAAAGGATCAGTAAACCCTTTGCCCACCGTTTAATAAAACCAAGCGCGCCTCTTTCTTTATTAAACGCCATAGAAATATACGAAATGATATTAAGTTTCGAGTGCAGTACGATACCTAAATCTAGGATAGAAATTACTTTCTCTTATTAAAACTCATCCAGATAATAGTTCACGTGGTTAAAAAAAACACATATACATACTTGCATTTTTAAAGTTCATTAAGTGCAGATTATACATCTATGCATAGCATCCAAGTCCTTTTGTAGAAAAATGTAATCAGTGCCCATGTTCTGTAACTCCCGCGTTGAGAAACTTTTCGATTAAAATGTGAGAAATAAAACAAAAATGGCATAAATTGAAACAAACAGCTGTTTTTCTCACTTAACTGCGTCTGTAACGTTTTTGGCGAGTAATAGCTGTCACGTAAGGAAATTACTCGCCAATATACTGAAAAAGTGTGTCTGTAAAATTTTTGTCAATAAAACTCACGCATAAAAATGGGGCGAGAAAAAACTTTAACACTAAAAAATAAATTAAAAAATGAATATGAACACGAAAGAGATAAATATTTTGTTCTTGGCAGAATTTATATATATTAACCCGGCGTCATGCAGGTTGGGTCATTATGACCCATATGCTCTTAAATTGCTGTGTAACTTTTTTCAACGTTTTGCGACGCTGCCAAATTTCTCAGTAGCTGGAGTGTATCGTTTTTGCATGTTGTTTATTATTTCGTTTCAGTTGATGATCAAACTCCTTGCAGAAAGATAGATTTTTTAGATTTTAAGTTTATGGCATTAGACTGCTTGAAGTTCCTTATATTTTTAAGTTCGTTTATTGTTTTTTTTAAATTAATAAATTAAAAAATAGAAAACAGTTTAAATATGTTTTTTTTGCATATAACAAATAGCTAAAGGAGTCATGTATATATTGCTTACAGATACGTTTATCAAATTTTGAAAATTATGCAAAATACAATGTCAAAAAAACTAGGGTCATATTTACCCACCTGACTGTCGGTGTTTCTTTTATCACGTGCCCGACGCCGGGTTAATTATTTTGCTTTTAACATTTTCGAAAAATATACGAATGTTTTCAAAGCAATTTAGTTATCAACAAACATTAAAGTCGCACTTTACATTTTTTGGTTTAGCCGACGGCTGTATTTTCGCCGTCGTGGTTGAAATGTTTCAATTTTAGTCATTTTTGGCCGCCGTCAACGATATGTGTGACTGACGCTCTCAACGTCTAAAATTTCACATCGGCTTCGAGGGGAATATTATGATATTTGATAGTCTTTTGATAGTTTTAGGGCTAATAAATCAGAGCAAGTTAAACTCTATTTTTGGTTTAAAATGTGTTTAAGCCAACAAATCTATAAATCAGAAAACATATAAACCATATTTAAACGCATAAAATTGGGCGTTTAAACTACCAATACAAACCATATGAATTTGTCAACATTTATCGTAGTGCTGCCACATGTTACTTTTTACACTACATATAATACATGGGACACTGATTTACAACTTTTGAGTTTAAACTACATATAAATTTAAGTTTAATTCAACTAAACCAGCGTTTAAACACTCACTGATTTCTTAGCCATTAGACATGAGTTACTGATACACTTTTTTCTCACTTTTCTAGAAACGATGGAATATTTTGTTTCACATGTTTTCGATGCGAGAAGTTGTCACCAAAGTTACAGAACATGGGTACAGGAAACTATATTTTGACTATATATTTTGAATAAAAAATTCGACCGCGAAATTTCAAGCAAAAATTTTCTGTCAGTTATATTTGAGCCAGAAAATTAGGTGTTTTTGCTCAAATTTTTAAATGCTATAAAGCAGGAGTGGGCAAACTGCAGATCGCGATTTAATGCAATAATCTGTTTTAATTACAACAAATCATTTAAAATTAAGAAAATTCGACGACACTACAAAAATGATATTTGATTTGTGGCTTCTGTTGTGATTTCGGGCTTGTTTTTTTAGTTGAATTAAAGATTGCTAATTTGCTGACAGCGGCATGATAGCAATGTCTAATATTTATTAAAAAACGTAAAATCTATAAAAAAATATGGCTAAAATTCGCGAAAAATCGCAAACTTGTAAAGAAACACTAAAATTTATTTGAAATCGCTAAATGGGTTACCAAACAAAATGTTGGAAAAAAATTAAAAAAAAAATATAAAAATAAAAAAAAGTGAAAATTCGCGAAAATTTTTAATATTTCAAACAAGCCATAAAATTGATTAAAAGTCCCTAAAACTATAAGGAATGGAAAATATGGTAAACATTTCTAAATTAGCGGAAATTCGCAAAACTTTGATAACAGCGACAAGAAAGCAGAGTTTTCTATTTATTATAAATCGTTAAAGCTGTAAAGAATCATAGAACTTACATGAAGAAATCGCTTCTATTTCAAACATGGCTAAAATTCGCGAAAAATTGCAAAATTTAAAACAAACCCTAAAACTAATTTGAGATTGCTCAATCGGTTAAATAAAAACAAATTTTCGGAAAATAACATAAAAAGCGTTAAAAAATGAGCTTTAACTTTGTAGAAAAAACTTTTTGTCAGGTGTTAAAAGCTTGTGTTCGGTTTTGCTTTCGATAATTGAAAATCACACCGAAAAACACGAAAATGGTGTGATTTATAGAACACCACATAACCACCAGTGTGATTTTAAAAGCACATGTGATTTGAAATCACGTGATTTTCAGAATAGGCCGGATACATACAAATTAACAGTTTATGATCTTTTTTTTTACTGGAAAATCGTTTCATATCCACAATCACGATGTCAGTTAAAACGTTTTTCCATTACGCAATTATCTTTAAAAATGTTATTCCATGTTGTAAAACCACTTCGTTTGTATAATTTTATTAGTAACTTACAACATTCTTCTACTGGCTGACTCTTTGGACCGCATTTTGACGGCGTTAACATGCAGAATTTTGGGTGATTTGATGTTTAAACAGTATAAAAGCAAAAAACAGTTTTTGCAAAAATTGGCTTTTACAACGTTATTCGCGGCTTTGCTTTAATTATTTAAATGAACACCAGCCATAAGGCCTAATCTCATAGTGGATCTTAACAATTGCGTTTTTTCAAGGGAACAGGAAGATTTTCAATCATCGAGATGGGACTATGACCAATTTAGGTTCTTGTATCCAAGCAAGGCGTTTACAAAAGGCCCTCGCATGTGCTCGGCTAACATACCAGTGATGCCAACTCTTCACTACTAAAAATGGCTAAATTTTTAGTAAAATATGGCTAATAATGGCAAGATAGTGGCTAAATAATGGTTAAACAGGATTTTATTACAAAAAACTCATCAAGATCAATAAAAAAAACTTACAAAATTTCTGTACTACACTGAAATTGCACATAAGACATTATTTCGCTACTATTAATACATTTTAAGTAGGAATAAACTAAACGTAAGAAAAATCTTTAAATAACGAAAAGCTCAAATTATCGAATTATGCAAAAGTCCGTTAACAAAGCAAGAAACATTTTACGTTACAACTCAACCAATGCTGCATTTATAACATTGTTTGGTTAAAAGATTTTAAAAACCTGAAGAAAATTTGTCGAAGTAAAAAATGGCTAAAAAGGATAATGGCTAAATTGATTGTAATGGCTAAACCAGATAAAAAATGGCTAAATCTAGCCTCTAAATGGATAAATTAGAAATACTGTAACACACACCCGAACCTTGTTTAGGAAGAGCCACCAGCATCTTTCGAGTAGCAACAACACCTAAGGAGAACCGCCACATGCCAAATTTTTTCCTCGAAAATAAAATTCACGATATAAGTCAAAAACCAACGTACACCCATCAACCACCAGCGCACTTCGATACCTTAACCTTTCATCTGCTTTCAATTTTAGAGTCTTCATTGGTCTGAAAGCACTCGGTCCCGTAAGGTCACTCGACCTTACAATCTACTTGCAGAAATCTACATCATACCAACAATACCAACGCAAATACCCATTTTGACTGGCCAAAAAAAAATTTCGCAGTAGTGAAAAATCAACCTTAGATGTGGAAGTCTCCCTCCACGCTATTTTAGGTGTAAAACACAGCCACTACATGATCCCCAACGCACACCCTCAAAGGGAATGCACTCCCCGCACCAGAGCATCATTCTGTAAAAAAAGCGCATCTCATGAGAGTAGTCGAAAACCAACGGACACCCAGCAAACACTAACGCACCTCGACACCTCAACTTTTCATGTGCTTTCTATTTCAGAGTCTACACTTTGTATCTCATCTCATGAGAGTAGTCGAAAACCAACGGACACCCAGCAAACACTAACGCACCTCGACACCTCAACTTTTCATGTGCTTTCTATTTCAGAGTCTACACTTTGTATCTCTGTCGGATCCCAGATAAACATACACCTGTATATTCTACGGAGGATGCAACACCAAAAGGTGAAATAATATCTTAAAATAATATCCTTAATCCGGGAGTCTATTCCACATACGTCTAGTTTGACCGAGAAATTAATTTTCTCTGTAATGCGTTGTGTGATTCATTGGACAGTCGACAACGAACAGATGTGATCTATTGGAAAGGTGAGTACTACGGGCATGTACCCGCGTCTAAGGGATGAGTACGCCGATTTCCACTGAACACTTACCGTGAGCCAATAGAGCTATGGCAGTCATTATCGAATACTTTTCCGATTCAAAGCAATTTTATTTCTAATTCGAAATAGCAGTTTTATTTCGAATTAGAAATAAAATTGCTTTCATATGGAAAAAGTATTTGAGCACGACTGCCATTTTCATAGAAAATTCGTTTCATAAGCCTGCTATAAACCTAAAATATTATGAATATGGGGCTTAATCTTTTAGTTAGAGCTAATGCTAAGTCAGCCTCTTAATTTTGAGACTCCGAACAAATTGCCATCTTCGTATATTCCGCTATTATACGAAACAATTTCATTATTTTTCCTTTTTAATGTTATGTTCTGCTTTTAAACTTGTTGTTTCTCTTAGTTGCCATGCAAAAAATAAGCATATCAAATTTAATTATCTGTTCAAAAATTCTCAAAAAAATATAAAAAATCTCCCCGATACTGATGTATCGGAAAATTTTAAGTATCGCCGATATATCGGTATCGGTATTCGTTCCATCCCTAGTTGTAACTATATACGAGAAACTTCACGTATCCTCACAAAAAATTGTTTAGTGGGGTCAAATCGCATGGTTTTGGCGGTCAATGGATTATGACGACCACAAAATGGACGTAATTTACGAAACACATTTCTCACACAGCACGAAGTCTATTTATGGTGAAATGGCAAACCTTACTGAGCAGTTTTGGCTTTGCCACACGTCACGAATCTTTTTTTATACTGAAAAATCAAATAGCAAAAAAAAATCACCCTTTATGTAACAACCTAGTCCCCATCATATCTGAGGTCTTTGAAAACCCATTTCACCCAACACTCAGACCGCTTCTCATATATATCTAGAATATCTACTATTACATACAGAATGACAAACTTTAAATTTGAAGCGATTACAAAATAGTTTATAAGAAATTGCTTTAATTGCAAAAATTAGAGATCCATCAGCGAAACGTTAAAAAAACTTCTTTAAAACTTAAAGAATTTTAGACTTACCTGCTTTTAGTTTTTCCCTTTGAAAACTCAAACTCGTCTGATGGGCATGTTGTTGATGCAATTGTTGCAAACTCTGCAAGGCCGATGGAGCTCCATTTACAGCAGCAGCAGCGGCTGCTGCAGCTGCCGCAGCTACAAAACTATTTGCACGAGCATGTTGTTGATGGGCCATGACAGGACTAGAGGCAAAAGATACCAATGAAGGTGCCGATGCTGCAACATTTGAACCAGTTACATTTACCATGGCCGACGGTAAATAACGATTCATTAACACAGTAGCAGCAGCAGTTGCAGCTGTGGCATTAGAATTATCACAATTGAAACTATTTACAGAATTATTACCGGTGGTGTTGTTGTTGTTGCTGCTGGCAGTAGTATTAAAACTATTGCAAATATTCGACTTGTTCACATTCAAGTTACAAATATCTCTACTGTTGTTGTTATTATTATTACTGTTAAGATTATCGCGTTGTGCTTGATGGGGTTGTTGATGATGTTGCTCATCATCAACATCAGATGGTGGTGTGCTGTTGGTGGGTGGTTGTTGTGTGCTATTGTTGTTGTCATGGTCGTGGTGGTGGTGGAGGTGGTGGCTGGCACCATTTAATGATAGGTTAATAACATTGTTGGTGTATTCCTTTCTCGTATTCTCCATGGCACTCTTTTGTAAACCTAAAATGGCGGCTATTGTAAAAGATTTACCAGCGTCAAGGGTTGTATTTGCTGTTGCTGCCGCTGCTGCTTCAATTAATTGCTGTGCATGATGATGGTGATGGTGGTTTGGTAAATTACGTTGGTTATGATGATGAAGTAGATGATTATTATGATGATGAGATTGGTGGATATGGTCTCTTTGTATTTGAGTAGGCGAGTTATGAGAGTTCAAATGTTGAGCTGCCAATTCAATTGTATGATGATTGTGTGTATTTTGTGGGTGATGATTTGCTAACAGGGCTGGGTTGGTAGATTGCTGCAGATGTTGTTGTTGTTGATGATGTTGTTGAAATTGTGCATGACCATTGGCAAGGGTTGAGGCCAATGTATGAGCATCGACAACATTATGGTGCGTTGCTTGCGAATTGTGTAGCGCCAGAAAATGTGACAATGGATTTGGATGATATTTTTGTAGCATTCTTGTTATGACCGTTATCCTGTTGCTGTCCACTAGAGTTAATAAAGTGTCTCCTTATTACACTTCTCTTGTTGCCACACATACACACGAATAGTGCGCTTGCAAAGAGTTTACGTTGTTGGCACTTTGGTGTCACTTTAACATTTGAGCCTAACAGCAAATTATCTTCATACCTTTGGTTGGAAAATCTTTGGCAACTTGTTTCCACTAAATACATACATACATTAACTTTTTTCTTTTTCTTTGTTCCTTTAAACAATAGCTGTTGTAGTCCGGTACGGTCAATGGTCTGATTTGATGCGTTTTATGGTTTGCATTTGAAGAAAAGCACAAGAAAAACTCTATAATGAGACAAAATGGAAAAAGAAGACACAATTAAAATTTTTAAGTTTATCAATTTAAACTTCACTAAGGTGGCGTTATGTGTTGTTGACTCTATTGTTGGCTTAACAATTTCTAAAGTCACCTGATATGCAATTGTTGATGAAACAATTAATTTAATCCAGATGGAAAGAAATGTTTAGATGTCACAAATGTGATGAACTTAAAACAATGATTATAAAGAAATTTTCCCATTATTTTAGTTGTTGATAGACTTAAGTTTAAAAGTCTACTTGAAAATCTTTGTACTATTTTAAAAGAATTTTATACATACATACATATATTCCGTATTTTAGCTAATATTTCTAATTCACTAAAAATGGTAAATCGGCTTAATTAAAATTTAAAAATTTCTCGAAGAAGTTGGAGTTGTGATTCTCCCTTCTCCGTCTATATTTATATGTACATATATATATTTTTTTTGGTTTAAGTACGTTATACTTTTTAAAATAACTAATGCTAAGTTTTAATTGTATTATTGCAATGAAACTAATACGGCAATACCCCGGTTTACGTCTCTAATTGGTACCTGAGAAAAGCGACGCAAACTGAAGACCGATTTTCCATGCATTTGTATTAATAATCATTCAATTGATTCCGCGATACATAATTTTAGCGAACAAAATAAAATTTGACTTGATAGACTGAATAACGGATAATTTTCTTTTAGAACTTTAAATAAAGTTAAAGCTTTCTCTTATATTACCATTTGGACATTCTTAGGATTTTTGTAAACTGTTAATGCTGTAACGATGTTGCGGTTTCAACATTTTTTTTTAATTTTATCAGCGTCTCTGGAACAACAAATAGATTTTATTGTAGAAGGGGCTAGCCAAAGCTTTCTTCAGCAGCCTTTTTCCCTGATTTAGAACGTTTAAAAATGTACAGTTTTTGTCCTAAGCTTATTTGCTTTCATTTTTTTTTACTCATTGTTGCAAAATATTTAGATTTATTTTCACTTCAGCAAATGTAATTCGCAAATTCATACTAACGACCTTCAACTTGCAACCAGCAGACTACCTTCGCGTACATATTTGCATTAGACTCAAACGGGAAGTCGCGTTCTTATGTTTTAGCTTTGTACCAACATTTTTATACTAACGACGCAAATTTAAGCTCTAACGACGCAACTTCAAAGCCATGCGACGCAAACTGAAATAAAAACGACGCAACATCGAAATCACAGAAAAAAGACGCAATTTTGAAACGACGCAAAACGGGGTATTAGTGTACTTCTTACTGGCTAGTATGCTTTAAATAATTAAATATTAACGGCCTAAGTTATAAAAAATAAAGGTTTATGAAACGGATTTTATTTTTTATAACTTAGGCCGTAAGTATCTAGTATTTGTGATTTAGTGATTTTAAGACACTTAGGCCTAGTTTTTGAGATGTGGATTAAGTTTAAGCTCAGTTTAACGTACTCTTAAACTCGGATTTTTCCAGCGAAATATGATTTTTTTTATTTCATTAAAGACCATAATTTTAGGCAAAACTAAGCTGTTCCGCCAAAATGTTGTATACAAACTTGGTAATGGCGGAACAAATCTGTTTTCAGATTAACTAAACTTAGTTTAACTGAGATCTCAAAAATCCAGACTTAAAAGGTTATTTTTGATCGGAAAAATCAATATAGGTATAAAAATTTTCAAATTCAGAGGTCAATCGGCGTATAGGTTTAATATTTCTATAATTAGACAGAAAGTGTTGAAGTCTTAGGGTAATATAATTTTTGGAGGAGTGAATATATACTTAAAACTCAACATTAGAAGTAGGAATTCTAAAGCAATTTCACCATTTAACAAATTCAGCATGGAGGAGAAATTCAATTTACTATATTTAATAACACTTATTTACAGCGTTATTACCCTTCTCAGCAGTGGTGAATAAACATATCTAAGGTTGCCATTCCATGTGAATCTTTTTTAATATTCATCTAAGACCACATAAAGTATAGACATATGTATGTAACTCCATTAAGGCATGCCCGTCTGTTAAAATTACGCCTACATCCGAACAACTCAACAGAAAAGAACAATTTGCGTTTCAAATTGTTTTTAGTTCTCCTAAGCAGTTTGGGATTAAAATCCAACAGAAGCTGTTTAGTAGGAAAAAGGTTATGCACACAAATGTGAAACAACCTCCCTTGAAAATTTACAAAAATCTACATAAATTGGTGGCGATTGCACCGGAATTTATATATCACCAAATTTCAAGAAGATCGATCCATAATTTACGTTAGGTCCCATATAAAGACCATTCCCGGAAAGAGTTAAATAAGCCTAACCCGCGACAAATATTGCTAGTGTGGTGAAATTTGGTTGGATAAAACGTCTAAAGACACAAGTCCAAAAAAGATTTCCTCGAAATCACACCACTAAATACATTTCGTAAAGATCAAGTCATAAGTCGGAAAACACTTTACCACGCCTTAAGCCGTATGTGTGGTGGTTGCCCGCATATATGGGGGCGGTTGGTAAAAGTATTGCTTGTCATCCAGTGGTTAAAAGCCACAATGAGATGAGGCTGTATAAAAGGCGCTGATGTACATTTTTTCACAACTACATCGGTTTAACTGACTAACACTAATTTGACGAATTGACGATTTGCTAATGTAGAGCTACATCTTGCAGGTTTGGTAAATCTTGAATTAAAATACGACAACAAATTGCATACATTTTAAATTTAAGTTATGTAGATAGCGTAAACATAGTCATCGTCCAGACTTGCAATTCGTGTTGCCGCAATTTTTTTAAATTCTTTGAAATTGCATTAGTGTTCATATTATGAAATTCTAGTTTTGCAATTTTGGTTTTTCTTCTTGTCTTTCCTGTTCTCCTTTTTATATTTTATTTATAAATACAAATACACCTACAGCCAACTTGAGTTAAAAAGTGTGAGAATCACAAAACTAAACGGAATTGCAGAGTATATAAAACTGAGTACCCCTCCCCAATCTTCTCACCCCTCTCACCTATAAACTCAAAAATTGCAGAAATCTGGACATAGCAAATTACCAGCACATTCGGTTCAGTAGGAAAGGAGTTATGAACGCAAATCTTAAAGACTTTATATTTTTACAATCAACATGATGAGGACATTTCAAATTTTCCCTGAATATTCTATTTTTCTTTTTTTAACAAGACAGGTAAGATGTTTCTTAACATAACAATTATCCATTTTCATACGAAATTTCCTTTTGGGTATAACTATTTTTAGTCAAAATCTATTATAATTTTTAAAAAAATTCAAGTAAAATTAATAAAATTATTCGTCCAAATTTTTAAAATAATGGTAAAAAAAGATAAAACCATTTTCTAAAAATGATAAATAAAATGCCAAGTGCTAATGAAAATTTTGCAGCTTAATAAAAGTTTGGTCCACTGGTCCAGACCAGTGATGCCGTTAGGATACGAAAGATAAATTTTTCGTATCTTTTGATAACTTCATGTATCATGTATAATCCTGATATTTTTCGTATCTTTTGAATCTGTACGCAAAATGTACAGAAATAAAAAATTAAACTTTCCGTATCTGACAAAGTTTTTTAAAGTTATCATTTCGTTTTTAATATGAAAAAAAAAAACAGTGAACTAAATAAGATTCGTACAGACGGTGGTCAGATCTTACAATATTGGTAAACAGCGTTGGTTAAATTGCATTAAAATTGAATAAAAATGCCTTGCTACTGTGTGAACATTGTAAGCTCATTTGTATTTGGCAGACGTGTAAAATTATTGCATCTGACAATGGCACCATCGTCAGGAAAATTTTTCTATTGGCAACGCCTTGTCTGTAGGTACCGTCCAAGGCGAAATCATTTACCAGGTGGCGTTGAAAGCACAGCTGTGATACTTTTTTTTCTTACTTAGAGAGAGAAATGTCAGAAGTTACTTGTGTTTTTGACATATCGATCAACGAAAGCAACAAAAAAATACATTGCTCTGTTTTTGGTGTTGTTACTTGTTGTAGTATCGACACCACCGTATACATGAATTCGCCTTGGTACCGTCTGTACGAAGCTATACACAAATAAAATGTATTTTGATGTTAGGTTTTTTTAGTTCTTCTATCGTCTGCTTATTCTTGTAAATGTGTGTTAAGATGAAATTTTAGAAGAAAAATTTATGTGAACTTTTTTAAAATAATCGCCTAGTATTAATGCCTTAGCTCGTATATTATTTTTTACAAAAGTGAATTTGTTTTGATAACATCCAAAGATAGTTACATATAATTAATTTTAATGTTTGCTTAGTGTATTTTTAAAAATTACATAGCTAATTTTTATGACTTAAATAAATATAAAAATATCATTTTGCTTGCAATATTCCTTAAATAAGAAATAAAAATGTTATGTTAATAAATGTTAAACGTTAAAAATGGATTTTAAATTTTCAAAATGTATCTTTTTGGGAAAAAGTGTATCTTTTTGGAAACTAAAATGTATCTTTCTCGAAATCTCACTGACAACACTGGTCCAGACAGATAAAGACTTTTATAGTCTTATTCTAAAAAAAGAGTTTTTTAAAGTTATCATTTCGTTTTTAATATGAAAAAAAAAAAACAGTGAACTAAATAAGATTCGTACAGACGGTGGTCAGATCTTACAATATTGGTAAACAGCGTTGGTTAAATTGCATTAAAATTGAATAAAAATGCCTTGCTACTGTGTGAACATTGTAAGCTCATTTGTATTTGGCAGACGTGTAAAATTAATGCATCTGACAATGGCACCATCGTCAGGAAAATTTTTCTATTGGCAACGCCTGGTCAGATCATACAATATTGTATGATCTGACCACCGTCTGTACGAAGCTATACAAAAATAAAATGTATTTTGATGTTATGTTTTTTTAGTTCTTCCATCGTCTTCTTATTCTTGTAAATGTGTGTTAAGATGAAATTTTAGAAGAAAAATTTATGTGAACTTTTTTAAAATAATCGCCTAGTATTAATGCCTTAGCTCGTATATTATTTTTTACAAAAGTGAATTTGTTTTGATAACATCCAAAGATAGTTACATATAATTAATTTTAATGTTTGCTTAGTCCCAATTTACACTAGGGACATTTCTTGCCGGACAGACGAAGTTTGATGGCGAGGGGTCGAAAAGGTAGAGTGTGTAGTACATGACTATCTGTACTGGACATTTTTTCATTTCTCTTTCTTACTTTTCGTAGCTTACATCTTGTTGCTTTATATTATTTTTCTCAATTTGTCGTCAGTTTGGCTTGTATTGTGTTATGTTTGTGGTGTTGTTAACTTGCCTTGTGCTTTCTAAATAAATAAACTAATAAATTAAAGTAAAAACAAAAAATTAATTAATAAAAATACATTTTTGTGGTAAATGAATATAATACTCGGGTTTTTATTTTATAAAAATGTTTGGCAATTTAAATTTGCAAAATAACACCACAGACTATTATAATAAACACTACAAGAAAAAGCCGCCAAACTTTACGAATGAAGAAAAGAAAGAAACAAGTATAAAATTTCTGTCTGACTTCTAATGTTTCATATGTAAACGCTACAGGTAAGATTAAAAGAGAATTCAAAAAATGTCCGGCAAGAAATGTCCCTAGTGTAAATTGGGACTTAGTGTATTTTTAAAAATTACATAGCTAATTTTTATGACTTTTTATGAATATGGGGGCTATTCTAAAAAAAGTTTTTTAACCATACTATTTCTTAACAAACGTCTGTGTTTTACATTTGTCAAATGAAATGAAATTGAAAATTCCGCTCAGTTTGCATTCTTAAAATCGTTAAAGTGAAAAGAAAAGTAAAATTTCATTTCCAGTTGGTTTAAGAGGATTTTATGTGTTCTACAAATCATTTTCACTAAAAAAAACGAATTTCAAATCGAAAGCAAACAGCCGCGCGAAAGAAAATACTTTTTGGTAAAATATTATTTTTTCTAGCTTTTTTTTTATATATTTGTTGCAAAAATAATAAAATGTGAGTAAATTAATAAAATTTTATACGTAAATTTCTTTATGGTGAGTTTATTTCTGTTTTTAAGAGATAAGCACAAAAATTCGAAACAAGAAGAAGCGTAGCTAAGGTTCATGAAAAAAACCTTGGATTAGCTAACGGATTTTGTAAGGGTGATAGGACGGTGTATGATCAGCTATGAGAGGTCGTAGCAAGAGAACTAACTTCCATAGGTCCTTCAGAAAAATATCCTTCTGCTTGACAAAAGGTTTGGGCTGATTGAAAAGACTGCATTCGCAAAAAATTGTCCGAGAACAGAGCGGATACGTCAGCATCTGGTGTTAGTCCTAACAATAAGCAGTACATTTAATATAAAGATGATGCAGTTGCAAAGCTTTGCGGTCTTTATAGAGCTTACGAGGGTTAAAAGGTGTACGATCGTTCGACGTTTCTAGAAAAGATACAAATCAGCCCATTGAATTGGAAAACTTACATGCCAATAGTTTCGCAGTTACATTTTTAGATGAAACGTAAGATGAAGTTTAAGAGCCCAAATGAAAAGTAAGAAGTTTGGAAGCAATACAACATAATTTACATGATTTTACGAAGGCCAAAATTACAAAAAATTTAAATATGTTTAAATTTTTGCAAGGCGTCAGTAACACATTTAAATATATGTATGTTAAAAGAGCAAAAATAAATTTTAATTTCTTCAAGCAGTTGTTTAAAGCAAAATGAAATCATCATGAAAATAACGTTGCATTACTTTTCTAGAACACGGGGAAATTGTATATGTGGAATTAATAAGTTTTTTCACTTTAATTTTATAGTGGAATATAGAACGCAGGCGAAAGAGCTACGTTTTTCATGTGTTTTACGTTGTGTTTTTTTCGCTTGTATTTTGATCTAATGGTGGGTCATAGATTTAGCACTGCCTTTAGTTATAGTCATATCACTCTTATTAAACTGAATATGTATCTTTCTTAAAGATTTTTTACTTCTCTGGCAATTTTTTAAGAGCCATTTTAAATTATTTTTCAAATTTTCGAGTGTTTAATCCCCAAGTCTTTTTTTTTAACGCTAATAAAACTAATTATTTTATTTTTAATTTAATTGCTTATGTACTGATAGTATGCAAATATCACAGCTAAATTAATGCATCTTCATTTAGTTAATTCTACAATATTTTCACAAAATATTTTATGACAAGTAATTCAATTGCAACACCTTGTTGCAGTCTCAGCAGTATGTTCTTCAGACAAATTCAACAACTATCTTCAAGTGCCTCAAGAGGTATTTGCACTTTGGATAATTTCAAATAAACACATACTCACAAACATTAAGATACAGATATATGTACGTATGTGTAAAATTGTATGTATATGTATGTATATATCGTAGGACACTTGACTGACTTTGCTACAAATTGTTGTGGTTTGACCGAAGTAGTAACTCGGTGTAAGTTTTTGGCTGTAACTGTGTAAATGCAAGTACTTTCGTACGTATTTTGTAAACTCTCTCGTGTAGAAGGTGACATTAGTTAAACTTTAATATCAATTTACTTGATTATAATACAACAACGATGTGTAAAATAGTATGTAATTATCAAATGACATTCTGAAATGTAAATATGTTAATATGTCCATGCAACTAGTACTCGAATTAACATACCAGACCACCACCATTGTTAAGTGTTAATATGTTTAAGATCTTAAATATGTAATATCATAATTATGACGGAAGTAAGTGTATTTAATAACTTAATGCATATTAAGATGAATTTATGAATGAAAATTTCTTAAGGTATATTTAGACCTAATAAATATTAAATATTTGGTGAAAAAATCTAAAAAAGCGGGACCAGTAAATTTATCAAACTTTAGCTTCTTTTTTAACAATTTCTATTGATTTACTAAACTTTATTTGTAAGAAGCTAAATATGCAATATAATTTGGAAACTGTTAAATGACGTTTGATTTAGCCAAACGTTTTGCAAAAACAAATACATTTTTTTATAAAACTAGTGGTTACGTGTAGGATGTCAAATATTAAATAGGTGTGAATATAGCTTTAGAATTACTAAAGGCAATCCACCTAGAGAAAAAATATGAATCGATATGTTTGCAGACAACTCACACCAGTATGGTTGCCAAGAATTTAAAAAATATATGAATCATACTTAAGTGTAACCCAACCATATTATGATCGAATTAGTCCCTTTCGTGTCTACAACACTAATGTTACGGTTGCTTGCAAGCATGCACATTTTTTGTCGTGACCATTGACAGCTACGTGCAAACAATAACGAAACCTTGTCGATTTTAAATTTATAGTGCTACGAATTTAGATTATAGTTTTATGGGTCGATTACGGATGGCAACTGGACTGAAGTTGAGTTGCCAGCAGTGAAATCAGGTAACGCCGCTCATGTAAACATATACGCATCCGTAATCGACCAATTAGTTTTAAGTAATCTTGTAAGTTATAATTAAACCTTCGCCTTACCAATACCTATTTCGGTTTTATTTCTTAATTAACTTCTTAAAATTGCTTCAGTTGAAAGAAAATTTTTACTCACTGAAAAAATTGTTTTCTTTAAAAAAAACTGAAAATTAAATTTAATGAACTTTAGCTTAATTTAAAAATATAAAAATTTGGATTAAAAAACATTAAGCAGTTCAACAAAATAACCAAAATAATAATTATTGTTAGCAGCTAAGGCACAAGCTCTATATTTACATTTGTCCTTCAAGTTGTGCTGAAAAAGGTCAACAAGAAAAAAAGAAAGACAAAAACATAAAAACTGAAAAATATACTTTGGACTTCAACAAGAATGGTTTAAAGATTGATGTTTGGCTATTGATTGCCAGCCGCCTTCAGTGGCAGTGAGGGTTAAATGGCCAAGACCTCTGAAGAGATAGTGTGGTTACTATTTAAACGCTTCAGAACAACCTGTCCGTAAACGTGGGTTCGAGCTCCACGGCAGTCAAGAATGAAAAATTATCAATAAATTTTAATTAATTTCATGTTGTAAAATTCATTCCTTCATGAAAATAATTTAATGAACTTCAGCCTAATTTAAAAATATGAACATTATAAAACAGTTCAACAAAATAGCCATAATACTAATTATTAATTAAATTTTCATCAGGCTTAAGACCATCAAATTTAATTTTCATTAAATTATTTTTAATGAAGAAAGGAATTTACAACATGAAATTAATTAAAATTTATTTATATTTTTTCATTCTTGACTGAAGCTGAGATTGAACCCACGGTCAGGTTGATTTGAAATGTTTCGACAGTAACCACACTATCTCTTCAGAAATCTTTGCCGTTTAACACTCACCGCAATTGAAGACGGCTGGCGTCAATGGCGGTGAGTGGATTAAATAAAATTGGATTAAAAACCATAAGCAGTTCAATAAAATAACCACAATACAAATTCTCATTATTATTAATTTCCATAAAGTTTGTTAAGTTGAATACGTGAATGATTGATTTGCAAAATTTAGGCCCTAATCATGTAAAACGCAACGCCTAAGAATTATATTGAAAGCAAAAACAAAGTCATAAATATTTTGTAATTTTGTTGTTGCTTTTTACAAAAACTCAAAGGCATATTTTAAAGGGAACAAGCCGAAAGGCGCTTTAAAAAGTGAGAAACAAATTTTTTTCTTTACACAAAATAAAAGTTTTACTTCGTTTTGATTATGTGCATTATAACTCATTACTTAAAACAAGCCTGGATTTATTACTACCAAAAGTTTAAAATGAGACGTGCATATAATTAAGAACACGGTTAGTTTTGTTTTATAAACGGTTTTTATTCAATGTTTTTTTTTAATACCTTATATTTTTTAACGACATCCTTGCTGTCAATAACTGTCTTACATCTACTAGGAAGTGAGTATACTAATTTCTTACACGCCGTTCTTGGGACGGCTTTTTAACCCTTTTCAGGTTTCGATTACAAATCGTTGACGTTGCATATCTATACTGCGCTAACTTTGGTATTTTCGATTTGCTATAGATTCTCAATTGTGTTGAGATCAGGGCTCCATGATGGGCAATCCAATACAGTGACAGTATTATTTGAAAACCAATGGCTTAATTTTGTAGTCAGACAAGGTGTCCGTCCCTAAGTGTTTTCACGTAGCTGTATATGTCCTAAAATTTTTAAAGTTTAGCAAAAACTGTAGTTTTTCGTAATGTTAAATTGAAAATGATTGAATTGACGTTTTTTCTAAAAAGTAAATGATTACGATTGAAAGCAATTTTGCTAGACGAAATTCATTGACAAATAGGAGAAAAAATTGAGTTAAACCCAATCAAAAATTGAAAATACATTTTTTTGACTTAAGACCTTTTTGCCAAACTTTTGCCAAAAGAATTAACTGCTCGTTCGCCGATATCGAACGTTAACGTTCGCATAGTAAATAACATTTAAAACAAAAACTAAATTTCAAAAATTGTTTTTTTTTAAATGTAATTTTCTATGCGAACTTTAACGTTCGATATCGACGAATGGGCAGTAACAAACGATATTTTTCGCTTTCATAATTTTTTTTAGCAACATGTTATGGTTGGGTTGCACAAGCAATAATACAATTATTTATGGTAAATATGGCTACAACAATCATAATATGACTGAAGAAAAATCATAGTATGTAGTTCAGTTATTCGTAACCATAACGAAACAAATATTTCTTTCGTTGGAAGGATCTTTTCAAAACTTTGATTAATTTATTGGATATTTCTTATTTTAGAAAATAGCAATAAGTACTTAAATCATAAATTAATTTTCATGTAGTCCCGCGAGGGCCAATGTCTCGACTCTCTTAGGGCGGATATGTTTGCTATAAAATAACTGATTCTGTTCAAAAGGATTTGGATGAGTTGCCAGTTTTTGTATATATTTGGAGCAGGAAATTGTTTTTTCGTCTCGAGCAAATTGAATATTAATTTCCCTGTGAATATTCGCGTTACGAATAAACCACGGATCACTATCAATTATTCGCAATATTTTATTTTGTCGTCTTTGTAATTTCACTATATTAGAAGCAGCAACTGTTCCCCATAGTTCAATTCCATATCTCCATATTGGCTTAATAACAGCTTTTTAGAGTTGAACCTTGTAGTAAAGATTTAGAGCAGAATGGAGGCAAATGAGCCATTGTAACTGTGATATTTTAAGTTGTGTGAGGAGATGGGCTAGGTGTATACCAAGATATTGTTTATGATTTTGCTTGGGGATATCGATGTTATTTATGTTCAAGTTGGGACAGTTTCCCTTTCTTGAGGTGAAAGTAGCATGCGCGAACTTTGTTGCATTTACTGTAACTATCCATTTGTAAGGGCAGTTAAGGGCGAGTTAATTAATATGAGCTTGCAAACAACAAGAAGTAATTACTGGATTTTATGTACGCTTATAAGCGCCGAATCGTCAGCAAAAGTTAAAGTGTGGATGATTATTCGTGGGCATATCTGAAGTAACTACATGAGAGGACTAAGTGGAACTCCAGGTGTGATTTTTCTTGAGTTTGAGATGTGATCTATACACTTAACTACAAATGAACGATCCAATAAATAACTTCGCAGGTTATTTTAGGGTAAAAATTGGGGTAACTATTTTATATAAAAAGTATATGAAGAGCAGGCGCGGTCCAGGGGAAAGATACGAGGATAATTACCTCCCCACCCCCAAAATGATAAAAATAAATTGTCTATATTTCGCTTATAAGCAAATTGCCAATAATAAAATTTTTTTTAAACAACAACTTTTTGCAAATCCAAATATGTGTGTGCCATCTATATGCGAAGAGCTTGAAAGTGCGTGAGGCTGAAGTCTATGTTGGAAATACAGTCGAACTTCCCTATAATGAATCCGCATAGGACCATAAGCCTTTTGCGTTTAGTGATTACTCGCTTTTCTTCTAAATCTTAAGAATTACTTATTTGATAAAGTGCTTTTAAATAAACTGCTTTTCTATACAAGTTTTTTTTTTTTGTTACTTTTTTAACTTTAAATAGTAACATTTTCTTCGAAAAGAACTGCTTCTTCGACATTTTCGAATATGGATGACTGCTGTCAGTATTATTCTTACGGGACCACGGTTTTCCTATTTTCTTCTTATGGAGATCCTCTAGTTATATTTTACTTATACACAGTCTTGTTAGTATGTGTAAGAGAAATTCATTATAAGCAGATCAAAATACACTAAAATTACAAGCTGTGTTTTTTAAAACATTTTTTAATACGGAAAGCTTTATTGTAAAGAAGTTCACTATAGGGAAGTTCGACTGCATGTACATTTTTTTATAGAAAACAACACATAAGACCAGTTTATCAATTCTTGCGGCTGAATTTTATTTTTTTTGCAAAATTTCTTTTAAATAAATTTTGCAAAAAAAACTTTAAAGTTCATTATTAATTTGTTTCCATAAATTTTCTGAAATTTACTTTTAAAATTCTTATCCCCGTTTTTACAACTTATGGATAGCTAAATGTAGGATTTTATCCGCGTATTAACAAAAAGCATGTCAAAAGCATACGAAAATTAAAAGAGACTTAAAGGTGACCATAAGTACTTACCCTGCAAACAATTTCGATCGAAAAATAATCTAAATAGTTTCCCCATTTAGCAAAAACCTATCGCTTTTGCTATTCAATTCTTATTGATGTAGTTACATCGTTCGGGAAGAAGTGTCCCACTATGGTAATATTTACTTTAAGAATCCACTTAGTGTCTATATTATATGACGAATTAGAGCGCTCTGGAAGTTTAATATCAATTAAATTTAGTAGTACCTTTGTTGGCTCCAAAAAGTAATCTTTTGAAGTTACATTTTTTCTATTGTTCTTTATAATAAAAAAGGGGGTAATTTTACTGTTTATCTTTGTTTGATTTTGTAAGGGAAATCTAAGTAAACAAATATTAAAAAATCTACAGTACATTTAATCAAAATAGCTAATAATGTTTTAAAGTTAAAAACCAAATGAGGACAAATTTTGTTAAAGGAAATTACACAAAATCACAAATTTGTTCAAACACTAACTTTGTAAACTTTCATCATATTATAACTAGCATATCTTTTTATTGCAAATTTTTATTTACAAACTTTCTTCACTCAAAGTTATTGTTGATCTTCACTAGAAAAATTTAACAAAAACACTAATTTTCACACTAAAATTTTTGAAGTCATTAAATAAACAGACAGTTTAAAAAAATCACTAATATCCTTTAAAATAGATAATTATCAAATTATTATTTTTAATTTCATTTTCATTTGCTCTAAAAAAAATATGCATGAGAAATTATTAAAACTTTAACCAATCTAACCGAAAAATAAGTTTGGGCAGTTTTGTGCACTCATTTATATGTGAACATTTTTTTTCGGTATCATTTGGATTCCGCGGAGTCCCAATTTTAAGTACAATACTATAACTATTTCTATCTCAAATATTAAAAATTTCACTCTATTTTACATAATTTTATATATTAATATTATTTTACACGCACGTGGCACCGATCACATGGCAACTTAAATACAAACTGTGCTCTTTTACGTATTTTGCTTTTGTAATATTCATTATTAAACAGCAAATCGTTGCGAAGAAGTCAATATAATATGTGAAATATTCAATTGTGCCATTGTTGCAGTTGTATAACTGTTACAATTATCTAAACAACTCACTAAAGTGACGAAAAAGTATAATTTAAGAACTCATAATGCGATTCTACCGTATTTTGTTGTTGTTTAATTCCGAAAAATCTACTGTTTAACTACCAAATGTGACGAAGTAGTTAAAATTCGTAGACAATCGAAAAACACTCTACCAATTGCTTGGAGGGTACATAAACTTAAGATCCATGTTGCATATGTGTGCAATATATTGCTCTCTTGCGAGTACTTTATATAAAGAAGTACTAAGAATTACAGCCTTGTATTTGTTTTGTTTTTATCTTTTATTTAATTTGCCAGCAACGTTATAAAAAGAAAAAAATTGGTGATTGTTGTACATACGAGCGAGTGCTTATTAATAAAAAATAGATACAAAATTAAAATATGTAAAATTCCTCTTTTTCTATATTCCTGTTTTTCTTTATCCATTTCAATTTATTTTATTTTTTGTAACAAAGCGCAAACAGCGGATTCCGTACGGAATGTGCGTTCAGTTTGGCCATTTGCTTAAGCAAATGTCATTTGACGAAACTTAACGAAAATTTTCATTAAGTACATTATAGTTGGCCACATATGTTATATATGTATTCACACAGTTGCTTAATGTATATTATGGTTCGGCCTTAAAACTTTGCTTTAACCTACCAAGTAGGATGAAATGTCCTTAACCTTATCGCTCATTTTAGGTTAAAACCTTTTACTCTGTTCGAACTTGCGAAAAATGTTGAGCAGCAATGATTATTTCTTACGAAAAGTTTGATATTTATCAATATTATCTATCTCGCGATTTTTTCAAAACTTTAATGTTTTTATTAGTTGCAAGTATACAACATTGTTTTGGCAAGGTAAACAAAAATCATGTTTTTTTTAATTGCCATTAAAATATTATTAAGAGCCAGTTTACATGGAGGGGCATGTCGCTGCGACACTGCCTGCGTTTTCTTTTGGTGTCCCTTCTTAAATCTGCTTGCGTTTACATGAAGGGATTTTGTTGCAGCAACAAAGCGACTTTTTTAACGCACCGGCCATACATAACATGGCAAGAATACAAGAGAACGAAAGATGTAAAAGAGAAATGTCATAATTGTCGCATCAATTCGCATTACGTGCGACACTTATTACCCCGTACTCTCCACCACAGCCCTCACCATAAAACTCGTGTCGCATGGGGCATGTCGCAGGGGCATGTCCCTTCATGTAAACAGGCTCTAAGGGCTCTGGAGACTTTCAAATAAACCCGTCAATCAGTGCATATGTGTTAGTGTCGTTTATTTGAGGCTTTTTTGGAGACGTACAAATAAACCCGTCAATCAACATTTGTAATTTTGATTTTATAGGGTTCGTTTCAAATAATGTCAAAAAAACGAAAAACCAAATAAGTATTTATATTTTTTTTTCTTCCGTACATGACAACATACACAAAGCAAATAAATTTTTTTTGTCAATCACAACTGGAGACTATCAAATAATCAGCCATCAAATAAAAAAATCAAAACTTTTTGATTTTCATCAAGCATTGCCGACAACGCGTATGTGTACCCGAAAAAGAACGACTGCACGCACACAACTATGTGATTGATGTATTTATTTGATAGTCTCCCGGGCGTTTTATACAATATTATTTTTATAATTTCCCAAATCAAAAAACAAAAATTAAATTTTATTATTAATTTTAGTATTTTTCTATATTTTTCTTTGTGAAACGCTTGTTTTAAAAACCACTTTACAAATGCAAAATAAAAAATGATAAGCTGTTGCTTAAAATTCCGTGCGACGTCATATGAACTGCACTTGTTTCGCACGGAAAATAAAAATGTTGCTAGAAACATTTCGAATGTTTTTCGTGATATAGATAAAGTACAACTCTATCAAAATTTTTTCGTTTGTATTTCACAGAAATTTTTTTTTATATTGAGTTTGACAACATTTCGCACGAAATACTGAACAGAGTACCAGGCTTAAGGTAAAGTTAATGTAATGGAACACTTTTTTATACGGCCGACAAAATCCTACCTTAAGCTATCGGTAAAACCTGATACTCTGTTCAACATTTCACGTGAAATGCTGTCAAAACTCATATGAAAAGAACTTGTACGCAATATCTATGAAAAAATTTTGATAGAGAAGTATTCTGTTCTTTTTGTGAAAAAGTTGCGAATGCTCTATATTTCATACGGAATTTTGAAAGCTGTAAATAAAGTTTTTAATAAATTTTTCACAAAATTTATCAGCAACCAGCAATGTATTTTGAAAATTACTTTCTATTTTATTTAATTTTTTATTTAAAAAAACACTTTTAAGTCAAATTCATGTAGATTTTGTTTATATACGCAAAACAATGTCGCATACTTTGAAAATTTCAAATTGTGCAAACTCTCGAGATAGGAAACATCTTTCAAAGTATGCGACATTGTTTTGCATATGTAAACAAAACCCACATGTATTTTACTAAAAAGTATTTTTTAAATAAGAAATTAAGTAAAAATAAAATTAAATATTGATAAAATCCCTTCACCGGTTATGTAATTTATGTTTTGCAGTTCTCATTTAAATATTAAACTTTTTTCATTTGCTTAAAATTCCACGTGAAATAAGTACAGCTTATATTATTTCGCAGTTGTAAAAAAAATGTTGCTAGAAACATTTCGCAACTTTTTCACAAATTAAACAGAGTACAACTCTATCAACATTTTTTCATAGAAATTCCGCACAAGTTTTTTTCATATGAGTTTTGACAGCATTTCACGTGAAATGCTGAACAGAGTACTAGGCTTTAAGTTGTGAAAACATGCCTTATGCTATCAAATATATTATTTATTAAAACTTTTAACGAATTTAATTTAAAAAATAAAAGGGAAAGTGAAAACTAAAGAAAACAGTTTTGTCTGTCCAAAAAATAAAATTAAGAAAATAAGGTAGGTATGTGATAGAAATCGATTTCTAAAACAAAACAGTATCAGTATCTTTAAAAATGTACTTCTAATACATTTTTCTTTTATTTTCTGACTTTAGTCGTTTAAATTTTATGTTAAATTGGTAAAGGCTAGTTTACACGGTAATACAATGTATTACGACATGTCGAGAAATGATGTAGAATTAGATAAATCTTATCATGTAAAAGCAAAATGCATTGAGTAAGAGAGAATATGGATACAAAATTTGACAAGAGGTCGGTAAATGTTCATTTTCTAAACCATTTTAGAAACTTATGTAGTCTCATCACACCGCATTTTAACAGAATATATTGAAGGTGGGAACATTTTAATAAAATTGCAAAAACAACAAAAATTAACTCAGGAAATTTTCATGTTGTTTTTGTAAAAATTTTAAAATTGCAGCCATCTGGTGTTTCGTTATTAACTTGGCTGTTTAATATCTTCGCTGTTATTTTACTTTACCATCCGTGTAAACATGAAAATACTTACAACAGATTTTTTTATTTTAAACACGGAGAGAATTTTATAACATTTTGATTCTACAAAGTCGTAAGACATTGTATTACCGTGTAAACTAGCCTTAAGGGGGTCCATACCATAACGCAACAATTATACTATAACAATATATAATAGTACTCGAAAAATCATAAATAATTGGATTTATCTGCCAGATAGTTTTCAAATTATGTAGAAGAAAAATTTTTAATTTATCTGTTTTCAAAGTAATAAACTTGTTTTGATATGAACCCAATGGAAATGTTAAATTTTAAAATGAGCTACATTCACAATTATGACTTTTTTATTTTAACAATATTGTAATTTTACAATTTAGTTGTGAATTTATTAAGTTTGATATATATAATTGGGTGATTCACAAGGTAGTCATAAAGTTAAGTCATATGTCTTATAACAATTATAAGAAATACGAGTATATATGACTGCTGTAGGCAACCGCTTATAATTTAGATTTCTTCTGTACAGTTATGAAGAATCAATGAACACAGCATAAACATTTTAATATTTTTGAAACGCAACAATATTTTTTTAAACAATTGCAAAATGTTATTTAGGACATTATGGCGATATGACTTGATAGCATACCTTGTGAATCACCCAAATATGTATGTATATAAATACTTATTTTTTTGATATCCCTCACTTCTCATTCCGAAGTAATTTATTGCAAAGATGTGGAATTGTTTAATTTTGATCAGAACCATTATATTTGTTATTGAATAAGAATATAATTATTGAAAATTGGTAAGTTTTTTAACAATGGCTATAAATATTTAATGATGAAACTGAAATTGATTTTAAAATCGCTTTAAATGTATCACCCCTTTGAAAAACGATCATATGGAAATCTGTCGATGTTCATCACATATTTAAATAACAATTATTTCTTAATCCAAATTTAGATATTATTAATTAGGCTTCATTGAATTTAATTTTTATTAAATTATTTTTATGTAGACAGGAATTTTACAAAATGAAATTAGTTAAAATTTTATTGATAATTTTTCATTCTTGACTGAGCTGAGTTTTGAACCCAGGCTTTCACGGGCAGGTTGCCCAGACTAGTTTCGATTGTAACCACACAATCTCTTCAGTGGGGTTTGCCGTCTTTACTTACTCGGCTATTGAAACCGGATGACGTCAATAGTCAAACATCAATCTTTAAACCAAATGGTATTTCACCTTGGTAGATCGAAATTTGCTTTTTGAATGAATGATTTTCTATTTTAATTGATTTACACTTAAGCCTAATTAAAAATATCTAAATTTGGATAAAAAAAACCATTAACAGTTCAATAAAATAACCACAATACTAATTATGGTTAACAGCTATGGCACGAGCTATGTTTACATTTGTCCTTCAAGTTGTGCTGAAAAAGGTCAACAAGAAAAAAGAAAAACAAAAACATGAAAAACAAAAATGTACTTTGGATTTCAGGAAGAATTCTTGACAAAAAGTACGAAATACAGAAGTTAGGAAGAACATGTAAATCAATTAAAATAGATAATCATTAATTCAAAAACAAAATTTCGATCTACCAAGGTGAAATGCCATTTGATTTAAAGATTGATGATTTTAAGCTATGTTCACATTATGTGTATTTGCCATGTGGAATGTCACTTTTCTGCACACGTGTAATTTCATGTGTATGTCAAAATTTGAGTAATACATAAGGTTTATAATTTTCATGTTGAAATGTTGGTATGTAAAGTACATTTGACATAACCTATCAAGAAAACCAATCTTAAAACAGCTGAGTGGTTATATATACAAAAATTAATATTTATTTGTGTTTTTTTATTATTTATATATTACGAGTATTATTTATATTTGATAAAATTTCAATTAATTTTTGCCGCCACAAACGATTTTGTTTATACGAACCAGCTGATGTCAGATGCTTTGTCACTTGAAAATAGAACTCGTTCTAAATAAAAAATGTCATATGAACTGTACACAGAGAAATAACACATGATATTGTGTGGAGGTGTTCTGACGATATGTTCAAATTTAACATGTGAAAAAGTGACAAACCACATGACAAATACACTTAAAGTGATCATTGCGTTATCTGTATAACCAACGTGTTGCTCCAAGTTCACCATCTACATTTAATTTTAATTCTACAGCCAAGGCTGATTGTCTTTAAAAATAATGTAACTGTAACTGTTAAATTATTGTATTCGTTTGTGCGGATGTGCTGACCCTGCAGATAATATTGGACTACGTGGTCCATTGTGGCTTAAATGGACTACTTACAACATGGTCCAATGTACTGTAGTATGGACCATATTAGACAAATTTACATGCAGTTCTGCCAACAACTGCTATAGTTTACAGTATTACACATTGGTAGCCCTAATGTTGTCCATTATTAATTGTTTATTTAAAAGTGAAACAGGAAAGTTTTTTATGATTTGTGAAAAAAATAATAATAATAGCAATAATGGATTACAGTGCACGCCATAAAAGGCGATTAGTAAAAAAGTAGTGACATGGAGTACTTTTGAAACTAACCCACTTGAGTACTCCATGGAGTAGTTTGGGGACTACTTCGGTGGGTTATATGGTCCACTCCTAGGACATCGTAATGTTAAATAGACCACCTTTTTACCATATAATTGGAGTAGTTTTGGAGTACTCCTACTCCTTTATGAACTACTCTTTACACGCATGTATGGACTAGTCTCGATATCTGCAGGGGAATTCCTAGAAATCTAGACCCATCCATGGTGAAATTACTAGAAGGTGGCAGCACTACGGAATCTATTATTTTTTGCTTAATCCATGGTGAAATATTTATTATGTCAAAATTATTTGTTTATTCTTAGTAGATGTCAAAATATTGATTGATCATATAAACTTCTTTCCGTAATAGACTTTTTGTGTGTATAAATCATCGAGTTAAATATGTTCGTATTTTGATTAAATTCGCCCCCAAAAATTTTTTTTGGCATACAGTACTTTTCGATTATAGTCACTACCGTTTTTAGTCACGTTAGCGAGATATGTTGTCTATTTTAAATGTTTAATCTGCCGCTATAAGTAAATTTAATAAAAAGTATTTAAGTTTGTTCCATTTACCGATATAAGCACATTTGCCCTATATATCATCTATCAGCGGCCATTAAGATCAAAAGTAGAGCAAATTATTGTCTTTATAGTCACATTAGCAAAATTACTAAGATCTTTTTAATTTTTAAAACCACAATCCATCTAAAGAACTAAGAATTAAATCGCTTAATTTTTGTCATCAACTCTCTACTCGTAAAAAATGACCCCCATATTCATAAAAAATATTTTAGATTAATAGCAGGTTTATGAAATGAATTTTCTATGAAAAGTTGTTTAATAAGCCTTTTATTAATCAAAAATATTCTTTAGGAATATGGGGGTAAGTTTTTTCCGATGGTTTCAGCTATGAAATATCTATTTATTATTTTTACTATTTTTTTATACAGTATGCAATTGTGTTGCAAAACCATAACCCTGTTGTCGGTGTAATTTATATGCATTTTTTATTTTCTTGTATTCATATATCTTTATTATATTCCAATTCGGTTGTATGCCTTAAAGTCGCATATACATATGTGAATTAAATGAGCAAAAATGCGTACATATAACATTCACCTTGCGTCGGAAGTCATGTTCCCCTATTAAAATCAATAATCAATTAGTGCCCCAACAATCGCATGTAAAATATCTCGGAATTCATCTAGATCGTTTAACATGGAAATGCCATATAGAAGCAAAACTAACACAAATGAAACTAAAAGCAATTCAACTTAATTGGCTTATTGGAAGAAACTCTGTTCTTAGTCTCGATTGTAAACTTCTACTTTACAACTCTATCTTAAAACCAATTTGGTGCTACGGTATTCAGTTATGGGGCACTGCCTCGGCTTCTAATATCGAAAAAATTCAAAGGCGACAAAATAAACTTCTTCGAATAATCACAGCCGCTCCCTGGTATGTTAAAAACTCAAATATTCACAAGGATCTCAATGTGCCGTTAGTAAAAACTATTATTACGAACTATGCAGTAAAATATTTAAAAAGACTTGAGTCGCACCCAAATCCACTAGCTCGAAATATTTTAAATTACAGCGGCCACTCTAGATTAAGGAGAAGAGATACAGCAGGACTCATCAGACAAGAAGAGCGCTAAACATCTACATATGTGAAAAGAAACCGTGAAGAGAAAAATTTTCGTCTAGCATTGGCAGGACAAAAATAAAGTATTAGTATAAGATTTGATTAATTACACAGTACAACATTTTTCAGTTAATTGATTGCCAACTCAATTCTGTGAACTGTATGTGAAATTAGACCCAAAAAGAAGAATTTCTGCATCATTCGTTTTGTCTTCTTACCTGCGATTTGAAGTTAGTATCGATTTGAAGTTAGTACTATCGTATAGGGGAATTTATCACGTTTTAGGCCCTGTTGTTTGACATAGCTCGACATCCCCTAGCCCAATTTAGTTGAAATAAATTTTAAAAAATTAAGAATTACAATTCCCTTAATCTGTTCATATATTGTTTTCCTATACAAGTAACACTTTCGAAGTTAAAAATGAATGTATGAAGGGAAAAAATTATTTTTTGCCTAAAAATTTAAATTTTTTTTTTTAAAAATACATAAAAAATGCAAAATGGAAAAAAGTTTCAAGTCTAGTTATTTTTTCGCAGGGTCACATAACCTATGAGCAAAATGAGACAAAGATCATAAAAATCGATGCACGCGTTTCGCTTTTATTCGCAATTGAGTAAATGTATGAATTTCAAAAATTTGCTCGAGATATGCACAACATTATTTGGAGAAAACATTGCCACCTTTTTCATGATTCTGAGAATTAAAAAAAAAGGAATAAACAAAAGGTTATTTGATTTTTATGATTGCGGTAATAAATGTACGTGGACAATTAAACGGAAAGTGGACCTTTTTATTATTTGGGTTTTTCCGGTAGCTACCTATATGATTTTTTTTACAGAAATTGCACCCACATTTAAGGGTGGTCATTATTTGGAAATTTTTGCACAGTTTGAAACGTACAAGTGCTGAATCAGGTATATAGCCAGCCGCCCTTAAAATATGCGCCCATTTATAAGTACCTGGCAGTAAAATATTCAAAAATACGTAGTATTTATAGGTGTGCATTGATCGATTTTTGGCATTCAGCCAGTGCCGACGAACGCGAACAGTAAAAGTGATTTTTCTCCAGTTTTTTAAAAGTGAATAACAACAAAACATAAAATATATCAATATGGAAAACAACAAGTGCCCATATTTGGATGAATATTGTTACGTTTGTGGTCATATCGTCCGAAAAATACAGATCGAAAAAATTTGTTTACTAAGCAATTCAAAACCGCGTATTGTAATTATTTCGATGAAGCAGATTTAAGTGGTGCAAATTTTACGCCGAACACAGTGTGCAACAGTTGTTATACTACCCTTCTAAAATGGATTCACGGAAAAAGTAGAAAGTTATCTTTTATGAAGCCAGTAATTTGGGTGGAAGACACAACTGGACATGATGAATCCAGGTGCTATGCATGCATAAATTTTCGTCCTGGATTAAACAGACAACAATTGAAAACAAAAGTATACACTGCTGCATTTACTGCCACACTTCCAGTGCAACGCCCTGCTGATACCGATGCACCTAAACCTCCGAGTGCGGATACTGTGTCCCTGCTAGCCGAAACCGTTTTCACCAATCCGACCGATTTGGATGATGCTGATTGGATACCCGATATTGAAAATAGTGCACCACAACCGCTACCACAAATCGAAATGGATTACATTGTGGCCAAGCTGGGACTATCACAACACGACTCCGAATGGCTGACATCATTTTTGAAGAGAAGAAAACTCACACAGCAAAATGTCAGCGCAACATCATACCGACAACGCCAAGCTGATTTTCAGAAATTTTATTCCGTTGACGAAGCAAATACGTTCACGTTCTGCCATGATATCCCAGGTTTAGTGAAAAAATTGGGAATGGATTATATCGCTGGCGACTGGCGTTTATTCATCGATGGTTCAGTTACTAGTTTGAAGGCTGTGCTGCTGCACAAAAAAAATAAAAAACCATGCATTCCATTGGGATTCAGCACAACTATGAAGGAAACGTATGAAGCATTGGGCGAAATTTTGAAGAAAATCAAATACGATGAACACAAATGGAACATTTGTTGCGATCTGAAGGTGGTCAACATACTACAAGGGATTATAGAAAAGGGCGGATATCCAAAATACTTCTGCTTCCTTTGTAATTGGGATTCACGATACAAAGGAAATCAATATCAATGTAAAGATTGGAAAGGAAGAACTCCCGAGCTCAACAAACAATTAAAATTACGCAATGAACCTATGATAAAGGACCTGGATGATATTTTGTTGCCACCGCTCCACATGAAACTGGGAATAGCTGGGAAATTCGTTGAAGTGGTGGTCAAAAAAGTTAACGGCGCCTTTGACTGTTTGAAATCCATCTTTCCGAAACTCAGTGATGAGAAAATTAAAAACGGTACGTATCGTACTCTGTATTTCAATATTGTAATATCTAAATTTGTTAATTTCTATACATTCGCATTACCAATAATTTTTTCGTTTTTCTTATGTATTTAAAACAGGTATTCTCAATGGACCTGATATTCGGAAATTGATCAAAAGTGATTCTTTCACACATTTGCTTTCAGAGCATCACGACCACCAACATGCATGGAACGCATTGAAAGAAGTAATAGAAGGCGTTCTAGGAAAGAACCGTGTCCAGCGAGAAGAGATACAGCAACGAGTGGACAGGTTGCTGTTTTATTTCGAAAAAATCGGTGCATCCATGACGCTGAAATTGCATTTCTTGCACCACCACCTCGATACTTTTTTGGCACAATCACCTCAGGAATCAGACGAACAAGGAGAGAGGTTCCACCAGGTGACCATGCCATTTGAAAAGCGGTTCAAAAGCAAAAAATTGGATGCATTGCTTGCGGAGGTTTGTTGGTGGAGTTCCACAATTATGCAGTTTGAAGAAAGCACCGAAGATGAAGACATTGAAATTGGTGGACACAGTGAAAGAAACACGCCCTTGAATAGTATGTGTATCTCGGATGACGATACAGACTCAGACCATGAATATGAACAGCCTACGAAGAAAACAAGATCATCAGAACCACAAGCGTCAACTTCTACAAGGATGGATATTGCCAATAATTGAAAAAATGTTCTAAATTTTGTTTTTATGCATATTATAATTGCGTATTAATTGCATATTATTTTATTTTCATTAAGTTTTTATAAATAAAGTTTTTTTTGCATGATAATTTTTTAATTTATATTTTTATTTTAAGGGTGGTGGCTATAACTGATTTTTGAAATTCATACCTTTACTCAATTGCGAATAAAAGCGAAACGCGTGCATCGATTTTTATGATCTTTGTCTCATTTTGCTCATAGGTTATGTGACTTTGCGAAAAAATAACTAGACTTGAAAGTTTTTTCCATTTTGCATTTTTTATGTATTTTTAAAAAAAAAAATTTAAATTTTTAGGCAAAAAATAATTTTTTCCCTTCATACATTCATTTTTAACTTCGAAAGTGTTACTTGTATAGGAAAACAATATATGAACAGATTAAGGGAATTGTAATTCTTAATTTTTTAAAATTTATTTCAACTAAATTGGGCTAGGGGTTGTTGAGCTATGTCAAACAACAGGGCCTAAAACGTGATAAATTCCCCTATACGATAGTACTAACTTCAAATCGATACTTACTTCAAATCGCAGGTAAGAAGACAAAACGAATGATGCAGAAATTCTTCTTTTTGGGTCTAATTTCACATACAGTTCACAGAATTGAGTTGACAAATCATGTGTTGTACTGTGTTATTGTTAGTTCATATTTAATATATGAAGATTCAATAAATAAATAATGAAAAAAAAAAAAAAAAAAAAATATGTGAATTAGGCTTATAGTCACATTAGCGATATAGTCCACGATTTGGCTGCAACTAAAGGATGTGACTATTAGCGAAAAGTACTGTAGTCACATTTGACTATAGCTTCCATCCGTAAATAGCTTTAACTCCCTTAATATACAATTTAGCGACCGTACCTCAAATCTCTTTAATACAAAAAATAACTCTTATGTAAATTTAAACCTAACAACATAACTTTGTTTTGGTGAGCCCTTTACTACCCATCGGTTCCAAAGAGGGTACAAAATCGACAATTCGTCTGTAAAAACTATAGTGTATTGGTTTTACCGATTATATTTTTGACGTTTTGAAATACGCCTCTTTTTTTTTTTTTGCAAGTTTTTCATATTCCGGATTCCCTGCTTATTATTAAGAAATGGTTCTAACGAATGAAATAAAAATAATAATTATTTTGAATTAAGATTGTAATGATTTAACCGTTGCATGCCTTTGCATATATGCAAAGCTAAGTTTTTGTTGAGCTGGCAACTATTCAATTTTATATTTTACAGTTATTTTTATTCAATTGTTTTTTTTACTTTAAAACTTGCAATTCGTGGTGCGATTTTCTTAATAACATCAAAAATATTTCCTTATAAAGCAAGGCAAAAAAAGTATTGTGAGTCCGTAGAAAATATTAATACTTTTCTTTTAATATTTGGAAATATTGAGAAGGTTTAATAAAATATTAGTATTTTTTAAAAAGTTTACAACATTATTAATGAAAAAAATTAAAAATTTGTATTTATTTTACATTTACTAACGCATAGAGATGTATCATATCATACATATGTGCAAATTTATGCAACATAGTCAATATGGACTAGCATTGCATATAAGTATATTGTTTTGTTGTACATCTGCTATTTTATGCATTCTAATGTATTACTTCTTGGGCACTATCTAAAAAAGAGAGTATTTTTTGAAAATTTTTATATATCCTTGCCATTAATGTTGACATAAGCTAAGCGTGGAATTTATTCGCTGAGAACGGTCCGGCGGAATAGAATTCCAAACCAAAGGTTGATACTCTTTATATCTCTGTTGTTTCCTGGAGAGACAACAAAATTGTCAATTTAATGTTAAACTACTGTGGCAAGAACCCTGAACAAACAGTTTAAAGATTTGACAAAAAAAAAGTAGGAAAAAAAGTAAATATTGCCTGCCCCAGCATGGTTGCAGAATATAAAAAAAAATGTATGGGTGGGGTTGACTTACTGGTCTCATTTATTGGACGTACCAAAATCAAAATCCGCTCTAAGAAATGGTATTTGCACCTCTTTTGAAAACGGATCTTTTGCTTATCACCAGGTTATTATAATTGTAAAATCAAACAATTTGATACCCATATTGCCTATAGATGAAAAATATAAAATAGATCCAATATATCGCGATTTTCGCGTTTTATGTGAATAATTACAAAAAAAAAGTAAATTATCATTATTTTAAAACAGATTTAATTTGAAAAGCAGAACATTTCTTCCACATACGTAGAATTCGTATGAAAACCCGATACGAAAATATGTATTTATATGTATCTCAATTAGTAGGTCGCAAGCGGTCAAGTTTTATATACCATTGGATGCTGCTTCAAAAACTCTTTTCGATGATACCAAATTTTATTTATGTCGTCTTGGAGCAAAGTACAAAAAAATTAGAAAAACTGAAAAAAGACCTTTTTTAAAAATGGTCCAGCTCACGGATGGTCAACGCTAGAACCAAAATATTTTGGGACTCATCATAAAACATATCAAGCTTTATTTTCAGAGGGGTAACTAAAACACTTTTTTCGGCTCCATACAACTTGAGTCGGTCTAATATACATATATAATATATAAACAAATTTTTATTTTGAAGGAAATTAAATCATGCAACGATGGTTTAAAATATTTTAATTGAAAATTGGATGTATACATTTACATAAACGTATGCATATGAAGTAAATAGAAGTCAGATAAGTCAGTTTTTCCTAATTAAAAACTATTGATTTAATTATTAATTTTTTGCATTATTGACCAACCTTTTAAAAGTAAATTTTATTATTATCCAATAATCCAGTATTGAGTTAATCCAATAATATTCAGTTACATTTCTTTAACACCTTTTTTCAACCTAAAACGATTTATGCAAATATTTAAATTTCAAATTCTAGGGTTTTTTTTTTATTAATGGATATTTAAATTAATTTTCACACGCCGACGGTTATTCCAATAGCAATTAAAGCATAAATTGTACCGTTATTAAAATATTTATTCAGATTCCGTTTATTTTATTTGCAGAACATTAAACATGTTAACGCGAGCTAATAACATTTAAAACTGAAACGATTAAAAATTGTGCTCATTGTTAAAAAGCCATCATCATATGAAACAAGTGCAGTCGGTCGTCCTCAACTACATACAAATACTGCATGACTGCCAGCCAGTTCGTACGCCCGGCAGCCTGCCCGCCTGTTTGTCTGTCCTTGCGTCTCTAATAGAATAACGAATCCTTTGTTAGGGGTGGGTGTACAAAAATACCGAGAAAAGAAAAAAATTATTGAACTTTTTTTCGAATCTCATACATACACACAAAATTGTTGCTCTCAATGTTTATGCTCCAAGCAATTTGTTTTTGTAGTTGTAGTTGTTGTTGTCGTTGATTATATTTTGATAACAATATCGTTATCAACAAACAGTTTGAAGACTATCCAGCAATTTATATTACATATTACAATGTGCCTCGCTCATGCTCACCCCGTTGCCAAATGTTTTTATCTGTGAGATGTAGATTGAAAAAATCCTGTTCATATTAGATTATAAACCCATGAAAATTTACTTTCACACACACACATGCATAAACCCATATAATTATGTCAATCTGTTTGAGTCTGTGTGTGTGTGAGTGTATTGAGACATTTTATTATGTTTATGGGGAGTATATTACAATAATGAAAAACCTATTAAAGCAGTTTAAAAAAAAAATTAAATTATGCTAATTATTTAATTATCTGTAATTAGTTAATTAATTTATTAAGGCAACTCACAACTATGATTAAGTTTTTATTTTATTGAAAGGAAATTGCAAATCTGTCTTCAGTTAGTAATCAGTGGAATTGATTGCAACATAACGATTAAAAGCTATTTATAAAAATAAAATTGGCAACTCTTCTTTCACTTTCTACATTAATTCAACTCGGTACTAATTCCTTAAAAATCAATGTGACTCGTGCAGTTTTCGTTTAAAACTAAGCTTAAAGTACAAGGGTGGGTCAATAAGTCCGTCACTTTTTGAATCTCCCGCCTCTTTATTGAAAGGAAAATACTGTTGCTTGTCAACAAGCATCTGTCAGTTGACTCCAGTAGAAATTTTAATTAGCTGAGTCATTTAGTTTGTGTAAGACAGCCATTGATAGCAGACTACCTCGTGATTTTATAAGAATATCGAAAAAGTGAATATCATGTGCTTATTAAGCATTCCATGGCAAAAATCCATGAGTTTGGCTAATCCGCACTTTTTTTTGGATTTAACCCCGATTGACTATTTTTTGTTTCCAAACCTAAAGAAATGGCTCGGCGACAATAGATTTGACTCCAATGATAAAATTATCCCACAAGCAAACATATATTTTGATAGCCTGACAAATCTTATTTTAATAAATTGAAGATGACCTGACAAATCTAGTTTTTGGAAGGGTTAACAAACGATAAAATTAACCCACAAACAAATATATCGCACTGCTTCTTCTAAAGAGAGTCAACTCAAAACTTTTAAATTTTCACTTTATGCAAGAAATCGATGTACAGTGATCATAATTACCCATTGTAAAAATCTTACATCATGTTCTCTAGTATTAGAGTACATAGAAAAAGAAAACAATTTTCGTCTCTACTGAGTATTTATAAATTTTGTGTTAATCCCCTTTAGAGGAACTAGTGATATATATTTTAATGACCTGACAAATATTATATTTTGGAAGGGTTTACAAATTGGAGAAACGTTGGACAAACTGTATAGAGCTCGAAGGAGACTACGTTGAAAAAAACAATGATTTTTTTTAAAAAAAACCTGTGTTTCATTTAAAAAGTCACGGACTTTTGAACCTGCCCTCGTAATTATTATGTCTGAAATGTTTAAGATTATTTCATTTTTACCTTTCTACAGTTAATAATTAGTGGGATTGATTGCAACCCAAAATTATAAACATTGAAAGCTTTTTATTCAACTGGACACGAACTCCTAAAAATAGGGAAGTTGTGGCTTTAAAATATATTTTCGGAAGTTGTGAGGGAACCATGGTCGAATATGGACCGATTCCAAAATAAATTAAGTATTTTCTCTAAATACCAACATAACAATAATGGCTATAAAGAATATTACGGAAAGGAGTTTTATTAGGGAATTTGTAAAATTATCTTTAAAATTGCCTATACTTTGAGCGCAAGGTTTACATAGTCAGACGGGCATCGTTAGATAGATTCAGATATTTTGATTCTGGGTCGATCGGTATACTAGAACCAATACTTTTATTTGTAACACACATTAGCTCAAACGCATAATATCTTCCTCACTATGGTGATATGGACATAAAAACACAAAAAAAATTCATTTAAATGTCAAATTACTTAGATTCTTAGATAAATCAAACTATTCAGATTCCTATGGCAATTTGAAATCAATAAACAAAAATAACTTTAAAAACATTAAATTAATAAAAATAAAATAAAAACTCAAAATAAAGAGTTCTACTTCCACAGTTGGTTGCATATATCTGGGAAAGTTTCAAAATGTTAATTTCAGTTGGTATTTACTTTATTTAGTAAATAAAACTTACTACGAATCTCATATTTATCGAATTATAATGGTCCACCTGACACCATTTATTACTTCGCTTGCAGAACGATGGAAATCATTTAGTTTTTTAAAGAAACAATGACTTTGGTTGAGATAGGTGTAAATTTTTTGGATCAGCAATATCTGAAATGGTATTAGTTTTATCACGGAAATCAAATTCTTAATTATTTGTTTTGAAACGAAAGTATTTCAAATAGCACCTGATCTACACCTCAGAGAAATTACCCATGATCTACCCACGACAGTAAAAATTACACCAAATTCGGGTAATTACCCACAAAGTGGCAACACTGGACACAACATTTATATACTTTGTTCTTAAATTAAACTAAGGCGGCATTTATACGATGATTTTTATGACGCGTCTCTAAGACATGTTTTTTTATTTCTAGATAAATTCGGTAAAGAAGAGAAAATCAAGAAAAAGACATGTTATAAAAATCATCGTATGAATCAAATGTGAGTAGCTGTTTATATATACATACATATATATAAATACATATATGTATATACATGTCGCGCTTGAACATAAAACGGGTAGTAAATCAATTTTTTTTGGAAAAAATCGACACGTAATATTCATATCTAGTCGCTGTAAAGTCGGGTATTTTATCTACTTTTTGGTAATCAAACGGTTGGTTTAAAAATTAATTTTCAAATAAAGGGTGGCCCTACCAAAATGCACGATGTTAATTGTTAATAAAACAAAAAGTTTTCAGAGAATTATCTTAATATTTTTTATTATGATAGAAGGATCTATGACAAATATGTGTGAAACAAAAATACTCACCACGGCTTTGGTGGCATACCTCTATCCGATAGTCCATATTTTCAATAACTGCGACATAATTGAGGTTCAATGTTGTAAATGTGCATAATTATCTCATCCTTTAGCTCTTGAATTATTCTTGGCTTATTGACGTACACTTTTTCTTTTAAATATCCCCAAAGAAAGAAGTCCATAGGTGTCAAATCACATGTTTGTGGCGGCCAATTAACATCACCACGACGTGAGATAAAACGGCTATTGAATTTCTCGCGCAAAAGAACAATTTTTCGTTGGCTCTGTTGCAAATGGCAGCATCCTGTTGGAACCAAATATCGTACAGGTCCATATTCTCAATTTCTGGCCACAAGAAGTCTGTTATCATCTCGAGATGTCAAACCTCATTCTGCTTGACCGACCTCATTTTAGAAGAAGTACGGCCCGATGACGCCGTCATCACATAAGCCGCACCAAACAGTCACTCCTTGTGGATGCATCGGCTTTTCAACAATCACTCTTGGATTCTCATTAGCCCAAATGCGGCAATTCTGCTTGTTAACGAATCCACTGAGGTGATTATGCTACCAAAAAATCAGTTAGTTCACGAAATGCTTTTTGATTTGAATGCCGATTTTCGTAAATGGCTTCAACAATGCTCAATTGTGTACCTCTCTATGGTTGAATTTGTCAAACACTGAAACAAAGAAAGGTCAAATTTAGTTGGGCAAAAAACTTGACGTTAAGGTGTGACTCACAATCAACATCGTGCCATATGGTTGGACCACCCTTTACCTTTAATATTAAATTAAAAATTGTGTTGCTTCTACTGAAAATTTTTATATTCGAAGTAATCAAGTGCGATATGTATGTGTCGGGTGATCCATCGTGAGGTTTGATTAATAATGTCAAATTAAGCACATACATTTGAAAGTGAACTTATAATTTTTGTTATCGGTTAAAAGAACAATGTTAACTGTTTGAAAATTTGTTCGAGCATAACGACTAATAACTCGCGAATAAAATAACACGACTAATGTTGGCTTCCAAAGCGTCAATAGTAGCTGTTTTATACCTGAAGGTCTCAGGCATAACATATCCCCAGAGAAAATAGTCCAAAGGTGATATCCAAGTAGACACTTTTGTAGATTTTCTGGTGACACTGTCGAAGGCAGACAAAGCGTCTACACTTTTGTCTGCTTTGAGATAAAAGATAATTTTTTGACAGCTGTAAACCTAGAATTAGTTAAGAGGATGCAGCAGCTTATAGTGAAAGATCGGGGGTTTTTTTTATGAAATAACTCCTTGTAAGTTCGTTAATCATCCACGGAAAGAATTATTTACTAAATTACCAGAAAATATGACTTGAACCAAGAAATTTTTTTATGATCTCGACCAAGCCAAAAATTACTTATTCTAAATATATGTGTGGTTTGGTTAAAGCAAGATTGTTCTTTATTTAAGAAAATTTTACAAAATACTAACGAAATAATTTAAAATGCAAAAAAATATTTTTGGAATTTGGATTTTCTTTTTCTAAGAAACGAAATTGATTACTTTAGAAAATAAACTTCTTTCCGTGTAGTATTGAAATAAAATATATATACGTATTTGGATTTAAATAATTGCCCTATCCACTAGTATTATCAGTAAAAAAATCTAGTAAAAAAAATTCAAATATGTAGACTAGAACTATTAAAATGTACTAGTGAATCTCTTGTTCCAATGTCTCTACACGAACAACATAGTCCATAGTTCTAAGGTCTAACTAGTGGATTTTCAATGACAAGTACATGTTAAATGTCTGTGACACAAAGCAGTTGGTCAGTAGTACTGGCGATAAGGCAATAGCGATTCAGTACAGTTTCGCTTTGACATTTCCTACAGGGTATTTTATGGAATTTTTTATTATGTGGGAAAATATGTACTATGTATTAGTAAATAAAAAAAACTTCAAACATTTTTCTTATAGCAATTAAAAACAATTACGGATTATTATAGCCAACAAAAAAAAAAAAAAAAAAAAAAATCCAGAATTTAATGCTTATTATGTTAAGTATGTATTTAAAAAAATTACGAATACTTTGTGAAAAATAGCTATCAGGCATGTTCTGAAAATCACTTTTTGTGAAAGTGATTTGAAATCACAAGAAAGGTGTTCTGGACAAAATTTTGTTTTCATAAATGTGATTTAAAACCGGTCAGCTAAGCGGCAGCCGACTTAAAATTACTTGCTTATTTTTCCCCACCATTTTAAACCCAGTTAAAACTTTTGGGGTTTTCAAAACACCCTAAATTGACAATTGTGATTTTAAAATCACAAGTGATTTGAAATCTTGTGATTTTTAGAACATGCCTGTATAACAAAAAAATACGTTTTAAATAATATTTAAAATTTTTAATACAAAAAAAAAAAAAAAAAACAAAGATTATAAAAACTCGCATAAAATATGTAGAACACAAACTCCATTATAAAGATGTTGAAAATATGAACCAATAATAACCCGTTTCACCAGCCAAACAACCACCCACTCTTTGACGGAGAAAAGGTTAAAGAGAAAATATGAAAAAAACCCGTTCCAACAATCTAAAACTTACATATACATAAAATTTATAAACAGCTTTACATGTATGTATGTGTGTATATTAAAACTACGTAAATGTGTGTGTGTCAGTTAAAAACAATACATTTCAATCATCATTAGTGCTAATGTACCCACAAATATTAGGGGGTGTTTTAACTGGGTCTCTTGATTACATTTCAACTTCCAAGGCCTTTAAACCTTGATTCCACTGCCAGCATTTTGAAGCAGCCACAGCAGATTGGAGAGAAAGGATTTGTAATGCGCATAACAAGTACGAAATCTCTCTTGTTTTCAAAAATAACAAAATATACAAAAATTCGTGCAATTTTTCAGATTTTTAACAGAGAAAAAAAAGTTGTTAAAATTGTTCCCTGTTGTACTTGTAGCTAATAAAATATGGTTTAAAAATTGTTGTAAGTTTAATGTTGTAGGTTGGTGGAGGGGGAAAGGGTGGAGGTGTTTGCGTTTGTTTATTGTAATTGTGGTGAATGCTTTTTATACAGTTATATTTACCACAATATTAATATTTCTCTCTTTGTTGCTCTTGTAAACATTTTCAAGCAACCGGATAGGGAAATAAACCATGAATGTTCATTTTAACACCGTCATTTACATATACATACATAATGTAGAAATATATGTGTATTTATAATATAAACTTATATACTCGTATTATATGTAATATTTAATTGTACTTATATAAATCGTTACCAGATAAATAACTTACAAATCTAAAGTTTTTTAGAAAAAATTCTTAAACGTTTTACAAAATTGGAAAATAAGATTATCATTAAAACATCTTAAGCTATAGTTCGACTCTAATGTTTAAAGGAGGGCCTTAAAAGTTCAAACAAACGACATACGACTACTCACACTTCAAGTGGGACACACGTAAAAAGTCTTAAGGTAGAAGTACTTTTCACGCGCTAATTCGTCGAAAAGTTTCGTGCGTTTATAAACTTTAGCGCGTGAAAAATTGCAAGTTACACAACTCGCGTTATAAAAGCCTTTACTTTCAGCTGTTTTTTTTATTTGTTTAACACTTTTTTAAACACTTCCAAGCTTCAGCTCTTTTTTTTACGATACTGTATGTTTTATAAACTTTTCAATAAGATTTTCCTCCATGATGCGCAAATTTGTTATATAATTTTTTTTGTTGTCAGCTGATTACTTGTCAAAGGTACACAACGGGTTAAAAAGTTCAAAGTTAACCAACTTTCTGCCGCCTACACTTCAAGAAGTTTTTTGTGTAACTTGATCTATGTAAATACACTAGTTTAACTTTTTTTGACAGAAATCTACAGAGCGCGCACCCACTATCGCGTGTTGTGTACTTCTACCTTTATGCTGATATGCTTGGAACTCAACATAAAATCCTCAGTTAAATTAAAGAATTTTCATTGAATATACTTCATTTTATATGAATTCCGCCCTATTTGCGGTTAATAATTCGGACACTACCCGGCCCGATTTATTAAATGCCTATGAGAGCATCACTAAATGCTAACGAACGCGTCTCAAGTTGCGGAATGAATAGCATAGGCAAAAAGAGGACAATCAGCGGTTTCGAGAGTAGAGTCTTAGTGGGATATAGGGTTGCACCAATCTCCACCTAAATTCTGAGTGTCAATGATACTCGAAATGACATGGCGAGTAATTGCACACTGGTCCCAAATCGATTTTTTTTGGGCAAAAATTAAAAAAAAATGTTTTAAAAATTTCTAAAAGCGAATTTATTTTCTTAATGGCGACACTCCAAGCAATTAAGAAAATATATTAAAATAAAAAACAGTTGTCAATACTGCCGTTCTGCTCGAACCAAAACGTGTCGATCAAAATCAATGGCGACCCTTTAAGACTTAATTGGGGCAATTTGTGATTTTTTTTTATTATTTACAAAAATGTTTCTAAAATTCAATCTTTACATTAATTTATATCCAAAAACTGGCCTATGAATTTCCTTAGATTATGAAATTTAGTTTAAAGTTTACGCATAAAGGGTAAACCTTTCAATAAAGTTTATGCATAAAAACAGACAAAAACTCGTATTATTTTTGATATACATATACATATAAGAATAAAAGGACAAAAAAAATATTTTTAGAAAAAAACTAGGAACTTCCTTTTTTTTCGTAAAAAGGGCAAATTTACCTGCTGAGCCAAAGAGTTAGTGTTCAAACAAAATTGAGTCTTCAAATTCAGACAAAAATCCTAAGTCCTCTTTTACAATGTGGCAAGTGAAAGGCAGACAGACGAAGTTTGTAGGCGAGAGAGGCAAAAAGTAAAGTGTGTCACACATACAGCGTCGCCCCCCTTACCAACAAACCTTGTCTGTCTGCCTTTTACTTGCAACATTGTAAAAGGGGACTAAAGCCCATAATTAAAACGTCGGCAGTAACTTCAATTCTCTCTCGGATTATTGTTTTAATATTCTGTTTACAAAATGAAATCTAGTGAAATTTAATGAAAGTATGGTAGCATTGTTGGGAGAATAAGTGTCAATATGTGAGAGCATTAGAAAAATCGTTCTCAAAATAAAATACATTTGATTTAACGACTGCTTTCCATGACAAATTGTATGGAAAATGTGGTCTCGACGCAGTTCTGTTTGAACACTTAATATTTTTCCAAAAATGATTAATAAAGTTGCCTTAATTCCGTAATATATAACAATAAACTGAAAAATAATGTTTTTTTTGAAAAAAAAAAAAAAAAAAACAATGTAACTGACACTGATTTTCGATTTTAAAGTTAAAAAATTAGTTCAATGGAACCAGAAATCTTTAGTTATTTGCGCATGCATAATGAGATAAATTCATATTAAATAATTAGTGAAATATGTTTAAAACTGTAAGTGTGTTTTTCTCGTGTTTTCAAAAAATGGAGTTACCTAGTTTTTCCATAAGGCCACAGAAGTGTCCTTTTAGAAGCCATGAATAAACTCAAGAAAGCGTATAAAAATCGTCAAAAGTATAAGAAAAAATATTCAAATCTGGCAACAATACTTTTACATTAAGATGATGGGTGTGTGTGTGTGTGTGTAAGCAAAGATGATTTTATTATTTTGTCGTAATGGTGGTTGTCGTTAGTATCCCAGCGAGAGAAAAGCAAGGCCTTCACATGTGCTAACCTTTTTAAAGACATTCAGTTTCCATTCTGAAAGTATGAATTCTCATTATTTTCTCATTATTTACTTTCCTATTGTATGACCCGGCAAAGCATTGAAAACGACTAAAACAGAAAAGGAGAGAAAAAACCAAACTTAGCTGAACGGCTGCCAGATTTGACGATTTATCGTCATTTTGAAGATTTTGGGGTCCAAAAATGGCCCATTAACGATTTGACGACTTACACCCTAAATTTGATTATTTTTTCAAATGATAAATTTTGCACTAATTTACATAAGTTTTTAGTATTTCTTCGTATTTTTGAATAACTTTTCGATTGTTTGGTAGACAGTAATTGTCCCGTGCGTGTAAGCAGTTCATAGTACAAATATAAATATAATAATTTATTCTTGAGATTCTGATTATATATCCCTTTTTCGCCAATTTTTTAAGCACTGAAACAGAATTTCTGATGTGTAAAATCGCACTTTGATATCTCTCCGTTCATGTGGAACAATTTTCGTACTTTTTATGAATGATTAAAGATTTTATTCATGTCATGTCTCTAATTCTAGATTCTAAAGGCTGAGTTAGGCGAACGTTGCTGTACCCTTAACGTAATGTATCGGACTGCTAGCATGTTGGTGTACTTATAGAACATCTAAAAACGTGTCATATGTTTTTCACATACATAAACAAAGCAATAGTATACATAAAACCACACACAGTGATGGAAATCAAAAGGTTTAAATTATGACCGCTGTGCAGAAGAAGTACCAAGTGATTTATAAAAAAACATTAATAATTTAATATCTGATACTAATATTATAGATTTACAATAAACAATTATGTATCTTAATGTTATTTTGTAAATGTGCATAGGCAAAACAATGTTTTGTAACCATTTAAAGCCTTTTATATATTTCTCATATCTATGCATTTGTTTATTTGGTACATCTAAGCATATAAATGGAAATATGTCGTATTGTAAGTAGTTTTGTCGAAAGTCCAAAGATATACTGAAAAAGTACATAGAAGCAACACATCACTGTTTTACAAGCGTCACGTAACAACGGTATGAAATTCTATTTTAAACAGAATGAAACGTTATAACTACGGTACATTATATTTCGGTAAGATTTTGCATTGCTTTTTATTTACAAAAAAAGCGAAAAGCTGATTGATACAGTACAGATACGGTACAGCAACGTTCGCCTAACTGAGACTTTAATAAGCTTTTGTAGCATTTTAGGATATATGAAATCCTGAAAAATACAAGACACGATATTTTATTTTAGATTATTAAAAAACATCGAGCAGGTGTGCTCCCCCTGCCAAACATTTAAAGCCAACATTTAAAAAAAAAGTTTGTGATATTTTACAATGACGACTTAATAAGTAAGTTAATTAAACGATTATTTTATTTGCAAAATGTGCCGATTTTCGATACATTTTATCTGGCAGATAAGCTCAGCGGTCAAAAAAATCTAACCCTATGCACTAAACATAACTTATTCTGGCTTAAAATCATTTAAGCCGGCGACACGCATTCCTTTTCAGTCGTACAGTTTTGTGGCTTAAAAATTAAATTGATTGACAGATTTTTTTCACAAGTCTGTCCGACTTGCAAATTTTTATGATCATATTCATTAAAGGCTAGTTTACGCGGTAATACAATGTATTACAACTCTGTAGAATCAAAATATTATGAAATTCTCTCCGTTTTTTAAATAAAAAAATAAAAATCTGTTGCAAGTATTTTTCAAGTATAAGTAAAAAAACGAAATTTTGCATTTGCTCTTTTGCAAGACCATTTGCACCAAACACTGAATTCCGATGTAAATTCCATGTAAACTACCCTTAAATGATAGGTTCTATGCGGTCAGAGTTGCATTTTCTTGTACAGTATGAGTTTGGATTTTTTTTTGGGAATAGTGTTTATGTCGGATAAAATAATTAAAATAGACAGCAATTGAAGAAAACTATTACAGTTAACAACAAAAGTTTATTAACAAAAATGATGTAGGTATGTGTTTATTTGATGAGGTTTATGAAACGAGTGAAGTATATTTTATAGAAAAAGTATTACAAACATTTTCTAGTATTAACATCAGAATCTATGGGTATACATATGTATATCTACATACATGAAACAAGTAAATTACACACAGGAACCAAATTGCACTTATTTTTGTGTTAATTGGAGGTTTGATGCAATTTTATGCTAATTTGCGGTCGCTGATTTCAAATCTCCGTTTTTCTCTATCAGCATTTTGCATTTTTAAGTTTCAGGTACTAATCGTATTTTTGACTTTATTCCAAAAATTAAAGGTTAAAAAATCATAACTTTACTTTTCATTAAGTCATTTTCCAAATTGTTTTTTAGAGATATAATAGTTAGCTATGAAAACAGTCCAATTTTTTAAAATCACCAAAAAAAAAAATGGCAAGTAATGGTTGTTCACGTAAAAAAAATTCAAATTTTGTATTTTTAAAAATCATGAGAAATCTAAAACGGGAAAAGTCATGTAAAGTCACAAAACCTATGAAAAATATGAGACATTGGCCATTAAAATCGATCAACGAGTTTCACTTTTATTCACAATTAATTGAAGGTACCTCATTTTTAAGTGAAGGAAAAAAATCTATAAAAAGAACAGCAGCAAATACACACACACATTCAAAAATCTTATTTTTGTATGGAAATCGCGATGTTTATCAATTCAGTGAATACAATTTGTACACCGATTACAATGAAATAATGCTCATTTTATTCGATATATATTTAACTAAATGTTTTTAGACTTACGGCCAATTTCACCAAGTTCAGTTATATTTAACTACCAATTATAACTGTCAAAACATACTGTTAACTGGAAGTTAAAGTAATAGTTAGTTTTAATTGAACTTGGTGAAATTTGTCGCAAAACTGTGATTTTTGTCGTCGCATTTTTTTTTGTGAATTTTTAAAGAACAAAAATTTCATTTTTTTTGAAAAATTTATTTTTTTTTTCAAAACTTCAACGATATCTCAGAAACTATTGGGCAAATTTAAAACCAATGTAAGCACCGCTTAAAGATAATATTGTTGGCGAATTTCGGATATTTTTTCAGCAGAATATGTTGAATCGTTTTCAATTTATTCTAATATTTGTAGCGGAAGAGCCTTAATTTTGGACATACCGGTATATCGCGAAATGTCGAGCTGATAAAAAAAAACTAAGTGCAGGTTTGGATTCAGCGTTCCAAGTAACATTAAAAAAAAGATTCAGCTCTTAATCAACAAAAACCTTGTTCTCTCTTGTGTTATTTAATTGTATTATTGTATACAATTTAACAAAAATTCTGTCAGCTTTTCGTGTAAATGAACCGTACGATTGTGTAGGATAAAGAGTCCCGCCGCCCTTTAGTAGACTTCTTCTGAACAATATATGTTTTTTTTTTTAACTGCTGTAATAAGAAGCAAAAAGGAAAGGTTTATTTAAAATCTCAAAGAGGATCTTAATAAAAAAAAAATACAACTCTCCTGATTTAAATTGCAAAGGTTGCGAAGTAAATCGACAATTTTTTATGTACTTAACACAAACGCAAACAAAATTCTCTAAAAACTTCAATCAGTGGCAGTTAATAAAGCGATATAGTTTGTTTTAAAGAATATTCATAAAACTTGCTTCTTTTCTTTGCAAATATTGGAAATAATTTCAGAAAGGGACTACATATATTAACTCGAAAAGGCCTTATGACTGTAAACTAAGGCCAAATGTTTCTTTTTTTCGCTCAGATGATGAGCTCGTAGTTGTTGTTGTTTTTAAGTGTTTATTTATGTTGTGTTATGTATGTGCATTTGGTTTTATTTCGAGAGACGCCATTGTTATTTTCATCTTTTTACCATTTTATAAACTTCGTAAGTTTTTATCGTTCAAGAGCCAGGCATCATGTTAACGGATGAAGTTGCTTCTTTTACATTATTTTAAATCCATATTTCTTTGTTGTTATTGTTATATCGTAATAAAAAAAAATCGTTAACCTTTTTTTTCTATATTTTTGTTGGATAAATTGGTTTAAGTACACTCACACAAACGTACATATAAAATGGTTTTTTTTTAAATTTGTTTGTAAATAAAAACTTTTTTATTGTTGTTTTATTTGTTTTTACGATGAATTATTATGTAAAGAATGTTTGGATAAAATAAATTTGTATGTATGTATGAGTAATTGTTTACATACTTGTGTACATAATTAAATGCTCTTATATCTTGAGTTCTGTTAAATGAAATCAGAAACGTTGACAAAAAGGAGACTACAAAATTTAGGAAATAACTTTTCCTTTTTTACTTTTGATTTCGATATACATAATTGTTTTACACTCCTTTTCTTTTGGAAATTATAAATTCAAAAATCGGATATCTTTAGATACATATTTATAGATCTCGACTAGCAGGTTCCAATAAATGTATATTAGGGTGACAATGAAAAATCAACTTTGGATTTTTGATGATAAATGTGAAGATTCTTTTGCCACTTGGTCTAAAACTTACTTGCTGAAAATTTGAGCCAAATCGGATAACTCTATCCCGTGCACCTTTGAGGTCAAAGTTCAAATTTTGGGAAATATAGTGTATTCGCCTATATTGGAGCTAAAAAAATAGCTTTTCGATATGAATTATACCGAAATCATGCTGAAAATATTAGCCGAATCGGGTAACTCTATGCCGTGCACCTTTGAGGTCAAAGTTCAAATTTTGGGAAATTCTGTATATTTAACTATAATTGATCTAAAAATATCGTTTTTTTAAGTATATTCAATTATATTGTACAGAAACTGGATGTTTTAGATATTTTTAAAAGTATTCTGAAATATTATGAGTAAATTTAACCCTTTTTTGCTACGGGGGTCAAAACGACCAAATTTCTTAGCTTTAAATACAACATTTAAAAAAGGTTATATACTAATCCTGAAAAACGAAAAATGTTTTTAATAGAAATATTAACCCTTTTTAGCTACTAGGGTCAAAACTACCCATTTGACCCTAGTCTTCGACTGACCCAGTAGTCAGCTTATTTAAAAAATTCAAAAAACAATGGCCGAACGTAAAAAAGGATGAGTATATGACGGGATTAGCAATACCTCGAATAAAAGAAATAGTAGGTGATGATTGCGCTAAAATTTAAGATTTTGCAAATATAAAAGTTAAAGAGGACTTTCCACGAAATGACTACAAAGAGTTCCTGGAATTGATTATCATAGTTCTGGGTGGAAGTCCTTCTAGTGGCATAAAATTTTTTAAACCCGGTGCTCTTCATTTAGATAGATGGATGGCTAACACAGTACAACACATGATTTGCCAACTCAATTCTGTGAACTGTATGTGAAATTAGACCCAAAAAGAAGAATTTCTGCATCATTCGTTTTGTCTTCTTACCTGCGATTTGAAGTTAGTATCGATTTGAAGTTAGTACTATCGTATAGGGGAATTTATCACGTTTTAGGCCCTGTTGTTTGACATAGCTCGACAACCCCTAGCCCAATTTAGTTGAAATAAATTTTAAAAAATTAAGAATTACAATTCCCTTAATCTGTTCATATATTGTTTTCCTATACAAGTAACACTTTCGAAGTTAAAAATGAATGTATGAAGGGAAAAAATTATTTTTTGCCTAAAAATTTAAATTTTTTTTTTTTAAAATACATAAAAAATCCAAAATGGAAAAAAGTTTCAAGTCTAGTTATTTTTTCGCAAAGTCACATAACCTATGAGCAAAATGAGACAAAGATCATAAAAATCGATGCACGCGTTTCGCTTTTATTCGCAATTGAGTAAAGGTATGAATTTCAAAAATCAGTTATAGCCACCACCCTTAAAATAAAAATATAAATTAAAAAATGATCATGCAAAAAAAAACTTTATTTATAAAAACTTAATGAAAATAAAATAATATGCAATTAATACGCAATTATAATATGCATAAAAACAAAATTTAGAACATTTTTTCAATTATTGGCAATATCCATCCTTGTAGAAGTTGGCGCTTGTGGTTCTGATGATCTTGTTTTCTTCGTAGGTTGTTCATATTCATGGTCTGAGTCAGCTGGGCGTTGTCGGTATGATGTTGCGCTGACATTTTGCTGTGTGAGTTTTCTTCTCTTCAAAAATGATGTCAGCCATTCGGAGTCGTGTTGTGATAGTCCCAGCTTGGCCTCAATGTAATCCATTTCGATTTGTGGTAGCGGTTGTGGTGCACTATTTTCAATATCGGGTATCCAATCAGCATCATCCAAATCGGTCGGATTGGTGAAAACGGTTTCGGCTAGCAGGGACACAGTATCCGCACTCGGAGGTTTAGGTGCATCGGTATCAGCAGGGCGTTGCACTGGAAGTGTGGCAGTAAATGCAGCAGTGTATACTTTTGTTTTCAATTGTTGTCTGTTTAATCCAGGACGAAAATTTATGCATGCATAGCACCTGGATTCATCATGTCCAGTTGTGTCTTCCACCCAAATTACTGGCTTCATAAAAGATAACTTTCTACTTTTTCCGTGAATCCATTTTAGAAGGGTAGTATAACAACTGTTGCACACTGTGTTCGGCGTAAAATTTGCACCACTTAAATCTGCTTCATCGAAATAATTACAATACGCGGTTTTGAATTGCTCAGTAAACAAATTTTTTCGATCTTTTTTCTGTATTTTTCGGACGATATGACCACAAACATAACAATATTCATCCAAATATGGGCACTTGTTGTTTTCCATATTGATATATTTTATGTTTTGTTGTTATTCACTTTTAAAAAACTGGAGAAAAATCACTTTTACTGTTCGCGTTCGTCGGCACTGGCTGAATGCCAAAAATCGATCAATGCACGCCTATAAATACTACGTATTTTTGAATATTTTACTGCCAGGTACTTATAAATGGGCGCATATTTTAAGGGCGGCTGGCTATATACCTGATTCAGCACTTGTACGTTTCAAACTGTGCAAAACTTTCCAAATAATGACCACCCTTAAATGTGGGTGCAATTTCTGTAAAAAAATCATATAGGTAGCCACCGGAAAAACCCAAATAATAAAAAGGTCCACTTTCCGTTTAATTGTCCACGTACATTTATTACCGCAATCATAAAAATCAAATAACCTTTTGTTTATTCCTTTTTTTTTAATTCTCAGAATCATGAAAAAGGTGTCAATGTTTTCTCCAAATAATGTTGTGCATATCTCGAGCAAATTTTTGAAATTCATACATTTACTCAATTGCGAATAAAAGCGAAACGCGTGCATCGATTTTTATGATCTTTGTCTCATTTTGCTCATAGGTTATGTGACTTTGCGAAAAAATAACTAGACTTGAAACTTTTTTCCATTTTGGATTTTTTATGTATTTTAAAAAAAAAAAATTTAAATTTTTAGGCAAAAAATAATTTTTTCCCTTCATACATTCATTTTTAACTTCGAAAGTGTTACTTGTATAGGAAAACAATATATGAACAGATTAAGGGAATTGTAATTCTTAATTTTTTAAAATTTTTTTCAACTAAATTGGGCTAGTGGTTGTCGAGCTATGTCAAACAACAGGGCCTAAAACGTGATAAATTCCCCTATACGATAGTACTAACTTCAAATCGATACTAACTTCAAATCGCAGGTAAGAAGACAAAACGAATGATGCAGAAATTCTTCTTTTTGGGTCTAATTTCACATACAGTTCACAGAATTGAGTTGGCAATCAATTAACTGAAAAATGTTGTACTGTGTAAGGGAATATATTGCCTTAAGATATTGATGTTTCGCAATCAATTCCCAGAAATCACAGAATTGGAAATAAATGGTCTAGTTGAAGTTGCAGGTTTTGTTATAAAGTGCTATGCATTTTTCTGGTTCAATTCAGATAAAGCGGGGCAAGCTCCCTTAAACGACATATTATTTTTGAGAAATTTAGAAGATTATAAAAAAATAAATGCACAAATTGCTGATAGAGCCATAACAAAGTTTATTAATCATCTATATTACCTTAATGAAGAATGCGTAGCATTCAGTTTATTCGATGATAGAATAGACTTTGAAACAAAAAACAAAATGGCTAAAACAAATTTTGACTTTTATGGAAGAAGAAAACCTTGAGGAAGAAGAAATTTTGAAAAAGTTTTTAATTAAAAAAGAAAGTCTTAATACTTTCTTCGCTAAAGATAATTCATCAATTTTGATTGAACTTGTGTCCAAAAATACGAAAAGTGTTTTGAAGAGATTCCAAATTTCAATGGATTTTTTACAAAAAGACAAAAGTAGCTGGAAAGATTGTGAAGATTATAGAAAAGGAAAATTTATTATTCAAAAACTAAAGGTTGTTAATGACTGCGCCGAACGAGGTATTAAGCTTGTTGAAGATTATCATGAGAAGATCACAAAAAATGAACAGCAGCGACAATATTTATTCAAAGTAAGTTATATATAAATTTAACTAATTTACATTTAAATAATTATTGTGTTTCTTTTTAGGTTGTTCAAAACTATCGACAACAATATACGAAGCATGCGAATTTAAATAATTTAAGAAATGATTACATTTAATCAAACTTACCGAAAAAGACCTTTCAAGTTGCCTTACTTTTTATATTAAAAACATATTTTTATTCCAATTAAAATATACTGCTTTTGCTTTTATACGAAAAACATTCACATAAATATATATTTTTAAATATTGGTTTTAAAATTTCAGTTTTTCGTTTTTAGAAATAATATTTTACACTTTTTTTAAATATTGGATTTATAGCTAATTTAAGCAAATGTGTAGTTTTGACCCCCGTAGCAAAAAAGGGTTAAATTTACTCATAATATTTCAGAATACTTTTAAAAATATCTAAAACATCCAGTTTCTGTACAATTTAAATGAATATACTTAAAAAAACGATATTTTTAGATCAATTATAGTTAAATATACAGAATTTCCCAAAATTTGAACTTTGACCTCAAAGGTGCACGGGATAGAGTTATCCGATTTTGCTCAAATTTTCAGCAAGTAAGTTTTAGACCAAGTGGCAAAAGAATCTTCACATTTTTGTTTAAAATTCTGGAAAAAAAATTTTCCCATATATTTCATTGTCGCCCTAATGTATATAGTACATTTTATTTTACTAAAATAAGGGAAGTTGGATTCTTTTGAGTTTTATTAATACCCGAGGTGATCTACTTTGAACCCTCCTAGATCAGCACTCTTACACCTATAGGTAAAGAACTTAATCCCGAAGAGATACCCTTTGAAATTTTGCTTATAAACGAGATGCTTTAATTTGGATTTTTTTAGGTCCATTACAACTATAGATTCAAAACTTAAACTCAACTATAGGTCGACTAAAGATATGTGGAATTTCACAGTAGTTTGAGAATATGATAATCAATGAAAATCCTTGTCAAATGAAAGAAGAATTTGCAGATAAGGGTTTCTGATTTCCCGTACTTTTTCCATTACCGAGAGCGCAAAAAATTTTCTTTTTATACCTGGAAAAGACTTTGTAAAAGATGATATGAAAACTTATATTCTTTCCTTAAAATATACAGTAAGTTCTTTTTATTACAAATTGAAAAAATTAAAAACCCATTTATTCACTTTAACAACCTTTAAGCTTCCTGCACAATGGCAACAACATTTTCACTATTTTTCACAATAAAGCAATACTTTTTTTAACCACCTCGTACATTTTCAATTAAGAAACCGTTTGCAAATATTTCCCAGAACAAAATTACGTATTTATTATTATTTTTTAAAACAATTTGTAAAAATTTGCATTCGAAACTACATACAAATTGTTGCTGAAGTCATGGAGTGCATGGGATAATGCACTAATTTTGCAGTTTCAACTCACAGCTAGTGATAGTGAAAAATTATTGCAATCATTTTGTTGATGTTGTGTGATGAATTGAAAATTAGCAGCCTCACTAAGCATGAGTGATAGTGATGTTATAAAAAGTTGCACTCAAAAAAAAAAAAAAATAGTTTGATTTAAGAAAACACAATCATCAGTTTATTACAAGTTTTTTGTTCTTCACTTATTTGAGTGCAACTTAAAATTTTGCACTTAATTTACAAACAAAAAACTTGTTTTTTCATGATTAAAGCCATGAGATATTCCGTTATTGACACAATTTTATGTTGTTTGATTTTCTTTGCTTATGTATGTATGCACATACAAAATTACATTTTTTAAATTTTAGCGAGAGTCTGTTGGTATGCAGCTTTTTTGATTGCAAGTACAAAAATTGCACTATTTGAATTCAGTGCAGATTTTATGCATTCAATCACTGTTAGTGATAGTGAAAAGATTTACAATACCACTCAATTTTTTTTAAGTGCTAGTGAAAAAAATACCAATCATCACTAAAGCTGGTAAAAAATAGTGCAAACTAATTTTTTTGCAGTTTTATTTCGTGATAATTGCAGTTTTATTTAGTGATTTAAATCAATATTTAGTGCACTACCTCCAACTATGGCTGAAGTAGAAATATACTCAACTTTAAAAAAAAAACTCAAGTTACATTTTTGTTCGAAAAATGAAAGAAAATATATGCAATACCTTGAGAAGAAATAAGATAAATAAGAACGAAGCTTTATTGTCACTTAAACAACACAGTTTTAACACACAATTACGATCTTATCTAGACAATCAGCCCAATCACAAATAAAAATTCCTTGAGATTATTGGTGATTGGGCTGACTGTCTCATACTAGGAACACAACTGGGACGAACGACGAATTTTTGGCCGCGAATATTCGTCACCAAAAATAAAACATATTGGTGCATATGAAAATACACTCAATAATAGCGTCCGGCGAAAATCGTCTTTGCAATAGATTTATTTCTATTTCATACGCCGACGAACAAATCATTACTAGGTGACCATATTGGGTTTTAGTTTAGAAGTGTTTTAAGTAAATAAAGTTACTTTTGACTTTAGTAATTGTTTTTTTTTATTATTGTATAACATTTAAAATATATACAAAGTATTTTGCTATAAAAATAGTTTTTAGTTGTGTTTTTGATTATGTTTTAATTTTTAGGCATTATTTGTTTTAATATGGTCACACTATTTCTCTCTCTTTACACAAACAGCAATGAACTTTCTCATTTATAAAAACTGCTTGTTATTCGTCATTGTTGTGCTTCTTACGACGAATTTACTTAGTGAATTTTTTCTGAAAAATTCGTCGTGTTGGGCGAAATTCGCCGTTCGTCCCAGTTGTGTTCCTAGCTTCAAATGAAACTCAACTCATAGCGCCGTCATTAGCTATGCATATACCTAATCTTAGACGTCTAGTAGTTTCTTGAGCATATGTACCTCTCAATTCCATTATCCTTCTTTAGGTGAAATTATAACCACTTTGAACGGCATTGCAAAATTTGTGACAATAAAACTGTTATATATTTTATTATAACCACTAAGTGTATGAAAACAATCGAAACGTTTCGGAAACGTTTGCAAGATGTACAATACTTTTCCAAATTTTTTTCAAAGTCATTTTGTACGTGAGCAAAACAAATACAAACAAAACATTTAAAGCAACAAAGTGTACAAACAAATCAATTTGATTTTCACTCATTTGCATGCTCTAAGTTATCGCTGCAATCGTACAATTGAGAGCAAAACAAATGCCGAAACATTCTATGTAAATGGTTCATTATGATTTTTGAATTTTGGGTTTCGTTTTTATTAATTGCTTTATATCAGTGTTTAAATTGCTTGCTTTAAAATAGCAACAGTCGCACATTTTTGCTTTGTTTACATTTTTTGCAGCAAATTAAAAAACTGTGTGTCTAAGTGTTTACTTAACTCTTTGATAACGAGTCAGCAAAAGCAAAAAAGCAAAAGCAAAACAAAGAGAGTAAATAATTTGTTTAAACTCGCTATGTGCATGTACTCTGCTAAATCTGTCAGCAAAGAAGCCACTTAAGAAAACAAATTTTCTGTTGCTGTAAGTATTAAGTTTTTGATTGTTTTTTTTTTTGCTTTTGATGCGCTTAAAGTCAGCAAGTTAACTTCTTTGCTGTTGCTGGAACTTAATATATTATGAACGAATTTGTTTCGAATTTTTTTGGTATTTTGCGTTTTTTTTTTTTAATAAATAGGAACATACATACATAAATGAAACTACACGTTTTTTTAAACTACATAATTTCTTTATTTTGTGTTATGTAATTATGTATATATTGCCTGCAACAGCAAGCAACAGCAATGAAGTCAAAAACAGCAAAGAAGTTAATACTCGCTGAATTTAAGCACATCAATTTACAGTTAAGCCAAAGCAAAAAAAAAAAAAAACAAAAACTTATTACTTACAGCAACAGCAATTTTTTTTTTCAAGTGGTTGCTTGGCTGGCTTTTTAAGCTGAGAACATAAACATGGTGAGAATAAATAAATTATTTACTCTCACTTTTTCTGCGTTTGCTTTTGCTTTTTGCTTTTACTGTGTTCTTTTTCTTAAGTTAAGTTAAGCAATTACAAAAACATTAAAAATAGTCAAGCATTTTTAAACACTGCTTTATATGTATTTTGTATTTTTTTTTTTTTTTTTTTTTTTTTTTTTTTTTTTTTTCATTATTTATTTATTGAATCTTCATATATTAAATATGAACTAACAATAATTAATCAAATCTTATCCTAATATTTGCTTTATGTCCTGCCAGTGCCAAACACAAAAGATTTAGTCATCACGGTTTCTGTTTACATATATAGGTGTTTATCGCTCATCTGATTGGGTGAGTGCTGCAGTGTCTCTTCTTCTTAAGCGAGTGTGGCCGCCATAATTTAAAATATTTCTAGCTAATGGATTTGGGTGCAGTTCCAGCCTTTTTAAATATTTTACTGCATATTTCGTTATCATAGTTTTTACTAATGGCACATTGAGATCCTTGTGGATATTTGAGTTTTTGACGTACCAGGGGGCGGCTGTGATTATTCGAAGAAGTTTATTTTGGCGCCTTTGAATTTTTTCGATGTTAGAAGCCGAGGCAGTGCCCCATAACTGAATACCGTAGCACCAAATTGGCTTTAAGATAGAGTTGTAGAGTAGAAGTTTGCAATCGAGACTAAGAACAGAATTTCTTCCAATAAGCCAATTAATTTGGATTGCTTTTAGTTTCATTTGAGTTAATTTCGCTTCTATATGCCATTTCCACGTTAAACGCCGATCTAGATGTATACCGAGGTATTTTACATGCGAGTGTTGGGGTATTATTTGATTATTTATTTTAATAGGGGGGCATGTTTCCCGACGCAATGTGAATGTTATATGTGCGCATTTTTGCTCATTGATCTTTATCCTCCATTTTTTTAACCACCTTTCTAGTTCAAATATATGATCCTGTAGATAACGAGATGCTTCTTGACAGTTTGCGTGTACGCTTAGAAAAGCTGTGTCGTCCGCAAATGTTGAGGTATGGGTGTAGCTGTTTGTTGGCAAGTCCGAAGTATAAATTAAGTATAATAGAGGGCCCAGGATGCTGCCTTGTGGGACTCCAGCGCTAATTGGCTGTGGAGAACTTAAAAATTCGCCTTCTTTTATAATAAATTGACGACCGACTAAGTAGCTTTGTAACAGCTTGTGTATATTTGCTGGTAAGTTTTGCTGCAATTTCAGTAGTAAACCTTCATGCCAGACTTTATCAAAAGCTTGAGACACATCGATGAAGAGTGCTGAGCAATATTTTTTTTCTTCAAAGGCTTTTCTTATGACATTTACTATTCGATGAGTTTGTTCAATTGTGCTGTGTTTTCTTCTAAAACCGAATTGATGATTGGGAATACATCTGTTACCATTTAAAATCGGCGTTAATTTAGACACTAGAAGTTTCTCAAAAAGCTTTGATATATTAGACAATAAGCTTATAGGTCTATATGACTTAACTTTTGTGGGATCCTTTCCTGATTTAGGTATCATGGTAACTAAGGATACTTTCCACTCTTGTGGGTAGTATTCAAGGCGTAAAATAGCATTAAAAATTAGTAGAATAATTTTCTTTGCTATGCTGGGTAGCTCCAAAAGCATTTTGTTACTGATGTTATCAAAACCAGGGGCTTTCTTGGGGTTTAAATCATGAATAGCCTTCTCGATTTCTCTTACTTCAAACCTTAGTGGAACAGCTGATCTAACAGCAACAGGTGGTAACTCGACCGCAGTATCGAAAGATGTATGAGGGGTAAATACGGTTTTCAAATGATTAACGAAAATATTTCCTTTTTCTATGTCATTTCGTGCCCAACGTCCATTTAAGTTTCTTAATGGTGGTTTAGTGATAACTGGTCTTTTAAGATTTCTAGCTGCACGCCATAATGAGTAATCAGATTGAGGAGTTGCATCAAGTTCCTTAAGATATTTTTCCAGAGAAGCCGTTTTTTGAGACTGCAGTAAGTTTCTTAGCCTTTTTGTGCACTCTTTTAGTAAATTTTTAAGTTGAGGGGATCTGTGCAATTGCCACTCTCTTCGAACTCTCCTTTTTTCAGTCAAGAGACGCTCGACATCAGTAGAATATATTTTACTATTTTTGATATTTTTGCGGGCTATGCTAGAATGTTGAACAGCTAGTTTGAGATAATTGTCAAAATTTACAATAGAAAGATTCACATTCTCCGGTGTTCTAAGCGGAATATTTTCAGTGCAGTGGGTACTGAGATATTTTTTATATTTTAACCAATTTATTTGTGTGGCTGACGTCACTAAGTAACCAGACGGTGATACAATTCTATAATGGTTTGATATGGTAAGAATTGTAGGTGTGTGATCAGAAGATAATTCTAAAGAAGCTTCAACGTGAATCGTTTCTGCGGGGATGTTTTTAACCACGCCAAAATCGATGACATCTGGAATTTTTTGCTGATCAGTAGGCCAATAAGTTGGTTGTCCACTCGCGACCACATTTAAATCCATTTTAGACATTGTATTATACAAAACACGACCCTTTGGTGTAATGAGCCGTGAACCCCAGAAGGTATGTTTAGCGTTGTAATCGCCAGCGGCTAGGAAACAGGGTCCTAATGATTTAAAATATTTATAATATTGGCTTTCTGATATTGAGAATCTAGGTGGAGAGTATAAAGATGAAAGTACAAAGTTTCGATTTAGCTCTTCAACACAAATGTTCGTTGCTTGCAGATAATCTTCACGATGATCACACATTAAGTAGTGTTTGATTCGGGTTTTTATCAAAATAGCAGAACCTCCACAAGCTCTATCTCGAGGGTCCTTGGTATCATATAATATATAACCATTAATTTTAAACGTATTTCTTGAGGTCAAATGAGTTTCAGAAACCATCATTACATCAATTTGTTTACTTTTAAGAAAATATTCTAGTTCATTTTTATGTTGGCGAATGCCGTTTGCGTTCCAAAAACAAATTTTTAAGCAATTCATGGCTTGTTAAGTACAGCTTGCAATAACATCGATTGCATTCTTAACATTTCCTGCATCATATTACCCATTGTATTCGTAAAGTTTGTTACTGTTTGTACTAGTGTTTCCATGGTTTTTTCTAGACGACTTAAATTAGAAACTGGGGTCTCATCATTATTTGGCAAATCACCTTGCATTGGCATATGGTTTGATTTTAGGACGTTAGCGTAGGATGTTCTGTTATTACTAGGCTGCGGTACCTGAATGTCATTAGTATTATTTTGATGTGTTTCCTGAATTTGAGGTGGGTTAGGTTTCGGTCCAACCGAGCGCTTGACGATAGAGTATACAGGGCATCCTCTATAGTTGGCAGTGTGATTACCACCACAGTTGCTGCATTTTTTTACATTGGGGTCGTTTTTAGATTTATCGCAGAGAGCTGTACCATGCAATTCTCCACATACAACGCAAACAGGTGTTAAATGGCAGTATGCCTTAGTGTGACCAAATTCTTGGCAGTTTAAACATTGCACGGGACCGTTCCTTTTATGCGGCTCCTCTATCGTTATTTTCCTATACAGGATATATCTCAGACTGTAAATGGGATGAGTTTCGTTTTTTTTAAGCTTAACGTCGCCGGGTTCTAACTCCACTCGAAATAGTGGCTGGGGATTTTTTTCTCTATTTTTAATATTAACTACATTTTTAATTTTAAAGCCCTTCTCTTCTAAAAACGTTTTTATTTCACCTGGGTCTACGCATGAATCAATGCCCTTTATCACTACCTGAAGACCTTTACTGCTCTTCAGTTGGTATGTATAAAAGTTTTTTTTTAGTGCTTCTAATTTAGTTATTACTTTACGAAAATCATCTTCACGATTAACTTGTATTTTAGTTTCATTTATACTACCACGTTTTATTGCAGCTACATAAAAAGAATTTTCACCTATTACCGAGATCAAATTCTTTATTAAATCACTTGAGTTTTGCTCTCTAAGATATATCGGGGGTGGCTTAGAAGATTTTGTAACGTTTTGTGCTTCCGAGGATTCCTCTTCCAAAATTGCAAACCGATTTTGAGAACTTATTCTATCAGCTGTACCCTCTTTTAAAACTTTTGGGACAGAAGCAACTGCAGAAGAAGTTGGGCTGCGACCCCGTTTTAGCACTGTTATGTACCTATCCATTCCAACTTGTACTTGAGGCTTTTGACCGATTTTCACCTGTGATACTGAGTTTTCCATCATGCCTGATTTGGGGGTAATCTTTTCATCACTTGTTAAAATCGTTTCTGCCACTGAGGCACCGCTTGCAGGTTTTATATTTTTTATTGTATTCGAATCAACCGTATTATTAGACACCGAAGGTGATACAGAGTTTTCTATTGTGCCTGATTGAGGGTTAATATTTTTATCACTTATTAAAATTGTTTTTGCCGTTGAGGCAATGCTTGAAGGTTTTATATTTGTTAGTGTTTCACCCGTATTATTAAAAACAGAAGGTGAGAGGGATCGCGTACGAGTAATAGGTTTAGCCGTTAGGTATTTGCTATCATCGACTCTTTTTTTTATTTCTGCATTTGTTTCGTTAACACTCACTGTGATATATGCATTTCTATCATTATGCTTAATTGTTTTTGCACTGTTTGCACTCATAAGAGTTTTTTTTTTTTTTTTTTACTGTTTACAGTTGTGCTCTTCTTATTTGTTATTGTTTATCAACACCGAGAATAAAAAATGTGTATGTTTATGTATGTATGTACATACATGTATTTTTTTCTTTTCTTTTATTTACTTTTTTTTTTTTTATACTTTATTTGTTCACGTTTTTATAAAAAAAATAAACCGTTTGCCGAGCTTAGAAAACACGTCTATCTTCAACGAGCGCGACAGACTGAATGTATTTTGTATAGCATTTATAAAAACAAAAAATTTTACAAGAGGCTGTATTTTTATTCTACTCTTATAAGTCACCATAAGAAGCAAATCAATTTGCATACGTTTGCGAAAAGGTTGTGCTTACAACTTTTTAATTTCACTCCTTTTGATTTATGTTTTAGCTGCAAACGCTTTAAATTATTAACGGGTTGTACTTATGCCCGTAATTTCTACAAATAGATATCTAGCTGTGTATAGATATCTATTGTGTGACGTATTTTAAAACCTATATCTTACCTACGGGGTAAAGTGTAGTGTATTTTAAACCATCGATTTTCGATAGTTAATTCACGTGGGCCAATTTAACGTTGAAATTGACAAAAAAGTGTTACTGGATAAGTAGAGATGACTGTTAGGTACGAACACGACCAGATATCTGTTAGTAGAAATTACGGGCATTAAAATCAAAAACAATACCAAACAAATTTACATGACAAAATTTTTATTTAACCTACTGCAAAAAAAAAAAAACAAAAATATGTACAGCTGTGGAAAAGATTTACCTGGATTGCTATCATAGGGCTTACTCCATGGTAGATCTTAACAACTGGGTGACAAACAATGCGTTTACGAACCGCCCCCGAGTGTGAACCAGTGCAACCACGTAGCTATTTGAGTGTCTTTTCCGGCAAGATTATGCACTCGCTCCCCGCTTGCACAGAAAAAACTAAATATGGATTTCAATTAAAAATAATTATGACATTGTTTCTGCTTTCAATGTAATTCTTTGGAGTTGCGTTGCGTTTTACATGATTAGGGCCTTAATTATATAAAAGTTACTCTTGCAAGCTTTTGTTCTAATAATAAAATAATTTGTGCACACGGGCAGGCAAATACCGTTAATTCAATTGATAAAGTACAAAATGTACAAAAAAAATATTTACTCATTATGAATTAATAAATCTATTTACATAATTGTAAAATTTCAAAATGAAGGAAAGAATGAGTAAGTTTTTTTTAAATATTATTTTTAAAAGAAAACAAAGTACGTTGACGGCGGCATTGTGGGCAAGTGAAGCGTGTTTTAAAAGATTTACGGCGTTACGTCTTGCGTTCACACGAAGTACGACTGAATTGTGTTCCTAGCATTAAATTTGAATTAAGGACTTAAGTCGAATTGTAGCTTGTAGCTTGCAACAAAAAACGTAACGTCTGAACGTATACGAGTTTTCGAAGGGACACCAAAAGAATTTTTTGCTTTGATAAAACTTTTTAAAATTACTTGGTTAAAATGTTTGTTTGTGCCTTAAACTCACAACAATAAAACTTCTCCGTCTCTGGTATTTTTATGCTTATATTTTAATGTAATAATAACTACAATACTCTCATAAATAAAACAAACTTTTTAGTTCATCTTGTTAAGTGTGTGTGTGTGCGTGTATATAAAGCACCGCCTTATTTTAAAGAAAAATAATTTTTATTATTGAGCGCCATTACAAACAGACGGTCACACAAACAAACAACAGATATTTAAAAAAAAAAACATAAATTGTATATGCCAAATTACCCTTCATAATAAATACGAGTGTTATTATTTGAGAGGGAAAAGTAAAAAAATTAAAAGACTCTCTCATACACAAAGATAAACTCGTCCACAACAAATAAGCAACAACCAAAAAATGAAATATAATCCAAAAATTGTACACAAATTCTACTTCATCCCCGGATCCCCGATCCGAAAAGTAAGAAAAAAAAATGTTTTAACAATTTTTCAACTTTACTACATCTAACTCATACCAAACGGAAAAGGAATAGTACCATCATCATAGTAAATGAGTGTACAATTGTGTGTGTAATTTTTTATTTCCTTAATTTTAATATCCTCATAATAATGGATGTACACTTTATCTATGCAGACGGAAGAAGGGATCCACTTTTTAATGTTGCGAAACAGCTTGTTTAAGGGCAAACCAGCAGCATAAACATCATCATCATCATTATACTGTTGTTATTCAACAACAAAATGGACTCAAAAATAAGGATGTAAAATAAAAAAATTAAAACAAGATAGAAATAAAAGTAAAAAACAAATTATATAAAAAGAAAATTTGTGGTATGTTTTTAATAATGCTGCCTGAATGTTACATTTCAAGTACTGTGATTTAATTAAATAAGGAACAAGTTATTTATTTCGGACCAAAATTTTTGCTATAAAAAATTAGAACATACTGTTTTGAGATAATTATTTTCTATCTTAAATACTACAATACGAATAGTAAGGCACGCTTAATTTGATGTGTGTAACATTTAGAACAACAAAATCTTATAGGTATAGGAGCAGTGATTCCAACTTCGTGCTTTTGGCACTATTTATGGTGCTTTTTGATGCCTCGAAACGCCAAAAATTTATCTTTAGTGCCAAACTAAGAAAAAGCACTAACTTGGTGCTTTTTAAATTTTTCGTGCCTTTAGTGCTTTTTAAAATTTTTATTTTTTTCTACAATTTTTTAAATTAATTATGCAGTAATAATTTTGTCAAGTGTAAAAAACATTCTTTTAGTATGGCAACTGTTTATTTAGTAAGCTCATCACAAAGGCATTGCCCAGACTTGCAATTTTTTTTGCAGCAATTATAGTGCTTATTGAGAGGTGAGAATATTGGAGAGGGGAACACAGTTTCATGTACTCTGCAATCCTGCTTTGTTTTTTAAATCTCCCACCGGTTGTTAATCGCAATAAAAACAATGTAATTGTTTTCGTTACACATTTTATTACAGAAAATTGCTTGGAAAATATTTAGAATTGTGAATGGAAAAATAAACAACGAACAGATCTTTCTGCATATAAGTGAACGATTTCAATGATTCAATAGGACAAAATCCATTTTTAGATTTATCCAGTTGTGTATTAAGAATTTAAAGTTGGCCATACTCTAACGCAGAAGTTAAAAGAGCATTTAGTTCGATGAACTACAGTAAATCCAAAATAAGAAACGGATTATCCTTGAACTCTATTAATTCAATTCCTCACATTAAATATGAACTTCGTAGACATAATCCATGCTGTAATGATTACACTCTATCACCTAGTGTCTGCAGTGATATCTGTTTTGAAACATGCAAAAAATCAAAATATTACCTAAAAACTGTTTTATGACCCAATTCACACTGAACTTATGATGATCCAAATGATTTGGATGATATTATTTTTATTGAAGAAGATAGCAATAATATTTAATTACGCATTTAAAAATTTGTGTTTACAAATCTAAATATATTTATTATATACTTTTAAATTATATACCATTTTCTTATAAAAACTTTTTTCTAGCTGTGTATATTTTTTGTTCTGAAATAAAATACAAATTTTAATTTGTAGTTTTAAAAACCTTATAAATTCTGATAATTCAAGTTATGTACGAAACTGGTTCTCAACCAACGCCCTCGCCGATTTTTTAAAATATTTGGTAAGTTGTTTTGTGTTCAATTATCGATTAAATTGAAAAAAATAGCTTAGTGCTTTTTTACGCTCTTTTTTGCCTTAAATAGTGCTTTTTAGTGCTTTTTTTAATTTTAAAGTGGTTTTTGCTCTAAAAAAGTTGGCATCACTGTATAGGAGCCGGCAGACGGATACTCCTATACAGCCAATTCACATGGAGGCTTTTGCGACGTCGCTTTGTCGAAGTCTCTTTTGGTTTGATGGCGAGCGGTGTATAGAAGAAAGATGGGTAAACAAAACGACTCGTTTTGTGTTTTTTATGTCGTTTTCTTATCAAGCCTGTCACAGAATTCAATTCCGATCGAAAGTGGAAGTGATTTCGTATCTTTCAACCCCAAAAACGAAATCACTTTCGAACGGAATTGATTTCTATGACAGGGATGTCTCTTCAAACTTATTTTGCTTCTTCTTGTTTTGTTTTATTCTTTTCCTTACTTTAAAGCGTCAGGTTGCAAACAAATACGGAAATAATAAAAAAGAATATAAAACAAAAGTTTGAGTTTTAATTTAAACATATTTCTTACATATTTCTTATTTAAAAAACACTTTTTTATATTTTTCTTAATGAGAAAAACCAAATAAAGCAGATTTACCGATAAGGCAATAAAAATCAACCCTGGTTGCAAATTAAAATTAAAATTGAAAAAAGCGACATGCCACTAAAAATCATCGTATACACGCAAGAGGTTTTTGGAAGTTGCTTCAAAAGGGAATTAAGAAAAAACGACGTCGTAAAAGCCTCCATGTGAATTGGCTGATACTAAAAAATTATTAATTTATTAATAAACGTGATTTTTTATTCACGCACGCTCCCGATAAGTTGCATTCAATTAAATGACTTCGGATACGAATCATTATCTATATAACGTTATATAAACTCAAGAGCTGCTGGACCGATTGACACTAAACTTGGACAATAAATTATCTTAGCCGGTAGCTAAGATAAGTTTAGTCCCGATTGGTGGCGCTATTGTCGTGATATTAAATTTTTTTTTAATTTATGGTACGATTGGGTTGAAATACGCGAAATATATTTATTAAACAAAAATAAGTTTCCTGACAAAGTTTTGACCCGGTAGATAGCGCTGGGGTCAAGTTATTAACAAAATTCTCCAACAACAGCAATGAGAGTGTAAGCAGAAAGCGCCAAGCGCTTTTTTTCTTAATCCGTGAAATTATCGCATTAAATAAAAGTATTTATTAAAAATTAACAAGTTTCAATTAATTAGGAATTTTCTATTATTATTTTCAAAAGTAAACAAAATACGTTTCGACGGAAAACTTGGTTAAACGCAGCGTGTTTTAAAAAATTAACGTCTTTTCGTCCTACGTTCTTACGACGCATGAAACAATTGTGTTCCTATCATAATGAAGAATAAAGTAACCTATTTTGTATTTGTAACCATATTTAAAAGACGTGTAGTATTTTAAAATAAAATTTTCCCTGTTATGATTTTTATTTGATGTTTTTATTTTTTTTTTTTTTTTTTTTGTAAAATATGTATATTATATGTAAGTATGAATATAATACATAAAAAAGGGAAATAAAAAATATATTTACACAATAAATATGTTTTTATGTTAATAATTTTTTATGTACTTTGTATGAAAAGAATTTTTAGGCATATAATCTGGTTCTCTTTTATTTAAAATATTTCTCTGCATTTAATAAAAATAATTTAAAGAATTTAATAAAACTTGTCTAACAATAATAAAAATGTCTTTTATTTTTTATATGTATAATAAATATTTATTTACATGGTTTGATACAGTACGTTCTTAATTTATACTCCCAACTTAATTTTGTTATAATCAACCATTCATTTTTAATCCGTAAGCTTTTATTTGAATTATATTTAAATTAAATGCGTTTTGTATTTTAATATATTTAAAAAATATATATTGACTAAATCAGCCCAATTATCATAGTTGGGGGTAGTGCACTAAATATTGATTTAAATCAGCAGTGCACTATCACTAAATACAACTGTAAAAAAAATTAGTTTGCACTCTTTTTTTACCAGCTTTAGTGAAGATTGCTATTTTATTAACTACCACTAAAAAAAATTATTGATATTTCATATTTTTTCACTATCACTAAACGAAGATTGAATGCAAAGATTTGTACTTGCAATCAAAAAAGCTGCATATAAACAGACTCTCACTTAAGTTTTAAAAATTTAATTTTGTATGAACATAGTTTTTGATTCTTGTTATGATATGCATAAGAAAGGAAATTAAACAACATACCAATAATTTGTCAGTAACGGAATAGGAGAAATAAATGTACTCAGAGAATCTAACGCACGAGGAATTTTAAAATTCTCACAATCTAGCACGCTTGCTAACAAAATTTTTGTGATTACGCACGCACACTCACGAATCTTGCACACTGAATAAATTTTTTTTACATTAATAAGTTCTGGGCATTTCCTCCGAATGGTCAACCAGGATGGAAAAATAAAATGTTGATAATCATCGTGTTTTATTGTTTATAATTATAAAAAAATCTATGTTTTCGTATATATGATATGCTGTGATATCTCGGCTGTTTCACTTGAGAAATTTGGGCAGGAAACTGGAAAATTTAAAATTTTCTTTTTAACAAATAGATATTGGGAATTATTTCTTTTCATAATCAACTTTACAACATTTTTTATTTTTCCAAAAAAAAATTTATGTTTGCAATCTTTCTTTAAAATCTTTCTATTACAATCAATTAAGAAGAGAAAAGTGTAAAGAGAACAAAAAAAAGTTCGATTAACGGTAAACTAACGGTTAAAATATAGGGAAACATCGTACGTTCGCGACCGGTACTTAAGCCAATTAAACAAAAACCTATAGAGATATTTTATTGTGTAAATACTGGTTAGAGACCTACAATTAAACACTTTTTAACTAAATTAATCACGTTTAAATATTCCATTCCATTTCGCAGACTTTTATATTTCACTACTGTCAGCGAAAGTTGACTTCTATTTTGCGTACGTATGTGACCATATGTTTTTAACTATCATTATGAAAACTTAAACTCGATTAAATCCATCTTTTGTACTAAATATAGAGCTACCAAAATGCTATCGAATTGCAAAAAAAAAAATGCTTGGAAAAGTTTTGTTTTCTATATTATTTGTAAATCAAAAGCGTACGAACGTACGTTCGTGACCCCACGAAATTCCCTTCTTTTTAATTTTATACCCACACCAGTAGAGTGGAGAGGGTGGTATTATGCGTTAGTGCTTATGTTTGTAACACCTTAAAATATTGGTCCTTGACCCACCTTTAAGTTTACCGTCTAACGATGTCCGTCCGTCCTGGCTGGCTGTCGCAATTTTAGAGATAATCTAATTAAATTTAATACATATGTTTTAATAGCAACAAGCACCAACAAGCCTATTGAATATAGTGAGAATCGGCCCATAATTTTACTTAGCCCCTTTACAATCTTCTTTCCAGAATAGAGTCTCTATTCCCACAAACCATTTTATTATGATGGTATTTAAATTGCAATCTACACCAACTTACAAGATTTTGTTGAGATTGGTCCATATTTGACTATAGCTCCCAAGCAAATGCTTCTCGTGTAAATAACTTTAATTGCTATAACTTTCTTATAAATATTGGTATTGACATACAAATTAGCGAAAAAAGCCCTATGGCAAAAAAAAAGAGCTTATATGTCATGACTATAATTTTTTCTCCGCACTTTTTGGATTCCCGGTAAAGCGGGAATTAAAAATCAAATTCCCGGAATCCCTTATTACCTAATTCTTCAATGAAAGTGATGCTTCTCACTGGCTTGTATGCTTAAAATAACTAAATCTAGTATCTATTATAGAAAAAAAAATAAGATGAACGCTATTTGAAGATGTTAAAGTGGTTATTTTTGATGCCAATAGGATCATAGAAATAAATATTCAGAGCTTATTTGCATAATTAGAATGAAAATATTGAAGTCTATAGGAATGTTATTTTTGGAAGGGCGACGAGGAACAGAAAGCTCAACATTACAAACTAGGAATTCTGAAACAATTTCACCGTTTAACAAATAAAGCATTAAGGAGAAATTTAATTTACCATACTTAATAACGTATTTTTTTTAAAGTTTTACAACCTTAATCAGGAGTGGTGTATGAAGGTATCAATTGCCATTAAATTTCAACAAAGTTCATATGTCACCAAGTTTCGTGAAGGTCAGCCCATAATTTACCTACGGCCCCATGTTAAGACCACTCTCGGAAATCATGTAAGTATGGCTAAAAGCGTAAGGAATAATGCTTTTGTGGTGCAATTTAGAATAATTTAATATCACAAGACTCGAAATGCCCCGTATAATCACCCCTATCGTGAAAAACAAGTGGAATTTTTGTTCCCATGAAATTTTTATTCCCCTTAAAAGAAAAAATGCCATCGTGAAACTCCCGTGAACAATTTTCTGCGCTATCAGTTCTCAGTGAATGTAAAAAAGAAGAAATATAAAAAAACATTAAAAATAATTTTTTTGTTCAAAAATATACACGTACATTTTAAAAGTTAAAAAAAATAAAATATATTGTATTGGAGCGATTGCAACATTAGCTTATTGCGCTTTTATGTAGTAAAACAATTTCTAAAATTCTGCCACCACGTCTATGAGAAGCTTCATTATTCCTCAGGCAATCGACCTGTTTTTTGCATTTTGTTGAACAATATACATATAAGTTTGTGCCTCTTTTAACGGAAATTGACCTTAAAATTCATTTTGTAAACTTCAATTATGAGAAGAATAACTTACATACATGTTTTGTTCCCCAGCAAAAATAAAGTTAGAAATTCAAAGGTAAAAGTGAAAAAATTACGAAGGAAAAAATTGTTCACGATAAGGGGAATTTTTTCCCGCTAACATTTTTTTCACGTTGTTATTCTCCTATGAATGAATATTTTCATGGGAGTTTTTCATGATCACATATACGTGAAAAGGGAACAAATTACGAGGGAAAAATTATTCACGATAGGGGTGAATATAAAATCTCGCAAAATACTTTACTATGCCATTAACTGTAAATCTAAATGGTGTTGTTGTAAAATTTAGCCCATTACAGTTTGCTAAGACAATAAATAAAATTTCGTGAAGATATGTCTTTAATTTATCATAAGCTTCATAAGTCTCGAATAGCAGAAAATGTCAATATTGTGCTTAAGTTGGATAAAACAAGTAAAGACACGAGTCCAACATAGATTTACTAAAGTTTTAAAAAAAGTTTTTCTTCAAAATATTTCTGAGAATTAATTCCCGGGAAAGCGGGAATTGAAAATAACTGAAAATTCCGGGAAAAAACTCTAGTCATGACAAAACGTTGTGCTGTAAGTGTTCATTGTTACAAAGAACGAGCCATGAAAAATAAAATATTTAATGTTCCTGCAGGATATATTATCATATGTAAAGCAGCCCCACATAACCGTATGAATGGAAAAATTTGTCGCAAAGAATTGGTATAAATTAAGAAGAAGAAAAATAACTAATGGATGTAATGGTAGGTCTTGTTCATCTGCGGGTTACTCATCAGCCCAAATACTATAATCATAATAATAATAATAATTATAAAATATATGCATGAACTTTAAAACAACAAAAAAACGAGAAATAAAAGCAAGAAATTGTGTTAAGTTCTAGTTTCAAATACGAAATTATAAATAGCAAATGTGCTAAATGAGGCATTAATATCAAATGACCCTACTTGTAAAAAGATTTGATTAAAGACATTGCAAACTGATAAGTCGGAGTATAAAATTGCGTTTGCAGATAAAAAAAAAAGTATTAAACACCAAGAAAGTTAAAGAGTTTTTTGTGCTTCCTGTTTCGAAAATACTGAATGGAACGATCAACAAATATATGGATAGTTCCATAGTAACCAATAAACATTGAAGGTATCATGAACTCGCAAACGAAAACAGTCCCAAGGAAATTATTCCTATTTTATTATTTAAGCAAAATTTTTTGAGAAAATTCACTATTTATTACAAATTTTGTTAAAATTAGAAATTTGTAAAAGACTTTCATCTGAGGTGTTTATTTATTTATATTTAATTAAATTTTCCAAATACATAACATTTAAATATTGGTTTTTATTATATTTTTAAAATATACATTGTTTCTGTGTCCATCCAAAAAAAAAAAATTCATTAAAATCGGTTAAATAGATTCAGAGAGGTAGAAATTGTCCCCTACCTCCCCTCGTGGTCCTAGTTTTTTTTTTTAACATTCATAGCTAATGTGTAAATACAAATAGGTATCTATCCATGTTTTAAATTTCATTAAAATCTGTTAGAGAGTTTCGGAGAGGCAGAAATTGCCCCCTACCTCCCCTCGTGTTCTAAGTTTTTTATTGTTTTTTTTTTAACAATCAGTAAAAGTAGACCTTTCCAACACATTTATAGGTTTGTAAATCGGTTAAGTGGTTCTTGAGTTATAAAATGCCGAACATAGGACAACTTTTTTTTATTATTTAAAAAAATTAGGCCTTTTTTTAATTTAAATAAAATTACATATTCTTAGCTAATAAAGCAAATTAAATTTAAAGTGTTTTTTATTTTCTAAAAAAAGGTTAGAATCTGTAAGTGGCATGTTTTAGCTTCATAACAAACATTAACTCAGATTAACAGTTTCTTTAATGTACGTGTGTAGATGTGTTCAGGTTAAGCGGTAAATAACAAACACATACACATCCAATACATACTTACATAAACATATCTTAGTATACACTTGTTGGGGAAATTATGGGAATTAATTGAAATTCCTTAAATGCCATAAGCTCTTTTGTATGAAACAAAATTACCATCATTATCATTATATGTACTCCATATACACACACACACCTACCCACCCACCACTCTTAACAAGAGCTTCTTTTACTCTCTGATTTAACCAACATTAAATTCTCCATGATACACTCTATACAACACCAGCAGCATGTATGAAAATGTCATAGATGGGGGAGGAACCGGAAATCATGAAAAGTTTTCGGTGAGTGGTGGGATTATTACGCTTGCAAGTCAATTTTTAACAACAAAAATGAATATTTTCGTTAATATATTGTTTGTGTTTTACAGTTTCATGAATTTAATTAATTTTATCAATAATAATTTTTATCAATAAAAATTTAATAAAATATATGTATATAAAATATGCTGTTAAAGAATATATCGATGGCTTAGTATAAAAAAGGCGTAACTCAATTTTTTTTTTAGAAAATATTTTTTTCTTTATTTTGGTAAATAAATGCCAAAAACACCTCGCTATAAAATTTCAGGGGGCTATATTATAAAAGTTTCTGCATCTTTTTATTAAGTATTGCATTAAAACTTTTTATGTATCTAAAACTGTATGGATTGGATTAAGTTTTTGTCTTCCCTTGTAAACTAACAAAAATCGAGTTATTGTTTGCTATAAATTAAAAGTTACCCCTAATTTGGGGCTATTTTTCGTAATGCCCCATTTTTTAATCAAAAATTACCCCAAAAAAATATAAAAAAACCCTTAAAACGATATATGACCCCAAATTTGGGTAATTCTTCATTATGAAAAATCACCTCAAAATTTTAACATTAAAAAAAAACACAAAAAAAGTTATATTAAAAATTTGGGTTGGGTTCATATGCCCAAAACTTAAAATGCCAAATTTAAAATTCCGAATTTCAAAATACTAAGATTAAAAATTTTAAGATCCTGATTTTTAATAACCTGAATAATTACACAGTTTTGGTTTCAAAAATCGCCCGATAGATAGCATGGTTGGGCCTGTGGTATAACGAACACTGGCTTCGTTAACTTAAGCATCTCCGCATAGCCGGCATGTCATTTTACGCACCGCCGACACAAATACTCTTTAGAAAGTCTAATGGTCAGTTTTTAACCTAGTAGTATTTAAATACGTATTTAGTAAATTTTTACTTAGATAAAAGTTGTGTTTAAATATAATTTCATCACGTACTACGAGATATTGAGTAGATTTCTTCAGAATCCGGTCACAAAGTAAAGTTGGTTTTGTTAGGGAAATCTAGTTAAAAACAAATTAGAGTGCTGTATTCGGCTATGGCGAATCTTTGATACGCTCCACCAACAGTTAGCGACTGTTTACATTAAGGGTGATGTCGCTGCGACATGTCCCATGCGACTCGTGTTTGTAAGCGGCAAGTGTGTTGAGAAGCTTGCGGGGTAGTAGTAGTCACTCTTATGAGAACTATAGCGACAATTTTGACACTTCTCTTTTACACATTTCTTTTTCTCTTATTTTGGTTATATTATGTATGAGCAGTGTTGCCATTATAATATTTTCATCATTATCTCAATCTGAAGTTTCGGGTTCAATTCCCGTCAGAGACTCTGGTCTCCTGCAAACAAGCGAAGAGCTTCGCGGGAATAGCGTAGGTAAAAAAAAATTAGAACGATTATAGTTAGCAGTAAGATGTAACTTAGCCGTAACGTCTAAATCAGTAGAAAATAGATTTTTCTTACTTACTGTTTCTGTCAGCTAACTGGGGCTTAAGAAGCATTCAAGGCACGTTTAACAAGGTAGACTCATTAGGGACAGACATAATACCCCAATTGTCAAATTTCGTATGCATGATCCAAAATATATATATTTACGCGTTAAATTGTTTTTGTTTTATATGGCGATAATTTTGACAATACGGGGTTTTTTGAAATGCTTTTGCATTGATTCATGCACTGATCAATTTAATGTCAAAATGTTCCCTGAGTGTTGCGACAAAAAAAGTCTTTATGTAAATGTGCGTGGCTTTAAGGAGGGACTTCAAAAGAAACGTACGCATTATCGCAGCGACATCACCCTTAATCTAAATCGGCTCTTAGAATATTTCAGGAGTGGGCTCTTTATGGGACCTATCAATTTTTTGCCAATCTTTATAAAAACTGACTTCAGTATTATTATTGCTTGCGCTTAACACATCTGTTAAATCATTGGCCGACCATTAGAAAGTTTTATACTTTTATTTCTAACCATATAAAACTTAATTTGAACTAATTTAAAAAAAAATATTAGAATTCTGGAGGGGAATTTTTAATTATGGATATATCACTATACAATTCTGTAGAGTGATTAAAACAATCTAAATAAAATCAAATTACAATACAGTAGTGAAATTTGTTTTAGCGTTAAAAGTGCTTCACGAGAGGCTGCTTTATATAGAACCTATGGTAAATTATAGAAAGGCTATCACAAATTCACATGGCATTATTTCTGGCCATATAAAGCTAAATTGGACCAAATTTTACCACAATACCTATGTTTGCTAGGGTTTGATGTGGACAATTTATGTGACCTATGTTAAATTATGGACCTATCTTCACGAAATTCGATAGTGTGATTTAAAATCTTATGAAACTATGGAGCCAGATGAATAGTAAAAGAGTTTCACACGGAATGTCAAACTTAGTATACCTTCATTCACCACTTGTGGTGGAGGGTATTACAACTAGATTTTGCTCGAAATCTCGTAAGTACTAGATTTTTTAATCGGGCTATAACGTTTACAAAACATCGAAATCTAGTACTTACGAGATTTCGATGTTTTGTAAACGCTATAGCCCGATTAAAAAGTTTGTTTTAAGTTTCAAAATTTCTTACAAAACAATTCAAAGTATTAAAAAAACCAAAAAGTGTGCAATTATTTGTTATTTTTATGATCTCGAAAAAAATATCCTTGACTTCATAACTTTTTTATACCCTTATATAAGTACACAAAAATACAATCAACATGAAAAAAATTTATGTTTATATATATATATGTATGTATGCAGGCATGTATATTTGTATCATTTGTATGTATTGTTTTTAAATAAAAGAACAACTTTATGGCATTCTTTTATTTGTTACGGTTATTAAAAATCATTCGTTTGTAAAGATCAAAAAGCTTAAAGCCACCGCATCCATAAAACATTCCATATACAATATTATTTAACTCTACACATACATACATATTTGGGCTAGCATACATGCATGAGCATACATACACAAACATACATACATATAAATATGTGTGTGAATGATGGAATATGCATCCATATTCATACACCAAATTACATGTTTTGTGTACATCCTTTTGGTAGCTTATCATTGTACATATTTTCGGTTTTACTATAAACTCATACTTTTTAGTATCTCTACTAACAGAGTGACCATTAATAAATCATACGAGTCTTTAAATTGGTTATGTAATGCCCCAGCTACTTGTTGATATTGGGAAAAAGAACTCTTTTCTATTAATTGTATTGTATCTACATCAGTTGCTACTTTTGGAATTTTAGAACATTTCAATTAGTTATGTAAAGAATACCGATACCGTTATATCGGCGATACTTAAGATTTTCCTATACATCTGTTTCAGGCGATATTTTGCTGTCGTATCGATATCGCTTTTTTTGCTATGCTTATTTTTTGCATAGCAACTAAGACAAATAACACAGAGTATAAAATCAAACAGAATAATTAAATTGTTTCATATAAAAAATGAGTCAACGGAGATGTGGAATAGTCCCAAAATGTCAAGGCTGACACAGTATTAGCTATAAATAAAAGATTTGAGGCTTTTGAAAATAATGGAACTATTATTTATCTACAATTCTTGACCCTCGATGCAATGCTCGAGTATATCAAAGACAATTGACTTCAACCGTATCAAAAAAACGTCTTAATGTGCTACTTCACATGTGTCTTCATTCCGAAAGTGTTGAAAACACGGTCACCCCTTCTGGTGGTACAAGTTCTAATAACTCTAAAAGAACAAGCATTTTGAGCATTTGTGAAAAACAATTCTAAGAGAATCCGAGAAGGATGGGCTTCTTTCCATCCTATGCTGTGAATATGCTAAAGAAGAAGCCGAAAGATATCCGCTTGTTTACGGCTGCAATAACATGTTATACCCATGGTTAAAGAAAATGGCGAAGAAATTCTTTATTTTTCAAAATAGTTGTATCGAATCTGAGAGACTATTTTCAACTGCAGGTCTGGTTTGAACGGACTTGCCAAATCGTCTTTCTCCACAAAAGTTGATAATACTTTGTTTTTTATACAAAAATCCTATTAATGTCAATTTCTTCCGCTGTTATTTTTTAAAAAAAAATTAGCTGCTTGTTATTTTTATTATGAATTCAAATTTAGCTCTATCTGGCATGTCCTAGAAATCGAAAGGAAGTGGAATTGAAATCGAACGTGATTTCAAGTTCAATCATTTACAAAATGACTCAAAAAATTATGTAGATAAAAAGGAATATTTTTATGAACGTTTATTATAGCGTCGTTTTTAAAATTTGCTCGATTTTAAATCCACTTAATTTCGATTTCTAGAACATACCCGTATGTTTTTTAAAACTCATTAAATGTTAAATATTAATAATCTCTTACACTGTAATTTTGTATAAAAAAATATACTCCACTTGAGTTTTGTTAATTTTAACTTGAACTAAAATTCAACATTCGTATCGGTATCGATATCGGCGAGTTTTTGTTTTGAGTATCGGTATCGTATCGGCAAAAAGGCGTATCGTTAAACCCCTAATTTCATTAATATTTAAAAATTTAAAAAAAAAAATAGAAAAAATTATATCTTTAAATTGAATGTAGTGAATTTGAATTATATTTCAGACTAACAAATTCAAATAAAGTAAAATATGAATTTAATGAAAAACGTAATCTTATTAAAGAATTTCGGAGGGAAAAACTTTTTCCGAAATTATAAATCTTTTTGGCTATTCAAATAAAATGATAAGAAGCGCAATAACATACGAACTGAAAGACTTAACACGTGGAAGTAACACAGTCACAACAACTATAATAGTTTTTCACATAGTGCGGCAAATCAAAAAGGTTAAAGTTAAAGAGGGCCTAAGTCTCCAGACTGAGAGAACATAACTTAAAAACTAAGAGTCGAAGAAAAGTTCGGCTTTCAACAAAGAAGCATGAAGAGAAACGATTACCGTTTGCAAATCCCCTTAGACTGGCCCATTGAGAAGTGGTGCAACATTCTTTAGTAAGGGTTCAAGATCATACGTTAGAAGGCAACCGAACTTAGAATACAAGCCAAAAATGTTACTTTGGCTCTAGTATCATAGTGTGAAGGTTGTTTTTCACTTACCTTTTAGAAAATCCATAATTATTTCCATTTTTTTTTTATCCAAAATCTCGCACTGTGATGATGGTTCACATACTGTACGTTACAATTTTTTGAAACGAATTTTCTCAAAAATCCTTAAACCTAAATAAAGAAAAAAAAACATAGAAGTTTATAATATCAAATACAATTCACAAAAGAGGCTTAACGGAAAAAAATTAAATCAAATTAATTGGGGAAGAGTTTGCAAACGAAAAATATTCCAAAGCATAGTATACAATTGGTATGCCGACTCGAGAGAGCGTTCTCAATTTTACAGTTCACCCCTCACACAAATAGGTTCTGGGAGAATTCAACACACATTAAAACAACAAAAACAAAACAAAATTTTAAATTATAATATTTTAAATTTTTCACAATACATATAACACTTTTTGTTTAATTTTATGACAAATACATAACTAATAATTTCTTCCAACACATTTTGCTTATTTACTTTTGCAAAATGTTTTTATTTTTCCCAAACCAAAAATTTTTAATAAATTTTTTTGACACTAATTTTTTCTGTTGTTAGCAAGGCGAATTTATTACAGGTGATCCTAAAAGCCCTGCTGGTAACTTTTTTTCTTTAGCTTTATAATTGTTGGATGTCAAAATTTTGTTTATTATCTTTGTTTCTGTTTTGATTTGTTTCGGTTTTTGACATTGTACAATGATTTTACAAAAACAAATTGCTTGTGGTTTTTGTACATGTTGTACTTGTTGTACTACCGAGATTACCTGGAATGAATTCGCCTTGGTTGTTAGTATTTTTAAAGCCAGCAGAGTAGTATTTTGTGGTATGAAAAAAATATTTGAAATCTTAAATTATTTAAATATTTTCGATATTGCAGAATAAAAATTAAAGAAAAATTGTTTTTAAAAGTTTATAAATGCAGCCAACATTAAATAAATTGAAAATTTATTGAACTAAGAAAGTTTTATTTTTGAAAAAAATTGTTGTCACATATTATACGATTTTAAGCAACTATCTTTAGTGGTGGAAATAGTTTTATACACCAATACATTTGAAAAAAATCTAACTTGTATAAACCATGGTGAAATTACTAGAAGGTGGCAGCACTACGTGTTGTTGTACAACAATACAACAAAAACAGGCAAATTTGTTTGTGTAAAGAACCCAATGCTGTCAAAAATTATGTACAACAACGTTGCCATGGATTGTCTTTTCCGGCCAAGCCTTAGGGGGAACTGTTACATGTTTAATATACACATATATGCATTCGATCCAGTACCGCGATTTTTTTTGGACGTAATGGAGTATTAATGGATCGCGATCCATATTGCAGAATAGTCTAATTTTATGTGATCCATGATCCTGATCGCGGATCACATGATAAATATTGAACGTTTAGCATACTTTGTGATATAAATTTGTGATATATTAGTGTTAAGGGAAAATTCAAAATAAATCAGATATTAAAATATTTTTGTAAAGTTTGTGATTTAACGAAAAATCCAGCAAGTTAGTGAAACAGGCCATATTTAGATTCAAATTTAAGGCCTTATTTTGAGTTATATAATTATATGTAAGATGTACTTATGTATATGAAAAATTCTGGTTCACACGTCGTTTGAGAAGTTTTAAAAGATACATTTATTGAATATTTATTTTCGATCTTCTTAAACAAGCAAAATATTTTCTTTTCTTTAACGTGAAGACATTAAAATATTACAGATATCTACTCCTTTAAAAGTGTTTGTTTAACGTACAGTTTTATTTCTGTTATTTATTACATTTTGCACTTGTACAACAATACTGTATTAACTCAACATTTTTAATAGATAGAATTTTACATTAAAGGCATATCAACTACGGTTTCATTACCAAAAGGTAGACAAAATAGCCACTACATATATTTTTACAGAGGGTAGATATTAAGTCGCATGTTGATTTTTTACAAATAGTGAAAAAATATAAATTTTGAGTAATACACTACTGTTGAACAAGTGCGATATATTTATTTTTAAATGTTTATAAGATAATAAAATGGTTCGGTTCCGAAGGGTTTTGGTAAAAAAGTTTGGTCGAATAGAAAATTTTCAATGGCAACGCTGATCTGCAACAAATAAAACAAAAATATTATGAACAAATTACTAAAAAAAAATCATAATTAAAATTTTTAAGTTACATGAATTAAAAACTATTATGTTTCCACTTTTTCTTCACTGCAAGTCCTTTGGAGGTTTAAAGAAATAGGCGTACAAGTGCATATTAAAGATTAACGAATTTTTAAAACGTACGCACAACGTGTTCACAGACAAAATTATTTCTGTTTTTATTTATTATATACAAAAAATACATTAGCACAACTAAAGACGCACATATAAAAACCAATTACGATTTATTTTTAGCAATTATTTTAACTTTTTTACACAATTTTCATTTAAAACCCGCACAAAAATGATTATTTTTTTAACGCACAATAATTTTTTTCAAGAATGTAAACATAAACAAAGCAAAATGACAGACTTTGGTTCTCACCACAGTTCAAGCAAAAAATAGCCAGATGCCGTAGTGCTGCCACCTGTAGTTATTGCACCATGGTATAAACATGAGTTAGGTACCACTGACATTTGAGTTATGTACTTGTCAAAGAGTCGGCATACTAGTTATATACTATGTTACTTAACATAGGAATTATCCATTTTCATACGAAATTTCATTTTGGGTACAACTAATTTTAGTCAAAATTTATTATAATTTATAAAAATTTTTTAGTTAAATCAATATATTCGTCCAAATTTTTTAAAAAAAATAATGCTTAAAATAGCTAAAAACATATTCCAAAAATGCTAAATAAAATGCCAAGTGCTAAATGAAAATGTTTCCAGCCTAATAAAAATTTTTAATTTATTTATTAAATTGCTTTTTTAAGGGCTAACTATATTAACATATTCATTAATGTTTTGCTTTTGCTCGCTTAAATGCCTTTTTTCTAGTATTTTCTTCGCTGTCAGCACTAAAATAGCAGCTTTTATGTATATTTTATTCGTTATCATTTACTGCTGTACAAGAGCTCTCTTACTAAAGCGCTTGATTATGCGCTTTTTCTCCTAAGTGCTTCAAAAACAAAAATTTTTTACTGGGACTCGACATAGAGCTAAAAATTAACATATTTACAAGATATTCCTATCTCTTTGTAATCCATTCTACACCTTCCGATTATTTTAGTGTCATCACTAGAAAAGTGGCAATAAATTCAATATTTATTGTGACATCTCTGACAAAATTATATCTGTTTTAAAAGCAGCGTTACCATTTGTCAAGATCTTATTTTTTTGTGTCTTTTTTTTTTTTTTTTTTTTGTTAAATTTCTAATAAAACTTTTTTAAATACTTTTTTCTACAAAAGACAAAATTTTAAAAGAAAGCACCAAAATATATTTGGAATTCATTTTGTTTAATAATTAAAAAAAACATTAACCAAAAAAAAAAGACTTTTAAAAACCAAAAAACATGACAAATGTTAACGTTGCTTTCCAAACAAATGCCATTTTTTCAGTGATTCAACAATAATAATAGAATTTATTGCCACTTTTCTAGTGATGACACTAAAATAATCGGAATGGAATACAATGATATAGGAACATCATTGGAATACAATGATATAGGAACATCTTGCGAAGATGTTGATTTTTAGCTCTACTACATAAGATTTCATAAAAATACATTTTCCTATTATTCTTCGCAATTTTTTTTGGAATTCCCAGGAATTTCTGCTCTGCCGGGAATGGAAATAGTCTGGGAATTAGACCCCTAGACTAAATTTATATACTTAATAAGGTTTATTATTCGAATTGTTACAACAAAATGACTACATATTTAAGTTTTTTTTTGGTGGCGAGTATAACAAATTTGCACTTTAGTTGTACAGTTTTGGGTAATAAAAGAAATCTATTTTCAAAACTGTAACTAAAGATCCAATTTTTGGAATACACAATATAAAAATACCGCACTGCATTACAAAGCACACAATACGATCTTTAAACAATTCATTTTCTTAAGCCCTAATGACACTACATTTTTATTCATTGAATTGATATAGAATTGATAGAGAAAAACGGTAAATGTTAGAAATAGCAAACTATAAGCCATGTAAACAAAGTTTTTTTTTATTTTTTTTTTCTTTTGTTATGGTTTTGTTTACACAGGGTCTCCACCCGAGATAAGATATAAGATTTTTATATCAGCAAACGTCAAATTCAATCGCAGAGAGCATTATCTTACGTGTGGACTCTCAAATAGTGTTAGTATTAATATCATCACCAGATATATTAATAGGCAAGTGGATTTCTTTGGATCCCTTTTACGCCTAAACTATATATTGTATTTTAACAAATGATATATCAATCGAAAGATATTTTTTGGTAGATTCTGTTAATGTAAATTTTGTTAAAATCGGTTCTGTATTTCACGAATTATACGCGTTAGAAAGTGGTACTTATACATTGAAACAATTTTTTAAGGGCTAACTATATTAACATATTCATTAATGTTTTGCTTTTGCTCGCTTAAATGCCTTTTTTCTAGTATTTTCTTCGCTGTCAGCACTAAAATAGCAGCTTTTATGTATATTTTATTCGTTATCATTTACTGCTGTACAAGAGCTCTCTTACTAAAGCGCTTGATTATGCGCTTTTTCTCCTAAGTGCTTCAAAAACAAAAATTTTTTACTGGGACTCGACATAGAGCTAAAAATTAACATATTTACAAGATATTCCTATCTCTTTGTAATCCATTCTACACCTTCCGATTATTTTAGTGTCATCACTAGAAAAGTGGCAATAAATTCAATATTTATTGTGACATCTCTGACAAAATTATATCTGTTTTAAAAGCAGCGTTACCATTTGTCAAGATCTTATTTTTTTGAGTCTTTTTTTTTTTTTTTTTTTTGTTAAATTTCTAATAAAACTTTTTTAAATACTTTTTTCTACAAAAGACAAAATTTTAAAAGAAAGCACCAAAATATATTTGGAATTCATTTTGTTTAATAATTAAAAAAAACATTAACCAAAAAAAAAAGACTTTTAAAAACCAAAAAACATGACAAATGTTAACGTTGCTTTCCAAACAAATGCCATTTTTTCAGTGATTCAACAATAATAATAGAATTTATTGCCACTTTTCTAGTGATGACACTAAAATAATCGGAATGGAATACAATGATATAGGAACATCATTGGAATACAATGATATAGGAACATCTTGCGAAGATGTTGATTTTTAGCTCTACTACATAAGATTTCATAAAAATACATTTTCCTATTATTCTTCGCAATTTTTTTTGGAATTCCCAGGAATTTCTGCTCTGCCGGGAATGGAAATAGTCTGGGAATTAGACCCCTAGACTAAATTTATATACTTAATAAGGTTTATTATTCGAATTGTTACAACAAAATGACTACATATTTAAGTTTTTTTTTGGTGGCGAGTATAACAAATTTGCACTTTAGTTGTACAGTTTTGGGTAATAAAAGAAATCTATTTTCAAAACTGTAACTAAAGATCCAATTTTTGGAATACACAATATAAAAATACCGCACTGCATTACAAAGCACACAATACGATCTTTAAACAATTCATTTTCTTAAGCCCTAATGACACTACATTTTTATTCATTGAATTGATATAGAATTGATAGAGAAAAACGGTAAATGTTAGAAATAGCAAACTATAAGCCATGTAAACAAAGTTTTTTTTTATTTTTTTTTTCTTTTGTTATGGTTTTGTTTACACAGGGTCTCCACCCGAGATAAGATATAAGATTTTTATATCAGCAAACGTCAAATTCAATCGCAGAGAGCATTATCTTACGTGTGGACTCTCAAATAGTGTTAGTATTAATATCATCACCAGATATATTAATAGGCAAGTGGATTTCTTTGGATCCCTTTTACGCCTAAACTATATATTGTATTTTAACAAATGATATATCAATCGAAAGATATTTTTTGGTAGATTCTGTTAATGTAAATTTTGTTAAAATCGGTTCTGTATTTCACGAATTATACGCGTTAGAAAGTGGTACTTATACATTGAAACAATTCACATACGTAACAGACACTACCGATCATGGTCATTTGTTATATGATAATCATGTATTTACAAAACATATATATATATATATATAGAGGTTATAAGAACATAATTCATAAACGAAATAAATATAAATGGAAAATATATAAAAGGCTTTGTTATAAACATTGAGATTAGGGAACTTATGTTATATATACATTTTTAGAAAAATTGTCACTAAATTTCATATGCCTAAAAGAATTATGCCTCATAAAATTAAAAAATTGTTCTGCCCTACTGAGAATTATTACATTTTGAGTTACTTCTCTGTTTATAATCAAGTGCGATATGTTTTTTAACATTAAATAAATATATTTCTACATATGTTTATTAGGTGTCCCAAAAATTTTTTGATTTTAAAGCATTTTTGTGATTTTTTTCAGATTTTTCGGAAGAGGTTTAGAGGTCGCTAAAATCGAATTTAACCCAAAAATCGGGTTTTCTCGACTTTTTTGAATTTAGCTGATTACTCGGCCAATTAGCACGATTTTCTTTGTTACTAAATTTATATTGAAGTTAAAAAAAACTAATGATTCAGTTTAAAAGGCATACAAACAAATCATTTAATGAAGCAAAGAACAAAGTTCAGCAATTGCACGTGGTAAATGATGTCACAGAGCGCAGCGTGGCCTTAGCTAATACTTACATTAATATAATAACCTCTGCAACAGACTTTCAAAATTTTTTGCAGGGCATAGAGCTTCATCGTAAAAGCTCTAATAAATAATTGAAAGCTAAAAAAAATAATTTTTTAAATTTTTTTTTTTGGGTATGAGAAGTAAGCTGCCTAGAATGGGCTCGCATTGATGAAGTCTGTGCAACAGAAAAAAAACCACCCATATTTATTATTTTACCTAATATTAAAACAAATCCGAAGCATAACTGGCAAACATATTACAATATTTTTAATTTCACAAAATGGGTACAAAACTTAAAAAGGGAACAGTAAGAGCAAATTCAATTATTTTTTTTTTGCAATGACTCAGAATTTATCAACCTTTTAAACTGAATCATTGGTTTTTTAACTTCGATATAAATTTTAAAAGTTACAGAGCATTATTTTTCAAATTTATGGTAAATTTTCCAAAAAAATGTGATTAAGGGGACCCAAATGAGCAAAAAAATAACCGAAACTTTTAATATATGCACTGAGAAGTAAAGTTTGAGAAGTTTTCTTTAAAAAAATTGACTTAGTAACAAAGAAAATCGTTGTAATGGGCCGAGCAATCAGCAAAATTTTTGGGTTAAATTCGATTTTAGCGACCTCTAAGCCTCTTCCGAAAAATCTGAAAAAAAATCACAAAAATACTTCACACTATAAGCTTTCAAAAAAAGGTGGGGCATAAAACAATATTTTTTTTGGGACACACTAATGTATATACATATTTAATAAAGTTTTAGATTAAATAAATATTAGAAATAAGTTATTTCTAGATTGCAGTCGATTGTGTCGACTGCTGGCCCATACTAGTTATAATAAATGTAATGAGACAGTTGTTATAAGAAATCTTATAACAACTATCTTATAAGATGAGCTGTCAAAAATACACATGAATACACACATATAAAACAATAATAAGCCACCATTATTAAAATGTGTAATTTATTAATGCAAATAGTGCCAATATAGTGAAAATTGTGAAAAATAACAATATTTTAAACCAGGGCTGTGGAGTCGGAGTCGGAGTCGGAGTTGAAGAGTCGGAGTTGAGGTTTTTGTACCGGAGTCGGAGTCGGAGTCGCAGTACCCAAAAAAACGCGCGACTCCGACTCCAAAATTGTTTCGGCCTAAAAAATTTAAAAAAATTTCTAATATTTTCCATTATAAAAATTCTTCGAAATTGGCGATGCAATATTTTGCAGATCAATATGAATAAGTAGATTTTAATTTATTTTATGAGAAATAGTTGATTCAAGTACTTTACTATTTAAGTATATTTAGGTATATTTTTTATACGTGCGGGAAAAAGTCTAAATTACATTAGTAAAACTTATACTCAGTTATTGATCTAGTTGAAAAAGATGTATGATTTTTTAAATAATTTACTCATGCTAAAAAATGTTAATGACAGGAATTGCCAATAATTTTAATATCAGAATTTTTTAACCATCAACGCTGAAATATTTTCAACATTGTACAGAATAAGTGTTGCTATAGCGCATAAATACTTGTATGTATTAGAAAAATTGTGACGTAAAATTATTTCTCTTTTGTGTAGAAACTTCTTTATCGGCCTGCCTTTAATTCCTACCATAACACTCATGTTTTTCTTATGCACATTACGCGGGGATTCCCATAATTCGTTTAATAAAGATGTTTCTACACAAAAGAGAAATAATTTTACGTCTCATTCATTTCGCATCACTGTTAGAGTAGGAGTCGGAGTCGTGAGTCGGAGTCGGAGTCGGAGTCGGAGTCGGAGTCGCACTTAAAAAATTTCAGCGTTTGGAGTCGGAGTCGGAGTTAGTACTTTTTTCGGACGACTCCACAGCCCTGTTTTAAACTAAAAAACTAAAAATTGAATAAAAAAAGAATAAAAAAGATACAAGTTTACTGTACGAGAATCAGTCGATTATGAAATCTTATAAGATACGTGTTGTGATTAACATGAAGAAATGTATTCTCTCATTCTGCCGACGTTCTCTCAGATATTATATCAGATATCATCTCAGGTGGAGACCCTGTGTTATATTATTAAATGATGACAACTTTTTGTTTATGAGAAACATAAAAACAAAACAAATAAAAAGCGGTAAATCGCTGAATTTGCCCATAAACCGCTGATTCAGTAACACTTTAAATATTTCAAGCTTGAAATTTCAATTTTAAGTTGAACAATTCTACATTTTTTCGACATAACTTAATTTTTTATCGATAACTTAACTAAAAGAGTTTGCTATTCATCCTAATACAGCTGAACTCTTTCCACTTGTTTAATTTTTCTATTACATTGTATTTGCACTGTTCACCAAAACTTGAACAATACAATAGGGCTTTACTATTGTCAAATCGAATGTGTTTTTAATCAATCAACATTTTTTATTGCCTATTTTGTGTAGCATATTTTTAGTTCCACTGTGCATACAGTAAATCCTTACAGGATAAAATAAACACACAGATTTACATTTGATTATATAAAATTTTTTGGTATTTTATACAAACTATGTTTATGTATGGGTATAAATTTCGTTCGTGTGTATTTAAACTATAAACATACATACATATAAAAAAGTATGTATTCAACCACCAAAAACTTATTTTTCATATTTATTAATAAAAAATCTTTTTTATATACATCATAGAATATATTGTATATAAAATATCTTTCGGATGATGCAGTTGTTTCGGTTGGTGAAATTTTATATAATAAGTACGTTCATGAGTGTAGATATAATATTTCTATTGAACCAATAAACCATGTAATAATCAATTAAAAAAGTCAAAATATTGAATTGTGTCCCATGATGATGCTGGTGTTTTCCAACCCTCTTTTAAAAACTGTGAATTTTATTTGCAGGTGTATAACGGGCAATAACAAATAATTCAAGAATTAGACAAAAATTCGCTTAACTATTGAATTTGTGATAAAACTCGCTTGAAAATTTAATTTTTTTAAGACATTTATTTTATACCAGTGGTTCACATTTAAAAGACATAAGCATAAAAATTTAAAAATATGGGGCTTCTTTAATGTCTGCTATCTTTAAAACTTTTAGTTATCTAAAAGAAGAAGAAAATTAATAAATTCATATAAGCTTGAAACTATATCCCTTACATAACCAAACAGTGTTTTACACTTTTCACCACATGTGGAAAGGGTATAAATAAAGTGGCGCATAAGTAACGTTATGATCGCCAAAGAAAGAGCCATAGTTGGATGAGCTGTGGCTGCAACTTGATGAAACCACAACTCTGGATTGTTTTCCACATCGGGCCTTAAAAATCATTTCAATCATTTCCCGGTATTGAATGCTATTTACATTAACCGCAAGTTGTTTGTGGTTTTTGAAAACATATGGACCAATAATCTTTTCTTAATTCATTCCACACCATACTGTGCAGCTTAGTGAGTGCATTTGATGTTCAGCAATTATTCTAAGATTTTGGGTTCCCCATATTTTTATTGGGGTGAGCATTAAGGTTAGGGGTGCCAGGCGTACTGTTTTTAGCAGTACATGTACTGATTTTTTTCAATTGTACTGTTTTATGCACAACACCCAAAAACAGAACGGAAATGTTCTATTTTTAACACTTTATAGTGTTTTGTACTGATTTTTTGCTTCAGTCTACAAATAAACAAATATATTAAGAAGCAGGCATGTTCTGCCAATCGCAAAACGATTAACATTTGCGATCCTAACTTGAAATCGCATGCTAGGTGTTCTTAATCGCAAGAAGTTTGGCGACTTCAAATTGCAAAAGTAAGCTTAAGGGAACCAGAATATTTGTAAGAACACCATTAAATAAATCTTGCATTTTGCGATTTTATATCGTGCGATTGTCCGAAAGTAGAACACGTTTGGGGGTTTCAAACGGTATGCGATCAAGTCATATTGTCATAATATCCTAATATTTTACAATATCTTAAAAAAAATTGTTGTTGTGGTCCAAGCAAAAAAGTTTTAAAATTATAAGACTTTTTATGCTGTGTTTATTGTTTTGTCACAAATAAACAATATAAATCTTAATTATGAGGGGTTGCAGTCAAATTTTTATTATTATTATTATGTTAGACATATGACTTAATGACCACCGTTTCAATCCCCAATATTATTTCCCTATGCAAGGATATTAATACTGTATAAATTAAACACAGCTGAGAAGGACAAAAACGAAAATTTGAATTCAACACACATAAAAACAACAAAAACAAAAAAAAAAGTTTGAAGTTTTTCTATTAAAAATTTTTCACAATATAACAATTTCGGCCATGTTCTGGAAATCGAAATCACGTGAAATTGAAATCGAACAAATTTTGAATTCTATCCTGTGTTTAAAGTTGATAGAAATAAATCCTTTTATATACATATGTCATATCTTGAGGACCACATACCTTTACCAAAACTACTTTTGAAAACAGGAAAAGCTTTTTTATTTTTTAAAAAAAATTTAACTTAAAATCTCCATCGATTTCAATTTCACGTAATTTCGGTTTACAGAACATGTTCGTTTTTGTTTAATTTTATGACACAAACACATAATTAATAATTTTTTCCAACAGATTTTGCTTATATTAGTAGGAATTTTATTCACAAATGATTACATAAAAATTAAAACTTCGCATTGTCTTGACACATTTATGTCATCTGATTTTACAAGAAATTATATGCATACTTTATATAAATATCTTTAATAATTGCATTACTTGATATCTTGTAAATTCTCAATAAGACTTTTGATAGTGTCAAGCAACAATTAGTATTGTGGTTATTTTATTGAACTGTTAATAGTTTTTAATCAAAATTTAGATATTTTTTAATTAGGCTTAAGTTCATTGAATTTAATTTTCATTAAATTCTTTTTATGAATACAGGAATTTTACAACATGAAATTAATTAAAAAATTTTTTTTTTTTTTTTTTTGATAATTTTTCATTCTTGACTTTTAATTTGTTGTTTAAAATTACAAAGATATGATGAATCCTTACTCAGCCTAAGTAATTAAATTTTGATAAATATTTTAAATGTAAAAATATCCAAAAATTATCAACCCTGTTCTGAAAATCGCATTCGAGTAAAATTAAAATCGAACAAATTTAAAAAAATTGTATGTGTTGAAAGTTCAGAAAAATATTTCTTTTTTTAAACCTCATACTTCAAAGGCCACTTTTATTTACCAGAACTACTATTAAAATCAGGAAAGCTTCATTTAAAAAAAAATTAATTTTAAATCTCCATCGATTTGAAATTGCAGAACATAGCCGTATATTTTGAAAAAAATTGTTATGTCTTTTTCTAAAAAAACTATATAAAAATATGTAACAAAAGTGTTTTTAAGATTTATTGAAGATTTTTAAAATTTTGGCGCAGATTTTGCAGATTTTTTGATGAAAAATTATGGTTTTTGTTGATTTTATTTCTAGAAGTTCTGGCAACACTGGTTGTATACTATGGTTTTCTCTCTTTGTCTCTTTCGCTATTAGTCATTCTTATATGGCTTACAGCATTATTATTATTTTCCTGTCTTCATATTTTGAAAACAAACAGAAAGTTTATTTATGCAAAAATTTTATAACAAATTCAACGTAACAAACCTACCAAGGCGAATTCATTTACCAGGTGGCGTTGAAAGCACAGCTGTGCTACTTTTTTTTCTTACTTAGAGAGAGAAATGTCAAAAGTTGCTTGTGTTTTTGACATATCGATCACCGAAAGCAACAAAGAAATACATTGTTGTGTTTTTGGTGTTGTTACTTGTTGTAGTATCGACACCACCGTATACATGAATTCGCCTTGAAACCTACAAACCAAAATATTTAAACATTTTTTAAATGCATTGGAACATAAAACTATGGCCAAATGTCTCGTTTATGGAACTGGGCGAGAGGGTTTAAGAAAAACGTACATGTAAGTCATTCCCAAACGTCCGGATCGTTAGGATATTCAAGTCCATAATCGTTTAACTTGAAAAAAATTTAAGTTAAAAGAAAAAATAAACGACGCATGAAATAAAAAAAATTTTATTTTAAAGTGTTTTTTAGATCACTCTCGTGCATATTCAAAAATTTTGTTTATTATTTATTTTATTAAAACATCAGAATTATAAATTGTAGCTAATTGGCAATGATGATATAAAACCATAACTATCAAATCATTCTACTTTTCACCTTCATTCCTTTCATACAAGTGCGGATCCACCATTCTGTTCAAGCGTGGGGGGGGGGGGGGGTTCACATAGTGAAAATTCTGACGGAAAACCCTCCAAGCCTAATTTATGATTTTCAAAAAATAGTGATTGACTAGCCCTGAGGGTCATGACTTCCTGACCCCCTTTTGGATCCGCGCTTGCTTTTGTACTTTCCATCAAAAAATCCCTATTAGAGATAATGAAATAATTCAAATTCTACCTAATGAAAATTTTGTTTGGTATTATTGTTTTTAATTAAAAATTTTATAACTTTTTACCAATTATCAAACACAGAACAAACACTCGCGCACATTTTAGCTTTAAGCCTGAAAATAATAAAATAACAGCAACAAATAGATGGGAATAAAAAGTATTTATTCGCTAATGAAAATGCAACAAATTAGTTTTTGTTTTACCAACCAACCGACTGATAATTGCTCTCCAAGTTAAATTTGTTTATTGTTATTTAATTTTTTTTTTGGGTCTATTGGGGTGAAGTGGTGGTGGCCAATAATATTTTTCAATTAAATCAGTTACAAAACAATAGAAGAAACAACAAATAATTTTCAAATAAGTTTTAGAATTTTTTGGTTAAGCAAGAAAAAAAAATTAGACTTCTGCTGCAGCTGCTCCATGAAACTTCAATTGATTTGATTTGCAATACGGGTACTCGGTACACACATACGAGTATTTATGTATTCAAGTGGCCAACGATAACAAAAACAAGTAAGGGTGCTATATTCGACTAAGCCGAATCTTATATACCCTTCACCATGGTGCGAAAAGAATAGAAAGTTATATCAATAAATATCGCCCAATTTTTTTTTTGATGTTTTGTTTTGGTATCGAAGCTATTTGTACTAAATTATTTTACTTTTACTATTACTACGCCCTGCCCACTTATCCAATAACACCCACTTTTTGACATATTTGTGTATTTACGCCCTCCTAAGTGTACCAAATTTGGACAATTTTTCTACTACCGTTCTCCTGATATAAAGAAATGTATTTTGTGCCGCGCCCACTTTATGCCAGATGTCATGCATTGATACCGAAACTATTTGTTTTAAATATGGAACTTTTACTGCTATGATTCTTCGGAAATACAAAAATCTTTATTTTATATGTATGGGAGGTGCCACTCCCACTTTTCCAATCCCGACCACATTTCGTCGGATGTTGTGTATTAATAACCAAGATGTTTGTACCTAATGTAGAAACTTTGGTTCTTGCCGTTCTCCAGATATAAAAATCTATAATGTCTTTGTATGGGAAGTGCCACGCCCACTTCTCTAATCCTACCAATTTTTTTTTTTGAGAGGTTGTGTATTGATAACCAAGATGTTTGTATCTAATTTTAAACTTTAGCTCTTGCCGTTCTCCAGATACGAGTATACAGAAAAAAACAACAACGAATTAATGGGAAAAATTAGAGACAGTCGTGGTTGTTTGCTCATATATCAGTAATTTATGGACCGATCTGGCTGAATTTCAAAAGCAAACTTTAACGAAGAATATGTGACAAAAATATGTAACAACCTAGTCCACATCGTTTATGATGTCTTCGGATAACTTATTTCAACATTCACACCAACTTCGCTACTCATAAGGAACCAGAATATACATATATACGAATACTTTATAGGGTCTACGATCAACATTGCAAAAATTACAAACGGAATGACAATCTTATATAGACAGCCCAATTCCAAAACATGTTAAGTTGAACACGTTAGTTTTGCAGTAGAAGTTCTTGAAGTTTACGTGCGATACAACATTCGGTGGTACACTCATAAAAAAATGCATCTACATATTGATGATGCCCTAACATCAGAATTGTGACATCAATATTATATTATTACAAATGGCATCAATGAGGCAAAACGTGACATCAATCCAATGACGAACGTCATCCTAAAATGTTGTCATATTTTATGCGTTATCTACGCTATGACTACAGTGACATTAATTCGATGCCACATTTTGTGTACACTGAAAGAAAAGGCGTCATAACGCTGATGTATTTTGACATCATTACAGACAAACTATCATCAGTGCGATGACGAACTGTAATCAGTGCGATGACATAATATATCATGTCAAAATATATATTATTAACAACATTTTAATGTTTAAACAGTAAAATTAGAAGCAAAAATTCCCATATTCAATTTTTTTTAATTATTTATTTTAATACACAAAATTTTTAAAGTAGAATTATTACAAAACCCATATCGGGCATGCTGCTGGTGTCTTATAATTGAGAGTTCTTCGGTTAGCAAAGGGCGGAATACAACTAAAGTGAAATAATCATGTGTAACGGATAAGTAAATAACGATATTCTCTCAATTTGATTTAAGGTCAATTTGATCGCACTGATGACATGCTTTACAAAACCGACTCTGGTTCGTAATTTCTGTGATGCCAATGTGTCATCCCAAGATGACATAATTTGAACTTTTGACCCTGATGACAATTTGGCCAAGTGATGTTAACGCTGACATCACAATGATGAAGTGTCATGGGGTTAAAAACGAAGACTCTTGTTATAGTACTGATATCAAAATACATCAGCGTTATGACGCCTTTTCTATAAGTGTATGCTAAGTACTTTTTTGTATGAATTTAAGTTGTACAAAAACGTAATTTACTTAAAACATGCTAAGTCGACATAATACGAGTATGATTTGGAATTGTGCTGTCGATGTATACCCTTTACTCCTATGGTGAAGGGTATAAAAAGCAAAAAATTAATTTGCAATATTGTTTTTAATTGCTGTTGCCATTTTGTATGCTGGCCATAAATAAATGCCTTTCCAAAATTTTCATTTATATAAGTGGAAGGAGAACACTTTAAATAGTTTTTTTTGCATTTTGTGAATTGCTGTTGTTGGTTTAGAACCTGGTTGTATCATCCATCGACCGACCGTCCGTCCATTCATTCATTTTTTCATACTTTTCATTGTTACCAATTGATGAGGTTTGTTATGGTAACAAGTTTTGTGATTGTTGCAATTATATTTTAGCCCTTTTTATCCGCGTAATTGGCTTTTAATTAAAATGCTACTCGTCATGATAATAATTGCATTATACTGATTTTTCAAAGTTTTTTTTTATAATTCATTTCATGGTAGGTGGCTTTGTTTGCAAGAGTTTAACTTGGAAGATGGATTATAAAATTGAACATTTCCAAAAGTAATAACAAAACGGATAAATGTGACTAAAGTTTTAAATCTAAAAAAAAAAAAATTTAAGAAACTGTTATAACATCACTAGTTTTAAATAAATATTAGCCCCCATATTCATAAAAAATATTTTTGATTAATTAAAGGTTTACTAAACAAATTTTCATAGAAAATTCGTTTCATAAACCTGCTTTAAACCTAAAATATTTTTTATGAATATGGGGGTAATACTTTAAAAGCTAACAGTTAAATATTTTTAAGAGGTTTATCTTTCAGTTTGCAAAAACTTTCGGACCTAAAATGGCAGCGAAATACAAAACAAAACTGAAAGGGCGATATTTTGGGGCGAGCTTTGTTCTGTTTTTTCGACCCACCCTTAAGGCTACTTTACACTATCACACAAGTCTTATGTATTTTGAGAACAATACAACCCTGTCATAATAAGTTTTTTTGGTTTTTTGAAAAATTTTTAGACAGTAATTAGATCAGGGAAGTAGTGTAAAACAGCCTTAATGAGCAACTCACCAAGATTCAACGATTATGCCAAGAATTTTAGAACCAAAGTAAAGTTGACCGACTTTTGATTGGGCTCTTAAATGTAAAACAGATCCCAAATAAAACAAAATACTTAGTTCTGAATAAACAGCTATTAACACTAAAGGGTGTTTTTTAAGCCCGCCAGAATATTTGAAAGAGTTAGCTGTCAAACGAACTGTCATACTGCGCTAATTTTTTGAAATTCTTAATCAGTATCTGGCAAATCATCATGAATATATTCACGCTTGAACAAAAATCAATCATCGATTCGCGCAATTTATAAACGTGATTTATATTGTGTTCAGCGATGAGTTCCATTTTTGGCTTAACGGGTTGCTTAATAAGGATAATTGCCCGATATTGTTGAAACCAATTTACAACAGTTCTTACAGACTCCATTACATCTACAAAAATGGATCGGTTGGTGCGGTGTCATAATCGGTCCTAGTTCTTCAAAAATTAAGCCGGAGCTTGCGTTACGGTCAATGGAGATCGTTATCGCACCATAATGAATGATTTATTAAAAAAATGGATTACATTGATCCGGGCGAGATGTGGTTTCAAAATGATGGTGCTACCCAGCGAGGAAAAAGAAGAAGTACGTATGCCTTCTAGAAGGACTCTATACTCCATCTTTTGGATGTACAAGGCCTGCTCGCTCCATTCCACACTCATATATTTTTTACACACGTTGTCATTGCGTGATAGGCCTTCCGCTCTCGCTTCTTTCGCCAGAGCTTCTGAAAGGCGTTCAAATTAAAGGCTTTCCAGAGAACGGTGATTTTATAACGGGATCTGATTTCTTTGGGTTTTGCTTTGGCAAAAAAAAAAACTAAAAATCGTACTCCTTCTCTTCTACCTTCCCATAAAACGGAATGTGAAATGTGCTTTCCATGAGGCATTCTTTAGCAGTTAGATCAGAATGGTAATTGAATCAAAAAAATTGTCTATGCACGCCTTCAACAAGGCCTGAAGTAAAAAGGTCGTCTGAGTTTTCTCGCTTTTCCCAGCTGGAAAAAAGAAGGAGTACGGATGCCTTCTAGAAGCCTCTGAACTCCTTCATTTGGATGTACAAGGCCTGCTCGCTCCATTCCACACTCATATCTTTTTTACACACGTTGTCATTGCGGGTTAGTCCTTCCACTTTCGCAGTTACAAAAGAACGATAACTGGATAAAAAAATAATTCTTTGCTTTTGCTTTGGCAAAAAAGAAAACAAAAAATGTTACTCCTTCTCTTCTCCCTTCTTATAGAACTTTTTATAGAAGGGAATATGTATCTTATCTTTTATATGAAAGAGCCGAGGTCTTCTATGAGGCATTCTTTAGCAGTTAGATAAGAATGGTAATTGAATCAAAAAAATTTTTTAAGCGGAAATTTAATAATGTCTGAAGTAAGAAGGTCCTCTAAGTTTACCCGCAACTATCGAATTTAGCACCCCATAACTGGACAAATAAACATCATACAAAAATATATATGACACACCCTTTTATATCTATAAGAGTTATAATTATGCCAAATATAAAGGAATTTCGGCAAAATATTTTTTGATATGTTCGCTTCACGAAACAGGCCTCATATTGTAATTTCTTTATAATCTTCACAACAATTTTTGTCGATTTTGTCGACTGTAGCTATTTTTATGAAGTCTTCTTTAACTTCACCTTTTCCAATTGTAATTCAGAAGGTGTCTATTATAATTCAGAAAGCGTCCATTCTAGTTCAGATTAGTCAATTGTAATTCAGATTAGTCAATTGGAATTTAAAAATCGTTAATCAATTGTTAATCAGAAATTGTTAATTGTAATTCAGAATGCGTAAATTGTAATTCAGAAAGCGTTAATTGTTAATCAGAAATTGACAATTGTAATTCACAAAGAGACAATTGTCAATAATAAATTGTCGATTGTAATTCGGGAAGCAAAAAAATTTTATCAACTATTTATTTTAATTTTATTATAACAAAAGAAATGTGCACTAAAGAGCTTAATATATTCGTATGTATATATTTTGTTTTATTTTTAAATGCATATGTTTATGATTATCGACCGACTGCCATGTCATGCATTGACAACCCAGTAGCTTGGTGAACTGTACAGTGTTGCACAGCTCGAGCGCAATCACCAACAGTTATGGTATTTGTTGCATTACCTATAATATTCCCCCCATAGATCAGTCTTTGTTCTTTCACGCCAGGACCTGCAACGTTTGGAACGAGAATATTTCTTTTGGCATAGACTTTAAATTTGGACAAAAACATTTTAAGTGATCTCTCTTTTTACATTTATTATATTCTGAATTACAATTGACATTTTCTGATTTACAATTGACGCTTTCTGACATACAATTGGCTAATCTGAATTACAATTGCAATTTCTGAATTACAACTTGGCAAGGTGTAGTCCGGAACTTGAGACTTGAGCACAGGATAGTCAAGTAAAAATGATTGAATAACGGTATTTAATATGTACATTAGGGTATAACTTTTGAACAATTTTTTAAATTATCAAAAAATACCTATCCATGCCATATAGACCATGAAAATCTATGATGAAAAGTGGGGTCACTTTTTCGCGGGCGTTAAAAAAGTTCCCCCCCCCCAAATCACTTTGAAGTTTAGTATTTGGACATTTTTTTTTTTTTTGTTTATTAAAAATACAATTTCCTTATTGTAAAAACAAAAACCATTCATTTATATTTTTATGCTATTTCACAAACTTATACCACAAAATACGGTTTCGACTTTTTCATATCAAATGATTGCTATTTTCAATAATTTATTTGCTTATTGTTTATTATTTCAATAATTTATTAATATTTACAGAATTGAGACAAAGTATTGAAATAATAAGTTGTTGCAGTAATAGGACACAAAAATAGCAGTCGTTTGATTTGAAAAAGTCAAAATCGTATTTTTTTAAGATACGAGGTTGAGAAAGTAAGGCATCGTTGCATTATACTCATCATGTCGTTTCTAAGACTTAAATGTTGGGCTAAAGAGTTGATAACAGTTGGGCCCAACAGCTACGTCTTATGAATGCGCCCAATAACTATATTTCTTTTTTAATAAATTTCACATTTTCAGCAAATAGACACCGATATGAACTAAATGTTAGAAAAGTTGTAATGCAAGATTTGTCAAAAAAGAATATTAACGATCTTAAAATGAGATATGGGCATTTCCTGAGGTCACGACGATTCGATAGCATTATGGTAGCTCTATGTTTAGTGCAAAAGTTGGATTTCATCGAGTTTAAGTTTTCATAATGATAGTTAAAAACATTTGGTCACGAACGTACGCAAAATAGTAGTCAACTTTGGCTGACAGTAGTGAAATATAAAAATCTGCGAAATGGAATGGAATATTTAAACGTGATTAATTTAGTTAAAAAGTGTTTCATTGTAGGTCTCTATCCAGTATTTACACAATAAAATATTTCTATTGGTTTTTTGTTTAATTGGCTTAAGAACCGGTAGCGAACGTACGGGTCATATGTTGTAACCGTAAATTAACCGTTCATCGAACTTTTTTTGTTCTCCTTACACTTTTATCTTCTTAATTGATTGTAATAGAGAGCTTTTAAAGAAAGAGTTCAAACATAACAAATTTTTTTGCATGTAAAATAATTAAATATAAAAATGTCTTTAGAAGTAGCTTAAAAAGAAAATATCAAATTTTCCAGTTTCCATCCCAATTTCCTCAAGTAAAACAGCTGAGAGATCATAGCATATCATATATATGTACCATTCTATTATAAAAGCATAGACTTTTTGTATAATTATAAACAATAAAACACGATGATTATCAACATTTTATTTTTCCATCCTTGTTGACCATTCGGAGGAAATGCCCATTTTAAAAAAATTTACAAGATGTTTCAATTGTTATTATTTACAAATTCTGTTTAAAACTTTTTTAGAAATCGAATATTTCAGCATTTTTGCAATGTAAAAATAATTATTTTTATTTTGTTAGTATTAAAAAATAGTGTACTTAAGCTTGCAGTGCTCCTTGTAACAAATTTGGCATCAAGTACAGCTATGGTCATATTTATTTAACATTTGACCAAATAAGCATAACCACTACTTTTGTTGATCACAAAATGAAGCTAATTATACTGCTAGACATAGAAAAAAACTGTTTTTTATAAGATGTGTTATTTTAATCAAAATAAATATTGGAGTTAAAGAAAATTATATATTTGGTTGCCAGTTGGTCACGTCTTTTCGTCAAATATTTGCCAAGTGTGGCCGTAGCTTAAGAACTTTTACACCGTTCCAACTTATTATTAAAAAAGAAACATTTTAAGTTTTCAGTACTTAGAAATATCAGATAAATAAGGAATGTATTTATTTAGCTATTCTATTAAATACGGTATAAATACAGAATATTTAATTAAATACAGAACAAGTTAAGGGTTTTTACTAAAAAATATTTCACACAAAATCAAGCTCTTAAATACAGAAATTTTCTGTATAATACCGAAAGGATGGTCACCGTATCTATATATGATAGCAATAAAATCTTGTCCCCATAATATGTGGGGTCTTCGGAAAATTCATTTCAACGGACACCGTTAAATAAACTTTGCTTCACATAAGGACGCAGAATATATATACACTATAGGGTCTAAAATCAATACTGTAGAAATTACCAACGAAATGACAAACTTATATATACCACTGTTGGGATCTGACAATTATTTAATTATACCGTCTCATTTGCAAAATTGTACCAAAATGGCATAAATTGTACCAATATATCGCTATAAAATAAAAAAGCATACACAGTTACAGCCAATTCACATGTAGGCTTTTACGACGTCGTTTTTTTCTTAATTCCCTTTTGAAGCAACTTCCAAAAACCTTTTGCGTTTATACGATGATTTTTAGTGGCATGTCGCTTTTTTCAGTTTTAATTTTTATTTGCAACCAGGGTTGATTTTTATTGCCTTATCGGGAAATCTGCTTTAGTTGATTTTTCTCATTAAGAAAAATATAAAAAAGTGTTTTTTTTTTTAAAAAGAAATATGTTTAATTTAAATCTCAAACTTTTGTTTTATATTCTTTTTTATTATTTCCGTATTCGTTTGCAACCTGACGCTTCAAAGTAAGAAAGAGAATAAAACAAAACAAGAAGGAGAGAAATAAGTTTAAAGAGAAATATAAGAAAACGACATGAAAAATACAAAACGAGTCGTTTTGTTTACCCCTTTCTTCTCTACACCGCGCGCCATCAAACCAAAAGAGACGTCGACAAAGCGACGTCGTAAAAGCCTCCATGTGAATTGGCTGTTATTCAAAGCACTTTTTTATTCAATAAAAATAAAAACAAAACAAGTAAAAAAGTATAGTCGGTCAAGCACGACCATTTTGGGTTCTACACCACAGTATATAAAGAAAAATTTTCGAGAGATTACTCTATTTGCGACCCATGGGCAATCATGGACCCGCCAGAACAAAATTCAGTTAGGAGGTTGAGATTCATGTGAAAGTTTTTTGTGCCGAATATTATTTAGTGATTTTAGGAAGATCGCTTATATGAGTACCTATGGTTAATTTTGGACCTACCAGCACTGTATTTTTCATGATATAGTAACTATCGTAAAAGTTATTGTAGCTAAATTTAAATAAGTGCAAGCATATGCAATTTTCTAGAGTAAAAATAGAGTGCTTACTCATATGTTCTTGATGTCTGTAATTTACATCTGTTAGTAAAATAATGGATTTGGGAATATTGTTAGACCAAAAACTTAATTTTATTCAACATATAACGATGATTGTAAATAAATCCCGCTGTGTTCTGGCTTTTATTAAAAGATGGGGAAAGGAATTTAATGATCCCTTAACCACAAATAGGCTTCTTACTTCGCTCGTTAGACCAATTTTAGAATACGGCAGCATTATTTGGGACCCGATCTATAATATCCACAATGATCATATCGAATCAGTTCAAAAATAATTTCTTATTTTCTGCTTAAGAAATAATTATAGAGGATGCCTGGTACTATTATTCAGAATTTTTATTAAGTAACGTAACTTTTAATATTCCTCAACGCTCACATCGTTTTTTCAATCCTCTTTATGTCAGCAAGTGCTGAACTAACTTGGCTATGTCAGACCCACTAAGAAACATTAAAATCATAGGTAATTGAAACTAAGAATAAATACTACTAAAAATTAAATTACTCCTGGCAAGCAATTTCAAAATTTATATTTTAAATATCATTTGAATTGACTGGAGTATATCGTGGATAAACATTAACAGCCTTATTCATAAACAAAATTTGGCATGAAGTTATCGAAAAGTTTATTCATAATACACTTACCAAACTCTGGCTAACGATTTGCTAAACTTTTGTCAACAAGCTGCCAAACGTTTGCCAACTTGTGATAAACAGCCGTTTTATGTTGAATAATTTTGTTTGTTTTTTTTAATACACTGTTTTTTTAGTTTAGAGACCTTTTTTAAATATATTTTAATTTAAAAACATTTCAAATTTTTATATAAAGAGGGAAAATAAAAATAAATGAAATTAAATGATAAAACCAGCGATGATTAATGAAAAACGTGTTGCATTTATGAGTTTTATAATGTGGCATCATTAATATTCACAGTTGATTTATTAAAAGTTAGCAGACGGGTAAAATTTGTTATTAATAAACTCTATGCTTACAAGCTGCTAAGCTTAATCGGCATTCTAGTTAGCAGCTCGTTGTACGTAGTGTACAAACTGTAGCTAACTTTTAGTTATGAATATCAAGTTAAGTATATCAAGTTTTTTTCTAAAAAGTAAAAATATTCCGATTTGAATCCAAAAACATTACAGCATTTTATATTAAAAACATAACATTAACATAAAATACTAAAACATTATTTAATTTCCCATCAAATCAAGTAACTTAGATGGATAATCAGTTTATTATTACAAAAGTCACGTGTTTCTACTCTATCAGTTTCAATCTTTTCAATATTTTTTTAACTTTCAAAAGTTCAAACGGCGAAACGATGAAATTAACATTAAATGACAATAACTAGCTATTTAAATGGCTTAGCACTTGTCGCCACAGATATCATTATGTAACTCCCAAATACTCTTACGATTCTCATAATCCTTATCATCACTATCGTTGTTGTCATCGCAGTTGTTAACAGCTCTAATGCCAACCTTATTGTTGGGTAATTGACATTTTATTTATTTAAAAAACAATAATGAACAATAAAATACGACTATAACGTGGTAATTTGTTATATCGCAACAAATAACGTTGACGAAGATTTCAAATTTTATTTGTTTTTTATTAGAAAACAAGCACGTGTTCTATCCTTAACAATCCCTACTCCGAAACACTCTCATATGTACCTGTGTATGTGCATAAGTAAGTAAATATGCTAGTGTATTGCTAAAAAAAAAAAACATCCCCCTTGCGTATGCTACAGATTTTAAAAGGATGAAAGTGGAATTCTTTCAACTCTTCTCGCTATGCTTGTAATCGTTTAAATCGAATCCGTTGCGGACAATTGGTAGCGGAAAAACAAATGAAGTCACCCTTTATGATGGTGGTGTGTATTTAATTTTGTCATTTTTGGTGTAATAAGCGCAACATTAATGTTTGACAAATTTCGGAAAATATAATAAAAAAAGGGAGAGGTTATGTTTTTTTATTATTTTCACTACAAGGGATTACTGTAATAGTGAAACAACAATATCAATAACAATTTTCAAGTGTTATGTTGACGGTAGCTCAGCTGCAAGATAACCAATAGTACCAAACAATACCGACAAAACCCTAAATTCGTCCCAACAAATAACAAAAATGAGCAAAAGTTTGAAAAGGCAAAATCCAAATTTGTTACCAAAAACTTCTGATTAGCTTAATAATATTATGTACAATTTGTGCTTGCAATTATAAAATAAAAATGTTATAAGCATTGAAAGCTCAAGTAATTTTCATGCAAATAAAATTAAATATCTTGGAACTAAAGAATTTCAAAGAAAAAAAAAAGGAAAATTTCTATTTAATCGATTTAAAGTAATTTTCGGGAATCTATAGGTCTATAGATAGCAGCCCTCTTACAAAGCCAGGAAAAGCAGGCAAGCAACCCAATTATTCGAGTTCAAACTTGCTACCAAAACGCTTAAAATAATTCGCAGAAATAAACCGGATTATCTACTCTTTGACGACCTTTGGCTATCGTATATGGAATATGATTTGATTCTGGAATGTGAGAACGCTCAGGGACAACGACAACACCATGTCAAATATGAACTCCTTAAATTGCTCTTCAAGTTGAACGTGCAATCCGCGATATGAATTTTCGATGCTGAGCCTTAGTGAAGTTTGTTGAAACGACTCGGGTGAATACGACTCTCCCAATGAAAACACTAAATTAATTTACTCAGGCAAACTTATTGGCAGTAACCACGAATCCGGCGCTAGATTACTATTGACAACTGCATCGTGTAGAAAGAAGTCATTGAAACTACTTTCGGCTAGAATTATCACCGTATGCTTTAAATCTAAAGTTAGAAACATTACCATCATTTAATATACAATTCCTCGTGGTGGCATAATGCTGCCAACCAAATAGATTACATTGCAATCAGTCGTTGTTTTCAAAAATGTCTATTGGATGTCTATTATCACCGAAACTTGCAGTACATCGTCTACATAACAACGAACAACGCAGTAAGTAGTAGATTCAGTTCCAGTTGCAAGAAGAAACGGCTCGAGATGACATAACACAAGTCACCTATTGCAGAAAGCGGGTCGCCATTAAAGATAGTAGTTAATGAAATGCGCGAAGGAGACAATAGAATATCGATCCCTTCACAAATTTGTGCAACGCTCCGTCAGAGGGGATAAACGCAATCACACCGAAAAATGCGGCAGATAATGCAGCGCGCACATAGGTGACTCTTGGACTGTTTCTAAGATCACCAAAGAACTGTTAAATCGCAATATACCTCTTCAGCACCCTGCTAGGGACGAACTAGGAAAATTCCTGAACACCAAAGATGTCCTGTTAGAGACAACATTTCTTTAATCTCCTTAATGCTGAAATCGATCTAACGCAACATCAACAACCTTTTGATCCTACCACCTATAGGGCAAATACAAGAATACGGTCAAGAACGTTTGAAAAAAGTCTGGGGGCAAATTACGGCATTCGATATCGATCGAAATTTCCATTGTATTGTAATTTCGATCGATATCGATGCCGTAATTTTCCCCCTGCACTGCTATCAAACAACTACCAAATGAAAAAGCGGCCGGTATTGGCATACCCACCGAAATATTCAACACATCAGCGCTCAAATTCTTATATCTGTCGTTTTGGGAGTTAAAGGGCTTTCCGAGCGAATGGAAGATGGCATAATAGTGAAGATTGCAAAGAAGGGCGACTTAAAAGACTGTGAGAACTGGCGTGGTATTCGCGTACTACCGACAATATTAAAATTGATTGTAAAAAAACCGCATCAAAGAATATTCTGAAGATTTTATAGACTCCGCCCAAGCCGCCTTTCGAAATGGCTTCTCCTGTGCGGATCATATTAAGGCCATCCGATTTACTTAGAACTTAATTCAAATCTACATATACTTTTCATCGATTTTGAAAAGGCATTTGACAGCATTAAGTGCAATTGTATCGCGAATGTAGAAGAGGTTTTTCGCGGGACATTTGTTTCAAACCTTCAAGGCAATCTGAATAGCACAGGCCTAAAAATGCAGCTACAACCAAATATCTGACTAATCATTACATCACTCTACAACTGATAAAAAATACGATATGGTCAACCAATTCTGTTATCTTGGAAGTATGACCGCACTAGATGATGACAAAGAATAAGATGTAGAATCTAAGACTAGCAGGGCAGGGAATCTTAGATTTGGCAGAACAACAGCTTAAGCCTACGGACCAAGCTCAGAATATTAAATTCCAACGTTAAATCCTTCCTGGTTCTTCCTTGCTCCGACGAATTTAACGTATTTTCTGGCCTCGTGTAATAACGAATGAAGCTCTAAATTACGCTAAAAAAAATATATGTGAATTCTGTCTACCCACGCAGAGTAAAGAGTTGGTAGACCACGGACTGATGGGTCAAGGATGACCTGCGGTGTTGGCTCTGGGGTTTTCCCGGAGGAGCTACAAGTAAATCTTTCCTTCCGTCTTCGAGATGAGGCAAGCGTATTTCATGTGAAATACTGGCGATAAGAGAGGCATGTATAACACTGCAGAGCGTCAACGTCAGCAGCAAAATTGGTATTTTCGTATTGCCTTAATTTAGATCCCTGCGCATAGGGACCATTATGGCAGAAGCGCAAGCCAAGACTGGAGCTGCTTTTAATATTTCGCGGTGTGTGCCAGTCGCAACGCCTCTGGGAACTATCAGAAGCGAAATCTTCCGACACTATCTAGATATGGCTAATGATAAATGGAGGATGGCTGCAGGATTACCAAAGTAACGTGACCCACATACAACAAAGGCCGCTCTGAGCCGCTTCTCAACTTCAGTCGCAGGGACATTTCGAGACTGGTATAAGTACTTACGGGTCACTGGACGATCGGTAAGTACACTATGAGACTCAGTTCCCTTTTAATGAATGCTGCCGCAGCTGCAGAGAGCCTGGAACTGAGGCGACGGTATTTTATCTCTTATGTGATTGCCCAGCGTTTAATTCAACACGACATGGATATTTGGGAATTACCTTCAACAAGGACTCTCTGAGATATCGCGGGTGAACCTCGGCATTTTGGTAAAATATCTCAACGGAACGGGCTGGATCTAGCCAACTCAGTATTACACTGGGTCAAGCTTGATAAGGGGTTCCTACACTTGACGAATTGTGTGGTGTTCAAACGGAATCACTTTCGACTCTACTTGCAGCACGCCTAATTTTTCGCGTGCTACCACGTTAACCAACCAACCAGACCACGAACAACTTTAGAGACATTCCACCGAAGCCGAAGTAAGATCTGTCGGGTTAAAATGAAATCAACTTATATACATAAATTAGCTTTTGCTTAAAAAAATGATAAGTGAATAGTAGGCAATACATTAAAAAATTAAATTTTCCGATTTTAAACAAAATTTTTGTTTCTTTACAAACCATCTCCAGAAAATTTCGAATCGAACACGGTTGATTAGTTAAGAAGATATAGGGAAGTGGAGCTTTTACGCCACTTGCCCTATTTTACGTCCTAAACAATAATAATTATAGGATAAAACTTCAGATCACGATAATAACTTTCGATAGCACGATAAAAAATTTCGGTTTAACGACTATGCAGAAATTATAAAACATTACACCCATTACCACTTATTTGTTTTCTCGGACAAAATATAAATTAAAATAATCACAGAAAAACATCTACTTATCAGATGTTAATATTGTCACCATAATGTGCTGTTAATGACATCTTAAGTTCTTAAAAGTAAATAAAGATCATCTTAAACACAAAAGGATGACTAAAAGGAATATTTCACTTGTTTACGACTATCTTTACGTTTTATTACATTTCTCTTATATTAGCATTAATTTAAAGGCGCTATATTTCTTTATAAACATTTCTGCTCTAAGGGGCAATTTATGTTTATCAAATTTTTTGCTCAACTCAACACATCTTAACAATTCGTTTGATCACATATTCTTTTATTTCTCATCTTTAATTGTAATTTTAATGTGAAATTCTTGTGCAAAATACACTGAGAAACATTTATGAAAAAGGAATATCTAAGCAATATTTTTAGCTTTAATTAAAATATTTATAATTAGTATTGTGGTTATTTTATTGAACTGTTAATGGTTTTTAACAGGGAACGAAAATAACAGTTATTTTAAAACAAAAAAAAGCATATAGAACTGATTCAAGTATACCATATTGATCCTTATGAACTTTTCTATGAAAATATATTATGATTTTTACTTTTTCGATCAAAAATAACAGTTATTTTTTTATTTTTATTTTTTTGAACAAAAATAACAGTTATTTTTTGATTTTTATTTTTTCGATCAAAAATAACAGTTATTTTATGATTTTTATTTTTTCGATCAAAAATAACAGTTATTTTATGTTTTTTATTTTTTTGAACAAAAATAACAATTTTTTTTTTATTTTTTCGAGCAAAAATAAAAGTTATTCTTTAAAGAAATGTACGTTTTATAATAATTGAGTTGTCTTTAAATATTTATTTAAATGTGTGATCATCATCGGGATTTCTTATGCGCATTAAAATAAATATTTAAAGACAACTCAATTATTATAAAACGAACATTTCTTTAAAGAATAACTTTTATTTTAGCCCGAAAAAATAAAAATCAAAAAATAATTGTTATTTTTGTTTAAAAAAAATAAAAATCATAAAATAACTGATATTTTTGATCGAAAAAATAAAAATCATAAAATAACTGTTATTTTTGATCGAAAAAATAAAAATCAAAAAATAACTGTTATTTTTGTTCAAAAAAAGAAAAAATCAATTAATAACTGTTATTTTTGTTCAAAAAAATAAAAATCAAAAACTAACTGTTATTATCTGACTTTTATGAAAAGAGGAAAAACTGTTACGGTCCCTGGTTTTTAATCCAAATTTCGATATTTTAATAAGGCTTAAGTTCATTGAATTTAATTTACATTAAATTATTTTTATGAAGAAAGGAATTTTTACAACATGAAATTAATTAAAATTTATTGATAATTTTTCATTCTTGACTGAGCTGGGAATGAAATAATGAAAATTAAATTCAATGAACTTAAGCCTGATTAAAATATCGAAATTTTAATTAAAATATTCTTTATAGAAAATTGTTTAATTTACTCTTCACATAATTACAATAATACGAGTAGTTCAAAAAGTTATTAACTAAATAAAAAAATGTTTTCTGAAACTATTAAATCTATAACTGTTTTAGAGATTATTTTAAAGTTTCACAACTTACCGATAACTAAAGGTAGAATTTTATCGGCCGTATAAAAAGTGTTTCATTATTACAACTTTACTTTTCCTAACTTTACTTGTCCCATATCATTTAAAGTTGACTCCGAGCATTATGTTGACGAAATTAAGAAAACAAAATGGAATTTCCTATCCAAGCAGAAGTCTTCAAACAAGATAAATATGTGTGCACTAATGTATTTGCCACCTTAACTTTTACATAAGAACCTTCCATTTCGCTTTTTAATATATTTTTTAATAAAAACTAACCTTTTTTACTTGCAAATTTTCTGATAAATTTATCAGTTTCTTATGTAAACAAAAAACATATGATTGCTTAATTATTGTCCGAACTAACACGAAGAAAAAGTTCGTGCCAATTTGTACATGAAATTGAAAAAATGTCTCTCTTAATTGCACAAAAATTGTTACCTAGAATTGTTAAGTCATTTCTATTTAAGTCATTTCTTGCTTAGCACCCTTCCATGGACTCTTCTTCAATTTTTCAAAAATAAAATGAAATTTTTCTAAAGCACCATAATTGCACATTTTATATTTAAACATTTCTCCAAAAACTGAATCTTTCCATTTTTAAAATCGAGTAGTAAAAAATAGTGTTTTTAACACCAAAATCAGGCATCAGAAATTAAGAACCGAAAACTTAAAATTTAAGTTTCTCATTTGAAAAATTCAAAACTCATGCGTACAAAATAATTTTTTTTTTTCTATCAGTTAAAAAAAAAATAGGAAACACAAAAAAGATATTTATTTTTAAAGTACAATATGTGTTTTGTACATGAAAAGAAACAAAAAAACAAAAATTTGAAAAAAACACAAAAACTTTTTTTTTTTTTTTTTTTTTTTTTTTTTTTTTTTTGAAAAATATTTATCATTGGTGTTCAAAACATGTTTTCAACTGTACAAAAAAAAAAAAAAAAAATTATTTTGTTTTATTTGTTCTTCAAAGTTCAAATTAATAAAGTTTTTAAAAAAAAAAACGTTTTTGAGAAAAATATTTTTTTTGTTTTGTTTTTAGAAACTAACAATAAAAACTCAATTTGAAGTTAAAATTGAGAATTTTAATTAAAATTATAATATAAAATTGTGTTTAAAATTGCAAATGCAAAAAATCCTTAGAGATTCTTAATTATCAAAACTAGCTGCTATTGCATTAGCTGTACCCGCAACATAGGTATCTGTGGAGACAGCCTTCAGTGCTTTGCCAATTATTATGACCAAAAATAAAAGGAATTTATGTTCTGAGCATGTAGAAAATTTATTGGTGCTCAAACTCAACATCAAGCTAATTGATAAGATTACTATTAAGTTCTAGGATAATCTTTATCATGTTATAACTATGTACTTATTATTAATTAGCTTTATATTTTTTACTATAATTTTGTACGTATGAGTTTAAATTTTGTCAATTAAAAAATTCAATTTTAAGTTTTCGGTTCTTTTTTTTCATGTACAAAATAATATTGTACTGAAAAAATAAATATCTTTTTTTATGTTTGCTTTTATTTTTTAAAACTGATGAAAATAAAAATTATTTTGTACGCATGATTTTTAAATTTTTAAAAAGAAAAAAATAAGTTTTCGGTTTGTAATTTTTTGTACAAAAGAACAATAAAAAAAATTTTTTCAAAAACGTTTTTTTTTAAGAACTTTATTATTTTGAACTTCAAGACACAATATCAAACAAAATATTTTTATCTATTTTTGGTTATTGTACAATTTAAAATATTTTTCGAACACCAATGATAAATATTTTTTTAAAAACATAAAAAAAAAACGTTTTCCGGTCCTTGACCAAAATCCCATAAGGCTATTGGCCAGGCCATCACCGTTAACGGCGAGCGCTATAGGTCTATGATTACCAAGTTCTTTTGGCTTGAATGGGATGATATGGACACCATCGACATGTGACATCCTAATAAAAAATTTTCTTATTTTGAGAAGCACTAATGGTACATTTTAAAAAGTAAGCACCCAATAAGACATACAGAGATGCAGTAAGGCAAAGTGAACGAATTCTTAATAAATTAAAAAAAAAAGAATATAAAATTTGAAGAGCCACGACATTCCCTAACAACGAAGCAGGTTTATAAGGCAGCATATAAAAGAATAGTGGTAACAAATATTTCAGTGTGCAAAGCTGATCGCTACATTTACCATGAAATGAATATAAAATTCATGTCTTCCGTAAGCGGAATGGTAAGCGAAACTTTTACATTTTTCCCTTACAAACCCGCTTCGGTGGAAGCTCCATTTTTTATTGGGATGACACATTGGATTTTATGCACGAACGATTTAAGCGCATGTCGATCTCACGTGGTAGTGATGTAAACTGCTCACCGAGATCTTGCAATTTGATCCTGTAAGACCCATTTCTTGTAGGGTTATCTTGAGTTACAGCTCTAAGCGAATAAGGCACAAACCACAGCGGCCCTTAAGGCCTACATAACAGAGTAATGGAAAAGCCGAGGCGGACAGTAAGTGGTGTAGGGTAATATATGGTCTATCCTTTCTTCTTATTTAAATTTTCTTTTACTGAATATTTTACGAATAAATCTTTTTAAACAATTTATAATAAAATTTTTAACAGTGTACTTATACACTTCAGTTTTTATACCAGTTGCTGTCTTCTTGTATGTGCGTTCAGATGAAGGGTGGCCTAATTTGAAGGGTGGTTTATTTTGTTTCCTTTAAATAATTTCTGGTTTTCAATAAGTTTACTTTGAAATTAGTTACAGCACAGGTGTCCCTCCCCTAAGATAATTTTATTTTTCGAATGTTATGCCAGATTTATGACTCTGATTCTTTTGTGTGCGTCAAACTAAAGCTGACTTCTATACAAATATATTAAATACAATATAATTTATTCGATGCAGTTAAGTGGAATTAATTGTCATAAATTAACCATGAATAGGAAGATTTGTTTTCCAAATTATCGGATTTATTAAAAAATAGATAGCACTTGTTTTATGGGGGGAAAAGAAAAAAAAACTAATTTAATAGGTTTAACCTTGTGGTAATATAATTTTTGATGACAAATTAGGAAAGAGTTCTTAGAAAACTCTTTTATTTATTTTATTGTCACTCGTTTCTTCATTTAATTAGTATTTTTTTAAGTTGTTTCGGCTCAATAGCGCCCATAGCATATAAGCTAGGAAGATATTTCTTAATATAAAGAGTATTAAATATAAAAAATGAGCCAAATCAGTACATTTCTTCACATGGCCCCCATAAGGGGGAGACTTGTATGATGGCCAGGGGAAAAATGAATTGAGCTAAGGGTTTTCTTACGAAAGGATTTTTGTAAAACAAGCTAGGTTGATTAAATTGAGCTAAAATGTATGTATAAATATAAAATAGAATCGTGGTTTTTCGGACGCTAAAAACTTGAAAACGTCTAGAACAAATTGGAAACTTCCTTCAACGGGTTTGTTCATAATTGCTACGCGAAGGTTTAGGAAAAAAGAAAAGTCGAAAATTTCAAGTGGTTGTGGCACCTCCAATAAAGACAATCAGGGGTGTCATAGAACCCAAGTCGGTTTTGTTAATTGTCGGTTTTGTTATTTTCGAATACAAATAAAACTGATTTCGAAACAGCTGTTTCATGTTTTGGCTCACAGCTTTAAATGCAATTTTTGTTTGATAATTTTCTAAATTATTAGCTGCGTTCGAGAACACAAAAGTTTTTACTATTTTTTACTGAACTTTACTGCATTTTACTAAATTGCGTTCGCGTACACAAGATACAGTAAATGAGAACACAAATTGAGAGCGTAAAGTGACAGTTCTTGACTGAGTACTTACAAATTTTTACTGCAGAAATTTTTTCAGTAAAATTTAGTAAAACAAAAAAACATATGTTTCAAAGGTAAACAAACAAAAGTAACAAACAAATTGTGAAAAAAATGTTTAATAAAAGAAAAGTTGAAATAAAACTAAAATAAAAACAAAAAGAGAATCAATATTAATTAATTAAACTTGTTTTTGAAGCAACTTTTGAACTTTTTTTCTGTTATGGTAATTTTTTGGAGTTGTAAAAGTGTCAAGTATTCGGGTACTTAGAACAGCACTTATTTTTAAGGTAATCATTAGTAAAAAAAGTATTCGTGTACTATTAATAAAATTTTGCAGGACACAAATTAGCAAATTCAAATAAAATAAAAAACAAACAAATATGAAAGATTACATAAAATAATTTGTTTGTATTTTCCAAAAATATTCGTGTTATAAAAAGTATTTAATCGAGTACCGATAAAAAAACGAGTTAAGTAGTCAAAAGTGTAAACATTTTTCAACACTTCAATTATTTGCCATCAGCTGTTGGGTTTATTTTACGAATTTTTACAAATTTTGCGTTCGCGTACTTTTTTGGACAACAGCTTTTTCTGAGAGCAAATTTTTAAGTTTACTCATTTACTGCATTTTACTGTAAAAGTACTCAAACGCACCTAACGATTTTTGCCCTAAAATATTGTTAAAACTTGTGTTTTTAATAAAAGGAAAATTATAGAAAAGAAAATAAGAATGGTAACACACTAAACATATAAAATAAATGCCATCGTTGTATTATTTGCATTTTTTGTTTATATTTGTGTAATTTTATTGTTTTGTAAAAATATAAAGCGAATTTATTTAAAATACAAAAAAAAAATTGTTTATAAATAAATAAAATAAATTTTGTTGCAAATTTTCTATATGCAGAAAAGGTGAGAATACTTTTGCGAGTTTGCAGCAGCCCGCTGCCGGAGACTGCCAGAGATATGCAAAAAAATATTATTTTACCAATTTTGGAAAAAAAAAACTAACTGTTGAAAAAATAAAATAAAAAATTAAACTTTAACCAACTATATTTATTTTCAATAAAAAACAAGGGCTGCAAGCTGCTTGGTTTATTTTCAATAAAAAACCGATAATATTGGTGTCTGTGACACCTAAAACCGACAGTAATTTCAGTTCGAACAAAAAACCCATAACATTGGATTTCATGACACCAATGTATTTTTTTGTCGGTTTCAAATCCAATTCCAATCAGATTGGTTCCTATGACACCCCTGCATATATATATTGCTGTATATCCTGAGAACGGTAACGGCTATAGTTCCCACATTTGCTACAAGCAGCTTGATTCACAACACACAACATCTACAAAAAACTGGGCGGGATTGTAGAAGTAGGAGTGGCATAAAATATATTTATTTTAAGTAATATATTTATTTAAGAGTAAAATGGAACAAAAAGGCTTGGCTATTAATAAACACCATCTGTAAAAAAAGTAGGCGAGATTGAAGAAGTTTGCGTGGCTCCCTTTTTGAAGAAATTGTAGATTTCGGTAAATCTGAAGAACGTAACAAGGAATAGTATATATGTATACCTGGTCTAAACTACTTCGATATCAATAAACAGCATTAGACAAAAAGTGAGCGGTATTGAAACGAGGAGCATAACGACAAGCATACACTCTAAAAATTAATGTTTGTACAGGGTTGCCCAGAATTACCGAAGGGGTTTAAATTCGTTACAAATTTTTTAATTATTACATTTTCTTTGTTTCTTTTTTCAGCATTTTGTGAAGAAGACTTAGGGATTAAAGTAGGAATAATTTACAATCGAACAAAAATAATTACACTCAAAACTTTGCGGAAACTTATGGGAAATACAAATTTTCATATTTTTAATTAGGCTAAAGTTCATTAACTTTAATTTTCATTAAATTATTTTTATAAAGGAAGGAATTTTACACCATGAAATTAATTAAAATTTATTTATAATTTTTCATTCTTGACTCGAACCATTGAAGGCGGCTGGCAGTCAATAGCCAAACATCAATCTTTAAGCCAAATTAGTAGATTAAAATAGATAGTGTGGTTACTATTGAAACGCGTCAGATCAACCTGTCCGTTAACGTGGGTTCCAACCCCACGGCAGTCAAGCATGAAAAAATTATCAATAAATTTTAATTAATTTCATGTTGATATTGCGAATTATTTCTTTTCATAAGCAACTTTATTATATTCACAATTTTTTTTATTTTTCGAATTTATTCTATGAGTTAAATTTCAGTTATGTATTTTATAAAGCTTTTGTAATAGTTCTATTCCTTAAATTTTTTAGGAAATAACTTTATACACTACCAGACTATTATCTTGTATCTTCTTGTTACATTTTACCTTAGCTTTCCGTTGGATAGCAATGAAGTAGTTCATTGTTGAATTTAATTTCATGTTGTAAAATTCCCAAATATATAATGTATTTCAAGAAAAAAAATTTTATAATTATGTCATAAAAAAAAAAGTTGTAATGAACTCAAACGCCTTCGGTAATTTTGGGCCAACCGGGATCGCAGGGTAGCAAAGTGAAGCTAGTTCTTTATATATGAAATTTGTTTGGTTTTAGAAATCAGCGAAATCGACCTATTATTTAACCTAGCGCCCATACATTACACCAAAGCGCCCTACCATATGAGCTAGGGAACAATTGGCTTTTCAATACTTTTGTGAATGGTTTGTAATATGTACTTCTGCTATTTTTTATTTTTTTCTGTTTTAAAATTTTTGTATATTAATTTCGGAAACAAACCTATCACAGATTTAATCCGTTTTATAGATTTTAGAGTTATTTGTTAACCTTTTGTTATAGAAACGTACATTACGTTTTCTCGATTTAAATTTTTTTAGTTTTCATTATATTTTGTTAATAAAAATTAATTTTTGATAGAAAAAAAGTATAAGGGATGGCAGATAAAAGTCCCTTTCGCGATTGAAGTGCAGTTTCTCGAATTGGAAGTTTTTTAATATTGTTTACATTTTTAGGTTAAATAAGTGCTCATAGATTAAATACCTTTTCTCGATTTGAGCATTATTTAAAAAACTTAAGTCATTTTTTGAGTTGGTTGTTATTAAAGAATAGCTGCAAAAAAGGAGCAAAAAGAGTTTGTTTAAAAGATAAACTGTTAGATCAAAATTTTTTTAACTTATCGTTAATCGTTAATACTGTCGTATTTAAAGTTTTCAGATAAAGTGGACACCATTATATCGATTTTCAATTAAGCTTTAACTTATCTCAAAAGGGTATTAACAGTTAAGAGTTCCCATTTGGAAAAATTATATTTAAAGAGAGATACATATATAACTTGATGTGGTTGCACATTGAAAGAAAAACTGCCCAATTCTTGGTTTAAGTTCAGAACGAAAAAAGACACTTGTAATAAATATGTATAAAATTTACCATCATCGATATTTAAAATTTTTATAAATTTTAAAATATAAAACATAATTATGAGTCTGGATTTTCAAACAAACGTAATTAAAACAAGTCGTCGTATTTAATAAACCATTAAAAATCTCTTGAGCTTAGTTACCTTTGGACATTTAAATTGGTTGTCGTTACTAAGTGGAAACTTAATCAAGTTTTTTTTTTTCAGATAAATGTCCAACTATGGTAGACTAAAAACACTTCAGAAGTGATAAAGAATTAATTCAAAATACGAATACTATGGATCAATAAGTCTTTTAATATTTAAATGATACACAGGGTTTAAGTATCCTTATAGCTCTATACTGTTTGCCCAACCATTCTGCAATTTTTTTATCCCTTTCAAAACAAAAAAAAGCCACATAAGTTTCAGACTTTTAAGAGTTAAATGCTGTTTAGAAATAGTCTTTAATATTTGTTAGTGGCCTGCCTGGCTATACTTTTTTTATTTTATAACAAATCCAAAGTTATTTGTAGATAAAAGTTAAAAACCTTTTAAGACTCTGCAAAAAAATCATACTAAATAAAGCTTTTGAAATCAACCCGAAAAAAGAGTCAACAAGAAGACTTAATATTGCAAAAACAATGATACGTTGGCATAAGGAGATACAAAATGGACATGCAAATTCTGGTAAATGATGTGAGTACATTAAAATGGGAAAGAGAAAAGTATTGTTGGGTTGGGATGAGTTCTAGAATAATATTTGTGTAGAAAACAAAGAAGCACTTTTGAAAAAGTACTTAATCCAATTTAGAGAGATTAAAATGTTTGGACATGCATGAATAAAATTAATAATGTAACAAAGTCCTTTTTGGCTGTTCATTTTTTCTTGTAATTAACATTGTTACTGAGAGGAATAACAAAACGATAAATCATAACAAGTGACCAACCAACCAACCAACATCAGACAGAAAAATTGTTTTAATATGGATATGTTATCTAATTGTGGCATTTTTGCACTACATATTTAAGTTAACAAAAACACAAATCTTTTTAATATGTATTTAAGAAAATTATTCTAAATTTTTAAGACAAATGGCAAGATTTTAATTAATTTTATTAAGCTAGAAATGAAATAAGGTTATTTCCGGTTCTTGCAAATTATAATTAAGTTTGTGTCCTTATTGAACTGTCTTATTCAATAAAATTTACAACAGCTTAATTTATTTTAAGTAAGAGTTAAATAATTATAGCATCATTAGTTTAAATTAACAGACAATAAGTTATTTATGTAAGTTGAAAACATTATTATTAAAGTGAAAAGAAAGAAGGGTTGTAGACATGCCTTAACAATTCATTAGCTTCCCCCATGTTGGAATTGCCGCACAATGATTTTGGAATACTTTTGCGTAAACAGTGTCATTTTAACCCTTTTTTATGTAAAGCGTGCATAATTGGAAAAACGTAATGAATTCTAAAGCAAAATTATAACATCAAAGAAATACAATTGTCATGTTTGAAATAGTTCTGCAGGAAATAGTAATATAAAAAAAAAAAAATTATATGTGCCGTATTCACAAAAACCCTTTTATCGTTGTATTAATTGTATTATGTATTAAAACACATAGTTCACTATTGGTTTTTTATACAACATACAATCGATACAAGGGGTTTTGCGAATACGGCAATAGAAGTTAAGATTAGATACTAATTAATGCGGTCTTTACATTTAAATACATATGGAAACGTAATACGAAACAAATATTTATGCCTGTATTCATAAAAATATATTGGTAAGTTTGTACTTTTATATTATTTAATGCTATAAAAATTATCAAAAATAATGTGCTTGGCTAAAAAGAGTCGAAGAGTTTTTAAAGTCCGAAGAAAAAATTTAATTTGTATATGTAAAATATCAAATATTAGTCTTCCTTGATATCGTTGCTTAAAAAGTCAAATAGTTTTATTAAAAACTAATAACGAAATATGCTAACTTTCCGGCACTGCTGCAGTCAAAGTGGGCTGTGCATTGTGATCGAAATTTGTAATTACATATTTTTAAGTGTAAGCTCTAATATTGTATTGCATCAATGATTTTCCAAAATCTAAAAACAACAAAAGATTTTGAGGTTTTGGCCGAAATATACCTCTCTGCATTCAATTAAAATTTTGAAAACTCTTTAATCTATTCAAATCATATCAATCGATTTTCTTAAGGAATCGAAATTTTTGAAAAAAATTTTAAGTCTGGGATCACTTCTACATCGATCGATTTTAATAAAAAACTTACAAATTATATTCTATTTTTTATCCACAAATAAATTTCTATTTTATAAATACATTTTAATATGAAAACTTTAAAACCTAAACGTCCTTGAGCTAAAGATATAAAAAAAAACTTTAACAAAAACACGATTTTCAAATAATAGATGGCCTAATACTCGTCAGAAAAAAGTACTAACACCAACTCCAAGCGCCGAAATTTTTTAAGTGCGACTCCGACTCCAACTCCTACTCTAACTTTGATGCTAAATGTATATGAGACTGGTCCTTATTTGACACTACTGGTGAATGAGGGTATACCAAGTTTGTCATTCCGTGTGAAGCTTTTTTATTATGCATCTTAGACCCCATAATGTATATATATTCTGGTTTCTTGAGTAACGCTTAGTCGATTAAGCCATGTCCGTCTGTCTGTCCGTCTATTGAAAACAGGCTCACTTTCGAAAAAGTCAAAAGATAAGAATAATGTTGGTGTCATATTGCTTCTAGTTATATAAGCAGTATGGGATTTTAATCCAGCAAAATTGGATCAGTAGAATCAGAGTTATGAATCAAAATGTAGAACCACCACCCTAAACAATTTTGCACAAAATCGTTCTATATGACTAGAAATACTGTACGTCTAAAACCGTAACATATGTACTTATATTGCTATCATATTAAAATGTGATACGTCATAGTTTTATAGGACTAGAAATCATAATGCCAAATTTCGTAAATATCGGTCCATGATTTACCCTAAGACCCATATTAACCCTACATTCGAAAAACAGCTTAGTACGTATTGAACCTTAACAAATAATGCTATTGTAATACAATTTGGAACGCCAAAGATTTATAGGACTAAAAATGACACTATAACATTTCCTGAAGCTCGGTCCATAATTTACCATATTATGTCCAATATTATGCGCACTCTGGGAAATTATTAAAATACGCCTAAAACCGCAGCAGATATTGGGGTAAAATTAGGTCCAATTTCATATGGCCAGAAATAATATCATGACATTTTCTAATTATCGGTCCATATTTAACTTAGATCCCATATTAAGCAGCCTTCTGAAAAGCATTTTAAACGCTAAAACAAATTTCACTACTGTATTGAATTTGTTCCATTTAGATTTTTAAAACCAGAAATCACTCTACAGAATTTCGTGATGATTAGTCCATAATTTATCACGGGTCCAATATAAATTCCTCTCCTTACGAATCATGATATGTTATTCAAGTTAGTTCAAATTGCTAGAAATAAAAGCATAACAGTCTGATTGTCGTCCGATTGGCTTAAACCGGAACTAATTTTTATACTGACGTCTGTTTCTATAAAGATAATTTAATAATTTATAGTTCTCATATATTATAAATGTCGGTTAAGGGTATCAAAGATTCGGCACAGCCGAATATAGCACTCTGTCTTGTTTTTAGTGCAATACCTTTTTAAATGCTTAAATATAGCAAGAAAATGATTCTGTAAAAATTTCAGAACGATACTTGAAATATTGCATCACCAATTTCGAAGAATTTTTATTTTGGAAAATATTAGAAAATTTTTTTTAAATTTTGTATGCCGAAAAATTTTGTAGTTGGAGTCGCGAGTTTTTGTGGGTACTACGACTCCGACTCCACAGCCCTGCTATAAATCAGCAAACATATAAACCATCTTTAAACCCATAAAATTGGGCGTTTAAACTACCAATGCAGACCATATGAATTTGACAAAAATTATTGTGGTGCTGCCACATGTTACTTTTTAAATTACATATAATACATGGGGCACTGATTTACAAATGTTGAGTTTAAACTACATATAAATTCAAGTTCAGCTCAACTGAACCAGCGTTTAAGCACATTTCGCCGGAAAATCCGAGTTTTAGAGTACGTTAAAATAAGTTTAAACTTAATCAACTCTCAACCCGGCCTTAGTTGGATATTTTTTACAAGAAAGTATGTACACACTAGTTTGGATATTATATATACATATATATACAGTACTGCCCATGGTCCAAGTAGTTGGTCTGCGCGAAACGCCTGCTGATTTTTTGCAGACTTGTGTTTTTTCGTGCAATTGTTTTTATAGCAATTGTTTTTGACACCTTTATAGTTTTTTACACAAATAATGCGGTTGACATCTTTATCACAATTGACATCATTATACAATTAAAATGCATGTTATTTTTTCTTTTATTGCATTGTTGTAGTTTTGCGCTGACCTAGAAATTGGACGATGGTACTGCCGAAAATTCTTATAAAAAGTTTGTTTTGTACGTATGCATTTTTATTATTAGGGTATTGCAAAATATTTCTTGATCTAGTTATATTCTTATAAAAAGTTTTCTTATACAGAATACCTTTAATATTGACACATATGTAAGGAAAAAGACTCGGTGATTTTGGAATAATTTCTTAAAAGTGTTTTATACCCTCCACCTCCACTGTGGTGAATGAGGGCATACTAAGTTTGTCATTCCGTGTGAAACTTTTTTATAATACACCTAAGACCCCATAACGTGTATATATTCTGGCTCCTTGAGTAATTCTAATTCGATTTAGCCATGTCCGTCTGTTGAAAACACGCTCACTTTCGAAAAACGCAAAAGAAAAAAACAAACTTGGTCTCAAATTGCTTGTAGTTACCCTTAGCAGTTTGGGATTGAAATCCAGCAACATCGGTTCAGTAGGATCAGAACTATGAATCAAAATGTGGAACCATCACCCTAAAAAAATTGACAAATTTGATACGAAAACTAACATAAATGGTGGAATAATGCACGGAATGACATGAAATTTTGCACGAATTCGCTATACGAATGCAAATCATACTGTTAAATTTCGTGAAGATCGGTCCATAATTGACTATAGGCCCCATATAAACCCTTCTCGCGGAAAACAGTTTATTGCGTCTAAAACCAAATAAAGCCCAATTTGGCAAAATAATTAAATTCGCCTAAAACCACCACAGATATAGATATTTCGGTAATATTTCTTACTTAAATTCATATGGCCAGAAAAAATATGCACATTTGTGAAATTTACTGTTAACGCTAAAACAAATTACACTGCTGTATTGAAATTTACTCTAATTTATTTTTTGTAATACCAGAAATCAGTCTTCAGAGTTTTGGAATGATTGATCCATAATTTACCATAGGTACAATACAAATTACGCTTCTAAAAATTATTTTAGTTCGGATAAAGCTTTTACGAATCTCGATATATTACTCAAGCCAGTTCAAAGTTCTAACAACAAACGCATAAAATTTTCTTATTGTCGGTCAATAATTTAATTCAGGTCTAAACCGCAACTAATTTTAATGCTGACGTTTGTTTTTGTGAAGATTAGATAATCACCCCTATCGTGAATAATTTTTCCCTCGTAATTTGTTCCCTTTTCACGTATTTGCGATCATGAAAAACTCCCATGAAAAAAATTAATTCATAGGAGAATAATAACGTGAAAAAAATGTTCGCGGGAAAAAATTCCCCTTATCGTGAACAATTTTTTCCCTCGTAGTTTGTTCACTTTTCCCTTTGAATTGCTCACTTTATTTTTGCTGGGGAACAAAACATTTATGTAAGTAATTCTTCTCTTAATTCGAATATTGAAGTTACAAAATTAATTTTAAAGTCAATTTCCTTTAAAAGAGGCACAAACTTATATGTATATTGTTCAACAAAATGCAGAAAACAGGTCGGTTTCCTGAGGAGCTATGAAGCTTTTCAAAGACGTGGTGGCAGAATTTTAGAAATGTTTTTACTACATAAAAGCGGAATAAGCTAATGTTCCAATCAAACTATCACTCCAATACAATATATTTTATTTTGTTTTTTTTTTAGCTTTTCTTTAAAATATACGTATATATTTTTCAACAAAAATTTTTTTTTAATATTTCTTCTTTTTTACATTCACTGAGAACTGATAGCGCGAAAAATTGTTCACGGGAGTTTCACGATAGCATTTTTCCCTTCGAGGGGAATAAAAATTTCATGGGAACAAAAATTCCACTTGTTTTTCACGATAGGGGTGAATATATATCGCTCATTTCGTGCAAGACCGTCACAACTCAAAATTTGGCATTTTCGGGTTAGTAATGCAGAAATGTTCTTCTCTTAAATCTCTACAAATTGATCTAAGAACGGAGAGAATTATCGAAAAAATAACGGTAATACAGATGCTTTTGACGCTATGACCTCTTGTAACAAACTTGAGCAATTAACATCAACAAGGTCACATTTCAGTTTTTTTTGTTGGCATTCCTCTTGTACATGTGGTTTTCTTTGTAGCAAAAAAGAAACATTTGATTTTATAACTGTATATAAAATAAATAATAAAATAAATAATAATAGGTTGGAATCTTAAAAAGGCTCTCCTGTAAAGTTTCAAATTTTGAGTTGTGACGGTCTTGCACGAAATGAGCGATATGTATTTATCATATAGAGCCCACTCCTGTCGGTGGAGAGTATCAAAGACTCGGCACAGCCGAATATAGCACTGTTACTTGTTGTTTCTTATATCAGATGTTATTATAATTGTTATCTACTAGGTATATTCGTAAATTAAAAGCATTTCTTTTAATCAAACACAAAATTTGTTTTATGTAATTTAAAAATTTTTAGATAATTTTAATGCTTTATCTGTGTAAAATTGAATCTAAATTCCGTCAAAACTAGTTGAAACTGCAAAATTAGTGAACTACCGCCACTACGCATGTATGCATATGTATATACATACATACGTAAGTACATATGTACATACATAAGCATATTGGAATCAAAGGCTTCGACAAAAGATTATAGATTTTTATAAACTTATTTTCGGGGTCCGTAAATTTCTCAGGGAAATGGATGGGCACATCCGCACTCCAGCAAAAAAAATAGTCTTCATGGCCTCTCCAACCAGACAACAGGTTAATTTTAAATTCACAATCATTCACAATAATGTTTGTAAAATATTTGTCGCCCTATTGTCTGACCAAAAATCATCAACAGCAATTGTTAATAAATTGTCGTTTTAAAAATTTTCGGAATTACACAGTGGATTTTAAAATGAACATAAAAGCTGCTTTAATTGATTTAAGTGGTACGCTACACGTGGAAGATCAACCCACACCAAATGCCATAAATGCCCTTAAAAGGTTAGTATTTTCCCTAACAAAAAATATAATTTTTAAAGGTTTTTCATTAATAGATTGCGTGAGTCTGGTGTGATGATAAAATTTGTCACCAACACTACCAAAGAATCTAAGAACACTCTATTAAAGCGTTTGGAAACTATTGGATTTCAATTGGACAAAGATGAAATACACAGTTCTTTAAGTGCTGCAGTGGAATATATTTTAAAGGAAAAATTAAATCCCTTTTATTTGGTAAGCAAAGATGCACGCACAGAATTTCCAGCAAATGATGAAGGAAAAACATTTGATTCAGTGGCTGTCGGTTTGGCTCCAGATGAATTTTATTATGAAAATCTAAATAAAGCTTTTAAGTATGTTATAAAGGTTTAATACTTACCTTGTGTACAGTATCCAAAAGCATTTCTTTTTAGCATATTATTGGCTAACAAAAAGCACAAATTAATTGCCATACACGAAGGTAAATACTATAAACGCAAGGATGGCCTGGCTTTGGGTCCAGGTTGCTTTGTAAAAGGACTGGAATATGCTACAGGAACAAACTCCATATTAATTGGGAAACCAAATGAATATTTCTTCAAAAGTGCCTTAACTGATGACATTAGTATGGAAGAGTGTGTTATGATTGGTGATGTTAGTATTGTTTTTTTTTTCTTGAATTGTATACATATATTTTGTGGTGAAATATTGATGATGAATAATAATTTTTAGGATCCCAAAGACGATATTGTTGGTGCAATGAAAATTGGTCTTAAAGGTATTCAAGTTAAAACTGGCAAATATTTGCCCGATGTCGTTGTTGATCCACCACCAATTGTATTAGTAGAGAATTTTTCAGAAGCTGTTGATTGGATTTTGAAAAATAATTTTAATAAAGTTAGCTTTTGATAAGTAGATATGTATGTGATGAAAATCGATCGATTTCAAAACGACCGTTTTTATTTTATTTTAAGCAAATTAAAAATCAATTTGTGAATTATACAGGTATGAGATGAATATCGATCGATTTCAAAACTATCGTTTTTAAAAGATGTTATGAATTTCGAGCGATTTTAAAATCCATTTCTGAATTAAATTATTTTATGTTCAAAATACATTTTCATATAAAATAAAATTTTAAAGAACATATTCAGAAAATACGAGGAAACTGTATTAGAAACCAATTTTAAAATATACTGAAAACAATTTTTTTTAAACGTTTCGTTTTCAAAATAGATTTCAGCATATGCATATGTACCTGGGGGGCTACCGCGTATTTCGATTCGAAAGAAATAGGGTACGTTCGTAAACGCATCACTGCGCTGCATCAGAAAATCAAACTTTTTTTAATGCCGATAAAAAAGTAATTATAATTTGTCTTATTGTGTGACTAATATTTTTGTGGAGTATTTGACAATTTTTTGGTTCACATCTACTTCATTGATAAATATATAAACATTTGAAATCACTGATGCAGAGCAGTGATGCATTTACGAACGTACCCATAATTTACGAGTTCGAACAGTTTGTACTGTGTATTACGATTTTCGTACTCGTTCGAAATTATGGAACATGTCATTATTATAAACAAATCGAAAATCGATGAAAAGTTATTGTTCGTAATAGAAAGTTGGTTTTGAGAAATTTACTGCCTGTTCAACAGTTTCGAACGTAAACGTTCGCATAGAATTTTATATGGAATATATTTTTTGAACTGAGTGTTTTTCATACAAATTTTCTGTGCGAACGTTAACGTTCGAAATTGTTGAACAAGAAGTTATTTTTTGTTTTCCATAAAGTATGACAACTTGCGTTTATTCGAAACAAATTGTATGGAAATGGAAATACACAGTACAAATTTTTTGAATTCGTAAATTATTTCTTTCGAATCGAAGTACACGGTAACGCTCCGCCAGGGGAGTGCCCCGGTAGGCTAGTTGATAGTAAGCTAGTCTATCAGTGCCGGGGTTGCGGGTACGATTCCCGCCAGAAACTCTGGTCTCCTGCAGAAAAGCACCGTATGAACGTAGTAGCTTACGACGTATGTACATTAGAGCGACTCAAAAAAAAAAGTGATTTTGTTAACCCTCTGAAAATAAAGTTTGATATGTTTTATGATGATTTCCAAAATATTTTGGTTCTAGCGTTGACCATCCGTGAGCTGGACCATTTTTAAAAATGGTCATTTTTCAGTTTTTCGAATTTTTTTGTACTTTGCTCCAAGACGACATAAATAAAATTTGGTATCATCGAAAAGAGTTTTTGAAGCAGCATCTAATGGTATATAAACTTGACCACTTCCGACCTGCTAATTGAGATATTAAGCTAAATATATATTTTCGTTTCGGGTTTTCATACAAATTCTACGTATGTGGAAGTAATGTTCTGCTTTTCAAATTGAATCTGTTTTAAAATAATGTTAATTTTTTTTTTTTGTAATTATTCACATAAAACGCGAAAATCGCGATATATTTTATCTTTTTTTCATATATAAGCAATATGGGTACAAAACTTTTTCATTTTTAAATTTATCAAAATGTGAAAAATACAATAAAAAATATAAAATTAATAAAAAAAAATACGTAGAATTTGTATGAAAACCCGAAACGAAAATATGTTTTTAGTTAAATACATATATCAATAAGTAGGTCGCAAGTGGTAAAGTTTTACATACCATTGGATGCTGCTTCAAAAACCCTTTGCGATGATAATAAATTTTATTTATGTCGTCTTGGAGTAAAGTACAAAAAAATTCGAAAAACTGAAAAAGACCTTTTTTAAAAATGGTCCAGCTCACGGATGGTCAACGCAAGAACCAAAATATTTTGGGAATCATCATAAAACATATCAACCTTTATTTTCAGAGGGGTAACTAAAACACTTTTTTCGGCTCCATACAACTTGAGTCGGTCTAATGTACATATATACTTTATTTCGCACTTTTTTTTATAAATTTTTATACTCATTTATTATTTATTAATCACATTATGTAACTTGCCTTATTCTAATACTTTAAATTATAAGATATTATGGGGCATGTTCTGACAATCGCAAAACGCTTAACATTTAAGACTTTGAATTAAAATCTCATAAGAGGTTTTCTGTAAATCGCAATCGCAAGATGTTTGGCGACTTTAAATCGCAAAAGTATACTTAAGGGAACTAGAATCTCAAAGAAACTATCTAGAATATTTTTGAGAAACGAAATTAAGGCAGATCGCAAGCAAAACGCATGAGTTTCAGAACACTCATATTCGAAATTAATACAAATACTTACGTGTAATTCACAATTGGAACAAGTTTCCCGTTAAAAAATTTTTTTATAAATTATTTTCAAGCGTTTTAAAATAAGAATATACATACCAGTTACATACATACATATCGTTACCTTAATATAAAAAGGCCCCAACTCATCAAAAACACTTTTTACAGGAGAAGGAAAAAACTTAATAAAAGCTGAAATAATATAGCTACACAAACATTGTCAAAAAACATCTTTATTAAAATTAAACGAGGAATTCAGATTGAAATAAATAAAAAAGAAAAATTGTGTGTATGAGTTAGGGCTTTTTGTTTTCTGCTTATAACTTCTTTATTTTTAATCTAATTTGCTTGAAATTTTAATAGAATGTGTATTAGCAACCATTCTACAAGAATCAATAAAAAAACGGATTTCCAAAAATAATGAGTTGGGGCCTTTTTATATTAAGGTAACGATATGTATGTATGTACATTAGGGTTATAACTTTTGAACAATTTTTTAAATTATCAAAAAATACCTATCCATGCCATATAGACCATTAACATCTATGATGAAAAGTGGGGTCACCTTTTCGCGGGCGTTAAAAAAGTTCCCCAGTTAAAGTTTATTTCCTTCAACAAAGATAATTTTTAGTATCTGAAGTTAATATATAGTAACATGAGTGTATGAATGGTATTTAAAAAATAAAAATTCAAATATTATTATTTTTTGGAAGCTTTTAGAAAAAACGCTTTGGGGGGGGGGAGGTTTTTTATCCCAATTGATCTCAAAAAACTGTTTTCTTGATATATACATCAGTGGCCACCCCGTCGTGATGGGTATTTTTTTTTTGGTTATACCCCTAATGTACATAGTTTCTGATTTAAATCATATACAATTTTAGTCTCTTGCGCAACTCTTGGTTTGTAGATGTCAGCGGTAAGGTCGGTTTAAAGATAAAATAATTTAGTACAGACTTTGTTTTACTCGGCAAGTAACTTGCGCAACTTACTTGCCGAGTCTGAAAGGGGTCTAACGAATTAAATACCCCTGTCGGAAAATGAGTTAGCTTAAAGTTAACTCATGGTTAACCAGAAGTTAGTCAGAGGTGACTCACAAGCTAACTCATTTACATGGTTAAAGCTATTCAGTTTTTACACGCAATGTCCGCAGTACGAGTCAGTACTCACACTGCATAACTTTAAGATAACCATAAGTTAGCTCATTATGAGTAAGCTTGTGGTGCATACAATATGTTGACTTTAATAAGAGAATAAAAAAAAAATTACGTATTTTGCTTTATTTATTCTTTAAAGAGAGACAGAGACTATTACACATATGTTTTCTTTCACTTTTGTTGTATTTCCCCTTTCTACAGAAAAACTCTCAGTTATAAGACACCAGCAGCATGCCCGATATGGCAAAAACCGGTTTTCATAATAATTCTACTTTGAAAATGAGACGTATTTAACTAAATGATATTAACAAAGAGAATATGGGAACTTTTGCTTATTATTTAGCTTTGAAAAAGTACACAAAACAAGCAAAACGTTTTTTTACCAAAGTCCACTGCATCAGCTTTGAGTTAGCCAAACGCTAGTTCAATACTTATCGAGAAGAAATCAGTCGCACACAACACAACTGACTCAAATCTGCACCAATTATGAGTTAGTTTACAAGTCAGTTGTAAATAAGTTAGCTAAAAGTCAACTAAATGTTGAGCTAGCTAATAAAAATCCGACAGGGTACATATTGAAAAAAACACATACCTATATATATACATATGTATATATCTTTTAATGGAATTTAAAAGTATTTACTAATTTTGACATCCAAAGTAGCAGTCACAGTACTAACATATGTATATTGTGTGTAAATTTTAATTGCATGTGTAGCCCATGTGTAATTTGTTTCATGTATAATCGATGTGTAATTTACTTTAATTTTACTTTAAGCTCTTTTTTTTCATTAATTTTTACAGTTAGGATTTTCTATTCAAACATCGTATTTTTATAGTGGGTTTACACTATGTAAGTTTTCTTTCAGAAAATCTGACTTTTTTAGTGAGAGGAGAAAGAAGAATATCATGTTTAACATTAACTGTCATATTTGATTTAAATTTCTTTGACATTTGTTTTGCGCTATATAATAAAAAAAAAGAGTGAACATTAATAGGAATTTAGAATTTAGGAAGTAAGTTATCTGTTTTATTGAATAAAAAATAAATTTTAACTAAAAATTGCGTCATATAATTTTCCAACAATCAATAATCATAGCTATAAAGTACTTAATAATATTGTGTAGTCGATAAGTACCTTTACTGCCCGTTCGCCGATATCGAACGTTAACGTTCGCATAGTAAATAACATTTAAAACAAAAACAAAATTTCAAAAATTGTTTTTGTTTTAAGTGTAATTTTCTATGCGAACGTTAACGTTCGATATCGGCGAACGGGCAGTAAGTATAGGTTTGTTTTAAGCGAATTTTTAAAATTTATGTTGCTTAGGCTTGTACAAAAAATTTTTGTGCTGTTCTTCCGCCGACGTTACAGCTTATGTTCGGGAATATATACTGCGTCCATCATAAATACATGTTAATCGAGCTCTTTCTTACTACAGCAATTGACAAGCTTTGATTTTTTGTAAACCTAACACTTTAATTGCAAATATGGAATATCAATTAGGTTTTCAAGGCCAATTCATTCTAGCAGAGATACCTTTTCGAGTTGTGTGTAATTTAGCAACAAATGTGTAATTTGGGTTGCAGTGATGTGTAATTTCCGAATTATACATTAGCAACACTGCAGAGTAGGCATTTTCTAAAGCGAATTAAGGAGAGTATTCCTATTATTAATTTGCCTTGACTCCCATATAGCACCACAAATATCTAGTAATGTTTAATTCGAAATAAAATTTAGTACAAATTATTTTTATTTCAGCCAAAATTTCATTACGATAGCTTTGATATAAGTTTCACCCCAAAAAATCAATTTTTCTTGCAAAAATTTTCAAAAATAAAAATGGTAACGAGATATAAATATTTAAATTTAATAACTAGGAAATACATAAATCAAAAAAAAATCTTTGGGCTTTCTTATCTATTTATATATTCACTTTTAATTTGACTGAGCCCAACCCCAGTAAAAATAAAGCTTACTGATAAGCAGCTTTATAAGGGAGAGAAGCACAATACCCCCTTACAAATCTGTTTACAAGAGGCATGCTAAAATAATAATTTCAATTATTAACTTACAACCTGCTTACTAATAAGGAATAATGCGAAGTTATTAAATCATTTTTATTAACTTAACTGTTCTTACTTCCGGAAACCTTAGTATTTTTTACTGGGACTATACTCTTTTTTCCGTAGAAATGGGAATACGAAAAATTCATCTTTAACTGTAATAATTAATTTCTTCCTACCTCCAAAAATTAATTCGAATCTGAGTATTCTTCTTTTAAACTTTAGGAACTACCTTACAACGGATAAATTACACTGTGCTAGTTGAAAAAATGTCAAGAGGGGCACTCGGCGGGTAAACCTAATTCGAGGACGCTGAATCCAGTAGTGCTAACCGTTTTTTAGGTTAATATGTATTTACTTAAAGGTAATTTTATTGTGGAACTTTGGTCTTTTTCGTTTATTCAGTAAACTAAACCGTTTTTGAGTTAAACGAATATATGTATGTTGTGCAGCCTCTTCCAATTTTGAAATAACGGTATATCCCGAAAACAAGAGCTCACCTAAAAACGGATATCTCGACTCGAATAATGTTTACCATCCGGGGGTCCAGCTTGTCAGAAAAAGTGTCAAGTTCAAGTACATTATAATTAAAGAAAATATTTACGATATACATACATAAGTTCTTTCTTCAATTCGTTGGTTTTAATTTATATACATATATCTTTGAGACATTCTGCAACTGCTGCTATTCTTACATATAACTTATGAAACATTTTTTTGATTAGATTTTAACCACCTTGAAAGGATTTTCCTCTAATTTGTTTTTGGTTTATATATCATACATGTCCGTAAGGTATAACCGATAGCTTGGGAAACTTGATTGATGATATGCTATAAGAATTGAGAATATATATAAATCAGTAAAGCCTTATTATAGAATTTGGAAACTGTTTAAAAAACTACCAAGTAAGCAAACAATGTCGAATTTTTCTAAAAATTTTATTAATATCGAAATCTCTATCAAGTAAGTTGATAACAACATTTTCTTCTCGTTTTTTTATCAAAACATTAATTTAAACTTACTTTGGAAAATAATTTCAGCCTGATTGTTATTCACTTAAAAGTATCGTGTAAAATTGGTTTTTATATATTTTATTAAAAATAGTAAATATTTTGAATTAAAGAAGCACTTAACTTTAGTTTAATCTAATTATATACAATATAAATAAGCAATAAAATTGAATGCAGAATAAAAATTAGTTTTAATAGTTGTGAATTGTTTCACTTTTAACTTTATATTATTGGGGGATTCACAAGGTGTCATAAAGTCATACGTCTTAAAATAATAACATGAAAAAATACGACTGTTGTGAGCAACCCCTCATAATTTATTGTGCTATTAATTACTACAGCACAATAAACATAGCAAGCAACGTTCTATTTATTTAAGACACCTTTTGTTTACAAACCAACAACCATATTTTTAAACCATTGTAAAATGTTAGAACATTATGACAATAAACCATGATAGCACACCTTGTGAATACCCCATATATATATTAATTATTATTATATTATTTTTAGTTTTTAGTTAACCTTGTTTAATTTAATAAATGTTTATTTTTGTTAAAGTTCTTGGTCTTTTTAATATTTATGAAATTTTTAATTTCAAAAATTTTTTAAATTTAATTTAATATTCTGAAGATGCTAACCAAAGGTTAGCGAAATATTGAAAATAAATAAATAAATAAATATTGAAAAGACCTAGAGCTTAAATAAAAATAAATATTTATTAAACAGTAGCACATTTTTCAACTTCAAAATCTTGAACCGATTGAGACCCCAAAATCTGAAAGCTTATGATGGTAGAAGAAAAACCCTAGCTGGGTTTTAAATTATTAGCTAGGGTTTTTTTTAAATTCATTTTTGAAGTTTTCTACTGAGGGGTGGATTTAAGTACAATTTTCAAAAAACATGTACTGATTCTTAAGTCTATATCTCGTGAAATATTCGCAATATTGTCTCTCTTCGGCAAATTTTTAGCTCTTAATCAGATCCTCAAAATTTTTCCTTGAGATAAAATCCAAAAACCAACAACATTTCACTCAAAACAGCAAAACTCTCAAAAAACTTAAAATTTTTTTAAAGATTTTTATTGTTGATGATGGAAAATATAAGGACACTTCAAATATTTTAAAATATATACTTAGAAAAATTGATGATTTTGAACATAAGGAATGAAAAATAAGGACACTTCAAATCTTTTTAAATATATATTGAACTTTAGTCGTCGCTTTCGGAGCATACAGTTGCTTTATCTGGACTCGATGGTCTTGGTGGTGGGTTGGCTTCAGAATGTTCTGGCAGAAGAGAAGCATGTGGACCAGGGATGTGCACTACACCATGGAACACCATATACTGGTGTTCCATAAGGCAATGGGCTTAGTTTTCTGCTCATCCAGTTGAATATGTAATAAAAACACCGTCTGCATATTACATCTGATCCACGAACAATCGAATTAGTCCAACTGGTTAGAATAGTATAAGAGAAACCCAGTTCTAAATTCAGAAGTTAATTTGTTTTTTTTTTTTGTGTTTTCATTGAACGTTCGGGCACATAAATACCACAAACGTAGCAAAACAAGTTCAGCTTCTAACGCTTTTCAATATCAACTTTTTCTTTCTGCAATGTATGCCGTAATATTGTACTTTCCCAAATTCAAAAATGCTAATTTTTTGACATTCAAAATGACGGTGTTTACATGGTACAGATTTTTCTGCGACATGTGAGTAAGATGTTGTCGTTTTTTTTAAGAGCTAAAAACTTACCGAAGACAAGCAATATTTGGAATAGTACACGAGATATAGACATAAAAATCAGTACATGTTTTTTGAAAATTGTACTAAATTCGACCCCCTGGTCGAAAACTTCAAAAATGAATTAAAAAATAATTCAAAACCCAGCTAGGGTTTTTCTTCTACCATCATAAGCTTTCAGATTTTGGAGGTCTCAATTGGTTCAAGATTTTAGTGCTGCACTGTGTTATTATATTATCATGTTTGTCATTATTTGTGTTATTACTACTACTATCACTATTATTATTTCTTTTCGCCGAATAACATATTATGCGGAAGAGCAGCACGGGAACGAATTTTAGTTGTAATTTCATTTAAAATTGGAGCTGAAGAACTACAGGCAAGGTCGTTCGCGGTACTTAATGAACTTTCCATTATGGGTATATCATAAGTTCCGTTACTCTTAAGTGATCTCTGAGAACCACTTAAATTATTATTTGAAAGTTTCGAAAGGTTCTCAGTTATAGATTCAAACAAATCGGTAATTTTTTCCGAACTATTTTGAACCAAGAAATGTTGTAATAATTGTTGTTGAATGTAGTTCTCTTGTTGCGAGTCTTGCAGTAAAGTTATATGTTCCGATATACGACACTCTAAAATAACCAAATTACAAGATAATTTTATAGCATATGTTGAAAGGCGTTGCAGTAAATATTTCGCTTCTTCTATATTTTTAGTATTGTTAATAATCGTTTGTATATTGTTGATATTGTTAATTTCTACATCTTTTGTATCATCTAATTCCATAATTGTTTGTTGTATATTTTTGATGCTATCTTGTATGTAGTTTAGGTTAGATTGTATTGAATCTTCTTCATTTTCTAATTCATTGTTTTGTCTAATGGGATCATTTTTCAAATTTGCCAATGCATGCTGTAAGTTGTTGCGTTCCTCAATTAAGCGTTCCAATTCCTGTTCAAATTGCTGCAGCATATGACGATTGCGTGCAGCTTTTTCTAAGGCTTTTGATAGATTGTTCCAACTCTCTAGAGCGGAATGTGCATCAAACACTCCTTTTTCCTTATTTTTCAAGCGAAATGATGAGGTAATCGATCGCTGACTACGTCGCAGTGATGAAACTTCTTCTGTTTTACGCTTTAAAATTTGATCTTTTGCATCCATTTTTGCTTTTAGAGATCTTACAGTATTTTCTTGTTTGCGATGCTCTTTTTGTAATCGAGCTATTTCGCGCTTTTTACGGGTTTCTTCCAATCGGTGTCTATTACTTTGCTCAGCTATGGTTTTCATTAATCTTGCCTTTATAGTTTTGAGACCATTTAATTGTTCTCGCAGATTTCGTAACTTTATTTCTTGTGCTAAAATCTCCTGTTGTTGGCGTGCATGTTCACGTTGGGCCATTTGCAATTTTTTCATTTCATTTCGCATTGTTGTTATTTTGCGTTCGTATTCATCTCGTACTTTATTTACTTTTTGATCATCTTTTTGATTTTCTACGGTTGAGCTTATATTAACTAAAACTTCATCTCGTTCTCTTTGGGTACTCAAAATTTTTGAGCTCAAAAGCAATAATTTATCCTCGTAGCGTTGTTTCATAAGTTCCATTCGTTTGTGCGATAATTCTAGTTGTTCAATTAGTTTAGTCTTTATTTCAATATCACAATTAACTTCATCAAGATCGGCATGTACATCGTAAGTTTTTTCACCATCATCGTCACTTTCTTCGGAATCACTTGCTTCGACTACAGTGGAACTATCATTATAGGATCTTGTCATCAAGTATTCTCTCTCTTTTTTAACTTCTCGCTTTGCCAGCTCTATAATACTTTCGGTATTTTTACTTGTTGATAATTTATTTTCTGTAGTTGGTGAGGATTCTCCAATTTTTTTTAGTTGTTGATACATTTCTTCGGATTCTATTAACTTAGCCTGTAATTGTTCTATTTCCAGCAAATAACCAGAAATCATATTTTTCATAGATTGATCAGTATCTACTGAGGAAGACCACGAATTCATTTCTTTTTCTAATAGTAACTGTGAATTCTTTTCGGTAAGAACATTTATAGTTTCCTGCATAGATTTCAAACGTTGTTGGAGACGTTTGTTATCATGCAATAACATTTCATTTTCATAAAACGTATCCGATATAGAAGCATTACCCTCATTGTCTACTAAACGTTTACCTTGTTTAATTTCTAAAAGTTCTAATTGCAGTGAAGCGACTTCCCGCCGTAATTGGGAAATCGTACGGGAATTTTGGTCTTGATTAACTTGTACTTTATTTTTAATATTTCTGGCTCTGTTGGCATACTTGAGAGTATTTAAAGTTTCCATAAAGTCGCGATCACTGGGTGATATACAAGCAATCATAATAGTTTGACTATTACCGCCCAAAGAGTCCTGTAGCAATCTAGTGAGTTTTGAATCCCTGTATGGAATATGCATTGCTTTTTTAGTTTTGTCTCCTAGCGCGGAAATGCAATTTCCCAGAGCTAGTAGGCCACAATTAATAGAAATACCTTCTCGTGCCCTTTCACCAGTTGCACCAGTGCGTTTCAATCGTTCCGATCCTGCCAAATCCACAAAATGAAATTTTGAGGTCAAAGTTTCAAGGTCATCTTTTACAAATTCACTTTGTGCGGCTATATATCGTTGTCTTTTTATTAAGATGGTAAATATGGCATGAGATCTGGATGACTGATCATTCATCTGCGTAGAGGCAGTAGTACGGGCTAAAGCACCTTGCTGAAGACACTTCAGAGCATCCGAGGGTGTATGAACTGGCTTTATCGAGGCCCCCACCACTGAAATTTGACCATTTTCATTTTCTTGTATTTTAAATATCTTTTTTTTGTTATAGGGATCTAAAAGATCAATGACATCCTCATTGTATAGTTCAATAAATTGGACAGCGACACTAAATTCTGTGTTGTTAACAGAATCTAAGTTAAAAGCATTATTATTGTCTAAAATACGCGAAAATATATGATGAACTGCTCGGGGTATTATTCCTTGTTGTTGATCACTTAGTTCGTAGTCGAATCCTGAACCCATGGTAAAAGTTTTTCCCGACCCAGTCTGTCCATATGCTAAAACAGTGGCATTTAGACCTCTTAAGGCACCTTCAACAAGACGATGTACGCAGCCATCATAAATTTCATTTTGTTTTGATGTCTCATCATAAACAAAATCATAAGTGAAGGCTTTATCTAAGCCCAATATAATTTGGGGTTCATTGGGTAAAACACTTGTACAAACTCGACACATATCTATTATTTCTCTTGAATTTTGTGGCCTTATACGAACTGCAACACGTACAGAAGAATCCTTCTCATAATCTGTTTCATCGGCCATTTTAATTTTTGTATTAGAAACTCACAAACAAAATAATTTATATTTAAGTTGCTGATAAATGCAATATTGTTACATAAAATTTAAAACGAGTTCAAAAATAAATTAGAGCATTACAAAATCAACAGCTAGCTGGTTCTTTAATTATTTTAACCTGCGAATACAAAAAAAAAAAGGGGAAAAATAAATTTTTATGTAAAATGAAGAAATTTATTTGGAACAAAAAATGTAAAAACAAATGTAATTTTTCTAACCATTAAGAAGATTAATTTGTTGGAAACCTAAAAAAGTATTTAATAATTTATCTCGCTAGTTTTTATTAGTAATATCTGTAATAAATGTTTGTATGCCTTACGAGACTTAACAAACTATAGATTTTCTTGATAATGAATTTAATTTGTTGCTCTTTTGGTTAATATGTCTTCACCATACAATGCGGTTATGGCCACCAAACGGGAATCCAAATAGTTGTGCTCAATTTCGCAACGATTGCCTGCGCCAGCTAATTTAACAATTTGTTTAACGCTGGAGTTACGCGGTAAAAATAAAGCTATATTTTTTGAAACATTTCTAGAAGCCTCTACTAATTCTGAAGCTTTGACTGGTAGTAAATATTTCTCAATATCAAACTCCTTTTTGTTCTTATATTTAGGGCCACCCCAGGGCGGACTTAAAAACACTATATCTGCTTTAAGTTTACCCCCAGCAGTCAACTGTAGAAAATCGCCCAAAATAAACTCTATTTTGTGGGAAACTTTATAAATTTCAGCATTATGTTTAGCCATTTCTAACTTGACAGGATCAATATCAATGGCTATAACTTTGTCACAAGTTAGGGCAAATTGTATGACATTGCCACCACTACCACAAAAACCATCAACAATTATGTTGCACTTAAGACGTTCAGCTAAATGTTTGGCCACTTTTTCGGGTGTAACGGAAAACCAACTTTCACGATCCAGTCGTATGCCCTCATCAAATCGTGAAAAGAGACTGAAACGTTTGCGCCAATATTTTAAAAGTCCCTTTTCTTCCAATATAAACGAGGGTACACTTTTTAATTTACGATTTCTTTTTCTCTTTTGAACTTTTCCCGATGATTTTTCTTGCACACAGTGCAACGAGTTCTCTTCTTTTTTGTTAATATCCCAATCTTCCACATCACTATCATTAGAATCGTTTTCCATTTCAGAGTCTGAAAAAAAATCACTATAGTGTACAAGATTTTTCATAAAGTCTTTATGCTTTTTATTTGAATTTTGTGGCCGGCTACCAAATGATGTTGGTAAACCTAAAATTTGTAATTGTTTTAACTCTTGTGATAGTTTTAAATTTTCGTATTCTAACTCCTCTTCTTGCTCTTTAATTTTCTCAAGATTTTCTGCAATTGGCTGGGGAGTTTCACAAGATTTTTTTAAATCTAAAAAATAATTGTAAAAAATTGTTGTAAGTGTTAAATATTGTTCACAATAAATTTCTTCTCGATGTTCATGCCACAAATTTTCCCACAATTTTTCAGCTAAAACTATATCTGATTCACAAGTTTCTTGGCTAATTATCCCTGCTTTGGTGACCAGTTTCGCTTCTTGCTCTTTATTGCAATTTGGTTCACACGATTCTGTTTCCTTTGCAGAATTTTTTTCATTTTTATTTTTCGAACAACCTTTGTCCTCCTTTTCTTCACATTCTTTATCTTCTTTTAAATACTCTTTGTACTTTTCATTCCAGCTATGCAGAACATGTTCTTCACCTTGTTTATTCCAAAATGTTAACCAATTTTCTTGTTGCTCTTTTTCGAAATTTTCTTGAAACTCCTTTATAAATAAACCAAAATCTAAATCAATTTCTTGATTTTGTATTACTCTATTGAAACTAAAAAATGTGGGTTGTTTACTTTTTGATTCTATAAAATATTGGCTCATTCTAAATGTTGTTTTTTCGTTTTTTAGGGCATTTGTTCTTGTAACATTCTTAATTCCAAATTACGTTGTATTAAATCACCTGCTCTGTTTATAGGCTGTACAAACCAAACTTTTATAGCCGGCTTGTAATTATCATGAAAATATTTTAATAGCTTTTTGTGCTGTTCGTCATTTTTAGTAAGGCTTAATTGTTCTACAATAGTTTTTGATGTTAGAAATGTTTTATGATTATCTTGGGAATTTTTAGTATTGAAAAGTACCAATTCTCCAGTGATTTCCACGTATTTATTATTTTGTAGGTTTGTGCCAAAATATGAAAATGTTAGTAGACGTACTTTTAAGGTACCTTCCGGTAAAGAATATTCGCTAAAAGTAAAAGAAATTGTGAAAATGGAAAGGTAAAATTTGGCCATAAAATGTTTTGGTTTCTTTTTTATTGTAGAATGTAATATAAAATAAAAGGTGTAGAGAATTAAGATAATTAGTTTAAAGAACAAGTAAGAGTGCTATATACGACTGTGCCGAATCTTTGATACCCTCATCCGACCGTTAAAATATTTAAGGAGTGCGCTTTTTATGGGACCTTTGGTAAATTAAGAAACTATATTAACGAAATTTGACAGTGTTATTTCAAGTGATATAAAACTGTGGCAGACCAAAATTTATTACAAATTCGTTACAGTTTTACGCGTACTAAAGAGTTTTCCCGAGAGTTGGCTTTTTATGGGGTCTATGGTAAATTATGGATCACTCTTCACGAAATCGATCAAAAACAAAATTTGACAGAATTTAAAATGAACAATACTAAATTCAAAAACGTAAAAAAAATAATAAGGATATATATATTAGAACTATTCTAAAACCATAAAAAATACGGTAATTTTTAAAAATCATTCCACTAGATCACGATTTTTAAAACAAGATCGCTTGCCTTGTTGTATTAAATTGGTCAGTTTTAAATACTGACAAAACATTATGTAAGAAGCAAATTACAAACATTTTATAAATAATTAAAACAGAAAGCAAAAAATATGCAAATAAGCGTGAAAGTGGACACCAAATTCCTGAAATAAACCTGTTACTTGCGAACATTTAAATTTCGACCGGCTTTAGATTTTAAATATTGTATTATATACAAACTTTGCTATAACTTCATGTTTGGCGTGGATTCAGAATAGCCTAAAGGTTTTTTCTGCCAAGCTTCCTTCCGTATCCCATATTTTATATAAATTGGTTCAGTAGTTTTGAAAGAATCACAAACAAACCGTATAATTTTTTAATAAAAAGGATAGTAGGTATATAAGTTTAATACAGATTTTACATTATAGAAAAAAAAAATTTAATTATTAGTAGGTATTAGTGATGAATGATTAGAATCTTGTATATAAGATCGATTTTTTATACATACTTATCGTTACCTTAAACGCAAAAGGCCCTAACTAACCGAAAATAAAAAATCAGCATTTTCATTTATTCTGATGTATTGGTTCAACACAAATGTCCACAACAAATTTTGGAATCGTTCGACCAAAATTAACGATTGTATTAAAAAAAAACAAAAAGCACTATCAACAATAGATTATACGATAAACGCTAATAGACATAACTAACAGTTTGCATTATATGCAACATTGTTATTTGTCAAAACCACTGGTAGGTTTAACAAGAAAAAAAGAAGAAAAATTAATTTTAAACAGTTTAAGGCAATTTATCAATTTACCATTTTAAATAGTTTTTTGCTTCTCCTGTAAATATATTAAAGCGTTAGATAGGGCCTTTTGCGTTTTAGGTAACGTTATGTAGGTTAGGTTAAATTTAAAATTAGTGGAATCCAAAATTCAAGGCCTAGGCGTCGTGGTGTAACGAAACTAGATTAAATCAGTTTTTACATAAGGTTTATAGAAAAGAAATCCATAACTCAAAAGTAATTACTTTGAAAATTCATTTAAGCCTTAACAATAATTTTTATTATATGTATAACATTAACCATATTGATAAAATGATCCAATCAAATAGAATTAAACTCTTTAATTTTACTGCGTATGAAAAAATAATTTTTTTTTTTTTGTTAGTAAAAAAACATGTTAGAAGCAAAACAAAAAAGTTGTTAATAAAAAACTGAGTCATAAGACTACATCATTCACAAGTTCTTGTTTATTTGGTATCACCCATATGTTAGAAATTTGTCTAAAATAATGAGTTCTTTTCGACTCTAAATCTCTTTATTATGCTTAGTATCTATAGATATTTTTAATTCAAAAATATTTTTCGTTCCTGCGTTGTACTTATAAAATAAGTATAATTACATACTTACTTTGGCAAATTAGTTACTCGTACATTTTCTAGTAAAACATCACCTTCCAAAGTTTTTTGTATCTTTCCTATTACACTACATTTGCCATAGTGCAAGAGTCGAAAGTCGTCTTCCAGACACAATTCTTCAACTAATAAAAACTTGCAGAAATCACAGTAATTGGGTAAATTGTTTAAATGTTCCACAGTACCAACTTCAATGGGCAATGTCAGGTCTAAAGACATTTATCTTAGTAATAAAATTAATTATACTTTAATTATTAAAAGGCAACTTGTTGAAATAAATAAATGTTAAAATCATTCACACAGCTAGTGTTGTGAAAGTTATGAGTAATTGGTTAAAAGGGTAAATGATGCCATTTAGTTTTGAGTGATCAAGTGAATTAATTTTAATGCTATTCTCAGACGATGAAACACAAGTTGAAACATGTACACATTACTACTCATGTTTCTGTGTTTGCCATGTCATCAGTGTCGCTTGTATTTTGAATTTACTACTACAAAAACTTTTTTTGTACCCATCACATTTTATGTCCTATAAATCTGGAACATTTTTATATTCAATTAAAAATGTTTTTCAATTCTCATAATATGCAATTGTTGCCATTTTCCGAATTCTCGGCGAATGCTAAAGGACCCCACATAACAACTACTCTCAACAATATAAGAAAGAAAAAAAGGTCAACAAGATGATACACTGTGTTTGGAAACATAAAAGATTAAAAAATTTGAGAAACTAAAAAGGTAAAACAAATTTCAACGAAAAACATTACTACACACGTAGCAACATTCAGGTAATAAAAATTCACGGGTGCTGCTGAACCAAACTAACTAATTGTTCCGCTTTAATCACGACCAATTTCTCATTTTTATTTCATAATAATGATTTTAAAGAATTAAAATATACAAAAATTTTGCCACAACAAAACGGGCCACAAACATAAAAAAACTCACTGAAAAACAAATGAAAGAAAACGTCACGTTTTTATCAAAAGTTATTTTCGGGAATACAAAATTCATTATTAATTAATTCATTTATTAATGACGTGCTAAACTCCTAATTTTTATTTTTGATAAAAAAAAGACACTGAAATTTATTGTTTTTGTTTCATTTTTATTTCAACTTACCTTTTTTAAGCAATTTGTATGCTTTTTGTCTGTTTACTTTTGCTTGCTTAACTTTTGAAACATGTTTTTTTTACTTAATTGTACTGCAAAAATTTCTGCAGTAAAAATTTTAAAATACTCAGTCAAGAGCTGTCACTTTATGCTCTCAATTTGTGGTCTCATTAACTGTATTTTATACACGCAAACGAAATTTAATAAAATGCTGTAATGTTCAGTAAAAAAAATAGTAAAAACTCTTGGAGCTTCGAACGCGCCTATTAGTAAAATGGAAACAACTTTTGACAACTTCAAAGTGTAAAAACCACTATATCTACTACTAGGAAGAAAAAAATCGTCAAAATCGTCAAATGGACTTATTAAATCGCCACAAAAATCGTATTATAAAAACAACTAACTTTTAATACATTTTTAAAATGTATTGTTGTGTTTAGTTTCTTTTTAATAAAGTAAAAATATATTTTAATAAAAAAATCCGAATATAAGAATCTCGCTTTGCTATGCTTAAACTTACTAAAGTAATAAAAAATATTTCAAAAATTAGTAGTATAAGTTAATCTATTGACAGAAGACTTTGCAATATACGGGAAGACTACAAATATTTGAGAATTTGGAATTGGAAACGTTACTTGATTAGGAACCAGAATTATTGGATTAACACAACCAACCATTTTCGAAAAGTATTGGCATTCTCAAAAAGGTAAAAATTAGGTACCATATGAACTGAAGGCTAAAAAAATTGTTGGAAATGGATCTAGTAAAACGTTACCAACGAGCAAATTGAACGCCAAAAATATACATCTCGTATAGAAGACATGAAAATTACTACCAATCAAATAAATGAAAGTATTTAAGACGCCAAAAATGTGAAATTAAATTAAAAACTTTTATAAATTTGTACAAAATTTCTCTTTTGAAAAAAAATCGTCAAATTTAGGGTATAAATCGTCCAATCGTCAATAGTTAATTTTTCTAACCAAAATGTCAAAATGACGACAAAACGTCCAATCTGGCTACTACTTGCGCAGGCCATTAAAATGAAAAATGATCATCTTAACTTGCAAATTTAATGCAATTTATTTTTCTTTTGTTTTTCAATTAAAAGTTAGTGTTTCACTTTTTATTATTGCGTCGATGTTATAAGGCTCCTTATCATTGCTGTCAATTGAAGGTTCTTCTGATGGCCGCAAGGGGATAGGCCGACCAAAGGCGCTCGTATTTTGCTTTCTACCAATGTTCGCTTCCTCGACCATCAATGTATTGAATCTTTCAATGGAAACGTCTTGTGTACTTTGATTTACAAATTGAACCGGTGATATTGGTTTTGGTTCCTGATTTGCCTCCATAAAATCCATCATCACGCGCGATATCTTGTAGCGCAATGTTTGTGCTCTTGACTTTGAAAGTGTTCGCAATTCTGCCAAGAGATTGTCGCAAAAGGTTGAATTTGTATCAGATGAATGCATCGCGGCCACAGCATTATTAAGAACTGAAATTGCCTGTGAACTAAGAGAACCAGCGGATGTTAAGGGTGGCGGCGTAAGCGTCGGCGTAAGTGTCGGCGTTCTCGATCTTGAACGTTTACGTTGATGGCCCACTGAAAATTCAGATGATGGTATCGAGAATTCTTCTACAATTGAACGATCAATGGCAACAGATTCCTGCAATCAAAAATCAATTTTTTTTAAATAAAAATAGGATGATATATTCTATATACCAATTGCTGCGTTGATGTTGAAGAAGTAGAATGTTGTACACAATTGTTTTCCAGAAACAGCATGGCCTTGAAAAACTTCCATGTTATAGTATGTGACTCAATTGCTCCTTGCCCCCATTTTTTTCTCCTTAATTTCCCCAAATTGACCATGAAAGTGGTGCGCAACGATGACCATTTTACTTTCGCCTCATTTGCGTCAACACCATCAATTTCTAGCTCATCCACGAGACTTCTCCATTCTTCTCGTTTCGACAATTTGTACTCAGGTGAAGCAACATCCCAGAGGCCACGATGTTGCTCTACATTCGCAATTAGACGGTAAATTTCATCGTCGGTCCATACGTGCTGAATTTTTCTGTCCCCTGCTGTTGATTTTCTATGTCGATGGGACTTTGATTGCCTTAACTTGGTGTTTGCGTCGTCCAAGATAAGAATATTATAATCTTCACTCATATTTTTACCAAATAAACTAAATTATAATACCCGATGAACAAAATATTTTTTTTTTTAACTAAATAACAAAAAATAACACAAATGCCTTTAACAATGTACATATGTACATGCGGTCCGCAAATGTTATGCCAAAAATTTTCGCTTTTACATATTTTGTGACTGCTTCATTCGTATGAAAAAAATAACAGGGTTGTACACGGCATGTAAAACGGACACATGTGTGTATGTGGCTTGAAGGCTACATGTGTTACACATGCAAATATGTACCAAAAAGTGGAAGTACACAGCAAGGCGAGCTAAACTCTACAACAATAGCTCTGTTCCACATTTATAACGAAACAGTGCTAATTTGCACAAAGTTACCCAAAAGCGTTCCAAATAACAATATTAGTGCAATTAATTTTTTTTTTTTTTCATTTCCTGTACAAATTTGCCTGAACTTTTTCTTTGGGTAAGTTCGGACCAAGTCCTATCCAATAGGCCTGCTTACCGCTACAACAGTACAAAAAACAACAGGCATTTTGTTGGTGTAAATATCCTCGCGGTTGTCAAAATCTTACTAATACTCCTTGCGCAGACCTATTGGATAGACCTTGGTCCGGACAAGAATAAGCAATCAGCTGTTTAAATATGAAACTGATAAATTAATCAGAAAACTAACAAGCAAAAGAAAAAGTGTAGTTATTATTAAAAATATATGTATATAAAAGCAAAATGTAGGGTTTTAATGAAAAAATTAATGTGGTCAATAAGTACATTATTGCATACATATTTCACTTAATCTGTAATATAAAAAAGAAGACAAAATATAAAAAATGACAATGATGCAAACGTTTTGGGGTTTTAATGTTATGACTCTTAAGCGTCTAAAATCACTTAAATAGATCCCAATTTGAAAAGTAAGTAGCATTAGTTTGAAGGAGGTCAAAAATGGTTTTTTGCTTTTCAGCAATTTCGGGTTGTTTTGGCAAATTTAGAGAGTAATTTTCATTTCACTCTCATTAGTCCGAACTTGCCCGAGATATTATGGAACACACCTAATACTGCTCTTGTGGTCGGATTGTCAAAAATATTGCCAGTAAAAAACAATGGTTATTTACATAATAATTTGTATACAAACTTGACAAACTGACCACGAAAAAATAGCTATATGTTGATTTGACCACCCCACCTTCAAGTGAAATGGTACAGAGCATGTAGCCAATGTGTTAGTTCTGTGCCAATGTGGCTTATCGATATGTTCAAAATTTCGTGCGAACTACGGGCGCATGTGGCCATTCTTATTATTATCGGAAAAAGCACTAAATTTTAAACTTTTAGTTTTATTTTTATTAATAAAAAAAATAAAACTTTTTACATTTAAAAGAAAAATTATACAAAATAACAAAGGTCTTTTAAGACAAATAAAAATTAGCAATGGTTAAAATGTTAATTTATATATAAACTTCGCATTCAATTTCATATATGCCAACATTGGTTGCACCCTACTTACAATTAAAAATTACCGAGGAATATTTTACGTCGAAATTTTTAAAAAGCAGCGAGTTGAGAAAGCTGTTTTTTTTAATTAATTGTAGTTCAGGCCAACACGATCAAAAAAATAAAAACAATGTTTGTGTGCTTAACTAAAAACATAGTTCCAAAATAACTTTTAGCAAAAACTAAGTTTATGAAATCAAATTATTTTTGTTTCAATTTTAAAATTTTGCTTACGTTTAAACTTTTCCCATCTTTTTTTCGTTTGCAGCACTGTTTTTCCTATAACAACAAAAGCCGCATACAGTTTGCACTCATTTTTTTTAGAAAACCCAGAAAGTCCAGAATTTATATTAATTCATTTTATTTAAGTGTAGAATCCGCTTTAACAAAATGTCGTTTATGAACCCGATTGATATGGTGGAAGAAGATGCTGCCGATTTGCAGTTTCCCAAAGGTAATTAAAAAATTTACCTTTCATCAAACAATAACAAGCGCCCATTTTATTTTAATAATTTAATAAATCATTAAGTCCTCTTTTTGAGGACACTTTATAAATACCTTACTTGTTTTTAACGTTAAACAGCCCGGTTTTCAGTCATTAAGAAATGTAAAAAGAAGTTAGTGAAAGCTTCAGTGAATCCAGATACAAAATATTTAGTGGCTGCCTACAATCCCCAACAATTTAACATACGTTTGGAACAGCAATTACAACATTCAACTAGTGTAGACGACTCTAAGGAGTTCTATCAACATGAACACCAATGTGTATGCTGCCATGTGCCTTTACAGGAACCTTATGTGAAATGTGCTGATTGCTCAGCGGAATTATGTTTGCAATGTTTTGCCAAGGGAAGGGAAACAATAAAACACTACAATAATCATGCTTATACAATTGTTAAAGATGACATACAAATATTTCCCGGTCCTGGCAATTGGACTGCACGAGAAGAACGTATTCTCTTGAATACCTTACAAACCCAGGGATATGGCAATTGGGAGGCTGTGGCCAAAGCTTTGCAATATCGTTATTCGATAGGAGAATGCCGTCAACATTATCATGATAATTATTTTGGTGGTATTTTTGAGCGTTTATTAGGCTTACAGCATGCTTCGCAAACTTATACACCCCAAAGTATGCCTTATTTAGTAAAAATGCGTTCAGTAGATCCGCCAAGACATGATGATATATCATCTATGCAATTTAAAATGATGGCTGGTTATCGTTGTGCACGTGGTGACTTTGATACGCCATACGATATTACAGCAGAAAGTATTTTAACCACTATTTTAGATTTCAAATATATCGGTAGTATTCCAGTAAATGAAAAAGATAGTGAAAACAACACTTCTTTGTGTGTAGAGGAATTAAAATTAGCTTTAGTAAGAGCCTATAACCATCGCTTAAAGTAAGTTTTAAACGATTATGATAAGATCCTCTTGATATATATATTTCCTTTATGACAGAGAACGCCAACGTCGTTATAAGATAATGCGTAATCATGGACTGATAATGGCAAATCGCTGTATGGGTTGGATAACAAAATATGCAGATGCATTACTTTCCGAACAGAATTGTAAACGTTTTTTAACTTTTATGCAGTTATGTGAGCCTATGAAATTTGATTTGTTAATGGAGGGTCTAAAATATTTTAGTGATTTACAAAAGACAATATTTCGGTAAATAATCGAATTAAGCATTCTTAAGACTTCCAAGCCAAATAATTTACTTATTTTTCTTAAAGATTGTACGAATTGCGACAAAATGGTGTTCGCACTAAGATTGGTGGTTCTTTATACTTTAAATTGAAGAAGAAACGTTTGAATGAACAGAGAGAACGCGTTAAAAATGATCGTTTGAGAAGCCAATATGATTGGCGTAAATTAATACCAAATGTCAATGTCACAGTGGAAAATTTAGGAGGAAATTTTTTTTTACCACCCACAACAAATGCTATGCCCCGAAAAAAAGCTGCACCCATGGATGTCTATGGTGAGGAATATTTTTTTCTATTTTAAAATTGAAAGAATATTTCTATTTGTTTCTTTTTTATTTATGTTAAGGTTTACCTGGCTTTGCCAAACTCAGCGATGATGAAAGGCAACTATGCAGTGTCGCTCGTATTGTGCCTCAGGCCTTTTTAGATTACAGAAATATTTTAGTTGCAGAAAACTCTAAAGTGGGTCATTTACGTCTAGCCGATGCTCGACGTTTAATTAAAATCGATGTCAATAAAACCCGACAAATTTATGATTTTCTTATAGAACATGGTCATATAAATAAACCCAACTAAAAGCTTATTCATTCTTTTTTTTATTTGAAAATGACGCTTGTTATTGTTTTTAATATAAATCACTTAAATACACTATTATTTATCTTTACTTTTGGCTTCTTCAAGAATTTGAAAATGCAGAAACTTTGCTAATATCCGAAGTTCACATGTTATTGGATCATCGCAAGAAACAAAATGAATCGGCCGACGAAGAACAAGAGTTTTCAGAGGTGTTTATGAAAACTTATGCGTATACGGACAGTTTTCGTAAATTTAAAAATAAAGAAACAATAGCAGCTGTAAGAAGGTAGATTATTTGTTATGTACATAAATATTTTAAATTGATTTGTAGCATGTGGTACTCAGAGAAACAACGAGTGATTTAAACAGCTAGGTTATATTGGATCCCAAGTCACTCCAACATCGTTGGTAATAAAATGGCCAGCAAACTAGAATAATTTAGCTTAGCACTAAATAACTAGGCATATGACACTTTTGTTTTACCTCAGTTAAGCTTTAGACAAAACCAATTGTGAGTGGATAATAAATAATAGAATACTGCACAAATATAGTCTACCGACGCAGCTCTAAATAAAAAAAGTAAATAGGGTAATAGAAAATTGAAAAATAAGAAGAAAATAAAAGTGAAAAAGTGTCGCAAAAGCATAGTTTTTGAGTTATTTTATATGTATATATTATTATTATATATAAATTTCTGAACGTATAGGGCTAAAAATGGTATAAGCTCAAAGCTTTTGAATTGATCTTTCTGAATACACAAATTTTTTTTTACTTTTTAACCCCGACTACACTTTTTACAAAATCTTACATCAAAATGTTACGGAAGTGCACTTGGTAAATACCTGTGTAGTTTATTCCAATAAAAGTGTAAAAAATAAAAATTTATTAAATAACAAACACCGGCTTCGGCTAACTAAAGATGCTTTGGGTAGACGGCCTTCGGCCGGGCGCAAGTATTTTCTCCTCTATGTTATAACAAACACCGGCTTCGCTAACTAAAACTTCTCTCGATAGTAATTATTATTTTCAATTTTCTATCACCCTGGGTATTTGTTTTGATTTGGAGTTGCGTCGGTAAACTAGATTTAAGACTAAAAAACAACTTCTAAACATTTTCAGGGGATGTATAATGGGGCAAGATGGCAGTTATGCAAAATTTGCACGTCAGACTTCTACACCTAAATGTTTTAGTACTAAAATATAAAATTTATAACTCTTAACATAGATATATTACAAAGTATAAATTAGATAACATTCAGGCCAAAAAAAATTTATTCTTACTATCATATGTACTTAAAAATTAGTCTCGCTTGCATTAATTACATCTTAAGAATAGTATCAAGGTAAAGTTCCATATTCATTTAAATTTTGTTATTTAATTTTAAATATTTAAATTTTTTTTTTTTTTATCAATTATCTTTTTTTTTTTATATGCTTGTAGCAAAGAATTTTGTTGTTGCCAACTCGCCTCAATAATGTCCAAAGGACGCTGAGGCACAAACTATTGTAAAATATATTTTTTTTGAATAAAGAAGAAAAAAAAAACAAAAAAAAAAAAAAAAAAGTTAGGGACAATTGACGTTTAATCTCGTTTATATCCTATATATACTCGAAAGTAGTGTAGAATATAAAATGGAGCTCTCAATTGATAACATTTTTTGTTTTTTTTTATGTGTAGTTTTGAGTTTAATTCAAATAAAGAAAATCCTTAAATCACTTAATATAAGTTAACAATTAAATTTTTTCTTTACAGCTTATTAATGCAAAAGAAATTACATAAATTTGAATTGGCTGCTTTAGGTAATTTATGCCCCGAGGCTCCCGAAGAGGCTAAGGCTTTAATACCCTCATTGGAGGGGCGTTTTGAAGATGAAGAATTACGACAAATTTTAGATGATATTTGTACAAAACGTAGTTTACAATATTAGTTTCATAATTTTTATTAGGTTTAAATTATACTTTTTTACAAATATCCATTAAAATGATAACAATAAATATTTTAAAATCAATTAACAGAAAATCATAAAACTTTTTTTCAACAACTAATGACAAAACAAAAATGTTTGTTAAAATCTAATTTATATCCATTTCTTTAAAACTAAATTAACAATATTATGAAGCCTGAGAACTGCACTGTTTTTGTACGGTTGTCCATATTGTGTTAGGCGTTGCATCTGGATCAATCGATTGCAATAAATCATCTTCAATTGAACAAATTAACACGTATTTGACACGTTTCATTTTCTAAAAGTTGTAAAAGAAGTTAAAAACTGAGTTGGTCTTTTAGTTTGTAAATTAATTACCGCTATGTCCGATGAGTTTCCATTACGCACGATATTCCACAAACCTTCTGCAATCAAATAAGATCTTAATTTTCTTGACCATTCATTGTAGTTTTTGCGACCCTTTAAATTATCTATTTGAAAGTCAAAAGACATTTTTCTTTTTATTTTCTTTAACGATTTTATGTAAAGACTGATTTAAGTGTACCGACGTTATTGAAAAGAAAAATATAAAAGATGCAGAAAATATGAAAACGTTAATGGAATAGAAGAGAGAAGCAAGCGATTAAAAAAACTATTGTTAACAATAACTACATTCACAGCAACAAGCGTTTTTATACCCTTCACCGAAGGGTATACATACATATATACATATATATATAATATATCAATCGATATATATATATATACACACACACACATATATATATATATATATATATATATATTGTTACGAAATTAGATTTGTCTAAGAATTACACTATGCTAGTTGAAAAAACAGACAAGCCGGGCATATAGCGTTTTAACATAATTCGGGTACGCTGAATCCATTGGTGCCCGCGGTTTTTTAAGATTGGCTCTGGTTTTCGAGATATACCGTTATTTCGAAAATGGAGGAGGTTGCACAACATATGTTCGCATAACTCAAAAACGCTTTAGCTTATTGAAAAATTTCTTTTAAGAAAAGTAAAACCCCTTTCTAATATCCGCAGTCGTTTTAGAAACATAATTTTTTTTTTGGAAAAAAAAAATAATTTTTTCAACAAAATTTTGAAATTTTTGTTTTTTAAAAATTCATATAAAAATTGGAAAATGCAGATATGCTTCTAACTTTTTGCGAAATTCCAAACAAAACAAGCCATAAATGATTAAAATCTGTTTGCAACTTTTGATTTTATTCACAAAAGGCGACAAATTTTAATTAATTTAAGAATTTTATAAAATGCAATATTTGTATGGGAGCCCCCCTAAGAAGTGAAGATAAGGGGCAAGTATGTCTCGAGAAAATGTTAAGGACAAAAAATTAATTGAGGTCGGTCATACATTATATACCACTAGGGGCGACTTCTGGGAATTTATGGGACTTTTTCTTCAATATATTTCTAGTCTGCATTGAACATTGCGGAATTTCGGTTTTTTAAGTTTTTTCAATAGGCTAAAGCGTTTTTGAGTTATGTTGTTTATGAACATTGCGAACATATGTTAGTTATGAACGCCACTATACTAAATTTGCTAGCAATTGTAATTGTAGACTTTAGTTATTTTTAAATAATTCGAACACAACATTCTAGAAAATACTAGACGGTTCTTGAATCAACTAGGAATAGTTTTGAACTATAAATACAGGCTAACTCATAAACTTTTAGTTTTATTGGAGACATTAAACGGTTCAGATCGCTACTTACAATAGTTGTTAAATATTGTGAACATTATAATTAATTTCAATAAAGTTTTTTAAGTTGAATTCGTGTGTATATTTATTTTGATTTGCAATTAAAAGAACTCAAAGGTTTATTAGAAAGGGAATAAACCTTAACGCGTTTTATTAAGTAAAAAACGTAACAATATATATATATATATATATACAATAAACATGTAGATTTCTGTATATTTCGAGAACGGCCAAAGCTTCCAAATGAGGTACAAGCATCTTGGCTATCTATGCACAACATCCGACAAAATGCGGGCGGGATTAGAAAGTGGATATGGTAAAATATACATAGATTTATTTATATCTAAAGAACGGTATTAATATAATTTTCCTTAATGGTTAAGGGTATATAAGATTTGGCATAGCCGAATATAGCACTCTTACTTGCGTTTAATAGGAATTAAAAATTAGGAAATTTTTATTTCTTTTTTAATTAATAATTTATTTTAAATATTAACCATTTTTATTTTTCGTTCAATGAATAAAATTTCCATTTATAAAGCTTTCTTTCAATAGTCCTAATCCTTCAATATTACATATACTTTTTGCTTAAGCCAACCTTTGGTTAACATTGTGTTTGCAACATGAAGTGAATTAACATTTAATTGATAATTTTTCATTCTTGACTGAAGTTGGGATTGAACCCACGAACAGGTTGATTTCAAATGTTTCGATATTAACCACACTATATCTTCAGAAATCTGTGCCGTTTAACACTCACCGCCATTGACGACGGCTGGCAGTCAATAGTCAAACATCAATATTTACAACAAATTTAATCTTTCTTGGTGGATCGAAAATTTTTGTTGTGAATGATTATCTATTTTCAATTGATTTACATGTTTTTTCCTTTACTTCTGTTTTTTCATACTTTTTGTCAAGAATTCTTCTTCATGTTCAAAGTAAATTTTTTTGTTTTTTTTTTATATTTTTCTTTTCTGTATTTCTTTTTTCGTTGAGCTTTTCAGTACATTTGTCCATCAAGAAAAAAGAAAAAAAAAATATTCCATAAAGTTTTAATTCATTTCATGTTGTAGTTCCTTTATTAAAAATAATTTAATAAGTATTAAATTAAATGAACTTAAGCTTGATTAAAATATAAAAATTTGGATTAAAAACCATAAACAGTTCAATAAAATAACCACAATACTAATTAATATATCATATTTTTATTTTTTATTAATACTTTTTACTTTGTTGCTGATTCTTTTTGTTTTGCTTCCGTTTCGCTGCATTGCTTTTGCAACGTGGTCCATATTATGTGTGGTGTAGCTTCCGGTTCGATAAATTCAAATAATCCATAATCAATTAGACACAATAAAATGAATTTCACACGTTTATTTTTCTAAAAATATTGCGAACAAGTTTTTTTTTTAACAAATTTAATATAAACAATAATATTTGTTTTATTTTTACCAAAGTATTATTTTCGAGAACTAATTACCCACCTTTTCATTAAAGGAATTTATCGAAGTAACCGAACTCCATAGACCTTCCGATATTAAATACATACGAACTTTTTTCGACCAACCATTGTAGTTTTCTCGTCCTTTTAATTTGTCAATTTTAATTATTAAAGACATTTTTTATTTAAATACAGCAAAAATTATACTTTTTGTTAATCGATGAAAATATAAACTGAAGGAAAATAAGCCAACAACAAGTTGAAAAAGGTTAAACGAATTGTAAAATTTGCAAACATCTTGTTTAGACTACGAGGGTAGTTTAAAGATAATAGAAATTTATTTAAACAGCAGAATAGAACTATTATTTGTATGTAACCATTTATTTATGCAATTGTTCCTATTTATGCTCTATGCTCGAAAAGCAGGTTCAATGCTTCTTGATTTCAATATAAAACTCATCACAAACGATTTTAATGTAAGACAAAATTTTAACAAAAAAGGTTTGTTGTTGTTTTTTTTATGATTGATCACAGGAAATCTTACAGGAAGGACCCTTAGGATATTTTTGTGTGCCTTAACTTTTTTATAGTTAATTTTTTTCAAGTTGCCATATAGCCCCAATCAAGATAAGAGTTATTGCATTCCCTAATTGTGCAATATTATCTGTATCGGTACTTGTGTTAGGCTTTTAAATGTGACTTTTAAGAGCTGTTGCTTCTATTTTTGTGTCGTTATCACCAACACCATATGAATTGTTAAATGTTTAAGAAATCAGCTGCCGATTTTGCCTAAACACTTTCAGCCCAATTATGAAAAAAAAACTCCCCGGGAGTTTTCTCCCTTCTCCCATTTTTCCTATGTAAATTGAATTGTAGAAATGGGAAAAGGGAAAAAACTCCCAGGGAATTTTTATTCATAATTGGGCTGTTTTTTATATAAAATCTTTATGTTGCAGTGTTTATCACCAAAAGGAATTTCAATGTTTGGTACACAGAAAAGATCAAAAGAAAAAAATTACGCTGCTTAGAATGCTTTTGAGTCTACATTTAAATGTTGGTTGGATGAATCTTTCCTCCTTCCTAGTAAAGCCTTGTCGATGTTTTTGAAAGAAGACTCGGAGGACGAACCGTCAACATCGAAACACGGACGACCTTCAAAATCGTTTTAAGAAGGAGGCCAAATAACAAAACAGTCTGTTGTGAACACTTGCTCCCCAGAAAAGTTAACATTTGCTGCTGCAATAATATATGTTTATTATAATTGATAAACAAAATTAAAATTTAGGAAAGTCACTTGACCCTTTACTTGTTTTATCTTTAAAGCTACACGACAAAAATCATATCGCAAAGAATGTTATTGTTATCCAAACACAATATTGGTGAAAATGTTATTAGTCCCATTCTATTAAAATCAATAACATCTTAGAATGCGAAGTGAATTTTATTGACCGAATATAAAATTCCTTTTACGAATGCCTTGGAATTCTTCGTCCATTATTATTTCAATTCCAAACCTTTTTTTAAAAAAATGGTAATTTGAATAAATCTCTAAAAAACAAATACATATTTAACTTAAATTTTTTCCCAGTATAATCAAAATAATTTTCTTCGAATAGAAAATACATCTATATATCGTCGGCTGACAATTAACTGTCGTATGTGGATTCCGATAGTTTCGAGTTAATTGAGTTTGAACACATTTAATTTGAAAATTGCTTCAGCAAATACTACATACGACAAACTCAACACTCCATATCTCGAAATCATATGAGGTATCGAAAAACTGATTACGCCAAATGAAAGATCAGGTCGGAAAACCTATGGAATCGATCTTAACTCAAAACCGCAAAATAATCCACAAACGACATTTAAATTATCAACCGACGATATATAAAATTGTAACGTTACTGACTCACTCACTCACTGATTCATCATCGCACAGCCTAAACGCCTGAAGGTAAAAACTTGAAATTTGGACCAGGGCTTGGTCTTTCTCCAAATCGATGGGATTTTTGGAAATTCGAATGTTTAGGGGGTAAAAAAGGGTAAAAACGGGTAAATTCGGTAACCTTATATCTCTAAAACTAAAAGAGATACAAAACAAATTTAATACTTATCGTTGTTCTTTAGAAAAATAAGCGGACAGGTGTCTGGTACTTTTTGGAAATTCAGCCCTTTAACGGAGTAAACGGGTAAAACCTGTATTTTGGTACTTTTTTGTCACCCCATCTATCTTTTAAACCCATAAACATAGAAATAAGGGTTATATCACATTTGAAACTTATCTAAAAAATCCAAATACGAATTTGGTACTTTTTCGAAATTCGGACGTTTAAGAGGTAAAAAGCGTAACTATTTTTGGTACTTTTTTTACAAAACATTTTTTTTATTTATTGACATAAAGATACGTATTAAATTATGGGCTCCCACTACAATATTGAATTTTTTATGCCTCAATGGGGAGAAAGAATTACCAAAAAGGGGAAATTCGGGAAATTTAATTTCTTACTTTAGCTTTTTGGTTCCACAACTGGCAATTTTTTTTAATTGTCGTTAATATTGGACCTAGAAACATAAACTTCAACATGCAATATCCTGAGTGGATAAGAATCTATGAGGGAACTTTTTGATACTTTGTATTCTTCAACTGGTACTTTTTGAATTTCCGTTAGTATTGGACCTAGAAACATAAAATTAAACATGCAAGGTCCTGAGTGAATGAGAATCTGTTAGAGGGATCTTTTTGGTACTTTTTCGTTCTTTAACTGGTACTTTTTTAATTTTCGTTAATATTGGAACTATAAACATCAGATTAAACATGCATGGTCTTGAGTGAATGCAACATAAACTTTGGCTTACAAATATGTCCACGAAAGAAAAGGAGACGCTAAAAGCATTTCGTACATTGTACACAAGAACTTTGTGGTGCGAAATCAGGAACGATTTCCCGTAATGAACGAAAGTTTTTTTTTACAGATAAGAAACATACAGAAATATTTACTAAATAATTTAATTATCAGAGGTGTTCTAGAAATCAAAGACGCAAAACGCAAGAACATAAAAGTCGTTTTTTTAATAAGATTTTTATAGTAAAAGAAATACAAAAAACAAAACAATACAAATAATTCTCTATTAAACAGACTCTATAAGAAAATTATACAAAATTAAGAGTTTATTTAAAATAACTTCAAAATTCTTGCGTTTTGCGTTTTCGATTTCCAGAACACCCTTGTATACAAAAAACCTTAATCACATATAGAAATATTAGTGGTAATGAAATATATGGTTTTATGATATGGAAAGTGCCATACTATGCTATTTGTTCGTACAAATTTTTATGCTTATAGGTATTTACAAAAAAAAAATTATGTTTTTTTCGCGCTAAATTCGCTATTGAGAGCACTGTGCATCGAGATAAAATTTGTTAAAAAAAAAACTAGAATTGATATTTCTACAATATGTCGGATGATCAATTTTATGTTACTCTTTAATGTTCTAATCAGATGTCATAATAAAGTCGTAAGATGGTCCTAGCAGATTATTTCGTCAGTTGTATAAAGGTTTTTAAGCCTAAAAGAAATTGAAAATGTAAAAAATAAAACAAAAACTAATTCTAATCAAAAAAATTTAAGAAAATATAAACCCACTGTTTATTAATGGTATTTTGTTAAAGCTTTGAGTGATTGTAATTCTCATTCCCTCTGTAGTTTTATATACTGATATTTTTGACTTTTCTAAAAATTTTTGGGAAAATGTTTCCTGCAACCAGTGAAATGCGCATAGAAATCATAACTTTCAGTGCATTTATCAAGAAAAAAATTGGGAACGAAGCACAACAAACAAAATCTTATTAATGAAAAATTATGTATTCCCAAAAATAACTTTGATCAAAAAATAGAATATGGGAATTTATTCTTTTTCATAAATTATTTTTAATTATATTAACCATTTTTTCGAATGTGTTTCTTCTCATTTACAAAAGGTATGTGTTTAGAAAATATATTTTCATACAAACAATGAAGCTCTTCAGCGATCATTTTAAATAAGTGTTTTCTGTCAACAGCTTTTTGTTTCACGTAAATTATTTGTCCAAAAGATTATTTTTTAAGATCTCCTTAAACTATTGAAATATCTAATTAAATTATCTGACAGTTTATTTTTTAATAAACACATAATATTAATGAATTAATTAATTGTGAATTCTTTTTAACTAATAAACTTCAATTAATAAATAATTTATGCATTTTTATTTATTGAAATTATGCAGCAATCGTATACATATATTAAATGTAATAGCAGAAAACACCGCTGCTATGAAGAGCTGCCTAACAAATAATGTTCCCAAACCTACAAAAATTTTTCCAATTTCATCTGTTGAAGAAGGTCGAAGACTTACTTAATGAAGAAAATGAAAAATAATATGTAAGCTTATAATACATACCAAAATTTCATGATTTTTTAAATCTGCCAAATTTCTTATAACATCTGTAAGAGCAATTTGTGGACAACGGGGTCTAAAAAGTTTTAGATTTGTATAATTTGGATGGGACTCATAAATTATTTGGTAAGTATTAAATGTATCTATTTATAAATAAGTATATACATACAAATATCATTTAATCTAATTCTGATTACTTTTAAACTACAACTGGAACATTTTGCGAAGGCAGTACCGATAAGTCTTTTAAAGCAGATATTAGAGATGCTTCGAAATTAATCACAAAAAAAATTCATCGAAGGAAAATACATTTTCTGCTACTTAGGAAAGCGATTTTTCCGAAAAACACTATAATATGTTAATAAGTATATAAATAAGAAAATTCGTAACTATTTCTAATTATACGATATTTCTTATTGTTTTGCTAATTCTGCTAATGAACTTAAAAAAAACTGTATTTATATACACAAATGCATATATCGTCCCCTTAATAAAACAATAGTGTATAATTTTTTTGCCATTTCGAGATAATAGAGTTTAAAATTTTTGAGTTATTAGACAAATGGGAAAACACTAATATCTCAGAAAATAATCGATGTTTTTGAGTTGTGGTCATTTAAATATGTGATGAAATAATCAGGCTACTAGTAGATGATATTTCATTAATTAACAAGTGCTTTAATTGCAAATAAATGGGATTCAAAGTACCATGATGTCACTTAGGCTATTTTATTTGTTTTATAATATGTATGAAAATCATAATACACTATTTTATTTTGTATGGTATACACTATTTTATTTGAATATTTTACACCAAATATATTATTACAAAATTGTGTATATCAATATACGTCATTTTTCGATTTTATTTTGTTATGAAATAATAAAAATAGTGAATAATAAAAATAGTGTACAGTGAACTCGCGAAAACGTGAACACTCGAAAGTGTGAACGTCTCAGAAACGTGAACAAATTTATTTTTACACAGACTATTCTAAAACGTGAACAAAATCTGGAAGCTCTAAAACGTTTATTTTTGTATGCTGTTTAAAATGTTTTTTTTTTTTAAATTGGGAAATCCCCCAATTGAGTTCACTTATTGGTTTATGTTACAGCGTTTGTTTTTCTTAATTTTATTAATTTTAGTTGTTTTTTGACATCGCTATGTAAAAGTTGAAAGTAATTAAAAATTTTTATTTGTGAAAGTGAAAAATGTCATTAAAAAACCAAAAGGTTTATCTTTGAAAGATAAAGTAAATATTCTTGAACTATTGCAAAAAGGTTATAGTGTCAGTGGCTTGGCAAGAAAATATGGTGTTGCTAAATCAACAGTTTGTTCCATTAAAAAAAAATAGGAAATAACAAATCGTGTAAATAATACTCTTTATGGTACCGGAAAGCGTAAAACATAACGTTCTTCTGAGCTTCCGAAAATGGAAAAAATTTGTTAAACATGGTCGAACAAAAAACTTATCAAAAAAAAAGATGACCGATTTTTTCCTATAAATTTTTTTTTCCTCATAAACATTTTTCAAACAAAAAAATGTCCCCATTAGTTTTTGTTAATTTTATTTGTATTTTTTTTTAATATTCATAAGAAATTTATTTTTTATTTATCATATGCAAAGTGAACTGAATTATTGCATATTTGTAAATATATTTTTTGTTATTAAAAATGAATAAAATATTTGTTTTAAAAAACTTGTTTATCTATTTATTTTGGAATAGTTAGAGGTGTTATTTTTTTTAAATTTGGCATTCGATAATGTGAACAAACTCGAAAACGTGAACCGCCTTGGTAAAAATTAGTTCACGTTATCGCGAGTTCACTGTATGCTTTTTATACCCTACTAGCGGGCCCGTTGCCTGCTTCGCACGGCAAAACAAAATAAGAAAAGAAACACACTTGTTTTTAATAAAGTTGGTTTTGTTCCCTATTATTCAACTTTTAATTCTAGTTTCTTACAATCTTAGACTATGTATCACTTAAACTATCTTAGAGCTCTTTCGTAGACAACATTTTTGGTTTTGCCATGAGTTGTTGTGTAGATAAAGAGAACTGAAGGCTTGCCAACACGTGAGCACGAAACATATAAGTGGCTGTGTGAAAAGCAAGGATATTCTAAATCAATTCCGCACAATTCCAACGATTGCCCTTGCGCTTTATTTATTGTAATAGCAAATGCAAGACATATTGGAAACTGTAGTCTTTTGAATTCAAAAGGTAAATCTGATGGAATCATTATAATTCGTGGAATCAATACATCTTCACCTTTAAACTTCCCCTTTAAAATTGTTGCTTCGATCAAATTGTTCATGACCTTTTAAGCCAGCAATAGTCAATGATTGGCCTTGTGCTTTGTTGATGGTAATAGCAAAGGCAAGACGCAAAGGGAATTGGAGCCGCTTGAATTCAAATGGTAAATCGTTGGAATCGGTCATGCCGTTCTCCAGTTATGCGCTTAATAGAAAAAGTGGGCGTAAAAGTAGGCGTGGTAAATTTTTCTTTCGATGAAAACTTAAAGTTGATTAATACGAACATTTGAAAGAAAAATTAGTCAACTCGATGGAGCCGTTTTCTGATTTTAGGTAAATCGAAAAAAGTGGGTGTAAAAGTGGGCGGGGCGAAATATTCTTTCCGCAAAAACCTAAGTTGGACCATGGCGATCATTTTAAAGAAAAAATCGTTCAAATCGCTCAAGCCGTTCTCAAGTTATGGATTTTGCCACGCCCCTCCACCCCCAGACCGAAAATTTCAACCAAACTTCATATAAACCATATATGGGCCACTGCCTACGTAGTGTATAAGTTTGGATGAAATCGCACGACGCGTTTATGATTAGTTCGGCGACGTACATATACGGACTTATTTTTATATATATAGATTTTTCTTTGAAATGATATTCAGTGTAACAACTAATTAAAACACCATACCTGCACTTACACAATTTTTAATGAAAAATTTCAAACACGCAATTATACAATAATATTTCAATTAATCTTTTGATCCACTTTGTGGAAGTAGAATTTCACCAAATTTTGACCACATTTAGAATCAGTTATGTAGATTCTAATTATGCAATAAAAAAATAATGGTGTACATGCGTATACACTATTGTTTTATTAAGGGGACGATATATTATGTACCTTTTTTTAATAATTTGAAGCACAGACTGAAATATACATACATTTATTAAATAAAAAAACAAAGGGGTGGGGCTTCTAAACAATTGTTTGCTTGAATGAGCATTTGCATGAATGCGCTAACGTTAAAATTACGCATGCTTCACCTAAAAAGAACCAGTGCGTTATCCTACGAACCCATGCATTTACTACTTCTTTTACATGTCTCTTTTTGCTGGATATATACCCAATAGGCAATTTTGCTGGAATTCAAGTTTGAATCAAGTGTAATTCTAGTCCTGTTTTCCTTGAATTACACTGGAATTCCAGAAAAACGGATATTGGAAATCCAGTCCATCTGTGGCGAATGTTAAAAAAAAAGAAAACAAGTGTGCTCAATATTTTATTATTACATATTATTTTCCTATTTTATTGTAATTATAATCCTGTTTTCCGTTTTAAAGCCTTGAATAATACTTGAATTACACTGAAATTCAATACCATACTCCAGAAAAACGGATACTAGAAATCCTGTCCATCTGTGGCGAATGTTAAAAAAAAGAAAACAAGTGTGCTCAATATTATTTTATTGCATATATTATAATATTATTATAAGTTTTATTTAGTTAAATATGTACCTATAAAATAGTTCAGATTTTAAAAATTCACCGCAACGAATGTTGCTTTTTCAAATAAGCCCATAAATCTTTAGCTGTCCGTATGCTGACCATAAACTGGCAAAGTTTTTGTTCAATTAAACACAATATTATAAATTTTGCACGTTTATCTTTCTGAAGGCTCTAAAATTATAAATTTAAAAAGTAAAATTTTTTTAAAATTCGCTTATTACAAATAAGATTTTATGGAAAACTAACTTCTTCGGTACCATCTGGTCCATTCTCCACAACACCCCATAAATCTTCAACTTCCAAATATGCCCGAACTGTCATTGACCAAGCCTTGTAATTGTCTAATCCCTTAAGTTTATCAATTTGCAATTGTAGTGACATAATAACTTAATATGCAACTAAGCGATGTATTTCAAATGACCGTTGCTGGAAAACTAATATGGTTTGTTATAATTTAAAATTTGCTCTTTTGAAAAGAAAAAGCGCAATGTGAAAAAATCTATATTTTTGTACATCAAGCAGTCGCAATGTATTGAATTAGATTTTGAAACAAAGATAAATAAATATGAATTATGTATATCGTCACCTAAAATGCAAAAAGGCGTAACAACAACAAAATTCGAAATAGAGTTTTTGATTGATTTTTGCTCGTTTTATTAAACTCCATGTTCACAAAAAGTTTTAGAGATTTTTTAAGTGTTGTTACGCCTTCTTTCATTTTAGGTGAACACATGTATAAACATTCGCATATTCATATATACATATGCATAAATGAATCGTATGTTAAAGGGTCATAGAAAAAAAAGAAGGAAAAAAAAAACAATAGAAACTTGTCCAAGATATCATGCAGTGGTTTCAACACCATTTCCAAATAATAAGAATTTTTGGAATAATTTTGAGGTTTTATTGAAATTTAAAAACAAAAGAAAAGAGAAAGTAGTGGAAGAAAAACAAAATGGGACGAAAATGAAAAACAACCATACTAAACAAAAACTGCCCTATGTGTACCCCGTACGCAGTCTCATTTTGCGCAGCAAGGTCATTCCCATTACGAATCCCGTTAGATTCCCGAGCCCACAACCCAGGGCATCTCCCAATTCGCCTAAAAATCTCCTACATAGCCCCCATCCTAACCGCCACCCTGTCTATTATACAGTGGTCATTGAATAGCCAATCAGGGCCCTCAGAGCCACCTGGCTGTCCACATATATAGTGGCCTCCGAGCTCCTAGGAATGTTGCCCCTTACAAATTCCACGGCACTCAGGACCCCTTAAACCTCTGCCTAGAGCACTGCCGTCGTCAGGAAGGCTTTGACCTTCTGACGTCCAGATTCTCAATGTAGACCCCCGCACCCGTACCACTCATTTTCCAACCATCAATTAAATTGGCAAATCCCCTATACAATCTGCCCTTACCTGAAAAGCTCTCACTCCCCAGCAAACGCTCAAAATCGACCCTAGCGCCCACACAATCCGTGGAGCTGGGCTATCCATCCGCCGCAACCTCACCCAAGATCATCAAGTGAACATGCGTGACATTTCCTAAAAGTCCTAACTCCCTCAGTATAAGAATTCTCCTGGCTACCTTCCCAACACATACTGCTCAATAGGTAGAAGATATAAAATAAAATCCAGGGCCGCTTGAGAAGTACTTCCATGGCCCGGTCATGCCGATCGAAGCACACTTTTGAGCCTTAGACAGAAGGTTTATACGACCACCCGGTCGCTATGCCTCCCACCAAACTCAGCATCCATTCGTAAGAATGGGTCTAACCCATTCTAAGTCTCTACTGAGTTTACTGTCCAGAAAAACTCCTAGATACTTAGCACTATCAGATAGCCTAAGCTCTACTCGCCCTAGTACTCCCAGCCTCTTTTCAATTGCCCATGATGGCAATTCGTCCAGCGCCCCTTGCATAGCTTCGGAGATTCCAATATAAGTACATCATCCGAGTAGGCCACGACTTTCTGGCCTATCCTGTCAAAATGTCATAGAACGACATTCATAGCCAAGAGCCATAATAAGGGAGAGGGAACTCGCTCTGCTGCTAAGCATCAGAGTTATCCATTCGACCAAGAATAACGGAACCCCTAAGTCACCCAGTGCCTGCCTAATAGCCTCTATTCTCAAATTGTTAAAGGCTTCCTCTATATTCAGGACTGTCGCCAAAGTGTATTCCTTGTTAAGCAGACCCCGTTCTATATAACCCACACATCATGAAGGCTAATTTCAACACACCTACCCTTAAGATAGGCGGGTTGGGCGCCACTGATGATGCCGGGGTCAATCTTCGTCCTCAGATGTAAATCAATCTGTCTTTCTAATGTCTTCAAAAGAAAAACCAATAGGATGATTGGTCTAAAATTCTGGGGTTTAGGTATAAAAACAACCCTGACCTCTTTCCACCCTCAAGGAATGTAGCCGTTTAGCAAACAATCACTGAAAAGTTAAACCAGCAATAGGAGTGATTACATCTGGATATTCTGTAGCATAGCCGGAAAGATACCATCAGATATTGCTGATCAGAGCTGTAAATAACTGCAATCAATAGTGATTGAAATCAAAATTATTACAACAAAATTGATTTCAGATTTGCAATGATTGTAATCACAAGATACTTTGATGATTGCGATCATTTTAAAATCATTCTTTTTAAAAATCATTGAATGCAATAAATTTAATTGCAATCAATTTGATTGCAATCATATTTCAATTGAAATCATATGACACGCATATCCTGTCAGCCCGCCGGACGGACAAATATCGCTAGATCAATTTCAAATAATGATAACAAAAAATATATATATTTTATTGGATATGGGTAACCAAAAACTCTTTGGCTAATATAATAGTTATTTAAAACCATAAAATGTGTTTTGTTAAAATAAGGGTTATTTATAACAAAAAAAAAAATAAGTATATCTTACTTTAATTGGTTACGACAACTAAAATAAAATACTTTTAATGATGATTGTTAGTTAATTAAACCTTTTTCTAAAATCCAACGATAGTAAGAGCCTGTTTACATGAAGGGACTGTCGCTGCGACATGTCCCCTGCGACTCGAGTTTTCGGTTGATGGCTGTGGTGGAGAGTACGGGGTAATAAGTGTAAGTGTCGCACGTAATGCGAATTAAAGCGACAATTTGGGCATTTTTCTTTAAGATCTTTCGTTCTCTTGTATTCATGTAATGTTATGTATGACCGGTGCGTTACGCAAATATATGTTTTGTGCAACCTACTCTATTTAAACGAGAAATCATGTGAATGCAATTCACTCAATTACAGTCGTTTACAGCTCTGCTTCCTATAGTGTATTATACCTATTAATTTATTTTAACAAATAGATATTGGGAATTATTTCTTTTTCATAAGCAACTTTATTATATTCAACATTTTTAATTTTTCGAATTTATTCTATGAGTTAAATTTCAGTTTTGTATTTTATAAAGCTTTTTGTAATAGCTCTATTCCTTAAATTTTTTTTTTTTAGAAATGACTTTATACACTACCAGACTATTAAATGTATTTTCCTGTTACATTTTACCTTAGCTTTCCGTTGGATAGCAATGAAGTATATTTATGTACAGAAAAATTTACAATTATTAGACACCAGCAGAATGTAATGCATTTTCTGGCCCGCTACGGCCCTCGTCAGCATTCTTTGTGTCACACTGGATAGTGATATTTTATAAATTTAATGTATTTAACTCAACTATTTTAACAAATAGATATTGGGAATTATTTCTTTTTCATAAGCAACTTTATTATATTCAACATTTTTAATTTTTCGAATTTATTCTATGAGTTAAATTTCAGTTTTGTATTTTATAAAGCTTTTTGTAATAGCTCTATTCCTTAAATTTTTTAGAAATGACTTTATACACTACCAGACTATTAAATGTATTTTCCTGTTACATTTTACCTTAGCTTTCCGTTGGATAGCAATGAAGTATATTTATGTACAGAAAAATTTACAATTATTAGACACCAGCAGAATGTAATGCATTTTCTGGCCCGCTACGGCCCTCGTCAGCATTCTTTGTGTCACACTGGATAGTTAAATACATTAAATTTATAAAATATCACTATCCAGTGTGACACAAAGAATGCTGACGAGGGCCGTAGCGGGCCAGAAAATGCATTACATTCTGCTGGTGTCTAATAATTGTAAATTTTTCTGTACATAAATATACTTCATTGCTATCCAACGGAAAGCTAAGGTAAAATGTAACAGGAAAATACATTTAATAGTCTGGTAGTGTATAAAGTCATTTCTAAAAAATTTAAGGAATAGAGCTATTACAAAAAGCTTTATAAAATACAAAACTGAAATTTAACTCATAGAATAAATTCGAAAAATTAAAAATGTTGAATTAATTTATTCTTTTTTTGGTTTTAAAAAGTTATTTAAAAAACTTTTTATATAAATTTTACTACCCGTTCAATCACTTGAATTATACAAATATGTACAAATCACGAATTCAAACGAAATGGTGCAAAAATATCTTGCTTTTTTACATAGACTGTCTGTCGTTAACAATATTCTTTTTTAGGCACGTACATACACATACTTATCCATACATATAACCTTGACTGAAAAAGAATATTAAAAGGCATTGACATTGAGTTTTTTAAGATGCCCCATGCACCATGAATCAATTGCCGCGGACAAAATGAAAGTGAAATTTAAAAAATAAGAAAAAATAGATAAGAATAAGCTGTCACTATATACCTATAATATTGCATAAAAATAATTTTTTTTTTACATAAAAAACCACAACTATGTACCTAAGTATAATAATTTTAAAAACTAAAGAAAACGAAAAATAAAAACCTGCGATACCTTTTTTAGCGGTACTTTAATATCCCACTATAAGTATAAAAATTTGATTTAAAAAAATGTGGACTTTCTATACAAAAGCCTACAATTTTTGTAAAGTCCTTACATAGCCCGAAAAAAACACTATTTGCCCCTACGCGTTAAAAAAAATTGTTTACAAAAATCCCTTCAACGTTTAAATGATAACATGGTGGGCTTAGAGCTAAAGCGAACTAAGTCAAAATAGAAAATTCGAAAATATTTTCAGTTTGATTAAGTGAACTGCCATTTATATTTGAAGTCTTTGACTTTGGTTTGTTGGCGTTCAAAGGTAACGAAACAATTTTTTGATTTAGTCTGTTACAGAACTGGGTAGTTAAAGTTTGCGGAGAATTTCGCACCAGTTTTGAAATACATACATATTTATATCGAACTTGTTCAACAATACTGTATTAACTCAAAATTGAAAAATGATCAGTTGAAGCAAAGCAATTTTTAAATTGACATTAAAGGCATAGGAAAAATAATTTTTAAACCAGTCGTTTCATCACCAAAACGTATACAAAATAGCACGATATGTACAGCGGGTAGATATGAATATTACGTGTCGATTTTTTCTAAAAGTGAAAAAAATAAAAGTTTTGAGTTAATACACTATTGTTGAATAAGCGCGATATGTATTATATTTAATGACTTGGTTCGGTTCAGCTCTGGACCCTCCATAAATCAATACAAATAAAACCATTTGTATTAATATATACATATATGTACATTTTATAAATATATCATGGGCCATGAAATATAAACTCTTTTATTCTCTTTCAGGTCTTTATAAACTAAAAACTAAATCAACAAAAACATAACATAAAAAACAATTGATAAACAAACAAAATTATTCATGTATTTTTTACTTTTGGATCCTGTTTTGATACTAGAAAAATTAATTGTTTGCTCGTATCAGTTTTGACTGGTGACTTCCTAACAATCGTACAGGTGAAAGGGTATCATTTTTTTCAAAATGAGAAAATATTCGATGACAGCTTATTTCTTTTCATAGTGCGAACATAAGTTATAATAGAAAAATCATTGAGCATTTTGTATTGGGATGTGGTTGTGATAAATCGAATATAGCTAATTTCGCAGAGATTTTCACAAATTAACGTTTAACTCAAAGTTAAAATAGCGCAAGCGATGACTCCAAGAAATCTCACAATTTGTAATCTGTATACTTATACTTGTAGCAGGAAAGTAACGAATACCGATACCGATGCTTAACGTTTGCCCTGATGCATAAACGCATTGAACGCTTGGTGTGGACCTGCAGCATCAGCCGTTTTGCTATGCACCATAATGGTAAAACATTCTCCCATTAATAAATCTTGTATGTAATTGTACGTTTTAAGAATTTTCTACTAATTTTTAATGATTTTTGTAAAAAATAAAAACCATTTCGCTACAAATTTTAGGTTGGTTCAAAGAGACCACAAGATCCATAAGCAAAACCACTGCTACATTTTCTGATGCTATTTCGCTAATTAACAGTCTTCGAACATTATACGAAAATAAGATAAATGAATAAACTGAGATGCAGAATAGTTCAGAGTCTCATAAATTCGACTTATGTAGCATTAGCTCTGAGTGAAAGAGTAATGAAATCTTTTGTGTATCTAAAATTCTTTACCTTCGATACATAAATAACTAGAAAATTTCAAAGGCAATAGATCGAAAAAACATCTTATTGGGCTACTTAACATGACTCTGCATTTCGAAAGTGTCAAAGACCCCTACATCTAGTAAACTTTCTGATAAGTCTACAAGAACTGAACTTTGGAGCGTTTGTGAAAATCTTAAAAAAAAAATTTGGAGAAGAATGATCCTCTGTCCATCCAGCTAAATAATAAGTTCAGCTAAATAATAAGTCTAGATATACATACATACTTAAGATCTTCTAATTTTTTGAGAGACGCAGATCCGTTTGTTTACTTGCGGTATTAAATATTATACTCAGTGTTTAAGACCATGGCCAACGTTACCGTTGGTGCTACTAAAATAGCAATTTGCCACTTTTTCGACTGCTGGGATACTATTTTGCTACTTTTACAAAATGCACCCAGAAGTGACACTTTTTGTAATTCTTGCCACTTTTTTGATACTTTTTATTTAATGAAGAGATACTTTCTTGTACTTTCTTCTTTACTAAAACTCCCAGCTTTAATGTAAGTTATACTGTTTTTGTATATATGTAAGAAAGCGTAAAGATTTTTTTATTGTTAAGCGTGGTAACCTTATGTATGTATATCCTGCGAATAATTAATATTTACACACTTGGTTTCAAGGATAATTCACTAGAAGATGAGGTCAAGTCAATAACTGGGTTTTTTCGGTGATCGGGTAGTCAAAGTTTGTATACAAGCTAAAAATTTTTCATGTAAACACACATCTTTATTTACTAGCAATATTTTTGACAATCGGACCACAAAAGCGGAGTTATTTTAGAGCTGATCTTACTGAGTGAGCTCGCTTTGCTACAACTACACAGTAGTATACCATGATGAAATAAATACTTATACCATAATGTTTAGAATACGTATGCCATGGTGTATGGAATACACTTTAAACTTATGTTTGTTTGAATCAGGGTTGTTAGATTTTTGCACCGTAGTCGCCAATTTATACACCGAAACAGACATTTTTTAGAAGAACATACCTACGAATAGGGGTTATTCCTACGTATAACATCACTTTCAATACCTAAAAGTAGGATTTTATCGGCCGTATAAAAAGTATTCCATTGCAATAATGGACTTTGCTTTAACCTAGAGTGAGCTATAAGTTAAAGGAAGATTTATCCTACCTGGTAGTTTAAAGTAAAGTTGTAACAATGGAACAATATTTATATGGCCGATAAAATTATACCTTTAGATGTCGGTAAGTTGTGAAAACGGCGTAAATTTATTTAAACTTGAAACAAAAAATTAAACGAAGGTTTATTATATAGAGATTAAGCCAACGCGCTTTTTAAAAGGTAAAAACGTATTAATGAACATAGTACTGTGGATAAAATCAAAAAATATATGATAGCAGTTTCCGAAAATTTGTTCATTTTATTGGAATATAAAATAAAACCAATATTCCATTATCAACACTTAACAAACTTTTAACAGCAATATTGGAAATTGTATTAATCCCACTGTCTAGTTTTTAAAACATATTCACCATCAGGGGACAAATAATCTGTAATGGGTGCGGTAGCAACGGGCCCCTTAACTGTTACCGGCAACAAACTCATATCGGGTTGTATAGCTTCTTGATACAATTCTTCAGATTCCAGACGCAATTCTTCTAAAGCTTTACTTTGTGATTGCATTAAACGGTCAATAATTTGAAAATCTTTTATTTTTTGCTCGTGCTTATAGCGAGCCCATTGCTTATTCAAATGTGCTCTATGTTCCAATTCGGTTTCTGTTAAGGGCGCTAATTTGCGGGCACGTTGTCTGTTACATAAAAAAAATGGTTAAATTTTTATAAAAATCCTATTTCTATTTACGCACTTTTGGTCATCTATTAAATCCAAAGGTAGTTCAAGTTCTTCTACAGGTTTCAATTGTCTGGCATTCTTTTCTAAGCGTCTAATTTGCTTTTCTAATTTCTTTTTACGTCTATCTTCTCGTTGCTTAATAATTTGGGGATCTAGTTTCTTCTTTTTCTTTAAGGGTTCAGCACACATCACCGGCGTTGAGTGCAACCAGGCATTGGGTTGTCTCACCACCGCCGTTGTTTGAAGAGTTAATCTGAATAAATATATTCCTTACATTAATTGAAAAGTTTCATAACAAAACACTTACCTTGAGAATGCATTTAACAAAGACATAATTTTCAATTTAATTTAAAAAAAATATCTTGGATTTGTATTAAGAAAGCACTGTCAAAATTGACAACCGTTTGCATAACACAAGTCAGCTGCTAAAACGGATAGCCAGTGGTGCTATTTATTTTAATATATTTTAATTTTAAGCAATTCATAAAAATAGCGATTAAAAAAATTACATTACCCCTTTACATGATATGTTGTTTTGTCCAAGCAACTTTTTTCGATTCTACGATAAGTTTGCATTTATGTTAACATTGTGAAGTTTTTATCGCAGCAATTTTTTAAGAATTGCTACATGAATGCATATATAAAAAACCATAGTATAGAACAGGGATTTCCAAAAATTTTTTGGTTGTGTAGTAGTGAGTACCAGAGAGTAAGAAAATTGAGAGAATGCATTCATTTACAGCCGAAATAAAATGTTAGTAATAAATTATATAAGTTGTATAACACAAAGGTACAAAATTAAAAATTTTTTGTGTTGATGAAAAATTTGTAGAAATTCTTTACCAATTCAATGTCGCTGATTTTAAAACTGCACTTTTTTATTCGGAAGCTTTTTGACTCTAAATCAGTTTCATATAACTTATCAAACAATTGTAAAAAAATTAAAGATTTTTATGTTTTAAAAATTCATACAAAATAAATATTGCACGCAAATCACACGCTTAATAACATATTCCGTTCCTTCCTTAAATGTTGCATATCATATAAGGCATTGGATGTTACCAAAAGCGTTTTTGACCGCACAATATTTTTTAAGTGCCATCATAAAGTTTTTTCTGTTAACCTGAAACAAAAATATGTATAAGTAGTGGTATACACAATTGTGCATAGAAATGTATTACCCTGGTCTATTTATTCAAAAATAAAATAAATTACATGAGAATTATAACGTGAAAAAGTTATTTTAGTAAAAAGTTAGGCTCTTCGTAGTGGTAAGTAAAATAGAAAAGGTATTCACGTTGTTGGGTTACTCATACTTCAAACATCTGTGCATTCATTTTAACTCTTGCTAATGGTATATCATAACTTTTTACAAAATACCAAATGCACACCTGAGTGCCTGAAAAAATGTAGAAAGTCATTATAACAGGTCAAAGTTATGTACGTTAAATAAATACCATAAATTAGTAAGGTTAACTCTTTGGACTCGGTCATATAATTGTAGCATAAAAAAGTAAGCAATAAAAATAGTGCCAAACAATAACGCTTCATTAATACATCAATAAAACACATCTTCTTACCCAAAAATTTTACCTGCTGTCACATTTGCTTTTATGTGTATAGGTTTACACATAAATTGTAGGAAAACAAGACTTTTTTAACTTGTTTTTTAAATATTTTTACTTACTTAAGAAAAGTGTTTTCAAAGAAAAAAACCTACCGACGCGATTGGTACAGAAACAAAAATATTTTTACAAGCACAAAATACCAACAAATTCTTGTGGCTATTTTTTTTCTTAATAATTTCTGCATTTAGGTACGTCTTTATTACAAAAGAAAAAGGGACCCTTTTACAGGCATCAAAGAATTTTTTTCACAAACAAAACACATATCGTTAGCTTAAATGCAAAACAATGTAGATATTATTTGAAAATTTGAAATTTTTGTTGATTAGGATTCACGTTACATATGTATTTTTATATAATTTTAAGTTATTTACAAAATTAAAAATGACGTATCATCAAATAAATATATAATTTTTTTTTACAGCATAATGTATAATCACACTCAATAAAAAAATTAGCAGAGTTTTTAATTCTTTTTATAAGAACACATTAATATTTTTAAACAAAAAAACTGGGTAATCTGTTTTATAACTATTACCACGGTGTTAGTGGAATTGGTGATCAGATAATAATTTATAATAATAATTTTTAGTATTGCATAAGAAAAAATAAAAAAGTGCTGTAAAATTATAAGAACCGAATCCATATACGTATGTAAAATAAAACATATAATAAATGTGACTTTCAGCTTCTTCCACATAGGACTGTTAGACATTTTGAAATTTTTTATCTGAAATATTAAAAATTGCTTTTAAATCTCAAATAATTACCATTTTACAAAGTTCTTTGCTTTGCATGTAAACTTATGAAATGTTACATTATTCTACATTTAAGTCTTAAAATTTAAACTCTTAATAAAAATTGCACGCAAGGCATTGGATGTTACCAAAAGCATTTTTGACCGCACAATATTTTTTGAGTGTAAGCTGAAACAAAATAATATAGCATCCGCTAGACATGTACACTTGTCGAAGTCACATCGACGACTGAATTGAAGAGTATAAAAATATGTGTTAGTAGTAGTGTGCACAATTGTGCAAAGAAATGGAAACCCCTGGTATAGAACTAGTATGCCAACTCGAGAGAGCGTTCTCAATTTTTTAGTTCACCCCTCACACATATACGTTCTGTGTGAATTCAACACACATAAAAACAACAAAAACAAAAAAAAAATTTAAATTTTTCTCTTTAAAATTTTTCACAATATAACATTTTTTGTTTAATTTAATGACACAAACACATAATTAATAATTTTTTTCAATACATTTTGCTAATTTGCTTTTGCAAAATGTTTTTATTTTTCACAAACTAAAAATTTTTAAATAAATTTTTTTGACACTAAATTTTTTCTGTTGTTAATATTATTAAAGCCAGCAGAGTAGCATTTTGTGGTATAAAAATAATATTTGAAATCATTCATTATTTATATATTATCCGATATTGCAGAATAAAAATTTAGCAAACATGGCTTTTAAAAGTTTATAAATGCAGCCAGCATTCAATAAATTGAAAATTTATTGAACTAAGAAAATTTTATTTTGGAAAAAAAATTGTTGCCACATTCTATACGATTTTATGCAACTATGTTTAGTGGTGGAAATAGTTTTATACACCAATACATTTGAAAAAAATCTTACTAATACAAACATAAAATATGTACCACTGACAGTTGAGTTATGTACCTGTCAAAGAGTCGGCATACTAGTTGTATACTATGTAAAAAACATGCAATGTGTACTTTGACAAAGTATTTAATTGCCTTTCAAACTTTTTTCCGCTTCTGCACTAGCGTAGACAGATTTAAAATTCGGAAAACCAGTACAATAAATATAAAAAAAAGTACAATAAAGAAAATAACAGTACATGTTTTTTTAAGAAAACGTACGTATCGCACTTCATCAACAAGAGGGTATTACCACAAAATTTTTATTTTTTTACTTTTTGGAAAAACCCGACACGTAATATTCATATCTACACGCAGCTAAAATATCGTGTTGTTTTGAGTACTTTTTGGTAATGAAACGGTTGCTTTAAAAATTCTTTTTCATATGCCTTTAATCTAAAATTAAAAATTGTTTTGCTTCTACTGAAAATTTAGAATTAATACCCTGTTGTTGATTAAGTGCGATTGTAACTATTTATTTAAATTATTAAATATTTAAAACTTTTGATTCAATATGCAGCAACAATAATATAAAGAAAAATACTTGAAAAGTAAAGAAAGGATTTAAACTTTTTGACATTTTATATTCGAAATGACGCCATTTGCGTTTATAAAGCAAACATCGCAAACGAAGCCTTTGGTCATAAGGTTTTTTTTTTAAAAGTTTTTGTATTGTATTGTAAAATATTAGAATATTATGACAATATGACTTTTTTTTTTTTTCAGAGAGAGAGCGGGGAGATTTCTCCCAACGGAGACGGTACCGCGACCAAACCAGGTCTATTGTACCCACCCCCCTTTAGTTGACCAAAAGACTCTCTGCCTCCCAGAGAAACCCAAGAAGGTCTTTTGCCGGTATTACACCGACTCGGGACGCGCCCATCGTACCGTGCCCCAAGTGTCTCCTTCTGGCCCATGCCAGCGCGGGGCAGTCACACAGTAGGTGCTTTGTAGTTTCGTCCTCTTCACGGCATAGTCTACATTCCTGGTCCTCTGCCAGGCCCATCCGAAAGAGGTGGTGCTTGACCGTATGGTGGCCCGTCAAATAAGCCACCAACAGCCGTAATTCTCGTCTGTTGAGACCCCTTGTCTCCAGTGTACTCCCAGGAAATGTAAATTCCTTCGCCTGACGCATTCCCGGTAGCGATACCCAGTATTTTCTGTGCTCGCTGAGAGCCCATTCCCCCAATAGGGACTGGGTAGTGGCCCAGCTTAACCCACAAAAGGGCTCGGGGCCCACCATTTGGGCATTTGCTCCAGCCCTAGCCAGTTCATCAGCCCTATCGTTACCCGGAACCCCTGAGTGTCCCGGCACCCAACAGAGTGTCACTCTGTTTCTTGAGCCCAGCTCCTGTAGCCTTCCCCGGCATTCCGCCACCAACTTCGAGGACAATTTCCAGGAAGAGAGTGCCTTAATGGCCGCTTGGCTATCAGTGAATATCGCAATGCTGTTTCCTATCATTCCCTTGTTAAGAATGTTGCTAAAGCACACATCGATGGCGTGGATCTCGGCCTGGAATACACTTGGTGTTCTTCCCATGGCTATCGAGATTCGCGTGTTTGGTCCAAATACCCCAGCACCCACCCCGTGCTCCGATTTGGATCCATCAGTATACCAGCGTAGTCCCTGGTTACCATCACAGGGATTTCCACTGTCCCAAGCTCCCCCATTTGGGAGGATCGTGCTAAACCTTCTGTTAAAGCTCAGTTCCGTGGTCTTAATGACCGCCCTTGTGCAGACCGATAGACTAGGAGCTAATTTCATCAGACCAGCGTGTCCGTTGACCCCATCTGACAGTCCGGATGTTTGTTGGATCCTAAGGAGACTCGATATTGCGACCTTCCTTATATGGATGTGTAATGGCAAGATGCCCAAAATAGTTTCAAGTGCCGCTGTTGGACATGTGCGCATCACCCCCGTCAGAGCTACACAGACCATTCTCTGTAGCCTTCCGCACTTTTGAATCGCCGACACCTGCTGGATCTTTGGCCACCATACCAGGGATCCATAGGTGATTATCGGTCTGATCATCATGAAATAAAGCCACTTAATCATGCTAGGGCCAAAGCCCCAGGTCTTCCCAAAGAAGCTCTTACAGGCCCAGAAGGCCCTAAGTGCCTTCTTCAGGGTCGCATCCAAGTGCGAGTTCCAATTTAGCCGTTTATCCAGAACAATTCCCAGGTACTTGACTTCATTGGAGTACTCGATTTCCGTCCCATTCACTGACAGTCTACCCAATCTGTAATTATATCTTCTCGTGAACGGGACCACGACCGCTTTTTGGGGGTTGATGTTCAGCCCCCTTTCATGGCACCATTTGAGAACCTTGTCGAGAGCACCCTGCATCACCTCAGTGATTGTTCTCTCGAATTTTCCGGCCACAATGATGGCCAGGTCGTCCACATAACCAATGGCCCGCAGGCCGTATTCCTCAAGTCTGACGAGCAGGTCATCAATCACAAGGCACCATAGCAGGGGAGAAAGTACCCCACCCTGTGAACAACCTTTAACAGCACTAATGCTGACGCTAGCGTCATCCCAAGAGGCGGTAATTCTCCGTTGTCTCATCATGGCGCCGATCCAAGTGATGGTATAATCATCTATCCGTTTTTGCGACAAAGCATCCTTTATAGAGTCGTAACTTGTGTTGTCGAATGCACCCTCCACGTCAAGAAAAGCACATAGTGCAATATCCTTGTTGTTATGTGCCTTCTCTATTTGCGCAACCAGATGGTGCAAACCTACTTCCGTCGACCTACCCTTCTGATAGGCGAACTGCGTTCCGTGCAAAGGCGCGGAGATTCTCAGCTCGTCCCGGATGTGCAGGTCCAGTAGCCGCTCAACAGTTTTAAGCAGAAATGATGTGAGGCTAATAGGCCTATAGGACTTCAGCTTCTCTAGCGGCTTGTTGCCAGATTTGGGGATAAACACCACTCTGACCGCTCTCCACGCGGTCGGAATATGACCCCAGGTGAAGCTAGCCTTAAACAGACCAATTAGCGGGTCCATTATAATATTAAGACTTTCCTGTAGTAATACCGGGAAAATACCGTCACCACCTGGTGACTTGTAAGGGCTAAAGGAGCCAACTGCCCAGCGAACCCTATCCTTGTCGAAAATTCTACCGGCCAATCCCGTGGCTCGTCCAGCTCCTGGGATTGCCGCTTCGATCTCCGCGTGTTCATTGCCCGTCACAATAGTAGAGCCTGGGAAATGAACTTGTAGCAGGAGTTTCCCTACGATTTGTAGTGAAGGTACCATCTGTTCTCTCCACTAGGCCCACTCCGTTGGAGTGTCCTTTGGCCATTACCCTATGAAGACTTGCCGCATCAGGGAGGTTTGCTATGCCACTGCAAAAGCTCCTCCATGTATCCCTTTTGGATTTGCGTAAGGATCTGTTGTAATCAGTAAGAGCACATTTGTACTCCTGCCAATTCTTAGTCTTCTTTGCCTTGTTGAATAACCTTCTGACCTGTCGCCGAAGTTGCGTATGGTCGTGCTCTCCCGAAAGGATGAGATCAGTGTATCCTCTATATGGATCGCTGCACCAAATCCCCAAGCCTATTTCGTCGGGGTCCCTTCCCTCTTGAACCTTTGGTCGGTTTTTCCGGCCTTTCCTGAGGGTTGTTTGTGCTGCGTTTGGCCGAAGGCTGAGTTTTTCGTTTGTTTTCCCCCCTCTCATCTGCCCGTTTCCTCTCGCGAGCAATCGCCGCTCCGCTGGTAGACGGGCCATCGTGTGGGGTGGGTATTTGGTTTTTCTGGGGTGGTTCCTCGACTCCTTCAGTATCCTTGCTTTTTGTAGATCGAACCAAAAAAACAGTACAAAAATCAGTACAAAGTGTAGAAGCAGTACATTTGCGTACTGATTTGCGTGTTGTGCAATAAACAGTACAATTGGAAAAAAATCAGTACATGTACTGCTTAAAACAGTAGGGCTGGCACCCCTATTCTGCACACACAAAGTTTCCTTTGATAAATTTAGTGTTCTTTTAAGATCCTCACAGACAATGCAACATAAGTAGAAACAAAGTATAAGTACAAGGTAGGTTCATTAGGGAGAGTTTTATATTTAGAGGGCCGAAAACCTCTGATACATGCAAAATTGAAACGCTCCCTTCTCCAATCGCGCCGACATTTTGTTGCATGTTGTGTATTGATAAAAGCCGGTATCCACTATCCTACATAATTGTACGATTCATTCACACGAAAATCTGAATGAATTCTATCCGGAATAAAAAAATGTCTGCAATGCCATACTATACCACAAAAACTGCATACTCAAATGACTCAGCTATTTTACAAGAAAATGCAACTCTGATCGCATAGAATCTTTAATTTTATGAAAATTTAAAATATAAATTCAAAAAAGATCTGTTACTCAATTCATTTTTAAGCTACACTGACATACATTATGAGCACACACGATTTTTTGACATATATTGCGACTTAATAGTATAGTCAATACCGGCCTTAACTAGGATGATTGCATGCCACGCATACTTTCCAGTCCTGCTCATTATTTTAGAGAAGTTGTATAGAAGTTGGAAAATTTTTCTCTTACCGCTCTATGCCTTCTCCAGATAAACAGAAATTTATAATGTCTGCATGTAAAGTAACACGCACACTAATTTGAAAGCATTGCCTCTTGCCGTTCTCCAGATATACAGAAAAAAATAAATAAGAAAACAGCAACAACAAAGGATTTTTGCTCATATATAAGCCATTTATAAGCCGATCTGGCTGAATTTCAATAGAAAAATTTAAAAAAAATTTTGGGGTCTTTGGAAAACCCATTTCAACAGACGAATGGACATACGGATGGTTTCACTTTAAAAACGCCCCGAAGAAGAAACAACTTAAAATGGTAGCTTTTAAAAGTTATTTTGTAAAACGTTACAAGAATTTTTATAAATACGTTTTTATTTAAATTAAGCACATATAGTTTCAAGGCGAATTCAAGGTGAATTCGCTTTGTATAGTTTTTAACAAAATATTTTTTGAAAGGAAACACAAAAATTAATTTGTGATCGGCTCTAAAAATTGAACATAAAGTAATCAAATATAAAGAAATGGTAATTGGAAAGCATTGATGCTCTTTTATATACACTTTTTGTCAAAATTACCAAAAATTTAAAGCTTTTGCGTAGGCGGCACGCAATTTGTTTAGCAATTTACTTTCAAGATTTCAACAAGAAAATAATTTATAAGGCCGAACGTATAATGTTCTCACTAAACTTGAAGTCAGCCGTTTTCTTGAACGTAAATTGAAACACTCAACTTGAAAGAGAATTTCAATAGCAACTTCGTTTTAATTTTTAAAAGTATGAGTGTATTGGTAAGAAAAGTGTGAGTGTGTTATAACTTGATCGTGTAACCCTCAAGTAAGTCACAGCTTTCAGCTTGTGTAAATTTTGACCAGCTGTATGTTTTATATAACTTTGAACGTGTGACTGCAGCGCTAGTACTGATTTACACTGAAGACTTGAGTTTTTATGGGAGAGAGGGAAATAGATGACCTTCTTTTTCCATTGTGCTGGTTCACATTGTTCAAGTTTTATACGTCAAGTCTTGAGTTTTTAGGAGAGAAGGGAAAAGAGAATGCCATTTCGTTTCCTTTCTCCTAAAAACTCAAGACTTGACGACTAAGACTTGAATAGTGTGAACCAGCACCTCCTTTCGTAAGAGCTCAAGACGACGCCAAAAAATTGAAGAGTGTGAACCAGCACTTATACTTGCCTAGGTCGCAATTTACAATTTGGACATTTCTTGCCGGACAGACAAAGTTTGCTGATGAGAGAGGAAAAGAGCAAGCATACATCGTCGCCCCCTTACCTTAAATGTCCATAGTGTTAATTGCGACTAGCAATACAACGGAAAGGCACCCACAGGCGAGGCATCATAAGTCGAAACATGTGTTACTACTTATGTTTCAGTTTTTACCACAGGCGATGACACTAAAAATGGAACATCAGTATTGCGTGTTTTGTAATATACTACTACAAAACAAAAAAAAAATTTTATTTTTACCTATCACATTTTATGTCCCATTAATTTGGAAAAATTTTATATAAGAAAAAACAGTCAACATCGCTACACATGATGAAACATTGTGTTTGGAGACATAAAATATCAAAAATTTGTGATATTTGAGAAACCAAAAGGGTAACACGAATTTCAACAAGAAACATTTCCACTCGTAGCAGCATTTAGTGCAACATGCCCATGTTTCGACAAATGTTGTCTCGTCTGCTTCTGACTGCTGTTTAGACCGTTTTTTATGTCTTGACGCTTCGAGGATCTCCAGAGTAGGCAGCACTGGACTTTACTTACCTAAAGCGTGTGAATAAGCACTTACTAAACAATTTATAAACAGATTTAAAATAATAATATGTGTTTCAAATACATCAACTAAAAATGGATTGTCTGGAATTCAGAAACAAATGTCGTATTTGTTTAAAAGAAGATGCAGATATTCACTGGGATAATGTTTTATATGACTATAGCAATCAGACCTACAAAGATTGTTACTACAAATATACGCAATTGGAATGTTTCGGTTTGTAAATACCACATAAAGAATAACCAAGTTTAAGAAGTTTAAATAGATTTTAATTACATTGTTAAATTTGTTTTATAGATGTAGATAATTTTTCGCAATTGTTATGCCATAGTTGTTCAGATGGGTTAGAATATGTTGATACTTTTATTTCAAAAGCCTTAGACACGCACTTGGTACTGGATAACTATCGCTTAAGTATGTCAATTAAAGATGATGGTGATATAGACAATGAGACAACTGAATTTGAAGAGATATTTATAGAAGAAATAAAACCCGAAATAAAAAGCTTTTCTATCATTGAAGACTTGAATAAAGAGTTGCCCATAATAACCCAAAATACCAAGAATAGCAGAAGATCTAAACTTTCTATTGGAAGATTGCAAAAACAACAAAAGAAATCGATAAAAACTAAGAAAAGGACAAATAAAACAGAGGAGCTTAATAATTTAGTGGATGAACTTAATGGTCAAGAAGTACTACAAGATCTTAAAATAGAATATTTGGAAGAAACGTCTCAACCGGACGACAATAAAAATTCAAAAAGGCTTGAAAAAATATGCTGTTCTATTTGTCGTAAGTTTAAATTACAGTTACCATTATAACAATTTTTTAGACGCATTGAGAATAATAACTAGGACAAATTAAAAAGTTTTCACTTAAAACTTCTTTGCAAATAAAAAGTTTAGATACCTATAACATTGAAATTATCCCTTATGTGGTGTACAAGATACCGATTTGTTAACCCATTAATTAAAGAAAAAAATTTTAATATACCCTATTCGCATAAAATATTTTATAAAGAACACTTCAAGTTTAAAGTAAAAACCATTTACAATTTGAAATCAAACATCCGTGCTTGTTAGGATCTTAATTTGAAAACCTTAAAATCCAACTAGCTATCAAAAATCTGACAAAAATAAATCCCATATCTAAATTTGTTTCTATTATTTCTGTTCTTCATCAGTAAAGCTCATTTTTTAACGCTATTTTCCGACATTTTAAGGCCAGGGTTTTGAGATGTGGATTAAGTTTAAACTTAGTTTAACGTGCTCTGAAACTCCAATTTTTCGATTTTTAGCAAAACTAAGCTGTTCCGTCAAAATTTTGCAATGGCTGCACAAATCTATTTTCAGATTAACTAAACCTAGTTTAATTGAGATCCCAAAAAGGCAGCCTTAGCGGTTTCATTTAGAGTTTCCGATTTTTACCATGTTTGCGATATAAGCGATTTTTTCTGTAAGTTTTTTGGGTTTTCTCAGCATTACCGATTATATATAAATAAAGGCGCTGTTGGCATGTTTTTACAAATTTCCGCGTATTAAGTAATTTTAACGAATTTTTGCCATTCCTTAAAGTTCAAGGGCTTTTTAATCAATTTTATGGCTTGTTTAAAATATTGAAATTTTTCGCTATTTTCGCAAAATGATCCGAATTTTTGCAATTTTCGCGTTTTTAATAAATATGTTTACATTCTATTAAAAATGTAATTAATTTTAATTTTAGTCGTCGCTAAATTTCCTGTCGACTTAAAAAGAGATAATTCTTAATTCATAACGAATTAATTCCCTAATTTTAAGGGCATAGCTCATTTTGGTTTTCTGGACAATTTAGTGTTGAACCGAGTTACTATTCTCAACTTAGTGGAATTTTTATTCTCTTATTATTTTCCAAGACTTTTAACTCCCTTAATTTCTTGTTTGTTTAAGCTAAAGTATTAACTAATAAATACAAGGCAATCTTACACGAAAAAACACATATTAAAAATCGAGAACGTAATGAGACATGCGATATATGTGGCCTAAAATTTTTCGCCAAAAGATTGTGTAAAGCGCATATGCTGACACACTCAGAGAATCGAGAAAAGCCCCATAAGTGTGAGTATTGTGACAAAGAATTTTACAATAAAGGCAGCCTTAATGTTCACCGGCGTTTACATTTGGATCAGATGATTTCCTGTAGTTTATGTACTAAAAAATTTTATCGTCAAATTGATTTGGATAAACACATGTATTCCCATTCCGCCGCAAGGATAAATTCTGATGCAAAACAAAAGGTAAGTGTAAAATAAATATATCGCACTTGATCATAAACAGGGTATTAATACAAAATTAAAAAATTCTTAGTAAAAGCAAAACAATTTTTAATTTTTTGGATGCCCTTGAAGCCACGATAAATTATGATATAAATACTTTAAATCGTTGGATGGAGACTAACTCTCTTTCTATAAATCCCAATAAAACTAAAGCTATAATTTTCAAAAGTAACAGGTCTGGTATAATTAATCTAAACTTAGGCATTTGTAACACTGCTATAGAGACTGTTAATAATTTGCGCTGTCTTGGAGTTATAATTGACGACAAATTGTCTTTTGAACCGCATATCAATAAATTATGCTTTAAAGTTTGTTTTACTTTGCGAAGACTATACCATCTAAATTTATATTTACCTTTATCTGTCAAGAGGACTATTGCACATGCTCTGCTCATGTCTCAAGTAAATTATTGCATTGAAATAATATCTGGTTGCTCTGAGACCAATAGTAACAAAATTAAATACATTATTCATAGAATAGTTCGTTAAGTTTACGTTTTACGTTTAAGGGCTCATGTGTCCCTACACTTAAGAAATTTTTTAAATTTTACATTTAAAGATTACCTCAAATTTCGTTCATTAATATATCTTTTTTAAATTAGTAAATTTCGTGAACCAGAGGGTATTTCACGTTTAATATCCTTTTCCAATTCTGAAAGAAATCCACAAATTATGTACGCTCTTATATCGAATATGACTTACGAACACTCCTTTAATATTAGAGCTGCTAGATTTTGGAATAGCTTACCCATAGCATTACGTACTTTTATTGGTTCTTTCACAACATTTAGGCGAATGATTTGTGAATATATCACTTCTTCGTATTCCTAACTGCTGAAATTTGGGTTCATAAATTTTTGATTATAATTAAATATTTATATATAAATATATTTTTAGAGGAGTCGTAGGGTTCAGGATTACTTTAGATTGTAGAATATTGTTTTCATAGTTTTTTTTAACTTGTAATATTTATATTGGCCAAATTGGCTACACATATTACAAACGAATAAATAAATGAAAATGAAATTAAATGAAAATAATATTCAAACCAACCGTACCATTATCAAAAAGTAGACAAAATAGCACGATATATTAACATCGGGTAAATATGAATATTACGTGTCGATTTTTTCCAAAAAGTGAAAAAAGTGTTCAGTTAATACCTGTTTATGATCAAGTGCAATTTGTGTACGAGCAGAAACATAAATAGGTTCAGATGATAGTCAATAACAAATTCTTTTCTAGAATTACTAAAAGTATGATATTTAACAAAAAGTGTATGATTACTATTAGGATATATACTAAGCTTCAATAATGTATAACAATGACATCATAATTATATAAATAATAGTAACAGAGAAGAAAAACTTGATTTCTAAGCATAAATTCATCGCACAAAAAATTAAGTTTCATTTTGAAAAAATTAATGTTATGAATATTTAACACGGAAAGAAAAAAGCAATGTTTTTTTATTTTTAAAGTATCTTCTAAAAACCTCTTGCATTTATACCATGATTTTAAAGCATTGTTTTTTGGTGCAGGGTTGATTATTTAACGTTAAACACAACATAATAACAAGAACAAAAATTAATGCAAAGAGAAACACACAAAAACATCGAAAAAACAACAAAATTGTCATTATGTATGTCATGATTGAAAAGCACCGGCTATATCTGGTAAACCTCTGCACAAATGCATTTAAAAGCCGTTTCAAGACATTCGTTTGTTTTTTAAATACTGATTGTCGCTCACTCTTTGCTAACGAATCAAATGCTATGTTGTGCAAAACACATATAACAAAAAATAAATAAAAACACACAATTGCAAATTAATTGTAATTAGTGTGTTATAAACGACCAAATACGAAGTGTAAAGAGTACGGAATTCACTCCAAACAGCAACAAAGCAAAACAAATCACACTAGCTAAACCAAATCACACGAATCACACGAAAGAACTGTAGCAAAATAGGTGATAAGTATGAATTATATTGTTAATTTTTTCAATTATTAGGTATGACTAGATAGATTTGTATGAAGCAAAAAACAATTAAAGATGAAAAATATTTTTATAGAATATTTAGCTTTTATTTTAAATTATTTTATTATTACAAAAACATATTATCAAATATTTAATTAAAAGTAAAAAAAAAAAAAATAAAAGGTAATTCTATTATTTGCAAAATTAATATAAAAATAATACATACAACGATCAAAATCTGAGAAACAATCGGCAATAAACATCAAGATCACACATTGTGAATTGAAAAGTTTACCGTACATAACTGTATTATAGACACACAATTGTTGTGTGTTGTTTTTTTGTTCAAATCAAATTATGGATTGAGTTGGTTTATTTAAATCCAACTACTGCTTTACACTTATTTGTTTGAAACAAACTACTGTTTTAACATTGATTTGAGTTTTCATAATGGATCATTCGAGCTGATTTAAAAAAAAAAAAAAATTACAGTAGTTGACACAACAATAATTTGGTGTTGACAACTGTGTACAAGAAAATGCATTCGTGCAGGGGTTTAATATCTGGGGCCTAATTCTGGCATTCGTGATCGAGTACTTTCTCGATTCGAAAGCCATTTAATATCTAATTATTTCAGTCGATACTGAACGAATCGGGATTATTTTTTTAGTGTTGTAAAGCATTAATTTGAGTTTCACAATTCTTAAAAAATAATTTCGATTAGTTCAGTATCGACTGAAAGAATTAGAAATAAAATTGTTTTTGAATCGAGAAAGTACTCGATAACGACTGCCAAAATAAAACGTAAAGTTTTCAAAATTTTAGTCATAAAATAACTCTTGGTTTACACGGTGATTTTTAGTTATGACTAAACACTATGACAATTTTTTTTGGTGGATATGTTATTTTTAAAATCACGTGAATTTCAGAACAAGCCTGATAAATTATAATTTTTTTTGGTGAACTATTTATTTGCTCGAATAAATGAATAAATTTTTTATTGCTTTTTTTAATAAATCCTTGAATTGTAATGCATTATAAAAGCTTATTATATAACGTTTGATTAAACGTATACCCAATTTTTTAAATTATTAAGGTATGTGATGCAAACCGATTTTAAAAATGAAATGATTTAAGACAGAATATGTACATCGTTTTCGATATCTTTAAAATCTTTCTTGTGTATTTTTTCCTTATTTTATGTCTATATTTTTTAAAATTTTATATAAGACTAATATATAACAGTTAAATTCTGGTTTTTATTATTTTTTATGACTATAATCTACATATTTTTACTTTTTTCAAAAAGTTAGGTAATGTTAATATTAATTTGGAAAGTCAGTTGCTTTTTATGTGCAATTTAATATATGTATATCTTATAAAGAGATTTTAATCAATAAACTTTAAAAAAAATGAAATTTGGCGTACAAATATCATATTTTGGAACTAGAACTAAATGCTGCATGAAATCTTAGTTAAAATTCACTTCTGTTTCGAGGCTCATTTTATATAAAAAGTGTATTTTTACACACATACAGTGCTGCGATATTTTTTGCAAAAACTGACAATTACCAAAATAAAAACCCTGTTTTTATTGAAAAAAAAACTGCTTAAAAAATTATAAAATATTGTGTATTTTTAGGAAACTTAATTAGGAAAAACTTACCTGAACCAAAGAAAAAAAAAACAAAAAAGCAATTTTTCTATTATACGGGCCTCTGTCACAGAAATCAATTTCGATCGAAAGTTTTTTTAATTCCGAGAAAGCTTCTTCAGAAAACGAAACCCGATAAATTTTCTCAGAATGAAATCACTTTTAATTTTTCGATCGAAGCAATTGTTAAGCAATTTGTTTTTTAATTTTGTTTTTTATTTTTAGCCACTAACAACTGTAATTCGAGTCGAGTCGGAAAAACCAGCCAATTGGAAGAGAATGTAAGAAAAGATAAACTTACTGTTTATTGTTGTTGTTTTGTTGAAGCTTTGATATTGTTACAAGTAAGACCTGAGTGTTTAAAATTCTTATTCGCTTTACAGTCTTATTTGTATTATATTTTTAGCTTTTCTTAAGTCTTTGAAAAAAGTGTCCTGACGAGCTGGCCTAAGCAACCAGCGAAATACGCATAGAAACTTAACAATAAATTTTAGTGTTTTTATAAAAATAAAAATTTGGAATTTAGCACGTCATAAAGAAATCTTCATAATAATAAATTTTGTATTCCCAAAAATAACTTTTGAGAAAAAATTTTGGCTTTGGTTTGCACAATATTGCCACATTTACCTTAAAAATAACAAAATTAAAATTTGTCGGAATTACGACAATCGATCAAAGTCTGAAGAAGATAAAAAAAAACGATCGAAATATAAATACGGATTCAAAACCATTCCAAAAAATTTCTGTGACAAGCCTGATAATTTGACAATTTACAAAGTGTTCTCAAGTGCTAAGTACTAAAGTATTATTTTTGGTAAAATACAACTGTTGCGAACAGCCTGTTGTATTATAATATGATAAATTTTTGTAAACGTCAAAATTAAATGACCAAAAAATATAAAAATATATTACACAAAGAGATCATAGTAAATTATATAATTACACGTACATTAGTTGTACATTTCAAAGAAAAACATTTCATATCCACTGGCCATGCTCATAAAAAGATAAAACGGGGTTATAAAATGTTTTTAAAACGAATTTGATATGAAAATTTGTTTAATAAAAAGGTTATAAAACTGAACTATTTTATATGAATAAATGATTGTTAATCATGTTGTAATTAAATGCTTCTTTGTGTTATTCGAACAAGACTGGAAAACTGCAGTGATTTAAAAAATCTGTTTTTTGAAATAAAAATCTGCAAGATTGTTTTTCACTTCAAAATACTGCAAAAAAAATTTTATTTTGCAAATTAAAATTTTTTTAATTAACTAAAGTTCATGATTTTCGATATTTTACACGCGGAGAAAGATTGTTGAAGTGATCGTTTAATTAATTAGGCATGGTCTGGGTTTAACCCATTTTTCGCCGCACCAAGTAAACTGACAATATAATAACGAAATAATATTTTAAGTAACTGACAGGAAAAACATGGCAACAAAAAAAAAAGAGTATGAAAATGGGTTATGATATTTTTCGTCTACATTTCCAATATATAATTAGGCCTGGTATGGGTTTATGATATTTTCTCGTCTACATTTCCATTATATAAATGTTGTTGATGGGGATTGTACTTACATCACCATTTTTAAAATTGTTTTTCAAAAAAAGTTTTTTAACAAAAAGTACCTAGAGTACAAAATGTTAATTTTTTTGTCCCACCGATTTAAAATTTTCCAAATCTTTGATTCTAATAGTGAAAATAAACCAACTTTTAAAATGTTGAGTCTTTAGATTGCTTTTAGTTTATTACACCGGATAGTTAAATTCCCATTTTACTCATTATGTTCCATTATCCGCTACTATACTCAAATGTTCTTTACACATATGTTTGCTACCTTTATGTTAAAGGTGTCAAGTTGCTCAAATTATTTTGAAAAAAGATGTTTACAAAAAGTACCACAAGTATGTATATTTACCCAATTTTGCTCCCTTAAGCTAAACGTATAAAAATAAATTATCTTTTAAAATTTTATAGTTTAAATGCGTTTTAATTAAATGTAATAAAGAATATATCGAGCCATAACCGCAAAAAAGCTTAAGCGACAACATTTTAAACTTTCGTTTTTTTAATAAATGAATTTATTGGCAACACTTGCATCATCTCCTAAAATCGATTTTATAGCAAAAACAATTTTAATTTAAGCGCCAATTTTCATACAAAATTTTTATGAAATACCTATAATAAAAAAAACCTTCTCCTGTAAAATTTTGTTTTTTTCACTTGAGCTTTTTTTGCGGTTATGGCTCGATATATCGTCAGCTCATTAGTCGTAGTGGAGAAAAACGACAATGAATTCATATACATACATGTTTTGAAAATATACCTGATAGAATTTTTTTGTATTTTCACCACTGCTTCTGGAGTATGTTTTGAAGAAAACTGTAAATTTTTTAAACGATCATAAACGAACTTAAAAGTTAATAGTATTTTATGGAAAGTGTAAATAATTTTTATTGCCGCATACGCCACTTTTCTAAATTTATATCTAAAGTAGGTTTTTATGTTCCATAAGTACATATACTTACTGCTGTGTATTGAGTTGTTGACATTTTATTTTGTTTTGCTTTTACTATTTATATCTTAGGGCAATTAAGCGAAGCAAGACTAAAATTTATTCTCTTGCTGTTAGTATTCTAACTCCACAATAGTGGAGAGGGTATTATGCATTTGTGCTGATGTTTGTGACAACTTAAAATATTGGTCCTGGACTCACCTATAAGTATACTCAGAATCACTTTGTGAGTCGATCTAAAGATGTCCGTCAGGCTGGCTTGCATGGTGGCTGGTCAGCTGGCTGGCTTGCCATGTAAACCTTATGCGCAAAGTACATGTCGCAATTTTAGAGATAATTTGATGAAATTTGGTACATAGGTTCTAATTGAAAATGGGCGAATCGGTCCATAATTTCGCATAACGCCAATACAATTTTCTTTCCCGAATAGTGTATTTTAGCCCATAAACCATCTTATTATGTTGGTATTTAGATTAAATTTGGTCCGAATTTATTTTATTGCAATCAAAATCATCTTACTAAATTTTATTGGAATCGGTCCATATTTGGCCGTAGTCCCATACAAACACTACTCCCGGAAATAGCTTTTTATGTCATAACTTTTTTTTAAATGTTGGTATTAACATACAAATTGGTGATAATAACTTTTATGATAGCTATACTAGGTCATGACAAAATGTTGTCTTGGAAGGTAGAAAAGTAACCATAGGTCCCATATGAACCCCCATCGTAACATCTCATATAGGTGAAGATATCTAAATAATATTCGTCACAAAGAACTTTTACATAAATCTTAACCTCATAACATAATTGGCTTGGGCGGGTCAATGATTGCCCACGGGTCCCAAATAGGCTACACTCTCAAAAATTGAGTTAATATACTGTAGTGTAGGGTATCATATGGTCGGGCTTGACCGATTATACTTTCTTACTTGTTTATCTTACGGCAATGAAGGGAAGCAAGAGTGGAATTTATTTTGTACGGCATTCGCCAAAAAGTTGCGTGTAGAGGAAAACAATCTATATATATGTAACATAGACGGTTTTGCTCGTAACCGATAAACTCAAAAACTACTGCACCGATTTTGTAAAAAATTTATGCACATATTCTATGGACCGTGACCGTGACTGTCGGGACCGTCGTGTTTCTGTGTAGTTTCGTGTTTGTCCAATAAATTTCGCGATCGTTCGTCCTAGTGGCTCTTGACCTATTAAAGGCCTTTGATACAGTCAACCATGCCATCTTCTTCAGAGACAAATCGACTTCTAGTCTCTCGGACAACACAAAGAGATGGCTTGTGAATTATTTTTGTGGACGACAGTCGTTTGTGGAGTTTAGAAACAAGAAGTTGAAGTGCCGTAGAATTAAACAGGGAGTTCCCCAGGGTGGAGTTTTGTACCAGATTAATTTCTACATGTCTTAACTCCCATGGTGTCCAGATAATATCGTACGCAGACGCCTGTACTATAATGGCGATGTAGTCTGGGGCCTGATTCTGGCAGTCGTGATCGAGTACTTTCTCGATTCGAAAGCAATTTAATATCTAATTATTTCAGTCAATACTGAACGAATCGGAATTATATTTTCAATGTTGTAAATAAAGCATTAATTTAAGTTTCACAATACTGAAAAAATAATTTCGATTCGTTCAGTATCGACTGAAAGAATTAGAAATAAAATTGCTTTCGAATCGAGAAAGTACTCGATTACGACTACCAGAATTAGGCCCCTGGTAAACAGTTACCTTCATGATCTGGCGAATTTTTCCACGCGAGTAATATGAACATATCTCTCGCAAAATCCTCGGCTACTCTATTCACGACATGCATAGATGACAGCCTTTTCATGTCATCGGCGAATTCAACTGCAATCTGCGATAGAATGCGGAGTAGAAACAAGGTCCTCAAGTCACTAGCCGGCAGCACTTGGGGCATGGTCAGTGGTTAACTACGCAGGGCCTGCGTGGACCCCAAGAGTCAGCGATACTGTAAGAAGCTTCAGAGCTGTCAGAATGCCGCTCTTAGGACCGTAACGGGCTGTGTTCAAATGACATCTATAGAACACCTGCATGATGAAGCGAACATGATGACGGTCAAGGAGCACAACGTAATGCTTACAAATCAGTTCCTTCTGGGTTGTCATCGGAGGGGGCATCTGAATTACCATCTAACGGAATAAGAACCAGGCAAGCAAGAGCAGCTATTCATAACACAAATTGAATAACATTGATGCGTCTGGCATTAACTACGACCCAACAGTTGTTTACAATTCACATAACAATATTGATATTGGTAGCATGGATCAAGTGTGTGCCCATTGTAAAGCGTTGAAATACGAAATAGAAACTCCAGGGTTGTGTTGCGTTAATGGTAAATTGAAATTTGCCAGAACTAAATAAACCACCCGAACCATTACAAACACTGGTATATGGGACGACGCCGCAATCAAAACATTAAACCATTATAATTGTTCATATTTGCCAATGAAGGCAGAACGAAAAATATTGTTTATCAGAGAGCATTGCAATAAAACCCCAGCCAGCAAAATTGCCAGACGTCTTCCAGATATCTGAGATAAACGTCGACAAAAAAGTCGGAATCGTATACGAATTCTGTCAGATTTCTGACCCAAAAATGTATGGAGTGGTGGGTAGCAATTCTGGCAGACATGTCGTGGGGAACCCTGGTTTTTTGCCGATATTCTTATTGTTTTCTGACAGATAGCTGAAAGAAAATGGAATAAAATCTAATAATCGCAGATAGAATGAAAATATTTCCAACTTAATGAGAGTTGTTATTATTTTAATTAACAGTGTGACCAGATCCAAAAAAAATTTAGACATGGCCAAAAAATGCTAAAAATGATTTTCAAAAATGCTAAAAATAATGCTAATGTTTTTTTTAAGATTTTTGTTAAAAATTTATTACCAGTATGGAATTTTATCGAAACTAAATATATTTTTAAACTTATTTTCTAACGAAATTGAAATAAATGGTTATATGTATTTAAACGACTCGGGAGATTTTGGTAAATCATCATATAAATTAAAATATGTATGTAGCACAGGTAGCTAAGATTGAATTTTAAGTTTAGCCCCTTATACATGCAAAATTTAAACGATTTTATTTCTATGCTATATATTATAGCTTAAGAAAAGTTGAAGTTTTACAATTATTAGTTTTCATTTTTCATATTTATTTGAAAAAAAAAACAAAATTTCAAACATTTATACTATAGAATTTTTATCTAAATACAAAGTGAAATTTCTTTGCACTTTTATATCAAGGGGATTATAATATTAACGATCATCAAGACGAGGGTATTTCTAATATTCCCTGAATATTTTATTTTTTTTTTTAAGAGGAAAGGTTAAATGTTTTTTTAACATTAGAATAATCCATTTTTATACGAAATTTCATTTTGGGTACAACTATTTTTAGTCAAAATTAATTATAATTAATAAAAAATGTAAGTAAAATCAATAAAACTATTTTTAAAATAATGATAAAAAAGCTTAAAACCTTTTCTAAAAATGCTAAATAAAATGCCAAGTGCTAAATGAAAATTTTGCAGCTAAATAAAAATTTTTAATGCTAAATTTAGCTGCCAAAATGGTTTCACTGATTTTTAATTGCATGTATAGTATGTATATAATATACACACATAATTTTTATTAACTAATAAAAAACATTGCACAATAAAACTTTTATAAAATTTAAAATCTTTACTAATGGCCACCAAAGCGGACCGGGTCCAGCTAGTACTAAATAAACTTAAAATAGTTGATATGGGGAAAAACTCGTGAAACAGATTTTGGGTTCAGAAAGGGGACATTCAAAATATATTTATCCCATACCTAACTAAATTTTGTTTTAAATAGTCGGTAGGTCAAACCAATAACGTACTGACGATATGTTAATTGAACTGTATCTTGACAATAAATTCCTACTGAAATTTTGAAAAGGTTTTCAAATCGCTCGAAATTTATCACACTTTTAAAAACGATCGTCTTGAATCCGATCGGCTTTAATCACATACCTGTTTGTTTAAGTTACTCCAAAAATTATTTTGGCAATGTGAGAAATAAAAACAAAAAAATGTGAACCTATTTATCTGCTCGTAACTGTATGTGTACTTAGCTGCCAGGGTTACAATGTCGACAAGAACATTTTTTTCGTATATTTATATTGAAAACAATAATAAAAAACTAAAATTTGTTTTTGGTTTTAATATAAATATACGAAAGAAATGTTCTTGTCGACATTGTGGACCTGGAAGTAAATCTATAAAAGATTGTACCTAACATATATGTACATTTACCAAAAACCTTTATTTAATTTATTTTTATTTTTAAAATTTGAGTTTGAGGCTTATTTTGTAAATCCCTTCACCTTGCGTTGAAAATTGTTTCATATAAAATTATTTGAATTTTCAAAAATTTGTATGAAAATATTTTTCAAGTGAGTTGAAGTGTTTTAAATAATAACGTTAATCAAATCTCTTTTAAAAAAATGTCTTTTGAAACTTAACTTGAATTAAATTAAGTATTTTCAAAAATATTGAAGTATGTATGTATTTGAAACAACCTTTTATATTTTACGTGATTTTTTAATATTTTTAAAATAACAATTTATAAAATTCTTTAGACCCAACGTTACTTTCGTTGTAAGGAATGCGGTAAAAACGTACTTACTAATAGTTTTAATTCTCATATAGCAGAACACATGAACGAGCCATTGTTTAAATGTTCCATTTGCGATAAAGAATTTTTCAAAAGGGCTAGGTAAGTAAAGAAATATATTTATATGTACATAAAAATAAAACGAGGGCTTATATTCTACATTGCGTAACACGCAAAAAATCCAAATTAAGTTTTTTATGGCTAAATATTGCATTTTTCTTCCTGTAGCTGAATATGTTTGGTTAATGTTTTTAAAACATTAATCAACATTTTTAAAAATTTACACCTCATTAAATACAAAGTAAAAAATTTTCAAATTTTCAATTTTCAGTTACGAGTTGTCAACTTTAAATGAAAATTGATTCAAAAATAAGGCGAATTCATTACAGATTCATTACTCAACTATTTCAACAAATAGATATTGGGAATTATTTCTTTTTCATAAGCAACTTTATTAAAGTCATTCCTAAAAAAATTTAAGGAATAGAGCTATTACAAAAAGCTTTATAAAATACATAACTGAAATTTAACTCATAGAATAAATTCGAAAAATAAAAAATGTTGAATATAAGAAATAATTCCCAATATCTATTTGTTAAAATAGTTAAGTTAAATACATTCAATTTATAAAGTAAAACTATCCAGTATGACACAAAGAATGCTGACGAAGGCCGTAGCGGGCCAGAAAATGCATTACATTCTGCTGGTGTCTAATAATTGTAAATTTTTCTGTACATAAATATACTTCATTGCTATCCAACGGAAAGCTAAAGTGAAATGTAACAAGAAAATACAATAAAATAGTCTGGTAGTGTATAAAGTCATTCCTAAAAAAATTTAAGGAATAGAGCTATTACAAAAAGCTTTATAAAATACATAACTGAAATTTAACTCATAGAATAAATTCGAAAAATAAAAAATGTTGAATATAATAAAGTTGCTTATGAAAAAGAATTAATTCCCAATATCGATTTAATAATCAAAAACTTTAATACAATACAATAATCACAGCACAAAACGAGGACTTTTTATAAACATAAACAAAACTTTGACGTAAGAATAGACAAACAATACAAGAGCAAAAAATCGTCATATGGCGTAGTAATGCCACCTGTTTATTTCATCATGGGTATAACAACAATTACAACTCCTAAAAAAACCATAATCAATTTTTTTTTTTATAAAATCATTGTACAATGCCCAAAACAGAAACAAAGAACATAAACAAAATTTTGACATCCAACAATTATAAAGCTAAAAAAAATCAGCAGTGTTGCTTAGTTCACCTGTAATGAATTCGCCTTGTTCATAAATTATTTTTTTTTAAAAAGTCGGTCAGTAAGTTAACTTTGATCAAATCAATATCCTAAAAAACAAAACGCAGGAATATTGATTAAATATCGCTGGAAAAATAAGACAAAATAAAATAATTCTACTTCAAAGTATATTAAATATGAAAAAGTACTAACAAAGTTAAAAAAATACACTGAATTAAATCTATGCCTTATATGTATATACAAAAGCGGTTGTAATATAATGTGAAATTACGAAATTTCTAATACAAAGTACGAACATTTTTAAAAATTTTCGAAATGTAAATCATACTTCCAACTGTTGGGTTTTTAGAAAAGTAAGCGAATCATTTCGAATTATGTCCAATGCTTAATTATTGTGCCAAGAAAAAAGTTTTCCTATTTAAGCAATGAATATTCTAATTCACAGTGAATATTATAAATACGGCCATGTTCTGAAAATCGAATCCGAGTGAATTTTAAACCGATGCTTTTTTTGTGATCATTCATACTTTATTTATATTTATTTATTTAATGATTTTCTAATACAACAAGATACATTATCTTATAATTAAAGTATTAGAATCAATAATTAAAGTATGTGTCCTAATATTTAAAATTAATATGCAAATAAAGTAATAATAATAGATAAATAGATCAATTATTACAATTAACAGAAAACTTAATTAAAATGGCGGAAATATTTAGATTTTAAAATTTTAAAGTTAAGTTAATTATTTCTAATGCTATAGATTTTATTGAAAGTATTTTTAAATTTAGTTGCGTTGGTTGAATTTTGTAAAGATGCAGGAAGTTGGGTTCAGAGACGGATTGAATATGTAAAAAATTGTTTATCAGATGATGCATCACGATGTCGAAGTTGGACAAGGCTGTTTACTCTCGAATACCTCATGAACTGGAGAAGGTCATATTGATATTTTGGTTGCGTTGTCGTTATAATTTTGTGTAAGAACAAAAGGTTTTTTAATTTTAGATAGTCTTCGAAGATTAGGTTGATCACACGGCAGTAGTATTGAGATACGTGATCAAATTTTTTTAACTATAAATATAGCGCACAATGTTATTAAATGTCGTTTTAAGCCTCATAAAGTCTTTTTAAGTTTCATCCAGAAAATATAGAAAAGTAAATAGAAGATAAGTTTTTGCCAGCAACAGTCTTACTTTGGGTGGTGTAGAATATTGCACAGTCCACAAATTCCGCTTAATTTTTTTCAAAAATGGCCGTAATTTTTCCTGATCTCAAAAGTTATTCTCATTAAGATAAATTGTGAAAAAAGTACGAATCATATTATAAAGAGAATATTTCTATGAAGCGTTGTAATCAAAATTGTTTTCAAAATTTGTTCCATTTCAATTTCACTCGGTTTCGAATTTCATAATATCGCTGATAAAAAATACGTTCTTGAAATACTTCCGCCTAGGGATTTTAAAACATCAGTATTTTTTTTTAAATGGTTTCCGTTGACATTAAGGAAAACTATTTTAATGGTGATGAAAGTTTATTGCCCCCGCCTCCCTCCCGACAATAACTGCCCTTACGGTGAATACCCATCAAAATCCAATTATAAATTTTAGGTAAATACTCGGAACACGTTGGAACATGAGGACGACCTAAGAGCAAATGGTTGCGTTAAGTATATTAAAAATAAAAAATTTAAGGGGTTTTGCTGAATCCACCAATTCGAAGGATAATAAAAACAAATTATTACAAGACTCAGGTAAATCATTGGATGAAACGGAACGTAAATTCTTGTAACAACAATGCGCAACGTGCAGAGCAGCAAGTACAACATGCGTGTGCATGTAAGTTAGAATATTGTGATAAATCCAAAACTTTTCGTTGTTATACTTTAACAGAGGAAACTCGTAACGATATTTTTAAATTATTTTGTGGTATGGGAGAGAACGAAAAGCGACCACCATTGAAGCACGACTAAAAGAAAAAAAACTTTTACCATAACATTTTTTTGAAACAGGAATCGCAAAACATAGAGCTTGCAAACACATGTTTTTGAATACTTTGTGTTTCGTAGAATGGCCCGTTAATAACTGGATACAAAATCTCATAATGGTATGTTTATATTAATAGTTATTTTTCAAACTGCCTTCACACTTCTGTCACAAAGATACTCAGAAGATGTACATATTTGGAACCCGCTACTGGCGACATGCTCGAAATATATAACGAACGCCGCCAAGAGTGCAACATTAAACTTACCATCGCTTTATCTTGACACTTATTTGACAATATTATAAAAGTAAAGAATTTTATAATTTCAGCCTCCCAATTAAGGGTTGTGCGATACTTGCTCAAGGCGTTCCCAAAACCAAATAAACATCAAGAAAATAAGGCTAAGGTAAGACTGGACAAAGAAAAAGTTAAGAACGAAACAAATTATAGGAGATGCGTACTCTGTGATTTTCATGGGCAACCGCGTATGTCTTAAAATCTAATTTTTCAGGAGAGCCAAAAAACCACTCTAGATCAAACTAAACTATGGACTAGGTATTGAACTATGTATGGTATGTTAAAAAATCGTTAAAACGTTTGTTTTGAAATCGATCGATTTTCATTAAAAAAAAACATGCAATGTCTTGAGTGGATTAAAATCTATAAGAACATACTTTTTTGTTTTTCAACCTTTTCTTTATACTGAACTTACAAAATTAAATTAAAAATTCACGGAATGGAGGTTGGTCCCTCGCCAAATCGATCCACTAAGTCGGAAAAAATAAATGCTCCATACCAGCGAAGATCTTTTCTGACATGTCTTAGGAGCGGGGGCCGCTTTTTTCCATTAGATGGCAATGCGGATGCCCCTCTGATGGCATCGTAGAACGAACTGCTTTGTAAGCATTACGTTGTTTACCTTGACAGTCATCATCTTCGCTTCGTTATGCAGGTATTCTATTAATGTAATCTGAACCAAGCCCGCTACGGTTCTTAGGGCGGCATCTTGACAGCTCTGAAGCTTCTTCCACTGAGTATCGCTGACTCTCGTGGTCAACGCAGGCGCTCCGTAGCTAACCACTGTAAGCCAATAAGGATTTGTTTTAAATGCCCCAAGTGCTCCTGGCTAGAGACTTGAGAACCTTATTTCTACTCCCAATTTTATCGCATTCGTTCCCCCGAAAATTGAGCCTATGTGCCGGAACCACTCGGAACATCCAATGCACCGACAAAGATTGCCCATTCAGCAACCCCAGACCAAGTATATTTTTAGCACCGTAGTTGGAGTTGGAGTCGGACTTTAAAAATACTATTCGATCACGACTGCCAGAATTAGCCCCCTGGTTGCATAAAACACACATATCGTACGACCTTAATTACCAATTATACAAACTAATTATGAATATAAATTCGCAGCTAGTTTTTCCCCTTTCTTAATTTTCTTATTTAAATAATAAATGGGGAAAGGAAAAACTCCCGTGGCATATTCATTTTTAATTGGGTTGATAATTTAAAGTGATGGATGCAGGTATTAAAACAGAATTTCTGTGTTGGCAAATGCTTTTTGAAATTTAGGTATTCAAATTGACTTAATACACAATACACACATACCAATATGCACAAATCACAAGAACAGCTCAAAAAATATGTGAGGTAAAATTAGTGAAGTTTGATTTTTTTAACAAATATGACTGACAGTCCGCAAGTGAAGACGTATGACAGCACTGAACTTCGATAGAGTCAGGGAGATCAATGAGTTACCGATATTAGGGCCTTTATGACCAGCTTCTTAAAGAACCACTTAAGTTAACAGCTCAAAAGTTCAAAGATTTAAAGGCGATACCTGCTTATGACAACCTACCGCACAATTTAAACGACTTTATTTTTTATTTCCATAAATTATATGAATTTCCTTATTTCATTTTAAGTGTTAATAAATCACTGTACACTAATTTTCGTTTTTATTTACTTTTCACTCGATTTTAAGCAAAGTTGCGTAGCGATATCACACTTCAATGTTATATAAAAGGCAACTAATTTGATTATGTTTGTGGAAATATATACAAAACAACAGCCGAATGATTGTTATCGGCATTTAAACGACTAATATTCTAGTGTACATGTGTCGACATCCCCCTATATTCGCAAGTATTGGAATAAGAAATTTGGGCGTTACTAGCTGCGTTCGAGAACACAAAAGTTTTTACTATTTTTTACTGAACTTTACTGCATTTTACTAAATTGCGTTCGCGTACACAAAATACAGTAAATGAGAACACAAATGGAGAGCGTAAAGTGACAGTTCTTGTCTGAGTACTTTTACTGCAGAAATTTTTGCAGTAAAACAAAAAAACATATGTTTCAAAAGGTAAACAAACAAAAGTAGCAAACAAAAGGCATACAAATTGTGAAAAAATTGTTTAAAAAAAGAAAAGTTGAAATAAAACTAAAATAAAAACAAAAAATTAATAAATATTAATTAATTTAACTTGTTTGTGAAGAATTTATATGGCAAATACCAACTTTTGAAACTTTGTTTTGTTATGTTAATTTTTTGGAGTTGTAAAAGTGTCAGGTACTCGGGTACTTAGAACAGCACTTGTTTTTAAAGTTATCAATAGTAAAAAAAAGTATTCGTGTACTATTGATCAAATTTAGCCAGACGCAAATTAGCTAATTTAAATAAATAAAAAACAAACAAATATGAAAGATTACATAAAATAATTTGTTTGTAGTTTCCAAAAATATTCGTGTTATATAAAGGATTTAATCGAGTACCGATAAGAAAACGAGTTAAGTAGTCAAAAGTGTAAACATTTTTCAACAATTCAATTATTTGCCATCACCTGTTGCCTTTGTTTTACGAATTTTTACAAATTTTGCGTTCGCGTACTTTTTTGGACAAGAGCTTTTTGTGAGAGCAAATTTTCAAGTTTACTCATTTACTGCATTTTACTGTAAAAGTACTCAAACGCACCTACTGTTATATAACACTGGTTCACAAATTTTCAACTTTTTTCCATAACCTCAAAATTGAGATATTTTCTAAGCTAAATTGGGACTGCCGAACACGAATATCGCATTAAATTTGTTTTCTTAAGAAGCGTTTTCGGGATATTTGCCGAAACACTGGCGCCGAATTTCGGCATTCGATATCGATCGAAATTCCCATTTAAATTGTATTGTAATTTCTATCGATATCGATTAAAGGGTAAATACGGCTAAAATCTGTAATCTTATATCTCCGAAACTAATACAGATGGAATCAAAATTCAAAACTGACGTGTGTTTAATAATGTTTTGATAATTGTACTTTTAAATCGGGTAAACATCTATTCTTAGTATATACTTTTTTTTACCTAATTTATCTTCTTAAGAATTTAAGATACGAAAAAAGTAATATCGCATTGTTCTCTTCTTAAAAACATCTTAAGTGGAGCCGTGGGGAAAGCTAGTAGTTTAATATGTAAAATAGGAGAAGGGAATACAATTCCTGTGGAATTATAATTCCCAATAAGCAATTTTTCTGGAATTCAAGTATAAATCAAGTGTAATTCAAGTCCTGTTTTCCAGTTTCAAGACTTGAATTGTAGTTGATTTACATTGGAATTCAATAGCTTACTACAGCAAAATGGATACTGGAACTCCAGTCGAACATAACAATTTAAATACAATGAAATTCAAGCGTTGAATTAAAGTGAAATTCCAGTCTCAAACACGTAATATTTTTACTTGAATTCAAGTATTGAAGGCAAGTATTAATCAAACTTTTAATACCAATGTAAACAAAGCCTACAGTTCTAATGGATAACATATTTAATTTGTTTTTATTATGGTGTAAAGAAAAAATGGTGTATAAAATTCTTACAGCCGTATTCATTAAAAATAATTTAAATTTTAAACTGTATTTTAAAACTTAATGTTCATACAAATTTTCTTTAAAAAATATTTCAAATCCAATTTAGTTTTTTGCGAATACCGCAGTTTAGGGTTCCCATATGACTTATTTTCAAAAGAGAACTTTCGTTCTAAAAAAAGAGAACATTTTAACTAAAAAAGAGTTTACAATTAAAAAATTATTTATTAAATAATTAATAATTTTATTGATGTTATAATTAATTAATTAATTATTATTAGTGATAGAAACAACGAAATAAATATATAATAAAACAATAAAAAACAAAAAGAATCACATTTTCTTAAAAAAATAAACAAAATAAATTCAAAAATCACATTTTCTTAAAAAAAACATAAACAAAATAAATTAATATATAAAAATTAATTGAGATCAATATCTGATTCTGATGAATCGGAATTATACTTTTTTGAGCTACTTATTAGGGCTAAGTTTTTTTATCGTTAATAATTAAATCTTTAAAAGATTTACATTTTAAATCCTTAAGATTGTATACAACCGTGAGAATCGATCTGATGGTTGAAATTTTGAGTTTGTTCCGCTCTTTCGTCCATTGTGCCCCAATTAAAGAAAATATTCTTTCGACATTTGCATTTCGTCCTGGTATGCAACAAAAAAATTAACAAATTTTTAGGAGTTCCGAATAATACTCTGAATTATTATTATTTTCAAAAAACTTTAACCATTTTGCACTTGATATTAGTTTTTTAAATTCATCATCGGTATCAGATAGTTTCGCGGCCACAAAATTTTTTAAGTTACAAAACTGGTCAAAACCTTTTGAATCATTGAAACTTAATTCGACACCTTTCGAAGATATAATTTGACCGTAAGTTCAACTGATGTCCACTCATCCAAGTGAATTGTCCATTTTTCGAGGTATTCCAATGATTTTCGGTAGCACTTCATACAATCATTTTTAAAAGAATTAACTTCAGTTTCAAATCCGTTCCTGATTAATTCAAGTAATATTGTATTTGTGGAAATTGGCAAAAAGTTCTGGTCAATTCTGCACTTTAAAGTGGTTTTCAAAGATTTCACGATTGACGATATGTATTTATTTCGTGAAATACATATTGCAATGAATGTACAAAGTACAAAAACGCCTCACTTAAGTTTGACTTAAAAAATCGTTCCAGAATAACTGGACAGTTATCAATAGATAAAAAATAAGATTTTAGAGCTGGAAAAACTTCTAGAATTCGATTCACTGCGGGAAATAATGATAGCCATCGTGTGCCTGAATGTCCTAGCAAATTTTTATATTCTATTTCAGTGAAGCTGCAAAATTCCTTTAAACTTTAGGTTCTTACTGTGTAAATTGAAAAAAAATTAAAGATTTTTATACAAATCAATTCTACATCAACAGGAAACGAATCAAAACCAGTTTTGGCTGAGTTAGAAGTAATGTGAACTGGGCATCCGATTCCAATTAAATCCTTTTCCAGTTTTGATTTTAATTTGCAATAAACATTATTTTCGCCAGCTCTCTTTATTCCACCGAAATTCGTATTGCAGTTATCTGCGGAAAATGCAATACAATTTTCTAACAAATTAAATTTTGTTAAATATTTTATTATATAATTCAATCATTTTCGTCTTCTCTTGCAAATAACAATAAACAATTTGTATTTGATTTGACAGCAAACGGTTTGCTTTTGACAGAATGACAGATTTAACTTGTCAACAGATTTAACCCAGTAAACAATTAGAGCGTGTTATCGAAATGCCGAGAAAAAGTCCATAGCTCCGATTTCTGTGGCGAATTCCTACTAAATAAATAAAATTCCATCAATCTAGGATTTTTTTTTGAAATAGAGTACATAAAGACCACTGTTGGACAAAAAACTACCGCACCAAAAAAAGAAAGTGAACAAAAAGAGAACATGTTCTCTTTTAAAGAGATGTAATGTACAGCCTACCGCAGTTAATCATCATCTTAACATTTTACTATAAATCATCTACTTATCTAAAAATGTGATATTATTGGAAACGAAGTTTGAAGGATGTTCTAAACTTTATAAAATAAATATAGTACATTTTCTCAAACCGACCAAAATGGGGTTTAGCCTACTAATCGACCAAACGACAAATACCCGACCAAATTTGGTCGTAAAAGACCAAGAACGGCAACGCTGGTTATGACCAAACAATAAACACGGCATTAAAAGTACAAAGTACTTGAATTACACAGGAATTCAATAACATACTCCAGAAATACGGATACTGGAAATCCAGTCGAACATAACAATGTAAAGACAGTGAAACTCAAACGTGGAATTATGAACTGGAATTTTACTTGAAAATAGGGCATAAATTAAAACTGGATTCCAGCAATATTTAAAGCACTTTTATTTTTATAATTTGGGTGCTTATTGGGTTAATATTTGTGTTAATAATATTTTAAAATTGTGATTATGTATTAGTGAAGTTACAAATATTCGAGTTGCCGAATATTCGTCTATTTCATGACATTCGTATTCGTATACTCATTCGCCAAATTCAAGGAAATACTTTGCGAATACGTTTCAAACAAATACATAAAATGAAACAAAAAATTTTAATTTTTATTTAAAAAAACCTTTGTCTTTAATAATAATCTTCTTTTTGCAAAGAAAAAACAAACAAAATATATCTATTTCAAAACTAGATTTAAAAAGTAAAGTCTTATTTGTTCAAAGCATGTTTAATTAATAATCAAATCTCAGTAGAGCAATATTGAGCATCAACAATTCAAGTTTTGAAGCCTTTGCTCCTTAAAGCCTATTGCGATGCGGTGTGTAAATAAGTCCCGCGCCACTAAACATTCTCTAATAACATTCGTTGGTGATCTCGCTAATTATTGCCTGGATATATGTAACAGCAATACATATTTTTCCTTTATTACTTTCCACCATGTCAGTAAGTTTATTTTTACATTTAGTAGTGTGACAGTTTTTTTTTTTTCAATTTAATGTTTTCGACGCAAACGGGAGATTATTTTCAATTAAATTTCAAATATCAAATTGGATATATGTATACGGCGAATATTGGCGCATATATTCGCCATTAAAAAGAAAAATCGAAAATCTGGAAACTAATTTTTACACGCTAAATTTTATAGTGATTTTATAGCCAAAAATCAACGCATGAATTACCAAAATTGAAACTGGGATAAATTCGGAACTTCGAATTCATAAAAAGACGATTTTGAATAAAAGCCCTCGGTATGCATATTTTTTTTGAATAATTTTGTAACTTATTTTTTATTTCTTAGCTGCTATAGCCATTTAAAAAAATTTCATAAAAAACCGAGTGTGGAAGTTCCCAATTACATTATAGCATACAAACAAAATCGACTATCACATTTATATTTACAGCAAAAAGATATAGAAGTAATTACTAAGTGAGAATATTCTATTTTTAAACATATGTATATGCATATCGCTCGGCCAATATAACAAGGTCGTTTGAGACATTTCTTTTGATTTTCAGTAAGTAGTGTTTTAAGGTTGTATGGTACAATTTACAGTTTTTAGTTTTGATGCAAAGATGGCATCAAGTTCGTGGCCACCTTGTTTAAATAATGGGTCGATGACGGATGGCAACTAAACTGAAGCTGTGTTGCCAGCAGCAACAATTGTTTTTTTTTATTCTATATTTTAACATTAGCGGCGTTGCCTGATTTTGCTGCTGGTAACACAACTGAAGTTCAGTTGCCAACCGTAATCGACCCATTAATTTTGATATAAAACTTTATTTGATAGTAGTTGAATACTTATAAGAAATAATAAACTTGATTTTCTCCATTTTGTTGCTATTGCAATCACAACCTTATAATATTGAGCCAGCGATATGTCTATTAGCTGTACATTTTTATTGTTCTATTAAAATAAAAATTTTCAGAAAATTGTATAAAATATTGCTTTTTAATATTATCTTAATAAAGTTACAAATTGTATCTTACAGTAATACCAATAATAACTATTAATTTTTATTATCAAAATTTTCATAACATTTCGTTTTAGACGACGAATATTCGCGGCCTGAAATTCGTTGTCGTCCCAGTTACATATATTCCTAGTTAGTATTTGACCTAAATGTACACGTCTATGAACTTAAAGTGCAACGCGATTTAAAACGGATTTGATACAAAATGTAGTGTCTGATAATGGGACCAACTTTTCATCCGCTGAATTTTGTAACATTTTTAAAAGTGGAGTAGTGTATAATAAAAAAAAAATGACGATTAACAGACAGGCGGAATGATGTGTCTCACCCATAAAAATGCCTTTAAATTTACGATGCTCAATGAAGTCTTCTATCTTAAGGAACATTAATAAGTTTTTACGGCAGTAAAGATATGCACGGCATGCTGAAACTGGCCAACCGACATCAATACTGGTTTTAGGTCGACAATTACGCTCACGGTTAAACTTGGTTCGACCAGATAGCACTACCAGCAAAATGAAGGAAAAACAATACAACGACTTCAACCCAAACTTCCGAATATTTGAACCTAAACAGCCAGTATATTTTTGTTCCAGTAACCCTAGAATGGAAAAAATGGCTACCGGGTGTTATAAGTGCCCGTTTAGGCAAACAACACAACTAATGACCCAATAGTAGCGTAGCCAGATCTTAAATTCAGAAAAACAGTACAATTAAAGAAAAGTACACTTCTTTAACGAAAACATAACAATATATTCAGCCATGTCACAGAGTACAATTCCGTTCGGAATCGGAATTCATACCGTATTTTGATGCTTCAGAAAATTACGAAAAAACTTTGCGGAATGAAACCATTTTTGTTTTCATGAACGGTATGGGAGTTTTCTGTATCTCAAAGACCAAAAAACTATCAAAATATACTTTCTATCAATAAACAAATATGTTTTCTTCAATTCCGAACGGAATCATTCCGAACGGAATTGTACTCTGTGACATGGCTGATTCATATATTTTTTAAACTTTTAATTCAATAACCAACAGAAATAATATAAAAAATACACTTAAAAACTATAAAATCAAAGTATATACATATATACATAGTTTAAATCAGTGACCGCACAGAGGAGTATTTGACTCAAAAAGCTGGGTAAAGCGTTTAAACGTGTTTTTTGAAGTAAAAGTTTGAGTTTTTTGATAGATTTCGGTTCAGTTTGGTAAAATTTTTCTTTTTCAGAAAATATATATGTAGTTTATACCGTGCAAAAGCCTGTGTTCCATGGCATAAATCAGTAAAGATTTTTAAAAATATAAATATATTTTTGTACTTCCCCTTTTTAAATTCCTAAATTCGACGCTAACTTTTTGTTCATATACTGCAAATGCCCATTATTTGGGTATTTTGGTTTCCCGGTTTTTAAATTCCCAATTTCGACGCTATCTTGGCTCACGTGCCAACCGTTTGCATTACACAAGTCAGCTGCTAAGTCTCAATTTACACGTTTTATCTTCTGATGCTCAACTACTGCCCAAGTACAGGCATCTCCGTACCAACCCCTTTTCTTCCTGCTTCCCTCTCCATAAAACACAAGAGTTGAGCATCAAAAGATATATAAAAAACATGCAAAGTGTACTTTGACAAAGTATTTACTTGCCTTTCAAACTTTTTTCCGCTTCGTAGCCAGATTTAAAATTCGGAAAAACAGTACAATAAATACAAAAAAACAGTACAATAAAGAAAATAACAGTACATGTTTTTTTAAGAATACGTACGTATCGCACTTCATCAACAAGAGGGTATTACCTCAAAATTTTTATATTCTTACTTTTAGGAAAAAAAAAAAACTACACGTAATATTCATATCTACACGCAGCAAAAATATCGTGTTGTTTTGAGTACTTTTTGGAAATGAAACACGGTTGCTTTAAAAATTCTTTTTCATATGCCTTTAATGTAAAATTAAAAACTGTTTTGCTTTTACTGAAAATTTAGATTTAATACCCTGTTGTTGAACAAGTGCGATTGTAACTATTTATTTAAATTATTTAATATTTAAAACATTTGATTCAATATGCAGCAACAATAATATAAAGAAAAATACTTTAAAAGTAAAGAAAGGATTTAAACTTTTTGGCATTTTATATACGAAATGACTCCATTTGCGTTTATAAAGCAAACATCACAAACGAAGCCTTTGTTCATAAGGTTTTCTCAAAAGTTTTTGTATTGTATTGTAAAATATTAGAATATTATGACAATATGACTTAATAGCATACCATTTAAAACACCCAAATATGTATTACTTTAACAGGGGTTTTCTTAATATCCTTGCTTTTTGTAGACTGAACCAAAAAAACAGTACAGAAATCAGTACAAAGTGTAAAAGCAGTACATTTGCGTACTGTTTTGCGTGTTGTGCATTAAACAGTACAATTGGAAAAAATCAGTACATGTACTGCTTGAAACAGTACTTCTGACACCCCTATTCTGCGCACACAAAGTTAATTTGATCCATTTAGTGTTCTTTTAAGCTCCTCACGGACAATGCAGCATAAGCAGAAACATAGTATAATAAGTACAAGGTAGGTTCATTAGGGAGAGTTTTATATTTAGTGGGCCGAAATCCTCTGATACATGCAAAATTGAAACGCTCTTTGCCTTCTCCAGATATGTAAACAGAAATGTATAATGTCTGCATGGAAAGTGCCACGCACACTTCTCCAATCCTGCCCATTTTTTTTGTTAGAGATTTGGTGTATTGATAACTAAGATGATTTTATCTAATTTGAAAGCTTTGGCTCTTGCCGTTCTCCAGATATACAGAGAAAAATAAATAAAAAAAACAACAACAAGGGACTTTTGCTCATATATCAGCCATTTATAAGCCGATCTGGCTGAATTTCAATAGCAAAATTTAGAAAAAAATTTTGGTGTCTTTGGAAAACCCATTTCAACAGACGAATGGACATACGGATGGTTTCACTTTAAAAACGCCCCGAAGAAGAAACAACTTAAAATGGTAGCTTTTAAAAGTTATTTTGTAAAACGTTACAAGAATTTTTATAAATACATTTTTATTTAAATTAAGCACATATAGTTTCAAGGCGAATTCAAGGTGAATTCACTTTGTATAGTTTTTAACAAAATATTTTTTGAAAGGAAACACAAAAATTAATTTGTGATCGGCTCTAAAAATTGAACATAAAGTAATCAAAAAGAAAGAAATGGTAATTGGAAAGCATTGATGCTCTTTTATATACACTTTTTGTCAAAAATACCAAAAATTTAAAGCTTTTACGTAGGCTGCACGCAATTTGTTTAGCAATTTACATTCAAGATTTCAACAAGAAAATAATTTATAAGGCCGAACGTATAATGTTCTCACTAAACTTGAAATCAGCTGTTTTCTTGAACGTAAATTGAAACACTCAACTTGAAAGAGAATTTCAATAGCAAGTTCGTTTTAATTTTTAAAAGTATGAGTGTATTGGTAAGAAAAGTGTGAGTGTGTTATAACTTGATCGTGTAAACTTTCAGCTTGTGTTAATTTTGACCAGCTGTATGTTTTATATAGTGTGAACCAGCACCTCCTTTCGTAAAAGCTCAAGATGACGCCAAAAACTTGAAGAGTGTGAACCAGCACTTATACTTGCCTAGGTCGCAATTTACACTTTGGACATTTCTTGCCGGATAGACAAAGTTTGCTGATGAGAGAGGAAAAGAGCAAGCATACATCGTCGCCCCCTTACCTTAAATGTCCATAGTGTTAATTGCGACTAGCAAAACAACGGAAAGGCACCCACAGGCGAGGCATCATTTGTCGAAACATGTGTTACTACTTATGTTTCAGTTTTTACCTCAGGCGATGACACTAAAAATGAAACATCAGTATTGTGTGTTTTGTAATATACTACTACAAAACAAAAAACAATTTTTATTTTTACCTATCACATTTTATGTCCCATTAATTTGGAAAAATTTTATATCCAGTTCTCATAATTTGCAATTGTTGCCATTTTCCGATTTCTTTCTTCATATTTTTTTCTCTGAAAGTTGCAAGAGCACCGTACTTATCAACGGCTCTCAACAAAATGAGAAAGAAAAAACAGTCAACATCGCTACACATGATGAAACATTGTGTTTGGAGACATAAAATATCAAAAATTTGTGATATTTGAGAAACCAAAAGGGTAACACGAATTTCAACAAGAAACATTTCCACTCGTAGCAACATTTAGTGCAACATGCCCATGTTTCGACAAATGTTGTCTCGTCTGCTTCTGACTGCTGTTTAGACCGTTTTTTATGTCTTGGCGCTTCTAGGATCTCCAGAGTAGGCAGCACTGGACTTTACTTACCTAAAGCGTGTGAATAAGCACTTACTAAACAATTTATAAACAGATTTAAAATAATAATATGTGTTTCAAATACATCAATTAAAAATGGATTGTCTGGAATTCAGAAACAAATGTCGTATTTGTTTAAAAGAAGATGCAGATATTCACTGGGATAATGTTTTATATGACTATAGCAATCAGACCTACAAAGATTGTTACTACAAATATACGCAATTGGAATGTTTCGGTTTGTAAATACCACATAAAGAATAATCAAGTTTAAGAAGTTTAAATAGATTTTAATTACATTGTTAAATTTGTTTTATAGATGTAGATAATTTTTCGCAATTGTTATGCCATAGTTGTTCAGATGGGTTAGAATATGTTGATACTTTTATTTCAAAAGCCTTAGATACGCACTTGGTACTGGATAACTATCGCTTAAGTATGTCAATTAAAGATGATGGTGATATAGACAATGAGACAACTGAATTTGAAGAGATATTTATAGAAGAAATAAAACCCGAAATAAAAAGCTTTTCTATCATTGAAGACTTGAATAAAGAGTTGCCCATAATAACCCAAAATACCAAGAATAGCAGAAGATCTAAACTTTCTATTGGAAGATTGCAAAAACAACAAAAGAAATCGATAAAAACTAAGAAAAGGACAAATAAAACAGAGGAGCTTAATAATTTAGAGGATGAACTTAATGGTCAAGAAGTACTACAAGATCTTAAAGTAGAATATTTGGAAGAAACGTCTCAACCGGACGACAATAAAAATTCAAAAAGGCTTGAAAAAATATGCTGTTCTATTTGTCGTAAGTTTAAATTACAGTTACCATTATAACAATTTTTTAGACTCATTGAGAATAATAACTAGGACAAGTAAAAAACGCTTCACTTAAAACTTCTTTGAAAATAAAAAGTTTAGATACCTATAACATTGAAATTATCCCTTACGTGGTGTACAAGCTACCGATTTGTTAACCCATTAATTAAAAAAAAAAATTTTAATATACCGTTTTCGCATAAAATATTTTATAAAGAACACTTCAAGTATAAAGTAAAAACCATTTACAATTTGAAATCAAATATCCGTGCTTGTTAGGATCTTATTTTGAAAACCTTAAAATCCGACTAGCTATCGAAAATCTGACAAAAGAATCCCATATCTAAATTTTTTTCTATTATTTCTGTTCTTCATCAGTAAAGCTCATTTTTTAACGCTATTTATGCTATTTCCCGACATTTTTTTAACCGATTAAGGCCAGGGTTTTGAGATGTGGATTAAGTTTAAACTTAGTTTAACGTGCTCTGAAACTCGGATTTTTCGATTTGTGTTCCGTCAAAATTTTGTATTGGCGGCACAAATCTATTTTCAGATTAACTAAACCTAGTTTACCTGAGATCCCAAAAAGTTTTTTGGGTTTTCTCAGCATTACCGATTATATATAAATAAAGGCGCTGTTGGCATGTTTTTGCGAACTTCCGCGTATTAAGCAATTTTAACGAATTTTTGCCATCCCTTAAAGTTTAAGGGCCTTTTAATCAATTTTCGCGTTGCTTTGTTGCTCATTGAGCCAATCGTCTAAAATTAAAAATGTCGCGTTTGCATTTTTTTATTTTTTAAGTTTTTAATAAATATGTTTACATTCTATTAAAAATTTAATTAACTTTCATTTGAGTCGTCGCTAAATTTCCTGTCGACTTAAAAAGAGACAATTCTACTTGACGTTTAAAAGCGCCGTAAAAGATATCATTATTGTCAATAACGCCTAAGAAAATACTATCACTGCTCCGGTGCCGTCGACGTGTGCCGACTTCGACTTACATAATAGGGGTAAATAATAAAAGCTTTTTTATAGTGCTAAACCCGATATAACGAACAGAGAACTGCAACAATACATAATACTTGCGAGCGCACTCGCTGTTTACTAAATCATTTTTAGTCTCGAATACTTTTAAGCGCTCGCTTTTACTGATTATGTTGGCTCGTTGGCTCGTTCTTCATACAAAGCGAGCTTCATGCATTAAAATGTTACACAATAACTTTTTACTTGTACATGTGTTAACTACATAAAGAAGTAAGAGCCCAGAAAAAAGTATGAACAATATCACAACCACTTAAAGCAAAGTTTCGTGTTTTTTCTATTTTTTACGACCAGCTCGTAACAACAACATTCACGGCATATTCATTTAGTATATGTTCGTGTATTTTAAATTTAACATTAAGTGAAAACGTGGCTGCCAGATTTTATGATTTGTCGTAGGTTAGACGATTTTAGGCGTTTAAAAGATTTAGTACATGTTTTTTTATTTATTTTATGGATGAAAACTAGTTATGCTTTTTTAAAGTATTTTATTTATTATTATCTATAAAATTACATTACGCCATGATACATACATATATTGAACCACCTGCTGTCATGAAAACTGATGAACTAAATATAAGATATTAAAACAATTTTCTTAAAGAAAAAACTCAATTAGCAGCCGAAAGTGACCGTTAATAAGGAGCGCACTCCCCCATTTAAAAAATGTTTTATGTGCATCTTTATCTTCATAGAATATAATTGTGTGTTTGTTGTAAAATTTGTTGTCAAAAATGCATAAATATATAAAAACTAAATTCTGTGTCTACGTCGCACAATAATATAACTGACTGCGATGCGTTGCCATTGGTCAATATTTTTGTAAAAATATTTACATATAAATGAAATTGACGTATAAAAAAATTGTCATTCATAATCCTGTCGCATTCGTTATATATTTTAATTAAAAATTCACTTTATTTCATAATGATTTTAGCCCTACATGTTTACTTAAATATATGATCATTGATTTTTTCTAAACCATCTGGCAACGCTGCTTTAAGTATTACTGCGAATGACGAATGCTGCGAGTAACCAGCGGCCACCGCTGCTCTAGGTAATAATGTACAAGTGTGTTTTCCAATTCCTACACAAACATTTCTTGTGTTGTTTATCAGAAGTACGAATGCTATTGCCGAATGTTGAAAAAATATATTTACGAAACAATACAAAACCGAACTCATATAAATTTCATTGTGTTTGCTAAAGGCTCGTATGTTGCAAACACAATTTTTTACGAGCCTGGCGAGCACATGCAAAAGCAATAGGCTGTATTAACTACACCGCAACTCGTTTTAAGGCGAGTATTATAAATCATAAAAACGGGTGCTCGTTGCAGTTCTCTGATAACGAATACCCGAAATAACTAATAGTTCTTGCAAGAGAGTCTAGTTACATATTTGTTACTCTGCTTTTAGTCTAAGTTTTATATTTTCCATTTGTGGGATTCATTTCAGTTTTGGGGGCTATTTTAAATTTTTGAGTAGTTTTGTTTTTTTTTCAATTTGGGTTTTAATTCATATCGAATCACTTCCCTAATTTTAAAAGCACTCAGTTGAGTTGTACGGTTCACAACTCATCTGAGTTGAGTTGTAAACCGTAATAGGGGCCTAAGACTTTTTAATTCCCTTTATTTCTTGTTTGTTTAAGCTAAAGTATTAACTAATAAATATAAGGCAATCTTACACGAAAAAACACATATTAAAAATCGAGAACGTAATGAGATATGCGATATATGTGGCCTAAAATTTTACACCAAACGATTGTGTAAATCGCATATGCTGACACACTCAGAGAATCGAGAAAAGCCCCATAAGTGTGAGTATTGTGACAAAGAATTTTACAATAAAGGCAGCCTTAATGTTCACCGGCGTTTACATTTGGATCAGATGATTTCCTGTAGTTTTTGTACTAAACAATTTTATCGTCAAATTGATTTGGATAAACACATGTATTCCCATTCCGCCGCAAGGATAAATTCTGATGCAAAACAAAAGGTAAGTGTAAAATAAATATATCGCACTTGATTATAAACAGGGTATTAATTCAAAATTTAAAAATTCTCAGTAGAATCAAAACAATTTTTAATTTAATATTAAAGGCACATAAAAAATAATATTCAAACCCACCGTACCATTACCAAAAAGTAGACCAAATAGCACGATATATTAACAGCGGGTAAATGTGAATAGTACGTGTCGATTTTTTCCAAAAGTTAAAAAAAGTGTTCAGTTAATACCTGTTTATGATCAAGTGCAATTTGTGTACGAGCAGATAAATAGGTTCAGATGATAGTCAATATACAAATTCTTTTCTAGAGTAAATAAAAGAAAACATTTCTATTTATTTTTAATTCTTTATTCCAGTGCGGCTGGTACGCACAGTTTGGTATTGAAATTAGAATTCATTTTACATGGGAATTGTACTGGATTTTATACATAATTATTGCTGATCCAGCCATTTGAATTACAGTGGAAGGTATAGCGGTTTGCTGGTAAACTAAATTCAATCTCATATCCAATCGTTTAACATAAAGAGTGTTGATAAAACTTAAAACCTATTTTAATTTCCTTATAATAACTGTTATGAGACAGTTGTTATAAGAAATCTTATAACAACTATCGTATAAGATTATAATCTAATAACTTATAGGTGTCAAAAATACAAACGCATACACACATATAAAACAATAATAAGCCACTATTATTAAAATGTGTAATTTATTAATGCATATAGTGCCAATCTTTGTGAAAAGTGTTGAAAAAAACAATATTTTCAATTAAAAAATTAGATACGTGTTCCCCTTGTTGAATATTAAGATTAAAAACCACGTGAATTTCAGAACCTAATAAATTATAATTTTTTTGGTGAATTTTTCTCGAATAAATAAATAAATTTTTTATTGCTTTTTTAATAAATCCTTAAATTGTAATGCATTATAAAAGCTAATTATGTAACCTATGATTAAACGTATATCCCATTTATTAAATTATTAAGGTATGTGATGCAAACCGATTTTGAAAACGAAACGATTTAAAACCGAATATGTATATCGTTTTCGGTATCTTAAAAATCTGATTTCTGGTGCATTTTTTCCTTGTTTTATGTCTATATTCTTTTAAATTTTATATAAGACTAGCTGTTTGAACTAGCTGTCCGGGATTATCCAAATAAACGTTTTTATTATTTTTAATAACTCTATAATCAGATAACTGCAACAATACATAATACTTGCGAGCGCACTCGCTGTTTACTAAATCATTATTAGTCTCGAATACTTTTAAGCACTCGCTTTTACTGATATGTTGGCTCGTTGGCTCGTTCTTCATACAAAGCGAGCTTCATGCATTAAAGTATTACACAATAACTCTTTACTTGTACATGTGTTAACTACATAAAGTAGTAAGAGCCCAGAAAAAAGTATGAACAATATCACAACCACTTTAAGCAAAGTTTCGTGTTTTTTCTATTTTCATATTCGGTAACTTCTTTGTATTTAACTTACACGACTTAGGTGTTACGACCAGCTCGTAACAACAACATTCACGGCATATTCATTTAGTATATGTTCGGGTATTTAAAATTCAACATTAAGTGAAAACGTGGCTGCCAGATGTTATGATTTGTCGTAGGTTAGACGATTTTAGGCGTTTAAATGATTTAGTGCATGTTTTGTTATTTATTTTATGGATGAAAACTAGTAATGCTTTTTTAAAGTATTTTATTTATTATTATCTACCTATAAAATTACATTACGCCATGATACATACATATATTGAACCACCTGCTGTCATGAAAACTGATGAACTAAATATAAGATATTAAAACAATTTTCTTAAAGAAAATACTCAATTAGCAGCCTATAGTTACCGTTAGTAAAGAGCGCACGCAGCCATTTAAAAAATGTTCTTATGTGCATCTTTAGCATCATAGAATATAATTGTGTGTTTGTTGTCAAAATCGTATAAATATATAAAAAGTAAATTCTGTGTCTACGTCGCACAATGAAATAACGGACTGCGCTGCGTTGCTATTGGTCAATATATTTGTAAAAATATTTACATATAAATGAAATTGGCGTATAAAAAAATTGTGATTCATAAGCCTGTCCCATTCGTTATATATTTTAATTAAAATCTTCCACCAACATTTTTCTTATAATAACTTTTAAATTCATTTTATTTCATAATGATTTTAGCCCTACTTGTTTACTTAATTATAGATACGATCATTGATTTTTTCCTAAACCATCTGGAAACGCGGCTTTAAGTATTACTACGAATGACGAATGCTGCGAGTAAACCAGCGTCCACCGCTGCTCTAGGTAATAATGTACAAATGTATTTTCCAATTCCTACACAAACATTTCTTGTGTTGTTTATCAGAAGTACGAATGCTATTGCCGAATGTTGAAAAAATATATTTCCGAAACAATACAAAACAGAACTCAAATATGTTGTGTTTAATGAAACAACATAAAAACTTTAATGTTCATAATTCATTTATTTAATTCTTAAATATATACTTCACTACGATTAATTACAATTGTTGCTTACTCCACCGCTAAAACTCTAATGTCGTTTTCTTTAAAGTTCGCATTCTTCTATCTCTTGACATTCGCATAACAGTGATGCCAACACCTCCCCTCTTCAACAAACAAAGTCCTTGAACCTATGAGGTGGTCTCCGATCTCTGGCCGGTCTCCGACTCGTGGTTGGTGTTATTTCTTCGCTCCCTTGATCGTTATTAACTGGTAGAAGTATTGGCAGTTGCTGAGGCACTTGTATTGATTCGTCACATAAAATGTCTAAAGGTAGCTCTACATCTATTTCTTCAATATTCGATTGCTTAGGGCGCAATCGCATCTGGTTTATATGGGATCTGATATTCTTTTTTGAATCATAAAGTTGAACACGGTACATTACCTTACCTATTCGCTCTTTGACTGACCCAGTTGACCATTTATACTTGTTGTTATTATAGACTTTAACATCAACGGTATCTCCGACTGAGATTTGACGAAATTTTGCTTTGTGATAATCGTTAAATTGGTTGTTTTGGGTTTGCTGACGTTCATTGCATACTCTGTTGTCTTGATGAGCGTTGTTGGGTTTAAGTAAGTCTAGTGGCGTTCTTATTTTATATCCTAGCATGAGGTCTGCTGGAGACTTTTGCATAGGTGTGCACGGATTTGGTGTAGTACGGTAAGTAGACAAGAACACTTGAAGCGCGTCCCGTAGGCCTCCTTCCCCTTGATTTTTCTGAAGTGATCGCTTGAGCGTGTCCACAAACCTCTCAGCCTGACCGTTTGACTGTGGGTGATACGGGGCGGTTCGAACATGATCTACTCCATTCTGCTCACAAAACAAGTTGAACTGGGCTGAGACAAATTGTGTCCCGTTGTCCGAAACTAAGGTTTGCGGGAGACCAAATCTCGCGAAAATGGTCTGTAGCAACTGAATTGTTCTTCCTGATGTTGTTGCGGTTGTTGCAATAATTTCTGGCCATTTTGAATATGCGTCTATTACCACTAGGAAATACGTGCTTTCAATTGGACCAGCATAATCGACGTGTATACGCTCCCAAGGAGCATCTGGTGTTTTCCATGACTCAAGTAGCGTTTTAGAAGGTGATTTGGCGACACTGGCGCATTTATCGCAATTTTTTACTAGATCTTCGATCTGCGTATCCATACCAGGCCAAAAAACATAGCTTCTTGCGATTGTCTTCATTCGTTGCATCCCTTGATGCGCTTTGTGAAGCTGTTGCAATATACGGGTTCTGTACTTACGTGGTATTACTAACCGTTCTCCATACATTAGGCAGTCGTTTAAAACGTAAAGACCGTCTTTATGTTTATAAAAACTGCGGACGTCAGAGTCAATGATTTGTGTGGCTGCGGGCCAGCCGTCTTGAACATGTTTAATAATTCGCTGCATCAACTCTGATTGTTGTGTGGCTCTTTGAACCATGTTGTGCGTTACTGGTAATTTACGAAGGATGTCGTCTTGAACTCGCCCGATATCGTCTTCTGCATGAATTGAAGCGATTACAATGTCTTCATCTGGTTTGATGTGATTGTTAATCAGACGGGAAAGTACATCTGCATAGCCAAAATTGGTGGTTGATACGTATTCAATACTAAAGTCATACATTTTAAGCGTGAGTGCCCATCTCTGCAGCCGATTCGCTGTATATACTGGAATACCTTTCTTAGAACCGAAAATTGATAACAATGGCTTGTGATCGGTTTGTAGAGTGAATCTGCGGCCAAAAATGTACTTGTGGAATTTGGTGACGGCAAAAACTAAAGCAAGCGCTTCCTTTTCAATTTGGCTATAGCCATGCTCGGCTTTTGTCAATGACCTTGACGCATGACTGATTGCCTTCATAGAATTGTCGTCAAACCTGTGGTACAGGCAAGCCCCGATGCCTGCATTTGATGCATCAGCGGCTACGACAATGTCTACATTTGGGTCAAAATGCGTGAGAAGTAGATCGGATTTGAGGATCTCTTTGAATTTATTGAAAGATCGCTGACACTCTTCCGTCCAGTCCCATGTAGCATCCTTGCGGAGAAGTGCATCCAGTGGTCGGCGTAACTCATGCATTTTCCTTACATATTTGCCGTAATAATTTATAGCTCCCAGATATGACTGTAGGGTCGCCAAATTAGAAGGTGGAGGCATGTTTGTTATGGCCTCAATTTTGCCAGGGTCGGGGCGAAGACCATCTTTGTCGATAATTTGTCCAAGATATCGCACAGAACGCATACCAAATTTACATTTTTCGATTTTAAGTGTAAAACCGAAATTTTCGATTCTCTCAAGAACACGTGCTAGATTTTCATCACGGTTTGCCTCACTAGTGCCCGAGACGATGATATCATCCATGTATGCGGCAACGCCATCTAAATCATCGACCATAGTTGACATAATTTGTTGAAATGCCCCTGGGGCTGACTTTATGCCTGGGGGTAGGCGATTGAACGTAAAAAGTCCACGGTGCGTATTGATAGTGAGTATCATACGTGAGTCTTCTTCGATTTCGACTTGCAGGAAGGCATCGGAGAGGTCAATATGGCTAAAACTTTTACCACTTCCGATTTTTGCAAAAATAGATTCTGGCAGTGGCAGCGGAAACTGATTTGGTTGAAGCGCCTCATTTAAACCTGTCGAGTAATCTGCACAGATTCTAACGTTACCCTCCTTTTTTTTAATAACGACGATGGGTGCTGCCCAGTCTGAGTATTCGACAGGGGAAATTATTCCTAAATTTTGCAGTCTCTGCAATTCTTCATCCACTAGCGGTAAAACTGCATATGCGACTGGTCGCTTCGGTTTGAACACAGGTTTCGCGCCCTGCTTTAGATGAATCTTAACCTTTGTCTTAGTACATAGCCCCAATCTGCCATCGAATAATTTATGGAACCGCGATACGACTGGATGCGTCGGTATGTGATCTTCTGCGATGTGATTACAAACTTCCCGTAGGGGTACGTCCCATAGGCTAAATTTTTCTATGAAGTCTATGCCCATAAGATTTATTTTATCGGCCACATAGCAAATTCCGCTTTTAATAACGTCCCTCAACTTTATATCACAATAAAATTGCCCGGTTATGTTAAGACGATGCTTGTCTGCATTATATGCTGTGGATGTTGGCTTTGATAGTTCCGGCCTCCCGATGTGTTCCCACAATGACTTTGAAATGATTGTGATGTCCGACCCACTGTCGATCTGCAGAGTAGCATATACGCCATTTATACGCACTGTAATGAATTTGCGCTTTGTTTGCATACCGCCTACGCTATTTACAGAAATTTCTTTAACAGAAGCTTTATCTTTATTAGACTTTTGAGAAGTACTTATCTTGCTTGGTTGTTTGTTAGGGAAACAACCACAATAACCTTCCTTGTGCCCAATCCGTGTGCATTGCTTACACCTGTGGCTCTTGTATTGACAGTCCTTCATGTAGTGCATTCCGCCGCATGCCCAACACGGTGTGCGTGGGGTGCTAGACAATCCGTCGGCTACTTTGCTGTTTACTGCTTGACCTTGATGTGAATTGGTTGACATCTTTTTGACTCGTTTCTGTTTAACAGAATTTACAGCTATCTTTGACCCGCTGGGCTTCTCAATTAAATTTGCATCCGACTTTAAATTTATGAGCATTTGACATTCAGCTATAAGCCTATCGATCCCCTTCAACGTGCCATCATTTAATTTTGATAAAAGCCGCGTGCGGATTTCTTTATCACGCGATGACCTTAACCCCAGTATGAAAATCAAGCTTTTGAACTCGTCTGCTGATATTTTTGACAGTTCAAACCCTTCGCAAAATTTGTTGACTTTGCTACCGTATGTAGTAAAATCTTCTAAGTCATTTTTCTCTAGCTGGAGGCACTCGTACCGACGATGAAACAACGATTTTTTTGGCCCAAACAGCTCACTCAGTTTTTCAACTGTTTCAGAAAATGTAAAATCAGATGTCGTCTTTGGCAAAATCAAGTTCGAATACTTCTCGTAATTTGATGTATGTATTTTACGTAGAAGAAGTCTTACTTTAGCGGAGTCGTCAAGATTTTTTCCATCTTCCTTAAAAAGCTGCTCATATCTGTTGTACCATGATTCAAAGAATACCCCTGCCTCTGCGTCGTAGCAAAATTCACTGATCTGAGTTGATAGATCGAATGCTATGTTTGAGGTTATGTTCTTTTCATCGCTTTTTTGCAAAAGTTGCTGAAGTATTGCATCATGATTTTGAAGGAGTCTGGTTAGCGTTTCGAGGCATTTGTCGGTCATGATCAATATTTTTTGTCACGGAATTTTCTCGTACAAAATTTCCTTTTGAAAAGAGACGGTGGAAGTAACTGAATTAACACGTGGGAAAAAATTTTACAATGGTGTTAGTGCAATTTTTTATTTGCGTATACGAATTTTTAATTTTGTAAAATTTCCAAAAAATCCTCGTCGCCACAAATATGTTGTGTTTAATGAAACAACATAAAAACTTTAATGTTCATAATTCATTTATTTAATTCTTAAATATATACTTCACTACGATTAATTACAATTGTTGCTTACTCCACCGCTAAAACTCTAATGTCGTTTTCTTTAAAGTTCGCATTCTTCTATCTCTTGACATTCGCATAACAGTGATGCCAACACATATAAATTTCATTGATTTTGCTAAAGGCTCGTATGTTGCAAAAACAATTTCTTACGAGCCTGGCGAGCACATACAAAAGCAATAGGCTGTATTAACTATACCGCAATTCGTTTTAAGGCGAGTATCATAAATCATAAAAACGGGTGCTCGTTGCAGCTCTCTGTCTATAATCTACATATTTTTACTTTTTTGAAAAAGTTAAGTAATGTTAATTGTGGTGTCCTCAATAATAAATAATAAAAAGACGTTTTCCGATTACTAACTAAATACTTTATTAAAAAAAAAGAACGTGCTTAGTTAAAAAGACACAAGCAAAAAGTATATCTAAAATAAAAGTATGTATCTATATTTTCAATTAGAGCGGCTAGTTCCCAGATTACCGGGTATTCGTTCACCCGGTTATCACCGTAACCTGAGGTTGCCAGAATGTATGTAGTTATTAAGTCATAACAACTCTCCGGGCCTATATAAAAGAGTATTTTCAGTCCGAATTAACGACGCAATCGGCTAGATACGATGGAGGCTTCCGTGATCTGGTCGGTCGATGCTCCCCAGTTGAAACCCCTTGTTGAGTTGAAGCCAACGAAAGCTGAGGTATATTGTTCTGCTGATTCGATGTAAGCGAATTTTGGTGTGATGTAACACTTGGTATAATTACCACGTCCTCTAAATTAGCTGGTGGTTGAGTGTTGATGGTTCCGGCTGTAGTTTGGCTCTTATCCTTAGCATCATTAGACGATGTTGGCTGAATGTTTGTCGAGCACAGTTGATTTATGTGCCTCTTAAACACAAACCCATTGTCCAACGTTATTTTATAATGAAGATTACCAAGTTTCCTGGTTACTGTTCCTAATTTCCATTCACTTTTATTAGCAGTATAATACCGGGCCTGTACCCTCTCCCCTTCTCTAAGTTGTCTCGCTTTCTCTGATGAATGTATCGTTTTATTAAATTTAGTTGGCTTAAAAGCGTCCAGACGTATACGAATCTGACGCCCTAAATACTGCTCAGACGGAGTTCTATTATTCTTGAGAGGTGTAGCACGGTATTTGAAAAGTATTTCCCGGACTTTCTGATCAATCGGCATTGTTTCCTCCTTCATTGACATTAATTTATGTTTGAGAGTTTGAACATTCCTCTCCGCCAACCCATTTGTAGCAGGGTTACCAGGCGCTATGAATTTTTGGAAAATGCCGGAATTTCTGCAGAACGTTTTAAACTCTAAACTTGTAAAAATAGCTGCATTGTCCGATACTAACACGTTAGGGAACCCATTTCGGGAAAATATAGACTTTAAGACTTCTATTGTTGAAAAAGAAGATGGCGCCTGATTGCATACTCCTATTTCCGCCCATTTCGATTTTGCGTCGATTACGACTAGAAAGAAATAGCCCTGGAATGGCCCCGCGTAATCAATGTGGACTCGTTGCCAGTTATGCTCTGGCTCCTCCCATGGGTGCAACTCGGCCTTTTTTGGAGAGCTACGTACAGCTGCACAAGATTCACACGATCGCACCAATGCTTCAATTTCCTTGTCCATTTGCTCCCAGTAAACGTATCTACGTGCCAACTGCTTCATTTTGGTGATCCCGATATGTGTATAATGTAGTTCATCTAGAACGTATTTTTGAAGCGATTTAGGCACTACGACTCTTTGGCCTCGAAATAAGATATTATTATCTATTGTAAGCTCCGATTGAATATCATTTCCATCCTGCTTTATTTCGCCATTTTTAAGCCTTTGCATAATTTGGCATAATTTTTCATCTTTGCTGGTTTCATATTGAAGTGTTTTAAAATTTATCTTTGAACTACTAATTTGGTTTACGCTTTCACTACATATAAGGTGTACCTCTGTATTGACAGAGTCCTCGACAAGCGCCTTAGGGTTCGGGGCCCTGGACAGACAGTCGGCGTTTATATTTTCAACCCCTTTTTTACATACCAGTTCGTAATCAAAACCCGATAAATATGCGGCGTATCGCTGCAACCGCTGGGAAGTCATCTGTGGCAATTTAGAGTTCTGATGAAAAATTCGCATAATCGGTTGATTATCAGATATTAAAGTAAAGTGCCGACCGAATATATATTCATAAAAATGTTTGACTGCAAAGATGATTGCCAGGGCTTCTCTGTCGAGTTGCGAGTAGTTCTGCTCAGCAGACGTTAACGCCCTAGAGGCGAATGCAATGGGGCGTTCTTGCCCATTGACAACGTGCGACAATATAGCTCCAACTCCCGTAGGGCTTGCGTCACAAGCCAATTGTATATTTAACTGCGGGTTATACGGTGTTAATACATTATCACTGGCCAATTCGTTTTTTAGGCAATTAAATGCCCCCTCACAGCTTTTGGTCCAGTGAAACTTTGTGTTCTTTTTCAAAAGTTGCCTTAGGGGGGTAGTTTTTTCAGACAGGTTGTGAATAAACCGAGCGTAATACGTAGTCATCCCCAGGAAGCGTCTGACATCGTCAACTGTTGTAGGAGCGGGCATGTTTAGAATTGCTTCAATTTTTAATTTATCCTTTTTGATTGTATTGTGCTCTACAACATGCCCCAAAAACTTAATACTCTCCTTAAAAAATGAACACTTCGACCGATTAAGGTGTAGGTCGTACTTCGACAATTGTCTTAGACATGATCTCAAATTAGATATGCACTCATCCATTGAATTCCCGTGTACGATGATGTCGTCGAAATATGCTTCGGTCTTGGGTATGTCGCGTAATATTTGGTCAATGACCCTGTTAAATTCTGCCGGAGCCGTCTTTATGCCAAACGATAACCTATGCATTTTGTACGTGCCACGATGAGTTGTAATTGTCTGAATTATACTGGATTGTTCGTCGACTGGAATGTGTAAGTAGGCTTTGTATAAATCCAGCCTGCAAAAATACCTGGAGTCGCGTAGACTGTTGAAGATATCTTCTATCCGTCTTATTGGGTAGTGTGAATCGACTAGGCGCTGGTTTACCCCGACCTTGTAGTCCACACATAGCCTTACACCCCCATCGGCCTTTGGTATGACCACCAAGGGTGAACCCCAGTCGCTCTTTACGGTTTTTGAAATAATCCCCGATTTTTCCATTGAGTCTAATTCCCTTTCAACGCGATCAGTGAGGGAATATGGAACCTGTCGTTCCTTGTTGTAACTTGGTTTGTAATTTTCACGTAATTTGAGCGAGACTTTATACTGTGATGTACACCCAATTTTTTCCTTAAAAACTTCACCAAACTCCTCAATAATATTATCAACAACGCTTACCTGATTAATATCGGGTGCGTTTACTACGTTAACAATTTTGTCCAGATCTTCTAACTTAATTTGTAATTGCCTGATCCATGATCGGCCAAGAAGTGCTGAAAAGGAATCTGGAACTATGTACATCTCGTGTAATACGGTAGTATCGTTGTATTTTGCTTCCACCTTTACTTTTCCATACGGGTAAAATTTTGTTTCCGTACATGATGAAAAAACTAAATTTGTTGATTCCAGTTTTTTACCAAGATTCAATTTTTCAAATGTGCTTACAGGCAAAAACGTGTAGCCGGATCCCGAATCCACTTCAAAATTAACTACCTTACCTTCAATCTGCACGTCTGCAAAATACTTTTCGGTGTCTTTTACGTTGTGATTTTTGTAAACGTTAACCACCCTATACACGCGTTCAACTTGTTCAATTTTGTTTTTGGATTTCCGTTGATGCTGTTGTTTACTGTCAACAGATTTGTTGCTTAAGGTTGTAATGCACACTTTAAGAAGATGTCCCATTTTATTACACCCTGTGCATTTCAATTTGTTTTTGTCAACGCGGCAGTCTTTCGCGATGTGGTTATCTCGCCCGCAGTGTAGACATAATCCCTCAATACCGAGCTTTTTATAGTTGACTTTTGCTTGTTTTATATTTCTTGCTGCCTGCTTTTGGCGGTCTGTAACTTTATTTATGACTGGCATTGTATTGTGGAGGCCCATTTGTTTGGCATCTGCTTTTGCCGCCTCGAGGACTATTGCCTTTGCCACTATCTCATCAAATTTTAATGTACTTGCTTGCAGCAGCTGTTCACGCACGTTATTGTCACAAATCCCACGAATAAATTGTGCACGCAAAAACAAGTCTGCGACTGATGTACCGCATTTGCAGGGAGACACGAATTCGCAGTCACTTATATCTGCACGAAGTGAGGCTACAAATTCGGATATACTTTGACTTTCCACCTGATATTTTAGTAAAAATTGGTGCTGTGCCACTAAGACGTTTCTCTTGGGAGCTAAATGTGACTCTAAAAGTTGTAGTAATTCGTCGTACCCAAGTTCGTTGAGTTGCTTAGGTGACGCTAACGCAGAGACCATGTTAAATGTTTTTGAGCCAATCGAGTTAAGAAGGAGCCTTGCACAGTATTGCGTGTTAGTTGAAACATTTTTCATTTCCGTGTAATTTTTAAAACGCTGGATGTAATTTCTGTAACTTTCCCTTGTTGGCTCAAACACTTCGAAATTCGGTAGAAGAGCGGAATTAACGTTAGCACTTTGCACTGTACTATTTTCCCTTACTGCCATTTGCTGCATCATTTGTGCCATCATATTTTGCTGCACCTGCATAAACTGCTTAAACTGTTCTGCGTCCATTTCCAGGTTTGTTCACCTCGTCGCCAATTTGTGGTGTCCTCAATAATAAATAATAAAAAGACGTTTTCCGATTACTAACTAAATACTTTATTAAAAAAAAAAGAACGTGCTTAGTTAAAAAGACACAAGCAAAAAGTATATCTAAAATAAAAGTATGTATCTATATTTTCAATTAGAGCGGCTAGTTCCCAGATTACCGGGTATTCGTTCACCCGGTTATCACCGTAACCTGAGGTTGCCAGAATGTATGTAGTTATTAAGTCATAACATTAATATTAATTTGGAAAATCAGTTTTTGGTGAGAAAGAAAAAGTGATCAGTGGTTTTAATGTGCTATTTAATATATATGTTATAAAAAGCTTTCAAAGGAAGTTTTCTTGTTATCATACTTTCCGATTTCTTAGAATAAAATGAAATTTGGCGTACAAATATCATATTTTGGAACTAGAACTAAAAGCTGTATGAAATCTTAGTTAAAATTCACTTCTGTTTCGAAGCTCATTTTATATAAAAAGTGTATTTTTACACATATGCAGTGCTGCCATATTTTTTGCAAAAACTGACAATTGCCAAAAAAAAACTTTGTTTTAATTAAAAAAAAAACTGCTGAGAAAATGATAAAATATTGTGTATTTTTAAAAAAATTACTTAATAAAAACTTAACTGAACCAAAGAAAAAACAAAACAAAAAAGCAATTTTTCTACTATACGGGCCTCTGTCACAGAAATCAATTTCGATCGAAAGTTTTTTTAATTCCGAGAAAGCTTCTTCAGAAAACGAAAACCGATAAATTTTCTCAGAATGAAATCACTTTTAATTTTTCGATCGAAGCAACTATTAAGCAATTTGTTTCTTAATTTTGTTCTTTATTTTTAGCCACTAACAACTGTAATTCGAGTCGAGTCGGAAAAACCAGCCAATTGGAAGAGAATGTAAGAAAAGATAAACTCACTGTTTATTGTTGTTGTTTTGTTGAAGCTTTGATATTGTTACAAGTAAGACCTGAGTGTTTAAAATTCTTATTCGCTTTACAGTCTTATTTGTATAATATTTTTAGCTTTTCTAAAGTCTTTGGAAAAAGTTTCCTGAAGTGCTGGCCTACGCAACCAGCGAAATGCGCATAGAAACTAGCGTTCCCTCAACAATAAATTTTAATGTTTTTATAAAAATACAAATTGGGAATTTAGTACGTCATAAAGAAATCTTCTTAATAATAAATTTTGTATTCCCAAAAATAACTTTTGATAAAAAAGTTTTTGTTTTGGTTTGCACAATATTGCCACATTTACCTTAAAAATAACAAAATTAAAATTTGTCGGAATTACGAAAATCGATCAAAGGCTGAAGAAAAAAAAAATCGATCAAAATGAAAATACGGATTCAAAACCATTCCGAAAAATTTCTGTGACAGGCCTGATAATTTGACAATTTACAAAGTGTTCTAAAGTGCTAAGTACTAAAGTATTATTTTTGGTAAAAAAAAACTGTTGCGAACAGCCTGTTGTATTATAATATGATACATTTTTGAAAACTTCAAAATTAAATGACAAACAAATATAAAAATTAATATATAATAAACTATAAAATATTTGATTTAATTTATTACACAAAGAGATCATAGTAAATTATATAATTACACGTACAATAGTTGTACATTTCAAAGGAAAACAATTAATATCCACCGGCCATATTCATAAAAAGATAAAACAGGGTTATAAAATGTTTTTAAAACGTGTCGGAATCGTATACGAATTCTGTAAGATTTCTGACCTGAAAATGTATGGAGGGTTGACAGCAATTCTGGGAGACATGTCGTGGGAAATTCTGATTTTTTGCCGGCATTTCTGATAGAAATCTAACAGAAATTTAGTGATGTTTTAGCCGGCATTTTTATTGTTTTCTGACACAGATAGCTGAAATAATATGGAATAAAATCTAAAAACCGCACAGATTTCTGTAGAAAGTTTTTTATTTTATTGGAAAATAAAAGTTTATAACTAAAAATATTACATACCTTCATACGTACCATTTTTTTAAATCTTTTGTAAACAGTAAATTATATAAAATAAAAATATTTTCATCTTAATGAGAGTTGTAATTATTTAAAAAAAAACACACATAACAACTTAGACATATTTATATGAATTCCATCTGAAATCTATTAGACATGTCGGTGCATAAATTCCCTCCGATATATCCATGCGAAATCGACCAGACAGTACGTATAATCAATGTCTGACAGAAATCTGAACGAAGTCTTTAAGAATGAAGTCATACTTTTGCAAGAAATGTGTGATTCAGACAATGTCGGAGTATTTTGCTGGCTGCGACGTTACTTATTAACAGTGTAACCAGATCCAAAAAAATTTTTCAAAAATGCTAAAACTAATGCTACAAGTTTTTTTAAGATTTTTGTTAAAAATGTATTGCCAGTATGGAATTTTATCGAAACTAAATATATTTTTTAAGACTTATTTTTTAACGAAATTGAAATAAATGGTTATATGCATTTAAACAACTCGGTAGATTTTGGTAAATTATCATTAAAAAAATATGTAGCACAGGTAGTTAAGATTTAATTTTAAGTTTAGGAGGTCTGCAAGCCCCTTATACATGCAAAATTTAAACGATTTTATTTCTATGCTATATAAATTTTTTTAAATAATTTTATTTCTTATAGCTTAAGAAAAGTTGAAGTCTTACAATTATTAGTTTTCATTTTTCATATTTATTTGAAAAAAAAAAAACAAAATTTCAAACATTTACACTATAGAATTTTTATCTAAATACAAAGTGAAATTTCTTTGCACTTTTATATCAAGGGGATTATAATATTAACAATCATCAAGACGAGGGCATTTCTAATATTCCCTGAATATTTTATTTATTTTTTAACAAGAAATGTAAAATGTTTTTTAACATTAGAATTATCCATTTTTATTTAACTTTGAGTACAACTATTTTTAGTCAAAAATAATTATAATTTATAAAAAAATGTAAGTAAAATCAATTAAACTATTTTTAAAATTATGCTAAAAACGCTAAAAACCTTTTCTAAAAATGCTATATGAAAATTTTTTTTTTTACAATAAAACTTTAATAAAATTTAAAATCTTTACTAATGGCCAGCAAATCGGACAGGGTCCATCTAGTACTAAATAAAAAAATTATTTTGGCAATGTGAGAAGTAAAAACAAAAAAATGTGAACCTATTTATCTGCTCGTAACTGTATGTGTACTAAGCTGCCAGGGTTACAATGTTGACAAGAACATTTCTTTCGTATATTTATATTGAAAACAATAATAAAAAACTAAAATGTGTTTTTGGTTTTAATATAAATATACGAAAGAAATGTTCTTGTCGACATTGTGGGCCTGGAAGTAAATCTATAAAAGATTGTACCTAACATATATGTACATTTACCAAAAACCCTTATTTAATTTATTTTTATTTTTAAAATTTAAAATTGAGCCATTTAGAGCCACTTTTTGGGTTAGAGATTAGCGATTAAATTAACTTTAATCTCCGTATTAACTTTTTGAGTTGTATTTTTTAAACTTTTTTTGCTAGTTTAAGCGGTCAATGGTGGTGGTTTAAACCTAATATTTAACTGTCAATATTCACATGTTTAACATAAACAGCTGTTGCAAAAATATAAACAAAAAAGAATTTTAAGAAAATTTAAAAAAAATGGATTATGCATTTTTTTTGTATATATTTTTATTTCTTTATTTTTTCTTTTAAACTTTTTCTTTAGTAATTGTTTAAACACTTGTAAACAATATTGAATTCGCGCATTTTCTTCTTCTTCCTTGAAAACATCCATGTTGTTTTGATAAAAAATTTGACATTTGCAAAAAAATGTTGCCATTTATTTGTTTTCAGTATGGTAGCACTACATGGTTTAAGCCACCACCCAAAAATATCAAATTCAATTAATGCTAGTTAAACTTAATTCTCAGATTAGCTAATTATAGAATAAGATTAAGTTTAATCTCAAACCCAAAAAGTGGCTCTTAATGTTTTATATATAATATTATTTAAAAACGTGAAGCAAATCTCTTTTATAAAAAAATGTTTTTGAAACTAAACTTGAATTGAATAAAGTACATATTTTCAAAAATATTGAAGTATGTATATATTTGATACAACCTTTTATATTTTATGTGATTTTATTAATATTTTTTTAATAACAATTTATAAAATTCTTTAGGCTAAACGTTACTTCCGTTGTAAGGAATGCGGTAAAAACGTACGTACAAATAGTTTTAATTCTCATATAGCAGAACACATGAACGAGCCATTGTTTAAATGTTCCATTTGCGATAAAGAATTTTTCAAAAGGGATAGGTGAGTAAAGAAATATATTTATATGTACATAAAAATAAAACGAGGGCTTATATTCTACATTGCGAAACACGCAAAAAATCCAAATAAAGTTTTTTATGGCTAAATATTTCGTTTTTCTTCCTGCATCTGAATATGTTTCGTTAATGTATTTAAAATTTATTTTTTACTCGCAACATTTTTAAAAATGTACACCTCATTAAATAAAAAGTAAAAATTTTTAAATTTTTAATTTTCAGTTACGAGTCAACTTTAAATGAAAATTGATTCAAAAACAGGGCGAATTCATTACTGATAATCTAGGTATAACAACAATTACAACTCCTACAAAAACCATAATCAATTTGTTTTTATAAAATCATTGTACAATGCCAAAAACAGAATCAAAGAACAAAATTTTGACATCCAACAATAATAAAGCTAAAAAAATTATCAGCAGTGTTGCTTAGTTCACCTGTAATGAATTCGCCTGGTTCAAAAATTATTTTTTTTTTTTAATAAAAGTCGGTCAGCAAGTTAACGTTGATCAAATCAATATCCTAAAAAACAAAACGCAGGAATATTGATTAAATATCGCTGGACAAATAAGACAAAATAAAATAATTCTACTTCAAAGTATATTAAATATAAAAAGGAATAACAAAGAACAGTACACTGAATGAAATTTCTAACATTTTTAAAAATTATCAAAATGTAAATCATACTTCCAACTGTTGGGTATTTAGAAAAGTAAGCGAATCATTTCGAATTATGTCCAATGCTAAATTATTGTGCCAAGAAAAAAGTTTTCCTAATTAAGCAATGGATATTCTAATTCACAGTGAATATTATAAATACGGCCATGTTCTGAAAATCGAATCTGAGTGAATTTTAAATCGATTTTTTTTTTTTTTTTTTGTAATCACTCATATACTTTATTTATATTTATTTATTTATTTATTTAATGATTTTCTAATACAACAAGATACATTATCTTATAATTAATATGCAAATAAAGTAATAATAATAGATAAATAGATCAATTATTACAATTAACAGAAAACTTAATTAAAATGGCGGAAATATTTAGATTTTAAAATTTTAAAGTTAAGTTAATTATTTCTAATGCTATAGATTTTATTGAAAGTATTTTTAAATTTAGTTGCGTTGGTTGAATTGTGTAAACATACAGGAAGTTGGTTCCAGAGACAGATTGAATATATAAAAAATTGTTTATCAGATGATGCATCACGATGTCGAAGTTGGACAAGGCTGTTTACTCTCGTTGACCTCATGAACTGAAGAAGGTCATATAGATATTGTGATTGCGTTGTCGTTATAATTTTGTGTAAGAACAAAATGTGTTATTATTTTAGATAGTCTTCGAAGCTTACGTTGATTTCACGACTATAAGTATAGCGCACAATGTTATTAAATGTTGTTTTAAGCCTCATAAAGTCTTTTAGTTTCATCCAGAAAATATCTCCGATGCATAAAGAAAAGTAAATAGACGATAAGTTCTTGCCAGCAACAGTCTTACTTTGGGTGGTGTAGAATATTGCACAGTCCACAAATTCCGCTTAATTTTTTTCAAAAATGGCCGTAATTTGTATTGATTCAAATAAATAAATAAATAAATAAAAATAAATAATTTTTCCTGATCTTAAAAGTTATTCTTATTAAGATAAATTGTGAAAAAAGTACGAATCATATTATAAAGAGAATATTTCTATGAAGCGTTGTAATCAAAATTGTTTTCAAAATTTATTCCATTTCAATTTCACTCGGTTTCGAATTTCATAATATCGCTGATAAAAAATACGTTCTTGAAATACTTCCTCCTAAGGATTTTAAAACATCAGCATTTTTTTTTAAATGGTTTCCGTTGACAGTAAGGAAAACTATTTTAATGGTGATGAAAGTTTATTGCCCCTGCCTCCCTCCCGACAATAACTGCCCTTACGGTGAATACCCATCAAAATCCAATTAAAAATTTTAGGTAAATACTCGGAACACGTTGGAACATGAGGACGACCTAAGAGCAAATGGTTGCGTTAAGTATATTAAAAATAAAAAATTTAAGGGGTTTTGCTGAATCCAACAATTCGAAGGATAATAAAAACAAATTATTACAAGACTCAGGTAAATCATTGGATGAAACGGAACGTAAATTCTTGTAACAACAATGCGCAACGTGCAGAGCAGCAAGTACAACATGCGTGTGCATGTAAGTTAGAATATTGTGATAAATCCAAAACTTTTCGTTGTTATACTTTAACAGAGGAAACTCGTAACGATATTTTTAAATTATTTTGTGGTATGGGAGAGAACGAAAAGCGACCACCATTGAAGCACGACTAAAAGAAAAAAAACTTTTACCATAACATTTTTTTGAAGCAAGAATCGCAAAACATAGAGCTTGCAAACACATGTTTTTGAATACTTTGTGTTTCGTAGAATGGCCCGTTAATAACTGGATACAAAATCTCATAATGGTATGTTTATATTAATAGTTTTTTTGAAACTGCCTTCATACTTCTGTCACAAAGATACTCAGAAGATGTACATATTTGGAACCCGCTACTGGCGACATGCGCGAAATATATAACGAACGCCGCCAAGAGTGCAACATTAAACTTACCATCGCTTTGTCTTGACACTTATTTGACAATATTATAAAAGTAAAGAATTTTATAATTTCAGCCTCCCAATTAAGGGTTGTGCGATACTTGCTCAAGGCGTTCCTAAAACCAAATAAACATCAAGAAAATAAGGCTAAGGTAAGACTGGACAAAGAAAAAGTTAAGAACGAAAAAAATTATAGGAGATGCGTACTCTGTGATTTTCATGGGCAACCGCGTATGTCTTAAAATCTAATTTTTCAGGAGAGCCAAAAAATCACTCTAGATCAAACTAAACTATGGACTAGGTATTGAACTATGTATGGTATGTTAAAAAATCGTTAAAACGTTCGTTTTGAAATCGATCGATTTTCATTAAAAAAACATGCAATGTCTTGAGTGGATTAAAATCTATAAGAACATACTTTTTTGTTTTTCAACCTTTTCTTTATACTGAACTTACAAAATTAAATTAAAAATTCACGGAATGGAGGTTGGTCCCTCGCCAAATCGATCCACTAAGTCGGAAAAAATAAATGCTCCATACCAGCGAAGATCTTTTCTGACATGTCTTAGGAGCGGGGGACGCTTTTTTCCATTAGATGGCAATGCGGATGCTCCTCTGATGACATCCTAGAACGAACTCTTTGTAAGCATTACATTGTGTTCCTTGACAGTCATCATCTTCGCTTCGTCATGCAGGTATTCTATTAATGTAATATGAACCTAGTCCGCTACGGTTCTTAGGGCGGCATCTTGGCAGCTCTGCAGCTTCTTCCACTGAGTATCGCTGACTCTCGTGGTCAACGCAGGCGCTCCGTAGCTAACCACTGTAAGCCAATAAGGATTTGTTTTAAATGCCCCAAGTGCTCCTGGCTAGAGACTTGAGAACCTTATTTCTACTCCCAATTTTATCGCATTCGTTCCCCCGAAAATTGAGCCTACGTGCCGGAACCACTCGGAACATCCAACGCACCGACCAAAGATTGCCCATTCAGCAACCCCAGAACAAGTATATTTTTAGTACCGTAGTTGGAGTTGGAGTCGGACTTTAAAAATATCAACTGTTGGAGTCGGAGTTAGAACTGTTTTTTTGAGATTCCACAGCCCTGGTGGCTAATTCTGGCAGTCGCGATCGAATACTTTTTCGATTCGAAAGCAATTTTATTTCAGTCAAAACTAAACCAATTGAAATTATTTTTCATTGTTGTAAAGCATTTATTTGAGTTTTTAAAACACTGGAAAAATAATTTCGATTCGTTCAGTATCGACTGAAAGAACTAGAAATAAAATTGCTTTCGAATCGAAAAACTATTCGATCACGACTGCCAGAATTAGCCCCCTGGTTGCATAAAACACACACATCGTTCGACCTTAATTACCAATTATACAAACCAATTATGAATATAAATTCGCAGCTAGTTTTTCCCCTTTCTTAATTTTCTTATTTAAATAATAAATGGGGAAAAGAAAAACTCCCGTGGCATATTCATTTTTAATTGGGTTGATAATTTAAAGTGATGGATGCAGGTATTAAAACAGAATTTCTGTGTTGGCAAATGCTCTTTGAAATTTAGGTATTCAAAATGATTTCATACACAATACACACCAGAGATCAGCAATGAGTAGTGAAAAAGTGAGTAGAGCCGAATCATGACTCATAATTTCTTGTACTTATACGCACTCATACTTATTGTAATTCGATCGAAACTCATATTCACTCAGAAGTTTGATTTTACTCATCGTACTCATACTTAGAACATTTATGTAGTGGTTGATTTAGATTCAACAGAACTCAATGTGTATAAGCGAAGCAAAATGTGAGTCCACAAGCCCATTGTGGACTCACCCTTACGTTTTTTCACTAATTGGAAAACTCCGCTATTTATTTTTTCCTTTATCTCACTATTTCTATCCATTTTTTACAACCTGCTCATAAATATCAATAATAATAAAAAAAATGTAATTTCCCCAAAATGTTTCTGTATAAACTTACAATTTTATGCTTTTTTATATTTTTATACATTTTATACTAGTTAGAAACTGTTAAATGACTAAACTTGTAAATATACTTGGATGAGTTAAATGAGCTGAATCAATGTGAGTATTATAAGTATTTTCCTGAAATTACAAATCAAATTGAGGTCATTTTTAAATGTGTGAGTATGAGTCGACGTCACACTCATATTTGTGAGTGTGAGTGAATCAGAGTAGTTGAGTTTAAATGATTTCTACTCACTTATACTTAAAATTTCATGAGTCAGTATGAGTAGCGAAAAAGCGATTCATTGCTGATCTCTGATACACACATACCAATATGCACAAATCACAAGAACAGCTCAAAAATATGTGAGGTAAAATTAGTGAAGTTTGATTTTTTTAACAAATATGACTGACAGTCCGCAAGTGAAGACGTATGACAGCACTGAACTTCGATAGAGTCAGGGAGATCAATGAGTTACCGATATTAGGGCCTTTATGACCAGCTTCTTAAAGAACCACTTAAGTTAACAGCTCAAAAGTTCAGAGATTTGAAGGTGATACCTGCTTATGACAACCTACCGCACAATTAAAACGATAATTTTTTTATTGCCATAAATTTTATGAATTTCCTTATTTCATTTTAGCCATTAATAAATCACTGTACACTAATTTTCGTTTTTATTTACTTTTCACTCGATTTTAAGCAAAGTTGCGTAGCGATATCACACTTCAATGTTATATAAAAGGCAACTAATTTGATTATGTTTGTGGAAATATATACAAAACAACAGCCGAATGATTGTTATCGGCATTTAAACGACTAATATTCTAGTGTACATGTGTTGACATCGCTGCGGCAGAATTTTTCCTCCTATATTCGCAAGTATTGGAATAAGAAATTTGGGCGTTACTGTCATATAACACTGGTTCACAAATTTTCAACTTTTTTCCATAACCTCAAAATTGAGATATTTTCTAAGCTAAATTGGGACTGCTGAACACGAATATCGCATTAAATTTGTTTTCTTAAGAAGCGTTTTCGAGATATTTGCCAAAACACTGGCGCTGAAATTCGGCATTCGATATCGATCGAAATTCCCATTTAAATTGTATTGTAATTTCTATCGATATCGATTAAAGGGTAAATACGGCTAAAATCTGTAATCTTATATTTCCGAAACTAATACAGATGGAATTAAAATTCAAAAAGCTTATGAACGTCGCCAAAAAAATAAACTGACGTGTGTTTAATAATGTTTTGATAATTGTACTTTTAAATCGGGTAAACATCTATTCTTAGTATATACTTTTTTTTACCTAATTTATCTTCTTAAGAATTTAAGATAGGAAAATAAAGTAATATCGCATTGTTCTCTTCTTAAAAACATCTTAAGTGGAGCCGTGGGGAAAGCTAGTAGTTTAATATGTAAAATAGGAGAAGTGAATACAATTCCTGTGGAATTATAATTCCCAATAAGCAATTTTTCTGGAATTCAAGTATAAATCAAGTGTAATTCAAGTCCTGTTTTCCAGTTTCAAGACTTGAATTGTAGTTGATTTACATTGGAATTCAATAGCTTACTACAGCAAAATGGATACTGGAACTCCAGTCGAACATAACAATTTAAATACAATGAAATTCAAGCGTTGAATTAAAGTGAAATTCCAGTCTCAAACACGTAATATTTTTACTTGAATTCAAGTATTGAAGGCAAGTATTAATCAAACTTTTAATACCAATGTAAACAAAGCCTACAGTTCTAATGGATATCATATTCAATTTTTTTTAATATGGTGTAAAGAAAAAAATGGTGTATAAAATTCTTACAGCCGTATTCATAAAAAATAATTTAAATTTTAAACTGTATTTTAAAACTTAATGTTCATACACATTTTCTTTAAAAAATATTTCAAATCCAATTTAGTTTTTTGCGAATACCGCAGTTAATCATCATCTTAACATTTTACTATAAATCATCTACTTATCTAAAAATGTGATATTATTGGAAACGAAGTTTGAAGGATGTTCCAAACTTCAGAAAATAAATATAGTACATTTTCTCAAACCGACCAAAATGGGGTTTAGCCTACTAATCGACCAAACGACAAATACCCGACCAAATTTGGTCGTAAAAGACCAAGAACGGCAACGCTGGTTATGACCAAACAATAAACACGGCATTAAAAGTACAAAGTACTTGAATTACACAGGAATTCAATAACATACTCCAGAAATACGGATACTGGAAATCCAGTCGAACATAACAATGTAAAGACAGTGAAATTCAAACGTGGAATTATGAACTGGAATTTTACTTGAAAATAGGGCATAAGTTAAAGCTGGATTCCAGCAATATTTAAAGCACTTTTATTTTTATAATTTGGGTGCTTATTGGGTTAATATTTGTGTTAATAATATTTTAAAATTGTGATTATGTTTAGTGAAGTTACAAATATTCGAGTTGCCGAATATTCGTCTATTTCATGACATTCGTATTCGCATACTTATTCGCCAAATTCAAGGAAATATTTTGCGAATACGTTTCAAAAAAATACATAAAATGAAACAAAAAATTTTAATTTTTATTTAAAAAAACCTTTGTCTTTAATAATAATCTTCTTTTTGCAAAGAAAAAACAAACAAAATATATCTATTTCAAAACTAGATTTAAAAAGTAAAGTCTTATTTGTTCAAAGCATGTTTAATTAATAATCAAATCTCAGTAGAGCAATATTGAGCATCAACAATTCAAGTTTTGAAGCCTATTGCGATGCGGTGTGTAAATAAGTCCCGCACCACTAAACATTCTCTAAGAACATTCGTTGGTGATCTCGCTAATTATTGCCTGGATATATGTAACAGCAATACATATTTTTCCTTTATTACTTTCCACCATGTCAGTAAGTTTATTTTTACATTTAGTAGTGTGACAGTTTTTTTTTTTTTTTTTCAATTTAATGTTTTCGACGCAAACGGGATATTATTTTCAATTAAATTTCAAATATCAACTTGGATATATGTATACGGCGAATATTGGCGCAGATATTCGCCATTAAAAAGAAAAATCGAAAATCTGGAAACTAATTTTTACACGCTAAAATTTATAGTGATTTTATAGCCAAAAATCAACGCATGAATTACCAAAATTGAAACTGGGATAAATTCGGAACTTCGAATTCACAAAAAGACGATTTTGAATAAAAGCCCTCGGTATGCATATTTTTTTTTAAATAATTTTGTAACTTATTTTTTATTTCTTAGCTGCTATAGCCATTTAAAAAAATTTCATAAAAAACCGAGTGTGGAAGTTCCCAATTACATTATAGCATACAAACAAAATCGACTATCACATTTATATTTACAGCAAAAAAATATAGAAGTAATTACTAAGTGAGAATATTCTATTTTAAAACGTTTATATATGTATGTATATCGCTCGGCCAATATAACAAGGTCGTTTGAGACATTTCTTTTGATTTTCAGTAAGTAGTGTTTTAAGGTTGAATGGGGCAATTTACAATTTTTAGTTTTGATGCAAAGACGGCATCAAGTTCGTGGCCACCTTGTTTAAATAATGGGTCGATTACGGATGGCAACTAAACTGAAGTTGTGTTGCCAGCAGCAACAATTGTTTTCTTATTCTATATTTTAACATTAGCGGCGTTGCCTGATTTTGCTGCTGGTAACACAACTGAAGTTCAGTTGCCAACCGTAATCGACCTATTAATTTTGATATAAAACTTTATTTGATAGTAGTTGAATACTAATAAGAAATAATAAACTTGATTTTCTCCATTTTGTTGCTATTGCAATCACAACCTTGTAATATTGAGCCAGCGATATGTCTATTAGCTGTACATTTTCATTGTTCTATTATAGTAAAAATTTTCAGAAAATTGTATAAAATATTGTTTTTTACTATTATTTTAATAAAATTACAAATTGTATCTTACATTAATACCTTAATAACTATTAATTTTTATTATCAAAATTTTTATAACACAAATAGGTAGGTTTCGTTTTTGACGACGAATATTCGCGCCCAGAAATTCGTTGTCGTTCCAATTATGTTCCTAGCTAGTATTTGACCTAAATGTACACGTCTATGAACTTAAAGTGCAACGCGATTTAAAACGGACTTGATACAAAATGTAGTGTCTGATAATGGGACCAACTTTTCATCCGCTGAATTTTGTAACATTTTGAAAAGTGCAGTAGTATATAATAAAAAAAATGGCGGCTAACAGACAGGCGGAAAGGTGTGTTAACCCATAAAAATGAATTTAAATCTACGACGCTCAATGAAGTCTTCTATCCTAAGGAACATTAATAAGTTTTTACGGCAGTAAAGATATGCACGGCATGCTGAAACTGGCCAACCGACATCAATACTGGTTTTGGGTCGACAAATACGCTCACGGTTAAACTTGGTTCGACCAGATAGCACTACCAGCAAAATGAAGGAAAAACAATACAACGACTTCAACCCAAACTTCTGAATATTTGAACCTAAACAGCCAGTATATTTTTGTTCCAGTAACCCTAGAATGGAAAAAATGGCTACCGGGTGTTATAAGTGCCCGTTTAGGCAAACAATACAAATGACCCAATAGTAGGGTAGCCAGATCTGAAATTCAGAAAAACAGTACAACTAAAGAAAAGCACACTTCTTTAACACAGGGTCTCCACCTGAGATAAAATAAAAGATTTTTATATCAGTAAACGTCAAATTCAATCTCAGAGAGTATTATCTTACGTGTGGACTCTCAAATAGTGTTAGTATTAATAGGTGCGTTTGAGTACTTTTACAGTAAAATGCAGTAAATGAGTAAACTTAAAAATTTGCTCTCACAAAAAGCTGTTGTCCAAAAAAGTACGCGAACGCAAAATTTGTAAAAATTCGTAAAATAAAGGCAACAGCTGATCACAAATAATTGAAGTGTTGAAAAATGTTTACACTTTTGACTACTTAACTCGTTTTCTTATCGGTACTCGATTAAATACTTTTTATAACACGAATATTTTTGAAAAATACAAATAAATTATTTTATGTAATCTTTCATATTTGTTTGTTTTTTATTTGATTTGAATTTGCTAATTTGTGTCCGGCTAAATTTGATCAATAGTACACGAATACTTTTTTGCTATTGATAACTTTAAAAGCAAGGGCTGTTCTAAGTACCCGAGTACTTCACACTTTTACAACTCCAAAAAATTAACATAACAAAACAAAGTTTCAAAAGTTGGTATTTAGCCATATTACATCACCGCCATGAAAAATAACTTTTCCATTGACATTAGCGATTAGTTTAATCGGTACACAACTGCTTTGAAATATATTGTCACCACCGTTTTCGTTTTTGAATTTCTGGGGCCTAATCACTGCATACGATATCGAGCAAAATTGATCAAAATTTTTTATTTTGTTATCATGAAACTCGATATCGAATTAAATGTATCGTAATTTGAGATGATAGCATTCGATATCGAGTAACCAAAGACATTACATCTCTCGAGTTTTCATTCGATACGTCAGTGTCTATCATATGCAAAAAAATAAGGTAGTTTACTCGATACGATAGTTTACTCGATAGCGAATGCGGTGATTAGACCCCCGCTTATATGATCATTGGTGCGATCCATCACATTCCCATTTGCTTGTTAGATCCAGAAAATTGACGTTTATATGAATTCGCCTTGCCCAAGACATGAACATACAATTTATTGTTCTTTTTCGTTCATGTTTTTTGTTGCTAAAATATTTATATTCTTCAAGTACCAATGACATTTTAAATGCGTTTCAACTACATGGTTTTGATAACTGTATAGCATAGTATGTATTCACTAATTTTACTCACAAATAGTTACCAAACAAATTTTGAACATCACAAGAAAATATGTAATAAACTTTTGCTTGGAAATTAAGAACGTAAATAAAACGATGCATTGAAACTTTGCAAAAAATGGAGGCTGCTTCCAATAGGTAAAAATGTATACACCTCTAGAAAGTAGATGTACAAAGATACACACAGAAGAAATACCTTCATATATAAAAAACGCTGACAAAAATATTGGAGTTTTTTATATAGAGATTGATAGTTGCCACGGCAATAATTGCCAAACATATTGCGCGTGTGGTCGGGTAGTAATGCTCTCCCAAATGAGTTTGGTGATCCTGACTGCTAGATTTGCCGATTTATCGTCATTTTGGCGATTTTGGGTAAACAAATGGTACCCGACTTATTATCACCATAAATAAAAAAAAGTAGCACCAAAAAGGACATTTAAGAAGAAACGCGTGATGAATCCAAACCTGTTTATGGGTTGAACCAATATTTCGCCCGAAATAAGGCGGCTATGCTAATATATTTTTTCATAACTTGACATTGATTTTTCCGATTTTGTCAAAAGACTTACAGATGATTAGGAATACAAATTTCTTTTGAGTCATCCAAATAATTTTCATTTATATTTTTAATTTTTCTGAGTTATTCAGAAATTAGTGGCAATAATTTTTTTGCATAATTAGTACTATTTTTGCTTTCTAAAATTCATAAATTATAAGCATAATTATTTTTTATTTTTATCGTTTATCTAAAGGCAGAGTTATTACGACTAAAATATCATGAAAATCGAAGGATAAAGGTAAATTTATATTTACCTTTATCTGTAAAGAGGACTATTGCACATGCTCTGCTCATGTCTCAAGTAAATTATTGCATTAAAATAATATCTGGTTGCTCTGAGACCAATAGTAACAAAATTAAATACATTATTCATAGAATAGATCGTTACGTTTACGGTTTACGCTTAAGAAATATTTTAAATTTTACATTTAAATTTACCTCAAATTTAAAATTATTAAATTTCGTGAACCAGAAGGTATTTCACGTTTAATATCCTTTTCCAATTCTGAAAGAAATCCACAAATTCTGTATGCGATAATATCTTATATGACTTACGATCACTCTTTTACTATTAAAGCTGCTAGATTTTGGAATAGCTTACCCATAGCATTACGTACTTTTATTGGTTCTTTAAGAACATTTAGGCGAATGGTTTGTGAATATATCACTTCTTCGTATTCCTAACTGCTAATTTTTGGGTTCATAAATTTTTGATTATAATTAAATATTTATATATAAATATATTTTTAGAGGAGTCGTAGGGTTCAGGATTACTTTAGATTGTAGAATATTGTTCTCATAGTTTTTTTAACTTGTAATATTTATATTGACCAAATTGGCTACACATATTACAAACGTATAAATAAATGAAAGGAAATGAAATATAAATTTTATATATTAGTCATTATTGTGAGCACTACTTATATTCGATTTGTCCGATTTGGATACAATTACCAGCGAATGATTTCTGGAATCAAAAAGAATAAAAAGCTTATGTATAGCTTAAGAACTTTAAAATATAAAGGAAATGTCCTACATTTCTTACTGAGCTACTTAAACAAGGGCGGCAAGCGTCGACATAGCGATTTGTCAAATAGGATTTTCCAGCCAGGTGGTGTCGAATTTGTATGTATTCTTTTTATTAGGTCTTATGTCTCAAATCCTTTTCTAAATCAAAGAAACGATACATAAAAAGAGTATTACATTAAAGCTGGGAATTTTGATATAACAGAATGTACAAAAAATTATCTTTTCATTTAAAAAAAATTATCAAAATAGTGGCCAGATATACAAAAAATATCACATTTGGGTGCATTTTGCAGAAGAAGCAAAAACGTATATAATCAGTCAAATAAGTGTAATTAGTAGCACTAACGGTCACGCCGTTTGAAGTTTATGGCACTTTTTAGGCGATTTAGCACTTTGTCTTTGTTCTTATGGTAGCACTGCATTTTACTCCAGCAAAATTGTTCTCGTGTGTGATCGGCCAATAGAGTTATCAATTCTCTATGAATTTTTTGTTTATATTTTTATAAAACAGTTCAAATACAGCAAATAAAAATGAATTGTCTGGAATTTGAAAATAAATGTCGTATTTGTTTAAAAGATGATGCAGATATTCCCTGGGATAATGTTCTCAATGAATGTAGCAATCAGACCTATAAAGATTGTTACTACAAATATACACAATTGGAATGTTTCGGTTTGTAAATAACACAAAGAAAGGCACGTCTGAGAAGTTTAAAAACATGTTACATATTTTATAGATGAAGATAATTTTTCGCAATTGTTATGCCATAATTGTTCGGATGGTTTAGAATATGTTGATACTCTTATTTCGAAAGCCATAGACAGCCACTTGGTATTGGATAACTATCGCTTAAGTATGGCAATCAAAGATGATGGTGATGCCATAGACCATGGAACAACTAAATTTGAGGCGATATTTGTAGAAGAATCAGAACAGGAAATAGAAAGCCTCTCTATCAATGAAAACTCCAATAAAGAGCAACCCTCAATAGCCCAAAATACCATGCCTAACAAAAAATCAAAAACTTCTATTGGAAGATTGCAAAACCAAAAAAAGAAATTGGTCAAATCTGAGAGTACGACAAATAACATAGAAGAGCAAAATTATTTAGACAATGAATTTATCGTTCAAGACAAAATAGAAAATAATCTTAAAATAGAAATTATGGCAGAAACGTCCCAACTGAATGGCAAGAGAAAATCAAGAAAGGGTGGGCCAATGTGTTGTTCTATATGTTGTAAGTTGAAATTAAAGTTACCGATATTAATATTTTTAGAACTTATTGAGAATAAAAGATTTAGATAGTATTGATATTTTTTTTTGGCAAAAATACTATAGCAATTTCTCTATATACATACATATGTATATGTAACATAAACGTTCTGAACGCCTATGTTCCGAAAAACCCATATTGGTTATAGTTTGCGTTTTTGATTTAAACGAAAAAGCTAGAAATTTGCCGTTTTCCAAAAGTTAAAACATTCTGAAATGTCAATGCACTTTAATGAGAAAATGAAATGATGCCCAATTTAGTTTAATTTTTTTTAAGTTTTATTTGAAGAAAATCTTGCAACATTTTTCTATGATTTAAATTAAAAATATGCAATTTAAAAATTTGCTTTGAGTCAATTGGCTATCTTATTTGCTTTCTTGTGAACTGCCTTTGATTGTAGGTTTTTATAACTTAAGCAATTCATTCTAAAATTTAATTGTTAGTAGTTAATGTTTTGTTAGATACAAAATGCTGTCAGTGCTCGAGCACAAAATAGCAAAAATCTAGAAAATCGTGCGGCTTTCGGAACATTTTGAAATGCGTTTTGCCTTTCCAGAACATGAATGAAAATAAGCAGATCTAAAACTCATTAACAACCAATTTAAAAAATTATACTTTCTATAGCAAAATATCCGTTTATTTAAATACAATATTTTATATAGAACACTTCAAGCTTTAAGAACTGTACACTAGGGTGGGTCACTGATGTATGAGAAAAAATAAAACTTCTCGAATCATATTCTAATAGCAATATTTTGTTGCCTTAAGTTAAAGCAAATAAAAAATGCTAAAAAAGGTTTAAAAAGTCATATCTTAGTTATTTTTTGGTCACAAAAGCTTGTATACTGTCAAATCTGGCATTTCAAAAAATTAGATTGTTACTTCTTGACACTCAACTGCCGCATTTATTTGTTCAGTAGTGACGTTCCGAAGTATTGGTGGATCAAAAAACTTTTGATTCCAATTTATAGTTTCAAAGTAGTTACTTGCGTCAAAATTGATAGAAGGGACCTCAAAGACGTGAGGTTGCTTTCGGGTATGAGGTGAGCTTGGTGCTTCATAAACACGTCTGGCTGCCAGTTCTCTCACTGTTTCACCCAACAACATCGGCAGAAGAAATTTTTTCGCAGTTTTCTAATAAGTTGCCAATAGGACCAGCATGCTAATATGGTCTATAACAAAATAGCTGTTTATTTAAATAAATATTTTATAGAGAAAACTTCAAGCTTTAAGAACTTTACACCAATAAAAAAATAAAAAATTGTTTAATTGGTGCAATATGGAAATCGCCTAAAAAGTATTTTTGTAAAAGGGTTTTTTATACTTTGGACTGTCGAACCCCAGATTTGCTGAATACATTTTCTATGGGCTTATTGACAACTCCTAGTTATGTTGGCACAAAAAAGCATATTCATATAACTCTTGTTAAAGGTATTATACTTTAATCTACAAATCTTTTTGGGGTTGAACCGAGCTGATATTCTCAATTTATATTCATAATATGAAAATTTTTTTCTTATTTTTGAAATCACTTTACTTCACTATATTTCATATTATTAATATTAATGTTTATTTAGCTAAAGTATTTCCTACTAAATATACGACAATCTTACACGAAAAAACACATAATAAAAATCGAGAACGTAATCACACTTGCGATGTATGTGGCCTAAAAGTTATTAACAAACAAATTCTGAAATCGCATATGGAGACACACTCAAAAAATCGAGTAAAGCCCTATAAGTGTGAATATTGTGACAAAGCTTTCTACCATAAAGGCAGCCTTACTACACACCAGCGTTTACATTTGGGTCAGATGGTGTCCTGTATTATTTGTACAAAAGAATTTCATCGTCAAGTTGACTTGGATCAACACATGTATAGCCATTCGTCTGAAAGGCTAAATTCTAATTCAAAACAAAAGGTAAGTGTATAATAAATATACATAATATGTATGTAATAAATATGCATACATATTTATACTGAAATCTATAAGAGGTTGTATCTAAAATTTCAATATATCAAGGATCTTTAAACAACTTGCTTAAACATCTCGATTATGTTTTAGTAATTTTTTTCAATTTCTGACTAAAAAAGCAACACATTTTAACTAATATTTGGTACATTTTCTTAACATATCGCGATCTTAGGAGAGATAGAACCTTGGTGTGCTACACTAATTCTATACAATGTTAAACATAGTTCAGTGCTGAGGGTTAAAACATTTGATTTTAAAATTAGCGGGAAATCCTGTCATTAACTTATTTAAGCACATGTTAGTCCCAATTTACATAATACGATTTTTGTCGTTGCGATTATTGTCGTTTCTTCTTTGAAGTCGGTCTTATGTTTACATTGTACGATTTTTGTCGTTACAACTTCTTGTGTATACATATGTATAATTTGACACTACGAATGAATGAACAAAACGAATCGTAGAGTACACTCGCTTGTGTACCCCTTTTAATTCCTCTCTCCCCTCTCGCCAATAAGGTAAGAATCGCAACGACAAAAATCGTATAATGTAAATTGGGACTTAAATACTGCAATTCAGCAGAGCGTGTTAGTCCCAATTTACATTATACGATTTTTGTCGTTGCGATTCTTACCTTATTGGCGAGAGGGGAGAGAGGAATTAAAAGGGGTACACAAGCGAGTGTACTCTACGATTCGTTTTGTTCATTCATTCGTAGTGTCAAATTATACATATGTATACACAAGAAGTTGTAACGACAAAAATCGTACAATGTAAACATAAGACCGACTTCAAAGAAGAAACGACAATAATCGCAACGACAAAAATCGTATAATGTAAATTGGGACTTAAATAACCCACGCCGGGCATTGTGTTTTTTTTTTGTTGGTCAAAATTCACCATTCAAAAGGGCTAAACATTTTTGGGGATATATTTGATAATTAGGTTTGTATTCACATAAATAAAAACAATATGAATAGTGATATAGGTAGTTACCGATACCATCCGTTCTGTATTGTACAGAACAGTACTGTTGGAATTAAAACTTTTTTTGAAAGAAAATTCTGTTCAAGGCGAATTCGCCTTGTTTCTGTTCAAGTTTAAAAAATTTATTTATTTTTGGAAATTAACTTCAAAATAGTTAGTATAGTTTCTTTTCAATTCAAATTATTTCCAACTAAAACATGTAAAATAAAATTATTTGATATTAATATCCAAGAATGATAGAAATAAAGATTACGATATAAGGCATAGTATACAACTAGTATGCCGACTCTTTGACAGGTACATAACTCAACTGTCAGTGGTACATATTTTATGTTGGTATTAGTAAGATTTTTTTCAAAGGTATTGGTGTATAAAACTATTTCCACCACTAAACATAGTTGCATAAAATCGTATGGAATGTGGCAACAATTTTTTTTCCAAAATAAAATTTTCTTAGTTTAATAAATTTTCAATTTATTGAATGCTGCCTGCATTTATAAACTTTTAAAAGCCATGTTTGCTAAATTTTTATTCTGCGATATTGGATAATATATAAATAATTAATGATTTCAAATATTATTTTTATACCACAAAATGCTACTCTGCTGGCTTTAATAATATTAACAACAGAAAAAATTTAGTGTCAAAAAAAATTATTTAAAAATTTTTAGTTTGTGAAAAATAAAAACATTTTGCAAAAGCAAATTAGCAAAATGTATTGAAAAAAATTATTAATTATGTGTTTAAGTCATAAAATTAAACATGAAGTGTTATATTGTGAAAAATTTTAAATTGAAAAATTTCAAATTTTGTTTTTGTTGTTCTTATGTGTGTTGAATTCACACAGAACCTATATGTGTGATGAGAGTTATAAAAAAAGAGAACGTTCTCACCAGTTGGCATACTAGCAGGGCTGTCAGATGTGGCGATTTCTCGCCAAACGTGGCGATTTTCAAACTCTTTTGGCGACCTAATTTTCGATTTGGCGACATGGCGATTTTTTGGCGATTTATAAAATAGTTGGCGATTTTGTTGGCTATTTTTGATGAGCCATCTATTTGTTTTGAAATTTGTTAAATTCCAAACGAAGAAATAATATTTTTTTTATTCTAGTATTTCAATGTATGAAATTTGATGCATTCATATGTATGACCAGTATTTAAAACTAAATAATGTTGAAATGGCTGATGAAGATAATCTTCGAGAAATTTTTTTTTCACATTTAAATGTGCTCTTGAAAGAAGTAATAAGTAGAATTCTTTAAAAATGAATATAATGAAAGTTTATGAAAATTTTTCCATTATAAAATGTGACAAATTATCACATAAAATTTGTTGTTTTTAAATATATTTTAAAGATTTTTTATGAATCCTAACTTACCCTTGGATGTTAATGAAATACAATAAAAAAAATACAGTTTGTTAAGAGAAAATTGTAATGATGATATTCAATCTAATTAAGATCAGTTTAGGCCAACAATTTATAGCTACAAGGATACGGCAGGTACCTGTATTGAAATATTGAAATTCACTATATATAAATAGCACATGTTGCATTTCTTTTCTACCTTCACAATGTATTTCAAAAAAGAAGACAACAAGTTAGTCTTCTTGGTGAACTATATAGCGTTTTAGTTATATAATAGAACTGCAACTACATACAAATATATTGTACATCCAATATTTGTTTAATACTTACCGCAAAATCCTCTTTTTGTTACTTTAAGTAGACTACTATAAAATATTTTAAACATTGCACCTTTGTGTTAAATACAAATTAAACAAAAAATATGGCGACTTTTTTTGAATTTTTGGCGGATTTTAGGGATACGGAACAAATTTTTTTTGGGATTTATGAAAAAATATTTTTAATTATTCTAAAAATACATATATTATTGTCGAAATCGAAAAAAATAAATGCTTTGGCGATTTTGGCGATTTTTGACATTGAATTTGGCGAAAAAGATCAAAATCAATCTGACAACCCTGCATACTAGTTCTATACTATGATATAAGGCGAGCATAAAATTATTTTACTGCGCATGTAGTAACTCTGACTTCACACAACCTGTGTTCTCATTGGCTAAAATTTTGTAGCTCTCAAACTGATATATTTATGTGTAAACATAACAGTAGGACAATTTATAATTTTTCTATTTAAATTATTTAAAATAAAAGAATTTTTTTTAAGTAACTTTTTCATATTTTATTTATTACATACATAAACATATACATTAGAGCGACTCAAAAAAAAGTGATTTTGTTACCCCTCTGAAAATAAAGGTTGATATGTTTTATGATTATTCCCAAAATATTTTGATTCTAGCGTTGACCATCCGTGAGCTGGACCATTTTAAAAAAATGTCTTTTTTCAGTTTTTCGAATTTTTTTGTACTTTGCTCCAAGACGACATAAATAAAATTTGTTATCATCGAAAAGGGTCCTTGAAGCAGCATCCAATTGAATATTGAATCTGTTTTAAAATAATGTTAATTTTTTTTTTTTTGTAATTATTCACATAAAACGCGAAAATCGCGTATATTTGATCTCTTTTTCATATATAGGCTACCCATATTGCCTCAAATTTTTTCATTTTTCAATTTATCAAAATGTGAAAAATACAATAAAAAATATAAAATTAATAAAAAAAATACGTAGAATACGGATGGTCAACGCTAGAACCAAAATATTTTGGGAATTATCATAAAACATATAAAGCTTTATTTTCAGAGGAGTAGCTAAAACACTTTTTTTCTGCTCCATACAACTTGAGTCGGTCTAATATACATACATACATTATGTACATTAGCTCTATCTTTACTACATAAATTAAAGCAGACGAAAAAAGGAAAATACTTTTATATCAAGAATTTTAGTTTCTAATTATATTTAGTTTCCTCTTTCGCTTGTTGGAATTTTAAGCAATATCGGCATTTAGTAACCTCATTCGAAAATACTTCCTACATCTAAAAAAAGTTTTTTCATGTCTTCACTTACTTCAATTTCCTTTCCTTCCAACAAATGATTTTGCAAATATTTTGCTTTTAAGCAAGAAGATAGCATAACATGATCTTTCCATTAATGCACGTTCTTAACCCACCTTCACTAAGATGGCTAACCCATTAATAATTTAGTTTATCTATTATTTCAGTGCACGAAGATTGTAAAATCTTATTCAATATAATTTAGTAATGAACTGCAACAATTCAATTTTATTTAACTTACCCATTTAAAATTTTAAGTTTCTTTCAAAATCTTCTTGTGTGAAATGTATAGCACAAATTTTTTCTTTATTCAAAATTACTAATTTCACTCGCTTGCAACATATTACTCATAGCTTAGTTTGGGCTGCATCTTTTGGAAAATTGTAAAATGATACAGCTATAGTCAAAAATATTAACATATTAGCTCTGTTTCTTTACTCTACTTTGGGATCCCTCGGGATCCCAATTTGCACGAAAAGCGTTCCCGTACTTTAAATTTGTGTAAAAGAGAGCGAGTTTGAGAGAATTAAATTCTTCTTCTTCTTGCACGAAACAGCCCAAACTTTTTCTTCGTGTAAATTGTTAAACAGCTGTGAAACATAAACAAAACAAAAAAAGTTATGGAAAAAATGCTAATGAACAAAATTTTGGAAAGTGTTGTGGAATAAAATAGTGTTAATAAATAAAAAAGTTTTGTATTAAAATATCAAGAAAAATAATGTAAGTTGTTGTAAAAGTGTTTGTATTGTTCTATTTTTGTTAATAGTAGTTTATTTCGACAGATAATGTACAATTTTTCAAAAGTGGCGCAAACTTTTATTGGTTTGTTAAGACTGTCAAAACACTTTGACTTTTAATTTTGTGCTAAAAATGGTTTTTTCTGTTCCCGTACTTTTGTGTAATTTTGTATCTTTGTGAGAGAAATTTATGCTAACTCTCATTTTCACGAACTTTACCCAAAAAGTAAAGAAACAAAGCTATTATTAAAAACACGCTTGACGTTATTTTTTACACAATTTCTTAAAACAAAAATTAAAAAAAAACTCTCTCAATTACTCTCTTAATTGCACAAATATTGATATGTGGAACGCTTTTGTGCAAGTTCGGACTGTTACAACCAGGGTTGTAAGATGTTTTTCAAATTTTATCCCCATATATTGTATATAAATATCCCCATAAATACCTAACAAATTATATTTTAATCCCCAAAAATCTCCACTAAATGCCCTTCAATTTTTTTATAAAATATTTTATTTGTACATTGCATTTTATGTGTGCATTTTGTTATATTTAATAGTTAAAATATACATCAACTTAGCAAATGTTAATTGTCGCAACAAGTTGAAGTACTTTAAAATGAGTATTTAAGCCTCTGACACAAATGCTAGCAACATTTTTCACTGCTGTTCATAATAGTGCAAAAATTTTTTAACAACCACACACATTTTCAATTCTGAAACTGATTACAAATTTTGCCCACAACAATATTACGTATTTATTATTATTTTTAAAAACATTTTGTTGAAATTTTCATTCAAAACTAAATAAAATTATTATAAACTTCATAAACATTTTCATACAAAGTGTTGCTGAAGTAGAAGTAAACTCAACTCATGGCCTAATTAGTAGGTCTGCACAATGCAACAATAGAAAAAACAACACGCATTTGGTTTGTGTAAATTATGTCAAAACCTAATGTGTTTGTTTGTGTAAAAAATGGAAAAAATGTCAAAAACAATAGCTACAAAAACAATTGCACGATAAAAACACAACTCTACAAAAAAAAAAACAGCAGGCGTTTCGAGCAGACCTACTAATTGGGCCATGACTCAACTTATTAAAAAAAAATTTAGTTACATGTAGGGTTGCCAGTTTAGAAATCAGAGGAATCAGTACATAAGAGAAAAAAAATCAGTACAATTTCATAAAAAACAGTACATATACTTTTTAATATAAAATTGCATATTAATAACATAAAAAGCTTTAATGTTTAAAAACAAAACTTGAATTCATTCTATAATTTGAACAGTGACAAAATTTTATTAACAAAACTGAATTTTTTCAAAGCAATAATTCAATTCCGTATATATTTTTAGCGGGAATACAAAGTGAATAACAAAACACAACAAGTGGTTAAAAATTCGATTTTTTATTTCTTGTTAGCTACTTGGTTTAATATTTTCCAAAGAAACATTAATTTTATTAAAAGCAAAATTTGAGTTCATTATGTCTGAAGTTTGGTACTAAAAGGGCCAATGACAATATTTTGGTGTTTTGAGTTAATTGTTGCATCAGGTATTTTCTTAAGCTACGGTCACACTTAGCAAATATTTGACTAAAAAAACGTGACCAGCATGTGAACTAAAATTTTATTTTCTTTATTCTATTATATTTGTTGAATATATTTCAACATAAAATTAAATAAATGTAGTTTTTTGCTATATCGACCAGCATAATTAATTTAATTTTGCAATTAAAAGGACATGCTGAATCTCAAAAATGAATTATTTGACATTGGCCTTTTTAACACCAAGCTACAAATATAAGGACAAAATGTTAAAAAACAAATTAAACACTTGAAATAATGAAGCTTGTTATGTATTTATTATTATTAAAAATTATTTAGAAGTGATTTACAACTATTTACTATTAATATTTTTAATTATTGAAAAAGGCACAATCGTTTTTTAGACGATCGTATACTATAGATTTTTAAAAATAATATATTTACATACATATGTATGGTCATAAATATTTACAATGTTACAAGTTAAAAGTATTTATGGCCTTTTTGTAAATTGTCCACAATTTGTTTCCTGTCTTCAGTCTTCAAGAAATTGTAAAACTCAAAACTATAACCAAAGTTTGTCTTTATCTGCAACTCACTTTTTAGATTTTATATTAGGAGCCTGTTTCTCTCTTTTCACCACTTTGAAAACTAAAGGCTCGTTCTGTAAAAGCGTTTGAATGTGGAATGGAAGAAATAAAATTACCCATTTCCTCAAATTCATAAAGGCAGCACCATTTTTCTTCTACTGTCTTCTTTTTTCGTACTGACTCGGCAAAAATCCTTAATGTTAATAACTCATCGATAAGAACATCTATATTAATATTTGTATTGCAAACAATTTTACAATATGGCAAACTATATACTGAACAAAATAAATTTATAATAACAGTACAAAAACAGTACATTGATGAAAAAATCAGTAAATTTGCGTACTGATTTGCTTGTAATGCATAAATCAGTACTTTAAACAAAAATCAGTACATGTACTGATAAAAACAGTACGAATGGCAACCCTAGTTACATGTTTGTTCAAAAAATTAAAGGAAAATATATAAAATACTTTGGGAAGCAATAAGATAGAAGAAAAAACAAAATTCTTGCTAGCATTGTGTACGAGGTTTTATTAATAATGAATTCGTTTTGCATTTTATGTCTTATATAATTTTTAAATTGGTTGGTTCACTGCTGAAAAAATGCGTACAATACCAGAATTACTTGTTGGTACACAAAGCTGCGTTAATACCAACTAACTCCCATATTCATAAAAAATATTTTAGGTTTATAGCAGGCTTATGAAACGAATTTTCAATGAAAATTTATTTAATAAACTATTTATAAATATCAAATAAATTTTTATGAATATCGGGGTAAGTCTTTATATGGCCATAATCCAGCGGCATCTTGATATTAATAAACTTTTGTCCAAAATGAGCTCAAAGTATTAAATTTTTGTACGTCAAATAAATCTTTCCATTTACCTAACGGCAGTTTTTTCCATTGTGATCCATAAATGTTTGTTGAAACATTGATATTTATAACCGGTCAAATTATTTTTATAACTAAGCTGAAATTTGGCTGTCCCAATGAGTTACATCATATATTTGGAGCAAATTGCTAGAGTTGGGCAAAATCGTTCCTTTGCGGATTCCTTCCGACCGACCCGACAGAATAATAGAACTAGATCGTTCCTTTCGATCATCCTTCCTGTTTTTTACTTTGAACAATGAATGAACGAGAAAACGTCTGTCATTCGCTACAACATCAACAAACAAACAATTGTCATTGTTTGTTTTCATTTTGTGGCATAACAACTATATAAGAATTATTATTTGTTATTCTAAATGTTTGTAAAAAATAAAAGTTTTCAATAAATTACAAACTAGCCGTGCCCGAGGCGTTGTTCGTCCAGAATTAATTTTTGACTGACTATAAAAGTAAAATTATCTTCTATTCGTCCAAGGTTTGCAAAAATATAAAGCCTGTGTTTTTAATTCTATGTAGATAGAAACATATCGTCGGTTGATAATTTAAATGTCGTATGTGGATTTTTTGCGGTTTTGAGTTAAGATCGATTCCTTAGGTTTTCCGACCTGATCTTTCATTTGGCGTAATCAGTTTTTCGATACCTCATACGGTTTTCGAGATATGGAGTGTTGTGTTTGTCGTAGGTATGTGGTATTTGCTGAAGCAATTTTCAAATTAAATGTGTTCAAACTCAATTTACTCAAAACTATCGGAATCCACATACGACAATTAAATTATTAGCCGACAATATGTTTGTAAATGTTTTAAATTTCATCAAAAAATTTAAACTCTGTGTGTTTTATTTACGCTGATTGATCTATCTACATTAGGCTGTCCCGTCCTTGAATGAGAAAATTTTTTTTTCGAGCTACACTTTCGCAAGCGGTATCGAAATTTGCGTAATTTTACACAGATTACGGTTAAAGTAATAAAACTCGATTTATATGCCATCTTGAGAGCTCTACTTTTTAAAATAATAAAAAAAAAACGAGATACAAATTTATTTTATTAATATATTTTAAACTTGCAATTAATGTATGTACAAGAAAATAAAACTTAGAATAAATGACTAAAACTTAAAATGTAAACGTATTTTTGACCAAAATTTGGCATTTCTGCTCGTGATTTCAACCTTGATCTAATAAGGCCATCTCTAGAAGCAGCGTTAGTTACACTTTGAGAGGCCTCTGTTACCAGTTTCACACATCTTTCCACAGATTTTGTGTGACAAGGAAAGTCAAAAATTTTCAAGCTGTTTTCTTTTGCCATGATTCGAAGTTCCTCATTAGAAAAATGCCGAGGAACCGGTGGTGCTGTAACCCTACACTCGTGCCATATAATAATTTCGGTGTAATCTCCAGCAGAGAAGCTAATTTTTGGTGGTTTAAATATTCTGCGTTGTGCTAGTAACACAACTGGGACGAACGACGAATTTCGCCCAACACGACGAATTTTTCCGTCAAAATTTGCTGAGTAAGTTCGTCGTATGAAGCACAATAACGACGAATAGCTGGCCATATAATAATTTCGGTGTAATCTCCAGCAGAGAAGCTAATTTTTGGTGGTTTAAATATTCTGCGTTGTGCTAGTAACACAACTGGGACGAACGACGAATTTCGCCCAACACGACGAATTTTTCCGTCAAAATTTGCTGAGTAAGTTCGTCGTATGAAGCACAATAACGACGAATAGCTGGCAGCTTTTATAATTGAGAAAGTTGATTACTGTTTGTGCAAAGAGAGAGAAATATTGTGACCATATTCAAAAAATAATGCTTAAAAATTAAAACATAATCAAAAACACAACTAAAAACTATTTTTATAGCAAAATACTTTGTATACTTATTTTATGTGTTATACAATACAAAAAAACAGTTATTAAAGTAAAAAGTAACTTTATTTACTAAACTACTTCTTAACTTAAACCAAACATGGTCACCTAGTACTGATTTGTTCGTCGTTCGCCGGCGTATGAAATAGAATTAAATCTATTTGAAGTTCGCCGCGTCTGGCGAATTTTCGACGGCGCCCTGATTGTGTGCATTTTCACACAAACGACTTTTATTTTTGGCGACGAATATTCACGGCCAAAAATTCGTCGTTAGCCCCAGTTGTGTTCCTAGCATTAAGTGCTACTTTCAGCTTCTCTAGCTTTGATTATTCTTTACAATGCCAGCTTCCGAATGTGATCTCTATCATTAAACAGCATACTGACAAGTAGATTTTCCGGGTGAGCAAAAAAAGCATTTCTTTCGATAACAGAATCCACAACTGATCTCAGATTTTCGGGTAAAAAACGAGAGTACATAATCAGATGAAAAATATGTTTGACTCCTTCTTTAAAAGACGTTTTTTTGTTTTATTAGGAACCAAATCGAAGCGTATACTTTAACAACGTAATTGACAAGCAATTTCAAATTTTCTGATGGATTAAGGGTACTTACGTAAACTCTGAATAGACGATTAGCAGAGGTAAGCCATCTCGAGTGCGCAATTTTCCCTGGATTGCGGTTTGCCAGCTCCGAACTACAATAACCAGTTTGTACAGCTTTACATATCTCATAAAGATATTTTTGATCCGTACTTAGTTGATCGACCACATTTTTCGGCAAGTCAGGCAAATTACCAGCCACCGCACAAAAAGACACCATTGTTTCATTATCACAAGTAGCTAATTGTTTTCCAATAAGTCCACAATATTCTCTAGGTCCCGAAGTGCAACCATCTAAAGTAAAGAATAAATGACGAAGGGGTAACTCATTGGCATGGAACATACAATCACACCATTGTAGCGGTCCCTTCAAATACTCCTCGAAATATTGAATAACGCCACCCCACCCTTCCAACCGGTATTAGTAGCAGTTTCGTCACATTCAATGCAATTCACGTCGTCTAAATTCCAACCTTTATCTTCTAATAAAGTTTTGATCGAAGTTAGAATGCCCTTTGCAGTGCCACGACTTGGTGTTGTGTGACCCAAATAAATTGAATTAGGTTCTGCTAAAATTGATGTGTTCTTCTTAAATTTCTTTGCGAAGCACAGACAGGTATTTGGCCCTAAAAGTCGCTAAAAATGCATTTTTTTATATTAGCACTACACTATTTTTACTGTTATTTTTTATAAGTCAGGTAACCCCTCCAAACAATAGAACCATCATAGCGCGCTTAAACCTTTCACCACCTGCATTTAGTCAGTCTGAAGTTAGCGTTCGCCAAACGTGTTCGTGTGATTGTACGATACGCTCAAAACTTTGCTATCTTCAAATATTCATTTTATGGTGATAAAGTGGATTTTGTGTTAGTTTCTATCATGGATTGTGGACAATCAGGTATGTGCTTTATCTAAAACATAAGTTTCTCATTGATTCTAATAATTTACTAGTATTTTCTTGCCCTTATTGGCTAAGCTCTACAAATGCAAAAAAAAAACACATTTTCACATATCACAAAGGTTTAAAACTATTTCTGTTCATTTCTGAGCTTAAAGTTTGATCGTATTTTGTAGAATATACCCTCCAGACATTTAAAAAGCAAAAAACAGCCACCACAATCCACCCCTTAATTTTTAGCGACTTTTTCAGTACATGGGATTTTAAAACTAGCTCTTCTGGAATGAGGGTATTAACCAGAAACGACTTATGGGCCATTATGGAACGCTCAGATGCTAAAAATTTTAATGAAAAATTTAAATTTATGGAGTCAGAGGTTCTCAGTCATTATTCCGAAAATTGCCCAAACATTGCTATAGTGAAACAGAAATTGTCGATTGTACGACACGAATTTAAGCAGAAATGGTCAAATGGCTGGAACACAAAGCCCAGATTCCTAGAAAATAATAGAGAGTGGCTTAATGGAACCATATCGCTTCCAAAAGCAGGAATGTAAAACTCAAATGCTATTGTTTATTTACTTAAAGCATATTGTGACCCTTACTATAGTAATGACTCACCTTGTGTCCATTGTTACAGGATTAAGTTCCGGTAGGCCTCAAAAGACGTTCTCAAAACTAAGTGAAGATAGTAAGAGACGAAAAACAAAAGATCGTCGGTCAGCTGACTAGAAAGAATTAGGATATGCACCACAAATGAACTTACGAAAGACAAGCGAAGTAGAAGCGTCAAAAATTGTAAACGTCCTAACAAGAAGCCCCTGTCGAGCAAAAACATATGCTGCAGCCATTAAGAAAAGTACCGCTGATAAAGACAAAGAAGTCTAACCAAAATTGGCACATCTACGTGCATTGTTCATGTACGCTTAAGCGGAACTTACGCAGGCACAATACGAAATAGTAAGATACTCAAATCCAGGGTTTTACCCTTGTTATTCTATTCTACAAAAACTGAAGAAGGAATGCTATCCTGAAATTCACCGCATAACTGAAACTTGCGCTGAACTCAGGGTACAAAGTTTGATGGATCATACGACCAAACGACTCTGGTTACATCTTGGCGAGGAGGTGTTGAAACAATTGACAACAGCGGAAAAAGAATCTTTCGTGCTGATAAGCAAATGGGGTTGTGATGGGTCACACCAAACACAGCTCAAAATGAAGTTTGAGTATGAGACAGATTCTACCGCCAAAATATTTCTAAGTTCTGTTGTTCCACTACAATTGGTGTACGAAAAGGAAAGAAAAATAATGTGGCAAAACCCAACCCCTTCTTCGCCACGTTATTGCATACCAATTCGGCTTAGATTCATAAGGGAAACAACTGATGTGACCAATGATGAAATTAAGTACATCGAAAATCAAATTAAAGACTTGGACAAGACCAAGATTGACGACATATCCGTCAAGCATAAAATTATTCTTACAATGCTGGATGGCAAAGTATGTAACGCTGCGACACATACCAAGTCCACCATGAAATGCTATATATGTGGCGCCACGTCTGCACAATTTAACGACCTTAAAAAGGAGAGGCCGTGCAATACAGAAAATATGCGGTTTGGGCTGTCATTGCTGCACGCTCGAATTAGATTTTTTGAGAGCATCCTACATGTTTCATACAAATTGCCAGTAAGGAAGTGGAACGCTCGCCTGTCCGCCGAGCAAAAGGATCTGGTGGTAAACCAAAAAAAGGGAATACAAACAAAATTTCGAGACCAACTGGGCTTATTAGTGGACATACCTACGGCAAATTTCGGCAACACTAATGATGGAAATACCAGTCGCCGCTTTTTTGAAGAATACGAAAGATTAGCAGAGATAACTGGGATTGACAAAAATGTAATCTACCGGTTAAAAAAATACAAGATGCCATATGCTGTGGTATTAAAATTTTCACAGAAAAGTTCGAGGCCAACTGTAAGGAAACTGCTGAATTGTATGTTTCCCTTTATCAATTTCATCCTATGTCACCGACATTGCATAAGGTGTTGCGACATGGATCAGGCGTAATAAGGGAGGCGATTGTGCCAATCGGTCAACTCTCCGAAGAAGCGGCAGAGGCCCGTAATAAACATGTTCGGACATACAGGCTGGATTAGTCTAGAAAATTTTTAAGAATAGAATGCAACCAAGATGTGCTATACAGGTTGCTTTTGACGTCAGACTCTCTTCTGACAGGAATGACCTCTTTTGATCAAAGTCTTAAATTTATTTGACGAAAACGACATTTGTAGCGTTAATATTGAAAATGAAGACGATACTGTGGAAATTGACGAATAAATAAGATTTATAATTATGTTTTTGCCTTTTTCTACACTGAAATACCCTAACCTTTAGATCCAATAATATAAAATTATACAAAAAAAAATATTTTTGAGCGACTTTTAGGGCGAAATACCTGTCTGTGCGATAGTAACGATCCCCTATTTTCTCACTTATCAGCGTCTTGTCTTTTCGTCCATCAAAGTAAATGCTTTTAATAACAATCCCTCCAATGTCTTTTGAATTTTCTTTCCGGACTTTAGGTACAGCTCTGTGTATTTTGTTTTTATCGATTACCATAGTTAAATTTTCGGTAGAAATTAAGCCGAAGTCAGTCAAAACCGCAGAAGCAACAGCAGCAGCAGAACGAGTCGATAAACCGTATCTATCGCAGACCTTAGCAACTGTTGGCAACGGCAATGTATTCCGATTCGTCGTTGAAGTCGAAGGTGTATCTGTCGGAAGTGTGTTAGTGGGAGATGCCTCCTTTATGGGATACGTTTCTAGGGTAGATTTACACAGTGAAACTTCATCACAATTTTCTGGGATAGAATCGGTTTCTTGAGTAGAACGCTCTTTTTTTGCTGCCCTTATGGAATGTTCAGTTTGTCTTTGCTTTCGTTTTATTAATCGAGCTGTTTCTTTTTTATCAACTCCACATATAACCATTTTTCTGCAATTTCTTTGATCCAACAAAAAACTTCTTTCATTGATTGGAACTTTCTTAGCTTTTAAACAAGAACAAAATTCAAATAATGTGCATTTGCAAGAATTGAAGTCGAAAAGCTTCTCGGATGACTTCAAAAACACTTTAGTTTGTTTTCGAAACTTGTTTTTCGTTTGCTTTCTGGGTATCTTTTCAAATGGAGGTAGTTTTCGAAATAGGATTTGAGTAACTGCATAACTCGTTCCTTTGTTACGATTGGAATCGAAGCTTTGGTCCAAATATTGTCAATCTCTTCAAAAACAATCGCATATATATCTGAATTTGATGGATCCTTTCCATTATACTTTTATTTCATGTTATACTTGATAAATAAAATATATTTAAGGACGCGTCATATAGTTGATAGCTGCCGATCATCAAGTTCCTTATATGGTCCCAATATAACACAAGTTAAGCACTACGCCTCGAACTCATTTTTTTTTAAACCTCAAACGCCGCTCTTAATACTGTAACTATCGCAACTGACTTATGTATTATAAATTAGTTTAGTTTTTGTTTTGTTAGTTTTCTTTTTTGGGGAAACCCCAATTTACGTATATTGGTATTAATATATATAACAGGTGGTTTTGAAGTGTTGCCAAATTTTTTATTTGTTTTATTTATGTTTAAGGGTTTCTATATCTTAGGAAGTAAGTTGTTACTATAAAAGGAACTTAAAAACTGGTTCGTAGTAAACAAGAGTTCGCTATAACCGTAATAATTGGTATATAATTTGAAAGTGAATGTTTTGGTATTTTATAAAAAATTCTTTATAACCGGTGTACGTTATAAACGAACTCCACTGTGTCTAGCAAATTCGTAGTCGCCAGTAAAGTGTTGTTATATATAATCGTGGCATATTTAGTTTAGGTATCGAAATTAAGGATAGCGAAATATAATCATGAAAATAACTACTTTTCAAAACTCGGTAGAACCCTAAAGGTTTAGTTTCATTTTATTTTTAAAATCATTTTGGTAATCTACGATCAATTACGCAAATTTAAGGAGGTCTTGCGTAAGGGAAATCTAAAAAAAATTTTCGGGACAACCTAATCTATACATGATTCAAATTTCATCAAAATTGGTTAGATATTTTCGGAAAGACAGTAATTCGCCCTATGTCCCCTTCTTGGTCCTAGGTTTGAAAACATAAATATCCTATATTTCCAATTTTATCAAAATCGGTTCAGTTATTTAGCCGATAAAGAGTAGACTGGAGGCGGAATGGAGGGTGATCAGCATACTCACGTTGAAGTGCCTTTGTTTGAGTAAGGAATCAATTGCTTTAAAAGATATCTTCTAAAACTATAATTAATATTTTCTGGGCCTCTCGACCCTATCCTAAGCGCCTTCGTTGGCATTATATAGGCTATAGGTTCCATTCTTAAATTGGTTAAAAAAATCTTAAAATCATACCGGCAGCTACGGGGATTACCTCTTACAAACTTAGGAACATACAATCTTTTCAGCTTTATAATAGATTAATTCAAATCACAATTTTTAGTTTGGCAAAAATGCGAAATTTTGCACTTTTACGTGAGTATACATTTTAGCAATAAGTAAATGAATGTATAAGAATGCAAAATAACAGAAAATTCATTACATTTTCATTTACCTCAAATTCGAAATCGATTGTCTGCAAAATAAATAATCTATTATTTTTCAATTTCGCAATCTGTCCAATTTTTTTATATTTCTTGAATTTTAGCATTCATTTTGACAAAAATTAAAAAGAAATCCGTTAAATTTCTGCGTGTTGTATAGAAAAAATATTTTACTGTTGATACTGTTAGCAGGTGCTCATGTGCGAAATGCAAAAGTCAGTGCGAAAAAAAACAACGCATTTTTGCAAGACCAAAAATGTCAGGTGATTTACTCTAATATTTGTATATGTTTGAAGAATTTACATAAATTTGTGACATCCGAAATGAAGAACATTGTGCAGCCAATGCCACACCGCTTGCAAGATTTCACAGAAAGTCAGGGTGGTCCAACTGGTGGGTACTGCAGCGTTGCATTTTTTTTATTCTAGACATGTAATTTTTTATAGAAAAGTTCAATATGTACTTGTTTAAACTTTTACCTTCGTTATTTCTTTTGTTTATGTATGCATTTAAGTCAATATTTTTTTTTTTTTTAGTTTTTTATCGATGAAGAGAAATAAAACTGCATATATTTAAACTTTAGTCTCTGACTGTACATTTAGAAGAATTAAAAGTGCAGAGGTTCTTTTTATTCTGTATTAAACGCAAAGTGCATTGGCAAAAAGTTTATATTTTAAAATATGGTGCTGCCATTTATTTATTTTCCGATTAATTATTTATAATTTGCTGTTTAGATTAAACTCTATGTTAAAAGCCCATTATTAGGCGTCAACGGCAACGTCTTACACAATAAGGCCGATTATCTAACTTATATTTCCAACGGCTTCGGAATTATTCAGAAAAGTTTGATAAAAAAATTAATAGATTTTTTGCTAAATTGGAAAATGTGTATATATTTAAAATTTTAAAAAACCGAAAATTACTATATGTATATTTATTACATCCACATCAAAAATTCTGTATATGTATTTAAAATGAAATAAGCTCAGTTTCGTAAAAATCGATGATAAATATTGAATTTATGAACCATAAAGTGGAGTTACCTGATTAAATTAACCATAATTTGATCAGAATTGACGATAAAATGACCAATTTGAAAAATATTATGGTTATTTATTTTAGACAATTTTTAATATCCTTTTGAGCAGTTTTAATTTTATTTGGTTTTTTTATTCCTATAAAAAATCAAGTTATAATTTTTTTTCATTTGTATACCCTTCACCACAGAGAAATGGCATATACATATAAGTTTATCATTCCGTTTGTAGTTTCTACAACATTGATCTAAAGTATTTATTATCCGGGTCCTTAAAAGGAGCGAAGTTGATTTAACGATGTCCGCCTGTCTGTTTAAATGGGGGTTTCGAAGGTCCCAAAATTTATGGGGCCTAGGTTGTTATATACATCCATATTTATACTACATATTCAGCCTGATCGGTACACAAATGGCTGAGATATGAGCAAAAATCACGACTGCCCCTTATTTTGTCCATAAATCCCATGTTGATTTGTTTCTGTATGTCATGAGAACGGTAAGAGCCAAAGTTACATACGACAAAATGTGGGCGGGATTGGAGAACTAGGCGTGATACCAAATATGTGTATATATATTTCTAAAGAACGATAAGAGAAAAATTTTCTTCATTTCGTAAGAATAACTGGACTTTTAATACACAACCTCTCTTAATGAAGGGGATTGAAGAAGGGGGCGTAGCACTTACAGTACAATGACATTAAAGATTTCTTACATAAATTGTTTTTCTTTTTATTCATACAAAACATATAGAAGATACGGGCATACCTAAGTTTAGTTTTTACAGATATATAAATACATAAATAGGTTTATATAATATTCTATGTTTAGATATTTGTATAATATTTTTTTTTTTTTATTTATGAAAAATTTCGAAAAACTTTTTGTACGATCACCAAAGGTTCACTATAGAGGTAAACGCAACAATATTGAAGTATATGATACGACCTTTTATATTTTACGTCACAGTTCAATAATTTTAAAATTACATTTTCTTTAGCCTAAATGTTACTTTCGTTGTAAGCATTGCGGCAAAAGTGTACAAGTCCAAAATTTTAGGTCTCATACAGCAGCACACATGAATGAGCCTTTATTTAAATGCTCCATTTGTAATAAAGAGTATTTCAGACGCAGAAGGTACGTATGCAAATATATATTAATGCTTAAAAATATAACGAGGGCTTATATTCTACATCGTCTATATTATGCTAATTCAGCGCGTTTTGCGCTAGATCAAGCGCATTTTAACTAGGCAAAGCTCGCTTTTTCTCGTCTTAGCGCATTTTATATAAAACGCGCTGAGTTGGCACGTTTTTAGCAAAGTCATAAAAATTTTTTAAATGCAACATTTTCTTACTTTTGTTTCTGCATACAAAAATTGTCTTAAGTTTTCTGACTAAAAAAAATATAGTTTAAAGTGAAATATTTTGTATTGACGTCCACAGTCTTGAACATTCTGTTATGGAAATCATTTTCTTAGGCTGTATATATTAGTTTTAAACTAATTAAGCTATCCATTTTTAAAGGCAGGAGTTGGATTTTTCAGATAATTAATTTATTTTAAGTCAAAAATGAGAAATAAAATGTCACTCAACACATTCAAATCTTTAATACACATGCCTTAGATAAAAAACAGATGTTGTGAAAATTATGGTTTTCTATTAGCTGTGGCCAGATCATGAACCAGATGGTATAAAACATACATACATATTTTTAATCGACGACGATCAATCCTAACTCTACTTTTCTAACTTAGTTTTATGATAATAAAAAGGTTCTTATTGCAATTTTTGATCATTCTAACAATTAAAAATGTAACAACGATTAGAACTTTAATATTAAATAGAAAAAACTGAGCTATTGTTTTAATAATTGACTGTAGGTAACCAAGTTAAATTTTATGTTATGTTTAAAACATCCAATTTTTTTCTATTGATATTCGAATATATTCGTAGTTTATAAGTTTTGTTATTAGGTGCGTTTGAGTACTTTTACAGTAAAATGCAGTAAATGAGTAAACTTAAAAATTTTCGCTCACAAAAAGCTGTTGTCCAAAAAAGTACGCGAACGCAAAATTTTTAAAAATTCGTAAAATAAAGGCAACAGCTGATGGCAAATAATTGAAGTGTTGAAAAATTTTTACACTTTTGACTACTTAGCTCGTTTTCTTATCGGTACTCGATTAAATACTTTTTATAACACGAATATTTTTGGAAAATATAAACAAATTATTTTATGCAATCTTTCATATTTGTTTGTTTCTTATTTTATTTGAATTTGCTAATTTGTGTCCGGCTAAATTTGATCAATAGTACACTAATACTTTTTTACTATTGATAACTTTAAAAACAAGGGCTGTTCTAAGTACCCGAGTACTTGACACTTTTACAACTCCAATAAATTAACATAACAAAACAAAGTTTCAAAAGTTGGTGTTTAGTCATCAAAATTCTTCACAAACAAGTTTAATTAATTAATATTAATTAATTTTTTGTTTTTATTTTAGTTTTATTTAAACTTTTCTTTTTTTAAAAAATTTTTTTCACAATTTGTATGCCTTTTGTTTGCTACTTTTGTTTGTTTACCTTTTGAAACATATGTTTTTTTGTTTTACTAAATTTTACTGCAAAAATTTCTGCAGTAAAAATTTGTAAGTACTCAGTCAAGAACTGTCACTTTACGCTCTCAATTTGTGTTCTCATTTACTGTATATTGTGTACGCGAACGCAATTTAGTAAAATGCAGTAAAGTTCAGTAAAAAATAGTAAAAACTTTTGTGTTCTCGAACGCAGCTATTATTGTAAACTTTTTTCATTTTGTGGCAACCTAAATATAAAAGTTTTATATAAAATTTAACTTAAGCTTCGTACAGACGGTGGTCAGATTTTACAATATTGTAAGCAGGCGGTGCCAATAGAAATATTTTTCTGACAATGGTGCCATATGTAACAAACTGACGGAAGACACAGAATCTCAGCTCAAAATTGTACTATGTTTCCACAATCAATACTATCAAAATACGTTCATCCCATTACGGTGTGGAGAGCACTACATGAAGCGAACTACAATTGTCGAGTTCCTACACGTAATCTTTAATTTTGATAGTCAACCAACCAAGTGCAATTCTCGGATGAAAGAAAATTTAACATCTTTCGCCCTGATGACCGCCAAACGGTGTGGAGAAAGCCCAACACAGTACTAGAAAAACTAAACCTTGCTGAAATTGTCAAACATTGTTGTGGAGGGGTGATTGTGTCCGCTGCGGGGTTGGGCTAGTTGATGTTCATTGACAGCATTTTAGACAAAAAAAACATGAATATTTTAAAAGATACCCTGAAATATGCGCCGAAAAGTTGTTCTCTTTCCAACAAGATAATGACCCGAAGCCACAGAGTACTTTACAGAGCTGTCACGGGACGGAGGATATTGCGTTTTTTATGTCTCTCTCTCTTCGAAAGCTGCCCTTTTTGCATTTCTCTTTGCACCATATTTTAAGCCGCAATACAATGAACACAAATTCATTTAGTTGAGATTTATTTGCAAAACTGTATAAATTAACAAATAGATATTGGGAATTATTTCTTTTCATAAGCAACTTTATTATATTCAACATATTTTATTTTTCGAATTTAGTCTATGAGTTAAATTTCAGTTATGTATTTTATAAAGCTTTTTGTAATAGTTCGATTTTTTTAGGAATGACTTTATACAACAAGAAGATACAAGATAATAATCTGGTAGTGTATAAAGTCATTCCTAAAAAATTTAAGGAATAAAACTATTACAAAAAGCTTTATGAAATACATAACTGAAATTTAACTCATAGAATAAATTCGAATAATAAAAAATGTTGTGTATAAATTAACTTTTAAGTTTACCACAACACGAGCAAATAATATTTAAGTGAGTAAATAATATTATAAAACAAAGCAATGTTACAAAATACATTTTTGGCACAAAACTAAACGTGTGTTGAACTAATGCTATTGTTTAACGTGGTTTGTGTTTTGTTATTTTTTGTCTTAATCACGCCATTTGTGTTTATTGTGGCGGCCTGTTTTTACACTTTGCTTTCTGTCTTTTTCTTCAAAAGCCGCCTTTGCAACTAATTTGGGCCTTTTTCACACGTCACTTTTTTCACCTCTGTATAGAACTCTGCGCCGAAGCATTCGGCTCATGTTGTGAAATGTGGCTTGCATATAATGTTTTCCGTGTTCGAACACATCCGCCGCAATCCCCAAATCTTAATCTGATCGAGTATTTATGAGAAGAGTTGAAAAAGGGAAATGAAAAAGACAAAAATATTGTTACGAAAGTAACTTTAGTTTAGAATAAGTTTAATTTATTAGTTTCTTGTATTTATTAGTTATTTTGTATTTGATAATAATTTTATTAGTTTAAATTGTTATTGTATTAGTTATGCATATTTCGAATGTAAAAATCACTGTACAGAATTTTCTAGTACAAATGTAATGTTATAATTGTTATACATAATTGTAAAACATAATAGTGTTAAGATTATTGCTAACCCATAAAATATGCTTTAGTTTATTGATGTATAATAGCTCAATTTAAATTCAGCCATAGTGTTAAGCATAATGATATTAGCTGTTAAGATAATAAAAGCTCGAATGGTCCAGAAATTTTGAAAATGTTACAGACATTTCGAAAACGTCGAATGTTCTATAGCCTTCTAGATGTCAGCGCTCGAACAGAGTATAAATACTCGTGAAGGTGGGCATCGATAATCAGTATTAGTACAAACATTTAAGTGTGAAGATCGCAATTATAAGATGTATACGTGTCTAAGTTCCAAATAAAGTTGTGTGAATAGTTTATAGCACTAGCTATATATATAAACCCCCATATTCATAAAAAATATTTTTGATTAATAAAATGCTTATTAAACGAATTTTCATATAAAATTCGTTTCATAAACCTGCTAAAAATCTAAAATATTTTTTATGAATATGGGGGTAAGTGTTTAAAGTGTTTTATTTTTTTTTTTTATTAAAGTTGTAATAAAAGAACTCAAGAGGTTTATTATAAAGGAAATAAACCAAAAACGTTATTGAAAAAGCAGTAACGTAACAATATTTTCTTTATTAAAGGCAAACTACAGTATGGCGCGAAATATTCCAGCAGTTTCACACTTGTTAATAAATGCTGTTAGAACTTCTACTTCAGTTTTTACTATATTAAAAATGTATGCATTTTGTTGTTGTCGTGTTTTAAATTTATCAAGATTTACCAACATAGATGATTTTGAATAAAAGCCCTCCGTAAGCTAATTGTTTTTTATAATATTCTTACTTTTTTATAGCTGCTTTAGACATTTAAAAGACATTCATAAAAAACCGAAGGAAGAAATTAATAATTTAATTATAGCATACATGCACAATCGAATAACACATTTATATTTGCAGCAAAACGTCGAATTACAAGTTTCTTCTGAGTGAGAATGTCGTTATTATATTAAAATTAATATTTGCAAGTAATTGTATTAAATGTTATTTTTAAATACATAATTAAAATAAAGAAATGAAACAGTAAATAAACAGTTTTAATAATAACCATGATTTTATATGTAGAAGAAAATGTATCTTATCTATCGGATATATACATATAAAAATGAATATTTGTTCGTTTTTATAAAATTTGAAGTGGGCGTGGCAGCTCCTATACAAAGACAATATATATTTCTGTATACCTGTAGAACGGCAGTGGGAGTGGAACTTCCAATACAAACACAAATAAATTTCTGTATATCTGGGGAATCATAGCAGTAAAGGTTTCAAAATTTGATCCAAAAAGTACATCAAATTTAATTTTCATTAAATTATTTTTATGAAGAAAGAAATTTTACAACATGAAATGAATTAATATTTATTGATAATTTTTCATTCTTCACTGACAAGGGAATCGAATCCACGTTCACGGTCAGGTCGATTTAACATGTTTCGATAGTAACTTCACGTTCTTCTCAGAAATCTTTGCGTCGATTCGGTTTGCGTCGTTTCGAAGTTGTGCCTTTTTAAAATTTCTGTAATTTCGAACTTGCGTCGTTTTGTTTCATCTTGCATCGCATGGCTTCGAAGTTGCGTCGTTAATATAGAAATGTTTCTACAAAGCTAAAACAGAAAAAGGGGATTTCCCGTTTAAGTCTAATGCAAATATGTATGTGAAGTTTCAGATTACGTTTGCTGAAAGGAAGTGAAATCAAAATATTTTGCAACAATGAGTCAAAAAAAAAAGCAAATAAGTTAAGAAAAAAAAACTGTACATTTTGAAAACTTTCTAAAGCAGGCTGTCGTTATTGGAAGAAACCTTGGACTAGCCTCTTCTACAATAAAATATATTTGTTGTTCCAGAACCCCTGATAAAATTAAAAAATTTGCTACAGGTTACAAAAATGAGAAATCCTTTAATAAAAAAAAAATAAAAAATCCAGCCACCTCTTAGCATTTGGATCAAAGATCAAAATCTTTAACTTTATTTGAAGATCTAAAAAAAATTATCCGTTACAAAATCTAACACGTCAACATTTATTCTTCAGCTAAAATTATGAATCTCGGAACCAATTAAATGAAAATCGTGCTTCGGTTTGCTTCGTAAAACCAATACAAGAATTTAACTTTGTTTACATTTTTTGAATTTCAAAAATATATACATATGTACATATTTTTTTAAAAGCTTTTAAAAACTTACAATTTAGGTACATATGTATGTGCATATGTTTGTTTGGGAGAAAATTTTGCAACTCAATTTTGAAGCAGATATCCAGCGATTGAGCTGAAATTTTGTATACACGTTCAGTTTGGATGACAATTCATGATTAACTGTGTGACGTCATTCTAAATCCAACATGGCGGCAACCCCAAGATGGCGGACAAGCTGTTTTTTAGGTCTTGCTGGGAATACTTCGTAAATAAAGTGATTTCACTCTAAACCCAATATGGCGGACGTCTAAAATTTTAAACTCAATTTTGAAGCAGATAGCTTCAACCGATTTAGCTGAAATTTTGTATTCAAATTCAGTTTGGGTACCAATACATGTTGATGTGAAATGAAAGGGCTTAGATAGATAGATAAGTAGAAGGCCATACGCACCGCGGCCCGGAGGATCTTTTGTGCAGCCTATGTATCACCATCTCAGGCTCAGGCTGCGTATAAAGCCTATCACCCTGCCCGGTAAAATATTATAGATTTAAGTTGAGCTCATCATTAGCCCTCCGAAAAATTTCCGCCGCGAAGTCCCCAAAGCGGGACAGCAGCAGGATAGATGCTCCGACGTCTCGTCATCAACCTCACAGAATCTGCATATCTTGGTACATTACCCATTATGAACTGATGGTATCTGGAATGATTGGTTGCCTTAATGGTCCTCGATGAGTCAAATATATCTAACTTAATCACCCTGGATACCAGCATTTCCCTTATCCAGTTTCTTATAATACCTGGAACACCTTTCCTTGCTAGAGAAAAGCTAATTGCGTCTTATGAAGTGTTGTCGAAGGCTTCATGAATGTCGGTGAACGCACACAGAGCTATTTGCCTTGCGTCCATCACCTTCTCAATCGTGCAAACTGGAAGCAATGTATTGGAGTTTCCAATAGATATTCATCCCTTATGAATTTGTCTCTGAGTTTTTTCCATGGTCTTCAGGAAAAACGAGCTGAGGCTTATTGGTCTGTAAGATTTGGGCAACTGTTCAGACTTGTCCCCTGCCTTAGGAATGAAGACAACTTTAACCTCCCGCCATGGCACCGGCACATGACACGCCGGTTAACTGGATCTGAAGATCCTTGACATTTCGGAAGTGATGGATTTCCCACCTTGCTGCATCATGGAGGGATTCCACCTGGCCCAGGTGATTTGAAGGGACTTAATTTGGATACAGCCTAATTCACCCGTTTTACATCAAAAATCCTACCCGCCAACCTGATATACCTTTTGGACACCAAGGGCGGCCATGTGTACATTTTTGGTGACGAAAAGGCAGAGATCCTGGAAAGTGAGTCGCTAGCATGAGCTCACAGGTCTCTCTTGGTGATTCAGTAAACGTGCCGTCCTGCTGCTTAAGCGCACAAAGGCCGTTTGTGTGACACTGGGATAGCGCCTTTTGCAGCCGAAGTGACTCAGGAAGGTTGTCAATTTTACCGCAGTAACTGCGGCATGGACTTCCTAATTTCCTTATTATATTTAGTGAGTGCATCTTTATAAAGCTTCATACACGTCTCCTTGAACTTGTTGAATAAACCTCTGGCCTTAGCCCTAAGTTTCTCCAGAAGCTCATTCCACCAGCGAACGTCCTTTTTTTGGGTTACGGATCTGGAGTCGGCAGCTCTTCTCAAAGGCCCCGCGGATATTCGTACAAAGTACATCAAATACAAAGTCAATGTCCTCCGAGCATGTAAGTATGCCATTAGACAATTCCTCACTTCGATTCAAGTGATGACGAAATATGTATATTCTTAGAAATGCGATACTCCTGAATGTTCGCCGAGAAGCATTCGATATTGAAGATCAAATATTGGTGATCCGACATCGAACTGTCGCTCGATACGTGCCAGTTTTTAATAGCATAAGAAAGCTTGTTACTAGTATGTGTAAGATCTAAAACCTCGTGTCTAATAATATTCCTAAAGGTAGGTTCATCGCCCCTTTTTGCTACAGATATAGGTATTATTTATACAAATGTATTCAAGTAAACACACCTCGTTTATTAATGTCCGTGCTACCCCAGACAGTGTGGTGAGCGTTTGCGTCACATCTAATAATCCATCCGAGGACACGTTTTTGGCAATACAATACCAGTTCAGTGACCTCGGGCGTGGGAGCAATGTCTGTGTCTCCTGTCAGGAAGGCAAAGTGGATTATGATCTCGTGCTCGACCACGATGGTTGGGATCTTCGTTATAATAGCCGCTAGGTCCCCATGAAGAAATTTTAAAAGAGCTAAATAGATTAGATCTTTTCTGACAAGAAGAGCCGCTCTAGGCCTCGCCGATGCCGAGTTATAAATAATCTAATAAAAGTGCTTGCTGAGAATAACTCGAAAAATAAAGTGACGTCACTCTAAATCCAAAATGAGGAACTCCTGAAGCTTGAAACTCAATTTTGAAGCATATATATTTAACCGATTGAGCTAAAATTGTGTATAAGCATTCAGTTTGGGTGACGTTATTCTAAATCCAACATGGTGGAACACCCAAGATGGCGGATTAATTATTTTTAAAACTTTTCTAAAATATGAATGGGGTTGCTAAGAATAACCCGCAAAATAAAGTGAAGTCACTCTAAATCCAATACGGCGGACTTTTAAAGCTTGAAACTTAATTTTGAAGCAGATATCTTCAACCGATTGAGCTGAAATTTTGTATACACGTTTAGTTTGGATGACAATTCATGGTAAACTGTGTGACGTACTCCTACAATATGGGTATAAAATGAATGGTCTTGCTTAGATTAACTCTAAACATAAACTCACGGTATCTAAATCCAATATGTCGGACTTCCAAAGCTTTAAACTCAATTTTGAAGCAGATATCTTCAACGGATTAAGCTGAAGTTTATATACACATTACATTATCTAAACAAGTAAATCACGCGACAAGCTTTTATATCAGAAAAATTGTGTAATGACCCATTTGCATTAAATTTTCATCCTTAACATTTTCTTAAAGCATCCTTGCCATTTATCTCCACCCCTTCGGTACAAATATGGTGGTCAAATGTAATTCTTAAGTTTGGCCCATGTAGCGTCTAGTATGCCCCTAGACGAGTGAAATGTATTACCAACCCCACTTTATTTTTCCCCTCCTTCATATGTTTCTATTTACATACCCGCTATCACCATTTATTAAGGGGGTTCCCATACAAAATTTTCAATACAGGCTAGAAATATATTGAAGAAAAAGTTCCATAACTGCCTAGGAGTCGCCCCTAGGTAGATAAGATGCATGACCAACCTCCATTGATTTTTCGCCCTGAGCACTTTCTTAATACATACTTGCCCTTTATCTCCACCCCTTAAAACTACAGGTGCCCCGCTTGTCAGTTTTGTCAACTAGCACAGTGATGTTAGACTTTGCTATCATGCCGCTGTTAGTAAACTCTTACGAATTTCCGGTAAGTTTATAATAATTTATTGCCATTATAGTTTTAAAGAGTTTTAATCAATTTTATGGCTTGTTTAAAATACATAAAATTTTCGCTTTTTTTGTAAACTTTTCCAATTTTTTTGCAATTTTCACATAACTTTTTTGTTGTCCTTGAGGAAACCGTCGCCGTTATAAACATAGCCACATATATAAACCGATGTTATCTATTATAGAGGGCACTACATATATATTTTGGAAATTTTTGGGAATGAAAAATCGTGAATTGGGGATAAGGTATAAAATAAAACTGGGAGCCCTGCTGCATTGTACGATACCACCAGTGTGACCAGATCTTAAAAAAATTTACAGCTAAGTCTGGCATTATACGTGGACAAAAAATGCTAAAAATTATTTTAAAAAATTCTACAAATAATGCTTAAGCTATTTAAAGATTTTTGTTTAAAATTTATTATCAGTATGAAATTTTATTCGGAACTAAATACCTTTTAGTTACTTATTTTTTAACGAAATTGAAAAAAATGGTTATATTTAAACAATTGGTAGATTTTTCTAAAACAAGATAGATATATGTATATATAATTACATATAAATATGTTGCACATGCTGTTGAAACTAAATTTAAAATTTAGGGGACCCGCAAAACTCTTATACATGCAAAATTGAAACAATTTTATTTCTATGCTATAGAAAACTTTTTAGATCATACTATTTCTAATAGTTCAAGAAAAGTTTTAAAATTGTTATTTTTTTGGCAGTTTAGAGCAAAAAACATTTTTAAACATTACACTATAAATTTTTTTAACGAAATACAAAGTGAAATGTCCTTGTACTTTAATATCGTAATATTTCAAATATTCTCTTTTTTAATATAAGAATTATCCATTTTCATAAAAAATTTCATTTTGGCTACAACTATTTTTAGTCAATATTTATTATAATATATAAAACAATTTAAGTAAAATCAATAAAACTATTCGTCAACATTTTTAAAATAATGCTAAAAAAAAGCTACAAATATTTTATAAAAATTCTCAATAAAATGCCAAGTGCTAAATAAAAATTTTGCAGCTAAAAAGAAATTTTTAATGCCAAATTTAGCTGCAAAAATGCCAAAATGGCCACACTGGACACCACAATTGTGTTCGTGAATGATTTCTCATTACGTTATTAATTCTCTATGAATTTTTTGTTTATTTTTTGTAAAACATTTCAAATACAATTGAAATGAATTGTCTGGAATTTGAAAATAAATGTCGTATTTGTTTAAAAGATGATGCAGATATTCCCTGGGATAATGTTCTAAATGACTGTAGCAATCAGACCTACAAAGATTGTTACTACAAATATACGCAATTGGAATGTTTCGGTTTGTTAATACAACATAAAGAAAACGCGTCTGAGAAGTTTAAAACCATTTATTTTAATTACTTTGTTACATATTTTACAGATGAAGACAATTTTTCGCAATTTTTATGCCATAATTGTTCAGATGGTTTAGAATATGTTGATACTCTTATTTCGAAAGCCTTAGACAGCCACTTGGTATTGGATAACTACCGCTTAAGTATGACAATCAAAGATGATGGTGATGTCAAAGAACATGGAGCAACAGAATTTGAGGCGATATTTGTAGAAGAAGCAGAACAGAAAATAGAAATCCGCTCTATCAGTGAAAACTCCAATAAAGAGTCACCCACAATAGCCCAAAATTCCAAGCCTAGCAAAAAATCAAAAAGTTATATTGGAAGATTGCAAAAACAAAAAAAGAAATCAATAGATAATATAGAGGTGCTAAATAATTTAGAGGATGAATTTACCGGTCAAGATAAAATAGCAAATGATCTTAAAAAAGAAATTATAAAAGAAACGTCCCAAATTAATGGCAAGAGAAAATCGAGAAAGGGTGGGCCAATGTGTTGTTCTATATGTTGTAAGTTAAAATAACCGTTACCGATATAACAATTTTGGGAACTTATTGAGAATTGGTTGACGTTTTCGATTTAAAACGTCAAACAGGTGTTTTGAGAAAAGAAAAGCTAGAAAAGTGGGTTTTTAAACCGATAAAATATACTGAAATGGTAATGCACTTTAAGGAGAAAATTAAATGATTCCCTATTTTAATTTAAAAAAAGTTTTCTTTTTATTTGAAGAACGACTTAAATTAAAAATATGCAATTTTAAAATTTGTTTTGAGTTTGTCAATTGATTGTCTAAGTGGTTTACTTGTGAACTTCTTTTGGTTGTAGCTTTATTATAGCAAGAAAGAACGAAAGAAATGTTACTGTTTGCTCGAACAGAAAATAGCAAAAAGATAGAAAATCGTGCGGTTTTCGGAACATGCTGAAATATGTATTGCGTTGTACAGAATATTGGCGAAAATATACCAATTTAAAACTCATTAACAACCAATTTAAACAAATTTTACTTTCTATAACAAAATATCCGTTTTTTTAAATAAAATATTTTATAGAGAACACTTTAAGCTTAAAGAACTGTATACAAATAAAAAACAATAATTGTTTAATTGGCGCAATATGAAAACCGCTTAATAAAGTACTTTTGTAAAACGGGTTTTTACTTTGGACTGTCGAACCCCAAATTTGCTCATAAATTTTTTATCGGCTTATTGACAACTAGGTATGTTGTCACAAAAAAGCATATTTATATACAAATCTTTTTGGCGTTGAAACGAGCTAATATTCTCAATATAAGCTTAATTTAAATTCATAATTTGAAAAATCTTATCTTATTTTTGAAATCCCTTTATTTCACTAAATTTCATAATAATAATAATGTTTGTTTAGCAAGAGTATTTCCTACTAAATATACGACAATCTTACACGAAAAAACACATAATAAAAATCGAGAACGTAATCACACTTGCGATGTATGTGGCCTAAAAGTTATTAACAAACAAATTCTAAAATCGCATATGGAGACACACTCAAAAGATCGAGAAAAGCCCCATAAATGTGAATATTGTGACAAAGCTTTCTACTATAAAGGCGGCCTTACTACACACCGGCGTTTACATTTGGGTCAGATGGTTTCCTGTATTATTTGTGCTAAAGAATTTTATCGTCAAATTGACTTGGATCAACACATGCATACCCATTCAGCCGAAAGGCTTAATTCTAATGCAAAACGAAAGGTAAGTGTTTAATTAATATACATAATATGTAATATTTAAATATACATATTTTTACTGAAATCTATAAGAGGTTGTATCTAATATTTCAATATATCAAGGACCTTTAAACAATTGAATTAAACATCTCGAATATGTTTTGGTAATTTTTTGAAAATCTGCCTAATTAGGCAACATATTTTAATTGATTTTCGGTATTATTTCTTAACATATCTCCTATTTACACTAACTACATATAAGAAAGAACCTTGTTGTCCTACGCTTAATTCTATACAATACTAAACATCGTTCAGTGTTGACGGTTAAAAGTTTGATTTTCAAATAAGCGGAAAATCCTGTCAACTTATTTGTTTCCCAATTACTCAAATAAATAAAAAAAAAGTAATTGAACACTTCACCAGAAAAAACTAGCAGATTAGGCATATTGACAGTAAATGAACACTTCACCAGAAAAAACTAGCAGATTAGGCATATTGACACTATTCAGCTATAATATACGATATTAGTTCTTAATAAATTGAATTGTTTTGGACTATTTGTGCAAGAATATAGTTCTTTAATTTTGGAATATTTAATGTTACTGAAAAACTCGAATGTGTATTCTAAGTCAAATTACAATTTAAAAAGCTTTTATACTTTAATAGTCTTATTCCTTTAATATTTTCCAGGAATATTTTCTATGCACTATCACATTCGAATTAATATAAAAAATTATAATAAAAATGAAAAACTCAACATGAGAACGTAATTCATAGATTCTATTTGTTATTAAAAAACTTTTAATTTAAAAATTATGAAAATTATTTTTGTTTTGTAAACAAAAATATGAAACAGGTGGTTGAATAATTCTTGTTAGTAAAAATTTTACTATCAGAAATTTTAAAAAAAATTTTTTTCTTCTCTCGTTGCAAGCTTTTTGGGTACGTGAACACTTACTAGTAACAATTATTGAAAATAAGCATTCATTTTCTGTTAAAGAACACACCTATTATCTTATGACTTAATAAATGGTAATTGTCGCAACAAGTTGAATTACTTTAAAATGAGTATTTTCTTAATAATGATTTTAGCAATTCGTTTTGCATTTACTAGCTTAACCCGGTGAGCTTTGCTAACCCCATCAAAATAAAATAAGTACGATTTTTTAAAAAGCAAAGCACCTAGGACTCAATTTGAAAGATTTTACAGTAACCGTTCAACAGATATGCAGACATTTTAAGTGCCTTCGTGTGGGAGGTGCCATGCCTACTTTTCCCATTGAACCTACCTTTTGAAATATGTTGTGGGTTATTATCTAAGCTATTTGTACAAAATTGGAATACTTTCACTATTAAAGTACTCCAAATAGGAAAGAAATCTTTATTACCATTGCATGGGAGGTGCTACGCCCCCGACTTTTTGGCAGATGTCATGTATTGATAACGATGTTATTTGTTTCATATTAGAAAACTCTTACTGTAACCGTCCTCCAGATATAAGGTTATTCATAGTTTTATTGTATGGTTGATGCCACGCCTACTTGAAAATTTAAATATATTAATAAGCTATGTTAAGCGCCGGGTAATGAGGGAATTACTGTAAACATTTAGGAAAATGGGCTCAGTAGCTTGGGAGTCTGTAGAGAACAAATAAACATACGCTTTTTAATTTATTTACTATATTTTTATTTTGAAAGGTGTAGTTTACCATAAGAGCGGGTCCTACAAAGCTTGAAGACTTTTGTCTTCAGATATGAAGTATTTAATATTTTCGTCCTATGGAGGGTATTGCTCCTCCTTCGTCTACCCGCCCATTTTTATTTTGGAATTTAAAGTTTACAATAATAGTGGCTTTAACCACATTTGAAGACTCTCTTTTTAATAGCTCTTCAGTTACGCAATATTAAATATATGCTTCCTATGAGGGTATTACTCCCCCTGCGCCTACCCCCTTTATTTCTATTTTAAAAAGTGTAGTTTTCCATAAGAGTGACTCCTACTAAGTTTGAGCATTCTCACTATAACAGTTCTTAAGATATGCATTATTTAACATTGGGGTGTATGTATTTAAACTTTAGTATCTGACTGTAGATTTAGATGAATACAAATTGCAGAGTTTCCTTTTCATCTGTATTAAACTTAAAGTGCATTGGTAAAAAGTTTATATTTGAAAATATGGTGCTGCCATTCATTTTATTTAGTATACAAATTTTACGAGGTTAGTACTCAATCAAATTTATTTTCAGATTAATTATTTATAATTTGCTGTTTAGATTAAACTCTATGTTAAAAGCCCACTAGTAGGCGTCAACGGCAACGTCTTACACAATAAGGCCGATTATCTAACTTATATTTCCAACGGCTTCGGAATTATTCAGAACAGTTTGATACAAATTTGAAACATTTTTATCTAAATTGGAAAATGTTTATATATTTAAAATTTTAAAAACCGAAAATTGCAAAAATTACTATATTTTTATTACATCACCATAAAAAATTCTGTATACATATGTATTTAAAATGAAATAAGCTCAGTTTCGTTAAAATCGATGAATAAATGTTGAATTTATGAACCATAAAGTGGAGTTACCTGATTAAATTAACCATAATTTGGTCAGAATTAACAATATGACCAATTTTAAACATATGGTTTTTTATTTCCGACAGTTTTTAATGTCCTTCTGTGCAATCAAGTTATAATTTTATTTCTTTTGTATACCCTTCACAACAGGTGGAAAGGGTTTATCATTCCGTTTGTAGTTTCTACAACATTGATCTAAAGTATTTATATTCCGGGTCCTTATAAGGAGCGAAGTTTAACGATGTCCGTCTGTCTGTTTAAATGGGGTTTTCGAAGATCCCAAAAATTGTGCGGCCTAGGTTGTTATATACATATTTATGCTACATATTCAGCCTGATCGGTCCACAAATGGCTGAGATATGAGCAAAAACCACGACTGCAACTTATTTTGCCCATAAATCCAATGTTGATTTGTTTCTGTATATCATGAGAACGGTAAGAGCCAAAATTACATCCGACAAAATGTGGGAGGTAGTGGAGAACTAGGCGTGGCATCAAATATGTTTATTTATATCTAAAGAACGATAAGATAAAAATTTGGTAAGTAAAGCTGGGTTATCAATACACAACCTCTCTAAAAGGAAGGGTTTGAAGAAGGGGACGTGGCATTTACATAACAAAGACATTAAAGATTTCTTGCATAAATTTTATTTCTTTTAATTTATAAAAAAACATATATTAGATACGGTCATACCTTTTTACAGATATATAAATACATACATATGTATGCAAATATTGCTAGATAATCAGCCTTATTACGGTTGGCGTTGGCGTAAACGTCGAAGTCGTTTTTTATACTAAATAGATTAAAGAGATTCGAAAGCAATTTTATTTACAATTCTTTCAGTCAATACTGAACGAATCGAAATTATTTTTTTAGTGTTGTGAGAACTCAAATAAATGCTTTACAACACTGAAAAAATAATTTCGATTGGTTTAGTATAGACTGAAAGAATTAGAAACAGAATTGCCTTCGAATCGAAAAAGTATTCGATCACGACTGCTAGAATTAGCCCCCAGGCTAATTTTTTTTTACACAATCTGCTCTTCCGTAAATACATCCGTAATTCATTTATATTGCAGTTTATTTAAAGTTTTTTTCTGACTATACATTGATGTTTTTGACTGCAGAATGAGATATGCTATTAGGTCTTTATGAGATTGAACCCTACTTAGTTTTCTTGTATAAACACTGCAGTTCTTATAATTTTGTGGATAGATTCAATATGGTCTCTTCTGATAGCAGTCCAATAGGTATGTCGCGAATTAAAATTTTAGGAACTGTTGTATCCCCAAGGCTACAATTTTAAGTCTGTATTTAGCCCAGTTATTTCTTATTTTCGAAAGCATGATTATTAGTAGTTCTATCCTTACTGGGCAGTATTTGTTAAACATAATTATTATGGATTGAAAATTTATGAAAAATTTAGATTAACCTTTTGTACAACCAGCAAAGGTACACTCTAGAGGTGAACACAACAATATTGCAGTATATGATACGACCTTTTATATTTTACGTCACAATTAAATAATTTTTAAATAAACATTTCTTTAGGCTAAAAATTACTTTCGTTGTAAGCATTGCGGTAAAAGCGTACAAGTCCAAAGTTTTAGGTCTCATACAGCAGCACACATGAATGAACCTTTATTTAAATGCTCCATTTGTAATAAAGAATTTTTCAGACGGGAAAGGTAAGTATACAAGTAATATATTAATGCTTAAAAATATTAAGAGGGCTTATATTCTAGATCGTCTATATTACTTTTCAGCATGTACTAGGCCGTCTCAATTTTTATACTTTTTCCGAAATTCCTTCATGAACATCGATTTTCTTTATCTACTATAAAAACCAAGAATTTTGGTGTATAACACTTAAATATTGATGAATGGGAAGTGGTCTCTCAAATCGTTTTTTAATTTTTTCAGGCAAAATGCCTTTTTTCATAAAATGAAAAAATCTTGATTTAGTAATTTGCCTCAAACTCAAGCAGTTCTGAATGGATTTGAACATAATTTCATGCATTAGAAAGCTTATTAAATTTCCTAAGACCCCTTTCAGACAAGCAAAGTTTTCTTTGCAAAGTCTTGAGTTTATAGAAGAGAAGAGAAAAGAGCATGGCGGGGGAGTACATACTTTGCTGTACTCGCAAAGTCGGTTTGTTTTTCGTTCGTAGATTATACCTGAAGTTGGCTGCAACTTTATATTTATATACAGCGTTACCAGAATCTTTGGAATAAAAATTGTCATATTGCGAAAGAAATCATATTTTGAAGAGGAAAATCTTAAATTTTTTTTCTTAATTTAAATTTTTTAAAACAAGGGCAAAATAGTAAGAATTATTAATTTTTTATAAAAACATACTTCTTATTATTTAAATTGAAATACATAAAAACATAATTCGTCAGTATATGAAACTTTATAAAAATACATTTTTTGTTTTCACAAATATTTGTTTTATCAATACATATTCTAAAGGTACGTTCAGACTGATGAAATATTTGAAAGCAAACATCAAATATTTCATTAACGTAGTCTGAACACAAAATATTTTTAAGCATCAAATAAAATAACAACTGATTTTGAACAAATAAAAGTATTTGCCGGCAAACAAATATTTGTCCAATGTGAACATAGTGTGAACACAAAAAATCAAATATTTTAGTAATTTTTGAGCAAACATTTATTTGATATTACAAAAAAATTGTAAGAGCAAACAACGACAAATAATTTTAGCCATGTTCCGGATAGAAGCAATTTTTCCTGTAAGTTTTCGGATTCTTTACAATTTAAAGATTTTTTATAATTATTAGACTTTGCTATCGTGCCGCTATTAGCAAATTTTTGCGATTTTCCGCTTATTTAGCAATTTTTACCGAGTTGTTGCCATTCCTTAAAGTTTTAGGCACCTTTAAAAAATTTTATGGCTTGTTTGCATTGCGTTCAGACTAAAACAAATATTTGCATCAAATAATTATTTAATGAAAGTGTAAATAATCGTGTATTTTCTATAAGCAAAATTAAAGTAAAAATCAGAATTTCTAAAAATAAAAAATCATCATTTGAGATAAAAATCTTTACTCATATTTTTGTTAAAAAAATAATCCAAAATATGATAAAATCATCATTCTGGCAACGCTGTTTATATATTATATTCAAACAAGAGAAAACAAAAATTTGTCAAATTAAACTTTGTGTGTCTGAGCACCAAACAAAGTTTAAAAGAGAATTCAACAGACTTTGTCAAAGTAAACTTTGCCTGTCTGAAAGGGGTCTAAATGTTTCTTAAAGCAACATTGCCATTTTGTTCGATGGTTTTTTATTCATAGCACTACAAATTCAGATTTTCAAATACAAACTTAACATTTTTTTTAATTTTTGCTTACCTTTTCATATATAAAAATTGAACGAGGCAAAACTTTTATATTCTGTAAATAATATATCAGGTCATATTGCAAACAAAATAGAATCGTGCAAACTTTATACAAATATAGAATAGCGAAACGACTACTACAACTATGTACGTATTCTGTTCCCCACTTTAACCATATGCAATCGTTTACAACCAAAAAATTATAACATAGTTTATGGGGTGGAGAACCAAGAGTGACTGATGGAGTTCCATAAACAAACTAAAAAGTTTTACTTGTGGAGACCAATATACTCTGGACTGACATACATAATAAATACAGCCGTATTCATAACGAAAATTTGGCATGAAGTTAGCACAAAGTTTATTCATAATACACTTACCAAACTCTGGCTAACGATTTGCTAAACTCTTGTCAACAAGCTGCCAAACGTTTGCCAACTTGTGATAAACAGCTGTTTTATGTTGAATAATTTTGTTTTTTTTTTTTAATACAATGTTTTGTTTTAGTTTAGAGGATTTTTTTAAATATATTTTAATTTAAAAACATTTAAAATTTTTATATAAAGAGGGAAAATTAAAAAAAAAATTAAATGAAATGACAAAACCAGCGATGATTAATGCAAAACGTGCTGCATTTTTGAGTATTATAATGTGGCATCATTAATATTCAGAGTTGATTTATTAAAAGTAAGCAGACGGATAAAATTTGTTATTAATAAACTCTGTGCTAACAAGCTGCTAAGCTTAATCGGCATTCTAGTTAGCAGCTCGTTGTACGTAGTGTACAAACTGTGGCTAACTTTTTGTTATGAATACGGCTGATAATAGTGTTTAAAAAACTCCAGTCAAAACAAAAAAATTGCTTTTATTTCGACTTTTTTATTCTACAAAAACAAGCTGTTGCTTTTACTTCTGTTTTTTAAAACTTTAACAGTCGCAGTTAAGTCGGCTGACGACTTGTTCGAAAGGTTTTGGTTTGACTGAAACTTTTTATAGATTCCGAAGTTACCTAATGGAGACCTTAGGTAACTTCGCCATCAAATGATGGTATGAAAGAGCTTTCAAGACTTTCAAGCTTAGAAACGCTGTTAAAGCATGAGAAACACCTCTTAAAATGATGAGTCTATTCATAACCCTTTTTTTTTAACCTTTAAGCCTTCTCGCTCTATTCCATACTCATATCTAACTGCGACTGTTTAAGTTTTAAAAATAAGAAATGAAAGCAACTGTTTTTTTTTTTTTTTGTTAAATGAAAAATTAAGAAGTCGAAAAAAACACAATTTTAGGACTTACTACTTTGACTGCAGTTTTTTAAACACTGGACATACATACATACATAGTTAGCCAAATCTTTTAATTTTTAAAGAAAAGCAAACAAAAAAGATTTACCAAAGCTACACGATGTAAAAGGTCTACAATAGTAAACCGTGAATTCCGCTAGTGATTTTATTGATGGATATCAATGCATGAAATACCGATAATGAAAATGTATTTCAAATATAGAAAAAGGCATGAATTTCGATATTTTCTGTATTCTCGATGTTAATATTGAAAACCCTAGATGATTTTGAATAAAAGCCCTCGGCAAGCCTATTTCAGTTTTTTTTAATAATATTGTTGCTTTTTTATAGCTGCTCTAGACATTTAAAACAATTTCATAAAAAACCGAAGGAAGAAGTTAATAATTCAATTATAGCATACATGCACAATCGAATATCACATTTATATTTGCAGCAGAACGTCGAATTACAAGTTTTAACTGAGTGATAATATCGTTATTATATTAAAACTAATATTTTTACGTAATTGTATAAAATGTTATTTTTAAATAATTAAAATAGTTAAATAAAACAGTAAAATAACGGTTTAAACAATAACTATGATTTTATAAGTAGAAGAAACTCAAAACTTACAAAAAAAAAAATAGAAACAAAAAAATTTTTATCTATCGAATATAAATCCATATAAGAATAATTATTCGAGCGTTTTTATGAAATTTGTAGTGGGTGAATAGCATAGCTGGGGAATTTCAATTAGAATAAGAAATCATTACGATTAGAGAAATAAAATAATCTAATCATTAGAATTTAATTTTGATAAAAATTTCAGATTACTAATTGATTTGATTAGAAATAATCAAAAATCTAATCACAATTAGTGACGATTAGTATTTCTAATCAAATCTAATCAAAACTAATCCAAAAAATAATTGATTAGATTTCTTGATTTTTTTTGATTAGATTTGATTAGATCAACTATTTTTAACTATTTTTGTGAAAAGAAAATATTTATTTATCACATTTGTTGCTATATTTACACAATGTAACAGTTTTTGAATATTGAATATTGAAAATTAACATTAATAATAACACAACACCAAAGTGAACCAGCTGTGTCAAGTGTTTAGTTTAAGAACAGGGTGCACCGTATGCAATTTTATGCAATATTCAAAAACTGTTACATTATGTAAATATAGCAACAAATGTGATAATTAAATATTTTCTTTTCACAAAAATAGTTAAAAATAGTTGATCTAATCAAATCTAATCAAAAATAATCTAATCAAAAATAATCATGAAATCTAATCAATTATTTTTTGGATTAGTTTTGATTAGATTTGATTAGAAATGCTAATCGTCACTAATTGTGATTAGATTTTTGATTATTTCTAATCTAATCAATTAGTAATCGTCTAAAATGGCTAACTAATCATAATTAATCAATTTTTCAGCACAATTAAAATTTCTAATCCAATTGCTAATCATTAGGATTTCTAATCATTATTCCCAAGCTATGGTGAATAGTAGCCTGTACAAAGACAATTTTGATAGTTTTGGGACCGAATCAACTGCTGAAGAGGTAGGGCTGTGACCCCGTTTAATCACTGTAGTGTACATATCAATACCAACTTGTACTTGAGGCTTTTGACAACTTTTTCTTATTTCTATTGCGTCTGTTTTTGGGTTAATCTTTTCATCACTTATTATGATTTGGTTTTGTAGCTGCTGCAACACTTGCATGCACAAGTATGTAATAGTTAAATATTCTTGAAATCATAAACGCGTCGTGCGATTTCAACCAAACTTATACACTACGTAGGCAGTGGCCCATATATGGTTTATATGAAGTTTGGTTGAAATTTTCGGTCTGGGGGCGGAGGGGCGTGGCAAAATCCATAACTTTAGAACGGCTTGACCGATTTGAACGATTTTTTCTTTAAAATGATCGCCATGGTCCAACTTAGGTTTTTACGGAAAGAAAATTTTGCCCCGCCCACTTTTACGCCCACTTTTTTCGATTTACCTAAAATCAGAAAACGGCTCCATCGAGTTGACTAATTTTTCTTTTAAATGTTCGTATTAATCCACTTTAAGTTTTCATCGAAAGAAAAATTTACCACGCCTACTTTTACGCCCACTTTTTCTATTAAGCGCATAACTGGAGAACGGCATGACCGATTCCAACGATTTACCATTTGAATTCAAGCGGCTCCAATTCCCTTTGCGTCTTGCCTTTGCTATTACCATCAACAAAGCACAAGGCCAATCATTGACTATTGCTGGCTTAAAAGGTCATGAACAATTTGATCGAAGCAACAATTTTAAAGGGGAAGTTTAAAGGTGAAGATGTATTGATTCCACGAATTCCAATGATTCCATCAGATTTACCTTTTACGTCTTGCATTTGCTATTATAATAAATAAATCGTTGGAATTGTGCGGAATTGATTTAGAATATCCTTGCTTTTCACACGGCCAGTTATATGTTTCGTGCTCACGTGTTGGCAAGCCTTCAGTTCTCTTTATCTACACAACAACTCATGGCAAAACCAAAAATGTTGTCTACGAAAGAGCTCTAAGATAGTTTAAGTGATACATAGTCTAAGATTGTAAGAAACTAGAATTAAAAGTTGAATAATAGGGAACAAAACCAACTTTATTAAAAACAAGTGTGTTTCTTTTCTTATTTTGTTTTGCCGTGCGAAGCAGGCAACGGGCCCGCTAGTTTATTATGTTTTACTACAATACCGAAAATAAAAACAAAAATATTCTGATTGTCATGCAGGAAAATTCACTCGTGTACGAGTGGTGGACATTTCCACTAAACTACCATAGAGCTTGATGAGAAATGCTTAAAAATTTTATTTATTATTTTTGCTTCTGTTTTTGACATTGTACAATGATTTTACTTGGTATTTTTTTAGGTCTATTTAATATAAAAGTGAACAATTAAATTATAAATTGTTGCTCACGTTTATACGAAATAATTTAAAATAAAAATTATTCAATTAGTGCGTCCATTTGCTTGTAAATTGATATTATAAAAACAATTAAATGTTAATTAATAAAAAAAATCGTATGCGGATCTAAGAAATGAGCACAACCGACAGAACAAACTAATCAAAAGATTGGTAAGCTGAAAGATCAATTTTCCAAAATCGATTTGCAATTTCGGAGGATAAACCCTCTGAACCACAAGATGTCGCTAAATCCTGTAAACCTCTCCCTATATATCTTAGAGAGCAAACCCCTAACAAACTAATAACGAGTTTGATCTCCTTGATAGGCGAAATCTCCCTTTATGTAACTTCCTTTAAGCGCGGGAATATCAACGAAAAACCTACTGATAGTTCGCCAAAAATTAAACTATCGATAGTACATTCGATTGTATTGCAGCTTGAATATATGGAGTTTGATTGTATAGGAAAACCACTATGTTTTTGTTGTAGTGATGCGTACTTGATAAAATGCACCTTGTAAAAATGCATGTAGGTGTTAGTTAGTTGGTTGTGGGTGTGTATGTGGGTGTTCAAAATGAAGAGATCTGCAGATGGAGATAAGAAATACAAAGCAAGATTTGTTCCCCTAGTTACGAGCCTTCGAATTCAGTTATCAGATTTTATAAGCCGGAAAATTTATAGATTTTCTTCAAATAACAACAGTTTGCCAAATTGTTGACTTTTTTTTCTTAAATATGGAATACACTACAATCTTCTAATTTGTCAAAAGTGACATCTGTAGGCATTAGGTGCGTTCGTTTACCACAAAACTTTGTGCACAAATTTCTGCAAGTTTTTACTGGATTTTACTGAAATGCGTTCGCTTACACAAAAATTTGCAAAAGAGAGCATCTACTGAGAGAGTAAAGTGACAGTTGTAAGCAGAGTCTGCAAATTTTTACTGAACAAATTTTTACCAGTAAAAACTAGTATAAAACAAAAACATATGTTTCATTTAAGTAAACAAACAAAAGTAAGCAAACAAAAAGCATACAATTTGTAATAAAAACATTTAAAAGAATAAAAGCTGAATTAAAAGTGCAACAAAAACCAAAAATATTTATTACATCCTAAACAATTTTACTTACCACTTTGTACCTTCCCAAATGTTCCGGGAGAGCATGAAATATTAAGTTTTCTTTTTTTGGCATCCATGGTAAAATTTGTGTTAATTGTTCAATATTACTTATTTTTGTTTTTGCTTACATTAATATTTTAGAGATGTAAAGCTAATGAATATATGATTACTTCTTATTGCATATTATTGAGGGTACCAAATATCAAAAATCAAATATTGATGTAGTTTCGTATGTAATTCAACTAGAAACAAAATTAAAAGTCATGTACAAAATAAACAAGTCTTAAAACTTGCACAGAAGCTCATTTAATAAATAAATTTGCTACGAATTTATAATCATTACAATGCATTTCATCAAGTACCAAAAACATTATGTACTGGGTAGTCTAAACAACACATATTTTACAACACTAAGCTTTTTAGCGATCAGCTGTTTGAATTAACCTGCAAGTTTTTGCAATTTTTCCGTTCGTTTACTTTTTTGTGCAAGAGCCATTTTTGAGAGTAAAATTTTCATATTGCCCAAAATTTACTCAACTACTGGATTTTACTGGAAAAGTAAACAAACGCACCTATTATTAGTAGCCCTGGCTGTGCGCTATAGAATTCAGTCATCAGAATTTTTGAATTTGTATCTTTAATATAGAATACCCTCTAAACTTCTAATTTTTCAAAGTGACATGTGTAGGCACTACCAATTACAACTGGTAAATTTATAGATTTTGTTCATGTAAATGCATTTCAGATTTTATAAACCAGTAAACTTATAGATTTGATTCATGTAAATACATTTCGCAAATTTTTTTTTTTTTTTTTTCTTTAATAAGGAATACATACACTTCTAGTTTGTCGAAAATGACATCTGTAGGGATTAATAGCCCGGGTTGCGCTCTATTGAATGCAGTTATCCGATTTTATAAACCGGTAAATTTATAGATTTGATTCATGTCAATACATTTTGCAACATTTTTTAATATGGAATACACTATAAACTTTTAATTTGTCGAAAGTTAAATCTGTGGGCCTTAATAGCCCTGGTTGTGCGCTATTGAATTCAGTTATCATATTTTGTAAAATAGTAAATTTGTAGATTTTATTCATGTAAGAACGATTTTGCATAATTTTTCAAAAATTTTTAACCGCTAAATTTTTTTATATTTTCAATTTTTTTTTTTAATTTTTACTTTTTATGAAAAAACATAGCACTCGTAATGTTTTCTGATATATTTTTGTATACATTGTTATTTTTTGAAATGCACGTGTTTTTTGTTCTTTTTTTTCAAAACAATAGCACATGTTCTACAAAAAAATGTTGTTCCGATTAATTTGCGGTTGATTTTCAAATTCTGATTTGTTCATATGCTTCATTTATGCTTGTGTGTGACGACTCAATAAGTTCTCAATTCTCTGTGAATTTGTTGTTTATTTCTTTATTATTTTTATAAAACAGTTTCCAATACAAATGAATTGTCTAGAATTCAAAAATAAATGTCGTATTTGTTTAAAATATGATGGAGATATTCACTGGGATAATGTTCTTAATGACTGTAACAATCAGACCTACAAAGATTGTTACTACAAATATACACAATTGGAATGTTTCGGTTTGTAAATATGAACCACGTGAAGAACAACTTCTGAAGTTTGAAAATGTGTATTTAATTTATTGTATTCCTTATAGATGATGATAATTTTTCTGAATTGCTATGCCATAATTGTTCGGATGGTTTAGAATATGTTGATACTTTTATTTCGAAAGCCTTAGACAGCCACTTGGTATTGGATGACTATCGCTTAAGTATCGCAATTAAAGATGAGAGTGATGTCATAGACGATGGAACAATTGAGTTTGAGGAGATGTTTATAGAGGAAGCAGAACCCAACATAGAAAGCGTCTCTATCGATGAAAACATCAATAAAGAGTTACCCACCATAACCCAAAATACCAAGACTAGTAAAAAATCGAAAATTTTTATAGGAACAATGCAAGAACAAAATAATAAATCGTTTGAATCTAAGGCAACGACAAATAAAACAGAGGAGCTAAATAATTTAGATGATGAATGTACCAGTCAAGATATACCAATAAATGATTTCAAAATAGAAATTATGGAAGAAACGTCTCAACAGAATGCCAACAAAAAATCAAGAAAGAGCTATCCAGTGTGTTGTTCTATATGTTGTAAGTTAAAATCAAAGATACCGTTATAACAATTTTTGGAAATTCACTCAATGATAGCAACAATTTCTTTTTTCTTCTATCGTATTTTTTCCCCAAAGTATTTATTATGTTTTCCCTTCATATTTTGAACAAAAATCTAACACAAGGCGAATTCAAACCTTCGCCTTGAGCAAAAGCTCAAGGGGCTTAATTGTCTTTTTTTAAATTGAGATTAAGTGCTCATATACCCCTTGTGCTCCAAGCGAAACAGGTATTTTAATAACAACTGCTAGAATTGGTCGCCATATTTCGCTACCCGATGAGAATTTCACATTCACCACTTGTGCTCTGTACTTCTCTGAACTTCACCTACTAAGTCCATATGCAACCTTAATTTAAAAAAAAAGCACTTAAACTCCTTGTGCTTTAAGCCCCTCATATGCTGTCAAGTTAGAAAATTTGCAAATCTTGCAACATTTGTGCAATTCACAAAGTGTTCTGTTGTGTCATTGGTTGTATTTGCTATAATTTTATGAATGTGACAATACAAGCAGTATGGCAGAATACACTGTGAATTGCCCAATTATTAACAATTGTTGCAATATAGAAACCGCTTAATAAAGTAAAAGCGGAAGGGGTTTTAACTCTGGACCCCTGCTGCCAACTGTTTTTGAACACTTAGCGCTTTAAGCCGCTAAATATTTAATTTAGCGGCATTTAAAAATACGCTTAAAAATCTAAATATATTGTAGTTTTATACAAATGAAGATATATGGTGGGTGCTTTTTTAAACGTGTACATATCAATTTTAAACTAGGGATGTAACGAATACCGATATATCGGCGATATTTCAGTTTTGCCGATATATCGGTATCGGTAATATTTCACTGTCGATACCGATACTTTTCAAGAGTTTTTTTCTGGAAAAACAATTTAGCTTTCAATGCTTATTTTTGCTGCATAACAACTAAGGGGAAAAAACAAATTTAGAAGCAGAACATAAAATCAAAACAGAATAGTTATTGTTTCTTTTAATTCTTTAGCTGGAGGTCCACAACACACGTTTTATGCGTTTGATACGCATGTAAATGTGGAAAATAATCCCACTTAATGCATTCTATATGTATATGCATTTTACGCGTTTGCTGGGTAACTTGTAAATACAATTTTACACTAAGGGTAATCACGATGGGTTGTGCAAAGTGTGCAAACGATGCAAATGTGTGCAAAAATACACAACACAATATTCGTATATGCAATTTGCTTAATTTTACTTCGTTGCACTTAAAAACCTTAAACAAAAATAGGACTGCATATTTGCTCATTTGCAAATAAGCGCAAACAACAATTTTTGACATATTTTTTATTGGTAAAAATAAAATTTTAATCAAAATGGCTTGTGATCGCTTTAGCGCAAAAATTAAACAAAAGCTAAAATGTTTGTGTATAATTGAATCATTGATTTCGAAAAGGGCTAAGGTACAAAAATATAAAGTGTTCAGGAGACATAAAAAATTGACTATCTCTTGAACCAATTGACTTTTTGAGGCAGATTTTTTTCCTAAAATTGTCAGCCCCTGTTTATGTTAGTAAAAACAAAAAAAATTAATTTAAGCAATATTTGAAGTAGAAAATGGTCATTACAGTTTCCGGAAAGGAGCCCTATCGAAAATTGTTTTTGAGTTTTCGTGGCTTAAGTAGCAAAATGGTATCTTTAGTATATGGGCATTTCCATGTCATCGTACGTGACATGTAAGTTAAAATCAAAGATACCGTTATAACAATTTTTGGAAATTCACTCAATGATAGCAACAATTTCTTTTTTCTTCTATCGTATTTTTTCCCCAAAGTATTTATTATGTTTTCCCTTCATATTTTGAACAAAAATCTAACACAAGGCGAATTCAAACCTTCGCCTTGAGCAAAAGCTCAAGGGGCTTAATTGTCTTTTTTTAAATTGAGATTAAGTGCTCATATACCCCTTGTGCTCCAAGCGAAACAGGTATTTTAATAACAACTGCTAGAATTGGTCGCCATATTTCGCTACCCGATGAGAATTTCACATTCACCACTTGTGCTCTGTACTTCTCTGAACTTCACCTACTAAGTCCATATGCAACCTTAATTTAAAAAAAAAGCACTTAAACTCCTTGTGCTTTAAGCCCCTCATATGCTGTCAAGTTAGAAAATTTGCAAATCTTGCAACATTTGTGCAATTCACAAAGTGTTCTGTTGTGTCATTGGTTGTATTTGCTATAATTTTATGAATGTGACAATACAAGCAGTATGGCAGAATACACTGTGAATTGCCCAATTATTAACAATTGTTGCAATATAGAAACCGCTTAATAAAGTAAAAGCGGAAGGGGTTTTAACTCTGGACCCCTGCTGCCAACTGTTTTTGAACACTTAGCGCTTTAAGCCGCTAAATATTTAATTTAGCGGCATTTAAAAATACGCTTAAAAATCTAAATATATTGTAGTTTTATACAAATGAAGATATATGGTGGGTGCTTTTTTAAACGTGTACATATCAATTTTAAACTAGGGATGTAACGAATACCGATATATCGGCGATATTTCAGTTTTGCCGATATATCGGTATCGGTAATATTTCACTGTCGATACCGATACTTTTCAAGAGTTTTTTTCTGGAAAAACAATTTAGCTTTCAATGCTTATTTTTGCTGCATAACAACTAAGGGGAAAAAACAAATTTAGAAGCAGAACATAAAATCAAAACAGAATAGTTATTGTTTCTTTTAATTCTTTAGCTGGAGGTCCACAACACACGTTTTATGCGTTTGATACGCATGTAAATGTGGAAAATAATCCCACTTAATGCATTCTATATGTATATGCATTTTACGCGTTTGCTGGGTAACTTGTAAATACAATTTTACACTAAGGGTAATCACGATGGGTTGTGCAAAGTGTGCAAACGATGCAAATGTGTGCAAAAATACACAACACAATATTCGTATATGCAATTTGCTTAATTTTACTTCGTTGCACTTAAAAACCTTAAACAAAAATAGGACTGCATATTTGCTCATTTGCAAATAAGCGCAAACAACAATTTTTGACATATTTTTTATTGGTAAAAATAAAATTTTAATCAAAATGGCTTGTGATCGCTTTAGCGCAAAAATTAAACAAAAGCTAAAATGTTTGTGTATAATTGAATCATTGATTTCGAAAAGGGCTAAGGTACAAAAATATAAAGTGTTCAGGAGACATAAAAAATTGACTATCTCTTGAACCAATTGACTTTTTGAGGCAGATTTTTTTCCTAAAATTGTCAGCCCCTGTTTATGTTAGTAAAAACAAAAAAAATTAATTTAAGCAATATTTGAAGTAGAAAATGGTCATTACAGTTTCCGGAAAGGAGCCCTATCGAAAATTGTTTTTGAGTTTTCGTGGCTTAAGTAGCAAAATGGTATCTTTAGTATATGGGCATTTCCATGTCATCGTACGTGACATTTGTACGCCTTCGGAGCGATGGAGTTTTTGCGCAAATAGTAGTAACTGGAAAACTTATTAATCATTATGTTTCTTTTAGAGGGTACTATATATAAAAAAAAAAATTGTTACATTCGAAACCTTGTTGTCCAAAATACCTAGCAAAATAGGTGTATATCGTACGTGACATAAAACGGAAGTGATTTTGGGGGGAATGTAAAAAAATCCGAAAATCTGCGAATTGTGGGATGTATTTTTCCTTTTTTAAATTTTTTGCATTAAACCATATATTTTTCCGTTATAATCCGTAATTGGAAAGAAAAACATTTTTCTGGATGGTTTAATAATGAACCAAATGTAATATCGTACGTGACATACCGTACGTGACAGATTTTTCTCTTATAGTATTTAAAAGATATGAAATATATATTTGGGAAATATATGCATACAAAAACTTAAAACAAACCAGTCAGAAAGTATAGTCGGCCAAGCCCGACCCTATAATACCCTACACCATAATATTTAAAAAACAAATTTTTGAGTGTCCCTATTTTTAACCCATCGCCAATCATGGTCGCCGGAACAGAATTATGCTATGACGTTAAGAGTTATATAAAAGTTATTTGTGCCGTATATTATTCAGATATCTTCATCTATATGAGGTTTTCTTGCCTTTCAGCGATTTTAGGAAGGGGGTTTATATGGGACCTATAGTTAATTTTGGACCTACCAGCACAACATTTTATCACGACATAGTACTTGTCGTAAAAGGTATTGTCGCCAATTTTTATGTCAATACCAGCATTTATTAGAAAGTTACAACATTAAAAGCTATTTTCTGGAGTAGTATTTGAATGAGTGCTATGGTCAAATATGGACCGATACCAATTATAATTGTTTAGATCATTAAGACTGCAAAAAAATAATTTTTGATCAAATTTCAACCTAATACCAACATAATAAGATGATACATTTAGTTGAATTTATAGTAATACAATATCGTACGTGACGACGTTTAACAGCTTATACAATTTTTATTATACCTATTTAAAAAAAAATTCCGGTCAATATTTTTTTGCAACAAATATCTTGCTTTGAACTTTTATTTTGAAACACGTTCGACTGATCAAATAACAATGACATAGACAAATGATGTTTTCGCACCACGTACGTGACATTTGAATAGCACCCAAAGCAAACCAAAAAATATACAGCTAATCAAACTATATATTTGGTCTCTCCTCGTGAATTTTGTTCATTATTGTTGTAACATTAATTTTAAGGTATAATTCCAATGTTACCAGTATCGGTATTTAATCGGCAGAAAAGTGAAAATTGTTGATTGCAGTTACTAAAAATGAATCAAAGAGATAGTCAGTTTTAGCTTTTATTTTTTGCTCTTTAAATATTGTAATAAGCTGTAAACCCCTTTGCATAGTAAAGTTTGAGTGTTTTTTTACTTTCTACCATATTCGAAAAATTGTTTCAAGGCTATTTATTTTTTGAGTCGTGGTTGACATTATCATGGAAATGCCCATATGTCATTTATTGAAACATAAAAATATACAAATAATCTATTACATTAAGATTTATATTTGCATTAAAAGATAAGATAAACCCCTTTGAAGATTCATTTAAGAACTCCAAAATTTGAATAAAAGTAAACAACATTTTCAACGAAAGCTTTTTATTTTAAAGGAACAATAATTTCGGTGCATTTTTATCTGTTTATTAAGATTACAAATAAGACATATTTACATTCATAGAACAAAAACGAAAATATTTTATCAAGATAAACATATGAATTAGAAATCTTCTTCTTTCTATATGCGCCTGTGAATACATGACGGTTGGCGATCGCAGAATGTCTCCGTAAACATGTTGGAAATCGGAAATCTGCACATAATTATTCTCCGAGTAGCTGCAATCACACATTTAAAAAATGAAGATTAACAAATTTGTGTTATTATTTTCATTTTTCTCCTGAAACGTGTTCACTATTCATATTTTTTTAATAATGCAAAGTCAAAAATATTTTTTTATAAAAAATTGACCACATAGTTTTAAACGTCTCGCTGTAAAAATATTAAATGCAAGTATTTTAAACACAAACACACATAATAAATATTCTAAATAAATAGGGAGGTGAGCCCTTTTCGAAATACATTTTAAAAAGCCACTTGTTTTTCACCGCTATGGATGGAGTATATAACCTTTCATTTTTACAGTATATCGGTATATGTACCTCCAAAAACAGGAAAAAACTTAATTTAAATAATTTTAATACATAAATGATTCAATTGTTTTTTAGAGAGAAACTTAAAAATCGCTAGGTTTCCCGCTAACCCAAATATAAAATACTTTAGATGTAGCGGGAAAATCTCCCAATTGGCAACAGTTCTCTGGACTGTCGAATCTCCGCTTGGCTTTTCGATCGTTATATCTAGAACTCCTCAACTAGCTGTGTTGGCATAAAAAATTTTTTTGGCCTTAAACCAAGCTGATTTTATCTATCAATTTAAGCTTAATTTTAATTAATAATTTTGAAAAATCTTTTATTATTTTTAATATCACTTTACTTCCTTAAAATTCATCATATTAACATAAAGTTTGTTTCAGCTAAAGTATTTGCTAGTAAATATACGGCGATATTACACGAAAAAACACATAATAATAATCGAGAACGAAATTACACTTGCGATGTATGTGGTCTAAAGGTTATTAATAAAACAATTCTTAAATCGCATAAGCAGACACATTCTAAAAATCGAGAAAAGCCCCATAAGTGTGAGTATTGTGAAAAAGCTTTCTACTACAAAGGCGGCCTTACAACACACCAGCGTTTACATTTGGGTCTGATGGTGTCCTGTGTTATTTGCAATAAAGAATTTTATCGTCAAGTTGACTTGGATCAACACATGTTCACGCATTCAGCCGAAAGGATAAATTCCAATGCAAAACCAAAGGTAAGTGCATAATGTATATACATAATATATATGTAATAAATATACATATTTATACTCAAATATATAAGAGGTTGTATCTAACATTTCAATAAAAAACGCTATTAAATCATAATAAATAAATTCAAACCAACCTTGAAAACAAAATTCCAATTAACCCCAATTTTTATTTTAAACATTTTTTTTGCTATTTTCGAAAAATTAATAATTTTTATTAATTCAATTTAGTCAATTATTTGTGCATGTTCCAAAATGGGAAAATTGGGCGCTAATGGGTTAAGATGATTTGGATTTTTATATAATATACATACAACCTGGTGCTACCCTCGTTCAAATAAAATTAATAAATTTTTATTAACTGCCTGTTTTTAAAATTCACATAAAAATTTTCGTTGAGAAATTTATATTGAATACAAAAACAAATTTATATGAAAATCACTCAGTTTTTTGAGTGTTTTTCATATAAATTTTACTACACGTCCAATCACTTGTGTTGTAAAAACAGCACATAAAACTGCGATTAATACTTCTCCAATCCAGCCCACTTTTTATCAGATTTTTTGTATAGAAACCCAAACTTATTGTCCCAAAGTTAAAAATATTGCATACTGCAACCTATACATATAGAAAACTATATTGTCTTTGGCCTCTATTACGGTCCACAATTCAACTCAGTTGAAATATATATATATATATATATATATATATATAAATATACATATATTTAAATATATATACAACAAGAAAAAACCGTGTCTTTTCCCATATGTGTCAACCAGACCTGCCACTACCAAAAAATTATTACAACCAAAATGTTTGAAAAAGTAACCAAATGTGAAAAAATTTAACCAATTTTAAAATTCCTTTGTTAATTGAAAAAAAAACATTAAAGTTTATTTTAAAAAGCATGATACTACAACTTAAGGTTAAATAATAATTACAAATAGAGAAAAAACAAGCAATTTAATTCTTTTACATATTGGAAGAAATAACTAAGAAAAAGTTTAAAAATAGAATTTTTTTAATATTAAGTTATAAAAAAAATTGTCAATTTTGAAATATTTTGTGAACCATTGTAATACTATAGCGACCATAAATAAATTTACATTTCGGAACGAATAATTTTCTTCGGGGATGATGTATATGACTGACAGTCAAAGGTTTATTTATTTGAAATTAAAAATGTTGCCAAACAATTATCTAAAAAACAATAGAAAAAATATACATACATACCTACAAGTTATAAAAAGTAGAATTTCAATATTCTAAAACGTACAGCCATTTTCTTACAGTAACAAAATTTGTTTATATAAATTTTTGAAAAATCTTTAAAATTCCTATGTGCATTCACAATTAATAAAATAAACTACTGGAAATAATCTAAATTTAGAACATTTTACTAACATTCAGGTTATTAAAGCAATAACATTTTTTTTGTGTACTTTTTCAGCCATGTTCAGAAATCAATTTTGAGTGATATTGAAATCGCACAAATGTTAAAAAGATATTGTTTTACATACTACTCTTAAAATCAGGAATAACTACGCCTATTAAAAAAAAAATTAATTGAAAATCTCCATCGATTTCAACTTCAATTCATTTCTTATTAATAAGATTTCTTTATGACGTGCTTAATTCCCAATTTTTATTTTTCTTTTCATAAAAACACTGAAATTTATTGTTTAAGGAAAGTTAGTTTCTATGCGCATTTCATTTCGATTTCCAGAACATGGCCGTTTCTAATATAAAAATCACATTTGGCGATTTTTTTCTTGACAAAAATATTAATAAAATGAAATTTGGCGATTTTCGGAGTACATACATATAATAAATGCAACAAAATAAATAAAAAATAAAAGTTTATCAAGAAAAATAAAAAATATTCATTCGTATTATTGTTTTAGGGGGGTAAAAAGGAACCAAAATAATAAAATATTCACATCTCCACATTAAAAAAAAAAATTACCAATTTTGATTAGAAATAACCAAAAACGGCAGCTCTCTGTGGTGCGATTCACTAACTTTAAACGATCCGACAATCGTAATATTTGTCGACATATACATATGTTTATTCGCTTGCAGTAACGATAGTGTGATTCTGTAATTTATTTTTAACGATTGTAAACAGCTGTAGTTTTTGTGACATCTCTGTCTACAAAATGTTAAAATAAACGAAAAGCACAAAAGAGAATAAAGAAAAAACAAATGAAATTGTGCTTAATTTACTGTTTTTATATTTTATTTTGTGAATTTTACATTAAGAATTCAGTTTTTGTTCATAATTTGCTTTTTTTTTTTTTGTACATTTTGAATTTAGAATTTTGTTTTTGTTCATACATATACATACATATGTATGTATGTAGTATGTATGTAAGAAGTCTGGCCTCAGCCATTTTAAACATAAAATACACTTTATCGATTACATAAACACAACGTAAATTATTGTCGTTAAAATAACGAAACAAACTGCTTTAAGAAACTGCTTAAAGTGACTTTAATCGGCAGCGAATATCGTTAAAAATGTTACTGAAGAGCAAATTTGATGAATTTTCGTTATATTTATTTTAACGATGCGATTATCGTAAAAAAAGTTAGTGAATCTCACTACTCTGGTGTCAACATAAAAAGTATTCTGTAAAAGAAAACTTTTTATAGGAAAAAAAAACTGATGCTGGAAATATTTTGCCATGCACCAATGATAAAAATATTTACGTAAAAAAATGTTTTATAAGAAGTTTTTTTTAACACGGAAGAAACTGTATTTTCTTACCTTAAATATCCAAACAGGGTGCGTACATACATACTCCGAAAAAAAACAAAACAAAATTGAAGTATTTTATACGACCTTTTATATTTTACCTCACAATTTAATAATTTTAAAATAACAATTTTTTAGACTAAATGTTACTTTCGTTGTAAGGATTGCGGTAAAAGCGTACATAGCAAAAGTTATAGGTCTCATACAGCAGCACACAAGAATGAGCCTTTATATAAATGCTCCATTTGTAATAAAGAATTTTTTAGGAGGGATAGGTAAGTATGCAAGTAATATATTTATGCTTAAAAATATAACGAGGGCTTATATTCGACATCATCTACTAAATATTATTTTTCAGCATGTACATATGTAAAGCAAAAAACGTTGTAAACTTATAATACTCTGGAGCATATTGTTATATACGGGCCTATTCTGAAAATCGCGTGATTTCAAATCACTTACTTTTAAAAGCACATGTGTGATTTTGTGGTGTTCTGAAAATCATTTCGTTTTTGTGTTTCTCGGTTAGTTTTGGGCAATTGAAAATCACACCGAAGCACACAAAAACGGATCACAAAAATATCACAACTGTGATTTTAAATCACGTGATTTGAATAAAAGTGATTTTCAGAATAGGTCTGATAATCATTTTTAAAATTAAATTTTAAAAGAACAAGTAAGAGTTGTATATACGTCAATGCCGAATCTTATATGGTGCGATAAGAGCAGAAAGTTGTACAAAAACAGTTCTTTAGAAAGAAAGAAATCTATTTTGTGCCACGCCCACTTTTCCAGTACCGCCTAAATTTTGACGGATGTTATGTATTAGTTAACAAGATGCTGTACCTAATTTGGAAACTTTGGCTCTTGTCGTTCTACAAAAATCTTTAAATGAGAAGTACCACGCCTACATCTCCACTCCAGCCCACGTTCTCCAGATACACAATAAAACGAAAAAAAGGAAAGGATTTATGGGTAAAATTAGAGAAAGTCGATGTTTTTTGCTCATATCTCAGTCATTTATAGAATGGCTGAATTTTAATTGAAAACTTTAACGGAGTATATGTGACACAAACATATAACAACCTAGTCCCCATAATTTCCGGTAACTTCGGGAAAACCATTTCAACATGCACACGGACAGGCGGACATCGTTATATCAACGTTGCTACTCGTGAGGATCCAGAACATACATACTTTATAGGGTCTAGGGTCAATATTGTAGAAATTACAAACGGAATGACAAACTTATATATGTATACCCATGGTACAACTTCACAAGGTAGCCCAGCCGTTTGTCAGCTGTGTACCCTAGTTAAACCCCAAATGTCAAAAAGTTTTCATGTTTGTTTAAATATAGTTAGTGCGCGCCATTATAGAGCCGAATTTCACATAAAAGAGCCGAATTTCAAAAAAGTACCAGACATTTGTCCGCTTATTTTTTAATGAACAACGATTTTTTAGGTTAATATCATTAAAAAGTTATCAATTAATCAGCCTTATTATGTTGTCGTTGTCGAATACGATTGTGTCGTTTGTTGTAATAGATTAAAGAAACACACAACCTGTGTTCTTTAGTCTACTGCAAAAAACGACTTGGTCGCTTACGAAAACGACATCCGTAATAAGGCTGATTGATACTATCCTGAAAAAATTGCTTTTGTAATCACATTAGTTGGTTTTTATTAAGTTTCTTATCGCTCCTTAAACATTTTTAAAATTGATGATAGGCCCTTTTGCGTTTTATATCACGATATGAAGGTTTAATAACTAAATGATGAAAAAAATTAACAAAGGAATTTGTAAAATTGTTAGACGAGCGCACATGGTCTAGTTACCTGGCACTTTGATATATTAAAAATATAATTTTTAAAATTTAACACATTATAAGTAGTGATACACAACGGAAACTAATTAATGGACCCACGTGAGCTGTGCTTGATCACGGCTGCCAATGGAACCTAACCTAACCTAAGTACTCATATGTGTATTCGTTTGTAAAGAAATACGAAACTTAATGCCTGTTTGTAGAACGCGAGCGCAAAAGTGTCTCGTTTAACTTATATTTAAAACAAAAACAAATTTCGAAATATTGTTTCAAATGTAAGTTGAACGAGTCAATTTTACGCTCGCGTTCTACAAACAGGCAGTTAGAAATGGAAAGAATTATATTTTTCTGGAAACCCATTTTTTACGTGCTAAATTTTATGCTAACGGAATTAAGGGTTCGGATTGAATTTTAAATCATTTGTAAAATACGATTATCCTTCTTTAGTTTGAACTTTCATCGCGCTTTTGAATTCCGATATTTACGGTATTCTCGATTTCAGTAGATGATTTTAAATAAAAGCCCTCAGCATTTTTTTTTTTTTTTTTTTTAATAATTTTGTTACTTTTTTTATTAGCTGCTGTAGACATTTAAAAAAAATTCATAATAAACCGAGTGAAGAAATTACCAATTTCATTATAGCATACAAACCGGATCGAAGATCACGTTTATATTTGCAGCAAAATGCCGAATTACAAGTTTTTACTGAGTAAGAATGTCGTTATTATATTAAAATTAATATGTTTATTTTAATTAATAAAATCTGTATACAAACATATGTATGTATGTATGTATATAATTTTGTCGTGTCACGATGTTTCGGATCTACCGACTTTAATGAAATTTTGTATGTACATATATATGGTAAGTATGCGAATAGGTCGTTTTATTTGGCATCAAAAATACCTATAACCAAATAATTTCAAACAGAACGAAGCGGCTCTAGCGAGTTTTATGAAATTCTTTATGTACATTTGGTAAGTATGAGAGTAGGTTGTTAAGTATAATTCATACCGATAGACCATTAGACTTTTTTCGCATTTTTTTATTTGGCATCAAAATATACATACACCCAATTGCTTGATATCGGCGATTGAAAAGTTGCTGTGTATGAAAATACTGGATGCCTAAAATGTCCCACTAATTTCTGCACAGTTTCTGATTCCCAAAATGCTCAAATTGACCGCATAATTTCTATTTTAACCACAAAATACAAAAATCTTACGTGCTTGGCAGTCATCGTACAGACTTGCAATTTTTGTTGCAGCAATTTTTGAGTTTATTGGTGAGACGACATACAAATCGATAGACACAATTTGTGATGCCAAAGTAGCTATAATTACGTAACAGAGTTTTTAAACTCAGTGGATTGGTCAGGTATTTCACCACTTTCTACGCCTTAAATAAGTACCCAAAAAATGTACAGAAAGCAACAATAACGTATTTTTGGAGACATTTATTTTTATTTTTGGGGACTTATTTCATTTCATTATTCGGGGCTTATTTTATATGAAACAACTCCCCAAAAGTCTGTTATGAAATATGTAATATAAAACAACATTTTTGAGACTTACTTACATACATACACGCTTATGTATTTAGTTTTTCAATTTAGTATATAAAAACTAAATTTCGTAGTCTCTCCATCTCTTCCAATGCTTTAATATTGCACGGTTTAAGCCCTGTTAATTTTTCGCATTGTAGTGCTTCGATTCGTAAGCCGTTAAAAGGCGGTTAAAAAAACCATTTTACAACAAAAAAAACTCTGCCCCCCCTACATTTCATCCTAGCTACGCCCATGTATTCGTGTATTGCCATCGGGAGTATGAATGCCTGCAAAGTTTCATCCATTTGCATTGAGTAAAAGGCGGTTGAAAAAGCATTTTACAAAAAAAAAAATCTGCCCCCCCCCCAGATTTCATCCTGGCTACGCCCATGTATTCGTTTTATCCATTTGCATTGAGTAAAAAAAAGGAAGTTAAAAAAGCATTTTACAAAAAAAAAATTTTGCCCCCCCCCTAAATTGCATCCTGGCTACGCCCATGTATTCGTGTATTGTCATCGGGAATATGTATGCCTGCAAAGTTTCATCCATTTGCATTGATTAAAAGACGGTTAAATTATAGTTACAAGATTTGATTTTCCGAAGTGAAGCTAAAGAAAAGCATTGAGTAAAAGGCGGTTAAATTAACGTTACAAGATTGATTTTCCGAAATGAAGCTAAAGAAAAGTTTGTGTGTATCATGGCCTAATTAGCAGGTCTGCGCAAAACTACAACAATGCAACAAGAGAAAAAACCACACGCATTTTGTTTGTGTAAATTGTCAAAACCCAATGCATATGTTATCTGACATGGCCATTAGTGTTTACGGTCCAAAAGGTCAACCATTCCTAACAAAACACTAACAAACAAATCTGCCAGGTTTGAAGATTTATCGTCATTTGAACGATTTTTAGTTACAAAAATAGTCTATTGACGATAGGACGATTTATACCCTAAATTTGACGATTTTTCAAATGACAACTTTTGTTCAAACTTACAAATGTTTTTAATATAATTTCACATTTTATTTAAGCTTCTAAAGTTATTTCATTTATTTGGATTATTTAATTGGCAGCATGTCCTAGATGTTCATCTTATAAAACACGATCTTTTTTAGCACGATGCATATTTTTAAGAGTTCTATTTGATCAGTTAGTACTGCTTTATTACAGGCATTTTTCACTCTCTTTAGTCTGGGTTAACATTAAGTAACCTTTTCTTTCAGAAAGTCAGATTTTATTGATGTTTACCAGACTTAAAATTTTAAGCAGGATTTTCGACGTGAAAAAAGGTGTTTCATATATCTTGGTTTTAGTTTATTTTCTTGCTTTTCTTATGAGTTCCAATACGTTTGAAACATTTATGGTTGTGTTACTTCAGTAAAAGGTTTCTAAACGAAAATATTTTATTTATTTTAAAAACAGGCAGAATATATTAAAATTTCATTAACCACGGAAACTAAAAATAACAATGTATTTTTAAAACTAATTACAATTTAGTGGTTATATACAATGGCGATTTTTGTGTCAATTTGACGATTTTTTCCTCAAAATTTGACGATTTTCGACCAATTTTATCTGGCAGCTATGCTTACAAATCAACACAAATTGGCTCGAACTGTCAAAATCAGATGGCGTTTCGACACCATCTGTAGTTGAATTCGCCATGCTATAAAAGAAATAAAAACCACAGATAACTACACTCTGTGTTAAAAACTGACAAACCGTGATCACAATCAAGTTTTAGAGAGCAGTGATTTTTAATCACGTTTACTAATCACGATGTTCTTTAAAGGGGTATATACACGGTCAAGCATTTCTCATCAAGCGCTATGGAATATGACGGCGAATATTACATCCAGCACACGTACACGAGTGAATTCGCCGGTATGACAAGCATTTTGACTGTGTGCATACCCCTTAAAAATCACGGGATCGTTCATCTGTAAGTCCCAATTTACATTATACGATTTTTGTCGTTGCGATTATGGTCTTTTCTTCTTTGAATTCGGTCTTATGTTTAAATTGTACGATTTTTGTCCTTACTACTTCTTGTGTATACATATAATTTGACACTACGAATGAACAAAACGAATCGTAGAGTACACTCGCTTGTGTACCCCTTTTAATTCCTCTCTCCCCTCTCGACAATAAGGTAAGAATCGCAACGACAAAAATCGTATAATGTAAATTGGGACTAATATGTATATACCCTTTTACCTTCGGTGCAGGGCACAGATTACTACTGTGGTGCAGGGTATAATAACGGACCGTCGAAATGCATAATCCCATTTATTTGATCCCAGACTTGTATTATAGTGTAAAATTCCTTAGGGGGTAATTTTGCGGCACCATAATTGGACAATTGTGCTTGTGTGTGATGCTTCAGTTTGCTATCAATTCCTTATGAATTTTTTGTTTATTTATTTTTTATTACTTTTGTTAAACAGATTTTAAATACATCAAATAAAAATGAATTATATGGAATTTAAAAATAAATGCCGTATTTGTTTAAAAGAGGATGCAGATATTCACTGGGATAATGTTCTTAACGACTATAGTAATCAGACCTACAGAGACTGTTACTACAAATATACACAATTGGAATGTTTCGGTTTGTAAATGCCACAGTGGATAACATGGTAGAAATGTGTATTCTAACTACTTTGTTACATTCCATATAGATGATAATAATTTTTCGGTATTGTTATGCCGCAATTGTACGGATGGTTTAGAATATATTGATACTTTTATATCGAAAGCCTTAGACACCCACTTGGTATTGGATAACTATCGCTTAAGTATGGAAATAAAAAATGATAGTGATGCCATAGACCATGGAACAACTGCATATGAGGTGATATTTATAGAAGAAGCAGAACAAATTGAAAGCCTCTCTATCAATAACAACTCCAATAAAGTGTTCCCCACAATAACTCAAACTACCAAGCCTAACAAAAAATCGCAAATGTCTATAGGAAGATTGCAAAAACAAAAAAAGGAATCAGTAAAATCTAAGAGGACGACAAATAATATAGATGAGCTAAATAATTTTGATGATGAATTTACTGGTCAAAACATAGAAGCAAATAAACCTAAAATAGAAATTATAGATGAAACTTCTCAACTGGATGCCAACAAAATATCAGGAAATGGTGGACCACAGTGTAATTCTATATGTTGTAAGTTAAAATTACAGGTATGGTTATAAAAATTTTTGGAATGTTTTGAAAATCAGCCTTATTAACGACTAAGTCGATTTTTAGTAGATTAAAGAACACATTTTGTGGTTTACTTTAACTCGAAAAAACTGTACACTAACGTGTACGGTACAAAACGATTGTGAGCTAACGAACACAAACACTAAGAAAACTTAACGATCTTGTTTACGTTTAGTGTTTTTTAAGTGTATTTGCTCTGTATTTTTTGGTTTACTCGTAGTGAACTTTTAGTTTGAAGACCACTTTGCTCTACCTAAACTACTATTGAAATCTGGAAAAGTTACGTTAATGTTTAAAATATTTAAATGAAAGTCTTCATCGATTTCAATTTGACGTGATTTCGATTTTCAGAACATATCCGTATATTTTCTTAAAACATGGTACTCCTGTTTTTACAATCACCTTCAAATCATTTTTTTGTTTTATTTTTTCTAATAAATAAAAAATGATATTTCTTATTTTCTTTCTCATACATGCAAATAATTGATTATTTTAAATCTTTTCCTATTAAAAGTTGTTTTCGGGAATACAAAATTTATTATAAAGGCATTTATTAATGCCGTTCTAAATTCCCAATTTTTATTTTTGATAAAAACACTGAAATTTATTGTTGTGGGATTATTGGGAATTTAGCACGTAATTAATAAATGAATTAATAAATCTTTTCTTTAAGAAAAAAGAAGTACGTTAAAAGTTCACTAAGCACGCACTCAAAAAACAGAACACGCATGCTAAAAGTTCGCTACGCGGTCACTAAAAAATACAGAACAAATACCATAATAACACTACACGTAACCTAAAACAACATCGGTAAGCTATCTTAATGTTTGTGTTCTTCAGCTCACAATCGCTTTGTATCTACCGTATTTTGTTTGTGTACAATTTCACAAACACAAAAATAAGATTTAGAGTTTGTGTTTCTAAAAACTACACTAAATTAGTGTACATTTAAGTTATCTTAATGTTTGTGTTCGTCAGTTCACAATAGGTGTGTACCATATTTTGTTATTGTACAAATTCACAAAGACAAAAAAATTTTTTTTTTTTAATTTTGTTTCTTGTATATAATGTGAATGTGTACTGCTCATTCTAAATTATGCTGTACTTTACTGTTTTGTCGAAGTCAAAATTACAATCAAAAGCTTTAAGCGTTTTTATAAAAAATGTAATCGTTTGTTCAATTTATAGTATGATAAAACATATTGGGTGGTATTATTAAATCCGCAAAAGAAAATTGAACGGTTATAAATTTCGATCGATATGCAAATTGCAATTATTCATTCCTGGAGTATTAGCTTCCGCAGAAATTTTTTAAGAAATCAGTTTTAATAATTTTTGAGTTAATATTATGTCAAATGTTGGTGAAAAGAAACATTTAAAACAAGTGGTTATAATTTTTTTTAGATAAAAATTCTACAAAAAGTTATACAAACACAGTTTGATAAATAGCAGAACGCTAGAAAATCGTGCGGTTTTCACTACCTGCTACAATGTGATTAAGTTTTTCATAGCATGGGCGAAAATATTCCGAATTTACAACTTATTTATAGCTAATTTCAAAAATGTATTATACTCACACCACAATAGTCCCTGTCCACTATTATGCATTTGTGCTGATGTGTGTTAAACCTCAATATATTTGTCCTAGATCTTAAAGTATACCGATCGACGCATAAGCACTTTCTGAGTCGATTTAACGATTTCCGTCCGGCTGACTGGCAGGCTGTTTGATACACAGGTTCTATTTGCTACAAGGACCAAGCCTATTGAAAATAGAGCGAATCGGTCCATAATTTCATATAGCCCCCATACAAGTTGCTTTTCGGAATAGATAGGGGCAATTTTTGCCTCTTCGCACTATCTAACAGATTTTAATGAAATTTAAAATATGGATAGATCCCTATTCATTTAGCCACATTATAGGTACCCACAATAGGTACGCTTTCAAAAACTTGTTTTTATATACTGTGGTGTAGGGTATCATATGGTCGGGCTTGAACGACTATACTTTCTTACTTGCTTTTACTATATAAAAATATATATATATTTCATAATAATGTTTTTTTAAGCTAAAGTATTTCCTAACAAAAAGTCGACAATAGGACACGAAAAAACACATACTGAAGGTCGAGAACGTAATGAGACTTGCAATGTATGTGGCCTAGTGGTTTGCAATAAAAAAATCCTTAAATATCATATGGAAACACACTCAAAAAATCGAGAAAAGCTCCATAAGTGTGAGTATTGTGACAAAACGTTTTACCATAAAGGCAGCCTTAATAGACACCGTCGTTTACATTTGGATGAGATGGTTTCCTGTAGTATTTGTACTAAAGAATTTTATCGTCAAATTGACTTGGATGAACACATGTATACCCATTCAGGCAAAAAAATAAATTCTACTGTAAAACAAAAGGTAAGTATATAATAAATATACATGTTTGCCCATAATCACAGTCAAAAATAAAGTCGACTTTTTTGTTAGTATACTTTAGAACATTCATTTAAAGCCGGTTTTAGTTCAAAGTATACATTATTTTGACTATGAGTATGGGCTAATATGAATGTAATAAATATAAATATTTATACTGAAATCCATAAGCGGTTGTATCTAACATTGCAATATACAAATCAATTTGTTCTTAGTAGCTCCTAGTATATGAAAAAACTGGTAAATTTTTAAATATTTAAGTTTGAGTCAACCACTTATTTTTATACCATAATTAACAAAAAGAATGGCAGACACAAACTAAGTAATTTTTGCACATATCCATGTACATACAGCATACATACATACATATTTTCAATACCAAAATCACTTGAAATTATTTTATACATCACTAGCATTTAACCCGCTTCTTCGTTAGCGCCCCTTTTTCTTATGTGGACATATGTTTCCAGTTTATGTTTCTAGGTTTAAACCCGCTACTTTGTAAAGGGACGATTTGTACCTCTAAACGTTCGTATTTCGAAAATTTTTATTTGTATTTTTTAGATAAGTTACGAATGTGATATATTTTTTATTTTAATGTTTATTGGTTTAAAAGATAGATGGCATAGCAAAAAAGTCTTAAAATACAGGTTTTACCCGTTTACTCCTTATTTAAAAAAAGTGCTTATTTTTAATGAACAATAATAGGTATTCAATTTTTTTGTATCCCTTTTAGTTTAGCAGATATGAGGTTAGCGAATTTCCGTTTTTACCGCTTTTTTTTCTATTGAACAACAATAAGTATTAAATTTTTTTGTATCTCCTTTAGCTTAGCAGATATGAGGTCAGCGTGATCGATTTGGCGAGAGGCCTGCCTCAGGTCCAAATTTCAACTTTTTAGCTTCAGGCGTTTAGGCTGTGCGATGAAAATAAATAGATGAAGAAAAAATATCTTGGAAAAAATAACAAAATTACGTACGATTTTTACCCCTTAAACGTTCGAATTCAGAAAAAGTACAAAATTTTCACTTGGCATTTTTTAGATAAGTTACGAATTTTATATAATTTTTATTGCTTTGTGCATTGATTTAAACGGTAGATGGGGGACAAAAAAGAACCAAAATTCAGGTTTTACACTTTTACTCACTAAAAGAGCCGAATTTCGAAATAGTACCAGACACCTGTTCTCTTTTTTATTAAATGAACAACAATAAAAGCACAAAATAAAGTACCAAAAATTGCCTCTTACAGATGCTCATTCAACGCTTTGCTAGTTTAATTTTATGTTTGTAGCTGCAATACTAACAAAAATTCAATAAGTACCTGTTGGCAAACAATACAGTTCGAAAAAGTACCAAAAAACCACTCTTACAGATTCTCATTCACTTGGGGACTTGCATGTTTAATTTTATGTTTATAGGTCCAATTTTAACAGAAATTCAAAAAGCCCCTCTTACAGATTCTCATTCACTCAGTGCATTGCATTTTTAATTTTATGTTTGTAGATCCAATATTAACGAAAATAAAAAAGGTACTAGTTAAAAAACGAAAAAGTACCAAGAATATCCCTCATAGGTTCTTGTCCACTCAGGACATTTAATGTTGAATTTTATGATTTTAGGTCCAATACTAACGGAACTTCAAATAGTACCAATTAAAGACTAAAAGGTACCAAGAAGCCCCTCTTACAGATTTTGATTTACTCAGGAGCATGCATGTTTAATTTTATGTTCATAGGTCCAATATTAACGAATATTAAAAAAGTACCAGTTAAATAACGAAAAAGTACCAAAAAGATCCCTCTAACGAATTCTCATTCACTCAGGACCTTGCATGTTTTATTTTATGTTAATAGATCTAATTTTAACGAAAATTAAAAAAGTACCAGTTAAGGAATGAAAAAGTACCAAAAAGATCCCTCTAACAAATTCTTATTCACTCAGGACTTTGCATGTTTAGTTTTATGTTTCTAGGTCTAATACTAACGGAAATTAAAAAATTACCAGTTGAAGACCAAAAAATACCAAAAAGTACCCTCAGAGATTCTTATCCACTCAGGACATTGCATGTTGATGTTTCTAGGTCCGATATTAACGATAATTAAAAAAATTGTCAGTTGTGGAACCAAAAACCTAAAGTAAGAAATTAAATTTCCCGTATTTCCCCTTTTTGGTACTTTTTTCTCCCCATTGAAGCATAAAAATTTTCAATATTGTAGTAGGAGCCCATAATTTAATACGTATATGTCAATGAATAAAAAAAAAATGTTTTGTAAAAAAGTACCAAACAAAGTAAAGGTTTTTACCCCCTAAACGTCCGAATTTCGAAAAAGTACCAAATTTGTATTTGGATTTTTTAGATAAGTTTCAAATGTGATATAACTCTTATTTCTATGTTTATTAGTTTAAAAGATAGATGGGTTGACAAAAAAGTACCAAAATACAGATTTTACCCGTTTACTCCGTATTTCCCCTTTTTTCTACCCTTATTTCTATGTTTATGGGCTTAAAAGATAGATGGGGTGACAAAAAGTACCAAAATACAGGTTTTACCCGTTTACTCCGTTAAAGGGCTGAATTTCCAAAAAGTACCAGACACCTGTCCGCTTATTTTTCTAAAGAACAACGATAAGTATTAAATTTTTTTTGTATCTCTTTTAGTTTTAGAGATATAAGGTTACCGAATTTACAACTTTTTACCCCCTAAACATTAGAATTTCCAAAAATCCCGTCTTAGTGGATCGATTTGGGGAGAGACCAACCCCTGGTCCAAATTTCAAGATTTTAGCTTCAGGCGTTTAGGCTGTGCGATGATGAATCAGTCAGTCAGTGAGTCAGTCAGTAACGTTACAATTTTATATATATAGATTGGTTTCGTCAGTATGAATTAAATTAAAAACACAAAAACTGCTAAATATTTTTTTAAAGAAATAAACTTAATTTTATAAAAAAGAGGAAAGCAATACAACAACTTAATTAAATAAAAAAGGAGTTAGTTTTGGAATTACAGAATTTTGTTCATAACACAGATTTATGTTCTTTAGGAAGGAATTTACCATTTACCTTGGTAATCATGTTTGGACTCGGAAAGATCTATGATTCCCGAAAATGAGTATTTTTCAAAAAAAAAAAATTTTTTTTTAGGCATAACTTTTTTGTATCTGAACCGATTTTTCCAAGTTTTCAGAAAATATGTTCTACTAAAGATCTTTTGATATATAAGACGTATCCATATGTCATATAACAGCTCTAAAATTTTAGTTTTTATAAAAATTTTGATGCTTTTTAGCACATTTTTGGAGTATTTTGCTAATAACTTAACCATTTTTCAATTCGATTTGGCAGATTTATATACCGACGTCTTTCGGAAGAAATTTACCATTTAATTAGATTATTAAACTTGGACTCATGAAAACCTATGGTTCCCGAAAATGTGTATGTTTAAAAAAATTTTTATTTTGGGGATAAGTCTTCCATTTCTGCTCAAATTTTTATATATAAAACGTGTCCATAGGTCAAACTAGAGCCCTAAAATTTTGATGTTTTATTGACCATTTTGAGTATTTTCAATAATGTATGTACGGGAGGTACCACGCCCACTTTTCCAATCCCGCCCATATTTTGGGAGATGCTGTGTATTGATAACCGATATGTTTTTACCTAATTTTAGCTCGCTTCGTTCTCCATATATACAGATATGTATAATTTCTTTGTATGGGAGAGGGTATAATGTCCATTTTTTAGAGAATTGGTGTATTGATAACCAAGATGTTTGCACCAAATTTGAAATCCCTGGCTCTTGCCGTTCTCCAGATATACAGAAAAAAGAAATAAAAAAAAACAACATGGGATATATGGGAAAAATTGGAGGTAGTCGTGGTTTTTTTCTCATATCTCAGCCATTTATGGACCGATCTAGCTGAATTTCAATAGCAAAATTATAATGAGTATATCTGACATAAATATATACCAACCAAGTCCCCATCATATCTGGGGTCATCAGAAAATCCATTTCAACAGACGGACGGACAGATGGGCAACCGAATTTGAACTCCCCTTCTCATAAGGAGGCAGAATATATATACTTTATAGGGTCTAAGATCAATATTGTATAAATTACAAATGGAATGACAATGTTATATGTACCCTTTTACCTTCGGTGAAGGGTATGAAAAGATTATTAATACTTTTTTGTGGTTCATTTGAACTAAAAAAAATCTTTTAGTACAATTAGGGCCAAAAAAGTACAAAGTTTAAAGGTTGTTGATATAATTATAAAATTCTGAATGCCATCCCTGATCTTAACAGAGTAGTTTTATTTGCAGAATTTCAAATATTTTCAGTACACCTTGAATATTTTACTATTATTGTATGTATTTATTTAACTGCTTGGCCCATAATGTCGACAATAACATTTCTTTCGTATATTTATATTGAAAACGAAAACAAATTTTATTTTTTTTTAATGTTTTCAATATAAATATACGAAAGAAATGTCCTTGTCAACATTGTGAGCTTGGCAGTAAATGTGGAAACTAGAATGGGGAAAAAAGTTTTTATTTTCATCTAATATATTTAATTAAGCCCCTTGTATGCGATAAGAAATAAAAACAATATTTTTTATATATTTTTATATGTAGCCAGAAATTTCTTTCAGTGCACTTAAAATACATTCACCATTACACAAACATTAGGTGCGTTCGAGAACCCATGATGAAATAAACAGGTGGCATTACTACGCCAGATGACGATTTTATTCCTCATGCATTTTTTGTCCAATCTTATGTCAAAATTTTGTTTATGTTTAAAAAAGTCCACGTTTTGTGTTGTGATTAGTTTTATTTATTAAAGTTTTTGATTATTTTACACAGAAAAAATTAAAAATTGTCTCTAATCACCAAATTCATATAATCAAGCAAACAATTTCTTGATTTTGGACCTATTACCAAAATGATTATATGGATTACTAAAAATTGTTACAATTGAAAATTGTGATTTTGTTTTAATAAATTACATTTTAATTTTAATGAAAAGAATTATCAAAAAACTTCCATTTCAAACGATGTGTTTATTGATTTAATTAAATATAGCTCAGTTTTGAAAGTTCACAACAATTCTACAATTTTAAATTAACTTATTTTAAACGAAAAAATCAAAGTTTTTTGTTATTCAGCTAATATTTTAAACAAAAATTTATTTCAAAATAACTAAAATGTTAATAAATTCAAAATTATATTTTTTAATATTTTTTCAACTAAAAAGATAAGTGATTACATTGAAATACTTTTCAAACAATTTTTTTAATTGATAAAAAAACTACTGTAGTTTTTTCTATTTAAATAAAAATAAAAAAAGATATTGACCATAATTAAATAAAAATTAGCTCTGTTCCACATGCATAACCAAATGGTCCGAACTTGCACAAAGTTACCCAAAAGCGTTCCACATAAATAACATAACATAATAACTTTAAAAAGCTTTCATCTTTTTTAAAACAAAACTTGAATTCATTCTATAATTTGAACCGTGACAAAATTTAATTAATAAAACTGAATTTTTTCAAAACAATAACTCAATTCCTTATATCGCTCATTTCGTGCAAGACCGTCACAGCTCAAAATTTGGCATTTTCGAGTTAGTAATGCAGAAATGTTCTTCTCTTAAATCTCTACAAATTGATCTAAGAACGGAGAGAATTATCGAAAAAATAACGGTAATACAGATGCTTGTGACGCTATGACCTCTCGTAACAAATTTGAGCAATTAACATTCCTCTTATACATGTGGTTTTCTTTGTAGCAAAAAAGAAACATTTGATTTTATAACTGTATTTTAGTGAAAGAGAAGGTGAGAAATAATAGGTTGGAATCTTAAAAAGGCTCTCCTGTAAAGTTTCAAATTTTGAGTTGTGACGGTCTTGCACGAAATGAGCGATATATTTATAGCGGGAATACAAAGTGAATAACAAACAATTTATAGTGCTATATTCGGCTATGCCGAATCTTTGATACCCTCCACCGGCAGAAGTGGGTCCTATATTGTAAATACATATATATTATTAACTAAGCTTCACAAAAACGAACGTCAGCATTAAAATTGGTTTCGGTTTAGACCTATAATAAATTATTCTTGTTAGAACTTTGAACTGGCTTGAGTAAAATATCATGAATTTGACAAAATTGCATGATGTCTTAGTTGAAAGAAATTTTACCGCAATATCTATATCTGTTATGGTTTAAAGCGAATTAAATTATTTTCTCAAAGTGGGCTTTATTTGGTTTTAGGCTCATAAACTAGGGCAAATTGTGGACCGATCTTCACGAAATTTGACACTGCGATTTGTAGTCTTCTAAAACTGTGATATACCAAATGATAGCATTATTAATTACGGTTTTAGGCGTACTAAACTGTTTTCCTGGAGTAGAACTTATATGGTGTCTAGGGTTAATTATGGTCAGTATATAACTGTGACGTACCGAATTTAATTATGATAGCATTATTTATTACGGTTTTAGGCGTACTAAACAGTTTTCCGGGGGTAGGGTTTATATGGGGCCTAGTGTAAGCTATGGACCGATCTTAAAAAAATTTTAAAGTGTGATTTCTGGTCGTATAAAACTGTGACGTACCACATTTTAGTATGATAGCGATATTTATTACGGTTTTAGGTGTACTAAAATGTTTTCCGGGAATATGGTTTATATGGGGCCTATTGTAAATTAATGGTTTCTTTCCCGCAGACAAGCGTAAAGCTTCGCGGGATTAGCATAGGACAAAAAAATTATGGATTTACAATGGATTAAAAATTATAAAACTGTGACATACCAAATTTTTGTATGATAGCGTTATTTATTACGATTTTAGGCGTACTAAACTGTTTTCCGCAGGTATGGTTTATATGGGGCTTTTGGTCAATTATGGACCGATCTTCACGAAATTTAAAAAAGAAAATATTTGACGAAAAAAAAAACGTGATGAACATGTGAAATAAAATTTTATTTCCTTCATTCGATTATATTTTTTGAATGTAGGTCAACATAAAATTAAATAAAAGTACATAGTTTTTTGCTATATCTACCAGGATAATTAATTTAATTTTGCAATTAAAAAGTCATGCTGAATCTCTTTTATTTTGCGGAAACAGCCAATGTCCAATTGAACCGAGAACAGCTTCAAAAGGGCTTTACTAGCCAATTTGACTAAGAACTCTTCTATAAAAAAAACCAAGCCACAGATATAAGGGAAACAATGTTTAAAAACAAATGAAGCACTTGAAATAACGAAGCGTATTTATCTTCAAAATATGTAGCTTAAAAAATTACTTAAAAGTGATTTACAACGGATTATTATTAATAATTGCAAAAGGCACAATCGTTTTTTATACGATCTTATAATATAGACTTTTATAAGTAACTAGCTGACCCGGTCCGCGTTGCTGGCCCTAAGCAAACATTATTGCAAATTGCAAAACACCTATTATTTACTAAATTGATTTCACTTTTAGGTTTTTGACTTATGTGCACAAAACAACAATTAACGCAAAACAATTCAAATGCAATCAGTGAGCAATTGAAAGCAAGGTTTGTTTGAATGTACCGTTAGCGTTTGAGTAAAACTCAAAAATGTGCACAAAATGTAGGTATCTTAAATGCAAGAGTACACAAAGTTGTTTATCATCGATTGATAATATATGATGAAGCAGAATTGAGTCTTAAACTTCAGGCAAAAAGCACATAATTAAAACGTCGGCAGTAACTTCAAATTCTCTCTCATTTCTTTCTTTTTCTTTTGTTCTTATTTTTCTTTGCTTACAAAAAGTATGAAATTGAATGAAAGTATGGCAGCATTGTTAAGAGAATAAGTGTCTCTCAATTCTTTCTTTTTCTTTTGTTCTTATTTTTCTTTGTTTACAAAATGTATGAAATTGAATGAAAGTATTGCACATTGTTAAGGGGATAAGTGTCTATATGTGAGAGCATTAGAAAAAACGTCCTCAAAATAAAATTGATTTTATTTTACGACCGCATTCTCTGGCAAAATTTCATGTCAAACTGCATGTAAAACATCGTTCATCCCCAGTTCTGTTTCATCATTATAATATTATAAATTAAAATGTTGTTCATATACATATGTTTGATTTACATATGATTTGAAAATACACATGGTTGTATGTATGTATATATATGCTGTGAATCTTACGAAAAAAGTGAGCGTAAAAGTGGGCGGGGCAACATTTTCTTTCCGCAAAACCTCAGTTAGACCATGGCGATCATTTTAAAGAAAAATCGTTCAAATCGGTCAAGCCATTCTTAAGTTAAGGATTTTGCCACTCCCCTCCGCCCCCAGACCGAGAATCAGAAATCAGACTTCACAGTGTCACCCGCCTGAATATTCTGAAGATTCCCTGAAAATTTCATCAAAATCGGCCCAGCCGTTTTGGAGTCCATACGTTACATACATACATTCATACACACATCCTATTTTATATATGAAAAAGCACAGCCGCGAATAACGTTGTAAGTTACAAAATAAATATTTTTCAGGAGAGCAAAAAAACGTTTTTAGAAGGCAGGATTATTAATTTTTTAATTTTTCTTTTAGATTATCATAAATAATGACAATAAAAACTTTTATGCAAAATATCAAGTAAATCGAATTTTAAATAACATGCTTAATTACAGTTTATATTCTTTTTTTTTTAGTAGAAAAACGTTTCATATCCACAATCGCGATGTCATTTAAAACGTTTTTCCACTACGCAAGCGGCTTTTAGAACATTATTCCACCTTTAAAAACCAGTTCTTTTGTATGATTTTGTTAGTAACTTATAACGTTCTTCCACTGGCTGACTCTTTGTATCGCATTTTGATGGCGTTAAGTTGCATAATTTTGGGAGAATTGACGTTTAAACTGTGTAAGAGAGTAATGTTAACGCTAATCTGCAAAAAAACTGTTTATGCAAAAAGTGGCTTTTACAACGTTATTCGCGGCTTTGCTTCATATATAGATATATATATATATAAGTAATATACATATTTACATACATATGTATGGACATAAATATTTACAATGTTACAAGTTACAAATATTTATAGCCTTTTTGTACATTGTCCATAATTTCTTTCCTGTCTTCAAGAAATTGTAAAACTCATTACAACTTTAACCAAAGTTTGTCTTTATCTGCAACTCACCTTCTAGGTTTTATATTAGGAGCCTGTTTCTCTCTTTTCTATACTTTGAAAACTAAAGCGTTGGAATGTGGAATCTGTAAAAGCGTTGGAATGTGGAATGGAAGAAATAAAATTACACATTTCCTCAAATTCGTAAACGCTTCATCATTTAGAAACTCTTTCTTTTTTTCTTCTACTGTCTTCTCTTTTCGTACTGACTTGTGATGCCTTGTTTAGAAATAGATAGCTGGAAAGTAGGTGAAATAAACAGCGAAAGCATTAGAAAATATAAAGAAGGTCAAACACTGAAACAAAGAAATGACAAATTATGTTGGTCAAAAACCTTGACGTTAAGGCGTGACTCAAAATTAACATCGTGCATTATGGTTGGACCACCCTTTAAAACAAATTTTTCAAACTAATTTGATAAAGTATTTTCATTTTAACTAAAGTAGAGTTGGACAAAGTATTTCCAATAATATTGAAGTGTTTGATACGACCTTTTACATTTTACGTGACAATTTAATAATTTTAAATAACAATTTGAAAATGTTTTAGATTCATCGTTACTATCGTTGTAAGGATTGCGGTAAAAACATACGTGCCGATAATTTTAAATCCCATACAGCAAGACACATGAATGAGCCTTTATTTAAATGTTCCATTTGTAATAAAGAATATTTCAGAAGGTTTAGGTAAGTATGCAAGTAATATATTTATGCTTAAAAATATAATGAGGGCTTATATTCTACAACGTCTATATAATGTTTCACCGTGTATGTACATACATATATATTGTTACGTTTTTTTCTTAATAAAACGCGTTAAGGTTTATTCCCTTTATAATAAACCTTTGAGTTCTATTGATTGCAAATAAAAATAAATACACACGAATTCAACTTAACAAACTTTATTTAAATTTACAAAATTTATCCACTATTGTAAGTAACGATCTGAACCGTTTAATGTCTCCAATCAAACTAAACTAAACTTTTATGAGTTAGCCTGTATTTATAGTTCAAAACTATTCCTAGTTGATTCAAGAACCGTCTAGTGGTTTCTAGAAAATTGTGTTCGAATTATTTTAAAATAATAAATTCTACAATTACAATTGCTAGAAAATTTAGTTACAGTGGCGTTCATAAAAATAGTAACTAATATGACATAAAACTATAATTTACAAGATAACTTATAACTAAAACCATAAATAATTCTTAGACAAATCTAATTTCCACTTAAGCCTGTTCGTCCCGAATAGGCTCAGATTCTTCGTTTCCATAATGGGCTAGTCGTTCTAAATGTACCACCTTCATTTTTGATCTTGGACTCTTATATTTCTGAATTCGATACACCACGTCATTCAGTTTCTTTATCACCTTATATGGTCCATCCCAATGAGTCTGCAGCTTGGGCGATAATCCTTGCGTTGTGGATTAAAAAGTAAAACCAACTGGCCTTCTGTAAAGCCTTCCGAATTTGCCGCTCGTTCGTATCTGACTTTCATCTTGTCATTTGATGAATTGACACGGCTCCGTCTTAACTCGTTTTTTTTGATCTTGGGAAGAGCCCTTTCTATCCGCTGGTACTGATTGTTCACCAAAGTTGTACTGCTGTGGCGATGTTACACTCTCTCTAATTGGGCGCCTGCCCGCAACACACTGTGGGCATTTTATTATGCAATCAATCACGGCTTGCTTGCAACCGACCCAATAGTAGCTTTCTTTTAACTTCTTTATGGTTTTTGTTACGCTTAGATGCCCACCATTAGTACCGTTGTGGAATCTATTCACGACTTCGCATACTTTAGAAGACGGTACTACAATAATGTTTTAGCCGATTTGCCATCAGTACTTTCCCATGTACGGTATAGGCAATCATTTGCCACCCTCAAACTATTCCGCTGCGCTCAATACGCTTCCATCAGTGGACCCTCCAATGTGATTTCTTTATAAGTCGGTATTTTACCTTCTTTCTTAGCCTTCATAATTCCCACCAATATGGGATCATTTTTCTGCGCCGTTGACCAGTCTTCGCTGGGTTCCGCATGCAATAGGCGAATCGCATTGGTGCAGTTCTTGTTTTCAGCCTCCATACAATGCTTTCTCATATATTTACTCGGCCGTCTTGAGTGTGCGCTCGGCTCACCACGTTTTCCATCGTCTCTCTGAAATGACGATTTCTTACGATTACAAGTGACTAGCTGTCTTACAAAGGCATCACTTCCGTTCCCAACGTTAAGGGGTACTTATAGACCATACCAATTTATTATTTGTCGTCCCATATCTAGACTTATGTTTTGACGTATCATAAAATCTGCCCCAATTATGACCTCGTCCAGAATTTCAGTAACAAGAAATTCATCAAAAACTATCATATCGCCCATTCTTATTTCCACTCTTGCTTTGCCATATACAATGACAGGCTCTCCCGTAGCTGTTCTCAAGCTTACCCCGCTTAGTGGTTCGACATATCCCCTTACCAAATTAGCCCTTAAAATTAGACCAGTGTCGATAGTTAAAATGCGGATTTCACCATTGATATAACCACAGGTCGTAATACTCTTGTTGCTCGTGTTCACTACTAAATTAATCGTGAAACCTTCAGATGCTTCCTCCGTTGTGCTAGCTCTTCTTAGCCTCAGCGGCGACTTTTGTGATGACTGCCGATAAGCTCTTTGGTTGTCTCTTTGTGGCGAAGCAGATCGGGATCGTTTTCTTGGTGACTTGCAGTTTCGTTGAATTTTTTTTTGCTTTTGGTTTTATTTTGCTTTTCGCCCAAAGCTTGCAAAACTGCCTCCGTCATGCTTCTCACTTCCTTTAAAATATCTCCTTCGTCCTCAGCAGAGAAATCAAGCTTTCGTACCTTATACGCTTGTGGCCTTGAAATTATCCTGGCGGTTTCTTGGGCTAAGGCAAATGATACCGTTTCTGCAAACGATGATTTCTGTGATGCACATACCGCGAGTTTTACATCAGCATCTCGTATACCATTTACAAATGCTTCGGTCTTAAAGTGATCTAACAATGGATGACTTTCACCTGGATAAATAAGCTGCACCAAACGCTCGTGCGAAGTCCTGTAGCGTCTCGTTTGCCTTTTGTACTCTGCCCCGTAATTCCATTCTGAATATTTCTCTTCTGTGTTCACCACTATACTTACGTTCGAGTGCTACCATAATGCCATCATAATTGTTTCTGCAACTTACTGTTACACTTTCCAGAATTTCAGCTGCAGCTCCTTTTAAAGCCAGAATCAACTCTATAGCTTTCTCTTCATTGCTCAATGCATTTTTGCTGGCAACTGTGTCAAACTGGAACTTGAACACATTCAATGGTGAGCTGCCGTCAAAACTTGGAGCTCTAATTCTATTAGCGACTTCTGGAAAAACTCGCACCGCTCCCTCTTGGTATTGAAGACTATTTAATTTTTCTTCCAGATGATGTAGTTTTCCATCAAAAACCGTGACTTGTGTTTTTACATCCGTGACTTGAGTTTTTACATCAGTGACTTGTGTTTTTACATCAGTGACTTGTGTTTTCACATCAAACATCTTCTGGTTGAATTCTATCTCCATATCGTCTACTCTTTCATTTATAGCAGTAGAAATTTCTTGAAGCTTCTCAAGTTTTTCATTAGTAGCCTGGAGTTTCTCGTTCGTCACCCTTGAATTTTCTTGAATTTCGGCAAGAATGGTGCTTGAATTTTCCTTAACCATTTTCTCCATGCTTCTTGAATTTTCTGCCAAGCTTTCTTTTACCATTTTCTCCATGTTTTCCTCCATTTTTCTAGAATTTTCTTCCATTTTTCTAGAATTTGTTTCCATTTTCTTAGAATTTTCTTCCATTTTCTGCATCATAGCAGCAAACATTTTGCTAAGATCCATGTTGCTTGTTACTGCACGGGTAGCAACTTCTTATTCTTCTTTTTCATCAAATTCATAAGCTGCGATTTCAATATTGTGTCGCTTAAATTCATCGATTAATCTTCTCTGCAGCTCAGCTTTATTTCCTGCAGTCAGCAAATACAACTTGCCCAACTCCTTCTTAAGCTGCTCAACTTTAAGCTCATCGAATTTCATTGTTTATCAATTTTTTTTTTATTGCAATCCCACTTCTGACACCAATTGTTACGTTTTTACTTAATAAAACGCGTTAAGGTTTATTCCCTTTATAATAAACCTTTGAGTTCTTTTGATTGCAAATAAAAATAAATACACACGAATTCAACTTAACAAACTTTATTGAAATTTACAAAATTATCCACTATTGTAAGTAACGATCTGAACCGTTTAATGTCTCCAATCAAACTAAACTTTTATGAGTTAGCCTGTATTTATAGTTCAAAACTATTCCTAGTTGATTCAAGAACCGTCTAGTAGTTTCTAGAAAATTGTGTTCGAATTATTTTAAATCTAAAGTCTACAATTACAATTGCTAGAAAATTTAGTTACAGTGGCGTTCATAAAAATAGTAACTAATATGACATAAAACTATAATTTACAAGATAACTTATAACTAAAACCATAAATAATTCATAGACAAATCTAATTTCGTAACAATATGTAAACTGGTGTTCGAAAATATTTATGATTTCATTCTTTTTGGTTAAAAAGTGAGAATTAAATGAAATATTTGTTTTGCTTGAATTTTCTGTTATTCATCTGAGATCTCATAAAGGACATTCTGAATCCTTGAGTAATTCTAAGTCAATTTAGCAATTTCCGTCTGTTGCAAACACGTTGACTTTCGAACGGAAGAAAAGAACAATATTGGTGTGTCATTGTTTCTAGTTTTCCTAGGCTGTTTGAGATTGAAATCCAGCTAAATCGATTCAGAAGGATGTGTTATGAATCCAAATGTGAAACAGCCATCATAAAAAATTGTCCTAAACCCGTAACAAATACAACAAATAATGCTGTTGTAGTTGCAAACACTAGATGATTTTGAATAAAAGCCCTCAGTAATAAATTGCTTTTTTTAAAAATTTTGTTATCTTTTTTAGCTGTTCTAGTCATTTAAAAAAAATTCATAAAAAAACGAATGAAGAAGTTACCAATTTCACTATAGAATTCAAACCGGGTCGAAGACCGCGTTCATATTTGCAGCAACACGAATTAGAAGTTTTACCAGAGTGAAAATGTTATTATTATACATATCTATGTTTGTAAGCTGTACGTTAGTGGTTCGGTCCCCATACAAAAAACAGTTGAGCCAGTCACCGCCTAGGATTAAAGATTAGTTGAACAGGATTCCAGAATTTTTTTTAATTTTTTGCCAAGTCTCTGGATACCGCTCGCTTAGTTGTTTGCATACTGCGCCGCCATTTAAAGTCTGATCATAACATATTGCATATCTTTATTCATGACTTGTCTATGGCTTCATTTTCATTGATATAAAATTTCATTCTGAATGATGCAATTTTCTTTGTTTTGTATGTTGATCTACCTGGTAATATGTATGTGTAAAAGAAAAAAGTGAACATATGATAACCTAGACATACCAAGTATAAGAAGGACTTCCTTGCAACGTGCAAAAATTTTGATGTTAGGGGGGAAGGATCCGAGATGGCACAAGTGGCGCCCAGAATTCGATGTCGAACTAAAAAGTATAAACATGAAGACATAGAGAGGCCATTAATAATGATATCCGAAACGATGAAATCGGACTTGATATATAAAAAACAAAAAGTGAAATGTAATATACATATACATATGTAAAGAAAAAATGAGCTAATTGCGGGGCGTGGCATAAAAGTGAGTACAATAAAAGCTAGAACTACAAAATTTTAGAATGGCTTTGTTGACACGTGCAATAAATTGGACATAAGGGGGATACGATCCGACATGGCATCAGTGGCGCCCAGAATTTTATGTCGGGTTAAAACGTCCCCAAGCCATAGCGATATGCAATATGTTATGATCAGACTTTAAATGGCGGCGCAGTATACAAAAAAAATAAAAGGGCGGTATCCAGAGGAGTGGCAAAAAATTTTAAAAACAATTCTGGAATCCTTTTCAAATAATATTTAATCCTAGGGGTGACTGGCTCATCTTTTTTTCGAAACAGCTTACTGTACATTCCTAGGCAGAAAAAGACAATCATCATGATGTTATTACAATTGTGTGGGGGTACAACTAACTTGAGTTGCACATCCTATTTACCAAAATTACAATGCATTCACTGTACTAAAATTATAACGCCAGTTGGAGGTCCTCTGACTCTTGTTTTCAAGGTTACCATGATACTGTTATTTAAAATTTAGAATGTAGTCACAATGTTAAATGAAAAAATAAATGACCGTCTTTTTACTATTGCATTAGAAATTGCTTAAACACCAGAAATATAAGTGTAATGCGATAGTTTAATAACTTAATAAAAATATTGTTTTTCTAACTTAAAAACTGATTTATTTCTTCTTCCTGATAAGAGAATGCTCTGTCTTTGCGATAATTTAAGGCGTCGTACCATTTCATCGAGGTGATTTTGCGATATTTCATTGTGATTGCATGGAATTTTGGTGTTTGACGGTTGATGCATTGATACAGCCGCTTCAGGGATTTGAACGGATTGAAAATGTAAGGAAACATCTTCTGCTGGTAATTGTCTATCCGGAACAGTCATTTCATTAGAATGTGGCAGCGGAAGCTGAGCATATGTTGTTGCAGTATAAAATATGGAACCTCTTTTTCGGGCTTCAATATGGAGTATGGGATCTCTGCAAATCATTGCGACATCAAATGGCATGGCTACTCCGTTTTTCCACTTATTAAAAAGGTAAATGGACGCTGCACACACTATTGATAGTGACAGTTCTTACCTACCCTATATAACACTTAAAGAAAAACAGGCTTCATACAAGTTAATTATTTCAATAGCGATTTTACACAGGGTCTCCACCTAAGATAATATATACGATTTTTATATCAGCTAACGTCATGAAACAAAGAAAACAAGATAGTGCACTAAAATTTAAAAAAACATTCTTTTACTGCGCAATATGTTTATAGCCACAATTCTTAAAACGTGTAATCTATATATATAAAAATAAGTCCGTATATGTACGTCGCCGAACTAATCATAAACACGTCGTGCGATTTCAACCAAACTTATACACTACGTAGGCAGTGGCCCATATATGGTTTATATGAACCATATATGGGCATGTGTGTGCGGTGCGTATGTGAAGTGAGTGTGTTTTTGCCGCAGGCATTTTTTGTACCACATACAGCATTCATTAGTATTGAATACATTTTGGTCGTTTGTGTATTGGAGAGCATTGCACGGAGTGATGCAAATAGCAATTTGTTATCATTTCTCTTTTCTCTTTGGACGTCATTGGTGATTGATCTTATCATAATCGATTTTTGAAAATATTAATTTCTTCGCATTTTTTGGTGAGTATTTTGATAAAAATATATTAATTTTCGTTCTAATCATCGTTTTAATTTGAATATTTTGTTAAAAAAAATTCAAAAAAAACAATGATTAATGAGATAAAAATCGATTTTTTTGCTAAACAAGTGTTCTGATTGTTACAAGTGCATCGTATGATTTTGTAACATAATCCCAAATTTGATATTTTGTGAAAAAAATTAAAAAATTGAGTGAATTTTTTTTGTTTAATGTCCGATCAGTGAGCTAAAAATTACTTGGATTTTTTGGCCAATTTTTAATTGAATTTTCTCACATTTTCAGCAGATTTTCGTGTCTTTTCGTCACTTTTTGGTGCTTTTCGAGTGCAGACGATCTCCAACGTTTTTGTGTTTTGCCGTGCGAAGCAGGCAACGGGCCCGCTAGTTTATTAATATTTCAAACTAAAAAATCAAAAAAACGAATAAAAAAGAATAAAAACTATACAAGTTTACTGTGCGAGAATCAGTCGATTATGAAATCTTATAAGATACGTGTTCCCCTTGTTTATTATTAAGATTAACATAAAGAAATGTGTTCTCTCATTGTGTCGACGTTCTCGCAGATATTATCTCAGGTGGAGACCCTGTGTAAGAGCCACTTGACATAATAATTAATACCCTCTCCACTATTGTGATGTGGGTATTAAAATATTTAAAACCAAGTAAAGGGTGTTTTTATAGAGGTATAAAACTTTAAGTTGGCAACACTTTTCTAACTGGCAGTCATTTTGTCAGCTGTCAAGTGATTTATGTTTAGTTTGGTCACAAATTATTAGCTCTGTTCCAGATGCATAACGAAACAGTCCGAACTTGCACAAAGTTACCCAAAAGCGTTCCACATAACAATTTTTGTGCATTTAAGAGAGTAATTGAGAGAGTATTTTTTTTCATTTCCTGTATAAATTTGCACGAACTTTTTCTTTGGGTAAGTTCGGTCAAGAATAAACAATCAGCTGTTTTTGTTTACATATGAAACTGAAAAATTAATCAGGAAATTTACAAGCAAAAGAAAGAGTTTAGGTTTTATTAAAAAATATATAAGAAAGCAAAATGTAAAATTTTAATGAAAAAATTAAAGTTGTAAATATGTACATTATTTCATACATATTTCCCTTAATTTTTAACATAAAAGAAACAAAATATAAAAAATTACAATGATGCAAATATTTTGGTTTTATAATGTTATGACTTTTAAGCGTCTAAAATCACTTAAATAGATCTTAATTTGAAAAGTAAGCATCATTCGTATTTGAAGAAGTGCAAAAATGGTTTTTTGCGTTCCAGTAATATTGGGTAGTTTTGGCAAATTCAGAGAGTAATTTTCATTTTACTCTCATTACTCCGAACTTGCCCGAGATCTTCTGGAACACACCTATTAGTTATTAGTTCTGTGGTTTGGTTTGGCATTTCAACATTAATAGATCGACGCCGGTACAACGCTGCCAAATCATGGTTCTGTTCGAAATACGTATCGCAAACTACGTCCATTTTACGGTCAAGATTTTTGTTTGAATATATATGTATGTACGTCAATAAACGAAACTGCCGTATTTGTGGTGATGATAACCCTCAAGTGTATGAGACACCGTTACATCCAGAATAACTGACTGATTGGTGTGATTTATGGGTTGGTGCGTACTTTAAAAGCTGGTTTCGTCCTTCAATTGAACAACCATGATGTACAGGAGCTGTAGTTTCAACAAGACGGCACAACATGTCACACACCTCGTGATGTGTTTTGTTTGGTAACCGCATAGTTTCACTTTTCGGACCCACCAATATAGTGCAATTTAACGCCGCTAGACAATTTTCTGTGGTTATATGTGAAGTCGCTAGTCAACGCCGATAAGCCCCAAACGATTGACCACTTGGAGGACAACATTCGCCGCGTTATTTCTGATATGCGGCCACAAATGGCGGAAAAAGTCATCGTAAATTGGACCTCCAGATTAGACTACGTCCGAACCAGCCGTGGCGGTCATATGCTAGAAGTCATAATTAGATTATAGTGCCAGAAGATTATCTTTTGAAGTAAGTAAATTTCATGTCAATTTAAAAAAATCATCTTCTTTTTGTTTTTTTAGAAGCAGAACTCATGGGATGACCCCTACAAATGCAATGCAATGTGTTGGAACTAGGAAAAAAGTTGTGGGAAGGTGGATAGAGGGAGTAGTGTATGTGAATATTCGACTTGAACTTATTAATGTTGAAAGTGAGAGGAAAGACTTCAGCAGGATAGTTGTGTATTACGAACAAACGTATGGGTTTCGGGAACCAGATCCCTAATTTTATCAACACATCCCAATTATTGTAGTAACGATAAGTCAGGCAAATACAACCCACTTTGCGACGGTACTCCAGGGAGTCAATAGAATTGGTTACCCTTCTGTTACCAATGAGAACCTTCACCCTCTCCTGCACGCGGTAGAGAAGCTCGAAAATAGACTTTGAACCACCGGCCCACACATGAGTGTTGTATTACATTCGCGGTGGATATAGGTAGTATAAATAGTAAGGAGATCAGATGGAGTGAAGTATATCTTACACCGTTTCATAAACCGGCCCACACATGAGAGTTGTATTACATTCGCGGTCGGATATAGGTAGTATAAATAGTAAGGAGATCAGATGGAGTGAAGTATATCTTACACCGTTTCAAAAACCGAGGCACTTGAATGATTTTTTCGACACCTTTAATATACATATGTTCTGTCCATCGGATATCACATCGTACCCTCATGCCTAGAACATCAAGAGATTCTGACTCCTCAATAATTATACCACCCATAGATACAGATGAGGCACCTTTTTCCGTCGAACGTTTATGCGTCAGAACGCAACATTGGGTTTTTCGGGCCTATTCACGCGACCTTATCCCGAGACTATATCAAGGTCTCGGCCAAGCTTATCATTCATGTGCTGTCTCATAGCACCAATATCGGACATGCTTGGTCTATAATGAAATGAATACGAATGGCAAAGGGCGCAATTCTAATTTAAAAGGGCTACTTAAATTTAAGAAAATAACAAACGTATTTTAAGAAAATAAAAATAACAAATGCCATCAATTACCACCTGTTAATAGACTACTGTCAAGTTTTGAGCAAGTTGCGGCGAATTTTATGCCAACTAATTGGACCGATTTAACGAGGATTTAAAAAAAACGTTCTTTTTCATCAAGATAATGCACGGGTGCACACGTGTGCAGTCTCAATGGCAAAATCATAAGGACTACGGTGAAGGAAATTGAAGAACAAATAAGCAAGATTAAACCTACAAAGCTGCAAATTGGAGAAGGAAAATATATTGAATGCAATTACGAGTTCCACCTGACCATGGTTGACGGAAAAGTCGTAAACGAACTGACAGGAACAACCTCAACAATGTCATGCCCGATTTGCAAAAAGAGTCAGAAGAACTTTTTTCAATTCAATTCAATTTATTTCATATATAATATGTTACATCTCAATTTTATATAATTAGTTGTAAAGAGTTTAAGATTAGTATCTTTTTCTGCTTAATTATAATATATTTCAATTAGTTATCATATATATATATATAGACAGAATTATATTGGAGGTAAAAATTTAGCAAAAACCTATTTAAACCCCTTTTTTCGTTTTATTTTTATATTTTTTTTATCGATTTTATATTATTATTTGTCAGAAGAACTTTGGTAATTTAAACGATTCTACAAATGAGGAGAATTACGAATATGGAATATCACCATTGCACGCAAGGATAAGGTGTATGGAATTCTTGCTAAAACTGGCATATACCCTACCACAAGAGGAGGAAAACTTCGATGAAAATACATCAATAAAAAAAAGATCAGAAAGAAGCAAATACAGGATGCTTTTTTTAAACAAGTTGGACTAAAAGTATACTGTCCCAAGCACGGATACGGTAACTCAAACAATGGAAACACTTCTAGGAGATTTTTTGAAAATGATGAGGCAGTAACTAGAATCATTGGAATTGACAATCAAATCAAAAAGATTGGGAACGATCTTGGATGTTTTAAACTGCAAAGAAAATGTCAATTCTACAAAATATGGAGAATATGCGTCGAAAACTGCATCTCTTTTAGCAGAAATGTATCCACAGAAGAAGTTGACCCCGACCGTCCATAAAATATTGGCGCATGGCAAAGATATAATTGAGTACCAGTCTTTGCCAATTGAAGAGCTTTCTGAAGAAACACAGGAGTCTCTTAACAAATTTTATAAAAAATATAGATTGCAGAACACATTCAAAGCATCAAGGGTAAGGCAAAATAAGGACCTCTTCAACATGTTGGCAGCAACTTCCGATCCACTTATTTCTTCCCTGCGGCATGTGAAGTCACGAATAGAGTTACAAAATAATTATAGTTTAGAAATGGTTAGTCTTTTAGATATACCTTCTCTTACGAATTGTGATGAATATTTTACAGAAAATTGAAAAAATAAATTAAAAAAAAAATTATTTTTTTTTTAATTTGTTGGGTAATAATTTAAAACATAAAACCCTTAAGAAAAAAAATAAAAACAATCTAAAAATGTAAAAATAATTTTTTTTAGTTACCATAAAATTGATTTTTCTACTAATTTTAACTTTGATAACCCATAAGTAGGCCCCTACAAAGCGTAGCACCCTTTCCAAACGCTCATTTCATAGGCTGTACAGTTATCTATCATATGCTGTTTAAACTGTTCAATTATCTTATTCGGTTCAAAAGATATGATTTTTGCAACGAAAAAACTCAAATGGCGCCACTGTGTGGCGTGAAAAATGTTTGGTAAAAAAAATCATAAAAAAACATATTTCTGTCATTCCGAAAAAAATTCCATTTGGACTGAGAATCAAAACAAATAGTAATTCAAAAGAGTGATTTAACCAAGGCGAATTCATGTATACGGTGGTGTCGATACTACAACAAGTAACAACACCAAAAACACAACAATGAATTTTTTTGTTGCTTTCGTTGATCGATATCTAGATAATAGATAGCAGATTTAAGTTAATGATTAGTTCCGAAGATGGTGATAATGCTAAAAAACATATTTTAAAAACAATGAAAATTTTCAACAATTTACAAATTGAAAGAGAAAAAGAGTTATTCAGAAGATGATAAGAATATGCTTGAACAAGTTCTAAAAAAGAAGGAACAATTTTCTAAATCAAGTTCTTCAAGTCAAAATGTCACCACTTCGATTGATAACTTAGTTGTAAATGAAATTGAAATATATGAAAAATATCCAACGTTTAACTATTGTTGAAGCAATATAAAACGGAAATGCCATTATTTTATCAAGCAGCTCAGATTATATTCGCAGTACTTGCTAGGCAAGTAAGCGTGGAGGGTGCCTTATCAGCCTTGAAATTAATTTTGTCCCCACAAAGAACAAACTTAAAAGACGAAAACATGAAAAATATGTTAAGGCTTTTCATGATATCGGTCAAAAGTCTCGCAATCTGTGCAAACTGCATTTTTACGCCCTCGCAAATGAACCGTCAAAAATTTATGAAAATTCATTTATGTGCTGTTTTTACAACACAAGTCAATCAATCACTTGTCAAACACTCAAAAAACTGAGTGCTTTTCATATAAATTTTACTACATGTTCAATCCCTTGTGTAGTGAAAACAGGACATTACACAAACTTCGTAAACTTGCCCAACAATGTTGCCTCGTAAACTTGCGCTGTTCAATTGTGCATTTCTACAAACAGATTTTTTTTGATGCTTACCGTCGTTTTTAATGATAAATTCAAGTATGTATTTATAAACCACAAACAATAAATTTTGCAATAATTTGAGCAAATTAGTCTTTTTACGTCTTTATGCATTTTTAAAAACAAATTTTACATTTTAATCACAAATTTTAATTTTTTTTTTTTTTTTTTTGTATTGACGTTTCTTACAAACTGACATAATTGTTTAAAATTGCATAATTATAAAAAAGGGTCTTCATGAAACGAGTTTTGCAAGTTTGCCCATTTGTACAAATGACAATTTTAAGCGATATAATGAAAACCATTATTAATTATAAAATTAAACGATAATTTCTTTGAAAAATAAATAAGTGTCCTATTTATAAAACATTTGTACTTTTTTTTAATTTTGAGCCCGAACCTGAAATATGTATGTATATATTTTGATTAACATTGAAGCTATAGATATGTACATACATACATATGTACTTACATACACATGTATATGTACTTAGGAAATTAGGACTTTAAACACTACCAGAAAATCTTGTATCTTCATGGTTCATGTTTTTACTTTAGCTATCCTTTAGTTAGCAATGACGTAAATTTTGTATGTACAGAAAATTTAACAGCCTTCGTCAGCATTCTTTGTGTCACACTGGATAGTGATGCTTTATAAATTATAATTATAATTTTGATTAACCCAAACCCGAACTTGAACCCATTTTTTTAGGATTTCAGTCCCTGCAAAAAATATTCACATGTTCTTCAAGTGATGAGGAACCTTGCTTCGGATAACTGAATGATTCGTTTCTCAAAACTCTCTTTTTGGAACAACTTTATGAAGCTGTCAGGTCTTTTCTGACCATAAGCAAAGTAAGTGATGATTCCGATTTGGCTTTTCAAGCCTATTAAATGAAAAGCTTTCGTACACCACAAATTTTTAAAAACAGTTGCTCGCTTGGTAACGATTCTTTACCTATAATATATCAAAAGATCGATGCATTAGTGTAGAAGTTTAACAATGTTTTACGTAGTCGCCTTACTGAGCAAAATAATTACCAAAAAAATTTCCCATAATACAAGAAATCGTAGAAATTCCCGTAATAAGGAGTGGTGCTGGAACCACAATAGATTTGCTGAGGAAGCATATAAATGTATCGAACCACGTTCGTTTTCAAAAAACTAAAAAATCATTCGAATATTGCAACAGTTTTGCAAGATGTCTCACGTTTCTTATTTCTAAAACAATAATTCAAATAATTGTTTTCTCGTTGATACTGTTGCAGCTTTTCATCCTTACTAAATCTGAAAATTGTTTGTTAAAGATATAAATTTCGTTGGATTCAAAATATCTTTCGATGGTCTTCGTTCAACTGAAAGCAAAATTGAATATGTACAATATTTTCCAAAGACTAAGTCAATCAAAGATTTAAGACGTTTTTTTCATGCTCAATTTCTATAGACGTTTCCTACCTAATATAGCTGAGAAACAAGTGCCTTTAAATAATAGTTTGGTCTCCAGAAATTGAAGAAGCCTTTGAAAACTGTAACCTAAGTCTAACTCTACTCCTTTACACGATACAAAACAAGGCAAATCCAATACAGCTCAATATTAAATTTCGGTACGATACAAAATAATCACCTGATCAATCGGAAATGTAGGTATTAAACAAAATTGATATTTTTAAGGGAAAATATGTGTAATTAAAAAGGGGGAAAAGTTGCACAAAGTTGGAAAAGGCTGCATAATTAGACGAATTTAAAGAAGTCGTACAAAAAGTCTCAGAGCGCCAAAATGGTTGCAAATTGCAGCTAAAGTAGTCGAACAACGGTAAACTGTGTTAAAATTGAATAACTATAAGTGTTTAGTTTATCATCACAACGTAATACTTTTCTTAGAGAAAATATTCATACATAAAATTTTTAGTAAAGCCAATCTGAAAGCGAATAAAAAAAACTATATCAATAAAAAACTATATAAAGATATAGGAAATTTTTCAATAATTCACATTTATTGGAGATAGCCTGTATTCGAAAAAGACAACTCCATAATTCAATTCCTACGGTATTTCTATACATAAAACAGTTTTCTAATTTTTTTTCACCAAGATGATTATCGGATTTAGGAATGAGAACTATATACATACATATATAGTAGTTTTTTCTATATTTTGTTGAATGTTGTTTGAAAACATTTAAGGTGGCGGAAAATGCAGCTTACGGGGCACACCAAAAAAATAAAAAAATGGATCCCCTTTGGAATTAAAAAAGAAAAAAACCAAAATTAAAATTTAAGGGGGCGGAGTCCCGTGGGCTCCCTGGATTCAAAAAATCGGGCCGTCTACTAAATGGTAAGTGTGGCTACTCAAATTAAAGGTAATTATGTAAGAAAACCGAAAATAATAAAATTTAGGGCAGGCGGGTCTACTGGGGCCTTCTGGGGCAAAAAAGTGGACCCACCCTTACTTATATAAAGGTAATAGCCGGCGCAAAAATTTTTGCCTTTATAGTATAACAAATACCAGCTTCGCTAAATAAAGCTTCTCTGCATAGCCGGCGAATTCATGTATCGGTGGTGTCGATACTACAAAAAGTAACAACACCAAAAACACACCAATGTATTTTTTTGTTGCTTTCGTTGATCGATATGTCAAAAACACAAGCAACTTTTGACATTTCTCTCTAAGTAAGAAAAAAAAAAGTAGCACAGCTGTGCTTTCAACGCCACCTAATAAATGATTTCGCCTTGGGCTATAAATTACTTAGGAATATCGTGGATATGAAATATCAAACTTTTGAAATTGGTTGCAAAAACAATTATTAAACTACATATTTTCCTTACTATTTTATACAACTATTCAGTAATGTGCATTTTGGCTCAATAGATTATCAGTTCTCTATGAATTTTTTGTTTATTTTTCATTTTTTTCGTATAAAACAGATTTCGAATACAGTAAATAAAAATGAATTGTCTGAAATTCAAAAATAAATGTCGTATTTGTTTAAGAGATAATGCAGATATTCACTGGGACAATGCTCTATATGACTATAGCAATCAGACCTACAAAGATTGTTACTACAAATATACACAATTGGAATGTTTCGGTTTGTAACAACGACATTAAGGATAACATGTCTGAGAAGTTTTCAAAGTATAGAAGACAAGTTTGTACTATAATAATTACTTTGTTGCATTATTTATAGATGATGATAATTTTTCGGAATTGTTATGCCATGACTGTTCGGATGGCTTGGAATATGTTGATACTTTTATTTCGAAAGCATTAGACGCCCACTTGGTATTGGATAACTATCGCTTAAGTATGACAATTAAGGATGATAGTGATGTCATAGAGGATGGAACAACTGAGTTTGAGGAGATGTTTATAGAAGAAGCAGAACCCAAAATAGAAAGCTTCTTTATCGATGAAAACTCCAATAAAGAGTTACCCACAATAACCCAAAACAACAAGACTAGTGAAAGATCGAAAATGTTTGTCGGAAGAATGCAAAACCATAAAAAGAAATTGGTTAAATCGACAAATAAAATAGAGGAGCTAAAAAATTTAGAGGATGAATGTACTGATCAAGACATAATAGCAAATGATCTAAAAATAGAAATTATGGAAGAAACAACTCAACTGAATGCCAACAAAAAATCAAAAAATGATGGACCAATGTGTTGTTCTATTTGTTGTAAGTTCAAATTAAAGTTACCGTTAATTTTATATATATATGTAATTGTTAAAATTATAACAACTTTTGGAACTTATTGAGAATAACTGGAAGTCAAGTTAAAAAAATTTCACCTAAAAGTGCTTTTTTGAAAAAATTAGATAAAATGATTTTTGAGGAAAAATACTTTTTTAAATTGGATATAGAAATATTTTTTTCTGCATATATTAGCGTTGTCAAATTTTTTTTTTTTTTTTTTGTATAAATTTCGGAGATTTTTAATTTTCAATATCAAAAGTTCAATTGACGCCAAAGCGGAAGGTTGACCCTGCACCTGCAGAAGAAACTGATATTGTCAACGTAAAGAAGGCGCTAAAAAATACATGTAAAAAGGATGCTGTTTTCGCTAAAATACAAGAAGATGTTCGGGAAATATCGGCTTTATTCCTCGAAGTTTTTAGATATATAAATTTTTCTCTGATGAAGCAATGGCGTCAACATAATTTTGAACCCGTAAAATTTCAATCATTTTACTATCCACTGATGAAAAAAAGAAACCTTAGTATATACTTGATCCTGAATACGAAGCTTTAAGAGGAATCTTCCACTATATGATAGTTCATATCGTTCGAACCTATTTACAGCATCTGCTAACCAGTGTGAAATAATCTTGCATAATAATATTTGGATGCATGGTTACAATCGATTACGTAGATTTTCAAGTATGAGCCCGACATGAAACAAATATCCAGAACTATATCGTGTCTATTGCAAGCAAACATTAAAGAAGTTCCCGATGAAAATTTACTACAAAAACTGAAAGATGAACTATCATGGAATAAGGAGAAACTAAATAAAATTAAAAATCGAAAATTGTTTTGGACGTCACTACCTCTATTTTTCAATCTTTAACGATACAATGAAAATCATAATATAAAAAATTTTGCGTTAGTACCGATTTTAAAACATGGATCTCATCACATTCAGTACGACTCATTGGCATTGAATAAAATTTTATGTGGATTAAAATTGTACAAAGGTGGCTGGTCTACTTTTGAACGTGACATAGAATGGCGTAAATATTTCAAATTATTAGAAACAAGTAGCAAGAAATTTATTTATTCATTACAAACTGATGGTGTAGCCATGTCATTCTCTATGAAAAAGCATGCGCGTGTAATTTCAATACAAAAGAAAAAGATAACATTACAAAAAGACGCGTCGGATTGTAGTGGAAAGCTTCTAAATATCAGAAATACAAAGTATCATAATTAAATTGCATTAGATCCCGGCTATAGAAATGGAAATACAATTAATCTGAAAAATGCATCGTATCATAGTATTTGTGAAAATTCGCAGTTATCACCACATTCAGAAAATTTTCATGATTATACTAGATACCAACTTTCAATATTTGAACAAAAGCAAACAATAGCGGAATTCACCCTTGACAGTAAAGTCCCTTGTAGACCTTGTTAATCTTATAATTTTAGTAAAAATACTAACATCTACAACACTGCAACAACAAAATGTATTAGACTAAAATATACTACGCTGTGGTTGAAAAATCCCACAAAAAGCAGTAGTAAACATGTGTGTGAATTTACCAGAATAAAACAGTTGAAGAAACTTTATCTATCTCTTTCTCTCCCTCAGCAAATTCATTAATTTACAATGCATACGAAAAAGACACTCACGTTTTGAAGTATAAAATCGTATTAAATATAACAAAGTTGTACTATTAATACAAAGGGTGAAAACCGCTATTATATTCTCAGCGTAAAGTTACAAGACTGAAACTGAAAAATTCATTTGTATAGAAGAAACTGTACATGCCATAGCAACAAATCTAGTTCCAGATATGAAAGAAAAAATCTTAATCTGTATAGGATCAACAGAAATAGCAGCTAATTCTCCTAAGCGAGGCTATATACATACGTACACCAAATAGAAAATTGATAGAACCACTGAAACGAAGAAAACTGACATTCTACTTGTAAATGAATTCAGAACTACAAAATTATGTGCAAATTGCGAAAATATAATATCAAAATCCCCTCACAGGTACCAGTACTGCCCAAACTGTCGTACTTGTTGGAATCGAGATGTCAATGCTGGAATCAATATACTTTACATTGGAGAGTGCATCGCAAATCAAACAGAAAAAAATTGTAATTTCAATAGATCATAAGTTTGTTTAAAATATCACTATTTCTTCTATCACGAAAATTGTGTATATTTAACCGTTTGTTAATAAAATGGTTCAACTTTTCCAAATTCAGATAGCACAATTGTGTCTATACATATGTTCTGAGGTTTCGAGTTTTAAAATACCCATATTGCTCGTAAATTTGCGTTTCGGTTTAAAAACGTCAAACGACTACAATTTGCCACTTTCAAACCGCTAGTGTATGTTTGCTGAAATGATCGGGTATATTTTTTTCAAACTGTACTTTAAGGAGACAATGAAATGATGGGATTAGTATAGGAAAAAAAATTAAAAATAACAAACTTAAAAATTTGCTTAGAGTCAATTGGCTTAATCAATTGTTTACATGTGAACTTCTTTTGATTATAATAAGTAAGAACGCTGCAAGCATTATAATTTAAAATGTAATACTTTGTTTAAGTTTTGTTCAAAATGCTAGCAACAATTTTGTTTTTTCTTCTCTCTTATTTCTTCCCAAAGTATTTCATATATTTTCCCTTTATTTTTCGAACAAAAATGTGACTAAAGTGTTTTAAAAAGTTTAGTCTACTTCTACTTCAGCAAAAATTTGTATAAAATTAAAAATTACGCTTATAATTATTTTATTTAGTTTTTAATGAAAATTTTAATAAAATGTTTGAAAAAATAATAATAAAGGCGTAGGCAAAATTTGCAAATGGTTTCTTAGTTGAAAATGTGTGTGGTTTCGAAAATTTTTTTGCTTTATTGTTAACACCAAGTGATAGTAAATAAAATTTATTAGAATAAATATTGCTTAATTTTTGTAATATGCGAACCGCTTAATAAAGTATCTACATATGTATTGTCAGGCATCGGGGAGGCGGAAGGGTTTTTAACTTCGAACACAAAATAGAAGCCACGCCTCGTTCAATAAATTTTGTATCTTTATATTGTCGTCTCCTAAGTGTGTTTGCCCCAAGTCTAAGTGTGTTTGCCAAAGAAAAAAAAAACCATAAATTCTGTTCAAGGTGCTATAATTTGTGATATTTTATAATTTGGCGTTAAACCGAGCTGATATTCTCAATTTAAGCTCAATATTAATTAATAATTTGGAGCAACCTTTTTTTATTTTAAAAGTCACTTTACTTTCATAAATATCATTTTATTAATAAAAATGTTTGTTTCAGCTAAAGTATTTCCTAGTAGATATACGACAATACGACACGAAAAAATACATAATGAAAATCGAGAACGTAATGAGACTTGCAATGTATGTGGCCTAACGGTTTACAACAAAAAAATCCTAAAATATCATATGGAGACACACTCAAAAAATCGAGAAAAGCCCCATAAGTGTGAGTTTTGTGATAAAGCTTTTTACCATAAAGGCAGCCTTAACATACACCGTCGTTTACATTTGGGTCAAATGGTTTCCTGTATTATTTGTACTAAAGAGTTTTATCGTCAAATTGACTTGGATCAACACATGTTTACCCATTCGGTCGAAAGGGTAAATTCTAATGCAAAACCAAAGGTAAGTGTATAATAAATATACATAATAAATATACAAAATAGATATTTATACTAAAATCTTTAAAAGGTTGTATCTAACATTTCAATATATCAAAAACCTTAATTCAATTTGTTCTTAATAGCTTCTTGTAAAAAAATGATAAATGTTTTAAAACACTAGCAGATATTCTTAATAAATGCAAAAAGTATGGTCGGTCAAACACGATCATATGATACCTTACACCACAGTATTTACAGACAAATTTTCGACAGTTTATTATTTATTAAATATCAACACAAATAAAGCCTTTGTTGCCAATAAAATTAAAGATTTTATGTAAAACAATATGAACTAAAGTAAAAAATATTAAATTATATAAATTGATTAAGCTCCCCAGCCATATATCCATTATTCCTGCTTGTGTGTATATCAGTATTCAGTGATTTTGAGTTTTTTTTTTTTGTTTTGGGCCAAATTAGGTTTGCCAGACGGTCTTGATTTTTCTTGATATACAAGAATTTTCCGTGCTTTTCAAGAATCAAGAAAAAATATGTTTTGTCAAGATTCTTTAAAGCGAGATAGCTAATGAGTTACAAAATAATGAATAAGACTTAAAGCTCAGTAGAAAAATGTGTTACCTTATGTCAGGATATCGCCAACAACACAGTTAATAACAATGCAACCCAAAAATGTATAACAAATTAATTTGAAAAAAAAAAACAGAACAAAATCTTCCAAATATGAAAGCTCCGACGGTACCAACTGCTAATAGTCTTTCATCTAGCGATGACAACAGTGATTCCGATAATACGTAATGTTTTACTTTTATACATATTTTTTTCTCTAGTTCATTCTTTAATAAATTAATTTAAATCTATTTTTAACTTAACTTCCTCGTTCTTATATTTTTCAACTTTAATAATACTGGTTTAACCAGATAAATGTGTTTTTCATATAAAATAAATTAATTGTTGAACGCATCTACCGCATAAAAAAAGACCTGAGTGTATGTATGTATCAGACAATATATATAAGTGACAAATTGATGCTGTTGATGATTTGATTTTCCCTTATAATGATTCTATATACTCCAAAGTATTCAAGTCGACTTATAGGATTTTCAAAATTCAATTTTATATTAAGTAAAAAATCCCTTGTTAGACTTTTACACCTTTTTTGCTATAAAGCGCTTTAAGTAAGGCCCTAATAGTGTAAAACGCAATGCAACGCCAAAAATTACATTGAAAGCAAAAACAAAGTCAAAAATATTTTATAATTTTGGTGTTGCTTTCTACTGAAATTCATATTAATTTTTTAAATTTCAAACGCTGCATATATTGTGGTTCTAATTTAGAGTACTTATGGCAATGATGGAAAGGTGAGAGTATACTGCCACGTGGTATACGACTCGAAATGTTGCAATCTTATTGAACTGCTAGTATGACTTGGTTTGGAGGGCATAATGGGAGACCAACACTTGTCTCCTAATGGTATTCTCATATGGTGTGTTGTGAAAAGTTTTTCTCTTAATTATTCTTTTACCTTTTTTTGTGTGTCATTGTCTCAAACCAAATGAGAGGCTTGGAACCTCCTGAGAGTTTAGCAAGTGAGCCGGTATCCACATTGGGGCTAAACGGGACGTAACAAACGAAATAAATACTTTGGCTGGACCCATACTTAGACCAAAATCTTTGGTAATTTTTAGTGAAGTATAGCCTGACAAAAGTGCTAATGCTTTTAACGTAAGTGACAGATATGGTATACGGGGTTTTTTTTTAAATTGGTGGCGAAATTCTCTCCAGTAATTTAACTGCGGTCACATAATTCTAACTATAATGGAAATGATCGGAACACTAATTTTTAACGCTGACGAGAGTTTATTATTTTTCGAAGTAAAACATTTGGTGGTAATTCGAAGGCTCACACAAACTAAAGCCAATAATTAAGCTATTAATAAGAAAAAAGAAACAGACAAACATTACTAAAGTTATGTTTAAAAAATGTCGAATGGTCACACGGTGCTAGAATTTGACACTTTTTTCTGTAAAGCGGGTTAGCCTAATTCGAGCTGAATCTAGTGTTGCTAACCGTTTTTAAGGTAAGCTCTTCTTTTCGAGATATTTCGAAAATTGAGGAGATTGCACAACATATATTCGCGTAACTCAAAAACAGTCTAGTTTATTGAATAGACTAAAAAAACGAAGTTCCGCAATAAAATTGCCTCTAAGCAAGGCTAAACTTTTTTTTAACACTGTCCAACAAATTAAGAGTTTTTTTTATTGGAACTGAATAAACCACCTATACTTTTTAACGGGCATGTGAGTAGATAAATTTTATAGAATAAACTTATGGTTTAGCTGGTCTAAGTTTTTTGCAGTGGTTCAAAGTTTTATTGTTGTTTTTTTTTGGTCGAAGGGAGCATTGTACTAAATGAAAAAAATGTAAGTTAATGTCTCAGAGAATTCTTATTACCAGAGTTATATTGTAGAATTTTATGGCTCATTTTGAGTCTTTTTTTCGAGAAAATCAAAAAAGTCCTTTTTAAAAAGAACAAAAGGATTAAAATAGTTACGAAAATGTTTTCGTGAAAAGTTCAGCCAACCTTGGATCTTAACCCTCTAGCTTCTCACTTTTTGGGTCAAATTGACCATGTTTTCTAGAAAATAAAAATAAAACCTTTCAAACGAAAGGTTTTTCCGAAACCAGACAGACTTTGTAAATTGAGTCTTCCGGAAAAAATTGCAAATTGGGTCAAAGCAAGATGTAACGAATACCGATACCGATATATCGGCGATGCTTTCGATTTTCCGGTATATCGGTATCGACGATACTTTGCTGTCGATACGACGATACTTATAAATTTTTGAACAAAAATAAAACATTAAAAAGCAGAGCATAAAGTCAAAACAGAATAATGAAATTGTTTTATATAACATATGAATTAACGAAGATGCGGAATCGTCCCAAAACTTAGCGACTGACTAAGCATTAGTTAGATATAAATAAAAGATTTGATGCTTAAGAAAATAATGAAACTTATTGTTTATCTACAATTCTTGACCCTCGATACAAAACTCGAATATTTCAAAGACAATCGACTTGAGCAACTTAACATGTCGCTGCATTCCAAAATTGTTGAATACACGGTCACCTCTACAGATAGTACAAGTTTTGATAAGTATAAAAGAACTGGCCTTTGGAGCGTTTGTGAAAAATTTATAAGAGGAGGATGAGCCTCTGCATCCTTTGCTGTGATTCTGCTAAATAACAAGTCGAAATATACCCTCAGATCTTCTAATATTTCTACAGACGCAAATCCACTTCTTTATAGCCGCAATGACATGTTATACCCACTACAACTACAACTTAAAAAAATAACACAAAAAGCTAAAGTTTTAAAGTTATGTATATCTGTCGCATCTGAGACACTTTTTTCCACTGTAGGTCTGGTTCAAATGGTCTTTAATAAAATAATAAAAAAAAAAGAATTACATTCCGCCGGAAAAATCCAAGCTTAATAGAACGTTAAACCAAGTTTAAACTTAATCCACTTCTTTCAAAAACCCGGCCTTACACTGTAATTTTGTATAATAAAAAAAATAATCTTTGAGTTTTGTTAATTTTAACTTGTATTCAATATCGTAACGGTATCTGTATCGGCGATATTTTATTTTGGGTATTACATCCCTAGTTCCTACGACAGCGAAATTAATACATGCCTGATTCTGGCACAGTCCTACAGTTCAAAGCCAAAGAAATGTATACAAAGATTTATGGTGGAGATTCGAAATTTGTGTTCGATGATCTCAACGAAATCACGTTGATTTCTCAACATTATGAGATCTGCATGATGATGCTGTAAAAAAGAGTTTTTCTATTCCAAAGAAACAACAAACTACTCGACAAATTTTTTAAGTAAAGATTTCAAGAATATTGAAAATGAATTAATATGTATGTTCTAATTACACTGCCCAGCACACAAAAAAATAACAATGTTCTGCCAACTGATGCTTGTAGAGGGGATTGATAAAATATATACATACGTTTATCGGCGTTTTAAAAGTTTACATCTGAAACTTATTTTACGGCCTATTTAAAGTTGTAGTGTAGTAAAAAACGTAGAAAATCGTGTGATACTTGGGTTTTTGGTATAAAGTGTCTTCAGACCATTACAAGCAACGTTTTGTTGGTATACATTAACCCTCTAACTCTTCTGAAAATGGGTATTTTTGCAATTTTTTTTTAAAGCAAAAATCACTGTTGATCGAAGAAGGTTAGGTTCAATGGGCAGCCGACACGAGGACGGCTCACTTGGATCCTTATAGCGGTCCCTTTGTCATACCCTTGGCCTGTGACAAGAGTCATCCAGTATTCACGAACCTCCCGACTCCCTGCAGAACAGAGACATCGATCTCAGACCCACATATCGTCGAGACATGACAATTCCGGTCTCCCGAAATTTCTAAACCTTATAACCCCGAGACCGGGGCATTGAAAGAGAAAGTGAAAGACCGTCTCCTTCTACTCCTCATCATGACAACTTCTACAGTAGTCATTGTAATCAAGACCAATTTTCCGCGCATGAGTCCATATCACCCAGTGACCCGTAATGACGATATCACTGTCCTTATCCGGTCCATACCGAGACCAAGTAGCACGCGCGTTTTCAACGCGTCGTAGGCAGGCCATAAATTACTGCCAACGACGAGTGAGTCCTAAACGGCTCACTCCTTATGAGAGTCTTGCAGCGAGCCATTGGAATGCCGATCAGGCCGTTGACGAACATGTCGTCCAAGATACACCCTTGTTTGGCCAGACCGTCTGCACTTTGGTTGCTCGGGCATCCACTGTACCTTGGTACACATACCAGCGTTACCCTGGAATGTTCCGCGATCTCGTTTAGAGACCTCCGACATTCCACTGTTAACATAGATGCCGTGAAGACACCAGCTTGAGCTGCAATGAAAGCCTTGCTGTCCGTAAATATACATATGTATATCCCTCGATATATAGTATCTCAGTTTGCCGCCCGCCTTGTGGCAAAAATTTCCGCCTGCAGTACACTACTGCCATCCGGCAGCCTAAAACAGACCCTTATGCCCAATTCCTTGATGAAGAAAACTCCACCTACTCTACTGCCTATCTTGGAACCATCAGTATAGACCCTTAGGGCCAGTTCCAGAGGTTGCGTGTTATCGAACAGCTCATCAGCATTGCCATGATGAACTGTGAACAAAACACCGAAAAAAGTTTCCGGAGCGCAATAGTCTAGTCATGCCAGGTCATATATGCTCGCAGCGCGATCCTGCCATGACCGTAGTCCCGTATATACCATAGGCCCACATCCCCTAGCCTAATCTGGGAAGTTAGGGCCAGCTTTCGGACATGATGTCAACTGGCAGCCAGTTCAGCATAACAAACAGCTCCTCCGTCGTATGTGGTATGCTTAATGTTTGTTTACATTTAAATTTCTTTACTACAGTGACGTAAAAATGACGTCAAAATGAGAGTAAAAAGTTAACGGATCTGCGCAATGAGCTATCTTGTTTTCTTTTCCACCACTAGTAGTAGAATCTATTTGGTATATAAATTACACTACTATTATTTTTACACTAATTTCTTGAAATCGCTCCTTAAATTACTACCCATTCTCACTTTAATAAGCCTGTAAAGAGTAAAGTTTAAATTCTACATTTGGTGCACCAGTGGAATCAATTGGAAGTAAACCCTCACGGAACTTTTGGTTTTTCTTTTTGTTTTCTACATTTAAAAAGACATTTCTTTCTATAATTAGACCAAAAAAACAGGCTTTATATGGCGATTTGAAAGATCACATAGGAATATTATTTTAGAGGCGGTTAACGTTTCCCAGCTTTGGAATGTTCTTGCAGCATATCGGTATATAAAACTATGTTTTCTTTACATCTGAGGTGTAGGGTATGTTCGTTAAATCTTATGGCAAATATTTTTGTGGAACATATTAACCCTCTTACTCGCCCTGATAACGGCATTTTTTGGCTCTATTCCAACAAATCGTAAAAACACCCTGGAAAAGGGGGAGGGCGGGATGAAATGTTGGCCATACAATTTTACTATATACAAATGGGTGAAGACACTAAAGCCCAAAACTTAGCACAAATGCCAAAAACCAGTCAAATTCAAGATTGCCCATTAAGGTCTTTATTTAAAGCTGGTGAAAGTACGAGCAATATTTTTTCTTCAAAACCTTTTCTTATAACGTTTAATAGCCTATGCATTTCTCCAATTGTGCTATGCTCAGTTGATAGTTTTCTATACTAGTCTAACTGACCAAATTCCATATAACCAAAATTGAGATTCAGAATAATTCTCTGAGACGTATATACATACATGCCTTGCAACTACCAATTGAAATACAGCCGCGAATAACGTTTTAAGTTAAAAAAAATTCACGTCACAAGTTGCACCCTTGCGAAAAAGTAAAAGTGCAAAAACAACAACAACCACACATACAATTTGTGTACACAAATAATGGTGGTTGTTGCTGTTTTGGCAATTTGTTTTTAACTGGCAGGATTATAATTTTTTTTTTTTTTTTTTTTTTATTTATTAAAAATAATGATAATACAAACTTTTATGAAAAAGGCTTTTAAAACGATATTCCACGTTGCAAAATCATTTTGTTTGTATTATTTTTTTAGACATTTACAATGTTATTCCACTGGCTGACTCTTTGTTTGTCATTTGTCACCGCAACCCCGTGCATAATTTTGGGTAATTTGATGTTTAAACAGTGTAAGAGAGTATTTTAATGGTTATCTGCAAAATAACAGTTTTGAAGAAAGTGGCTTTTACAACGTATTTCGCGGCTGTGCTTAAGTAATAAAAATTAAATTTTTAACTAAGGGTCCAACCATATTATACATAAGATTGCTTAAGCTTCTGCCAAAAATATACAAAAAGCATCTCAAATGCTTTAAAAAGCACAAGCAAATCAAAAAAACGTTTGATTACATACGACACGTGCGATCAGTTTCGTACTTTGCTTAAGAAAATGACAGATTCATAAAACTTAGAGCCTGTTTACATGAAGAGACATGTCGCTGCGGCATGTCCCTGCGATTCGAGTTTTCGGGCTAAGGCTGTTGTGGAGAGTGCGGGGTAATAAGTGTTGCACGTAATGCGAATTGAAGCGACAATTCGAAATTTCTCTTTTACATCTTTCGTTTTCTTGTCGCTTTGTTGCTGCAACGAAATCCCTTCATGTAAACGCTAGCAGATTTAAGAAGGGATACCAAAAAAGAACGCAGGCAATGTCGCGGCGACATGTCCCTCCATGTAAACGGGCTCTTAGTTTTAATATGGTTTGACACATATAATTTACATGTTTTTGCACTGTTGCTTAAGCCAAATTAAGCAAATTATATTTGGGGTTAATTCGTTAAAGTATTCCCGTTGGAAATAAAGTACATACATACATGTGAATTTAAAGGGTCTATTTTATATATATAGAACTTTGATATGGAATAAAACAAAGATGATTTTTTTAAATTAACATGAAAAGTACATTTCATATTCTATAATTTAAATATGACTTCTGGCATATGACTGCCACGGCTGGCTCAACATTTGTGGCCGCATATAGGCAATAACGCGGCGAATGTTGTCTTCGAAGTGGTCAATCGTTTCGGGCTTATTGGCGTAGACTAGCGATTTCACATATCCCCACAGAAAATAGACTAGCGGCTTTAAGTCGCGCAATCTTGGAGGACAATTCACGGGTCCGAAACGTGAAACTATGCGGTTACTAAACGTGTTCTTCAATATATCAATTATGGCAAGAGCTGTGTACCATGTTGAGCCGTCTTGTTGAAACCACAGATCCTGCACATCATAGTTGTTCAATTGATGAACGTTCCGACCAGCATCGTTTTTAAATAATTACGGACCAATGATTCCACCACTTCATAAAGCACACCAGTCAGTTTTTCTGGATGTAATGATGTCTCAACATACACTTGATGATTATCATCACTCCAAATACGGCAATTTTTTATTGATATGGATACATCAACAAACAAAAGTGAGCTTCATCGCTAAACAAAATTTGCTTATGAAAATTGGGATCAACGGCAATCTTGTTTTCAGTCTTTTCATGTTGAAATGCCAAAACCATTTGTGGCCAAAACAAACTAACCATAAATCACTTGACGGCTGACAAAATGGCTAACAGTTAAAAATGTTGCCAAATTAAAGTTCTATACCTCTATAAAAAATACCCTTTATTTCCAACAAGCGGCGTCACAGGTAAATTTTCGTCATTTTGAAGTTGCATTTATTTTTTAAATTTCTGTGATTTCGAAGTTGTGTATTTTTTTCACTTTACGTCGCATGCCTTCAAAGTTGCGTGGTTAATATAAAAATGTTCGAACAAAGCTAAAATAGAATAGGTGGATTTCCTGTTTAAATCTGCTGGTTTCCAGTTGAATGTCGTTAGTAGTTTCAAATTACATTTGCTGAAATGAAGTTAAATCTAAAAGAAAGCAAATAAGCTTCGAACAAAAACTGGAAATTTTGAAACGTTCTAAATCAGGAGAAAAGGCTGTTGATATTGGAAGAAACCTTGGAATAGCCCCTTCTACATTGAAATCCATTTGTTGTTCAAGAGACACTGATAAAATTAAAAAATTTCTTAAAACCGGAACATCGTTACAACATAAACAGGAAAAAAATGAAAAGTTCTTTTAATGAGAAAAATGGAGCCACTTTTTGCCATTTGGATTGAAGATCAAAACCAGCGAAGAATGCCTTTTAAACAAATAGTAATTCAATAGATAGCTTTAACTTTATTTGAAGATATAAAAGAAACGCGTCCGTTATCAAGTCAAAATTTATTTTTTTCAGCTGAAAGTATGAATCTCGGAACCAATTAAACGAAAATCAATACAAATGTATGGAATACGAGTATCGTGCTTCGGTTTCTGTCGGTTCGGCTTGCGTCGCGTTTTCCGGTCCTTATAAAGGCATTGGTGTACTTGCAAAACTAATATTGAAATTATAAATCGAAATCATTTTAAACGAATTGAATTGCACAACATTTAGTTAATATATTTGCTACATTATTTTTTGTATCGAAATGCATTGTACTTTTCTTTAGTGTAGTGTTGCCTTATATCATTGCGCTTGCTTCTCTTTATGGGCATTTAGCTTTATGTTAGGTACTAAGCTTCTTAATTATCGGAATGTAAAATCTTCGGTGAAAAATTTATGAAAAACTCCGAAAAATATTTTTTAGCTGTCAATTATGGAACAAATTTTTCACACTAGTTTGATAAAGTAATTACATTAGAGGGTTTTACTCTTAGTAGTGAAGTTCCCTTGTAGACTATGTTAATCTTATTAATTTAGTGAACGTACTTACATTTACAACACCACAACTTAAACTTTATTTTACTACATTGTGGTTGAAAAATCACACAAAGAGCTGTAGTAAACACCTGTGTTAAACCAACCAGAATTAAACAGTTGAAAAACTATATCTCTCTCTTTCTCTCAGCAGATCCATTAATCAACAATACAAACCAAAAAGACTCACGCTTTGTAGTATAAAATCGTATTAAATAAAGAAGAGTTGTACACTTAACACTAAGGGTGAAAACCGCTATCAAAACTTAAGTAGAGTTTAACAAAGTATTTCCAACAATAGGTGCGTTTGAGTACTTTTACAGTAAAATGCAGTAAATGAGTAAACTTAAAAATTTGCTCTCACAAAAAGCTGTTGTCCAAAAAAGTACGCGAACGCAAAATTTGTAAAAATTCGTAAAATAAAGGCAACAGCTGATGGCAAATAATTGAAGTGTTGAAAAATGTTTACACTTTTGACTACTTAACTCGTTTTCTTATCGGTACTCGATTAAATACTTTTTATAACACGAATATTTTTGGAAAATACAAACAAATTATTTTATGTAATCTTTAATATTTGTTTGTTTTTATTTTATTTGAATTTGCTAACTTGTGTCCGGCTAAATTTGATCAATAGTACACGAATACTTTTTTACTATTGATAACTTTAAAAACAAGGGCTGTTCTAAGTACCCGAGTACTTGACACTTTTTCAACTCCAAAAAATTAACATAACTAAACAAAGTTTTAAAAGTTGGTATTTAGCCATATAAATTCTTCACAAGCAAGTTTAATTAATTAATATTTATTCATTTTTTGTTTTTATTTTAGTTTTATTTCAACTTTTCTTTTTTTAAACAATTTTTTCACAATTTGTATTCCTTTTGCTTGCTACTTTTGTTTGTTTACCTTTTGAAACATGTTTTTTTGTTTTACTAAATTTTACTGCAAAAATTTCTGCAGTAAAAATTTGTAAGTACTCAGTCAAAAACTGTCACTTTACGCTCTCAATTTGTGTTCTCATTTACTGTATTTTGTGTACGCGAACGCAATTTAGTAAAATGCAGTAAAGTTCAGTAAAAAATAGTAAAAAATTTTGTGTTCTCGAACGCAGCTAATATTGAAGTATTTGATACGACCTTTTATAATTTACTTGACAATTTAATAATTTTAAAATAATTTTAAAATTTTTTAGACTCATCGTTACTTTCGGTGTAAGGAGTGCGGTAAAAACGTACGTGCCGATAAGTTTAATTCTCATACAGCAATACACATGAATGAGCCTTTATTTAAATGCTCCATTTGTAATAAAGAATTTTTCAGAAGAGATAGGTAAGTGTGCAAATTATACATTTATGCTAAAAAATTCTACATCGTCAATATTATGTTTCAGCATGTATTTATGTAAACTTGTATTTTTTAATATTTTTGATTGATCCTTTTGGTAAAAATTTAAAAATTTATTGCTTGAATTGTCGACAAAGTAAGTTGTTAACCTATAATCTTCTACATAAGGCTAAGCTATTTTTATTTTAGAAAATTTAAACAAGCTCCACTTTGTTGTACTGTGCAATAAATAAGATTTCATTTACTATAAAACGAGTAAAGTGTAAACATTTTTCAACACTACATTTATTTGACATCAGCTTTGTCCTACATATTACGAATTTTAAAAAATTTTCCGTTCGTGTACTTTTTTGGGCAACAGCTTTTTTTGAGAGTAATTTTTCAGTTTACTCAGTAATTACGTATTTACTGCATTTTATTGTAAAAGCACTCGAACGCACCTATTATTGTATAATAGATATGGCGCTTTACATCAACAAATTTTGTTTACATAAATTCCCAAATTTTATAATGGAAAAATGTTCGCAAACTTAAATATAGTCATCAATTTGTTCGCATATGAATGCCTCAAAGGTCATACATAAAAATACCAGAACAAAAATATAACATTTTCTTATTGACTTAAAACAAAAATTCATTCATACGCCCACTATTTCATAAATCGCCACGTCGCCAAATCGAAAACAAGTTATAAAATCGCCACATCTGACAACCCTGCAAATAATACGACTAGTCCATACACGAATGTAAAATATAGCCCATAAGGGACTAGGACTAGTTCAAAGGTAACCCAAATTTATTGAAACATGGTCTATTTAACATTACGATGCCCTAGGGCTTGACCATATATGTACCCCAGATTTGCATTACAACGGAGTAGTCTTAAAACTACTACATGTTCATACATACTCCCAAAGGGTTGGTTTTTAAACTACTCCATGGTATACTCCAGAGGATTAGTTTTTAAATCGTTTAAAAACGTAAACATATCAATAAGAAACGAAGACATGTCGTTAAACTACAACCTCTTTTTAACAATGACATGGTTTATGACTGCATTACATCGGACCATGTTTTATATAAAATGGATCAATTAGTCCAATATTATTTGCAGGGAACGGCTGCATGCACACAACTATGTCACTGATGTGTTTATTTGAACATCTCCAGGGCAGGGCCTTTTAGAATTCAAAACCCTCGAACAATTTTCTCTAACGTCATAGAAGAAGAAAAAAATATTTTTTTGTAAATATTGTAAAAGTGTGATTTGAATTTTTTTTATATCCTACAACTTTTATTAAATTAACACGATTTTAGAGTTTGCAACACCGTTATTGTTTCAGGTTTGATATATTAAGCCCTTAGTTTTAGAAGGCTGAGTATATGTTTAATATTTGTTGGAAAAAACTACAAAAATTAAAAAACGAAAAAATTTTATTTTTCTGGAAAATCAATGCTTCGTATATAGAAAAAGGCTTTTGGTATTCTCAATTTCAGTATTGCAAACACTAGATGATTTTGAATAAAATTCCTTGTTAAGCAATTTTTTTTAATAATATTGTAATATCTTTTTTTTAGCTGCTCTAGACATATAAAAAAAAATCATCAAAAATCGAGCGAAGAATTTACCAATTTTATTATAGCATACAAACCGAGTCGCAGACCGCGCTTATATTTGCAACAAAATGCCGAGTTACAAATTCTTACTGAGTGAGATATTATCACTGTATGTTTTTAAGCTGTACATTGTCATTGTTCTATTAAAACCAATATTTTCTGAAAATTGTTATTTTTAATTACTTAAAATATTTAAATAAAATTACATAAAGAAATTCAAGGATTTTAGGAGTGCATACAATTTGTGTTATGCAACAAACGTAATGAAAACAGGTTAATAAATTTGTTAAAAATTAAAAAAAACCTGATTTAAAAGATTATCTAGAAAAATAAAAAAAAATATTTATACTTATTATTATTTTAAGAAAAAAAAAAGTAACCAAAATAAAATAAATAGTCGCATCTCCGCATTAGAAAAAAATTACCAATTTTCGTAAGAAATAACAAAAGACGGCAGCTCTGGTTAATAAACAAAAGCATTATATAGGAAGTGTGGCAATACCATCATTGTTTGTTTACGAAAAATTGTGTAGTGAAAACCAGAAAACTCATGTTTAATTTATAATATTTGTTTAACTTAAAAATTCCGAATTAAACAGAATTTGTTTTAAATTTAAATAGCCTTTAAGAAATATTAGCGAACAAGTCAAAGTGCAAACAATTAGACGGCAAATTTGTAGATTTTATTCATGTAACAACTTTTTGGTAAATTTTTGAATTTTTTTTCTTTAATATGGAATACCCTCTAAAGTTTTGATTTGTCGAAAGTGACAACTGGCGGCCTTAATAGCCCTAGTAACGTGCTTTCAAAATCAGTTATCGGATTTTATAAACCGGCAAATTTGTAGATTTTATTCATGTAACAACTTTTTGGTAAATTTTTGAATTTTTTTCTTTAATATGGAATACCCCCTAAAGTTTTGATTTGTCGAAAGTGACAACTGGCGGCCTTAATAGCCCTAGTAACGTGCTTTTAAAATCAGTTGTCGGATTTTATAAACCGGCAAATTTGTAGATTTTATTCATGTAACAACTTTTTGGTAAATTTTTGAATTTTTTTTCTTTAATATGGAATAACCCTAAAGTTTTGATTTGTCGAAAGTGACAACTGGCGGCCTTAATAGCCCTAGTAACGTGCTTTCAAAATCAGTTATCGGATTTTATAAACCGGCAAATTTGTATATTTTATTCATATAACAAAATTTTTGCATAATTTTTCAAACATTTGAAAGTGGTAAATTTATAGATTTTTTCATATTTTAATTAATTTTTCCATTTTTTATGAATAATATGGTGTACGTAATGTTTTCTGATATAATTTTGCATGTTTTGTTATTGTTTGTCACGCACGTGCTGTGCTTTTCAAAACAATAATAATAGCACGTGGTCAAAACAAAAAAAATGTTGTTGATTGCGGTTGATTTCGGTATTGATTTGTTCACACCGATGTTTGAATTATAATATTTTTCTAATCGATATTGGGAATTATTTCTTTTCATAAGCAACTTTATTGTATTCAACATTTTTTTTATTTTTCGAATTTATTCTATGAGTTAAATTTCAGTTATGTATTTTATAAAGCTTTTTGTAATAGTTCTATTCCTTAAATTTTTTAGGAATGACTTAATACACTACCAGACTATTATCTTGTAACAAGAAGATACAAGATAATATTTTTTTAACTTAAAAATTCCGAATTAAGCAGAATTTGTTTTTAATTTAAACAGCCTTTAAGAAATATTATAGATTTTATTCATGTAACAACATTTGGGTAAATTTTTTATTTTTTTTTTTTTTTCTTTAATATGGAATACCCCCCAAAGTTTTGATTTGTCGAAAGTGACAACTGGCGGCCTTAATAGCAATAATAATAGCACGTGGTCAAAACAAAAAAAATGATTTGATTGCGGCTGATTTCGGTATTGATTTGTTCACACGCGTTATTTTTTTATACTTTTATAAAGCACTCGTAATATTTTATGATATATTTTTGCATAAACATATTGTTATTGTTTGCCACGCACGTGTTGTTGTTTTCAAAACAATAGCACTTGTTCAACAAAAAAAATGATGTTGCGGCTGACTTGCGGATAATTTGCACGCGTACACTAGTGAATTCGCCGGCATGACAACCATTTTAACCTTGTACAGACCAGGGATGGCAATGAGAATTTTAAAATTGTACTTTTTTGATCTTAATTGTACTAAAAGACAGTTCAAATTTTTTTATTTATTAAAACAACACAAAAAGATATTGTAAATCTTATTCGTACTTATATACCATAGTGAAAAAAAACTCAGTTTGGTATAAAAACTATTAACACAAATAAGGTACGTACTGGTTTTCAATTAGATTTCAAGATCTGAATTACAAAATTGGCAACAAATTATTTGGTATACCTATATCATACCAATTGAAATTTTGTAAGTTCAATTATTCCTCCCACAATTTTCGAGAGTTTTGAAAACATTAATTTATTTGCCTCATTTTGTATTTACAAAGCTGTAGGCCATAAATCACTGATACTTAGGCCCTAATCGTGTAAAACGCAACGCAACGCCAAAGAATTACATTGAAAGCAAAAACAATGTCATATATTTTGTAATTTTGCTGTTGTTTTCTACAGAAATTCACATTGCGTTTTAAAATTGCAAACGCTGCATTGCTTGTGGGGTTGAAAATTTTAAAACGGTACATGAATCTCTGTAGAAAGCAACAACAAAATTACAACATACATATTTATGACATTGTTTGGGCTTTCAATGTTATTCTTTGACGTTGCATTGCGTTTAACATGATTAGGGCATTAAATCTCCATTAGATTTTAATATTTTAATGACAGATATAGCTCTAAATTGCGAATTTATGGTTTTCTTTTGCAAAAATTTTTTTAATCAAATTGATGTTTGCACAAGAAATTGTTTGTCGTTTTTACATAGCGATGTATAATCAAGACAGCATGATAAGAACTCCGTTTTGTCAAAAAATTTGTGCAACAACGTTGCCGTGACTTGGCTTTTCCAACTAAATTTGGTCGGATATTTTTCGTTTGCTCGGGTGGTCGGCTTAACCACTGCAACAAGTTTCATGTATATTGACCGCTATCCAGTATCGCGATATTTATTGAACGTATTGCAGTATTGATGCATATCGCAGAAAAGCCTAATTTTATGTGATCCGCGATCTGGATCACGTGATAAATAATGCAAGTTTAGCAAACTTCGCGATATAAATTTGGGATTTGGTAGTAAGAAGAGAAAAACAAATCAAATAATAAATCAAAACATTTTTGTTTGTGTCATTGGATTGATTTGATTTTCTTGCTTAATTATTTTTAACTTTGGCCAAACTGCAATTCATAAAAATGGATCGCTATCCAAATATCGCAATATATCACACTTGTTAACTCAAATTTTAAAAAATTTTAGTGGAAGCAAGACAATTTTTTCTGCCTGGACCACAATGTCGACAAGAACATCTTTAAAGTTATACGAAAAATGAAAATTAAACCAACCTTTTCATTACCAAAAAGTAGACAAAATAGCACTATGTTTTTACAGCGGGTAGATGTGAATATAACGTGTCGATTTTTTCCAAAAAGTGAAAAATTAAAATTTTGAGTTAATACACTATTGTTGAACAAGTGCCATGTATGTATATATAAAGAAGAATTAGAACCACATTTTTATATAAATTTAAAGTCTAATTTTGAGTCGTTTTGTTATCTATACTAATATTAAAAAGCTGAAAAGTTTCTATGTTTGTATGTTAATAAGTGGTAAATTTTTCCACAGAATGAAGAATGGAACTTCCTAACAGACATAAGCTATATAAGGTTCCACTAAAGTACTTAGGATAGGGTCCAGGGTCGCTAAGCCTCCTATACTCAGAAAATATTATTTATCGTTTTAGAAGAGATATATTAAAGCAATAGTTTCCGTACTCAAAATTATTGCCTTTCCGAAAATATCTAACCAATTTGATGAAATTTGAATCATAGATAGACTAGCGTAAATGAGACATGCAGGGTTTATATGAAGTAGAAGAGATACTGTAGGACTTAACCGATTATAATAGCGCTAAACACCTTCAAATATGAACAGAAACTGTGAAGAGAAACCTTTTCGTCCGGCACTGGCAGTACATAAAATAACTAATTTTGGTGAGCACTCAACTTTACGTTTTGCTACGGTAAATTAGTTACCTATATTGTGCGATATCACAACTTTGGACTATTTTCTCTGGGGATGTATGAAGTCTTGAGTTTTTCAGGAATAAGCCAGCTACGATTGACGTTTTGAAACATTAATCGTGTTATTCGCGAGATAGCAGTCGCTATGCTCGAACGAGTCGCCAAAAATTGTACCTTCCGGATGGATATTGGCCAACATTTACATACATACATATTTAATTTTCAAACAGTAAATATATACCATAAATTATTCTTTTAACCGATAATAAAAATTTTAAGTTCACTTTAAAATGTATGTAGTTTATTTTACATTATAAGTCAAACCTCACGATGAATCACCCTTATAATGCATAAATAATACATAATATGTTAAGAGACATTTCTGAATTTAACCCTTATGTGAGCGGTTAAAAACACGTTAAAGTGCGCGGAAAGGTATCCGGGTACCTATGTATGTATATGGAAGTAACGTAGATAAGAAGCGTTTTTGTACAGATAATTACTTAGATAGAATTACAACCTGGTTTTGATATCGGCCTGCCTAAAAACGATCTCCATGTGCTAAGATCTTTTGTGCGTTGCCTTAAGTTCGATCCACCATGGAATTTTTGGTCCTTAACTTTATCCACTGAAGCCTCAGTTGACCCCGTTTACGCTTTCCTTCATGTAGATTCTTGAGTGTCGTTAGTGCTGAAGTATACGCGTTCATTCTTTTCACGTGTCCGAGTCAGCCCAATCTTTGCATCTTGATGAGTCTTACTATTGTCACCTCGGAGAAAATCTTATACAGCTTACGGTTCATTCGTCGCCTATACTCTCCGTGAACGCATATGGGCCCATAAATTTTACGAAGTATTTTTCTCTTTAAAATGCCTAACACATTTCAATTGGTTTTTTGCAAGTACCCATATTTCAAAAACAACACGAGTATCAGAAGTGTGTTATAGAGAGTAGTTTTCATTTTCCTGGAGGTTGCTCTGCAATGCTTGCTTAGTTCATAATAACTCCTCTTTAAAATCACTATCCTTCGTTTTTTATAGCTGTTGTTATTTTCCTTATTTCGAAATGACAATTGTGCTGCTTGCCCTTTGTCGCCATATTTCATTTGCGTTGTTTTTTCAGTTGACACCAATATCTTTGTTTTGTCATCGTTTATCGCCAGACAAATGCTTGCTTATGCCATGTTCACACGGAAAGCAATATTCATGTTTCGCTCTCCCATTCCTTTGTTTGAAACAGCCTATTTTGCAATACAAAATGTTGAGAGCAAAAAAGTGACCATGTTCTGTAACTCTCGCTGCGATTAACTTTTCGATTAAAATGTGAGAATGAAACAAAAATGCCATAAATTGAAACAAACATCTGTTTTTCTCACTTAACTGCGTCTGTAACATTGTTGGCGAGTAATAACTGTCACGTAAGGAAATTTCTCGCCAATATACTGAAAAAGTGTGTCTATAAAATTTTTGTGAGAATGTTCCCGCTTTGAATTGTCAAATAAACTCGCTCGTAAAAACGGGATGAGAAAAATTTTTAACACTAAAAAATAAATTAAAAATGCAAAATGCAATAAACATTAACACGGAAGAGATAAGTATTATGTTCTAGGCAGATTTTTTCATTGTCTAATATTTTGCCTTTAAGATTTTTTAAAAATATACGAATGTTTTCAGAGCAATTTGTTCAGCAACAAATATTAAAGTCGGTTGTTTTTTCACCGCCGTCGTTGAAATCTTTTCAATTTCGACTCTCCGTCAACGATATGTTTGACTAGCATTCTCAACATCTGCAATTTTTAATCGGCTTCGAGTGGAATATTATGACATTTATAACGTAACTACGTAATCTCTTTTGATAGTTTTCGACATAAGTAACAGACACAGCGAAACAGGAAAATGTACTAACATCTCCAATTTTGATAACAATTATCGTTACTTTATCTAAACTAGCTCTTAAAAAAAATCAAAACAAAGAAAAAGCAAAATAAAAATTCATGTTAAATAAAATAAAGTGATAATTATTAAATAATAATATTAATAAAAGTATAAAATAATATATTTTTAGTTTTTTCTTACATTTTAATCTATTTTAAATAAAATCCCACTAACAACACAAAAAAATGTCTAACATGAAACAAGAATGAATCAAATGAACAGCATGTTTGGCGATGTGGTTTCAGAGAGCGATACAAATGGTTTCTATCGTCGTAGGAACATAGCATTATTCCATTTAAATATTCTCATAGACAGCAATTATATCTCCCATGTTTCTTTCAATAATATATATATAATTTTCACAAGCGAGGAGCATATTGCATTTGTCTTCAGACATTTTTATTATAGGTTGAAAAAGTGATAAGTTGTGCTCTTGTCTGAGACCTCTTGTGGTAGTAAATGCTTCTGAGATGTCAGTTCCAATTCTTAATGAGAATTTTTTTCACTAAACATTCTGCAAAGGCGCACAAATTTTGCGGGAACGCCGTCCTCAGACAACAGACATATGTATTATATGTTAACAGTTATATTATTTTATAAAAAAATGGATTAATCGTCCAATATGTAAAAACTTTCGAACGATCCGCACTAAAATTTTAGTTCGTTTATTTTTATTATTTTTAGAATTTTTTTTTATGTTTCTGTTTTCTTATTTTATGAAATAAGTTTATTTTTTATAAAGACTTTTATTTATTTATACAGAGCTACTAACAACTTAAAAAATATACTTACAATGGCCGCATTTCACTTACAAGTACCTGGGTACCTAGGTGCGTACATAAGGGTTAATGCGTAACATTATAAAGGTAGAAGTACATAGCACGCGTTAATTCGTCGACGAGTATCGCGCGTTTAAGAACTTTAGCGCGTGACAAATGGAAAGTTACACAAAGCGGGTAAAAGCCTTTTCTTTCTGCTGTTTTTTTTTATATAGATTTACACTTTTTTATAGATTTCCAAGCTTCAGCTCTTTATACTGTATATTTTGTAAACTCTTCAATAAGTTTTTCCTCCGTGATTCACAAATTTGTTAAATTATTCAACGCGTTAAAAAGTGCAAAGTTAACCAAATTGCTGATGCGTACGCGTCAAAAAGATTTTTGTGTAACTTGTTCTATGAAAACACTAGCTTAACTTTTTTAACAGAAGTCTACAGAGCGCGCGCTCACAGTATATATTTCAACAACAAAATCTCGGAAAAATTATTGTTAGTTTTGCTTAATTTTTTGCACAGAAATTGGTGTTAAACGTAAATTAGTTAAAAAATCAAATGATAAACAGTTGGAAATTAATTTTTTACATAAATAGGTCAACAAACTCACCACACAAAAAAGTGTAAACAACATCATTTGTGATGGTTTGTTGACTCTTGTTGATTTGTTTACATGCGTGAATTTTCCTTAAATCAATCAAGTTATCAATTCCCTAAGCATTTTTTACTTATTTTTTATTTTTATAAAACAGATTTTAAATACAGCAAGTAAGAATGAATTGCCTGGATTTAAAAAATAAATGTCGTATTTGTTTAAAAGAAAATGCAGATATTCACTGGGATAATATTGTAAATGAACGTAGCAATTTGACCTACAGAGATTGTTACTACAAATATACACAATTGGAATGTTTCGGTTTGTAAATACGACATGAAGGATAACTTGGCAGAAGTTTATAAATATGTACTATTTTAATTACACTGTTACATTTCTTATAGATGATGATACTTTTTCGGAACTGTTATGCCATAATTGTTCGGATGGCTTAGAATTTGTTAATACTTTTATTTCGAAAGCCTTAGACACCCGCTTGGTATTGGATAACTATAGCTTAAGTATGGCAATAAAATATGATAGTGATAGCATATACGATGGAACAACTGAATTTGAGGAAATATTAATAGAAGAATCAAAACCCAAAGTAGAGAGCCTCTCTATCAATGAAAGCACCAATGACGAGCTACCCTTAATAACCCAAAACACTAACGCTAACAAAATATCGAAAAATTCTAAAGAAAAACTTCAAAAAACAAAAAAGAAATCAGTTAAATCTAAGAAAACGACAAACAAAATAGAGGAGCTAAATAGTTTAGAGGATGAATGTACTGTTCAAGACATAATAACAAATGATCTCAAAATAGAAATTGTGGAAGAAACGTCTCATCTGGAAACCAACAGAAAATCAAGAAAGGGTGGACCAATGTGTTGTTCTATTTGTTGTAAGTTTAAATTACAGTTACCGTTATAACAAATTTTGGAACTCTTAAGAATAACTCGGAAGTCAAATTAAACAAATGTTACCTAAAAGTGCTTTGGAAATAAACTATTTAGATACAATTTTTTTTTTGAGCAAAAATACTTTTGCAATATGCCTACATTCATATGTTCTGATCGCCCATGTTCTAAAATACCCATATTAGTCTGAATTTATACGTTTCATCTTTTGATGCTCAACTTCTTTTCAATTCCGTTTTGAAGATGCAAAACAACAACAATTTTATTCAAAGCGAACCTAAGACAAAACGAAAAGAAACAAAATTTACATGCAGCAATTGTTGTGCATATACCTACGAATGAAAACACAAAGCCTACTAACCGTGTACAGGCATCTCCTTACCAACCCCCTTTCTTCATCCCTCTCCTAAAAAGACATGAGTTGAGCATTTAAAGATGAAACGTGTGAAAGCAGGCTTACGTAAAATTCGCTTTTCGATTCTAAAACGTCGAACAGGTGCTCCGACAAACCAAAAAACTAGAAATTTTGGCGTTTTCAAACCGCTTGTGTGTGTTTCCAAAATGATCTCATCTGCAATTCAAGAAAAAAATGAAATGATGCCCAATTGAAATTTACTTTCACGTGAAAAAAAACTTGTGACATTTTTCCAAAATTTTTAAAAATATGCAACTTGTAAATTTACTTCAGTTTGTCAATTGTTTAATTCCAAGCATCTAATGATTGCAGATTTTTTGAAAGAATTCTGTAAGCATTTAATTTAAAAATTTAATTATTTGTTTATGTTTTGTAATGATAAAACAAATGCAGTTAGTCCTCGGCCGAATTGTGTTTTGAGTTTTCCATAATGTGGGAAAAAATACCAATACTGATTAATTAACTTATTTGCAGCGACCAAAAAATGCTAAACATTAATTTAAGAAATGCTAAAATATTTTCAAGATTTTTGTTTCTACCAGTGCTTATTTTTTTTAACGAAATTTAAATAAACGGTTGTATTTAAAGAAGTAGGTATATTTTGGTAAAATATCAGATACATAAAAATATGTAGCCCAGGTAGTTGCGATTAAATTTTAAATTTAGGGGCCCGCAAACCTCTGATACATGCAAAATGGGAACGATCTTATTTCTATGAAATACAATTTTTATATCATTTTATTTTTTATAGTTTAAGAAAAGTTGAAGATTTAAAATTATTATTTTTTTTAGCAGTTTAGAGGAAAAAACATTTAAACATTTGCATTATAGAATTTGTATCTAAATACAAAGTAAAATTTCTTTGTACTTTTATATCGTAAATCAAATGGCAATTGTTTTTTACAATCAACATGATGAGGACATTTCTAATATTACCTGAATATTCTATTTTATTTTTACAAGACTGGTAAGATGTTTCTTAACATAAGAAATATCCCTTTTCATACGAAATTTCGTTTTGAGTACAACTATTTTAGTCAAAATGTATTATAATTTATACAAAAATTTAAGTTAAGTCAATTACATTATTTTTCCAAATTTTAAAAATAATGCTACAAATAAGCTAAACACATTTTAAAAATGCTAAATTATATGCCAAGTGCCAAATGAAAATTTTGCAGCGTAATAAAAAGGTTTAATGCTAAATTTAGCGGCAAAAATGCCAAAATGGTCACACTGGTTTATTTACATAAAATATTTTATATGGAATACTTCAAGCTCTAAGAACTGTGGATCATAATATCAAAATTATATTATAAAATTGCTTAATGGTTACAAAATGGGAACCGTTTAATATCTATGTTTTGTCAGGCAATGGACAAGCGGAAGGGTTCTTAACCCCGGACTCAAAATAGAAGCCCCGCCTTGTTCAATAAATTTTGCATCTTTATATTGACGTCTTGCTCAAAAAAAACATATTTATATAACTTCTGTTAAATGTACTATAATTTGTTATAAATATCCATTTAAACCGAGTTGATATTTTTAATTCAAACTCAATTTTAATTCATAATATCGAAAAGCATTTATTATTTTTAAAGTCTCTAAATTTCATCAAATTAATAATAATGTCTTTTTAAGCTAAAGTATTTCCTAATAAATATTTGACAATCGTACACGAAAAAATACATAATAGTAATCGAGAACGTAATTACACTTGCGATGTATGTGGCCTAAAGGTTATCAACAAAACAATTCTTAAATCCCATATGCTGACGCACTCAAAAAATCGAGAAAAGCCTCATAAGTGTGAGTATTGCGACAAAGCTTTTTATTATAAAGGAGGCCTTAATATACACCGTCGTTTACATTTGGGTGAGATGGTTTCCTGTGTTATTTGTACTAAAGAATTTTATCGCCAAATCGACTTGGATCGACATATGTTTACCCATTCAGCCGAAAGGATTAATTCTAATGCAAAAAAAAAAGTAAGTGTAAAATAAATATACTAAATATGAACATATTAAATATAAATATTTATACTGAAATCTATAAGAGGTTGTATCTAATATTTCAATATCACAATGACCTTTATCAATTTGTTGTTAATAATTCCTAGTAAATAAAAAATGGTAATATTTTAAATATTTATGTTTGAGCTAACCGCCATGTTAGAGAATCATCATTAAAAACTTGAACCAATATTCTTATTAAAAACATGAAAAAAGTATACACGGATAAACCCGACCATATGATACCTTACGCCACAGTATTTACAGACAAAATTATGTTATGAGGATAAAAGAGTTATTTATGCCTAAAATTATCTACATCTGTTTAAGTTTTTTTGTCTAAAGTTATTAAAGGGAGCGAATTTATATTCAAGACATACCAGTATAAAATTTTGACGTTAAATAGTAGATGTTAAATATTTATTTAATTAATGCCAATACAAATAAATTCATCATGGCCAATAAGATATGTATTGTACAATTTACAACTGTGCGCTTAAATAAGGTTTTATATAAAATAAGGTAATTCACGTCTCAAGTTGCACACTTGCGAAAAAGCAAAAGTGCAAAAACATAACAACATAGACAATTATATGTGTACAACTAATATCACTTCCAAAAATAGTTTTCAATGCCATAAGCTCCTTATTAATGTTGATATCGATATATTAAGCTGCAGTAACTTTTATAATAGCTACTATGTCATGGGGTTATTAGAAGGGACTCGGATCAAATTTAGTGAGTCAGTGGAATCTGTAAATGAGATGTCCAGGTTAAGAAGGATTTTATCCAAGGACCCTGTGGTCCCGGAATTTATTCAGAGACCGGACGACTCATGGACGGAATCTAGCTCCGAATCTCTCTGTTTGCTTATGGAGACTAACTTCCCGGGTTGTGTGGATCCTGGGACGGAGGAACAGGTAGGGTGTGGTAACCTATTTTCTGGATCGGGCTCGGGAGGTGAGATAAGGGAGGCGGTGGGGGATATCATCACCTTGGACAAGGTTACATGGACGGTTAATACTTTTGGGTCTTACAAATCGACAGGACCAGATGGTATATTTCCGGCTATGCTACAGAATATCCAGGGATCATCACTCCTATTGCTGGTGGAACTACTTAGGGTATGTCTGCTAAATGGCTACATTCCTAGAGGGTGGAGAGAGGTCAGGGTTATTTTCATACCTAAGGTAGGTATAACCGGTCACTCTAAACCCAAGGATTTTAGACCTATCAGCCTATCGTATTTTCTTTTGAAGACATTAGAAAGACTGATTGATCTACATCTGAGGATGAAGATTGACGCCGGCATCATCAACGGCGCTCAGCATGCCTATCTTAAGGGTAGGTCTGTTGAGAGTGCGCTTCATGATGTGGTGGGTTATATAGAATGGGGATTGCGAGTCAAGGAATACACCTTGGCGGAATTCCTGGATATAGATGGGGCCTTTAACAATGAGAGAATAGAGGCCATAAGGCAGGCTATGAGTGATTTAGGGGTTTCGTTATTCTTGGTCGAATGGATAACTGATGCTTAGAACAGAGTTATTCACTCAGACTGGGGAAACGAGCGCTTAAGGAAACTCTTGACTAGGGGGACTCCACAGGGGGGAATTCTCTCTCCCTTATTGTGGCTCTTGGTTGTCAATGTCGTTCTGGGACGTTTTGACAGGATAGGTCAGAAGGTCGTCGCCTACGCGGATGATGTAGTTATATTGGTATCGGGCAAGTTTCTGCCGACAATTAGCGATGTTATGCAAGGGGCGCTGGGCAAACTGTCAGCATGGGCGACTGATAAGGGTTTTGAAGTTAATCCGGAGAAGACAGAATTAGTTCTTTTCACTAGGAGGTAGAAGGTGGAGAATTTTAGGCTGCCGGTACTAGGGGGAGTAGAGCTTAGACTATCTGATAGTGCTAAGTATCTAAGAGTTTTTCTGGACAGTAAGCTGTCCTGGAGGAGGAATACTCAGGAGAGACTAAAGAGGGGTCTTAATGCTTTCTTTGCTTGCAGATCGTCGATAGGTAGGAGTTGGCGACTCCGGCCGTCAGTTGTGGTATGGCTGAACACTTCGGTGGTTAGACCCATTCTTACGTATGGATGCTGTGTTTGGTGGGAGGCATTGAAACTAGCTAGTCGGAGGGACCTTCTGTCTAAGGCTCAGAGGTGTACTTCGATCGGCATGACAGGTGCCTTGAGAAGTACCCCTCAGGCGGCTCTGGATGTTATTCTTCATCTTCTGCCTATAGAGCAGTGTGTGATGGGAATGGCAGCAAGAAGCATTCTTAGGCTGAGGGAGCTAGGACTGTTGGGAAATTTCACGGAGGGTCACTCGCGGATCTTAAGTGAAATTAGTACTATTGGTTATCACCTAGGCTCGCCCGGCTCGACGGATTATTTGGGCACTAGGGTCGATTTTAGGCGTTTGTCAGAGGTGATATTGGCTTCTGGGGAGAGCTGGTCAGGGCAGAGCAGATTGTATAGGGGATTTGCTATTTTCACTGATGGGTCGAAGATGAAGGGCACGTGTGTGGGGGTCTACATTGAGGATCTGGACATCAGAAGGTCATATAGACTTCCCGACGACTGCAGTGTATTTCAGGCGGAGGTTCTGGGGGTTCTCGGCCGTGGAAATGGTAGGGGCTAACATTGCCATGGGCTCGGAGGTCACTATATATGTGGACAGCCAGGCGGCTCTTAGGGCCTTGATGGGCTGTTATGTGAACTCCAGGCTAGTGGATGATTGCAGGAGGGCTCTAGGAACAATCTTAGGGAATTATGTTGTGCGGCTCTGCTGGGTACCGGGTCACTGCAACATCACCGGCAACGAGATAGCTGATGAGTTGGCAAGACTGGGCTCGGAAATGGAGGATCCTGACAGTTTGCAGGTGGTCAGGCCTCCAATGGGCTTCTACTTTGGGAGAATTAGACAATGGATTCTGAGCGGGACTAATCGGGCTTGGCGGGACCGAACGGACTGCCGAGTATGGCGCATGCTGTGGCCGATGCTTAGTAGGTCAAATTTGGACGCGCTGCTGGGTAAAAGTAGGGCCTGCGTTAGGACCATGATAGGTATTATCACGGGCCACTGTATGATAGGCAGAATGGCGGTGAGAATGGGGTCTGGCATGTCGGATATATGTAGGCTGTGTGAGGACGCAGAGGAGTTGGAGATAGTTGAGCACTTTCTGTGCCACTGTCCCAGGCTACAGAACAGCAGGCTGAGGTGGCTAGGTAGCAGATTCCTGCACAAATTGTGAGATGTCTCGGGCTGCGGGCTCGAGAACCTGACGGGATTCGTAATGGGAATGACCAGGTTGCGCGGCAGGAGGCTGGGGACTGGAAACATGTAGGGCAGTATTCCTGTTTGCTAGGGTTGTTTTTGCTTGTGCTGTCCGATTTCTTATCTTCCACTATCTTCCTTTCCTGTGCTTTCACCATTTACTTCTACTCTTTCACACTAGATTTCTTTCTCTTCTTTCCTTCTTTCTTTCACTAATTAAGGCGTCACAATGGACTATATTGGTCTCTGGGTTAGGGTGTGAAGTTTGCTTCACACCAGCCTTTCTAACCTAACCTAACCTAACCTACTATGTCATGGCAAAATTTTGCATGGCAGTTCCAGAATGGACATATATAAACCCTGTCGCTTTAAAATCACAAGTCGAAAAAAATTTCATATATGTGCATACATAGTAGGTATTTATATCTAGATATAAATTTTTACCTAATGTAATGTTGAGTCCATTGCTGCCCATGGTTCACAAATAGGGAACACCCGGGTACCATATAGTCGGATTTGTTCTCATACATTCTTTATTTTATGAAAATATAACCAAATTGTTGAATCTGTTGTATTCAATTAAGCCAATTTTAATTTTTATGGCATAATTTCAAGTTTTTAACAAATAATGAATTACATATTGGGTTTTGCGTGTCTATTTGTATCAATTCCAAATATGTATATGTACATTGATTTGCTCATATTTTGATGCCGACCAGGGTTATCACCAGGGCTGTGGAGTCTTCAAAAAATAGGTCTTACTCCGACTCCAACCGCTGAAATTCCGACTCCGACTCCAGTTCCGTTTCCAACTCCTACTTCGACTCCTACTCTTATATTGATGCTAAATGTATATATGAGACTGGTCCTTATTTGACTTTAAACTTTTTTTTTTTTTTAATGCAGTACCTTTTAAATGGTTATGAAGAAAATTATGTAAAAATATAAAATCGATATTTTAAATATGCCATTAGTAATTGACCCATAATATTTATTAAATTTGAAATCGCTAAATTTACCTTATTTAAAAAAAACAAAATATCGGAAAATAACAAAAAAAAAAAAAAAAAAAAAAGGATTAATGCTAATGACGAACTTTTTATCAGGTGTTAGTGCCAAATCATACAATGCAAATCTTATTGATCAGCTTGCTACTTTAATGGCGAGAGAGACGAGGGGAAAAGAAACGAGTACTCAGTATATACGTTTTGTTTTCTCATTCGTAATGTAAAAAACGCACACATAAAAAGTAGTATTTCGGCAATAAGACAATCATTGTGTGAACGCCGAAGCTGATTAAAAGAAGAACATGTGATAAGTTTATCAATAAGACTTGAATCGTATGAATTGGGACTTATAAACATGGCATTCTACTTTTTCATAACTTGTGTTTTGCTCTCGTCAAATAACAAACAGCAAGGTAATATTTTTTGTGTAGAAAAGAAAACACCATAATTTTTCAAACTAATTTGATAAAGTATTTATTTACATTAAACGAAAGTAGAGTTGAACCAATAATTTTTAACAATATTGATGTATGTATTTGATACGACCTTTTATATTTTACCACACAGTTAAATACATTTTAAATAACAATTTCTTTAGGATAAATGTTACTTTCGTTGTAAAGATTGCGGTAAAAACATACGCACCAATAGTTTTAATTCTCATATAGCAGAACACATGAACGAGCCACAATTTAAATGTTCCATTTGTAATAAAGAATATTTCAGAAGGAGTAGGTAAGTATACAAGTGATACGTTTATGCTTAAAAATATACCGAGGGCTTATATTTGACATCGTCTATATTATGTTTCAGCATGTACATACATATATAAAATTTTATCTTAAAATACTTTTGATTTCATTCTTTTTTTTGTTTTTTTTTTTATTTTGTTTTTTTCTTGCTTGAATTATCGGCAGAAAATATTGTAAAACCTATTATCCTCTGAAGCATATTATTATATAATCAACCTTATTATGAATACAAAATTCCCTCAAATTTGTTTCTTTTCCCTATTTTTTAATTTTGAATACTGCTCTATTTTTGTGTTTAATTTTAAATATTTGAAAATATATTGAATGGGAATGATTTGGCTTAAGCAACTGTTTGAATACATGTAAATCATTTGTGTCAAACCATATTGATGTTATATGAAATTGTAATTTGATCAAGCAAAGTGCGAAACTGATTGCACATTTCGTATGGAACCAAATGTATTTTTAATGAATTTGACGATTTTAATTTAATGATTTTCGTTATTTTTGTCTGTAGCTTAAGCTAGCTCATTCACATTCTGGATGGGACTATTATTTGAAAAATTCATTCGACTTTACTCGAAAATGCTTTTAATTTCAGTTCAAACCCTCGAACTATTTTCTGTTAAGTCATACATTTATTTTAAGTGAATATGAATATGTATTTGACGATTTTAGGGTTTACAATACCGCTATTGAGAACCCATTATGAGTTTACATGTACAAATTAGATATGAAAAAATTTATATTTGACTGGAAACGCGGTTCTTGCAGGCTAAATTTTATAGTTATTTTATTGGCAGAAAAATCAATGAATGAAACACAGCTGTTCATTGTTAATTATTTGCTTCTAAATATTGGCTCAAAATTAATTATTAACAATTTGTAAACTGTTTTTCAATTAATTAATAATAAATTTTGTATTCCCGAAAATAACTTTTGATAATAAAATATTTTAAATTTATTTAACACTTCAAATAAAACTTAAATCAGTTTCAAATAATTTACGATAATGTTTATCAAACTTGATTTCTTCTCTAGGAAGCCAATTTTTTTTTATTTTTTTTTTCAAATTAATATAAAAATATATTCAAATCAATAGAAAAGCACACAAATTTGCTTAAGAAAAAAATTCAATTAAAAAGATACAAATAAAATACATTTGTATAAAACTTGTTGAATAAAATTATTTCAGATTTTTTATGAAATAAATTTAAAATTCAATACAAAATGCATAAATATTTTAATTCAACAAAATTTTTTTGAATAATTTATAATTTGTTCTTCGATATTAGAATTATTGTATACTTTTTTTTATTATTCTAAAATTAAAAATTTGTTTACAACTTTTGTTTAATATAAGAAACGATTTTGGTAGTTTATAAACGTTATAACCTTTTATGTAAAAGGCAAGAGTGCTATATTCGGCTATGCTTTTTCAATTTCAGTCGAATTGACTTCTAGCACATGGCTGCACGTGCCATTTGGAAAACAATGGCAAGGAGGCTTTATTACAAAGTGTTTAGAGCTCAGACCATGGTCTTACATGCAGTTGCTTCGAACGATTGAACCTCAAAACAACCTCACTAATTGAACTTTACCTTAATTTGAGGAATATAACATTCGTTATAGTTTATGATCAGTTTTTCCGCAAATTTATGTCTTAATGCCATAACAAAGAACTTTGTGTTAGTCTAGTAACTCTTAAATATAATAAAAAAATTTAATTTTCAAATACAAAATCGTCTAACTTTTAATTTTTGTATTTTGAAAAAAAGCTGTGTTATTTTATCCCAGTATTTTAATTCATTGACTTCCTCTTATTTCAAGAAAAAATTTAAAAGAGATTAATAGAAATTTTTGTATATAAAATTTTTTGTTTCTAAAACTAAAAATCAATTAAATTGTCTTTTTCCAAAGGCTTTAGGAAAGCTAAAAATATTATACAACTAAGACCATAAAGTGAAGAAGAATTTTAAACACTCAGGTCTGACATGTAACAATATCAAAGCTTTAACAAAGTAATAACAATAAACAGTGAATTTATCTTTCTTACATTCCTCTAAATTGGCTGGTTTTTTTCCCCAACACGAATTGTAGTTGTAAGAGGGTAAAAAAAGGCTTTAGAAAATAATGAAACCTCTTGCTTGTCTACAATGTTTGACCCTCGATACAATGCTCGAATATTTTAAAGGCAATTGACTTCAATCGTACCGAAAAAAGTCTTATCTAATCATAGCGAAAAACGAAATTTCTAGAGATGCAAATCTGCTTGTTTAAGGGCGCAATAACATATACCCAAACTTGAAGAAAATAGCGCTGGAATTCTTACGTTTTCAAATGAGTTCTGTAGCATATAAGAGACTATTTTCAACTGCAGGTTTTGTTAAAACGGACTTGCGAAATCGTTTATCTCTGCAAAAGTTAGAATACTGTGTTTATTAACCAAAATCTTATTAATATCCATAGCTGTAAGATGTGAATTAAATAGAAAATTAAATTTTTTAAATTCTAATTTTTTTGATATACATTTTTGATAAATTATTTTTGTTTAATGAATTTAAATTCGATAGTAATGTATTTAAAATGGAAAACAATAATTGTAAATTGAATTTTCTTTTTACGATCAATATACAATTTATAAATATTCGTTGAAACATAATAAAATTTAATATATTTGAATATAAAACACTTGAATAATATTCATTTTTATTTTATTAAAATGCAGAGAAATCTTGTACAAAGTAAATAAATTTATTCAAACAAACTATAAACAAATGGAGAATATTCAAATTATCAAATACATAATATTAAAAAAAAAACTTAAATCTTATTATTCTAAAAAAAATTCAACAAAATATTTAAATTTACTTACTATTTTAAAACCAAATTAATAAATTAACAAAAATGTCTAGCCTTGCAGAACAATACAGAAATTTGTTTTAAGATCTGACTTTAAAATTAATAGTGGTTCAAAATGATAACCACTTAAATAATTCTTCTTGTCTATTCAACAATCTTGCTAGTGAAAAAAGTCTCTCGACTAGTGCTGAAGATGTAATTGAGGTTATATTTTAAAAAAATTTCATAGATTCTCGGATATTTCTTTAAGTTTTTTTAAAGATCAATACCACTGAGATATGATAATAGTTCATTTTTAGATGGTGAAACAACCTTTTCGTTTGCATCTAGAAACAAAGAAAACATAATTTATAAAAGAAGAATGAAGAAAACTCCCGGAAATTTTTCTTTCACACCTGAGTGAGATTATTTGCCATCATAAAAGATTCGTAAACGGAAGAGGTTTAAATTTCAAGACATTAAAACCTACTTTCTTAACCTTTGAACGTCATTTGTGAAATTTAAATTTCATAAAAAATTGTTTTTTCGCGCGGTAACTTATATACATATGTATTAGTAGGTGAGATGCAAAACTCGTTCGTTACAAAATAAGATGACAGACAATTGATTCTCATAAAAATAATTCAATGAACTAGTCAAAAATATGAAAATTTATAGAAATTTTTATTTAAAATATTGAACAAAATTGACAATTTTCTTTTTCTTTAAAACAAATCAAAGTATTTATAATTTTTTTTTCTAAATAAAATTATTTGGAATGTTTTTTGTTGAATCAAAGTATTTATAGTTCTTTTTTTTAAATTAATTATTTGGAAGGTTTTTTGTTGGATTATATTATTTGTAATTTTTTAATGAATATTTATAAAAAAACGAATATTTTTCTTCGAATCAAGACCAAAGAAAAATAATTTGAAATTTTTATATCTTAATCTAAGTCGAATAATATTAAAATAATTTATATTACCAATAACTTTATTCAAATTCATGGAAGTGAAATATGATTAAACTTGGCCAACAAGCAAATAAAACTAATTTTTTAATATTTAATTTCGAATTAACAAATTGGATTTCAGTTATGTTTTTAACGATATCAAATGTTTTTTGTTAATATTTATTCTTCATATTCTGATAAAATCATAGTTTTAACAAATATTTGTTGTAAAAATATTCATAATAAGCAGCTGATTTTTTTTTTAAATATATTTTTTTTAATTTTATCATGAATTCAAATTGAATTCTTTTATTAAAATTGATATTAATATCAATTTTAAATATGAATAATCTCTTACACTGTAATTTTGTATAATTACAATTAACTCTACTTGAGTTATGTTCAATTTAACTTGAATTCTAATTCAATATGCGTATCGGTATCGGTATCTGTATTGACATAGGCGAAATTTTTGTTTGAGTATCGGTATCGGTTTCGTATCGGCAAAAATCCCTATCGTTACATCCCTAATTTAAATATAAAAAGAATTATAGAAAATTTTGGAAAATTCAACTTATTCAAATTATTTTTTAAAAAAAAATGTTATTAAAAATTATCTAAATCAACGATTATCACGCTATGCCCCAGGGACCGAGCACTTTTCGGGATTTTCACACACACAATACGAATGTTACCGAAACTCACTTCAAAGATTGTAAAAAACTATAAAGGTATTAACGTCAAAAGTTGCACTCTTGCGAAAAAGCATAAGTGCAAAAACACAACAACAACCACATAGACAATTATTTCACCCAAACGATGCAAAATTGTCAGAATCTAAGTAAAATTTGCAAACTTTTTGGCAAAAAATTTCAAACTTAAAACGTGGGGATTCTACGGATGCATTTCCAGTGCTGTCAAAGTTTGTACAACAAATTAGGGTCCTTCCACATTCTTCCGCAAATGTGGAAAGAATTTCTAGCCAAGTCAACCTCAATAAAGCCAAATTTAGATGTTCTCTGGAAAATGAGTCCTTCCAAGGAATTCTTTTTTCTAAAGATTACTTAAAATTTAATAATGCAAACTGTGTTGATGTTGATATTTAAATGGATTTAATTAAACTATTAAACTCAAATATGTATCTACACAAAAAAAAGTGTTTTATCAATCAAAAAAAAAAAAAAAAAAATGGTTTAAAAAGTATTTAAATTTAATTAATGTGATAATTGAATCAACTATTTTTTTAGTTGAAAAAAATTAAAAATTTAATTTTGATTTAATTAACATTTTAGTTGTTTTGAAATAAATTTTCAATTAAAATTTTAATTAAATAACAAAAAATCTTAATTGACTTTTTTCGTTAAAAATAAAATAATTTAAACATGTAGAATTTTTGTTGGAAATTTTCAATATTTAATTAAAAAAATTAACACATTGTTTGAAGTGGCAAAGTTTTTTGATAATTTTTTTAATTAAAATTAAAAATATCATTAATTGAAAAAAATCATTTTGGTAATAGGTGCAAAATCAACAAATTGTTTGCTTGATATTATGAAGTTGGTATAAATTTGGTGATTGGAGAAAATTAATATCGGAATTCACCCTTGATAGTAAAGTCCCTTGTAGACCTTGTTAATCTTATAATTTTAGTAAAAATACTAACATTTACAACACTGCAACAACAAAATGTATTAGACTAAAATATACTACGCTGTGGTTGAAAAATTCCACAAAAAGCAGTAGTAAAGAAGTGTGTGAATTTACCAGAATAAAACAGTTGAAGAAACTTTATCTGTCTCTTTCTCTCACTCAGCAAGTTCATTAATTTACAATGCATACGAAAAAGACACTCACGCTTTGAAGTATAAAATCGTATTAAATATAACAGAGATGTACACTTAATACAAAGGGTGAAAACCACTAATCATTTTTTCTGTGTATAAAATATTTGTTAAAATAAAATGTTGAAAAAAATTTTTCAACTATAAAAACCATTTTAACCTGATGTACAAAATTTTTTTAAATTAACTACAATTTATTTATAAAAATATTCTTTTTCAAATAGATATTGGGAATTATTTCTTTTTATAAGCAACTTTATTATATTCAACATTTTTTATTTTTCGAATTTAGTCTATGAGTTAAATTTCAGTTATGTATTTTATAATGCTTTTTGTAATAGTTCTATTCCTTAAAATGTTGAATATTCTTTTTCATTCATTTTTATGTTTTTATATGATTTATTATATAATTTATTATATAAGTTAATGCTGAATTATGTTAATAAAAATATGTTTTATTGTTCTTAAAAGGGATATTTTTAATTTGCCGATTTTTTACCGATTTTCCTTAATTGAAGTGACGATAATGCCGATTTTTTTTTTGAAAATATGCCGATTTTTTTTGAAAATTATCTGGCACCACTGGTACCAGGTAGGTTCATTAGGGAGAGTTGTATTCATTTACCCATGTAATGTCAAACAACGAAATATTACTCAATTGCAAATTTTTAACATATTTTGCACTTTTTAGACATTGCAAAACACTTGTTTTATATAAAATTATATTTTATTCAATATATTTTCTATTTGCAATTGACTTTTGATTAAAATTTGGTATTACAAAATTTTTATATAAAGAAACTTAAAAAAAATTATATGAATTTATTTGATTACACTTGTTTTAATTTTTTTCGTTATTTTCTTTTGTTTGACATTGCATGGGTTTTAATGACCATACCTTGTATTATTCTACCATGCGTACACTGAAATTCATTCGATTTTATAAAACTTGATAACGCAAACATTTTAAGAAAAAATGTTAAATTTAAATTGTTTTTATTTTCTTTTATAAAATAGAAATAAGGATTGAAAAAAGTATTTAATTCACATCTTACAGCTATGGTATGAAATACCGATATTGAAAATTTATTCCAAATAAAGAAAAAGGTTGGAATTTCGATGTTTTCATTATTGTAGATCCTAATATTGCAAAATATATACATACATATGATTTTGAATAAAAGCCCTAGGTAAGAAATTTTTTTTTTTATAATTTTGTTACTTCTTTTTTTTTTAGCTCCGTAAGACATTTAAAAAGAGTTCATAAAAAACCGACAGCAGAATTTAACAATTTCATTATAGCATACAAACAGGATCGAAGATCACGTTTATATTTGAAGCAACACGTCGAATTACAATTTTGTACTGAGTGAGAATGTCATTATTATAAATCTGTATGTTTAATAGCTGTACGTTGTCATTATTTATTAAATAAAGAAAATTGAACGTTCACATGCACATTTTTTGCCTCATACATACGAAATCAAAACAACTTTATAACAATTCGGAATTTATAATGCGACTTGCTCTTTCTTATGTGTCTTGGCTATAACCAAAGTTCGAAAAAATCACTTAGTGGACCGTACCGTGTTCTGCCATGAACGGTAAATGTACATTGTCAGGTATGTGAAAATCGATCGATTGTTTAAAAAGGTGTAATGAATTTCGAGCAATTTTAAAATCCGTTTCCTTATTAATAATCTTCATTTCTTGTTTAAAAAACAGTTTAATGAACAAATGTATACAACCCAATTATGTATAAAAAATTCCCCGGGAGTTTCAATGGTGAAAAAAGGAGAAGGAAAAAATCCCCGGGATTTTTTTTATTAATAACTAAAAATTTAAAAAATATATACAGAAAATAAGAGGAAAATGTATATGAAATCAATGTTTAAAGGTACTGGAAACGATAATAGCTGCGTTCGAGAACACAAAAGTTTTTACTATTTTTTACTGAACTTTACTGCATTTTACTAAATTGCGTTCGCGTACACAAAATACAGTAAATGAGAACACAAATTGAGAGCGTAAAGTGACAGTTCTTGACTGAGTACTTACAAATTTTTACTGCAGAAATTTTTGCAGTAAAATTTAGTAAAACAAAAAAACATATGTTTCAAAAGGTAAACAAACAAAAGTAGCAAACAAAAGGCATACAAAATGTGAAAAAATTGTTTAAAAAAAGAAAAGTTGAAATAAAACTAAAATAAAAACAAAAAATGAATAAATATTAATTAATTAAACTTGTTTGTGAAGATTTTATATGGCTAAATACCAACTTTTAAAACTTTGTTTAGTTATGTTAATTTTTTGGAGTTGTAAAAGTGTCAAGTACTCGGGTACTTAGAACAGCCCTTGTTTTTAAAGTTATCAATAGTAAAAAGTATTCGTGTACTATTGACCAAATTTAGCCGGACTCAAATTAGCAAATTCAAATAAAATAAGAAACAAACAAATATGAAAGATTACATAAAATAATTTGTTTGTATTTTCCAAAAATATTCGTGTTATAAAAAGTATTTAATCGAGTACCGATAAGAAAACGAGTTAAGTAGTCAAAAGTGTAAACATTTTTCAACACTTCAATTATTTGCCATCAGCTGTTGCCTTTATTTTACGAATTTTTACAAATTTTGCGTTCGCGTACTTTTTTGGACAACAGCTTTTTGTGAGAGCAAATTTTTAAGTTTACTCATTTACTGTAAAAGTACTCAAACGCACCTAATATCGGTTTTAAATCGTTTCATTTTTAAAATTGATTTTCAGCACATCCTGCTTCTACACAAAATAAAAAAGTCAGAATTTGTACAAAAACCAAATACGGTACACAATGATTGTGAGCTAACGATCATTTTTTTAGCATACTTGTAGTGTTCTTTTAGCGTACTCGTTCTGTATTTTCATGTGACCTCTTTCACATGCATCATGAAAACCCCCAAATGCAGCAAACGCATGGTAAACAATTCGTAAAAGAACTCAAAACTTAAGCCAAAACAAGATCGGTACGTTATCTAAGTATATGTATATGTTCATCAGCTCACCATTGTTGTGAACCATATATTGTTTGTGTACAAATTTACAAACACAAAACCGATTTGTGTTTTAAAAAAATATACTACGTTAGAATTATGATTTTATACAGAAAATGCTTTGTTTTTATTATAGGTATGTATTACTTAATCAATTATAATGTTTTGTTTTTTCATTAAACTCGAAAGTCGGGGCTTATAAGACTTATTTAGCTTAATGATAAAACTATCATATTCATCCTTTGAAACTTTATGAACATCTCTGAGGTGAAGGCAAATACTTGAAACAAAAAAAGTAAATTAAATAAAGGTATTAATTAAATGGAAGAAAACATACATTTTGCGACAAAAATAGGTTTTCTCACAAATTTCACATTGAACTTGAGGTTGGTTTAAATGTTTTGCTTTGTGACTTTCCCAAGACGTTCTACAGATATTTCGACCACAGGTTTTGCACTCCATAAAATATTTTCGCTACAAATAAAAGTTAGATACTATATAAAAAAGTTTTTAAACATATTTTTTTTTAAATTAAAGCTTACTTTAGCTTTTGACGTATTTTCAATACTAGCGTTGTTTTGTGTTATTGGGGTAACATCATGACTTTTCATGTGTAGATTTAAATCGCATTGACGAAAATATTCTTTAGGACAAAAGTTACATTTTATCATTTGACCTAAATGTACCCGTCTGTGAACATTAAGTCCACCGCGATTAAAAAAGGCTTTAATACAAAATTCACATTTATATTTGCGTTCTCTATTTTCATTGTGGATTGGCATGTGATTTTTTAAAATCATTTTGCTATAAAATTTTAAACCACAGTGTGGACACACCTCTTTCCGTTCCCGATTATTGTTGTGCGTCTTTTCGTGCAGATCAAGATGAGTGCGTGAGTAAAATGTTCTTGCTGCAATAAACAAATGCTTAATATATATTTTCAACATAAGTAATTTTAAGATACCTACAACAGAAAGCACACAAATAATCGCGTATCTTTAATTTTTGTCTATTTCTTGACTGTCTATTTATTATAGACTCATTTAATTCAGTTTCTTCATTTGGAACTGTCTCTACCGTTTGAGAGTTGGAAATGGAAACTTTTTCGGTATTTTCGATTGTATAATTTAATGAAATAATTGTATCCGTTGTAAATGATTTTTCAATTTCGCTCTCCCCTTGTGAGACAAATGATGGAATTTCCTTTTTTTGTTCCCTTAGCTTCTTATCGGATGCTAATGCTTTTTGTATTAACTGGTATGAATTTCTTATGCCATCGCCACATTCCATACATATCATTGTGGTTAATTCATCTTCATCTAAATAAGAATTTAAATTTTTTTTTTTTATCTAGAAATTTGATTTTTTGTTTACCTTGTTCCTGTAAGCAAGTGTACTTGTAGTAGCATTCCTTATATGATGGACCGTAAAATTCCAAAATTAATTCTGTCCACTCATAAAACCCATTATTTTGCAAACAAACTCTGCATTGGTTTTGACATGTTTTTGTTAATTCCATTACTTTTAAAAGTTAATAAAAATTTCCATAAATATAAATAAATATAACACAAGAACCAGAGAAACAAGCCGATTGGCTGAAAGTCGACTCTAAGCCGCCGCCGATTGTTTTTTAGGTATTCAAGCCGCCGCCAAGTTGTGCAGCTCACATATGATACCCTGCGGCCACACGATCAAGCTTTTGTTGATAGTCTTTTACATATCGCACTTAATCAACAAGAGGGTATTAACTCAAAATTTAAAAATTTTCAGTAGAAACAAAACAATTTTTAATTTAACATTGAAGGCATATGGAAATGAATTTTAAAACCAACCGTTTCATTAGCAAAAAGTAGACAAAATAGCAAGATATTTTTACAACGGGCAGATATGAATATAACGTGTAGATTTTTTCGAAAAAGTGGAAAAATAAAAATTTTGAAATAATACCCTCTTGTTGATTAAGTGCGATATACTGTTTGTCAAAATTTACATAAATTGAAAGCTGTGATGTAGGCTGCACGCAATTTTTAAGCAATTTATTTTCAAGATGTCGCCAAGAAAATAATTTATACTGACAAACGAAAAATTTGCTCACTAAACTTCTAATCAGCTGTTAAATTAAACGTAAAATTGCCTATAAAATGGATAGTTAAAACTCAGAGCAATCTCGTGGTCAATTTAAAGAGTGTGAGAGGGATAGTAAAAAAATTGAGAGTGAGAGCAAATAGAAAGGAATTGAAAGACAAAAATTAATCGTTGTGGCCTCCAAGTGACCTGATTAAAACAATGTGGCCCTAATTGTGTAAAACGCAACGCCAAAAATTACTTTGAAAGCAAAAAGAAAGTAAAAAACATTTTATAATTTTGTTGCCTTCTAAAGAAATTCATATTGAATTTTTAAGGCCCTTATCATATAAAACGCAACGCCTATGAACTACATTGTAAGCAAAAACAAAGTCGAAAATATTTCTTTCTTTTTCATTTTTATTCACATTGCGTTTAAAAATTTCAAGCGCTGCATAGCTTGTGGTGTTGAAAATTTTAAAACGGTACATGAATTTCTGTAGAAAGCAACAACAAAATTACAAAATATTTATAGCATTGTTTGTGCTTGTGGCGCTGAAAAATTTTAGAACGCAATATGACACTCCTTAGAAAGCAACAACAAAATTATAAAACACATAAACAAGGCGAATTCATTTATCAGGTGGTGTTGAAAGCACAGCTGTGATACTTTTTTTCTTACATAGAGAGAAATGTCAAAAGTTGCTTGTGTTTTTGACATATCGAGCAACGAAAGCAACAAAAAATACATTGTTGTGTTTTTGGTGTTGTTACTTGTTGTAGTATCGACACCACCGTATACATGAATTCGCCTTGACACATAAACAGATATGTCACGAGACGGAAGATTTTGCGTTTTTTGTCTCTTTCTCAGAAATCTGCCCTTTTTTCATTTCTCTTTGCACCATCGTTTATGACGGAATACAATGAACCCAAATTTATTTAGTTGAGATTTAAAAATTTAACTTTTAAATTTACCGCAACACTAGTAAATAATATTTAAGTAAGTAAATAACAGACATAATTTCACCTGTTTTTACACATTGCTATTTCACTACGAAAAAACGGGTTTTGTCTATTACTTCGAAAGCTGCCCTCGCAACTGCTTTGGGAAAGGGATGCCCAAAGTTGCTTTTGTTTTGACATATCTACCAACGAAAGCAACAAATAAAATACAATGTTGTGTTGTACTTGTTGTAGTATCACCACAACCGTTAACATGAATTTGCCTTGCGTTCCACTGAACTGAAAAAATGTATACATTTTTAGCCATTTTTTATTTAATTGTCAATATCTTATAAATCTAGCATTTCTTAAATATTAAACTAGATTAAAATTTACCTCAGTACTACAGAAATGCAACAATAAAAAAACAACAGGCATTTTTTTTGATAGAATTTTGACGGCAATTGCCTTTATACAAAATGTTAATAAACAAATAAGACACCAAACGTCACACCAAGGATACAAACACTGAGAACAGCTGCCGTATATTTTTTTTAAGAAAACTTCTTATTTCTGAAAAAAAAAATATTTTTTTTTCTTAAAAAGTATCAAATCTTTTAAAAGAAAAAAAAAAATGAATTTAGAATGTATTTTATTTAAAAATATAAAAACCTCAAGTCAAAAAACATTCTTACTTTGAATCCGCCCTCCCGGAAATTCTTAAAATTTTGTTCTCTCCTTTAAGTATGTTCCTAAAACTTAAAATAGAGTACGTAAAGCCACTCATTATTAACTTACTAAATTTGGCACAATAGAAAATAATTGAGAAATACTTAATTGGTTACCTTTTATTACATTAAATGGTGCTAAAACTTCAACGTGTTTAAGAAAGTCGTTATCAAAATCGAACTTTAATAAAAAATTATCAGTAAATTAACTAGTGCTAAAGATATACCAGCACCATACTTTTCAGAGCGATTTGGTCGAGTCTACCTATTATGAATTTGCCTTGCTTGTACGAATCCCAGCGCTCTCAATTTTGGGGATTTATCTCCAAATTGGGGTTTTTTTAGAATTGGGGATTCCATTTATGCAATGGCAAGACCGATTTGGCCAAGATGTGGGTGCAAATTAAAGTTTTTTTTGGCGGCTTAAAAACTTTCAAGAGCTTGCTGAAATAGTTTTAAATATGCTTTTTGTACCAACAAGCGTTACTTCTGTTGAACAAGTTTTTTCTATAATCAAAACAACCAAAATCAAAATTTTCAACAGAATGCAGTATGCGTTATAAGAAGCTCTTCTTAAAATAACACTTTAAAAATATTGCAGCTTGCTGTGACAAATTTATTCAATCATCTGAAATGCACTTTTTACAACATGTAAAACTAAATCTGTGGTTTTCATGGGTTACCGCGTATGTCTTAAAATCAAATTTTTCAGGGGATCGGAAAAAACACTAGATCGAACTATGTGCTCGGCATTGAACTTTTTGAAATTGGTCATTACGTAAAAAATCGGAATTGGTCCATACTTTTTCAGAAATTTTAAGACCCATGTAAAGAGCGTTTAAAATTAAGCAATATGGCGTCAACATCTCGCAGTCGAAAAAAATAGACATACGCGATTACTCATGAAAACCACAGAAATGGCATTGGCTGATGAATCAGAAGATTTTGACTCTCTAGCTCTTGAAATTATAAATATTGACGCATAATTATTTTTCTTTTGCGTTTTTACATTACCCTTGTTACATAAAAACTATACATGTGTACGTACGTAGATATTTAAAACACTAAGAATAAAAAAAACATTAGTTTTAATAATATTACGCAAATGGATTTATTTGAAAAAGGCTGAAAAAAGCTAAAAGCTAAGTCTGTGCTCAAACGGCCCAAGTTTTAAGGGGTCTGCACACGGTCAAGCATTTCTCATCAAGCGCTATGGTAGTATTAGTGAAAATGTGGTTCTATGTGTGACACCGATGATGCTGGATTGAAAATCAAAAAATTTAGATATGACGGCAAATATTACGTCCAGCACACGTACACGAGTGAATGCGCCGGCATGACAAGCATTTTGACCGTGTACATACCCCTTTTTAGGCATGATTGCTATTTTATGGGTGAAAGAGATAAGGGGATAGAAACTAGTACACAGATGCATGCACTGTCAGTACGTTTTGCTTTCTTATTCGTCGTTTTAATATTCTTTTATTTTTTTTACTATACGATACAAAACAAAATTTACATGAATTGTTTAAACGCCATTGAAAGTTCAAAGAAAAAAAGTAAGAATCATGTCAAGAAGTCATGAGCCGTTTGAACACAGACTAAGGCTAGGTTTTTGAGATTTCTGTTAAGCTAGACTTAGTTAATCTTAAAACAGATTTGTGCCGTGGGTACCAAGTTTGCATACAAAATTTTGACGGTACAGCTAAGTTTGGCTTATAATGTTGGTCTATTATGAAATAAATAAAAAATCACATTTTACCTGAAAAACCGAGTTTCAGACTACGTTAAACTAAGTTTAAACTTAATCCACATCTCAGAAGCCCGGTCTTTATGAAATATTTCAAGCTAATCATTGAAAAAATAAAGCTTGATTTAGCTAAAAAAAAAGCTGATATGGGCACACTGGTCGTAATATATACAGAAACTGAAAAGCTATTTTCCATCCCTGAGTTGAATTATGCCATTTCTATAACTAACTCTTTTACACATAAAACAGATAATATAAAGCTTAGGAGTAAAAGAGAGAACAGTATTAATTTTCTTTGGCAAAAATATTGCGGCACATTTTAGGCGACTTCAACTACAGGTGGTAGCAATACTTATTGAAAGTAAAAACAACGGAAACAAAAGAGGTATTTTGCATTGAATTGTTTGTGCTTACTGTCCAAAATGTCAACCGTTTCTTAGAAACCCAAAACAAATTGATTCAAAATGTCAACATCAGATGGCCGTTCGCAACCACCTGCAGTTGATTCGCCTTGGGTTTTTCTTTTTCTGCATGTAATAAAAAATCGCAACAAACGCATTCCGTTGCAAACTTTTTGTGAATACAGTTGAAAAAGAAAAATAAATTTGTTGTAAAGAAAAGAATATTGTAATATATTTACAAAAATTAAAAAAAAGAGAAAACTATAAAACTTGTTAACCAAGGTAAGTTAATATATTTTATTTTGCTACTACCGGTCAATTAGGTGTATAAAAAAAGACATTAAATTAAAAAAGGGAAGTAGCGGTGTGAATTTTATTTGCACAAAAGCGATGCCTGCGGACTATTTTCGTTTTGTGATTGTTAGTTCAATGAACTTTTTGTAGCTTTTTTTTATTTATTTTGTCGTAAAAGTACTTATACATTATAAAATAATTATGTATTTATATTTTTTTTATTTACTGAGGTTTTATATGCGGATATTTTCATCAGTGTTGTCATAGGCGAAATGTAAAACAGAAGATGAAGAAAAAAAATACAGTGGGTATCAATAGTTTTTGCGCCATTTTAGTGGCTATTTTTTTTTAATAATAACATCATTAAGGTGGCCATAGGCTGCAAATTTCCAAATAGTACATAGATAAAACCATTTTAATAAAACCTTTTAAATAGATGTTTTTATGTCTAAATTATATTTTTAATTCCTTTATTGTGTTATTGGTAGGAAGAAATAATGCATGTATGTAAATAAAACAAAATGTTCGCGCTGAGAAAAGAGGTTTACATTCTATTTACTGAAATGTTGTTGAACTTTATTTTTTTTATTTAATTGAAATTATTATAATGTGCCAATAATATTTGTTTGGTGTGTGAAACACGTTTTGATCTCTTATTGCAATGAACTCTTTTGACATTTTTAAGAAGCATGTATACATCTTTATTACATGTATATAAAATATAACGTTATTGACTAACTGAATCATCATCGCACAGCCTAAACGCCGGAAGCTAAAAAGTTGAAATTCGGAACACAGGTTGGTCGACCAACTAAGACAGGATTTTGGGAAATTTTAATGTTTAAGGAGTAAAAAGGGTTAACTCGCTAACCGCATATCTCCTAAACTAATCCCTGAAGAAGGCACACAACGGAGTGCCGAAATATTGGATTCAATAAAATTTAATATTATTTATAAAAAAAAGAAAAAGACCTCAAGCTTAATAAAAAGAATTAATTAAAAAATTTTAAAGGTCGAATAAGAGCCAATTTATAAAAAAAAATTATAAGCAGAAAATCGGCCACTTTTGGATAAGTGTTTAAAACTTGTATTTTGAAACTTTTGTCACCCCATCTATCTTTTAAATCCATAAACATAGAAAAAAAATTATACCAGTTTCGTAACTTAACCCCAGGTCTTCACGTAGCAATATTTATTGCATCAAACGTGAGGACCGCAATAAATGCGCAATGATTGCTCTTCTGATTACTTGAGCAATTCTTGCTTTGCAATCTGGTGTTAAATCAGTTGTAATTTTTCTGACATTTCATTTCTCTATAAGTTTGCTTATGGCAAAGCAATTTCACTTGTTCGCCAGCAATGTAATCAGCAATTATTGCGCCATTATTCTGCAATTGTTTTTGCTTGTGCTTAGCAAAAAAAAATTGCTACGTAGAACCCAGCGTAAATTAAAAAAAAGCTTCAATATGGTACATTTTCGAAATTGAAACGTTCTAAAGGTGAAAATCGTACATATTTTTGTAACTTTTTTACAAAACTTTTTACTCTATACATAGACATACATATGTATATATATGTACATTGGTACATATGTATATGTTCATACGTAACTATTGGCTCCCACTTTTTTCGGGCCACATGAAAATAAGTTGGAAGACAATTTGCCGCAATATCTATATATGTTACGGTTTTAGGCGAATTTAATTGTTTAACCAAAGTGGGCTTTATTTGGTTTTAGGCATAGTAAACTCATGGCCCAATTAGTAGGTCTGTTCGAAACGCCTGCTGATTTTTTGTAGAGTTGTATTTTTATTGACTGTTTTCCGAGAGTAGGGTTTATATGGGGCCTAGGGTATATTATGGACCGATCTTGACGAAATTTGACACTGCGTTTTCGTGTTATAAAACTGTGATATACGAAATTTTATTATGATAGCATTATTAATTATGTTATAAGCGTACTAAACTGTTTTCCGGGAGTAGGGTTTATATGGGGTCTAGTGTAAATTATGGACCCATTTACATAAAAAATTTTCAGTATGATTTCTGGTCCTATAAAACTGTGACGCGCCAAATTTTAGTACGATAGCTATCGTATTAGGTGTATTCCGGGTGTAGGGTTTATATGGGGTCTAGGGTTAATTATGGACCGATTTTCACGAAATTTAGCAGTGTGATTTATAGTCCTACAAAACTTTACCATACCGAATTTAATTATGATAGCATTACTTATTACGGTTTAAGACGTACTAGACGGTTTTCCGGAAGTAGGGTCTATATGTGGCCTAGTGTAAATTATGGACTAATCTTCAAAAAATTTAACAGTATGATTCGCAGTTGTATAAAATGAATTCGTGCAAAATTTAATATCATTCCGTGCATTATTTGACCATTTATGTTAGTTTTTGTATCAAAATTATTATTTTTTTAGGGTGTTGGTTCCACATTTTGATTCATAGTTCTGATCCTACTGAACCGATGTTGCTGGATTTTAATCGCAAACTGATTAGGGTAGCTACAAGCAATTTGATACCAAGTTTGTTGTTTTCTTTTGAGTCTTTCGAAACGGCTATAGCTAAATCGACTCAGTATTAGTCAAGGATCTAGAATATACATACATACATATATACTTTAAGGGGTCTTAGATGTATAATAAAAAAGTTTCACATGGAATGAAAAACTTAGTATACCCTCATTTACCACTAGTGGAGGTGGAGGGTATAAAAATATTTTTCATTTATGTTGCATTCTGTATTATACCATGCTTAAGCGGACAGCAATATTCGTGTTTCGATTTCCCATTCCTGTTTCGCGCCCGAAACATGTTTGAAACAACATGTTTTGCCATACAAAATTTTGAGAGCGAAACAGGTCGTTTCATTTTGAAACATGCTGTGAAACAGGAAAAAATATACTCTCATCTCCAATTTTGATAACAATTATCGTTAGTTTATCTGAACTTTCTCTCAAAAAAAAAAAAAAAAAAATAAAATAATAATTCATGTTAAATAAAATAAAGTGATAATTATTAAATAACACTGTGGAACAAATTCAGGTTAGCAAAAGTTAGGCCGACTTTGAGAGTGAGGGGTGAAAATAGAGGCTAAATTAGAAGACCCGTATCGCGGCGTTGGTTTATGTTAGTTAAAAAATTTTTTTTAATCGACCTTCAACCTTTGCAGTCAAATTCCGATTTTCAGAATATTGCTTATATGGTTTTTTGCCTATAACTCGTCGTCTAATTAATATTTTTTGAATCTGTAAAGGCCAAATTATTGCTAGAGACGTGAGAAGCATATTATAGATTAAACAGAAAGCAGGCCTTTACAGATTTAAAAAATATAAATTAGTCGACGAGTCAAAGGCAAAAAATCATATAAACAATATGCTGAAAATCGGCATTTGACTGCAAAGGTTGAAGGTCGATTAAAAAAAAAATTCGAACTAACTTAAACAAACGCCGCGATACCGGTCTTCTAATTTAGCCTCTATTTTCACCCCTCGCTCTCAGAATCGACCTAACTTTTGCTAACCTGGATTTGTTCCACAGTGTAATACATAATATTAATAAAAGTATTAAATAATGTATTTTTAATTTTTATGTACATTTTAATCTGTTTTAAATAAAATCACACTAACAACCCAAAAAAGAATGTCAAAATGAAACAAGAATGAATCGTATGAACCAGGGTCCGTAACAGTTATTCCTTTTTTCATAAAAGTCAGATGATAACAGTTATTTTTTGATTTTTATTTTTTCGATCAAAAATAATTACACCTTTTTTTTTAATTTTTATTTTTTTTATTTTTTCCTTCAAAAATTACACTTATTTCTTTAATTTTTATTTTTTTGATCAAAAATAACAGTTATTTTTTGGTTTTTATTTTTTTAACAAAAATATGTAGTTATAACACGTACATTTCGTTAGAGAATAACCTTTACTTTTGCTCGAAAAAATAAAAATCGAAAAATAATTGTAAAACAGAAGATGAAGAAGATGAATTACTGCTACTTTGGTCAAAAAAAAAAAATCAAAAAATAACTAATTTTTGATCGAAAAAATAAAAATTAAAACTTTAAAATCATTATATTTTATCATAGAAAAGTTCATAAGGATCAATATGGTGTAGTTGAATCAGTTTTCCGGCATTTAAATTCTATATGCTTTTTTTGTTTTAAAATTTCAAAATAACTGTTATTTTCGGTCCCTGGTATGGGACAGCATGTTTGGCAATCTAGTTTTAGAGAGCGAAACAGGTCGTTTATATCGTCGTATAAACATAGCATATCTCAATTGGAAAATAATTTCCCCCTTTACTTGAGAATGTTTTTCAAACGTTTGTCGTGTAAGAAACGGTTTGATTAAAAATAATTATCAAATTGAAATCAAACCAAAGACGGAGGTTTGGATTTTGAAAATTTTAAAGAGAAACACTTATACATTTACAATTAGTTTTTTACCTTGTTGAATATACCTTGATAAGATTCAAGTCTAACAAGTTTAGACGTTTGTTAGTGGCAGACTGAGTTCTAATCTGGGCTCTGCCAAATTGTTTTTTTTTATGTAAATGTTTTTTCTACTTATAAAATAGGTGTTGAATGGTTTTATAAAAATTACTTCAAATAGGAACATCCCTTGTAAAAATAATAAGTTATTGTTGTTAACAGGTAAGTAGTGTTCAACGAAATTTCTCATTACAATATACGTTACCTGGTAATAAAAACAGCCATTTTTTTTTCCAATAATTGATAAATTTTTTTGCAACACCAGGAATAGGAAAATCCGGGAAATATAAAACCCTATTTAGAACGGAATCAATTTCAAAATCTCTTACCTATCTCGAGTTTCTTAATTGGTAATAAAGAACACTTTACTTAGCTTTAAATGAAATTAATTTCAGTTTATTCAATATTTTCAAACATATTTTTTTTTGGTTTTTCTTATTTCATGTGGTTTGTTTTTTATTTATTTCTTAAGGCAAAGCGTTTACATAAAAATACATTTTTTTAATTTAATATTAATATATATTACTGTTTTTGTTTTCTTTTATTTATTTAAATATTTAATATTGTATTGTAAGTAATGTGTAGTTTAAAAGCAATAAAAGCATTGCAATTAAGTATTTAAAATTTTTTTTTTCCCATAATATTTATTTCAATATAATTTTATTAATGACGAGATAGTTGATTTATATTAAAGTTATTATAACAAACTTATGGCCTGTTTATCGATTTCGAATGAAGAATTCGTTCGCTTAACTTAACATGTAAAACAAAAACAATATTTTATAATTTGTTTTTGTTTTTAATGTAAGTTATGCAAACGAAGTTTTCGTTCGGAAATAGAATAAACAGGCAGTTAATAAATAACAAATATTAAATGAATTTTGGATAAAATAAAATTTGTCAATGTTGTTTTTGTTTAAAAAAGTTATACATACATATTTATTATTAATAGTTGTTTGATTGGTTTACTTTTGCTAATAGAATGAGTGTACATTAAGTGCACATAATAATCATCCTTATTGTGTAAGGCGTTTTCGTTAACGAGTGAGTCGTTTTTTATAATATATTAACGAACACAGCTTGTGTGTTACTTTAGTCTATTAAAAAAAAAAAATATTCGGTAAGGACAACGTCTTCACAATAAGGCCGAATATTTTTGAGCTTAATTAAATTTTATTTTATTTAACATATTTTCCTTAGAGGATTATGTAATATTATATACAAACCTGTCACAAAAATCAGTTCCGATCGAAAGTAGAAGCAATTCCGTATTTTGCTTTTCTAAAAACAAGTTTATTAAAAAAGCTAAAACAAATTCGGAACTGCTATTTGATCGGAATAATATTTATGTTTTTTTTATTTTTGTTTTTGTAGTGTGCATATGTAGTTAAGTTTTGTTTACAATAATTTAAAATATAAATTGTAAAAAAAAGTATTATGTGCTGTTTACAGAATACAAGTGATTGAACGTGTAGTAAAATTTATATGAAAAACACTCAAAAAACTGAGTGCTTTTTATAGAAATTTTATTACACGTTCAATCACTTGTGTTGTAAAAACAGCAGATCAAATAGTGATAAAATTTATTTCTTTTCTCTTTTCTTTAGAAAATGAAGGCCATTACTAATTTTTGTTTGCAAATTTAAGCTTGTTTAAAAAAATAAATATCTGAAGCTTTAAATAAACATAAGTGTATGTTCATATGTTTATTTAACAATCAATATGGTTATTTAATAATCAAATACATATCAAAAATCAAATGTGTGTACAAAACATTTATGTACAACCACAATGACAAATGGTATATGTTATTTTTCGTCGCACAATTTAAATAGTAGCGGTTTTCACTCTTTGTATTAAGTGTACAACTCTGTTATATTTAATACGATTTTATACTTCAAAGCCTGAGTGTCTTTTTCGTATGCATTGTAAATTAATGAATTTGCTGAGTGAGAGAAAGAGACAGATAAAGTTTCTTCAACTGTTTAATTCTGGTAAATTCACACACTTTGTTTACTACTGCTTTTTGTGGGATTTTTCAACCACAGCGTAGTATATTTTAGTCTAATACATTTTGTTGTTGCAGTGTTGTAAATGTTAGTATTTTTACTAAAATTATAAGATTAACAAGGTCTACAAGGGACTTTACTATCAAGGGTGAATTCCGCTAGTGTTGTGGGGGTACATGAATTCAAAGAAACACACTCCAAACAAAACTTCTTTCTTTTAAAAGCTTTCAATACTCCTAGTATTTGAAAATGACCTCGTGCAGTCTGCGAGAATTTGTGATGTTTATTTGTCTGTCGTATGTAGTGGACGCATACAAAGAATTGCTTTTGCGAAGAGCTCTTGTTGCAATTTTATCAAAGAGATAAACATACAAACATTTTTTTTTGCTTTTACACCTTTACACACTTACGTTTAACGCGTCGTCTTCACTTTTCTTCAGTATGTATTTGTTTCTGACAGAGATACTACTCAATAATCAAAAAGTCAAACCTTTGATATGAAATGACGTATCATTTAACGTCAAACACAATTCTCAAGCCTTTTTCAATTATTCGATTTTAACATTTGAATTCAAATTGATAATGATTTGCATATAATTGATAAGACATACAACAAGACAATTTGATATCAAATTGTTATCAAATGTCTTTCTCAAATCAAAAATAAGCTTGGCAGCACTGAAGCGAAAAATAAATGTAGTGAAGAAAATATAAGTTTGTTGTACGATTGCGGGGCTACGGCATGACAATCCTTAAAACGAATTATAGCCAATAATCTCGTCTTTCCAAGAATTTAAGGACGGAAAGAACACTTTTCATCTTTTAGCTATGGTGCCGAATATTTAGCTCACAGCTTTTTTAAATAAATAATGAATTTAAAATAAGAAGAATTATTTTTCATTTATGTTCCCCATTGTATTCCAATCTACATTTGAGAATAACGTTTGAAAGCAAGTTGAAAATAAATGCATTTCTCAATTAGTAAACAATTTCCCTTTTTTGTTGAGAATGCTCTGATTTTCAAATTATTATCAAACGTTTGTCGTTTGAGAAAAGGCTTGATTTCAAATCATTTTTAACTTGAAATCAAACCTACGTGTTTGTTGGGTACAGTATAGAGTTCAAAAAATATTCAATGATTTGAATGTGTGTTCAAATGGAATTGTGCAGGCCTCTAATGTATGTTTAGTATTTAGAGAAGAGTAAATATTACAAAGGCAGGTTTTTAGGAGGTTATAGGATATTTAATGAAAATAGTGTCATTTAAGTGTATATTTTATTAAATTATATTTAATTTCATTTAACGAAACGATGTACAAAGTAAAAGTTAACTTGGTAAAAAAATGTCTAAAGCAAAATAAATATTAGGGGAAACCTTTTAATAAAAACTATGTAGTTAAAAAATTTAAAACGTATTTAAAGTACAGTAGAAAGAAAACAAAATTAAAAATGTTAGAGAAAATTTAAAATATTTGTATGAATACACAGGCATTATTATTTAATATCTTTAAGCTTAACAAATAACTGGGCTTAACAAAGTGTCAACTGGCAAACATTTTTACAGGTTTTTAGAGCAATTATTAAATTTACTATAATTTTTTGTAAAGGTGGACCTCGATAAAACAATAACTAAGAATTTCATCCTTTATATTTTCTGTTTTTATTCGAAAACATGCAATCAAATACAACTATGTAAGCAACGAACTGTAAAAAAGAAACTCTAATATTCTTTGCATTCTCTCGTACAAGCTCAAAACTTTGCAAAGTAAACTTTATGTGTAAGAACCAACCTTATGAGCAACAATTTATTGAATTATAGGTGACTTGCCATAATCCCCATAACCACAGAAACCATTTTAATTTGGGTTTTTTTTCATAGCCATAAACACCTGATACGTCTATTCCATTATGGTATGGCACCACTATCGAACTTGAGTGACAGTCAAAAATTTGATCATTCTTCAACAGTCAACCTTAAAATAATTTGTTGATGACAGTTGTCTGACGAAAATTAGCGGCCACACTATCAAGCAAGCGAAAATTTTAGCAAAACTATCACTCAAGATTGATAGTAAGTACCCCACTCAACTGATTTAAAGATTTATATGTGTTTCTTTTTGAGAATTTTTATGCAAATGGTCTTTCTTTTTGAGATATTGTTTTATTATTCCTCAAAACAATCAAAAATTTCACATATTTATAGCAAATAAATAATAATATAAAAAATATATCCGAAAGTTAAATAGCTAAGCTTATTTGGTTCTGTTTTTTTATTTCTTTTTTAATTATACATAAATTTTAGATTTCTAATTGATGCAATTTTTCATTATTTAAAGTTTAAAATGCCTTTTTTCCTCATTTTTTGTTTTCCAAACAAATTTTGTATAAAATATGTATTTTGCTTAATTTTTTACAATATAATTTCTATTAGTATCAGGCTACTTTTTTTTAACGTATTTCATAAATTTCACTACAAGTACTTCTTAATACAATTATAATTTTTATTTCTGTTTTTAATTTATTCAACATTTGTTTTTCTTTTTTGTTAAGCTTAATTTTATTCCCATTTTTTTGTGTTTGTTTGGTTGCAGTTTGTTTTCAAGGTACTTTTATTTCAAACTTTAATATGAATTTTAGTTTTTATTAATAGAGACGGAGGAAAATATGTAGAGAAGCAATAAACTTTAAACAACCATCAGGTTGTAACATATGTACTTAATAGTGGAGGAAAATAGTTGTTGATTATTAAAAAATTTAAATATTTGCATAAGTTTTATTTTGAAGTATTAAAATTTTAGGTACCATCATTAAAAAAATGTTCTTTTCTCTTTTTTAATTATTTTTTTTTTTTTTTTTTTTTTGCTTAAATCATTAAAGTTGAAAAGGGATTATAACGCATTATTTTTGACAGTAAAATCCAGAGTACTGATGTTATGGCACAAAGTACTACACCACCCCAACCCAAATCTAAACTCCAAGAAGTTAAGAATATTCTTGCTCCTAATAAAGGTTTTGCCATAATAGCAGGTCCTCCTGGTCTGGCCACAATACCATCCACCGTACCATCATAGTCACTATCCAACATAGGTCTACCTTGTTGTCTTTTAAAGTGTATAATCATCAAGGTGAATAAAGCAAATAAGGCTGAAAAAGACAATGAAAGAAAAAGATTAGAAACAATATTTTGAAATAGAATTCGGACATTTTACTTTTTATAAATTATTTACTGCCTGGCCCACAATGGCAAAAAGAAAATTTATTTTGTATATTTATATTGACAAACAATAATAAAAAAGAAATTTTGTTTTCATGTTCAATGTCAAATAAACGAAATAAATTTTCATTTCGACGTTGCGGGCCAGACAGGTTATTATTGAAACATTTGTGCTAAAGCAATACGTATGTGAAATATTTATTTATTTATTTATTTATTTACATATTTATTTATTTATTTCATCAAATATGGAAATATGGAAAAATAGGACTTTTTAAATTGAAATTTGATTAAAAAAAAGCATATTCGTAAATTATTTATGTAATTTAATATTTGAAAAAATTAAACCTTTCCGTGTTTTTGTCGAATATATTCGACATTACATTGCTCTCTGATTCTATGCGTTTGAACGGTATACAAATTTAAAGTTTATTATAATATAGAGATTGCATTTGTGTCTTTATTTTTGAGCGGAGATGGCCAAGATGAAAACTACTATTTTTCTTGGCTTCAGCACCATCATATTACCTTAAATATAAGTTTTTAGATTTTAAGCTCGACTTAAATTATTTTTGATCCGGAAAGGGTTAATGAAAACTGTTTAAGGATATAAATGGAAATGTTACTCTGCATTTGCACATGCAAGTATTTACTTGCAAGTAGAGTATACGTAATAGGTGCAATCCCGTATTTTTTGGGTAAAGTTCGATAAAATGAGAGTAAAAAAAATTTCTCTTACTAAGAAAATGTTAAAATGAAATATGTTAAAATCGGCGGCATGAAATAACCCTCCAAAATATAACTCCCCAAAAAAATAATGAAATAGCCCCTCAAAGTGTGGGGCCTTATCTGCATAGCAGGCCTTCGGCTGAGCGCAAGGACGTGTGTGACAAAATTCTTTGCGCAAGAATGTGCGAGCGTGTTTGATAAAATAAAAATTTTTTTCCGAGAGAGCGCGTGCAAAAAAATTTATGGGCCTTAAGAGGAAGGGAGACTTCAAAAGATCAAATCAAAAAAATCATTTAGGCCCTAATCATGTACAACGCAGCGCAACGCCAAACAATAACATTGAAAGCACAAACAATGTCATAAATATTTTGTAATTTTGTTGTTGCTTTTAACAGAAATTCATGTACCGTTTTAAAATTTTCAACGACACAAGCAATGGAGCGTTTGAAATTTTAAGACGCAATGTGAATTTCTGTAGAAAGCAACAACAAAATTACAAAATATTTATGACATTGTTTGTGCTTTCAATGTTATTCTTTGGCGTTGCGTTAGTTCTGTGGCGTTGCGCTGCGTTGTACATGATTAGGGCCTTAATTTGTCCCAGTAGTTTGGCGTAAAATTAGTTTGGCAAAAAAAAAAGTAAAAAATTTCCTATAGTGCACTACAACAAAAACGACTTAGTCGTTTACGACAACGTCATCCGTAATAAGGCTGAATCTAATAAAACTAGTGCTGCAAATGTTTAACAATCTTGTACACAATTTTTACTTACCCGCTAATAAATACATTACACCGGTTATCAATATGGCACTTATTTGTCTTTGACATACACCAAAGGCCCCCACCAAAGCGGCACTGCCCAGTATTATAAGGCATACTAAAGAACATGAAATTGACAAATTTTGCATTCCTGTAAATGAAATTTTTTAATTAATTTTTCTTATTTCAATTTTCTTTGCAAGTAGTTGTGATTTGATGTACATTTTATTGGAAACATTTAAAGGTCAATCGAAAAACTTGCTTAACAAAAGTCAATAGCTTTTTGTAACAAAAGAAAATGTGTTCTAAAAGCAGTGTGTGTTTTTATTAAGGTGTATTTTTTGTTTTATGAGTTATGTAATTTTATATTTCCTTTTAATTAGTAATTTAATTAGTATTTTTTAAAATAAAAAGCAAAAAGCAAATAAAATGGTTTTTATTTAAACAAGCGAAATATTTAAGAATTTTAAATTATTGGAAAAAATGCAGTATTAAAATCAAAGATGAGCACAAGTGCTTTATTTATAACAAATGCAATATGTATTTACGAATAGTATCCTTAAATTTTGGTTACCGCTTTTAAAAATAAATTATGTATGTTCTATATTTTACAATTTTACTTTCTCTTACAAAATGTTTATTACTATAATAACAACGGTCATTTTCATTTTCCTGTCCTGCTGTTTTGACATGATATTTTGACATGTTAAACTAAAGAAAAAATTCTTTTCACATATGGTTTCATACTTACATACGAGTACATACTAACATATACTGAAAAACAGTTGTAAAATGTCAATCATTTATTGCAGAGTAAACGAAACACGTTGAGATTATTGGTTAAAACAACCATTATGAAACCAATTAATCTCTGGACAATGTTTGTTGTCATTTCAAAAACTTACATTTCAAAAAGCTGATAATACATGGGCATTATTATCTAAGGCTGCTTTTTGGTTTAATTGGATTTTCTCTTTGTCTTTCTTTTTTTTTTTTTTTTTTGTAGAATTTGAGTGAAGATTTCCGTGTCATATCATACACACATACATACATACATATGTACACAACAATGACAATCAAAGGATAATAATAAGTGACTTTAGAGAGATTAATAAAAATGGTCTACTTGTTAACTTTTGATTTTTGATTTTTATTGTACTAATTAAAAGTGATTTGATATTTTTTTTTTTAAAGAATTTGTGTTACATCTTCAATTTTCAAACACATGAAGACAATCGGCCTTATTACGGTTCTCGATCTCGTAAACGACTAAGTCGTTTTTTGTATGAGTAAATGCCTCATTAGTTTTTACTTTCTGTTGCCGTTCTGTTACGTTCCTTTCTGTAAGAAATATTTTGTAATTACTTCTTCTGTGAAAGGAATCAGCTACTTTTAAAAAGAAAAGCATTGAAATTGTAAAAAAAATTCGTAAAAAATAAAAAAAAATTATATTTTGTGTCAAAAATACGAAAATGCTTAAAAAATCATTAATTAAAACCAATTTTTCTAGCTATAAGCAAACAATTACAGTTTTTTCATATCACAACAAACTAATACATACACACTTTGGCCGTAACTTAACGTTGAATTCTATTTTCAACAGATTTGTCCGCAACAGAACAGAACGAAAAAGGAAAAACTAACCACACATACAGACTTTCAATTGAACAGAAACAAATCAGCTGATTCGTAACAGAACAGAACGTACAAACTAATTCTGCCTTAACACACAACCTGTGTTTTTCAATAATATAAAATCGTTTACAACAATTATTTCTGTAGTTTTGTTAAAATCGATCAAATATAACGTTTAAATACGCTACTTTTTTAATAGAATACATTTTTAAAACGGATCTATTAAAAGAGAATTTAGTATATGAAATTTGTTATTTAGGTACTGTCGAAATGTGGATACCAGGGTATGTGAACTACTGGGGTAACCAAATAGCCGATGAGCTTGCTAATTGAGAGGTGGTCGTATAGATGACAGACCTATTGATCAATTCGTTGGCTTTCTAATGGCTTACTGTAAGTCACTCATTAAGCACAAGTCTTATAGACTTGCACAGTTGGTATTGACTCGAGAATCAACGTGCTCCGTGTCCAGAGCTTTGTAGCATGGCTATGACGAACGGAGGGGTTGCTCTCTACTTGGGTTTAATAAGAAAAATATTAGAACAGTGATATCGGTGAAAACTGGTCACTGGCATTGATGTCAATGACTACTGCAGAGTTGTCATGCCGAAGAGGAAGAGGAAACTGTGTTTCCTTTTTTGTGTAAGCCTTCTGGAATTCGGGACATTAGAAAAATATACATATCGCTCATTTCGTGCGAGACCGTCACAACTCAAAATTTGAAACTTTACAGGAGAGCCTTTTTAAGATTCCAACCTATTATTTTTTACTTTCTCTTTCACTAAAATACAGTTATAAAATCAAATGTTTCTTTTTTGCTCCAAAGAAAACCACATGTACAAGAGGAATGCCAAACACAAACTGAAATATGACTTTGTTGATGTTAATAGCTCAAGTTTGTTACGAGAGGTCATAGCGTCACAAGCATTTGTATTACCGTTATTTTTTCGATAATTCTCTCCGTTCTTAGATCAATTTGTAGAGATTTAAGAGAAGAACAGTTCTGCATTACTAACTCGAAAATGCCAAATTTTGAGTTGTGACGGTCTTGCACGAAATGAGCGATATGTATCTGGAATAAACAGTGTTTGTCAGTTTGGACGATAATTCTAAGATAGAACTAACGTTGCTTGCAATAAAAATAAAGCACTTAGAAGGAGGAAATTTGGCTAAAATAATTTTTAGATAATATTAAATATGTGAGCTAAATCGGTTAACTATTTTACATAGTCCCCATTAAAATTTCCCCGAGAAATAAGGCCACATAGAATAAGCTCTGCAGCAACCAAATTTGACCCAAATAAATAGTATGGTTCAGATAGTATATAAACGTTTGATAAAAGACATGCATTTGCATTTAATTCCAGTCCCTTATAATTAGTGTTTAAATTTTATTTAAAAAATAAACTATCCTTAAAGACCAGACAGACATGTGGTATGTACACTTAAATAAAATATGTACAATCTGGGCTTAAAAAGATTTATTTCCTGTATTTAATATACATAGTTGTATATAAGTAAATCTGGCCGAAAATCTAGCATTAAAATAAAACATATCTATGGCAATTTCATAAAGCTCCTTTAAATGTAGATTTTTTAATTTCTTAAGGTACTTTTACACTACATGTATTTTGCAGTGACTTTGTCAGATGTAAAATCCATATGTAATTGCACATGTCTGCCAAAATTGACAAATACAGAAGGTTGTTAATTTTATTTTTTCGTACGTTAGTTTTAATATAATAATTTATATTTATATTCGCTTTTAATAATATTTCAGTTAATAAAAGAATATCTGTAAATAAATAGATTCTAATTTATATTTGGCGCCACAAACAAATGACTTGCAAAACAGCCGGGGGGCTACTCTCTATCGCAATGCGAAAGAAAATTGTAGCAAATTAAGTGATTGGTACTCTTTAATGCGTTTACGCGCATTTGTCTTTCACATCTTTTTATTTTTTTTTCATTCCTGGAAATCTGCGCTATCTTTGATTTTTATTACTAGTATTGCTTAATTTTCAAACAATTTTGCGAAAGTAATAGAGAGTACCAAGTTGGCATTTAGCTTTTGCATCGAAATTGTATTCGCATCGCAATAGAGAGTAGACCCCCTGACGTCAGATGGTTTGTCAGTTCTAAATAGAATACGCTCTAATTTAAAAATTGTACACTGCTTATTCAAGCTGACATTTACAGAAGAACATTTTTTTGCTTTTACACGACATGTACATATACATACACACACGTCAGTGGGAAATTTTACAAATACACTGCTCGATACATGTACGATACTTAAAAACGTTTATATATTGCTGGCAGTGTTGTCATATCGTAAGATTGATCTTATTTTGCAAGTTTTTGAAAATCAAAAAAGTTTTTACGTTTTTTTCTAAAAAAAAGTTTTTCTGAAATTAAAGAAGCTTAAGGGCTCTGGAGACTTTCAAATAAACCCGTCAATCAGTGCATATGTGTTAGTGTCGTTTATTTGAGGATTTTTCGGAGACGTACAAATAAACACGGCAATCAATAATTGTATTTTGTAAAAAACCAAAATATTTATATTTTTCATGACAACAAACACAAAGAAAATAATTTTTTTTTTGTCAATCACAACAGGAGACTATCAAATAATCAGCCATCAAATAAAAAAATCAAAACTTTTTAATTTTCATCAAGCATTGCCGACAACGCGTATGTGTACCCGAAAAAGAACGACTGCACGCACACAACTATGTGATTGATGTATTTATTTGATAGTCTCCCGGGCGTTTTACAAAAGTTAAGTTATAATTTGTAAAAAAAAAAATTCACTCAGTTTAACTCATTTAAAAATATAAGGATCTAATACATGACATAAAGCAAATGAATGAATTTAATTATTATTTATATATTTTGTAGATATTAAAAAGGTGCATAAATATGTGTTTATTTTATTTATGTTATGTTTTTTTTAATAAACAGAAATAAACACTTGCATTTCTAGTAATTTTTGTGATGTTCGGAAAAAAGTTTTTTTTTAAATTAAAAGATTTTTGGCAAAAAAAAAAAAAAAAAACAACACTGATTGCAGGACTTATATATAAATAAACATTTAATTTTTGTAATTTGAACAAATCAACTTTTACTAAGAGTGATAGACAATGACATTTTTTTTTGTCATAAAGATATGAAATACATTCGAGTACTATTTAAGACAATTTGGGGAAAAATATTCATATTTAAAAATATTTTTTTTGTTTGTTTATTTTATTGTCGTTAGCTAAAAGACAGTCTGAAAGGATGTGCATATTTAAATTGCATTAACATTTATGTACATATGTATTTACTGTTAGGGGCATAATGGGTAGTGAAATATTTTAAGTTTCCTATAGATTAATTCAGTGAATTTCATTTAGTTTTACCCTGTTTTGCATTTAGGGGTTTCTAATTTACCAATTGAATTTGAAAAATGTAAAAAAAGGTTGAAACAATTTATCATTTTAATGGCGGCGCTTTACATAAACAACCAAAAGCGTTGTAGTTTGGGGCGTGGCAAACAATTGTTTTTTTTATGTTTTAAAAACTTCATTGATATACCTTTCATTCTAGGGCATGATTGGTGCAATTTTTTTGTTTTGCATTGGGATAGACCTGGTTAAATGTAACAGGTATGTGAACAAGAAAAAATGGCTTTGAGCCCATACAAATTAATTAAATTAAAAGCTAGAAATACAAACATTTAGAAGGGCTTTGTTGGCACGTGCATAAATCTCGATAAATATCGATCCGATAGGACATAAGTGATGCCACGAATTTGATGTCTGACTACAAAGTCACCAAAGGCAAATATGAAGCCATAACCAATCCATTAAGAATGATATACGATATGGTGAGATCGGACTATAAAAAAGTGCTGTATTTTGGGACGTGGCAAACATTTTTTCTGTTGTAAAAACTTCATTCTAGGCTGTGACTGGTGCAAATATATTTCTTTAGACCCACCTAAATGTACATACATACATAATAACGTCACTTATTTTGAACTTGAGTCACTAAACGAATGAATGAAATTTTTGAATTAAATAAGCAGTTGCTTTAAAACTTTTTACCACAAAACTTGCAATTAATACAAAATCTTATATGGGAATTTCTGCGAATTTTTCCCAGCATACATAGAAACCCTAGTTTTGTTTCTTTGCATTCATATATTGTTAAATTCTTATCCATTGCTAGCGGCTGTAAAAGGAAACGGAAATGACCTTATTTTAAATGTACAACAAAAATACCATTTTACCATTAAAACTGCCGTTAAATATTCAATTGTTTCTGTTAAACCCAAATGTTACTTTGTATTTTACCTTCTTCTTATTTTGTTTTCTCATTATTTATTTATCTATTTTTAATTAAAATACTTGCAACAGAAATGCATTACAAACAAAAAACTTTTTAATTGTAATTCACACTAATTTTAAATTCAACTTTATGCGTGCAAAAATGTTTAACTGATATATTAGGAATTAAGTAAAAAAAAAAAAAGTTTTTATATAAAACTAGGTATTTATACTAGTTAAACTATAGCAAAACTTTTAAATTTTCTACGTGTTGTAAAAAAAAAAAAAAATTCATGCTTTTATTTAAAATTTTGTGGGTTTAATTTTCAGTTGTTTGTTGAGTTGATTATAAAATTTGTATATGTACTATTTTAGTTTTAATTAAAAGCATTGATAAGATTATACGAGCCAAAAATGAACATAGAGGAGAAAATGCATGCATCTTAAATTTGTTAAAAGAATAAATAATTTAAATAACTTTTTTTTTGGATTTTGTTCTTAATTAAAACATGTTTTGATGAGATTTTTTGCGGTACAACCTACGTGATTATTGCCTTCTGTTAAAAATAAATATATTTTGAAATCCTTTAAGAGAAAAAGATGTTGATACAAATAGTTTTATTTAATTCTTGTAAGGGTTTGAAGAATACTTGTAATAAAATGTTTATACTTTAAAGAAGAATTTAAAAACCTTTAGAGTTAAAAAGTTTTAAAACGTCTGTTAAAACTTGTAGATTTCGTTCAATTTTTTATGATTTAGGCTCTTAGATTTCTAAGATTTTAAAGAAATATCTTCCAGCTTCCACAAAATCAAATTTCTAGATAACAAGATTACTAAACTTTCCCATAAAGGAGAGATAATTAATTGTCCACCTGTCTCACTTAATAATGTTACAATACCCCAGTCTGACTTCGTTACATGCCTTAAAAACATTTGGATAGACTGCTGACTTGGTGTCGACATATAGAAACCAAGAGACTTCACTTGAAGTTAACATCCTCAAGATTTCACTGGTTAGTTGGTTAGTGATAAATCTAAACTTTGGCTGGACTATAAAGTCATCCTGTATAAAACCGTTTTGGACGGTATTCATTATCAAGCTTATACACAGAGGGCGCTATTGAAAATTCTTAGAACCATGACCGGAGCGCCGTGATATATGGAAATGAGAACATCCATAGAGATTTAAAGATTTCACTGGTAAAAGATGAATTTCGCAAAGTCCACGCAAAGTATATATATTACTAAACTGGAAATGTATCCAAATCCGCTTGAAATGCACGTGATCAAGGCGGCGCTGCGAAATATAGCCCCAGGAAATATCTCCCAAAAAAACTTAATATTGACCCCAAATTTGTATGGCTTTTTTCATAATGTAATATGACACCATTTTTACCCAAAAACAAGTTAAAACTAAAAAAAAATAAAGAAAGTTATATTAAAATCCCAGATTTCAAATCCCGAATTTCAAAATCCCAAGTTTAAAAATCTAGAATTTCAAAATCCTGAATTTTAATATCGCGAATAACGATAGTTTTGGTTTTAAAAATCGCACGACAGAAATCTTCTCTACATATCCGGCCTTTCTCCTCTATGGTATAACGAACACTGGCTTCGCTAACTGAAACTAACCTAGATAGCCGGTATAATCCCTTAAGGGATTTTCTTCTCAATGGTTGGTATAACAAACACCGGCTGCGCTAACTAAAGCATCTCTGCATAGCCGGCGAGGATTTGCTTCTCTTTGGTATACGAATTCTAAATTTCGATACAATGCCGAGAATATTTTATATAAAATTTATAAAAAGTATTTTGAGAACATTTTTAATTTCTTAAAATTTGAATTATACATTAGAAAATGAAAAACAGCCCAAAAGTAAAAATTTTTTTTTTTTGGGCCTTTTTTTCATTCATTCTAATTGGGATTATTTTTCATTTCACTTAAAATGCAAAAACAAATCTAACGAAAAAAAATATAAAAATTTTGCCCCAAAATTACGTGTTGTTGTGTCTCATGTTAAATTTTGTGGCCATTCTTCATTTTCTTTTTGTGGCCATAATTCCTGTGGTCATTTTGTGCAATGCCGATCAAGGCCTCGAAGAGCCGATCTTCCACGCTGCTAGGCCAAGGACCGTCTACACATTATTGTTCTACTAGAGTGGGACAAATTTTTAGTTTTAAGATTTTTACTATTTTTTGTTAGGCCTTCATAAGGCGGATAAAGTAAATAAATATTAAAGTATAAACAAAAACTTCAATGTCCATATTATTTTTAAGCCAAAGTAAAAAAAAAAAATCCACATTCTAAAAAAAGTAGAAACTTCTTTAACCTATTCCTTATCTTTTCTTTTAGCATTTTATATTTTTATTTAGTTAAACAAAAGATATCATTTAAAATCCTACAAACATGCCATCTGATGAACAACAAACAGCCACCAAAACCTCCGAAGATTCCACCACCCCTTCGACTACAGTTGCTGAAGGTAGACTTTCATCCGAGTCCATAGTTGAAAAAGATCGTTCAGAAAAAATACTAAAAGCTAAAGAACTTTACAGTCATGGCTCGCGTAACTTTTTAGTTAAATCTTTTGCCGAAGCAGCCGATGAATTGAGTCAAGTTTGTGCTCTTTATGAAGAACTATATGGCGAATTATCCGATGAATTGGGTATGCCCTACTTACTATACGCAAAATCTCTTATAGCTTTGGCTTTAGATGAAAACAAAGTTATCGATGTACCCGATGAGGAAGATGATGACGATGAGGAGGAGGAGCAGGAGGAAGAACATGAAGAGGAAAATGCTGAGGCAGGTGGTTCAACAAATGGTAAGGCCAAAGTAGCGACTGCAACAAATGGCACAAAATTGGAGAGCATTAAAGAAGATGTGGCTGATACAACAGCTGCAGATGAAGCCGACAAAAAGGTCGATGACAAGAAAGATAAGGACGAAAAAATGGAAGAAGATTCGGAAGTAAGTAGTACAGATGATGAAAAGGCTAAGAAGAAGGAAGAAGAAGAGAAAAAACATACAAATGGTGAAGCTAATGGTGTAAAGGAAAAACCACAAACCAGTTCCACAATTGATGATGGTGAAAAGCCTTCCACATCGAATGGAGAAGCGGCAGGTTGTGAGGAAGATGATGAAGAAAACGAAGCGGTGAGTAAAAAAAAGTTCTAATAAAGCCTTGGCTTATAGGCAATATATTGCCAAAAAAAAAGAGTATTAAGGGTAATCACGATGGTCATAGAGAATATTTGCAAAATTATTTGGTGCAATTGTGCTATTTTTCTAAAAATTTATTTTGGCAACACAAACATTTTTGGCAGAACTGTCAAAAATCTGCATTAAATGAAAATTTTCAATTTATAAGTTTTCTTAACAAAAAATATGGTGCTAAATATGTCAAATGTTATTGTTTACATTTGCTATGCACTACTGCCTTTGCTCTTGGTTTTTTTTAGTGCAAGGGAAGTAAAATAAAGCCAATTGCAAATACGTAAATTTTGTTATTTTGTTGTGGAAATGTGTGAATTTTTTGAACACATTTGAATTGTTTGCACTACCCTTCGTGAAACACCTTAATACAATGAAATAATTAATATTATTGTTGAAATTATTATAATATCTACAGCGGACAAATTAATTCATTCGATATTGATCGAAATTCCCTTTAAAATTGTATTGTAGTTTCGATAGATAACGAATGCCGTAATTTGGCGCCTGTTTACTTTACATTTTATTAAATTTTTGCTTTGAGAAATGTTCATTCTTCAACTAGTTCAGTTTTTAAAATGTAATTGGAATTATTCATTATCGCAGGCGTGCATTTCATTTCAAATATGTTATAAGAATTTCAATTAAAGACTATTTCCTTCGTTTAAGGCATCCAATCTTCAATTGGCTTGGGAAATACTTGAAATGGCAGCTAAAATCTTTTCCAGCCAAGGTGAACGTGGTCTGCCTAATTTGGCTGAAGTGCAAACTGAATTGGCCAATATTGAATTTGAAAATAACATTTTAGAATCAGCACGTGATGATTATGGTAAGTTCAAAAAGATTTTGTTTAAATATAAATGCTATTGGAATATTTATTTTTGGTATCGTTTCCCTTTTATTTTAGAAAAAGCATTAATTATTTACAAAGAATTGCCCAACAATTATCGTCGTGCTATGGCCGAAATTCACTATAAAATTGGCTTAACTTATTTAATGCAACAGCTGAACAAAGAAGGAGCTGCTTCGCTTAAAGAAGCCTGCAATTTAATTGCGGGTGAAATTGATGAAATCAAAGCTAAAACAGAATTAACTGAAAAGGAGAAAAACAATATACAAGATATGGAAGAAACAAAACAAGAAATTGAAGCGAAAATTATAGAAATTGAGGAGACTCAAGCACAGGTAAGAAGTCTTTTTTTACTAATTTTTTAGAATTTTCAATACTTGAAATAGAAAGGTTTTAATCTAAACTCTATTGAATAATATTTTTTGATTATTTTTTAATAAATTTAAATTTTAAGTTTATTTCGCACAACTAATTAATTATAATAAAAACAATAAAATTTACGAAACTATTTTAATAAATCATTAATCCATTTTAAACCCCGTTAAAAACTAAATAAAATTGGCCTTAGAAACGTTTGGAAACTCATTCATATTTTTTTACATCTTATATTTAATTAACATTCAACAAAGTTTTGTTTAAATTCCCCGCCATTTCATCATACTAATTTTACGAATACGCCGACATTGAATAACAGCAAATAGACTAAATTGTTGAAAAACTGTCTATTAATTGTAACTTAATATTCATTTCTGGAATGTGTTTTGTTTTTTTTCTCGACAATTTCATTGCAGAACATTGCTGAAGTACGTGCTGCTTTAGATAGTTACATTAAACCATTTAGCAGTGGCGATGTCGATGCTGGCTCTTCAAAATCTGCTGCTACTGCGTCATCTTCATTAAAAGCAGATGGTACTACAACGTCGTCCTCGTCATCAGCTGCTATAACATCATCGTCGAAACCCACTGATATTTCTCATTTAATTAAGCGTAAAAAGCCAGAAGAGCCAACTTCAGAAGCTGAAGCTGCTAGTTCACCGGCCAAACGTCCTGCAGTCTAAATATTTTTTTTCTTATTTAGTTTAGCTTTTATATTTGTGTGTGTGTTTTTAAATACTATTTTCATTTTCATTTGTATGTTGGTATATTGAGAAAAAAATAACAGAAACAAACTTTATCTATAAATTAACTGCATTCCAGTTGTGCAACACAATGAAATAATGGCCTCTTACCCATTTTTTTCTCTCTCCCTGCAATCGTTCTGTTTTTTTTCATTAATAATACATATAAAGTTCATTTAATATATTTTTTGTTTTTTACTTGGGTTGTTCACGGAAGGCTGGCTATCAGGTTATTTAGTTATATCCGCAACAACAAAATACATTTATTAAATTTTTTTTTATATATATTTTGTTGATCTTAATAAACATTAACCTGATAGTCCGCCTTTCGTGAATAACCAAACTTTGTTTTCCTGTTTTTCTTTACATTCATTTGCCCTCAGAACCGCATAATTAAGTTTATTTATGTTTTCTTAAAAAAATGCGACTTGTTAAAAAAAATTGTTTCCCTTTTTATCGCTCTAAACCCTTTAAAAATTTGGTTTTATAAAAAAAAAGTTTACCCATTTTCTACCTCAAGTATATAGTTACTTTCATTATTTTTTTTGGAGAAATAATTTCATTTTCTATTTTGTTTTTTACTGCCAGCCTGCGTAATAGTACTTTTTGCAAATATCTTATTAGCTTCTGCTTTTTATTTTATTTCTTTAATTTCAATCCGATAACTTAACTTTTATTATTAAAAAAAAAAATCAATATTATTTTTTATTTTTCCACTCAAAAAAACTGTTGTTTTTGTGTCCTTTTTTATAATTAAATAAACCATTCATTTATATTTCTTATTCTATTAAAATAATACAATTAATGGCATCAACTTATAAAATCGAAGTATGTATATCATTTAATAAAAGATTTTTACACAAATAGTTGATAAAAAACATACAAAAATAAAGATTTTTATTAAAAATTCTCATGAAATACTTTTTTTTAAAGTGGGGTATTTTTATTTTAAAGAGGTTAATTGTCAAAAAACCATTAACCAATGCAACTCCAAATGAAATTTTTTTTAGACATACGGCTACGTAGTACGAGGGCGGATCAATATGTCCGTGACTTTCCGAACTTCCCTCGTAGAGGGAGTGAAGACTGTTGATGCCATAGGCATTTCATATGGCAGTGTGGCTTCGATTTTAAATGATCAGCTGGGTTTAAGAACGCTGTAGGCATGATGGGTGTCGCGTTCGCTCTCAATTGACCATAAACGTAATCGTGTGACAACTTCAAAAGATTGTTTGGAGTTGTTTAACCGCAATTCGAATGAGTTTTTGCGGCGTTTTGTTACTGTGGATGAAACATGGATCCATTACAACACTCCGGAGACCAAGCAGCAGTCTAAACAATAGGTTTCTCCGGGTAAACCGGCTCCGAAGAAGGCCAAGGTAAGTTTGTCGGTTAATAAGGTGATGGCAACAGTTTTTTGGAATGCACGCTGCACGGGTGCACACGTGTGCAGTCTCAATGGAAAAATTACATGAATTGGGCTTCGAATTGCTACCTCACCCGCCATATTCTCCGGATTTAGCTCCCAGTGACTATTTCCTATTTCCGAACCTAAAGAAATGCCTCGGTGGAAAGAGATTTAGCTCCAACGATGAAATTATTGGTCAAACAAATGCCTATTTTATGGACCTCGAACAATCCTATTTTTTGGAGGGATACACAAATTGGAGAAACGTTGGACTAAGTGTATTGAGCTAGAAGGAGATTATGTTGAAAAATAATTTTTTTTTTTGTAAAAAAAACTGTGTTTCATTCAAAAAGTCACGGATTTATTGATCCGCCCTCATACACTAAAGTGTTCGAAGTTTGTAATACTGGGAATCCTCGATTTACACGTTACTTTATTTATTTTTAAATATTAGTTATCGGTGGACATAATGGAGGTGTAAAGTGTATTGAACAGGGCATAGTGGTACTTATTTTTAGTAGACAAAATTAAAATATTCACCCCTATTTTTTAAGTCGTTGTCAACGTCAATTTTAAGTTGTCAGATCAAGTCGACGACTACATCACTTCGACTTTAATTGAAACTTCAATCAATATGTTTTATTATATTTCAAATTATGTTTTTTTGGTTAAAAATTCATTTTTTTCAAATGAAATTTAAAGAAATTCCGTTCAAACACATAAAACTGGCTTCATATTCAACATCTTCTTAACATCTACCATCAATTTGCGAAAATGCTGAAATTTTCTTATAAGGAATACAAAGGCCTAAAAATCAACATCTCTGCAAGATGTTCCTCTCTCATTGTATCCTATTCTACATCTTTCGATTATTTTAGTGTCATCACTAGAAAAGTGGCAATAAATTTTATTATTATTGTGGCATCACTGACAAAATAGCAGTTATTTTGAAAGCAGCGTTACCATTTGTAAGGTTTTTCTATTTTGCAAGTTTTTTTATTTTCTTCTGAATTTGGCACTTGTAGAAAAAGTGTTACAATCAGGGGTGTCATAGAAACCAATCTTATCGGTATTGGATTTAGGTTAGGTTAGGTTAGAAAGGCTGGTGTGAAGCAAACTTCACACCCTCACCCAGAGACCATTATGGTCCATTGTGATGCCTTTATTTAGTGAAACAAAGAAAGAAAGAAGAGAAAGATATCTAGTGTGACAGAGTAGGAGAAGTTAATGGTGAAAGCACAGGGAAGGAAGATAGTGGAAGATAAGAAATCGGACAGAACAAGCAAAACACAACCCTACCAAACAGGAAATCTGCCCTACATGTTTCCCAGCCTCCTGCCGCGCAACCAGGTCATTCCCATTACGAATCCCGTCAGATTCTCGAGCCCGCAGCCCGAGACATCTCCCAATTCGTGCAGGAATCTGCTACCTAGCCACCTCAGCCTGCTGTTCTGTAGCCTGGGACAGTGGCACAGAAAGTGCTCAACAGTCTCCAGCTCCTCTGGGTCCTCACACAGCCTACATATATCCGATAAGCCAGACCCCATTCTCACCGCCATTCTGCCTATCATACAGTGGCCCGTGATAATACCTATCATGGTCCTGACGCAGGCCCTACTCTTACCCAGCAGCGCGTCCGAATTTAACCTACTAAGCATCGGCCACAGCGTGCGCGATACTCGGCAGTCCGTTCGGCCCCGCCAAGCCCGATTAGTCCTGTTCAGAATCCATTCCCTAATTCTCCCAAAATAGAAGCCCATTGGAGGCCTGACCACTTGCAAACTGTCAGGATCTTCCATTTCCGAGCCCAGTCTTGCCAACTCATCAGCTATCTCATTGCCGGTGATGTTGCAGTGACCCGGTACCCAGCAGAGCCTCACAACATAATTCCCTAAGATTACTCCTAGAGCCCTCCTACAATCGTCCACTAGCCTGGAGTTCACATAACAGCCCTTCAAGGCCCTAAGAGCCGCCTGGCTGTCCACATATATAGTGACCTCCGAGCCCTTGGCAATGTTAGCTCCTACCAATTCCACGGCCCTGAGAACCCCCAGAACCTCCGCCTGAAATACACTGCAGTCGTCGGGAAGTCTATATGACTTTCTGATATGCAGATCCTCAATGTAGACCCCCGCACCCGTGCCCTTCATCTTCGAGTCATCAGTGAAAATAGCAAATCCCCTATACAACTGCCCTGCCCTGACCAGCTCTCCCTAGAAGGCAATATCACCTCTGGCAGACGCCCAAAATCGACCCTAGTGACCAAATAATCCGTAGAGCCGGGCGAGCCTAGGTGATAACCACTAGTACTAATTTCACTCAAGATCCGCGAGTGACCCTCCGTGAAATTTCCTAACAGTCCTAGCTCCCTCAGCCTAAGAATGCTCCTTGCTGCCATTTCCCTCACATACTGCTCTATAGGCATAAGATGAAGAATAACATCCAGAGCCGCCTGAGGGGTACTTCTCAAGGCACCTGTCATGCCGATCGAAGCACACCTCTGAGCCTTAGACAGAAGGTCCCTCCGACTAGCTAGTTTCAATGCCTCCCACCAAACACAGCATCCATACGTAAGAATGGGTCTAACCACCGAAGTGTACAGCCATCCCACAACTGACGGCCGGAGTCCCCAACTCCTACCTATCGACGATCTGCAAGCATAGAAAGCATTGAGACCCCTCTTTAGTCTCTCCTGAGTATTCCTCCTCCAGGACAGCTTACTGTCCAGAAAAACTCCTAGATACTTAGCACTATCAGACAGCCTAAGCTCTACTCCCCCTAGTACCGGCAGCCTAAAATTCTCCACCTTGTACCTCCTAGTGAAAAGAACTAATTCTGTCTTCTCCGGATTAACTCCCAAGCCCTTATCAGTCGCCCATGCTGACAGTTCGCCCAGCGCCCCTTGCATGACATCGCTAATTGTCGGCAGAAACTTGCCCGATACCAATATAACTACATCATCCGCGTAGGCGACGACCTTCTGACCTATCCTGTCAAAACGTCCCAGAACGACATTGACAACCAAGAGCCACAATAAGGGAGAGAGAACTCCCCCTTGTGGTGTCCCCCTAGTCACGAGCTTCCTTAAGCGCTCGTTTCCCCAGTCCGAGTGAATAACTCTGCTGCTAAGCATCAGAGTTATCCATTCGACCAAGAATAACGAAACCCCTAAATCACTCAGTGCCTGCCTTATGGCCTCTATTTTCACATTATTAAAGGCCCCCTCTATATCCAGGAAAGCCGCCAAGGTGTATTCCTTGTCTCGCAATCCCCGTTCTATATAACCCACCACATCATGAAGCGCACTCTCAACAGACCTACCCTTAAGATAGGCATGCTGAGCGCCGCTGATGATGCCGGCGTCAATCTTCGTCCTCAGATGTAGATCAATCAGTCTTTCTAATGTCTTCACAAGAAAAGACGATAGGCTGATAGGTCTAAAATCCTTGGGTTTAGAGTGACCGGTTCTACCTGCCTTAGGTATGAAGATAACCCTGACCTCTCTCCACCCTCTAGGAATGTAGCCATTTAGCAGACATACCCTAAATAGTTCCACCAGCAATAGGAGTGATGATCCCTGGATATTCTGTAGCATAGCCGGAAATATACAATCTGGTCCTGCCGATTTGTAAGACCCAAAAGTATTAACCGCCCATGTAACCTTATCCAAGGTGATGATATCCCCCACCGCCTCTTTTATCTCACCCCCCGAGCCTGATCCAGAAAAGGGGTTACCACACCCCACCTGTTCCCCCGTTCCCGGATCCACACAACCCGGGAAGTGAGTCTCCATAAGCAAACAGAGAGATTCGGAGCTAGATTCTGTCCATGAGTCGTCCGGTCTCTGAATAAATCCCGGGACCACAGGGTCCTTGGATAAAATCCTTCTGAACCTGGACATCTCATTCACAGATTCAACTGACTCGCTAAATTTGATCCACGAGTCCCTTTTAGCCCTTCTAATATCTCCCTTGTACCTCTTATAACTTATCCTAAAGTCACTCCAGTCCTCATCCCTACGCGTATGCTTCGCTCTATTGAATAACCTTCTGACAGTGGTCCTTTGAGTCCTCAACTCACCTGTCCACCATCTCGGTTGCGAGCGCCTACCCGGAAAATTTAACGGACAAGATCGCTCATAGCTTCTGGTTAACACCTCCGTAAAGGTACCCACCATGTGCTCCACGCCGGCCGAAGTCGACCCCCAATCGTGTGTAACTCTAAGGTTACTATTCACCAATCCCGAGAAGGTATCCCAATTCGTCCTCCTTGGATTCCTATAAGGACGCCTTTTTGACTTTTCGAAGTTTAGATTAAAGGATATACGACCATGGTCAGAGATGGAAAATTCCAAAGCCACCCTCCAATCATCTACTAAGTCTCTATAGTTCGTCAATGTTACATCTATTACTGCCTCCCTATCTCTAGTTCTGAATGTTGGCGTATTCCCCCTATTACAGATGTAAAGATTGCTAGCAATAATAAAATCAAACATAGACTCACCCCTTTTGTTGATGTCGGTACTTCCCCATTGGGTATGGTGTGCATTAGCGTCACAACCTAGTACCAGTCTCGAGCCACTTCTGCTCGAGTGCTCCACCAACTCACGTACTTTCACACCAGGTGGATCGGTAGCCTCATATGGTAAGTATACCGATGCCAGTGCTAGGACCGTTTTGTCCATAGCTTCACCTGTAACAACCGTGAGGTCTCCATTGCTGAAAGAATGAGACAACATAAATTTGAGCTCATTTCTTGCCATTATACAAGTCCGAACCTTCTCATCCGTGTGGGGTACGAACAGTGTATTTCCCGTGGCCTTTAATCCAACTACCCGGTTGTTGTTGATCCAGGGCTCTTGGATTAAGGCTACGTTCACGTTGCTATCGATGAGGTGAGTTACTAATTCGGTTGAGGCTGCTTCACAGTGATGCAGGTTTATCTGCACCACATTCAGCCTCTTAGGGTCCATCATTTTTGGGAAACCTAAAACTGATAGACCCCAACCCAAATTTCGCAACCCCACTCATCGACTTCAACTTCCTGAGAGACTCTTGGTCCACTGTGGGTAATTCGTCCATAGGCCTAGCTCCCTTAACCGTGACCAATCTGTCACCATTAAGAGGGCTGGGTGGTGAACTCTTACCCTCCTTTCTTCTATCTTCCTTGTAAGAGGATACGCCAGCAGAATCTGGTGAGGATCCTTTGTCTTTACTGACAACTTTTGATTCCTCAGCAGCCTCTGCTGTATACCCCGCAGGATAGGGAAGCCCTAGGATGACATCGAAAGAACCGTGGATTCTTTCGAATCCAGCAGTGTTCTTCCGGTGCATCCTCAGCAAATGCCTATCCCGCCCATCGTGCAGTGAAGAGTCCTTCTTAGCTATCTTTTCTAGAAAGGCTAAAGAGACTCTCCCACCACTCTTGGCTTTTCCTAGATTCGATCGGCTCTCCGATGTGACCTGTTCTGTCACATCCTGCCGAACAATGGATTTCGATGTACTCGCCAATTTGCTCTCTGTCTCGAATGTGGCCACAAAAGTCGCTGGTTCAACCCTCTGGTCCTGACCATGAGCCGAAATCATAGCTATTTCGTGCTCATCATCAGAGTCCAAGGTCAAATCACCGAGTCTTTCCGAGGCCCCAGAGCGTGTCAGTGAGTCCATTGTCGAGCCCATCCAGTTGGTCTCTGTCAGTTCTGTCATTAACTGACTTTCTTGCAGCAGAATATCCCTGTGAGCACCCAGCAGATCCGAGTCTGAATCTGACAACGGGCCTGTTGAGTTGTCAGTGATACTCCCTGCACCAACTTCTGTCACTATGTCCGTATTTTGTTTTATCTTGAAATCGTCCAGTTTCCAATCCCACGAGTATGCACGTATACAAAGGACCATCTCGCGCAGTGACGGCTTGCACGGACTAGGCTAGAATTACAACTGACCTTTGCCATCAGCGTCAGAGGGAAGCTGTTCGCGACTAGTTTCTTTAACCACTAACTAGTCATCCAGGTCCTCGGCACTGCTATCAACCACCTTGACCTTAAAAGTGGGGGAAGTGGGAATAACAAGGGGGGGGGGGAAGGAATGTAGGTGAAGGGAATAGGATGAGGAATGGATAACCCTTGGTCATGCTGGCCTTAAAGCGTCTGCCTTTAAACTTGTTCCGACTCAACTGTCCGGATTCAAGTTCCAAGACAGACACTACAGCCGACACTTAAGCCACCACATCGCGGCAAGATAGTTATCCAGGTGGTACAAACGGTATTGGATTTGAAACCGACAAAAAAAATACATTGGTGTCATGAAATCCAATGTTATCGGTTTTTTGTTCGAACTGAAATTAGTGTCGGTTTTAGGTGTCACAGAAACCAATATTATCGGATTTTTATTGAAAATAAACCAAGCAGCTTTCAGCTCTTGTTTTTATATTGGAAATAAATATAGTTGGTTAAAGTTTAATTTTTTCAACAGTTAGTTATTTTGCATAGATGGAAATAAATAAAATTGGTAAATTAGTATTTTTTGCATGTCTCCGGTAGTCTCCGGCAGCGGGCTGCTGCGAGCTTGCAAAAGTATTCTCACTTTTTCTGCGTACAGAAAGTTCGCAACACATTTATTTATTTTAGTTATTAACAAGAAACAATTTATTTTTTATTTTTAATAAATTTGCTTTATAATTCTACAAAACAATAAAATTACACAAATGTAAACAACAAATGCAAATATTTAATACAACGATGGCATTTATTGCATATGTTAAGTGTGTTTCCATTCTTATTTTCTTTTCTATAATTTTCCTTTTATTATAAACACAAGTTTTAACAATATTTTAGAGCACAATCATAATTTAAAAAATTATCAAACAAAAATTGCATTAAAAACTATAAACACATGCACCAAAACATAAAACAGCTGTTTCGAATATCGGTTTTATTTGTATTCGAAAATAACAAAACCGACTTGGTTTTATGACACCAAATGAAACCAATATTGGTTTGAAAAACCGACAATTAGCAAAACCGACTTGGATTCTATGACACCCCTGAATTTTATTTTTGATTGATAGTAAGTCTGAATTTACACGTTTCATCTTTCGATCCTCAACTTATTTTCAATTCCCTTTTGAAGATGCCAATATGGTCACACGCCGCAATCGGTTTCAACTTTTTTTGCTTCAAAACAACAACAATTTTATTCAAAGCAAACCAAAGAAAATAAAAATTTTCATGTAGCCATTTTTGTGCATATACCTACGAATGAAAACACAATGCGTACTGACGGAGTACAAATATCTCTGTACCAACCCCCTCTCCTCTTCTCTCTCTCCTTAAAACACAAGAGTTGAGCATCAAAAGATGAAACGTGTGAATGCAGATTAATTTTAAATGTTTCAAGTGTGAATGCCACAGTGATAATAATTACCATAGTTGGGGGTAGTGCACTAAAGGTTGATTTAAATCAGAAGTGGGCACAACTAAAACTGTGCTTGTATTGATGCTTATTAGTATTAGTGAGATGGCAGAAATAATATAAAAAATATGTAAGCATCCGCTTCATGTGCATTCGATGCTGTCTCATCGAAGACTAAATTAAAGAGGCTAAGAATACGTGTGAAATCTCTCAGCACAATTGTGCTATGGAGCGCCCACCATTGATTTAAATCAGCATTGCACTATGACTAAATAAAACTGCAAAAAAAAATTAATTTGCACTATTTTTTACAAGCTTTAGTGATGATCGGTATTTTTTCACTAGCACTAAAAAAATTGAGTGGTATTGCAAATTTTGTCACTGTCACTAACGGCGATTGAATGCATAAAGTCTGCACTCAATTCAAATAGTGCAAAATTTGTAATTGCAATCAAAAAAGCTGCATATTAACAGACTCACTAAAATTAAAAAAATGTAATTTCGTATGTGCGTGGTTTTTGATTCTTGCATAAGCAAAGGAAATTTACATGAAGTTTTGTCAATAACGGAACTTTTCCTGGCTTTAATCATGAAAAAACAAGTTTTTTGTTTGTAAATTTAGTGCAAAATTTTTAGTTGCACTCAAATGAGTGAAGAACAAAAAATTTGCAATAAACTGACGAATGCTTTTCCTTGAATCACACAATTTTTTTTTGAGTGCAACATTATTACCTTCACTATCACTCATGTTTAGTGAGGCTTTTAATTCATCACTCAACATCAACAAAATTATTGCAATAATTTTGCGCTATTATTACCTGTGAGTTGAAACTGCAAAATTATTGCACTACCCCCATCTATGATAATAACTTTAATAATTATGGCACTCGTAAAACTGCTCTGAGTGAAGGAAATTTTAAGGACAATCAGATCGTTCTTGTTTGTCCACTTTTCGTGCGTTTGCCGTGTCACCTTGGATTGGCTAATCAATTTTCAGGTCTAATATTTCGGTGATTACGCTAATATGGTATTCTGTTAGTCTAATAATCCCTTAGCTAATATTTAATATTTTCGCCGTAGCTAAGTTGCACTTAGAAGACTATTCTTTTCTTTCGCTAAATCGACTTTGAAGATTTTTAGCGTTAGAAACTTAAGAGAAGAGAGCTTAAGATAATTCCAGAATAAGGCTACATGCCGTCCTTTTTTGTCTGTCTTCATGAGCTTTGCGTTTCATTCGGCTAATGGTTTGGCGTCGCACAACTATATATCTTTACGGTTTTCGAGGTTCATTGGCCAATTGTATTCGATTTAATAAAACTTTTTGTATGTTGCGGGTGGAGTACTAACTAAAACCCATTTTTTGGATCTTTATAAGGGTTTAACCATGAAAGTTTCAGCCTCATGAATGTCTGTGTAGATCGGTCGATAATTTCTGATAGCTATATAAAAATTTCGAGGCCAAATAATTTCAGTGGCTCTGCTGTGATATTTTAAAAGGAATATTAAAAGAACGTTATTTGTGGTTATAGTGACCACAGGTGGAGAAGGTATACATTTCGTGAGCTATTTATTGGATTGGCGCATATGCCAAAAAGTCGTAGTAGAGAAAAACGACAATAAAGGTTTTCATGAAGTATTCTGAAAATGTACCCGATAGAATTTTTTTTATTTTCACCACAGCTTCTGGCATATGTTTTGAAGAGAAATGTAAATTTTTGGGAACTTTCAGATTTATTTATATCTCAAGAATGGTATTTTTATAACTTTCTGTTCTTATCGCACAATGGGGAAGAGTATATAAGATTCGGTATAGCCGGATATAGCATTCTAATTTCTTTCTTTTCACTTTTAAATATACAAATCGTTATTAATATTTTGTACAAATTTTTAAAGAAATTGTGGCCTATCCCATAGTATAAAAAGTACCAGGTAGGTTCATTAGGGAGAGTTGTCATGTTATGTATGTCAAACAACAAAACATTACTCAATTGCAAATGTTAAAATTTCAACGTATTTTGCACTTTTTAGATATTGCAACTCACTTGTTTATTCAAAAGTCTATTTTATTCAATATATTGTCTATTTGAAATTGATTTTTGATTAAAATTTGGTATTACAAAATTTTTATATTAAGGGTTTTTTGTGAAACGGTAGCAAAGTTCTATGGTGAACTAAAAATGTCAAACATTAGCACAAAAGTTTTTACTATTTTTTACTGAACTTTACTGCATTTTACTAAATTGCGTTCGCGTACACAAAATACAGTAAATGAGAACACAAATTGAGAGCGTAAAGTGACAGTTCATGACTGAGTACTTACAAATTTTTATTGTAGAAATGTTTGCAGTAAAATTAAGTAAAACAAAAAACATATGTTTCAAAAGGTAAACAAACAAAAGTAGCAAACAAAAGGCATACAAATTGCGAAAAATTGTTTAAAAAAAGAAAAGTTGAAATAAAACTAAAATGAAAACAAAAAATTAATTAATATTAATCAAATTAAACTTGCTTGTGAAGAATTTATATGGCTAAATACCAACTTTTGAAACTTTGTTTTGTTATGTTAATTTCTTGGAGTTGTAAAAGTGTCAAGTACTCGGGTACTTAGAACAGCCCTTGTTTTTAAAGTTTTCAATAGTAAAAAAAGTATTCGTGTACTATTGATCAAATTTAGCCGGACACAAATTAGCAAATTCAAATAAAATAAAAAACAAACAAATATGAAAGATTACATAAAATAATTTGTTTGTATTTTCCAAAAATATTCGTGTTATAAAAAGTATTTAATCGAGTACCGAAAAGAAAACGAGTTAAGTAGTCAAAAGTGTAAACATTTTTCAACACTTCAATTATTTGCCATCAGCTGTTGCCTTTATTTTACGAATTTTGCGTTCGCGTACTTTTTTGGACAACAGCTTTTTGTGAGAGCAAATTTTTAAGTTTACTCATTTACTGCATTTTACTGTAAAAGTACTCAAACGCACCTATTTCTACGCTTATGTCAAAATGTATACTATCCCCCAGGGCTACTGAAATTTTATTCACCTTAACAGTGTCAAAAGTTTACTTCCATAAGTACTTTGCTACCGTTTCACACACACCCTAAGAAATTAAAAAAAGAAAAATTAATTTATTTGTTTTTTGACGCTTGTTTTAATTTTTTTGTTATTTTTTTTTTATTTTTTTTGACATTACATGGGTTTTAAAATTGAGAACAAACTTTCTAATGACTATACATACCTTGTACTTAATCTACCATGGCCTATCCCATAGTTTACTGGAATTCACTAAATCAAAAAAAGAACATTTTATTACATGTATCCTTTCAATTGATACTTGAATTGTTATCCGATGTAAACAAGTATTTTTTACACAACATTTAATTTTTTCACAATTAAATTACACATACTACGCAAGAGGATATAGAAAAAGTACATTTTGCATATTTTCCATACACTACAAAAAACGAGACTACTCTATACATGCGTGTATGGACTACTCCATAAGGGAGTAGGACTACTCCAATACCTAACCTAAATGTATGTAAAAACATACTCCAATTTACATTGCGATGTCCTAGGGCTGGACCACGTAACCCAGTTATGCATTACAAAGGAGTAGTTTTAAAACTACTCCATTGTATACACAAGAGGATTAGTTTTAACTTCGTTTAAAAACGAAAACATGTCGTTAAAAAACGAAGACAGGTCGTCTCACTACAAACACTTTTTAACAATGACATGGTCCATGCTTGCATTACATCGGACCAGTCCATGGAGTAGTCCATTTAATCAAATTGGATCAGGTGGTCCAATATTATTTGCAGGGTACGAGTACAAAATAGATATTTTAAAGTGTATGTATGTGTATTTTTGTTAGATTTCTTTTAAATGTTAGTAATTAATTACATGGAGAAATAAATAGTTTGTTAGTATGCAAAAACAAATAGAGAGTAAGAGACAAAAGATTAACACCTAGATTGTACCATACGTACTTAAATGAGGCTGCAATGTGGTCTGTGACTCACTATGTTGCCAATCGTTACGCTGCTCCTCCCCACGGGCATTTTCCGTTGATCCAGCCAAATAGTTAAGGCAGGTCGGTGCGCTTCGTGGAAATTTTGGATGACGTCTCAGTTCTTGTATTTCATGCAGAGGAAGATCTATACATAACGTCCAAATGCCACCATGCATTGGTACTAAAAATAGATTATCGCGACGAAAACGATGATCGGCTAGAAGGTAGAAAGTGAAAAAGTTTATTTGTTAATATTATTTTTTTATTATTGCATTGTTTTCATGACCTTGTCAAGGTCCTAAAAATGTTAAGGTTTTTTTTTTTTTATTCAATTGTAAAATTGTTTTATTTTCATTATCTTTTCTTTTGATTGACGAACAATTTTCCAGACGCCCACCATCAAACTGTCAACTTAATTTTTAAAAGTTTCTGTTTCTTGTACGTCATGCATGCGTGTTTCCTTATCATTAAATAAAAAGGTAAAAACATTTTGTGTTTAGTTGAAAGTAAATGTATTTTACCCTACAATTTATAAAGACATTATTGTTGCCAAAATGCAAGGTGAAGAATCAAAGCATGAGTTGGTTTGCGTTTATTGTACTTTCGAAGAGATACTTAAAGGTCTCTTTTTAAAGTTATACTAGCTTAACCCAGTGCGCTTCGCTACCCTCATTAAAATGAAATAAGTAATTTTTTCAATACAAATCTCGTGCATTGTTTATGAAGTTATTTGTACCAAGTTTGAACACTTACTGTTACCATTCACCATTTGCCCAAAATCTATATGGTATTTATATTGGAGTTGTCCCGCATATCTCTACATAAGGCAGTGCAGTGCGCCTTTTACAGATATATATACCAAGCTATTTGTTCCAAATGTGTAAATTAAAGCTGTGGCCATTCTCTAGATATACAGAAATCTGGTCTGATCCACGCCCACTTCAACAATCCCGCACATTTTTTACAGATGCTGTCTGTATATTAGTAGCTATTCTAATTGTACCAAATTTCGACAATTTTACACGTACCGTTCTTCAAATATACGAGATTTTATTTTGTTCCACGCTTACTTTTCTAATCGCGCCTACTTTTTGACTGATGTTGTGTATTGAGCACCAAGCTATTGTACCAACTTTGGAAACTTTAGCTATGACCGTTCTCTAGCTGTACAGAAATCTATTGAATTTGTATGTAAGGGACCACGCTCACTCATCTACTTCCACCTTTTTGTTGACAGATGTTGTGTGTCGATAACGCAGCTATGTGTGGACAACATTTATCTCACCTATTTCTAGATATAAATAAATCTATTTTATGCCACGCCCACTTCTCCAGTCCAGCAAAGATTTTGTCAGATGTTGTGTATAACTAACTAAGATGCTTGTACCTAATTTGGGAACTTTGACTTTTGCCGTTCTCCAGACATACATAAATCTATAATTTGTATGGGAGGTGCCACTCCCACTTTTCCAATCACGCCCACACTTTGTCGGATGCTGTGTGTTGATAGCTAAGATGTTTTTACCTAATTTTGAAACCTTCGCTCTTACCGTTCTCTAGATATACAGATATCTATAATGTCTTTCTATGGGATGTACCACGCCCACTGTCCATTTTTTTTAGAGAGTCTATGTATTGATAACCCAAATAAGTGTACCAAATTTGGACACAATTTCTCTTACCGTTCTTTAAGCTGGGATCACATGATTGCCGCAATGCACCAATTTTTACACTTTTTAATACCCCAATTGTGTGACTGCACAATCAAATGCCTCATGTACCAATCGAGGGCAATATTGTGCTTACTTTAACCAATAAAATGCAACCCTGGTGCGGCAATCGTGTGACTTGATATGCAACCGCGCGTCAATAAAACTGACAAAAATGTACCAATGTTTATTGGGTTCTTGTGCGGCAATTAAGCAACACAATACGCGCCAATTGACACAAGTTCGCAATTGACACAAGTAAGAACAATCATTTGACTGTGCTGCGGCAATTATTGTACCCATTTCGCTTTGTACCAACTAGCGGCAATTAAATTTGTATTAAACAAGGCAATCGTGTGATTTCAGAATATTTTATTGGGACAATTTCATTATTGTGCTTCAATAAAGCACAATCAAAATTGTGTCTTATGGTGCATTTGCGGCAATCGTGTGATCCCATTTTTATGGTTTTAGATATAAATAAATCTATTTTGTGCCACGTCCATTGCTCTAATAATGCCCATATTTTATCGGATGTTGTGTATTGATAGCCAAAATGCTTGTATCTAATTTGGAAACTTTAGCTCCTGTCGTTCTTCAGATATATGTCTTTGTATGGGAGATGCCACGCCCACCATTTCAATCCCGCCCATTTTGTCAGAGATGTTTTGTATTGATAACCCAGTTATGTGTACCAAATTTGGACAATGTTTCTCTTTCCGTTTTTTAGATATAAATAAAGCCGTTTTGTGTCACGCCCACTTATCCAATCCCGCCCAAATTTTGTCAGATGTTGTGTAATGATAACCAAGATTGGATACAAATTTGGAAACTTTAGGCCTTTCCGTTCTCTAGATATACAGAAATTTATATTGTCTTTGTATGGGAGGTGCCACACCTATTCAAAATTTCAAAAAAATATATAGCCTTTATATCCTTCCAGACCATCAGTAATATACTGTAAAAGTTTCATGAAGATCGGTTCAGCGGTTTAGGCGGCTATAAGTTACAAACAAACAAATAAACAAACATTCATTTTTACTCATATAAAATTTTATATTGTAAAATTCCTGTCTTCATAAAAAAACAAAAATAATTTAATGAAAAATTAAATTCAATGAACTTAAGCCTAATTAAAAATATCGAAAGTTGGATTAAAAATTTATTTTTATATACATATATATATATATTTATTATGTTTGTTTTAAAAGTATGTATAACTTCATTTAAAAGCAATCTTGTCTATATTCAAAAATATTTATATGGCTCTTCAAGTAAGTTTGTAAGATTTTCACATAGATTTTAAAGCCCGTTTTGAAATTATTTTCGCATTCGAATCATCCAGTTCAAAAACAGACACCAAAATGAACGCATATTGTATTATCCGACGTCGGGAGTTTTGTTTAAGTGAGTTGCTCATTTTACAACTTAAGGAAGCACAGCAGAGTGCTTCCGAACGCTTCCATAGGTTACAAATAGTGGAAGGTACCGTAGAAATAAGGTGTAGCTGCAAATGCAGTCGTGGGCAATCAGCGGTTCCAAGTAGAGATCTCAGAGGGTTTCCGGGTGGCACTGGACTCCTAAAAAGTTATAAGGCCTACGAAACTTGAAATATCAAAGAAGGTGATTGGCGCCATTAAATAACCAATAGCCACAATTTCCCAGAGTCTGTTACCCATGTAAGGGGCGGCTGGCAGCCGGTGTCGGATGTGGTAGCAACCGGCTTGCTATAAAAACGCGACACGAGGCACCTCATCCAAACCGCTTGGAAGACATGCTGCAGCCCCAGTTCGAGAATCGGATGCAGAAGCCTAATCAGCTAATCTTAATCCAACTGATTACCGAAACCTCATGAGGCCCTATGCTCGTTAAAGAAACAAAATAACCCATATTCCAATATGATAGACAAGATACATATATACAGAAAAAAAAAAATTCAGTATGTACTAGGTATGATCTGTATAAAATAATTATATGAGAGTAATTCTACCAGGTCTTTAAGTTTTTTTTATTGTGCTTAAAATAGTAATAACATTTTCCGATTTCCATTTGAATGGGCACGTGGACAAGCGCAAATTTCGGAAAATTGGAAAACCCACATCCAAATGTTCTGATGATACCTAATATTCCTCTCTCATTACCTTTTAGCGCTCGTTATGGTCTGGCGATGCTATTAAGCCATTTTTCTTTGAAATGCAGATGGAAATGTGCTTATCGTCAACAAAGTACGATGTCGTTAAATGCTGGACATTGACAATATGCTTTCAGCTAAATGCTGCGACAAACTCCACAGCTAACGATATGTAATATTATTCCCGGAGAGATACATTTTACGAAACTCTCAAGCAATTTTATCGCCAGAATTAATGTCTTTAGACAATTTAAACCTCGAACAAATACACAATATACATGTTTTTGGAGAAAGAGCCATAATTTTGACATAATGTTATCGCAAGTTTTAAAAAAAGTATAAGGGACAATAATAATTCAAGTGAAGAGTGGAATGACTGTGTAAAGGGAATCTCTTGTCATAACAAATATTTAAAGAAGCACTGGGGTGTATTTAATGACGTGAGGAGTAAATTGTAGTTAACCAAGAGACTTATTAACTTCTGTGTCTACGTCTATAACTGGCGATAGTCCATTAGCCTCTATTACCAATTTAATTACATACGATAGTTGGAATACTGGGAACTTCATTAAAGAATATTGATTTAAGAAATTTGTGTCTGCATTTTTTAGTTTTTTTAAAGTATATTTGCCACAATTTTGATACTTTAATTCTCCAAAAGTACTCCATTGATAGGAATTTGGACTATATCAAAAGCAAAATTTTTCATTCCTTAAAAGTAAAGAACTTCCGACAAGGATAACGGTAAAACTAGCTGCCATACTAAAAAGTGTGTTTTCCAGTATACTATGGCAAATCACAATGCAAAGAGAGTACACCAGAACAACCTTTACAAATCGTGGAAATTTATACGCAATACTATGGATTGATTCATGACCACATTAAGGCCCTTATCATGTAAAACCCAACGCAACGCCAAAGAATAACATTGAAAGCACAAACAATGTTATAAATATTTTGTAATTTTGTTGTTGCTTTCTACAGAAATTCATGTACCGTTTTAAAATTTTCAACGCCACAAGCAATGCAGCGTTTAAAATTTTAAAAGGCAATGTGAATTTCTGAAGGAAGCAACAAAAAAATTACAAAATATATATGACGTTGTTTGTGCTTTAAATGTTATTCTTTGGCGTTGCGTTGTGTTTTACATGATTAGGGCCTAACTCTTATTCATACAGAAAATATTCATACAAAAATCGAGCTCGTAACATGCGCACAGAAGAAGCCATCGCCCCTGTAGATGTGATTATGGCAGAGTACTCGAATTTATCGATCCGACGCCGTTCTCAGCAACTCGATCTCTGCCCGTCCACTGCTTGCAAAATTTTGGGAAAAGATCTTGACCAACATCCATATAAGTAATATCCAATTGGTGCAAAAATTAAAGACCTTGGAACAACAATTGCGTCGTGTGTATGGTGAATAGAAAGAGAATCAACTAGAAGTAAATCCAGATTTTTATCGTCAAATCGGGTATGTAAACAAGTAGAATTGTCGTTTTTGGAGAGAGCACATTCCTCATGAGACTTCATTACATCTTGAAAAAATCACTGCTAGGAGCAGTTTAGATGCTGATGGCAGGATCAACATATCCGTGAATGGCAAACGCTACAGGCAAATGATTCGTAATTTTTCTATTCCTCATGTCATTGCAAATAATTTGGAGGAGAAATGCAGCCTTATTGCTGTTGTCGTTGTCGTATACGAATGTGTCGTTTTTTGTAATAGATTAAAGTAAAACATAACCTGTGTTCTTTAATCTACTACAAAAAACACCACAGTCGTATACGACAACGACAACCACAATAAGGCTGATGGTTCCAACAAGACGGCGAAACATTTCATACAGCGTGTGATTACATCACTTTTTTGAGCCAAACATTTGGTGACCAATTTATATCAAAAAAATGAAACAGGGAATTGACCACCTCGTTCGTGTGCTTTGACAGCTTTGGACTACTTTTTGTGGGGTGCGTCAAATCTCTGGTCAATGCTGATAAGCCAGCGACGATTGATCGTTAAGAAGCCAACATTTGACGTACTATTGACGATATAAGACCGGGTGAGCTGGAAAAAGAGGTGAAAAATTAGACCGTAGTCGCGGAGCACATATGCTGGAAATTATTGTTAAACATTAAATGCCTTGAAGTTTGTGAGCTAATAAAGCTAACTATTCCATTGAATTTGCTGCGTTTTATTTTAAAAAAAAGTTCTATGCCTCAAGAAACAAACACCCCTTATATAAATATGGTATGAAAAGGGGGTTTCCACCAATATTTTATTCGGAGGCCCTTTAGAAAACTAATTTCTTCTCGGACTCCTAAGCGAAGTATAATCACAAAAGTCAAAAGTATTTTTCTTTAATTTAGTATGCATTTTTAAAGATTAAGCGATTAAAATTTCTATAGATTTTAAATTCAAGCGAAATCAACTAAGAAAGCGAAACCAACTAAAAACGACATTTTAAGAAAGGAAATTTTCGGAATTTTCTGAACCAACTGGGAACCTCACGTATCCCTTTTTGGATACCGATGATTAAGAGAACCAATATGTGGGATTCACACGATTTACTCAATGCAATATTTTCAATATATTTTTATTAACGTATTAAAAACACTTGTATTAAATCTATTTTGTTCTTTAATAAAAAGTTTGTAGTTTCTTAAAGCTACAAACCAAATGCTCAATTTCATAGTGGTGGTTGATATTAGGTAGGAATTTATAGCCCTCTTTTTAGTCAAAAAAAGTTTTTTGTTTTCTATGGCTTCCCCAGCCAGCCGGCTTTCCTACCAAAGCAGCCAGCATTTAAACAAAACTTTTCTGTTCTGTTACAAACGTGAAATTCATTTCGTTATTATTTAGTTAAAGTTTCTTTTCCTTTTTCACTTTGTTTTCTTTTTGCATAGTTTTTTTTTTTTATAGATAAGGGCTAAAGAAAGTTGTGAGGTAGTAGAAAGAATACTAACAGGTTTTGCACTTGGAGCGACGTATTTTGTTTTTTCAATAAAAATACTTGAGGGTTAGTTATGGAAACGATTTTAATTTCAAATGAACGTAAAAGTGATGTTATTATTTATAGTATACGATATCGAATCTCCTCTGCGAAAGTTCTTCCATGACTTAAGCGCACAATTATGGACCTACCATCACAATTTTGTCATGGCATTATAAAAGTTATTAGCTATAATACAATAATTGCTAAGGAAGTTATGGCATGAAAAGTTTTTTTCTATGGTGATTTTTGTATGGGAGCTATAAACCGATTTCAATTAAGTTCGGTAAGGTGATTTGGGTTGCAATTAAATACTTTTGGGTCGAATTTTATTTTAATACAAATAAAATAAGATGGTTGAAAGGCACAACGCTCTTCACTGGAAAGAAGTTTGTATGGAGGATTCTCACCATTTTATATAGGGTTCGTCCTAATGACAAATAAAACTTATGCGTCGTATTTAATCAAACTATCTCCGAAATTGCGACCAGTACCTTGCGCACAATGTTAACTTGAACGGACAACCAATCAGGCAGCCGGTCGGACGGACATCGTTAGATCGCTTTGAAAATGACTGAGTCGATCGGTGTATTGTAAAGGCGTGTCTGAAACCAATATAGGAAGGACAAACGCATAAAACCCTTTCTACCAATGGTGTAAACAGATTTGCATGAGTACCTGCCGTGTCGGCCTAACTTCAGGGAGGATCTTAACCACCAGGTGACAAACTATGCCTGTCAGGCAAAAAACTTCCGCAAACACAATCTCCCTAAAAGACAGGAAGCATTTCCCAAAAGAAGCATACTAATGGAGACGGCAGTCAAATGCCGTATCACCGGGGGCTACTGACTCCCATTGGTACCAAATAGAATCTCTGGTCAGGTGCGATCTCAGGAAATCGTATAATCTCAAGAAATTTATCAATATTGGATTTTGACCGAATCTCGGGTTTGGTCGCGCCTGATTAGCCCCGGAGTATGTAATACTAAAAGGTGGAATATCCTTGAGATGTGAGTCGATTACGGATGGCAACACGACTGAAGTTGAGTTGCCAGCAGCGAAATGAGGGAACGCCTCTCATGTAAAAGTAGGGATGTAACGATACTCCTTTTTGCCGATACGGATACTCAAAAAGAAATATCGCCGAAGCCGATACCGATACGAATATTAAATTTAAATTCAAAGTAAATTCAGTGTAAAAGATTGATTTAAATAAGATTTTAAAAACAACGAAATGGATTTAAATTCATGGTAAAATAAATTTATTTTTTAAACAAAAAAAAAAAAAAGTGTAAGAGATTATTAATATTCAAAATTAATAATAATAAGATTTTTGTTTGAATAACAAAGTATTCTCAACTTTTGCGGAGATAATTTTGCAACTCCGTTTGAAGCAGACCTGCAGTAAAAATCGTCTCTCAGATGTGACTGAACTTATTTGACATTACATATACTCAAAATTTAAGACCATGACACAGAAATAATAAGACGCAATTTACTCTATGGATATTTCTTGCCGGACAGACGATCTTAATAAGACATTTTTTCGATCTAGGAATTGTCTTTGAAATTTTCTAGCTTTGTATGGAAGGCAGAGAATTGTAGATAAACCATAAATTTCATTAACCTCTAAACACTCAAATCTTTTATTCAGAGATAATGCTACGTAAATCGTTAATGTTTGGGAATCTGAACTATTACGCATCTCAGTTTATTCATTTATTGTATTTTCTCATAATGTTCGAAGATTGTTCAATACCGAAATATCGTCAGAAAATACAGCAGTGTCTTTGCTTATGGATTTTATGGCCTCTTTAAATTAACCCGAAATTTGTAGCAAAATGATTTTTATTTTCACAAAAATCATTAAACATAAGTAGAAATTCCTAAAATGTACAATTATATACAAGATTTATCAATGGGAGAACGTTTTACCATTATGGTGCAAAACAAATCGGCTGATGCTGCAGGTCCACACCAAGCGTTCAAAGTGTTTATGCATCTATCTTAAAAAATCGTAATGTAAAAGTGTATTGAAAAGCTTCTTAGCAAACGAGTAAAATGCATATAAGTAACGAAAGAATGAAGTAGAATGTGTCTCGAAAAAAGGAAAAAACGCTTGGTGAGGTCCGACCTCCAGCTTAAGAATAAAAAGAAGCAATTTATTATTCTGTTTAATTTTTTGCTATTAGATGTTATGCCAGAAATAAGCATTGAAAATTAAATTGTTTGTTCAAAGAAACTATAAAAAAGTATCGGTGTATTGACAGTAGAATATCGCCGATACCGATATAGCGGCAAACGTGAAGTATCACTAATAGCGGTATCGGTGTTGGTATTCGTTACATCCCTAGTTTAAAAATACCAAGTTTTTTTTTTATATTTTATATTTAAACATGAGTTTCGTTGTCTGATTTCACTGCTGGCCACTCAATTAATCGACCCATTGTTCTTTAAATTATATATTGCGTCATACGCTGTATGACACGATCTGTTGAAACCACAGATCGCCCAATTTCATACTTTAAGCCGTGAAAGTGCTCCTTTTCAATAAAAACTAGTTAATTGTTCTGAAAAACTTGTGCGCCTTTTTTAACTCGTTTAAATGCAAAAGTTTTGCTTGTTAACAAAATCATCGAGCCAGAAAAAAGCTTCAAGCGAAAAGATGATTGACAGAGCGTAAACTAAGAAATAAAAAAGACTAAAAAAAGAAATTGGCAAACGCTTTGGTGTCTTTTTAAGGCCGTGTCAGATACAACTTTGTCGCTTTGCGTGACGTTTCTACCTTTGGCAGAAAAACGCAAAGCAAAAGGTATATGACACAATGAAAACTTTGACAACACTCACGAATTGTTTGTTTACTTATAAAAGCCGTTGGTAATTTTTACATTTAATTCTTTGTTATAAAAATTAAGCTTAAAAATTTAATTGGACGGTTTTTTCGAATTAAATTTGGCAAAAAAAAAAATAAAAAAAAAGAAAATTATTTTTGCTTCGCTCTGCTTTGAAAGTACTTTATGTGACATGTTTCGTATAAGTACGTATATTTTATCTTAGATGTCAAAGCGAATCAGTAACGCAACGCGAAGCAAAAGTTTTATCTGACATGGCCTTTATACTTTTGTGTTTGATGTTTCAAACTATGACAGAATTCACTCTTATTCGAGAAATGTGGTATCAAAAACAAAATGGACGAGCTGGCCTAATCAACCAGCGAAATGCGCATAGAAACTAGCTTTCCCATAACAATAAATTTCAGTGTTTTCATTCAAAAATTGGGATTATTAGCACATCATTTATAAATGAATTAATTAATAAAATATTTCATTCCCGAAAATAATTTTTGAAAATGGGTTGTACCTACTAAAAAACCCTATATGAATGCCTCTTCCTGTTTAATGTGAAAGCACTGTATTTTCAGAGTTTAGACTTTATGAAGGTAGAAATATCTAACAGTTGTTATACATACATTTGTGCAGTTATAAACACGAGTGAATAAAAATGTCTAACATGTCTCTTTTTTTTTTTAAATAAGGTCAAGGTTGTGCGCTTGATGAATAAATTTATATTTTTTGTTTAATAGAACAGAAGAATTTGGTTGAAAGTTAGTTACTTTGACGTCTTGCATTAGAATAATGACGACTTAATATGCTCCATACAAAACTAAAGCATTAGACCTTAATGTTTATTTGATGTAGGAAATGCTTGTGTGTACAATATGACTACATAAGTAAACACTTAAATATTTACATAATTCTATGTTTGTAGTTTTATGTACATGCTCAACAGCACTTTGTATATCTGTGAAAATTATTTTAGCATTATAAAGAAGGATAATTTCTGAAATAATGAAAAATTACTTTAGGAAAAGATATTAACTATGTTTTTACATTTTACACAAAATTTAAGCAATGACTTATTGGTAAATATTGAAAGAAAAAATAAAAAAAAAAAAATTAAAATTCTGGGAATTAGAAGAGATTACAAACTTTTGCAATTTAAGGCCGGAAGTTGTTGTTCTTTTAATACCCTCCACCCAGTAATGTTATACGTAGGGAAAAGTCCCTATTTGTAGGGATTTTCTTCTAAAAAAATGGGCGTAGGGAAAAGAAGGACAGATATTTTGAAATCATTAAAATGTGCGGACCAAGGTATATTTATAGCAGGTAAGCGCGAGATTACAACAATTGTACAATAAAACAAACAACTGGGCTTTTTATTGTTGTTGTTATGTGATACGAACTGTCAAACAGCAAAGGCGCTGATAAAAGACAAATGAAAAACAAACAAGAAAAAAGCCATTAAACGAAAATAGATTAATATTGTTTGTTATCATTTATTAAACTTAATATTAAATACTTTTTATCGCAAGAAAACTTTGCGATTTGTGTTAATTTTGGAAGAAAATATTAAAATTTTATCACTTTTTACTTTGATTAAAAAAACTTGTTTACATTTTAAGCTAGAAATTTAACACGTGTTGAAAAAAACATAAACAAACATTTGACAGTTCGTATCACAAAACAACCAAATAAAAAAATAGTCAGCAGGCTCTCCGAGACTACCTGCTATAAATATACCTTGGTGTGGACTTTTCAAGAATGTGGCAAAACTGTGTGTATTTGGCAATCTTTTTCGATTTGTGACGTTATACTAATAAAATTGTTGATAAGGCAGCATTACAAATTGTTAAATTTCTTAAGGGTGAATGCTTGCCCCCATTTCAACTTTAATTTTAAGGTAAATTTGTGAAACTCTCTTTTACAAGAATTTAATTTTTTAGAGCAATAATAGATAACTTGTTTAATATGCGCATCAAAAACTTTTGGTTTAAAGTCACCAAAATGAAATTTGAATGAATATTAAATTTTCCCCCTTTAAACGATATTAGCTATCTGATTTATCACTGCCACATGATAATACAGATAACCGTCTTAAAAATAAAGTTTAGTAAATCAATAAAATTTGTTAAAAATAAAGTTAAAATTTTATTCATTTACTGGTCACGCTTATTTTTTGGATGTTTTCGTCAAATATTTGTTAGGTCTGAACATATCTTTAGTCATAAAATTGTATCCTGAATTTGCATGGTCCGCTCTTTTTTACAAGACGAATGTATAACCATCCACAGTTTCAACAAGTGCTATATGGGCACTTTAACAGAAGTGTCACGTTTACGCCACCAAGCAACTTATCTTGTATTTTACATCTATGTTTTTCAAATTTGGCCTCTCTTTCACTAAATTGCGCTTTACACCAAAATATAAAAAAGAAGATAATCGGCCATGTTCTGGAAATCGAAATCACGTGGAATTGAAATCGTTGGATATTTTTAATTAAATTTTTTTTAAATTGAACGCATTTTTTTTTTTTGATTTGAAAAGAGGTAGTGGTAAAGGTTAGTGGACCTCAAAATATGAGGCATATAAAAGGTAATATTTTTATAGACTTTAAATAGAATAAATTTCAAAATTGTTTGATTTTAATTTCACGTGATTTCGATTTCCAGAATATGGCCGAATATATAAATTATTTCTTGATAAACATTTTTAAATGCTTGTTGGCGTAACGTGACAAAAAGTAGGCATTCCTGTGGAAATACCCATTTTCGAATCTTAAATACTCTTCATCATAGTATTAAAAATCGTTTTATATTCTTAAATTATGGAGTACACTTGCATGGAGGCCATGTGATATCGATGCAGTTGCCTAAAAAGGGCCAATCTGCTGTTGAAAATCATGTTTCTAAGATTAACATAGATCATATGGCAAACAAGTAGTGCTTATGACTATAAAATTAATCTGGGGTTTCAAGCGATTTCAATAGCACTATTGTCATCTAAACTTTAGAATGTAAAGGTAAAATGAGAAAAAGGACAACATTTGGCCCTTTTTACATAACAATGGTTCTAGTAATAAAAAAAAAAAAAAAATTAAAAATGTTGGACCAATGTTTGCACTTGGGTAATCCCATGTCAAATCGAGCAAGAGTGGGACCCGACCCCTTTCGATTTGAATGAAACTTGGTGAGAAACCTTCTCATTCTTTCATCCTATAAGGAAAAAAAATTAAAATTTTTTTTTTTTTCAAAAGTTATGTCATATTCAAAATGTCATAATTTCGCCGAATCAGCCCAATGTGTTGAGTGGAATTTTTCAGTATCTCAAAAATTACTTCATATACGAAGATGATTTTTATGACATTTTAAAGAGAATATTTGGTGCTACAAACACTATATTGAAAATTTTTTTTAAAAAAAAGTGTAATATCTGCAAAATATAAATTTTAAAAATAGACTAAGTCAAAAACTAAATGTTTTTTGGCTGATTTTTTTTTTATATAATACCTAAAACTCTTCTTTAGAAATCCTGAAACTTTGAAGGAAGTGTTTTTTTTCTTTTTCAAGATAAGATTTTTTTTTCTTTCGCAACATGTAAAAAAATAATCCTAAAATAAAATTTTAATATTTTAATTTTGAGCAATAAATGTTAAAATCTGATTTTTGTGATTTAAGATGTTTAAAAAAAAGTAACGACATTGATTAAGTTTCTTTTGTTTGTTTGTAGCATTTTTTGTTGGAGCTCAATGTGGGCACTTTCAAAGAAAAGATCACTTTTTGAAACGTTATGTCTTCAAAAAATTAACATAATCAAAAGTTGTACACCGATTGCAATGAAATAAAGCACATTTTATTTTTCAGACGTGTTTTCTAAACTCGGCATACGGTTTATTTTTTTTTTTTTTGAACAAATAAAGTATAAAAAAAGTAAATACAAGAAAAAGAGAAAAAAAAAAAAAATTACATGTATGTACATACATACATAAACACACATTTTTTCATTATCGGTGTTGATAAACAATAACAAATAAGAAGAGCACAACTGTAAACAGTAAAAGAAAAAAAAAAACTCTTATGAGTGCAAACAGTAGAAATGCATATATCACAGTGAGTGTTAGCGAAAAAAATACAGAAATTAAAAAAAGAATCGATGATAGCAAATACCTAACGGCTAAACCTATTACTCGTACGCGATCCCTCTCGCCGTCTGTATTTAATAACACGGTTGATACAATAACAAATACAAAACCTGCTAGCGTTGCCTCAACAGCAAAAACTATTTTAATAAGTGATGTAAATATTAACCCCCAATCAGGCATAATAGAAAACTCAGTATCACCTTCGGTGTCTAATAATACGGTTGATATTAATACAATAAAAAATATAAAACCTGCAAGCGGTGCCTCAGCGGCAAAAACGATTTTAATAAGTGATGAAAATATTACCCTCAAATCAGGCATGATGGAAAACTCAGCTCCACAAGTAAAAAGTGGTCAAAAGCCTCAAGTACAAGTTGGTATGGACAGGTACATAACAGTGCTTAAACGGGGTCGCAGCCCTACCTCTGCAGCAGTTGCTTCGGCCTCAAAAGTACCATCTTTTGATAAAATAAATTCTCAAAATCGATTTGCAATTCTGGAGGATGAATCCTCTGAAGCACCAAACGTCATAAAATCGTCCAAGCCTCCCCCGATATATCTTAGGGAGCAAAACTCAAATGAGCTCATAAAGAGTTTGATATCGGTGATAGGTGAAAATTCGTTTTACGTAGCTGCTATCAAGCGTGGTAGTATAAACGAGACAAAAATACAAGTCAATAATGAGAATGATTTTCGCAAAATTATAAACAAATTTGAAGTACTTAAAAAAAACTTTTATACATACCAACTGAAAAGCAGTAAAGGTCTCCAGGTAGTGATTAAGGGAATTGACTCATGTGTGGACCCAGAAGAGGTAAAAACATTCCTCAAAGAAAAAGGCTTCAAAATAAAACATGTAGTAAATATAAAAAATAGAGAAAAAAACCCCCAACCACTTTTTCGAGTGGAGTTTGAACCCGGCGACGTAAAGCTTAAAAAAAATGAAACGCACCCTATTTACAATTTGAAATATATTCTCTATAGAAGAGTAACTATAGAAGAGCCACACAAAAGAAATGGTCCCGTTCAGTGTTTAAACTGTCAAGAATATGGTCATACTAAGGCATATTGCTATTTACCCCCTGTTTGCGTAGTATGTGGTGAATTACATGGTACAGATCTTTGCGATAAGTCTAAAACCGACCCCAACGTAAAAAAATGTAGCAACTGTGGCGGTAATCACACTGCCAATTATAGAGGATGCCCTGTATATACCATCGTCAAGCAGTCAGTTGGACCGAAAACTAATCCCCCTCAAATGCAGGTAACAAATCAAGTAAGCACTGGTGACATTCAGGCCCCGCAGCCTAGTTATAACAGAACCTCTTATGCTAACGTCGTAAAATCAAACCATGTGCCAACGCAAGGTGCTGCGCCAAGTAATGATGAAACTCCAGTTTCAAATTTAAGTCGTCTAGAAAAAACCATGGAAACATTAGTGCAAACAGTAACTAATTTTACGAACACAATGGGTAATATGATGCAGGAAATTCTTAGAATGCAATCGATGTTATTGCAATCTGTACTTAACAAGCCATGAACTGTTTAAAAATCTGTTTTTGGAACGCGAACGGCATCCGCCAACATAAAAATGAATTAGAATACTTTCTTAAAAATAAACAAATTGATGTCATGATGGTTTCTGAAACTCATTTGACCTCAAGAAATACGTTTAACATCAATGGTTATATACTATATGATACCAAGGACCCTCGAGATAGAGCTTGTGGTGGTTCTGCCATTTTGATAAAAAATCGAGTCAAACACTACCTAATGTGTGATCATCGTGAGGATTATCTCCAAGCAACGAACATTTGTGTTGAAGAGCTGAATCGTAGCATTGTAATCTCATCTTTATACTCTCCACCTAGATTTTCAATATCAGAAAGCCAATATTGTGAATATTATAAATCACTAGGACCCTGTTTCCTGGCCGCTGGCGATTATAACGCTAAACATACCTTCTGGGGGTCACGACTAATAACACCAAAGGGACGTGTTTTGTTTAATACAATCTCTAAAATGAATTTAAATGTTGTCGCGAGCGGCCAACCAACATATTGGCCTGCTGACCCGCAAAAAATTCCAGATGTCATCGATTTTGGCGTGGTTAAAAACATCCCCACAGAAACGATTCACGTTGAAGCTTCCCTAGAATTATCTTCCGACCACACACCTACAATTGTTACTATAATGAACCCCAATAGAATTGTATCTCCGACTGGTTACCTAGCGACGTCAGCCACACAAATAAATTGGTTAAAATATAAAAAATATCTCAGTGCCCATTGCACAGAAAATATTCCGCTCAGTACACCGGAGTATGTAGATCGCTCTATTGATAATTTTGACAGTTTTCTGAAACTAGCTGTTCAACATTCCAATATTGCCCCCAAAAAAACAAAAACTATTAAAATATATTCCACAGATGTCGAGCGTCTCTTGTCTGAAAAAAGGAGGGCACGAAGAGAGTGGCAATTGCACAGATCTCCTCAACTTAAGAACTTGCTAAAAGAGTGTACAAAAAGATTAAGAAAGTTATTGCAGACTCAGAAAACGGCTTCTCTGGAAAAATATCTTAAGGAACTTGATGCAACTCCACAATCGGACTACTCATTATGGCGTGCAGCTAGAAACCTCAAAAGGCCAGTTGTCTCTAAACCACCATTAAGAAACTTGAATGGAAGTTGGGCAAGAAATGATGTTGAAAAAGGAAATCTGTTTGTAAGTCACTTGAAAAACGTATTTACACCTAATATATCTCACAATATTGCGGTCGATTTACCACCTGTTGCTGCTAGAGCAGCTATTCCCCTAAGATTTGAGATGAGAGAAATCGAAAAGGTTATATGTGACTTAAACACTAAGAAGGCACCTGGCATTGATAAGATCGGCAATAAAATGCTATTAGAGCTACCTCGCGTAGCAAAGAAAATTATTCTTTTTATTTTTAATGCTATTTTACGCCTTGAATACTTTCCTCAAAAATGGAAGGTTTCCTTAGTTACCATGATACCAAAGCCAGGTAAAGATCATACGAAAGTTGAGTCTTATAGGCCTATTAGCTTATTGTCAAATATGTCAAAGCTATTTGAGAAATTATTAGTTTCAAAATTAACACCGATTTTAAGTGAAAATAGATGTATTCCAAACCATCAATTCGGATTTAGAAGAAAACACAGCACAATTGAACAAACTCATCGAATAGTAAATGTCATAAGAAAAACATTTGAAGAAAAAAAATATTGCTCAGCACTCTTCATCGATGTTTCGCAAGCTTTTGACAAAGTCTGGCATGAAGGCTTATTACACAAATTGAAGCAAAATTTACCAGCAAACACACACAAACTGTTAGAAAGCTACTTAGTCGGTCGTCAATTTATTATTAAAGAAGGAAATTCCTTAAGTTCACCTCAGCCGATTGGCGCTGGAGTCCCACAGGGCAGCATCCTGGGCCCTCTACTATACTTAATTTATACTTCGGACATGCCAACAAACAACTACACCCAAACTTCAACATTTGCAGACGACACAGCTTTTCTAAGCGTCCACGAAAACCGTTATGAAGCATCTCGTTACCTACAGCATCATATATTTCAACTAGAAATATGGCTAAGACAATGGAGGATAATGGTCAATGAGCAAAAATGCGTACATATAACATTCACCCTGCGCCGGGAATCTTGCCCCCCTATTACAATCAATAATCAAATTATTCCTCAACATTCGCATGTAAAATATCTCGGTATACATCTGGATCGGCGATTAACGTGGAAATGCCATATAGAGGCAAAATTAACTCAAATGAAACTAAAAGCCATCCAAATTCATTGGCTTATTGGAAGAAATTCTGTTCTTAGACTCGATTGCAAGCTTCTACTTTACAACTCTATCTTAAAGCCTATCTGGTGCTACGGTATTCAACTATGGGGCACTGCCTCGGCCTCTAATATCGAAAAAATTCAAAGGCGCCAAAATAAACTTCTTCGTATAATCACAGCCGCCCCCTGGTATGTTAAAAACTCAAACATTCATAAGGATCTCAACGTGCCATTAGTTAAAACTATGATTACAAAATATGCAGTAAAATATTTAAAAAGACTTGAACAACACCCAAATCCTTTAGCTCGAAATATTTTAAATCATGGCGGCCACACTCGCTTAAGGAGAAGAGACACTGCAGCACTTACCCAACTAGATGAGAGATAAACACCTACATATATAAGTGAACAGAACCCGTGATGAAGAAAATTTTTGTCTGGCACTGGCAGGACATAAATAAAGTATTAGGTTAAGATTTGATAAATTATTGTTAGTTCATATTAAATATATGAAGATTCAATAAAAAAAAAAAAAAAAAAAAAAAAAAAAAAAAAAAAAAAAAAAAAAAAAAAAAACATTTTATTCGAATTATTTTTAACTAAATGTTTTTAGACGAAAACTGTGATTTTTCTGGAATTTTTTATTTTTTTTTTCAAAACTTTAATCATATCTCTGTAACTACTACGCAAATTTAAAAACAATGTAACCTTAATTTAAAAAAAAATATGGAAAATTTTAAATTGTATTTGAAAATTTTAAATTTTAATTGGACAATTTCCAAATACATTTAGAAAACTTAATAATATATTTGGGCAACTTTTTAATTAATTTTTAAATACATTTGGAAATGGTGGAATTTTTTATATCAATAATCAAATATGGATAAAAATAAGATTTTTATTTTTTTGTTACGTTTTTTTAAATATGATCTTAATGAATTGTTATCATAATTTAAGTTTGTTTTTATTTTATTTTTTTTTTAAATTTAAATATAAATTTTTTAATCTTATTTTTATCCATATTTGATTATTGATATAAAAAATTACATCATTTCCAATTGTATTTTAAAATTTCCAAATGTATTTTCAAATTTTCCAAATGAATTTAAAAATTGTCCAAATATATTATTAAGTTTTCTAAATGTATTTTGAAGTTGTCCAAATAATATTTGAAATTTTCAAATACAATTTAAAATTTTCAATATTTTTTTTAAATTGTCCAGATGTGCTTCAAAATTATATAAGTGTGTTTCAACAATTTACAAATGTAGTTCAAAATTTTCCAAAAGTATTTTACAATTGTGCAAATGTATTTTAAAAAAACAGTTTCAACAAAAAAAAAAAATTGGAAAATGTAAAATTCAATTGGGCAAATTTAAAAATACATTTGGATAATTCTAAAATAAATTTGAAAATTTTTTAAAATTTATTTGAAAAATTTTTAAAAACATTTGGAAACTTTTAAAACACAATTGGAAATGATGTATTTCAAACTTTTAAAAGGTGTTCACTTAATACTAAGTTCAAGTAGTTTGTTAAGAATATTAAGGCATCAATGTTGTATCTGCTAAACTTGAACGAATTTTGTTGTTAAGATACAACGCAGTGGAAAAACAATTTTCGCACTCAACTCTCGGTAATAGAATTGTTTGTAAATATTTAAAATTTAAATACGCGTACAAAAAAATATATATACAAATTTTTGAAAAAATTAAAAATAATAAAAAATATAAAAAAATCGGGATCCCGAAAATCCGGAGATTAAAAATCAGAAATCCCGGGAATAGGGATTCGCCTAAACCCGGGATCGGGATCTTCCGATTCGAAGCCCTAGTATGTATATGAGTTATGTGTTGCTATTGGAGAATTTGTACTTAAAATTTTAGAAGTCATAAAAAATGTTTTAGCACAAACTTTTTATGAAAACTCAACTACTTTTTAGGTATGTACGTTCTATATTTTGTTATTAAATCTTGACTTGAAGTCCATTCCTCCATCTACGCTTTGAACTAATTAAGAGAAGAAAGCATGGAATTGCAAGTTTCAACATTGAGTCTGTTCCAAAGTTTATTTTTAAGCAATGCTAATTTCGAAAACACAGCAGTGCTGCCAAAAAAAAAATTTGAGTACAATTTCCAAAAAGGGTAAAAAAGTGGCTCAAAATAGTAAAAAATTATAAAACAGGGTAAATTAAAAAAAGGGTCATAAGGGTATCAAGACTGTCGAAAAAGAGTCAAATTGATACTTTAGTATGACAACTGTAACGCTGGTCGCGGCTTTTCGCTTATGTCTCGGCCATTTGTGAACCGATCTGGCTGAATTTCAATGGGAAACTATTTCGGAATATATGTAATATAAATATATAACAACCTAGTCCGCAACATATCAAGAGTCTTCGGAAAACCCCATTTTAACATACACGCGCACAAACAAACCTACGGATGGAAAGACAGACATCGGTAAAACAACTATTCTGCTCAAAAGGATCCAGAATGGTCTAATATCTATACTTTGGAAATACCAAACGGAATGACAAACTTATGTATTTCACACCCACCTGGGGTGAAGGGTATAACGATCTTTTGCGCAGACCTACCATGTTCCTCCAACTTTGGAGGCAAAATGAACCTGTCTTAGTAATTTTTACACCAAAAATACAGCATTTTCGTATTAAATTTTAGTAATTTTTATTCGAATTTTCAGTCACATTGGCATCTTTTCATATGGTCACCTCTAACAAAACTATTTTTAAAGTAAAATTTTTAAACGTATTTTGGTTACTCTTATCATATTACTTTTTATCGGCAACCGTTTTATGACTAAATTAGCTTTCCATCTCAAAGCCACAACCTTAGAACATATTATGGTTAATACAAATGTTAATATGCTTACCAATAATAATAAAATTGTTTTTTTCCAACCGTAACATGTTGTTCTTGGAAATGACGAACATTTTATTGTTAATTTAAAACCATACAATAATTTTGGTGGGCAACAAATTATTATTATTATCAATCATAACATGTTCGGAGGCAACCATAATATGGTTGTTGCTTCTTGATGGAGGACTAATTTAACCATGATATGGTTGCCGTTGACAATAATATGATTAAAATAAACATAATCTGTTTTAAAATAGTTTTGTTGGAGCTTGCAACATGTGCTTTCTTTACGTGTATCTAGATTTACCAAAACTAAAATAATTATAAAATATGAAGAACTCTTTTAAAATAAAATAGTGTTTTATTGAGACTGGATTTGTTTATTGTTGAGAAGGGAAGAGTACATGCTATTCCTCCCTCCTCTCTCATCAATAAACTCAGACTTTCTGAATAAAAACTTTTATAGTGAAAACCCAGGCTTAGATTTCTAATTTTAACTATTATTTACCTTTTTTATCCGGTTTCAACATCGCCACTTTATCCTCCATTATCCAATCCAGTTGCAAGTTCGAACGATTCGAATAGCGGTCTAAACTAATACGATCCCACTTGACATGTTCCCAATGATCGGTCATGATGGCAGCACAGAGCATTGCTGTGGCACTGGTCGTCATTAGCAGAGTAACGAATAGGAAGAGTATAGGCGGTGGTCCCATGCAACAACTTGAGCAACATGCTGAGGAGCCAACGTTACTGGTCACATCCATGCCTGAATTCAGCGAGGTGGGACTATCTAAGTTGCCACCAAGGCCACCGCCTCCACCAGATTGATGCATAATTTTCGAGGAACAACTGCTATTACGCAACAGTATACTATTGCTTCGACGTATAGACTCAACTGCGGCGGCAGCGGCTGCTGTTGTAGCGGCCGAGGTATGAGGATCGAACTGCAGTGAGCTGGCAACAACAGCCGAGGGATGTTCATAAATGCTATTATGGCGAGAGGGTGAAAAATAGTAACAAGTCGTTTGCTGTTGTTGTTGCTGCTGATTGAGTTTCTGTAGGTTATTGCAACTGTTATTGCTATTGCCACCACCAAAAATACTGCTGCTGCCACTGCTGCTTCTGCCACCATTACCATTTGCCACCACACCATCCGCTGATCCACATTCATTGATGGTAGTCAAGTCCTCATTGCTGGACGAGTACACAATCGACTGTTTAAATTGATTCGAATAGCAGTTCTGTTTAAAAGTTACTGATGGTGCCACGTATTGTTGTTGTGGTTGTTGTTGTTGATAGTTGACTCTCGCATTTGCATTGGGGGCATAAAGAGCCTCGTAGTCGTAATGATGGGGATTGCGGTAAATCACAGGCCAGGAACGTGTTGTCTTTGAGTTGTGCGAATAGGTGGTAGTCGTTGCAGTAGTAGCAGCAGTAGTACTGAAGGGGTGGTTGTTGGGGGTGGTGGTGTTGGTGTTGGTGTTGACCGAGCTGGCGATGGCAGTAGAGGCAGCAACGGTGGTGTTTGAGTCGTTTGTTTGATACTTTGCAATTATTTTGCTATTGTTGGGCGAAGTGACCGTTGAGTTAGCAGCCGATGTGGGCGTTTGCGTATGCTGTTGTTGCGATCGTTGTTGATCTGTGAATAAGGGTGTATGCTCGTTTGGTTGATTCGTATTAAAATCGTCTTCCTTGGGAGCGGCGGTTATATTCGTCGTCGTTGTCGAACGTTTTGATTTTGTCTGCTGTTGTTGAATAGGACTTGTTGAAGAGGCCTGTTGACGTTGCAACACATTTCTTACCGTTGCTGCAATTGTCGAACAGGGCCCCTGACCTGCCGACGGCGTTATTGCAGTTTGTAGTTTCAATGGCGGCAAATGTCTGGATAGTTTGCGATTGTTCCCTTTCGACGAGTCGTTATTGGTGTTGGCGGCTGTTTTTATGTTACTGCTGGTGGCACTGTTAGCTGCTATCACAATGTTTGCTGGCGTTGTTGCTGGTTGCTGCTGGGTTGCGGACGTAGAAGTTGTTGCTTGCGTTGCTCTTGCTGTTGTTGTGGGTACAGCGGTAAGTTCATTGAAATCCTCCTCCTCTACTAAAGTCGCTCCTGAGGATGAAATTGTGGAATTAGTTTCGTTTCTATGCTTGAGGGAACTATCAAATGTACTTTTACTGTTTGTCTGATTTATTGTATTCTTCAAATTGAAATTCTTGATGTTGTTGATGTTGTTATTATTATTGCTGAAATTGTTTTTATTGTAAATGTTGTTGGTGGTTGTGTTGTTGGGAAAACTATAATAATGGGCTTGTGAAAAACTAAGTGATGAATTTGTGGTTGTTATTGTTGATGTTAGTGGCTGTTGATGTTGTTGGTGTGGTTGTGGTTGTGGTGCCTGTGTTTCTGAGGATGGGTTTGTTGTTACTGTTGCTGCTACATGATTATTACTACAACTATTATTAATACGATTATAACTACTACTACTACCGCCACAACCGTATTGACTCTCTGTGGGTGGTGTTACGGGTGATGTTATACTAACTTCCGGTACACAACGGGCCGTCACTTTGTAGCGACTACCGCTGCTAGTGCCTAGACCCAAGGCACCCTTCGTACGCACCAGTCATAAATCGGTATCACGTTTTTTCACTTTGTTTGCATTCATGACGTTTTGTGTATGAGGTGCAGCGGTGGGGTTGTTCTTTTTCGTTGTGGTCGTAATTTTGGCTTGTTGTTGCTGTAGTAGTTGCTGTTGGTGGTACTGTTGCTGTTGTTGGTGCGGTGCTGCTACCGATGATGATGATGTTAGTGATGATAGAGTTGTTGATGAAGATGCAGTTAGTGTTTCTATATCGTTTGTACTTGTATTTATGGTACAGGGCGTAGGGGATTTTGGCTGTTGGTGTATTTTATTTATTTTGAAAATGTTGGTGCTTTTTTTTACAGTTAATTAAGTGCGTATATGTTTGTGTAAAGGAGTGTGTTTAAGTGTATGAATTTATCTGTGTTTAATTAATAGCAGTAGCAATTTATTTAATCAATTTGGTTGTTGTCTGGCTTTTGTTGCCTTTTATTGTGAATTTTTCTGTTTCACAAAAAGTGCTGTATATTTTTATATTTTTGGTTTGAAAATTTTATTTTTATTTTTAGTTGTAAGCAGCAGTTAAATATTTCATATATTTTTCGCTCGACTCCAGTATTGGGTTGAATTTTTGCTATTTTTTTTAATTTGTAGATAATGATTTTTTTTTTTACAAATTCTACTTGTTTAATGATTTTCTAAATTTTTTTTTTCTTTATTTGGTTTAAGCTTTTGCTAAATATAATTATGAATAACTGAGTAAAAAAAAAGAAAATTTTATAAAAAAAAAGAATAGAAGAAAGAGAGAGAAAAATTTTGGTTAGTTTGCTTTGTTTCTAAATTAGGGCGAATATTTGGTAAAAAAAAAGAAATAAAGATAATGAAAAGCAGGCAATGATGTGAACAATTTACTAATTTTTACATTCTGTAAAGTGCAGTGCCAAGTTTTGAAATATTTGACAGATGCTACATAAAACTAATTCAAATAAATTCTAAAATCTAAATATGTACATTTAGAATTTTAGTTAGTACTTATTCTAAATATATTTAATATAATAAATTTGAAAAGAAAAAAAAAAGCAAAATATAAAAATGCAGTAATGGTTTTAAATATTTTCTTCACATAAAGGAATTCGGACAAAAAAATATGCAGACAAAAATATACAAACAAAAAAAAAATATTCCGCTAGGTAAAAATATTACGTCCAAAGAAAAAGAAAACCTTTTGCAAGATCGAAATTTTCTATACAACTAGGGATGCAACATCGTTCCGAAAAACATCGATATTTAAAAACATCGATGTTTCCACGATAAGTATCGATGTTAAAAAACCTCGGTACAAACACGATACATCGATGTTTTAATTTTTTTTCTTATTATTATTAAAAGATTTAATATGTACCCAACAAAGAAGTCAGTTAAGTGATCTTTTGAGGAATTTTCTTGACAAAATGACATGAAATGCAAAGTATTTTAATATAAATATTATATGATTTCAGTAAAAAAAACATTTTAATTAAAAACTTCATGGAACTTAGCGGGTGTACTTTTTTAACAATAGCAAAAAAATAAAAATGCAGTTCTTAATATTTTTCCATGCCCTACACGATTTTACCTTGGGAGAACTGATATTTGCAAAAAATTAAAAAACTTATAACCCTATTACACAGTCTCCAAAATTGTTTTAACATTTCTTTAGGGAACCACATATGTATATGTAGTTATGCAATGCATATTATGCAGGTATGTACATAGATATGTACGTACTTTGTACACGCCGAGAAAAAACATGTTTACATATGGTCACCTCCAAAAAAACTATTTTTAAAGAAAATTTTGAACATATTATGTTTAATTTTTCCATATTATTGTTACCGACAACCATATTATTGTTAAATTAGTCCTCCATCAAGAAGCCACAACCATATTATGGTTGTGCTTCGTTGTGTATTGGTTGTCGATGACAATAATTTGGTTAAATAAATCATAATATGTTTACAATTTTATTTAAAACTAGTTTTGTTGAAGGTGACCATATTTAAACATGTTTTTCTCTAGGTGTACGGCTATACTTTGAAATACACTTTTTCATATTTTTAAATGAAGTTTAATTGAAAAAATAAATATTTAAAATTATAAAAATATTATGAAAAAAATTTAAATAAATGAAAATATTAAATAGACGATGTCGATGTTTTTTAGTTTTGACAGCGATGTATCGCCGATGTATCGTCCATCAAAACATCGATGTTAACATCGGCGCTTATGTTTTCTAAACATCGATGTATCGTTTGCATCCCTATATACAACTAGAAATAAATCTCTCTGTATCTCAAAGTTTTTTTTTATAAAGATGAGAAAAATATCTTTGGCTTGGTTTAAATTTTCTTCAGAAATACAAAAAGAATTAATTTTTTTTATCAATACAAGGAAAGCCTATAAAGCCAATTATACATACATGTATAGTAAGATAAATATCCATGTTGAATTAAAGAAAAATTAATAAAAATAATACAAATTAAGTTTTATGTTATTAATTATACAAGTACACGCAGAGAAAAAATATGAATCGGCATGGTTACAGCAACAACACTATGTTTATTGTAACAAGATATTGTTGTCGTTAATAAAAAATTCTTATTTTTATTGAATACCAGCAATATTTTAGTTACTATAAACATTTCAATGATTATCGAAATTATAAATTTGAGTATGTGGTTCACTAAAATATAATTATTTTTCTACCAACTAAATATTGATAACTTTAAAAACATATTATATTCCTCACAACCATTTAATGATATTTAATAACCATTATTACACCATATTATGATATCATACGATTATAATATGATTACTGTAATCATATTTTGAATTCTAATATGATTCTTTCAGATTCATTGCAAATAAGACTTGAGTGGTTGTAATTCTCATTCGCTTTACAGTTTTATTTGCATAATATTTTTAGCTTTTCAAAATTCTTTGAAAAAAAAAAACGTTTCCTGATGATCTGAGTATATGATTACTTTAAACCATAACATAATCACTTTGTATCATAATATGATACATTTTAAACCTAATATGATTAATATGATAAGAGAATATTATTATAATAATAATTGTAATATGCTGTTAAAAAAAAACAAATTATGATTAAGGGAAAAATATTATGATGTAATTTTACGAATATATTTGGTCATTATATGATATCTTATGATTCTAATAATAATCATAATATGTTTTGACTACAATCATAAATCTTATCATAATATGTTGTTCTTAGAATATGTTTACCACAACCATGTTTTTTCTCTGCTTGTAGTATATAAATACATAAGTGGCTCCCCAACCACACAAATACATATTACAACAATCTAAAAAGGCACAATATGATTATTTCTTAAAATCACTAGAGACTAGACCTCCCTTACAAAGACAATAAATATAGAAAGTTTGGTCCAAATTTGGTACAAATATCTTGGTATGAATACACAACACCTAACAATATATGGGCGGGACTAGGGAAGTGGGCGTAGCGCAAAATATATTTATTTGTATCTGGAAAAAAAGTAGCAGTACACAACCCCTCAAAAAAAAAAATAGCTGGGTTGGAAATGTGGGCGTGGCACCTCTCATACAAATTCATTATAGTTTTTGTATATTTTGCGAACGGCAAGAGCCAAAGCTTCCAAAATCAATCACAACATCCGACAAAGTGTGGGCGTCATTGGTGATGTGGGCGTAGCACCAACTAGAATTCTATATATCTAGAAAACGGCAACAGCCTCAATTTACAAATTAGGTACAATAAGCTTCGTAATAAATGCACAATATCTGACAAAAAGTGGGCCTTATTGTAGACGTAGGCGGGGCACCATCAAGCAGTGACGCCAATAGTAGGGCATTTTCCCTTTTTGTAGAGATTTTTTCCGAAAATTGCAAGCGTAGGAGAAAAAGGACAGTTTTTTATTTTAAGGCAATTGTAGGGAATTTTCAAAATATTATCCCTTTTTTAATATATTGTGTAAAAATACGAAAATATTCGTATTATTTTCCTTTAAAAATTAAAATTTTTCAAAATTTAAGTAAAAATGTAGTATTTTTTTTAACAGAAACAATATTCTATGTATGAGTCCTCTCATCGTGGCAATCTTCAACAAGTGCCAGAACCATGTAGATACGTATGTAATAGTGGGGCGTCGAATATTCGTGTTCGCATTTGCGAACTATTCGCTTATTTTTGCTATTGGCATTCGCACTCACAGTCGCTTAAGTTTATGCGAATATTAAGAGCGAATATCTAATGAATGAAGTTTCTACATAGAAATTAATTTTGTACCGAAAAAAAAAAACAATTACCGAAAAAAACCATCTAAACTAAGAGAAATAAGAATTTTTAAAATTTTTAATAAAAACTTTGAAGGATATACTTTTAAGAATAATTTTTTTTTATATATTCGTGGAATTGAAGTAATTTCTTTTAAATCTACAGAGCCATTCCTTTAATTTGGTACCGAGTTTGCTAAAAAAGATTAGATACTTATAATTAAAAAAATATTTTAAATAAGTATTCTGAAAAATGTCTTCCTTTAAAAAGGCCAAAAGATGAGGAAATGAGAAATCAAGCAGCAGTTTGACTATGTTTTGTTTTAAGATTAAACGATATAAAAGTTAAAATTTAAATTTTCACACAGTGCTATTTCTGAAATTGAATTTTTATATGTGTGTGTGTGGCATGTACATATTTATTTTTGTTTTTTTTTTCTTGTTAATAAATGCTTTAATTATATTTACAAAATGTTAACATAATATGTACTGATTTGCCTGTTGCTAAAAACAATAAATTTTCCGAGTAGGGAAAAGTATAGGGGATATTTTTTGGTTTTAGGGGAAAAAATGATTTTTTTTAGACATGTAGAGATTTCTTCTGCCATCACTGCCTTCAACACAAAGGCCATAAGATTTCTGTATAACTGGAAAATGGTAACAGTCAGAGTATTCAAACTTGGTACAAATAGCTTCGTAAACAACACACGAGATCTGTGTTTATAAAAAAATAATTTTTTTTATTTTAATGAGGATAAAGAACTGGGTTAAGCTAGTGTTTGTAAAGGTTGGTTAAATTTTAAGGGCCGATGTTGGTTTTGAATAAAATACAAATTATTTAGGAAATTATTCTTATTTCTTTTTATTTTGATAATATTGGTATGGTTCAATTATGTATGGAACAAAATATCGGCCAAATGGCCGCCCCGACTTCGGCGCCACACCTCCATCCGATGGTCCAAATTTTCGATGACGCTGAGGCATAATTGAGGTTCTATGCCGTTAATGTGCCGAATTATCTCATCCTTTAGCTTTTGAATTGTTGCTGGCTTATCGACGTACACCGTTTCTTTCAAATAACCCCAAAGAAAGAACTCCAACGGTGTCAAATCACATGATCTTGGCGGCCGATTGACATCGCCACCATGTGAGATAACACGGCCATTGAATTTGTCGCACAAAAGAGCCGTTATTTCGTTAGCTGTGCGGCAAGTGGCACCGTCCTGTTTAAACCACATATCGTCCACATCCATATCTTCCAATTCGGGCCATAAAAAGTTCGTTATCCTCTCACGATAGCGAACACCATTCACAGTAACTGCCTGACCGGCCTCATTTTGGAAAAAATACGGCCCGATGATGCCGCCAGCCCATAAGCCGCACCAAACAGTGACTCTTTGTGGATGCATTGGTTTTTCGACAATCACTCTTGGATTAGCATTCGCCCAAACGCGGCAATTCTGCTTACTGACGAATCTACTGAGGTGAAAATGGTCCTCATCACTGAAGATGATTTTCACGATATGCATTTTGATTTGAACGCCCATTTTCATAATAAGCCTGAATAACTTTAACGCGTTGCTCGATTGTGTATCTTTCCATGGTTCAAATTGAGTTAGTCTGAAATTGCGAAACGTTAAATGAAATGCAGAAAAAAACTTGACGCTTAGGTGTGGTTCACATTCAACATCGGCCCTTAAAATTTAACCACCCGTTATATATAATATCATTATTTTCTAAAACAACACAGTGCAGCACATGAAATGCATACTTATAGGAAAACTCAAGGCCAGAGACTTGTTGACAGACCTGCCCACACATCGAGCAGGCAACTCGATTTCGAAATAAAATCTTCAGTACACAGCTCAAGTGAAATAAGGCGCATTGCAAATAAAAGAGACGATTGGTACAACTTTTTTGCGTGCCTATTTTTTTCCTTAGAAGAATTACAGGAAACAATATATCGCTCATTTGCTGCAAAAACGTTATCAGTAAAAAATCGCAAATGTTGACTTAATATCACTAATGCAAAGTAAATCAATTGTTTTATGAAGTGGTAACACAGAAAAAAGTATTTTAGCAATTAAAAAATCGTTTAAAAAGTATTTAAATTTAATTAATGTGATAATTGAATCAATTATTTTTTTAGTTGAAAGAAAATTAAAAATTTAATTTTGATTTAATTAACAAAATGATTATATTGATTACTAAAAATTTTAAAATTTTGAAAAAATATTTTCAATAAATGATATTTTTGATTTTAATTAAAAAAGTGATCAAATAAATTTGCCATTTCAAACAATGTAATATTTTATTTAAATAAATATTGACAACTTCCAACAACAATTCCACATGTTTAAATTATTTTATTTTAAACAAAAAAAGTCAATTAAGATTTTTTGTTATTTAATTAAAAATTTATTTCAAAACAACTTGTTTGCTTGATATTATGAATTTGGAATAAATTTGGTGAGTGGAGAAATTTAATAATTTTTTCTGTGAAGTATTTTATATGAAGATATTATAAACTCAGGCGGCTAATTCTGGCAGTCGAGATCGAATACTTTTTCGATTCGAAAGCAACTTTGTTTCTAATTCATTCAGTCGATAATGAACGTTTCCAAATTAATATTTTTTTTTCAGTTTTATAAAATAAGTTCTTTACAACACTGAAAACATAATTTCGATTCGCTCAGTATCGATCGAAAAAATTCGAAATTAAATTTCTTACGACTCGAAAAAATATTTGATCACGACTGCCAGAATTAGCCCCCTGCTCTTGAGAGAAGCAAAAAAATTGTCTTTTTCCATTATGTTGTGTGTAAATTAAAAACTTACAAGTCGTTTTCTGTAAAACTAAAATTTTTGAGTTATGACGGTGTTGCAGTAAATGAGCGATATATACTTATCGGAGATAACAAAACCCCATTTGTCTTTTGCTTGTTTAGCTTCCGTTTTAAAAATTTTAATTTTTTATATGTATTTTATAGATATTGGGAATTATTTCTTTTTATAAGCAACTTTATTATATTCAACATTTTTTATTTTTTCGAATTTATTCTATGAGTTAAATTTCAGTTATGTATTTTATAAAGCTTTTTTGTAATAGCTCTATTCCTTAAATTTTTTCAGAAATGACTTTATACACTACCAGACTATTATATTGTATTTTCTTGTTACATTTTACCTTAACTATCCGTTGGATATCAATGAAGTATTTTGTATGTACAGAAAAATTTACAATTATTAGACACCAGCAGCCCGCTACGGCCAGAAATTTAACTCATAGAATAAATTCGAAAAAATAAAAAATGTTGAATACCTATATGTATTTTATTTATGTCAACTTGTTGCCGAACTTAATTCAATGATGATCGATTTTTTTAAGAGAAAGTTTGTATTACAAAATACTCGTATCCACATGGGTTTATGAAAAAAGCTTCCTCATGCTTAAAGAAAAGTTTTGCTAATTTGCATTTGAATTGCCATCCATACGTTTTGGAAAATATTCATTACTTAAATAAATGTGATTTCAATGAATTGATGAAACTTTTTATTTTTTTGCAACTAAATTATTCTTATCTATACAATGAATAGTTTTTTTCTAGGAATAAAAAAAAAATGTTGATGTCTTTATACAAAAAGTAGAATTGAATTTTTATTAAGGACACAATAATAAAAATGTAAATTGAATGTTCTTATTTTCTCAATATTAAATACGGTACACTATTAGTTTTAACAAGAGAAGACTAAGTTTGTAACATAAATTTTTTTTGTTCATATTAAGATTATAATAAGAAGAGAGACCACGTTGAAGAAAATACAGAAATGCTGTATTTAAGTACCCATCGACTACACAATATTATTGAGTACTTTATGACTTCTTTTATTAGTGCCGTTTTGCTCCAAGCTATATATTAAATTGTATATAGTATAAAAATAAAATATGGCGCAATTTTTTGTTCAATATAAATATGTAAAAGTAACTACATATTTTGTTCTTTTTAAAATAATGGCTTTAGTACAACAACGCCCATACCACATTTACTAGGAGAATAAAATTTGGTTTAGATATTTTTTAACATTTAAAGAGTTCACGGAAAAAAATAATTTTCTTATTTGAAAACGAAAATCGCATATATGATTAAAAAAATTTTTGAATTTTTTGCGATGAAGATTTTTCGGTATTGATAAAAAAGTTTGTAGGTATTGTTATTGAATTTTTAGTCAACAACCAATTTTATTGAGTCAATAAAAAAAGTTGTTGTCCAAAATAACTTTTTTAACAAAATGTTTACGTGATTTGTTAAAATAAATTTTTGGAAATGTTGAATAAATCAAACAAAATGTCTTATTTATTCATTAATTATGATGTGCTAAATTCCCAGTTCTTATTCATTGATTGTTGGGGGATAAGCTAGTTCCTAAGCGCAATGCGCTGGTTGCTTAGGCCAGATCATTTGGATACCTTTATCCAAAGACGAATGAGAATTACAAACACTCAAGTCTTATTTGCAACGATATCAAAGCTATTAAAAAATGGACAAGCGTTTTAAAAATTCTGTCTTTACTTTGATTCAAATATTTTTTTATTGAATATGAAGAAATATTTAATTATTTCATTAGTAAATATTTTTTATTGAGCGCTATTTTGCAAAGTGCAATTTTGATAATTTTTTTCATTAAATCAAATAAAAAGTTTGTTGACCTAAAATTTTATTTTTAACAAACTGTGTTGTTAAAAATTTTCTTGAGATATTTTTTTCTGTGTATTTGGTGTTAAAATTGAGCGAAATATAGACCATATTTCTCGAAATTATTACTTTGTTGAAGGGTATATACAATTCGGTAAAACCGAATATAAAACTCTTTCTTGTTTTGTGTATCAACGAAGACTGTCTTTTGCAATGAATTTAAAATTTTTAAGGTGAAACATTTAATAACAAATTCTGTTGGCAACGAAAAAGACAATACGAATATGCAAACAAGTGTTGATTCTTCTATGAAAAATATTTACAAAGTATCGGGTGATTCATCGTGAGGTTTGATTTTTAATGTAAAATAAAACACATAAATTTGAAAGTGAACTAAAAATTTTCCTTATCGGTTAAAAAACAATTTATGGCATTTACTGTTTGAAAATGATATTATGTAAATGTTGGCCATGACTAGGGGTGAGGTGGTCCATTCGGAAGTAACAATTTTGGGTGACTTGCTCGGGCGTAGAGACTGGAATTTCGCGAACTACACGAGTAATGTTGGCTTCCAAAGCTTTAATCGTAGCTGGCTTATTCCTGAAGACTTCAGACTTTACAAATTTCCAAGGAAAATAGTCCAAAGGTGTGATATCGCAAGATCTAGGTGGCCAATTTACGGTAGCAAAACGTGAAATTAATTGCTCACCAAAATGATTTCTCAACGGGGGCATTGTTTCACGTGATGTATGGCTCCTAGCGCCGTCTTGTTGAACCCAGAGCTCACTGAGACCATGTGCGTGAATTTCTGGAAGCACATAGACCGTTAACATGGCGCGATAACGGCTACCATTGACGGTAACATTCTGATTTTCCTCATTTTTTAAGAAATATGGACCACTGATTCCACAAGCCCATAAGCCACAGCATACCATTGTTTTTAACTCTTAAGTAGCCATATAATTTGTGTGGCACAAACTGCCACCTGGGCCTGGCTGGGACCCCTTGTATTTCGCATGGAGTTTTTTGTGGCTATCGAAAAAACTCACACTAATAAAGGCCCTGGCTGGGACTACTTTTATATGTATGGAGTTTCATGGCTGTAGCAAGAACATTTTGTTGTCAACTAGAATTATTCTTCGAAATTTAAGTAGGGAAAGAATTTTTATGTGTTGCGTATGCATTTTGATTCGTTTCCTTTTGATTTTATTTACTACAGTACATATTTAATAGGACAGGGCCTGGCCAGGCCCAGGTGGATACAATATGCACATAATTGCCACGCCCACGGTGTTTAAATTTACACCTTTTCTCCGTTTTCTTGTAAAAAACACTTTGATTGAGGAATACATAAAGTTTCGTTCAAATATATTTAATAATTATATGAGAACAACTGGAAAAAAGTCAAAAGGGTTAAATGATGTAATGGTAGCTCTTGGTATGGCAATTTTCTTCATTAACGTATCCATTGAGCCAGAAATGTGCTTCATCACTGAACAAAATTTCACTATAAAACACCGGATTTTCATTGAGTTTGAGCTGAACAATTTGGAGACGCTGTTGTGGTGTAATTTTTTCCATGATGGCTTGCCAAACGATACTGAACAAAAATGACAAGGCACTTTGATATTAGTCACGCGTGATCTGTAAAAAAGCATATTGAAAATCAAACCTCACGATGAATCACTCTGTAGTACCTTCTGGTACTTGTACAACATGTTGCTGCTACTTACCACACGATAAGAGTGGATGCTACAGACAAACAAATTTAATTTGTTTGTGTTGATTAAGTATTAAACACAATGAAAAAATGCTAAAAAAAACATACAAAAAAAAAAAAAACAAAAAGAATGTCATAAAATGTGCAATGTACAGTGGACGCAATGATGGGCAATTGTCAAGACTTGTAAAATAAATTTCAAATTTAAATTTTTTTTTTTTCAAATTTTATTATAAAATATAACAATATTACAATTTCACCTCAGCGCAAGATTGGCATTATGGAGGCTTGTTAGCAAAATTTAAGCAAAAGTTTTTCAAAATATTTATAATAAATTATAATTTACAATTTTAACGTTTATTTCCAACATACAAATATACATTATATCAGAAGCTCATCAACATGTTGAGATATAAAATTGTTTAAATAAGATTTAAACTGCGATAGGCTTGATACTTGTTTAATATTATGTGGCAAGTTATTATATTCTCTACAGCCAGAGTGTTCAACTCGTTGCTTAAGGCCGGTATTCACTATCCTACATAATCTTACGATTCATTCACGCGAAAATCTGACGGAATTCTATCCGACATAAAAAAAATGGCTACAAAATCTGCTGTCAATGCCACACTATCCCACAAAAAAGATGCAAACTCTAATGACTCAGCTACAAAAATACTAAAATCATCACTAAAACCAAAGTGTGGTTTAAAACTTATACGCAGGGCTTGGATTTTCATGCACTAAAAAAATCAAAAATATGCGCTTATAACATGCGCTATAAAATGGAAAATATGAATTTAAAATAAGATAAATATGCACTAAAAAATATATGAAAATTTTATCAAGTTATTTGTTTAATTAATATTTATTAATAACAAAAAGAATAATTCAGGTGACTACGCAAACATACATATCGTCGACTGATAATTTAATTGTCGTATGTGGTTTCCGATAGTTTCGAGTAAATTGAGTTTGAAAACATTTAATTTGAAAATTGCTTAAGCAAATACCACATACGACAAACTCAACACTCCATATCTCGAAAACCGTATGAGGCATTGAAAAACTGATTACGCCAAATGAAAGATCAGGTCGGAAAACCTAAGGAATCGATCTTAACTCAAAACCGCAAAAAATCCACATACGACACTTAAATTATCAACCGACGATATGTATATGCATATTAAAATATATGCACAAAAGTAAGATAAAATGAACCAAAAACAAACTTCAATCACTTGTCAATTTTTTTTAAAATAGGTAATTAGATTTAACTTAAATTTCTATTAGTATAAACAAGTAAAAGTTTCTTCACAGTTCCAAAAACATAACTCTGTCTATTCGGACACAAAAAGTGTTTATACATTGAAAATGTACGCTCAACGTCAACGGGGGTCAAGTGAGCATATTTGAAGTTTCATGGGAAAATATTAATTTTCAATTTTATTTTCATCATTAAAATCAAATAATCTTAAATTTTTTTTTTTATTTCGAGAAATCCTATATTTTTTTTTTGCAATACATATTCAAGTTATGTTTAATTTTGTCAGATATTTCTAAATATAAAGTATTAAATATTAATAATTTGATTTAAATTTCTTTTAAAAATATTAAAAATACATAACAAAAACAAAAAATTCAAAATATATGCACTTAAAAGCAAAATATGCAAATATATGCAGAAATATGCTAAAAAAAATCGATGCCATTATCCTGCAAATCCTTTGGTATGAAAAAATAACTGATCTAAATTGATTTTTGATTACTGATTGCAAATATGCATTTGCATGAAAATCCAAGCCCTGCTAATAAGTTTCGTCTTTTTATGCAATTGAATACAATTTTTTAATTAAAGTATTCGTTTTGTGAACATATTATCTCCCTTACTTTAAAAATCCAACGACTTTTATTTAATTATTTCTTCCACTGTGCGACAAGAATAACTTTTGTGCATTCAATAAATGCTAGAATGTCTGTAGTATTGGCACAAAAAGATCTATGAATAATATTGGCTTTAGAGTCCCTATAAAATACATATTCATGTACATACATATGTATGTATAAGTGTACACACATATGAATGTATTTATTGTATGTATTTTTTTAGAATATTTACACATACAATCGATATTTTATACAAGAAGCCTGTAACACCCACAAATTCATCGAAAACATCCACTTTGTTGCATTTAAGTGATTTATACAGTTATTTGTAGAGAATCTGTGTTTCCTGTAAATATGGCAAAATGCAACATGGCGTAACAGAATTTTAGTGGCCGGTAGAAAACAAGAAAAACTAAGCTTTCGACAGTAGGACAAAATTTTTAGTTTGTTTTGAACATTTTTACTTAAAAACTTTTTTTTTATAATTTGTTTGGTTCTTTGTTTGGTGGAAGTGAAGGAAATCACTGAAAAGGTTTTTGAGTTTAACTTTGCAGTCCAGTTTGTTGGCTCCTTGTTTTTTTTTTGTTTAGGCGATACACTACAAATGGTATTTATGGTTAACTTGTTGTTGGAAATTTCCACTACCTAAGGTTTGGTAGGTAAAGCAGGCATAAAGTGTGTTCAACCCAGTGACTAATCGTGATTATCTTAGCATAGCAAAATTTTGTATAAGTTTCAAATTTTCTATGCAAACAAAGAAAATCTTATTTGCTTAACATTTTTATACAAAGAGAGATAAAGTGAAAGAGATAGAGAAAGAAACAAAACAGGAAGTCCTTTACAAGCTCAAAATTTTTTGGACTAAAAATTCTCGCTTGCTAGAATTTTATTAATTTTCGGTTTCCGAAGTTGTTTTTACAAAGATATTTATTTTATATCTCTTTATTTATTTATTTAATTTTATACCTGTTACATCTAGAGTCACTCAAGGAAGTTACTTGAGTCCAGTACTATTCCTATTATTAATAAATGAATATTTAATGACACCATGTGTATTAAATATTCGAAAATAAAAAATATTTTTGGTGTATAACAGGTTTATGAAACAAATTTTCATTAAATTTTTTATTAATAAGAAATATTTTTTATGAATATGGGGGTTAATGTATGCAGATGATGTAAAACGTTTCCTTAGCTACAAAGATTTAACTATGTCTTCCTTACTCCAAGATGATCCAAACAGTTTGAACTTATGGTCTGATATAAATTTGATGGATCTGAACTCGAAAAATGAATCCATGTTATTCTATAGAAGAAGTCCAGCACTCTGTTGACATACACTAAATAAGCATCAATTTGAAATAGTGGGGACATTCCTTGATCTGGTTATTTTACTTGATCATAAATTGTGTTTTAATGGGCACATATCGCAGACTATTAACAAGGCCAAAGGTGTCCTTGGATTTACCAAACCTTGAGGGAAGAAATGGGACGATCCCTATGTTATACAACAGTTATATATTTCATTTGTGAGACCTATTCTGGAATACGCCTGGGTCGTCTGGGACCTCCAGTATGATGTACATACTACAAAACTGGAATCCTTGCAGAACTATTTTCTTTTATTCTGTCTTCGAAAACTGCATTGGAATCCAAATATCAATTTACCTCCGTATGAAAACCGTTTCAAACTAATAAATCTTCCAACCTTAAAAAATGGAGGATATACATGAACATCTCCTTCATGCTGAATTTGTTAAACGGTAAAATTGTCAACTATCCCACAATGTTTTTGTTCATCAAAGTTTTTGACTAGAAAACATTACAGTTAACTGGACGTTAGTCCGACTTATTGTGCCCCATAACATTAAAACATCCAAAAATAGGGGTCTGTTTTTGGCACATTTTAGCTTATCATAGCTATAAAAAAGACATAGCGCTAACGTCAAGGTTTCTATACAGAGAAAGATTATTGTTTGCTCAAATTTTCTATTCTGAGACAGAGTATCGTTTCCAAGATCTGGATTTTCTATTTAGAAATAGATAATATCTCGCTGGCTTAAAATCTTCTTCTATATATATAAAATACGATGTGTGTATGTATGTATGTGTGTATGTAACGTATGGACTCCAAACCGGCTGGGCCGATTTTGATGAAATTTTCAGGGAATCTTCAGAATATTCAGGGAATCTTCAGAATATTCAGGCGGGTGACACTGTGAAGTCTGATTTCTGATTTTCGGTCTGGGGGCGGAGGGGCGTGGCAAAATCCATAACTTGAGAACGGCTTGACTGATTTGAACGATTTTTTCTTTAAAATGATCGCCATGGTCCAACTTAGGTCCTTACGGAAAGAACATTTTGCCCCGTCCACTTTTACGCCAACTTTTTTCGATTTACCTAAAATCAGAAAACGGCTCCATCGAGTTGACTAATTTTTCTTTCAAATGTTCGTATTAATCAACTTTAAGTTTTCATCGAAAGAAAAATTTACCACGCCTACCTTTACGCCCACTTTTTCTATTAAGCGCATAACTGGAGAACGGCTTGACCGATTTCGACGATTTTTTCTTTAAAATGATCGCCATGGTCTAACTTAGGTTTTGCGGAAAGAAAATGTTGCCCCGCCCACTTTTACGCTCACTTTTTTCGTAAGATTCACAGCATATATATACATACATACAACCATATGTATTTTCAAATCAAATGTAAATCAAACATATGTATATGAAAAACATTTTAATATATAATATTACAATGATGAAACAGAACTGGGGATGAACGATGTTTTACATGCAGTTTGACATGAAATTTTGCCAGAGAATGCGGTTTCATGGATTTTTATTTAAAGACCGTAAATTTCGTTTAAAGATCAATTTAAATCGTCTGGTAATACAACACTAATGTGTGCTTAGGGCCAGCAACGCGGACCGGGTCAGCTAGTTTTCTATAAAAAGAGAAAGAAAGAACAAACATTTCGTTCGGTACAAAATGTTTATGTATGTAAATTCCGACACTCTCTCTCGCAAGCCTTTGGATTTGAATACGTAGAAAGAAAAATCTGTTCTAGCACTTAGTTTTTTTTTTTTTGAGAAGAAAGAGACAGAAAAACTCTCGCTTGGTAAAAGTTTTCTTAAGATAGACAAAAAAAAAAACGCTTTTCATCCAAGTTTTTTTTAATAAATTGAAAAAGCTTTCGCTTACTTCATTTGGCTCTCCCTCTTTATAAAATATATCGAGAGGGTGGAGAATAATCGTAGTTTCGAAATTTTTTATACAATAAGAACGCACTCTAGTATTTCTTTTATATTTTTAAAAAATCTCTCGGTAACTATAACTTTCTAAACATAAAACAAGACTCGACCTATGTCATTCATGAGAAGGTCATATAAGCTTCTGGACTACAGTGTATTTCATGCGGAGGCTCTAGAGATTTTGGAGGCCGTAGAATTGATAAAAGTAAATATTGCTTGGGGCTCGGAGGTCACTATATATGTGCCTCTTAGGGCTTTGACCGCAGGTTCTAGAGATTTTGAAGGCTGTAGAATTGATAAGAGTTAATATTGCTCGGGGCTCGGACGGCACTATATATGTGCCTCTAAGGGCCTTGACCTCATTCGAAATCGAACGAAATTTCTATTAAAATTTTATTTAGTTTCGATCGATTTCGAATGCCGTTATTTGTTATCTGGGCTCGAAATGATCCTGACTGTGTAGAGGCAATTAAACATCCACTTGGCTCTTATCTGGGGAAGATTTGGGAATGGGGACTAATCTAGTATGGGGGAATAGAACGGATTATGGAGTCACGTTATGGTGGACGTAGTGGACGGTGCTTAAGAAGACCGATTCTAATTCATTACAAGACAGGAGTAAGGTCTTTGTTAGAACCATGATAGGTATTATCATGAACTACGGCATACTCGGCAGAAAGCCGGTTTTATTGGGATCTGACTCGTCGGATTGACGTAGATTGTGCGAAGCCACACAGGAGATGGAGGCAGTTAAGTACATTCTGTGTCACTGTCTTTAGTTACAGAACAGCAGGCTGATATGGCTGGATAGTAAGTTCATAGGCGCAATGGGAAATGGCCCGGAGTGTAGGCTCGAGAATCGAATTCTTCATGGGCATGAGCTGGTTTTATAATGGGCAACTGGGAACTGGGCTTATGAATAACTATCGTGATTAGCAACTTTATTTTTCCTTCTCGTCTGATAGAAGTTTCTACTATTCTATGTGCCTTCCCTTTCTTCTTCTTAATTTCTAATTTCTCTTATTTCTCAAAGCGTCACAGTAGATCATAAATTTGACACCAGCCTTTCTACCTTACCTAGACTAGAGTTAAATTTCTATATAAATATGTAGAATTCATAATTTGATTTACGTAATAATATCAAGCCTTTAAAAAAATTATATATTTATCATTTTCGATGTTTCCAAGAAAGCTTTTCCAAGGGTTTGGAGGTAACTATATATGTGGACTGCCAGGCGGCTCTTAGGGACTTGATGGGCTGTTATGTGAACTCCAGGCTTGTGGACGATTGCAGGAGGGCTCTAAAATAAATCTTAGGAAATTATTTTGTGAGCCTCTGCTGGGTACTGGGTCACTGCAACATCACCTGCAACGAGATGGCTGATAAGTTGGTGAGTCTGAGCTCGGAAATGGAGGATCCTGACAGTTTGCAGGTGGTCAGGCTTCCAATGGGCTTCTTCTTTAGAAGAATTAGGGAATGGGTTCTGATCGGGACTAATCCGGCGGGGCCGAACAGACTGTCGGGTATCGCCTGCGTCAGAACTATGATAGGTATTCTCACGGGCCACTGTATGATAGGTAGGATGGAGGTGATAATGGGATCTGGCTTATCGGATATATGTAGGTTGTGTGAGGACCCAGAGGCGTTAGCTATCGTAGGCTACCGAACAGCAGGCTGAGGTGGCTGGGTAGCAGATTCCTGCACGTATTGGGAGATGTCTCGGGCTGCGGGCTCGAGAGTCTGACGGGATTCGTAATGGGAACGACCAGGCTGGGGACTGGGAACATTTAGGGCAGTTTTCCTGTTTGTTAGGGTTGTTTTTGCTAGTTCTGTCCGATTTCTTATCGTCCAATATCTTCCTTTCCTGTGATTTCACTCTTTACTTCGTCGCAATGGTCCATATTGGTCTCTGGGTGAGGGTGTGAAGTTAACTTTGTACCAGCCTTTCTAACGTAACCTAACCTAACCTAAGAAAGCTTAAATATTATTCGACCCAAACACGAAAACATAAAATATTTACAAATTTTATTAGATGCCCCAAAGAAGTGGGAACAAAAGCCGAATATGTCCAATAAAACAGGTTTTACTGTTTTGTGTTACTATTTCGTAAAATGATGTATCTGTGCAATTTATGTGGCGTAGGAAATAAAAGGAATATTTATATTGTAGATAATAAAGTTTAAGACATTTGAATATTAAACTAATCGCAAACTAAAGCATTTACAAGTGATTTATAAATTTAAAATGTAATTTTTTTTTTTTATTAAACAATTTTATAGTCTCTATTTTCTACATTTTTCATACTCCCCCATTCTGTGCGCATCTGCTAACCAATAAAATAAATTAAATACGGTATTAGATTGTTAAGAATAGTATAGCAAAAAATATGACTTGAAATAAATTTATGGTATTTCTTTATTAAATTTGTAATTCATTAAATTATTTTATTTTTATTTTATAACGTATAGAATTTTTGAGCATCCTTTAAGAACTGAAGTATCACAAAGTGGTATTAAAACGTCAAAGTTAAAATAAGAGACACATAAGACAGACTAACTATAAGTTAGAAGACTACTTGAATGTTTAATAGATTAAAAGGCAAAAGAAGAAAACAAAGTGGAAAACAAAAATTTTAAAAAAAAATCTTCAATTGTATGTGACAGTGACAGTTATATTACAAGTCGGGCTGTAGAGTCGTCCGAAAAAAGTACTAACTCCGACTCCGACTCCAAACGCTGAAATTATTTAAGTGCGACTCCGACTCCGGCTCATGACTTTAAACTCTTGTTATACCCTCCCCACTAGTAGTGAATGAGTATATACTAAGTTTGTCATTCCGTGTGAAACTTTTTTTATTATGCATCTTAGACCCCATAAAGTATAAATATTCTGGGTTCTTGAGTAATTCTATGGCGATTTAGCCATGTCCGTATGTTGAAAACACTTTCACTTTCGAAAAACTCAAAGAAAGGGCTTGGTGACTTCAAGGTGTGAAATAAGGTAACCTGCTACCGAAAAACTGACGGTATTACTTTCTTTTTCAAAGCTAGCAAGATTGTCTTGTATGCTATATTGAATGTCTATCCCTATAGAAATTAATATTTTGGAAAATTCTGTGCATGAATGAAAACTTAAGGAATGCCCTTTAACCCCCCAACCCTAACGTTAGTCGATTCCACTAACATTTGTATGCAGTATTCTAAAAAAATGTGCCTAATAAATATTATAAAATATTCCTCGAAAATATTGAAGGAATAAGACTATTAAAGTATTAAAGCTTTTTAAATTTAATTTTGATTTAGAATACACATTCGAATTAATATAAAAATTTATATTAAAAAAAACTATATTTTACAAAAAGAAAAAAATAAAATAATTCATGTTGGATTTCAATTTAAAACAAAGCGAAAAATGTATTTTTAAGGGGTCTGTACACGGACAAGCATTTCTGATAAAGCGCTATGGCGGTATTTGTGAAAATATGTTTAAATGTGTGAAAACGACGATGCTGGATGAAAAATGGAAAAATTTAGATATGACGGCGAATATTACGTCTAGCGCACTTACACGAATGAATTCGCCTGCATGATAAGCATGTTGACCGTGTACAGACCCCTTTAAAGATACGGAAAAAATCGGTTATATATACATGTTAGTAGTTTCGATTAATGATTAGTGTTTACGTATAAAAAAATAATGTTAGGGTTCTAGGGTTAAGCTATACTGTGGACACTCAGATAGACAGTTCGCAATTTCTATGTTTTGGTAGTTGGAAGATTAAAGATAAATTTATGACTCAAGGAACCATTTGTCACAAAGCGTCTGCCTCCTAAAGCCATGAATTAATTAATGACTGGATTTTCATTTATACCTTTTTACTCGGAATAACAAGCATAACTATAAATCTTGTAGGGGAAGGGTGCAGAAATGGTTAATAACCTGACATGCATTTCTTAGCGTACAAATCAGGAAGCATAATAATTGAAAAAGTTGTTTTTCTTGCTCCTTGTAACAAAGTTTATATGAAACCGTAAATATCCGGGATTTTTACCCCGATCCCGTAATTCCCGGGATGTTCGGGATTCGGTGAATGCCAAATACTGGGATTTTAATTTTTTAATACCGGGATTTTCGGAATTCAGTCAATCCCGAAAAAGGTAAGGTTTTTTTTTAATTTGACCTTTTTTTTATAAAAACAAATTCATCACGACTTTCCAATAAGAAGACAGGAAACACAGTACTACGAAATGAAATTTCCTATTACTTTTATATATCAAAGGGAAAATAATGTTTACAATCAACATGATTCCCTGAATATTCTATTTTTTCAATAAGACAGGTTTCTTAACATTAGAATAATCCATTTTCATACGAAATTATTTAAGGTACAATTATTTTAAGTCAACATTTATTATAATTTATAAAAAAAATTTAAGTAAAATCAGTCCAGTCCAAATTTTTAAAATAAATAATACTATCAAGAATAAAAATAGGAAATTAAGCACAACAAATAAAATATTTTAATAAATAATTATGTTTTCCCAAAAACAACTTTGATAATGTTAAAAAATGCTAAAAATATTTTCTAAAAATGCTTAATAAAATGCCAAGTGCTAAAGGAAAATTTTGCAGCAAAATAAAAAATATTAATGCTAAATTTAGCTGAAAAAATGCCAAAATGGCCACACTGATCCTGAAGGTTTAACTAAGCGGTTATTATCATACAGATAGTGCTAATGATAATTTTGTTATACTTAATTTAACTTAAAAGACAAGTTTCCAATTTTATATTTATACTAAATTGATATATTGGATAAGAGATAATAAAATCCATTGTTCAAATAAAATTTTTATCGTTTCGTAATGGAAGTCCTCATATTTTGGTTGAATTATCTTTGAGCTTTTTTAAATTGTTATAAAGTGAAAATACATGTTTATATTTTCAACAAAAAATTTTAAATTATATATTTATTTTGTAATTTACTTTTAGTTACTAAAAGAATAATTTAAGCTTAGAACACGTGACCAATTTTTTTGATACGTAAAACTCATTAACTTTTACGATCTTGTATTACGAAAATATTTTATATGTGTATTTGCTTTTAAATGAAATTTTTGTTGAATAATTTTAAATATCAAAGGATTTTCTTTATACATACACATGTTTTAATTTCATTTTTCTTATACGAGTACATACATCTGTATATGTTTATCTTAATTAAACAAAATTTATATGAAAATAATGTAATAAATTTTACTTAAATGTGTACAAATGATATCATCAGGGGTATTTTTAAAAAGCAAAAACAAAATGAAACAACTAAAAGCTTTTGTTTGAAATTGTTTGAACCCAAAAGATAGAAAAAAATCCAATATCTGGGAGTTCTTAATTACTTTTTTTTGTTTTTTTAGAGAAGGTATTTCAATAACAATCAGATCAGACACTTACCATGTTTTGGTACACAGAAAAATAGATATTGGAAATTATTTCTTTTCATAAGCCACTTTATTATATTCAACATTTTTTATTTTTTCGAATTTATTCTATGAGTTAAATTTCAGTTATGTATTTTATAAAGCTTTTTTTTTTTTTTTTTTTTTTTTTTTCCATTCGTTAAATTCTTTTTAGGAATGACTTTATAATAGTCTGGTAGTGTATAGAGTCATTCCTAAAAAAATTTAAGGAATAGAACTATTACAAAAAAATCTTTATAAGTTACATAACTGAAATTTAAGTCATAGAATAAATTCGAAAAATAAAAATGTTGTACACAGAAAAAAAAAATGTCTCTAATCGCCAAATTCATAGCAAATTCATAGAATCAAGCAAACAATTTGTTGATTTTGCTCCTATTACCAAAACGATTATATTGATTACTAACAATACTATAATTAAGTTATCGAGCTTAAGGTCTTTTTGTATAAAAAACTTTAAATGTTTTTTATATCCAATATTTCGGCACTTCGTTCAAAAATTGTAAAATTGTGAATATTTTTTCCATTTAATATTTTTAATTTTAAATCAAAAAATGATCAAAAAACTTTGCCGTTTCAAACAATGTGTTAATTGATTTTATTAAATATATCTCAGGTTTTGACAGTTCCCAACAACAATTCTACAAGTTTAAATTATTTTATTTTAAACAAAAAAAAAAAAAAAAATCAATTAAGACTTTTTGATATATAATTAATATTTTAATTAAAAATTTATTTCAAAACAACTAAAATTTTAATTAAAAAAATTATATATTTAATTTTCTTTCAATTAAATTGAAATACTTTTTAAACAATTTTTTAATTGTTTAAAAACTACTGATACTTTTTTCTGTATAGCTCTTAAAGAAATAGTTTTCCCAAAAATGCGTGAAATTTTGTATAAAAAACTGTCCGATTAATCAAAAAATGTAGAGTAACAGTCAATCTTGGTGAGATGGAACTTATTCTTTTTACAAGAACATAATATATGTACATTAGGGTGGGCCGATTTGTAAGGACAACAATTTGTAGATATTGTGCCATCGATTTTTCGATAGCTTTTGGCATGAGGAAAAAATTGTTTTTTTTTTCGAAAAAATGATATCGCCATTGTTTTAAGCGTACAACTTTACCTTGCATAGGATACATTTAAAAAAATTTAAATTGATTTTTTATTATACCTCCTAAAAAACCGATGGCACAATATCGATTGCTAAATCGACCCACTCTTAAGTTCTTACCTGATGTTCGTCCGCTCAGGGTAAAAAATGTGTATCGGAATTATTCTGGACAGTAAATAAATGTTCAAGCTAAATGCCATTAAAGCCAGTGATACGTGCCATTATACACGTGCCATTATACACGTTCATCCTTCTTACTACAGCAATTGGTAAAGCCGGCGATACACTATTATACTCCGGCGTACGTTTTTTTCGCAAAAATCGTGTGTGTTCAGAAATTATGATAGCGTAAACTAAAAACTAAACAGAGTGACTGATTTTTTTTTACAAGTCTAAAGGTTTATGAAACTTTTCATAACATAATAGATTCTATGCGATCAAAGCTGCATTTTTGCTAAGAAGCTGAGTCATTAATTTTGCGTCTTTATTGTGTGATAGTGTGGCAGTGTTACAAATCGTGGCACAATTGTGCCATTTTTGGCACTTTTGAATGTTTGACGGGTCTGTGGTAGGGATGGGCAAATTGAAAAAATATATCGATATATATCGTATCGATATTTTTTAAGAGTATCGATATTTATTAATTAAAAATATCGATATATCGATGTATCGAACGAATTATGCTGAAATTATGACCAAATATAAAAACTTAATATACCTATGTCAATACTAGAGTTTTTTATTCCCGCACTTTTTGGATTCCCGGGAAAGCGGGAAATAAATATCAAATTCCCGGGTTCCCGGGATTCCCGCCCAAAATTTGTTATTTATTTATTTACTTATTTCTCCAATGCAACTAATATTTCGTACTGGCTATTACGCTTAAAATAATAAAATCTAGTATCTATTATATAACAAACACGTAAAAAATTTAAGATTAAATTAATTTTAAGACACTTAAGAGGTTATTTTGATGCCAATAGGATCATAGAAATCAATATACGTATATACATTGCCAAATTCAGAGCTCATTTGCATAATTAGAATGAAAGCATTGAAGTCTTAGTGGAATAACATTTCTGAAAGGGCGATTAGGAACTGAAAGCACAACATTACGAAATAGGAATTCTGAAACAATTTTACCGTTTAACAAATTCAGCAGGAAGAAGAAATGTTATTTACTACATATACTTAATAACATATTTTTTACAATGTTATAACCCTTAATCAGTAGTGGTGTATGTAGCTATACTAAGTTTGTCATTCCATGTGAATCCTTTTTTTAATATTATTGTGAATCTTTCATTAATTCTTAGCCGATTTAGTCATATGGGTGTCAAAGCGTTTCTAGATCTTCTAGGCTGTTTGGGAGTGAATTCCAGTAGAATCGCTTCAGTAGGGAAAGAGTTATGCACCCAAATGTGGAACTACCTCCCTAAAAATTCCACAAAAGCTAAGATAAATTTGTGGCGAAATGCGCCTTTTGTCATTAAATATCCACAAATTCGTTTTATAAGGCACCAAATTTCGTGAATGTCGGTCCATAATTTACCTACGGCTCCATGTTTAGACCAACTTTGTAAATCATGTAAGTATGGCTAAAAGCGTAACGAATACTGCTTTTGTGGTGCAATTTAGCATATTCTACTTTCATAAGACTCAAAATTACTTGAAATGCACAATATGGGAAAACACTTTACTATGCCCTTAGCCGCAAAACCTTATAATATTATTGTAAAATTTACACTTCAGTATGCTAAGACAAGAAAAATGAGCTTAATACGCCGTAAACTGTAGTAAATTTAAATAATGTGGTGAAATTAAGTTGGATCAAACTACTAAAGACACTAGTCCTACATAGATTTACTACAGTTTTAAAAAAAGATTTTCTTCAAAATTTCCCGGGATTCCCGCAACTAATTCCCGGGAAAGCGAGAATTGAAAACAATTGAAAATCCCGGGAACAAACTCTAGTCAATACATATTTACATAGGCACAAACATCTTACATGCAACTCCATTCTAACTTCTTATTATTTCTTATAATTTAAAATTTACTGCCTGTCCCTCGAATTCGGACTAAACTTTCATTCGCTTAAATTTTATTTAAAACAAAAACCAATTTTAAAATTTAGTTTTTAAGGTAAGTTATGCGAACAACGTTTTCGTTTGAAATCGATGGAAATTCAAAAAAAAAGTAAAGAATAAAAAAATATTTTATATTTATTCTTTACTTGTCGGATTATATACTGCCGGTAAACGAAACTTGTGACACATACTATACAAGTTAACTGTGCAATATCTTATTTTTAATATATAAGAACATGCTCCAATAGAAAAAAAAAACTATATTATATTTTTTTATTATTAACATTCCAACTTTCATGAGTTAAATATTGCTGCTAATACGCCATAATTAAGGCGATTATTTTCATAACTCTACGAACACTTTTCAGAATATTTTTTTAGCGCTTATTTTGTTGTTGTCATCTCTTAAAAAATCGAGACAAAACTGAAGTGTGTAATCTATGAAAAAGCGCCGATATTTGCTTAATATTACTTAAAAACATATGGCGCAATTCTTAAAAAACAAGCAGTTGAGCAAAAGTTAAAATGTTGAATTTTATTATAAAGAGATCTTAAAAATATCGAATTTGATAGTCGTAGATAACCATCGATGTATCGATACATCGGTATTTTTAATATCGACGATATATATCGATTATGATTTTTTTAAATATCGATATTTATTGCCCATCCCTAGTCTGTGGAAATCTATTTTGGCCCTTTAAGTTCCAAATTCAACTAACTACTTTAAATTGTTCAATACTTTTTTCAATGATTTTTTCTCGTTTTTCAGGACCAAATAAACCGCACAAACGGTTATATCTATGATAGGATGAAAAAAACGAAAATCAAAAATGTTAAATATTCACAAAAACATCCTATTGTCGTTGTCAAACCGCTATTAGAAAAAAAATTTGGCCCTATCAAAGGTATTTTGGGCCATTTAAATCGTTAATTTGGCCCAAAACAAAAAAACTGAAAATGCATCGCTGTAGTGTGGCATTGAGAACAGATTTTGCAGACGTTTGTTTTTATGTCGGATAGAAGTTTGTCAGGTTTTTGTGTGAATGAATCGTACGATTGTGTAGGATAGTGAATCCCGGTATTTTGCAGTTCAAGAGAGCCACAATTGCTATCTACTCTTACAGAAAGATCTTTGTAAAGTCCATCTTTACGACACATGAAACAAAGAAAAAAAGATAGCGCATTGCGCAGGTCCGTTAACTTTTTACTCGCATTTTGACGTAATTTTTACTCCACTGTAGTAAAGAGCATTAAATGTAAACAAACATTCAGCATGCCACATACATGTGTTTGTGTGATCATGTTTGTGCTCATTTACTACTATGACGTAGTACATGCGCAGAAAAATAATGTTTTTTAAACTTAATGATGAAACAGAACTGGGGCTGAACGATGTTTTCCATACAGTTTGACATAAAATTATGCCAGAGAATGCGGTCGAGAAATAAAATCAATTTTATTTTAAAGAGGTTTTTTCTCGTGCTCTCACATAGAGAGAATTATTCTTCCAACAATGCTGCCATACTTTCGTTCAATTTCATACATTTTGTAAACAAAGAAAAAAAAGAACAAAAGAACACGAAAGAAATGAGAGAAAATTGCAGTTACGGTCGACGTTTTAATTATGGGCTTAAGAATGTTTGCCTGAAGTTGAAGACTTAATTCTGTTTGACCCCTTTCAGACAAGCAAAGTTTACTTTGCAAAGTCTTGAGTTTATAGAAGAGAAGGGAAAAGAGTATAGCGGGGGAGTACATACTTTGCTGTACTCGCAAAGTCGTTTTGTTTTTCGTTCGTAGATTATACCTGAAGTTGGCTGCAACTTTATATTTATATACAGCGTTACCAGAATCTTTGGAATAAAAATTGTCATATGGCGAAAGAAATCATATTTTGAAGAGGAAAATCTTAAATTTTTTTTTTCTTAATTTAAATTATTTAAAACAAGGGCAAAATATTAAGAATTATTAATTTTTTATAAAACCATACTTCTTATTATTTAAATTGAACTACATATAAACATAATTCGTCAGTATATGAAACTTTATAAAAATAAATTTTTTCTTTTCACAAATATTTTTTTTATCAATATTCTAACTGCCTATTTCCGATGTACGAAAGAAGTATTTACTTCTTAAGGTACGTTCAGACTAATGAAATATTTAACGAAAATATTTGTTCTGATATTTGCTTCAAACTGTGTGAAACAAAAAAATATTTTGTTAATGTTCAAACTAAGCTCAAATATTTTATAATTTTTGTTTGATGAAACAGTTGGCAAACAGTGTTAAATAAAATAAATTAATTCATGTTTGCCATGCGTTCAGACTAAAAGAAATATTTGCATCAAATAATTATTTAATGAAAGTGTTCAAAAATAAAAATATACCTATTTCTTAAATGGTAAAAATGAGCGCAAAAGCTAATTTTTTTTATTTTATTCTGTGGATCAGCATTTCTTTTAGTGTTAGAACAGGAGAATGTAGAAGAAGAAAAAAATGGAAGCCACTGGGTAACGGGAACATGGCTAAAATTTGTGAAAAATTGCAAAGTTGGAAACAAACCCTTAAATTTATTTGAAGTCGCTAAATCAGTTAAAAAACCAAATTTAGGGGAAAAACAAAAAAAAAAAGTTGCAAAATAGCGAAAACCACAAGCCATAAAGTTGCAAAATAGGGGAAACAAACAAGCCATAAAATTTAGTAAAAGTGCCTAAAACTATAAGGAATGGCAAAAATTCTATAAAAATTGCTAAATTAGCGGTAATTCGCAAAAATTTGCTAATAGCGGCACGATAGCAAAGTCTAATCATTATAAAAAATATTTAAAATTCTAAAGAATCCGAAAACTTACAGGAAAAATTGCTTCTATCCGGAACATGTCTAAAATTATTTGTAGTTGTTTGCTCTTACAATTTTTTTGTAATATCAAATAAATGTTTTCTCAAAAATTACTAAAATATTTGATTTTTTGTGTTCACACTGTGTTCACATTGGACAAATATTTGTTTGCCGGCAAATACTTTTATTTGCTCAAAATCAGCTGTTATTTTATTTGATACTCAAAAATATTTTGTCTTCAGACTACGTTAATGAAATATTTGATGTTTGCTGAAATAATGATGCAATTTTGTGTATTCTAGATACTGGGTACAAAAGTGTGCAGCACCAACACACATCAAGCTGATGCAAAACTTCATTGTTTTAGAAAGTTACTGTTTAAATAATCGTGTATTTTGTATAAGCAAAATTAAAGTAAAAATCAGAATTTCTAAAAATAAAAAATCATCATTTGAGAAAAAAATCTTTAATCATATTTTTGTTTAAAAAAATAATCCAAAATATGATAAAATCATAATTCTGGCAACGCTGTTTATATATTATATTCAAACAAGAGAAAACAAAAATTTGTCAAATTAAACTTTGTGTGTCTGAGCACCAAACAAAGTTTAAAAGAGAATTCAACAGACTTTGTCAAAGTAAACTTTGCCTGTCTGAAAGGGGTCTTTCATCATTTAAATGCACTATCTTGTTTTCTTTGTTTCATGCTTACGACATAATAGTATAGTGCCCCTTTTAAGAGAGTAGATGAGAAGAAAAGAAAAGAGAAGCGAAGCGAAGCGAAGAGAAGAGAAGAGAAGAGAAGAGAAGAAAGGTGCGGATAATGGTTTTTATACGTGTCACGAATGCACTTTGTACCACACCGATTTACTGGTTAATAATTAGATGTTGACAAACTCAAAAATTTATCTAGAATGTACTTTACAGAGTTATTAATACGATAAATCAGATACAATGGATCGACTCATGCATAAATGTCATTAAATTACGCTTATTCTCTATCGGAAAAGAAAAGAAAACTGTTGTCGGGTTAAAATCAACTGGTGCTTTTTAATTTGCCGTTAAATCGAACCCATTGTCCTTGATTGACGCTTATCTCTTACAAAGGTATGTAGTTAAGTAGTTAAATATCAAGATTATTTATGTATTCGGGCCCAAAGACATACATATAGTGGATAAGATTAACAGTGATACGGGTTCTATTGAACTTGGTTGCACCACCCACAGCTTTCTGATAAACCAAAGCTTTCGCAAATGAGGCCGTTTCCTTAACGCTTTTTGCATTGTAGTAATGCATGGCAACATATTCTTAACCCTGAAAGGTTACTCTTCATTTTAGTACATTAAGGTTACTTTTCGTCGAATCAACGAAATATTTAAAAAAATAAAAAATTAGAGGAACGATTTTTAAATTAAAAACTCTACAAAAATTATATTTATTAGCCTTTTATTAAAAAATAAACTTAAATAAAGACTAAAAAATAAAAGTTTTTTTTTCTCTAAAAATTTGAACCGAGTTTAAACTTTTTTTTGTGTTTCAAATTAATTATTTTTTTAAAGCTTTCATCATCAGCTAACGTTGTTGCAAAAAAATTAGCGTAATTTAAAAACACATAAAAACGTTATACGATAAAGATTAAATGAGCTTCGTCGATTTGAGGAACAGTTACCATCCAGGGTTAAGTGCAACTCAAACGGTTTGACACTGCGCAGCGAAAAGCAAATGAAGTAATTAAAAATTTTGTTGCAAACATACAATACAACGCAGGCAAAAATGTCACAGCCGTACCTAAACAAGAGCGGAAGGCGGAACGTTTTGTTCAGCGTAGCTTTTACGCTGATATGCCATACCTAAATAAAGGCCGTGTCAGATACAACTTTGTCGCTTTGCGTGACGTTTCTACCTTTGGCAGAAAAACGCAAAGCAAAAGGTGTATGCCACAATGAAAACTTTGACAACACACACGCATTGTTTGTTTACTTATAAAAGTGGTTGGTAATTTGTACATTTAATTATTTGTTACAAAAATTAAAGTTAAAAATTTAATTGGACGGTTTTTTGGAATTGAATTTGGCAAAAAAAATTAAAAAAAAAGAAAATTATACTAGCCAATTGTCAAAGCGCGCAAAAAGATGAAGGCCATGTCAGATAAAACTTTTGCTTCGCGTTGCGTTACCGATTCGCTTTGACATCTAAGATAAAATATACGTACTTATACGAAACATGTCACATAAAGTACTTTCAAAGCGGAGCGAAGCAAAAAGTTCGCCAACAAGTTTTATCTGACATGGCCTTAAGAGCGTCAGCGTTGTGCCATAAACAGTAGTGTTAACTTTCGTGCCGACTAAAACCCTCATAAAAGACATAAGAAATTGAATTAAAACCGCTAGTTTGACCTAAAAATAGCTAATTTGCCATTATTTTTTATCAAACAATAAAAACAGGGTTGTCAAAACAACAAATATAGCAGCCCTGCTTATTTAAACGCGCTGTCAAAATCGGATTTTCCAATTGCAAAGCGCTACCGTCGCGTTGTTTCGGTATGCTACATACAAATTGTATGGGCATGAGGATTTTTGACAGCTAGAGAACGCCTTACGCTCTTGTTTAGGTATGGCTGTCAGTACACAATGAATGCATCAACACGGCGTCAATATTGTATTTACACATTGTGAACACACGTTTAGGAAAACAGCCGGACTGTTGATAAAACAAATTATTGATGGGCTGGGAACAATAATTCTAGAGTTATCCTAGGTGGACTAATTTCGATAAGAAGCGCTTCACATCTCTACTTTTAATGAGCAGGAAAAGCTTAACTTTCGGTAAAAAGCCAGATAAAAGGACATGACTAAATCGACTTTCTCAATTATAAAAAATATTATACTTTATGGGATCTAAGTTAAATATTTTTTTTATATTGCACCCGGCATGACAAGCTCTATTATGTTTGGCCGCCGAACTTCAGTTGTGTGGTCAATTGGCAACGCAACTGAGATAAAAATTTATATTAGGTAAGGTCAGTTGTCATTTTGACAAATCGGTAAACGAAAATATGTGAGCAATAACGGCAGACAAATGAAAATAAGTTAATTTAATTTTAAAAAAGAAATATTATAAGTATGATCTGTTGGGATCTGTTGGGCGACACTTAAGAGGCACTTCTAATCCGCTAGAATCACCGTTTGAACTTTAAAACAAATATTCTTGCTTTAGGGCATATTTTTGTCTTCTCGAAGATGCTATGAGTTATTTAGTGCAGACTATAAAAACTGAATACAAATTAATCGGCCAACAGCAACATCTTCATGGTTAAAAGTCTTTAAAATAAAACTGGATTTATTTTCATTTGTTGGACTAGTAAGTCAAATTGTTGTCCAGTGGTAATTTTATGCATTTTGTTAACCAAAATAAAAAAAATATGTAATAAAATTTTGCAAATTAAACCAAAAATAGTTATTTATATTTTACTTTTGGCGTCTTTTTACTTAAAAAATCTACACAGCAATCAACATTTTACGGTTGCCTAAATATTTATTATTTAGCAACTGAAGTCGACATCAATTGCTCAACTATACTTCGCTTGCCAAACATAATCGACGCATTAATATATTCCTTATGCACCATTTGTGATGTCAAAAGGTGGTAATAAGTAATCGAAACTTCCCAGCTCAGAATATTCTGAATGAATGTAAAATTTTGTATAAATACAACAAACAATAGAATCATTCCAAATAAATGTTTGCACCTGTAAAATGTAATTAAACAGATTCAACTGCAAAGAAAAATAAACTAATACGAAATTAACAACAAAATGAAGGAAAATTATTGAAACAAAATATAACAATATAAATTGTTAAAATCCCTGTATGTACTATTATTTGCCCCACTGTTATTTTTTATTATAAATTACTCTTTTAGAACAATGCGATGTATGTATATGCATATGTATGTTTGTATGTATAAATTTTAAAAGATGTCATTCGTGATATTTGTATTGTTGTACTTGTTATATGACATGCCATGTTTATATCAACAATGACTGATACGCTCTTAAAATGTTCTTTGCGGTACATATATTTTCTTTATCTAAGGATTTTTTTCCAAACACATTTTCCTCATTTTCTTATACAAAGTGGCACAAAAGTTGTCAACCGATGTTCTTTGATACAAATTTTTCTATCTCCACACCACAATAGTGGAGAGGGTTTATGCGTTTGTACTAATGTGTGTAAAGCTTAGATTACACTTTCGGCAAAATGCACCAATTTTCGTTGCATTTCATGTGCCGATAATGTGAGCGCATGTAATTTTTTAATATAAATAGGACACTCTGCGCCGAAATCGTGCTAACTTTAGACAATGAAAAACAACCCTGATATACCGATAATGTAAACACACTTTAGCACAATGTTAAGCAATCAAAATGTTACAAATTCGCCGATTTTTATCGGCTACTTGTGCGCCGATCTAACTGGACAATCAGCGCTGATATAAGCGAACATCTGTTTGCTTAACAAATAAAAACATCATCGTGAAAACTATTTATAGGAAATTTTGACAAAATCTACTATTAAGAGGAAATTTTGCTAAAATTTACTTTTTATAGGAAATTTTGCTTAAATTTACTTTTTATAGGAAATATTGCTAAAATTAACTTTTAATAGGAAGTTTTGATAAAATTTATTTTTAATAGGAAATTTTGCCAAAATTTACTTTTTACAGGATATTTTGTTAAGATTTACTATTAGTAGGAAATTTTGTTAAAATTTACTATTAATAGTAAATTTTGCAGTATTTTACTTGTTATATAAAATTTTTTTTTTTTTTATTTTTAATAGGAAATTTTGCCAAAATTTACTTTTTACAGGAAATTTTCTTAAGATTTACTATTTATATGAAATTTTGCAATATATTACTTTTTATATGAAATTTTGTTAAAATTTATTTTTAATAGGAATTTCGCCAAAATTTACTTTTTAGAGGAAATTTTGCTAAAATTTACTATTTGTAGGATATTTTGTTCAAATTTACTTTCTATAGGAAGTTTTGCTAAAATTTACTATTTATGTGAAATATTGCTAAAATTTTCAATTTATAGGAAATTTTGTAAAAATTAATTTTTAATATGAAATTTTGTTAAAATTTATTTTTAATAGGAATTTGGCAAAATTTACTTTTTAGTGGAAATTTTGTTAAAACTTACAATCTATAGGAAATTTGGTTAAATTTAATTTTTATAGGAAATTTTGCTAAAATTTACTATTTATATGAAATATTGCTAAAATTTTCAATTTATAGGAAATTTTGTTAAAATTTATATTCAATAGGAAATTTTGCTAAAATTTACTTTTTATATGAAATTTTGTTAAAATTTATTTTTAATAGGAATTTGGCCAAAATTTACTTTTTAGAGGAAATTTTGTTAAGATTTACTGTCTATAGGAAATTTGGTTATATATACTTTTTTATAGGAAATTTTGCTAAAATTTACTATTTGTAGGAAATTTGGTTCAAATTTACTTTATATAGGAAGTTTTGCTAAAATTTACTATTTATATGAAATATTGCTAAAATTTTCAATTTATAGAAAATTTTGTTAAAATTTATATTCACAGGAAATTTTGCTAAAATTTACTTTTTATAGGAAATTTTGCTTACATTTACTTTTTATAGGAAATTTTGCTTAAATTTACTTTTTATAGGAAATATTGTTAAAATTTACTTTTTATAGGGAGTTTTGCTAAAATTTACTTTTAATAGGAAATTTTGTTAAGATTTACTATTTATAGGAAATTTCGCTAAAATTTATCATTTATAGGAAATTTTTCTAAAATTTACCTGTGGAGGACATTTTGTTAATATCAGTATATAATTTTTGTACGAAATTTTGTTAAAGTTTACTAGCTATTTATGTTATTAAAGTCTTCGTAGATTGTGCTATATGCGCCGGTAGTTTAATTTTAGCTTAACACATACAAATATTGGTTCTAGTCGATCCTGTCTGGTTGTCTGTTCATGTTAACCTTGTGTGCAAACTATAGATTGGAATTTTGGAGATATTTTGATGAAATAAGATACATTAACATTGTTGAGAATGGTTCCTAAATTCACATAGACCCCATACAAGCTTCATTCCGGAACAGATTCTTTGTGCCCATAAGCCAACTTATTATGTTATTATTAACATTTTATTTTTTCCAAACTTATTTTATTGCAGTCTTAATGTTCTAACCAAATTTTATTGGAATCGGTCCATATTTGACCATAGCTCCCTTAAAAATACTGCTCCCGAAAAAAAGCTTTTAATTCCATAACTTCCTCATAATTGTCACGACAAATTTTTTACTGGTGGGTCCAAAATTAGCCATAGGTCTCATACAAAGAAAGCCCTTCCTAAAATCACGTAAAGCCAAACAAATCTCATATAGATGAAGATATCTAAATAATATTCGGCACAAAGAATTTTAAATTATTTTTAGCCTCATAACAAAGTTTTGTTCTGGCAGGTCCATGATTGCCTATGTTTCTTCACTAGGGGTGCACCCTATCGAAAATTTGTTTTGAAATACTGTGGTGTAGGCTATCACATGGTATGGCTTGACCGACTATACTTTCTTACTTATTTCTCAACAGTTTTGCACTTAGATTCTGTTTATTTGGTATCAACAATTTTTTTCATTAGGTAGAAAGAATAACACGGGCCGGATTTATGGCATTTTCCATTACTCTTGCCAGTTCTTCCGGCGATGGGTGTCCGACTTCATGACGAATATTCACTTGAAGGACTTCAAGAGACCCCACAAAAAGAAGTTAAGAACGGTTAATTCGGGCGATCTCACCAAACAGTGTTAATCACCTAAACGACAGATTACGAGGCCCAGAAATGCAGCCCTCAAAATTTTGTTTTAAGGTTTAATTTTGGTTTGGTTAAGGCTTAAGGAACTTTAAATGGGTACAATGACTCTTCTTATACGCGGATTTCGGTACTCAAGAATTGATTGTTTTGCTTATGTACGTATTCACAGAGATAAATACATACAAAGAGCCAACACTACCGACAATTTATTAGTCGAAAACGAATCGAAACTTTTATTCCGCGTTCTTGTGGAGAATATCGCTGCATTTCTTATTCAAGTGTATTTTGTATCTGTTTAGTCATCGCCCAGACTTGCAATTTTTGTTGCAGAAATTGTTAAGTTTATGGTTGAGAGAGGTGAGAAAAACGGGCAGGGGTACTCAGTTGCATGTACTCTGCAATTCTGTTTTGGTGGCTGCACAGAAAAAAATATCAGTAGGTTTTTATCAAATAAAAAAATTGTTTAAAAAGTATTTTAATTTAAATTATGTGATAATTAAATCAATTATTTTTTAAGTTGAAGGAAAATTAAAAATTTAATTTGGATTTAATTAACATTTTTTTTAAATAAATTTTTAAATAAAATTTTAATTTGATAACAAAAAACCTTAATTGATTTTTTCGCTTAAAATAAAATAATTTAAATTTGTAGAATTGCTGTTGGAAATTGTCAAAACTTGAGCCCTATTTAATTAAATCAATTAACTCATTGTTTGAAACGGTAAAGTTTTTTGATCATTTTTTTAATTAAAATTAAAAATATCATTTATTGAAAATAAATGTTCACAATTTTAAATTTTCACAGTTTTTAGTAATCAATATAGTCATTTTGGCAATAGGTGCAAAATTAACAAAATGTCTGCTTTATTCTATGAATTTGATATGAATTTGGTGATTAGAGACATTTTTTAATTTTTTCTGTGTGTAGGTGTATTTGTATTTATATATAAAATATAAAAAGGGCAACATTAAAATACAAAAACTGTAACCCTAGAATTTTATAATCTGGGCATTAGTGCAATTTCAAAACAGAATTATAAAAAGTTGCAAGTCTGGACGATAACTTACTTTACAAATGCCAAAGCAGAGTTGATATTTGCCGCCATTTGCATTTGCCATTTCCGATAGGGTGGATTAATGACTTTTGCGCCACCTTGTACAAAAGTCATCATCATCATCACTATCACAAACATTCCCTCAGAAACAATAATTTGAGTTAAAAACTGTAACCTACATTTTTAAATATTTTTTGTCTTCATTTGAATGATGTTGTCTTCATAATTAAAAAACAAAAAAAAAAAAAAAAGAAGAGAAGAGCGGACTAAAAACTATAGGAAAATGTTAATAGCTGCGTATATCAGTATGAAGAAAAAAATATTATAATTTTTTTTAGCGACAAATAAATTGTCGTATTAAAAGCAACATTTTGATGTCATGACGGCACATTATACACGTTGTTCTGACAAAAACATTAAGATAAGATAACGAAAAGAAAAAACTCAAAAAATATGTATGTATGTACATTATTAGGGTTATGACTTTTAATTTTTTTTTAAATAGCAAATTGAAAAAATATAAACAAACGCCGTCTTTCTTTTTCGCTGCTTTAAAAAAAGTTCTCGTACCAAACGAGTTGAAATTTTTTCTATTTTAAAAAAAAAATTAACTATTCAAATTAACAATGTCACAATTTTAAACGGCTAAAATATATCGTAGCTCTTTTAAGAAATTTAATGTCAACTTTTTGTATTCTGTTGTTAGATTTAACAGAAAAGCTACGGTTTTTTGCATTTGCTCTTTTGGAAATTCGCTAATGTAGTAAAAAACAAGACGGAGAGATTTTTAGAACTTGCATTTAGTGCGAAAGGGTTTTTTTTTTGCCAAAATGACCAGCAAACACGGTTTTTATTACTAAATTAGTGTTGTCTATCACGTGGTGATAGGTAAATTTTTTGTAAAAAAAAAGAGTCATCCCCTAATGTATTTACATACATATTCATACGTAAAAATTCATCATAAAACATGGAAACGTTCATGAATACTCGTGCACAAAAGGCTACATACTTAAATGATTTTTGTTTAGGTTTCGTTGAATTTTGGTTTTTAACTTTTATTTTTTTACATTTATTTTTTACTTTTATTTACTCTTTTTTTAAAAAAAAAATATAAGAGATGTTAAAGATAAAATAAATATGTTTAGAATAAAAAAAAAACAGTTTTGCTGAAAATTAATTTTTTTTTGGTTTAATTTTTAAATTTTTATTGATAACTTATACCCTTGAATTGGATATGTGTAAAGAAATACCTTAAAATTACAGTTTTTCCCGGGAATTTTACCGAAATTCAATTGTTTTCAATTTTTAAGCCTGAACTCACACTAACAAAAGACAAAAAATGTTTGTCTTAAGTCCACTGTACTTATCAGGGGTCTTCTGAAAATCGAAAACGCAAAACGCAAGAATTTTTAAGTTCTTTTTAATAGAGTCTTAATCCAGTTTTTTATAATTTTCTTATAGAATTCTGTTTAATAGAGAAATATTAGTATTGTATTTTATTTGTATTTCTTTTTCTACAAAAATCTTATTAAGAAAACGACTTTTAAATTCTTGCGTTTTGCGTTTTCGATTTCCAGAACACCCCTGTATATGTTTAATGCTTACTGTGGCTGTTCTGTTTAATGTGGGTTGTCTCTAAGTACTAATGGTGTGTTGTCGTATTAGTCAAAAAAACAGTTTTGTCTTTTATTGGTGTGGGTTCAGCCCAAGTAAAAATTAAGAAAAAAAAAATCTGTTTACCCCTATTATATAAGTCGCTGTCGACGTCATCGCCAAAAATATATTTCGGAACGAATAGGTGAATTGAGCTTAAGTGTTTGTTTTTCAAATAAATTTATATTATAAATTAAATAAAAGTGGTGGTTTTTGGAAATATAAAAATAAAATTTATTTTATATATGTATCTACATTAGGGCGGGTCGATTTGTAGGGACGCAAAAAATCGCCCAAGTGACAAGGAAAATCGTATTCTAGGGATCAAAATAAGAAACTTTGCGCAAGAAACCATACCTCTAAAATTAATTCTGATGTTCCTTATTTTGACCCAAAGGTCAAATTTTGAAAAATCCCACTTTGACCTATTTAAAGTGCTCCAATCGAGTCTAAATGTATGACCGACCCCCACTAACTTTGGAGGGCCGACCCAACCTTGTCACTTTGGCTATTTTTAAATCGACCCCCCATAGTGTACATATTTGTTATCTATTAATTTTTAAGAAAAATCTGCAAGGAAAACATTGCTGACTTCCAAAACGTACTAATACACAGTTTGTATACAGTGTTACTACTGTATTTTGACCATGTACATAAGGGCGGGTTGATTTGTATGGATGAAAAAAAAAAAATGAAAAATCATATGGCAGAAACGTAATCTACATAAAATTATAAGAAAATTCTCCGAAGATACCATGGGTCTAAAATCAAATCCTAGTCCGCGCCTCTCGACTTGAAAATTTTTTTCCTCTTCTTTCGATAAAATTATTTTCTTTTTTTTTTAATATATTATGCTTTATTATATTATAGTTTATGCAATACAGGTTTTGTTTTGAAACTAATCAAAATATTAAAATTTCAAAAAAGCAGTTGAACCCCAATTTGCATCTTCTCTGGTTTGCGTTCTATATAAAAAATAGTTGGAACACGTTCTACCTTAACTGCGTTTTGCATAAAACAAAGAATAATTAAAAAAAATGGTTTTTTTTTGTAATAAAATACGCAAAACATACTTCTTAAAACAGAAAAAAACATGTCCTCTAATCCACTTTATTTGACCTCTAATTCGTTTTCTGTGACTTCTACAGTCGTCGGCACAATTATTTTGACAAATATACAAGATACCGTGCGTAAGATACCGTTACCTCAGCTTTGCTCAAAACAAAGTGCACATCAACAACAACTATAGAAAGTCGTGCCAAAGTACCTAGAATTGCGAGTAAAAAAGACTTAAAAAATAACATGTAACCAATAACTGAAGTTTTCTTAGTATTCTATAATTGCTTCTTTGTATGTATTAAAGACCTTATTTGTTTTAATGAAACCAAATTTGTTTATGGTAAAAAAATTACTGAAATATTGTTTGAGTGAAAACACTTTTTTTTTGTTTGTTTTTATTTGCATTATAAAATAAGAATTGTTTATCGAAACAAAAAAAGGTTATTTTTTAAATACTGAAAACAATTTTTTGAGTGTAATTTTTTTTTTGTATTTCCAATCTTTTTCATTAAATTATGAAAGAATTTGTTTTTTATCTATGCTCCTTTTACAAATATTAAATATAAAATTATATACAAACTTTTTTACTTGGGTGAATATTTTCAAGTCGAGAGGCGCGGATTAGGAATTTATTTTAGATACATGGTTTCTTCGGCGAATTTTATGTAGTTTACGTTTTTGCTATACGATTTAAAAAAAAAATCGACCCGCCCTAATGTACATGTACAGAGTACCGAAACAATGCAAAAATGTGTTTTGCTTATTTAAACGTTTTTAAATGTAAGTGATGCAGAGTACAATATTAAAAATAAACATGTATTGTTTGTGAATTAAATGTTAAATGTCACAAAGCATAAATTTTAATACCGATGCCCTGATTGCTTTTTTGCTGCGTTTCTAATACTAAGCAGTGATGTTTTGAAAAGGTTTGGACTGTATATATTTTGTACTGCGGCGTTATGAAACATTATACTCTGTTCTAATACAAAGCAATTGGCGTTTTGGAAGTCAGCCCATCTGTCAAGTTACTTGGTTACGTATGAGTATTATTTAATTCCAATTTATTAACATGCATACGCCATGTGGTACTACTAATAACTCAAACTTTTAAAAAAGCAATAAGCGGAAAAAATAAGACTTTTTGTAAATGTAGGGCTTTTTCTGAAGAGAGTCATGTAAAATTAGGCTTTTTTCTAAAATTCTTCGCTTGTGGTAGAATAGACTTTTTGTAAAAAAAAAATTGATTTTTATAACTACTCTTACTTTCTTGAAAAAAATGTGGTGAACGTTTACGGACTTTTGAAAAAAGTTACTTTTTTTTTTTAGGAAATAGTCACTTTTAGTGAAAAAAAATTTCACTTGTTGTGAAAAAAGACACTTTTAGTGAAAAAAGCCACACCTCAAAAAGTTAATGCACGATCAACATAATCAGAGAATACTAACAGTCGATGCATTTGTGATGGGAAATGAAGAGCAAGGAGCAACGGTTATGTCATCAATGCTAACAATGCATCCAGATGATTCAACATACGTACCGCCATCACATTTTGTTTACTAAAAGTGTCTTTTTTTCGCAACAAGACAAGAATATTAGAAAAAAGCGTAATTTTACATTATTTTCTTCACAAAAAGCCGAAGGGCTTTTTTAAAAAGTCTTATTTTTCAGCTTATTGCTTTTTAAAAAGTTTGATTTATTAGTTGTACCACATGGCGTATGCATGTTAATAATTTGGAATTAAATAATACTCATACGTAACCAAGTAACCTGACAGATGTTTTTCTTGCAGATTTTTCCTTAAAAAAAATAGATAACAAATATCTACACTAGGGCGGGTCGATTTAAAAATCGCATAAGTGACATGGGTTGGTCGGCCCTCCAAAGTTACTGGCGGTCGGCCGATTGGAGCACTTTAAATGGGTCAAAGTGGGATTTTTCAAAATTTGACCTTTGGGTCAAAATAAGGAACATCAGAATTCATTTTAGAGGTATGGTTCCTTTGGCAAAGTTTCTTATTTTGATCCCCAGAATACGATTTTCGTTTTCGCTTGGACGGTTTTTAAATCGACCCGTCCTAATGTACATATTTTAAACACAGGTGTTTGACAAGCTTTTGGTGTACTAGAAAATCTAATTCCCGCTTACTTTTTCTGCGAACATTCTATGGAAAAACACTCTTGATATCGATATTATAAAGAACGCAATATGGATAAAGTTTTGTTTAAAATAAAAATTTTGCATAGTGTGTCATTCCCATGACTGCCAGGTTTGATGATTTAACGTCATTTTGATGATTTTTGTGTATTTTCTTGCAGTATAGATGATTGGACGATTTATATTCTTAATTAAACGATTTTTCCAATGACAAATTTCGTACAAATTTACAAAAGTTTTTAATATAATTTCACATTTTATTTTAGCTTCCAAGATACTTTCTGTAATTTGATTGGCAGTAATTTTCATGTCCTAGATGTTCATAAAACAAAATACGCTTTATTTTAGCGTGACTCAGAATCCTTCAATCTAGAGATAGAACATAGTCAAACTGCGCACTTGAGATTTATTTTCCTAATCTTTTGTCGTTGTTTTTAAAGGACTTAAATTTTCAAGAATACTTTTTTAAAATAATTATAATTTTTTTTTGATATAGGAAACAAAAATTTTTTTTACCAAATTCGCTGCGAAAAAAAAGGAAAGGCCGTGTAGAATTTACAAAAAAAAAAAAGTTTACTTCAGTTCCCCTGTGATCGCGAGTTTTATTTTTAAACTCGCCAATACAAGTTTTAAAACGAGAAGACTCGAATCCCTGCTCAAAAGTTCTAAAATGGAGATGTGACTTTCTTTCTTAGGAGGGCAGTATACCAAATGTATCCTTCGTCTAAAAATAATTTTTTTTATCATATTCAATCATCCTCAGCCTTCTATTGCGAGCAACATAAGCGCCAGATAAACCACACAAACAGTTACACAAACATATGCAAAAAGTTTGGAGCATTTTTGTGTGAATATGAAAAATTTTTATTATATACATAAACATCTTGTTGTTGTTGTCAAACTGCTAGTGTCTTTTATTTGTTTCTTTGCACAGAAAACGCGTAGAAGGTATTAACGTATCAAACATATGAAATAGGATAACTTTTTTACTTTTGCATGCGTCTTGAAAAAATGCCAACATGTATCAACCATACACACCTCGTGGTGTGGAATCCAAAATATACTCCCAGAGATAAACTATGTTTAAATATGGTCACATCCAACAAAACTATTTTAAAAATTGTATACATATTATGGTCAATTTAACTATATTATCATCACCGACAACCATATTATGGTTAAATTTGTCCTCCATCAAGAAGGCACAACCAGTTTATGGTTGCCTCCGAACATCTTTTGGTTAGTAATAACTAAAATATGTTTAACATTTATAATAGCATGGTTGGTTTTCAACCATAGCTTGTTGCTCTTGGAGAAGAGGAAAATACTATTGTTAATTTAAAAACAAATTATTGTCATATTTAACCATAACATTTTTAGAGGCAGCCATAATATGGTTGTGGCTTCTTGATGGATGACTAAATAAACAATAATATGGTTGTCGGTGACAATAATATGGTTAAACTAAAAATAAAAATAGTTTTGTTGGAGGTGATCAAATTTAAACTTGATTTTTCTCTGCGTGTATATATCGATATCATTTTCAATTTTCGTTTTTTTAATAAATGAATTTATTGGCAACACTTGCAGCATCTCCAAACATTTCATGGTCACTAAAGGTATTTTATATCAAAAACAATTTAAGTTTAAGCGGAAATTTTCATACAAAATTTTTATGAAATTCATTATTTTTCGAATTTATTCTATGAGTTAAATTTCATTTATGTATTTTATTTTGAATATAATAAAGTTGCTTATGAAAAGAAATAATTCGCAATATCTATTTTTATGAAATATAATAAAAAAAAACCTTGTCCTGTAAAATTTTGTTTTTGTCGCTTGAGCTTTTTTGCGGTTATGGCTCGATATGTTGATACTTTTGATATGTTACAAACGGAATGCCAAACCGATTTGGTATTGGAATTAAACAAAATCGGTTTAAAAATAACAGATTTATCAATTGTAATGAAGAGATCAAAAATGTTTCTGGTTATTCCGTAGTTTATGGACTCCAATAAAATAGAGTAGCTGTATGGCGACATCTGCATATTTCTTCCGTAGCACAGAATTTTTGGAGCCATATTCTGCATTTTTTTTAATTCGAGCGTCTAGAGAGCGAAAGGGGTCAGAAATTAAACTTGTGTACTTTTGTATGGTATTCTATTTGTTACCTTCTTATTTTAAAAACTCTTTCTAAATGGAAATAAGGTCCAACCCAGCAAAGCGGAAACTATAAAACAGGTTCAGTGTTTGATTAAAATAGGCTTGCGAAAGTGCAAATGCAAAAAATTTTAGCTTTTGTTTGCAAGACAACAACAAAATACATATCATTGCTTTTGCGCAATACTAAAACTGTATAGCTTTGTTTGCTACGTGTATTGCATTCGATTTCCTGATATTCAAACAGCTGACATTTGCAAAAAATAGTTTAGAATCGTAAAACAAATCTACGAATGTTTCAATAAAATTTTCTTTTGCTCTGATTCGTGGCATTTTGAAACAATTTATCAAAATAATCAAACACGTTTTCTGTAAATTTTCCCGACTTATAATTTTGAATATCAGCTGTTATCTAATTTGCATCATTGCAGAGTTGATTAAAATACCGCTCACTGTCAATGACAAAATTATTGCAATAACAAACAGTTGCAATATAAAACGCAACAAACACTGAATACCGCTATTGTATATATATGTATAAGTAAGTTTGTTGGTTAAACCTACTCTTATATATTTTAAGATTCCTAATTTCATTGTTAATTAAATTTTTTCTACTGGCAACCCTTTTAATTATATTTGCTAGTGTATATTAAACGTAAACATAAGGGTTTTTTTGTTGCCTTTTTGTGCCACTAGTTTGATACTTGTGGGATTAAGAATCATTTATTTATAAATCTTTAACACCATTATCGTACAAAATGGATGGCATGGCATAAACTGTTTCACAATTGTTCTGTTGTTTAGGAGGTCATGCTGTTCTCATTAATGAAAAAAATGTTCTATTAAGGAAAGAAAAAAAAAAAATAATATTTTAATTGTATTTTTTGCTAAAATAATTTAAAATATTAAATTTATGTAAATTTAATATTGACATTATGGCTTGTTGACCCTCCCGTATGTGCTCAACTTTTTTTTCATAAAAATCTGAGGGCTTATTCTGGCAGTCGTGATCGAGTACTTTTCCGATTCGAAAACAATTTTATTCCTAATTCTTTCAGTCGATACTTAGCGCATCGAAATAATTTTTTTCAGTTGTGAGAAAACTCAAATAAATGCTTGACAACACTGAAATAATTATTATTTCAGTATTAACTGAAATAATAAGCAATAAAATTGCTTTCGAATCGAAAAAGTATTCGATTACTACGGCTAAGACTTGTTTTATATTAGTCAAAGCGACATGAAATAGAAGTTTAAAAAAGAAAATGATTTTAGAAATATAAAACGCTCCGATTTTGGGGCGCTGAGCACCGCTGGGCACCCACACAGCTGGACAATAATAACTCACCGTTTTAAATATGGGGCGATGAGCGCTTATGGTTGTACGAATGATGAGTAGGGGTAACTAAAGGTGTTTTCTTTTCTACAAAAAATACAACCTTGTTAAAAGGTACATGTATAAAATGTCTTGCCGACCCTGTAATAATGCAATTTTTTTTTTGACGAGAACAATACGCAAAATTGCACCACACTGTGTTTAACAGCTGACAAAAAGTTTGTTCTTCTATATATAAAAAAAAAATATCTACATAAATTAAAAAGTTTGTTCTTCAAAATATAAAAAAATAATATACATAAACCAAAATTTATTAATAGATTGATATTAAATAAATAAAAAAATGAACAAAATGAATGACGAAATTCCAGTTTCTTTAGTTTGTTTTTTATAAAATATGTATACAAGAAAATACCTTTGCCAGATTGCTGATTTATTTAAACCAAGTTATTTAGATATCTTGATTTGACGTTTTTCTTTTCAAAAACAATTTTATAACACCGAATCCACTTAAATTTTTTATCACTGACAACCTATCATTAAGAATGTAATGCTTTCTTACGTTTTTACTATTAACTAATAAAAAAATAACTATTAAAATTTAAAATTTTTACTGTCCTGATTTTTCCCCAAATTCGTCTGGTAGCCCTATATATAAACAGGAGCCATCTTTTTACAGGGCATTATCAACACTGTCGATTAATACGGGGAGTAAAGTGCAATGGCTTTTGCCGTTAGTAAGGGTGCATTTTTTAGAATAAAACAAGCCACCCTTTTAGGCAGCGAAACATTTTTAAGAAACGAATACCAAATTGTATATTTTTGAATAAAATGTTAAATTTTTTGTTGAAAAAAAAAACACTATAAGTGAGTTTGTCATTCCGTGTATTACACAGATTATCAGCAGTTTTTTATCAATTAAAATTTTTTTTTTAAAAGTACTTCAATTTAATTAATGTGATAATTGAATCAATTATTTTTTAGTTGAAAGAAAATTAAAAATTAATTAAAAAAAAATATAATTTTTATTTAATTAATATTTTAGTTGGTTTAAAATAAATTTTTAATTAAAATATTAATTAAATATCAAAAAAAAAAAAAAAAAAAAAAATTAATTGACTTTTTCGTTTAAAATAAAATAATTTAAACTTGTAGAATTGTTGTTGGGAATTGTCAAAACCTGAGCTATATTTACCCAGTAAAAACTTCGCCTACAAAATAATGTGTTGAATAATGAGGAAAAAGTAAAAAGACTGCTTGCAGTTCTACTGAAAGAACCAATGAATTTTACAAGGGACGTCCCAAAATGAACGCATTCAAAATTTAGTCATTATTTTTTACATATAGACATCTCTCACTTGTGGAGGGCACTAGCGGCCAGGACAACTCATCCATATGTGCTGTTGCTATTCGAACAGATGCTGCTGGCTATTCTATGCGCAGAGGAGATAAAGTAGCTCCAGCTCTTCAACTAGAGGCGAATTTATAATATTTGTCGGATTATACACTCAAAATTGCATATACAGGGGCGGTTGTTAAAGGATTTTGTGGTAACCCAGTTTGTTGTAAATGTGTAACTGCAACAATTATCTGAACAACCTTTTAAAGTGTCGAAAAAGTATAATTTCAGAGCTCATAATTCGATTCTAACACATTTTGTTTTTGTTTAATTCCGAAAAATCTACTGTGTAACAACCAAATGTGACGAAGTAGTTCGAATTTCGTAGACAATCGCAAAACACTCTACCAATTGCTTGGAGGGCTATGCCTTAAATTGGAGAACAGTAGAAAATAAGAAATAAAAAAAAACAGATATGTAATTTTCAATATTTTGTTTTCTTTTTGGAAGAGTTGTTGTTTTTAAATGTTACCGTTGATTTCTTAAATTTTTTTTCATATTTCACTGGTACATCATTAGTATGGTTACATTGTAAAGAATTGGATTAGAATTATTTGCTGGCGATTTGCTATTTTTTTTAATATTATTTGGTGTTACTTTGAATTAATAAGTATTCATTAACTGAATTTATAATTGTATGAAATAATATAATTTTTAATTTAAAGTGAAAATATAATATATTGCTTTTCTCAATCAATCGAATGATATTACTGACTTAGATGTCTCTTTAAAGTTTGGCTTAAATTCAATCCGTAACGTCTGTTTTTTCGTACTTTTTGTCAAGAATTCTTCTTGAAATCCAAAGTACATTTTTGTGTTTCATGTTTTTGTCTTTCTATTTTCTTGTTGACCTTTTTCAGCACAACTTGAAGGACTAAATTCAATGAACTTAAGCCATATTAAAATATCTAAATTTGGATTAAAACCCATTAATATTTCAATAAAATAACCACAACACTTATTATTGTTAATAGCTAAGGCACGAGCTATGTTTACATTTGTCCTTCAAGTTGTGCTGAAAAAGGTCAACAAGAAAATAGAAAGACAAAAACATGAAAAACAAAAATGTACTTTGGATTTCAAGAAGAATTCTTGACAAAAAGTACGAAAAAACAGAAGTTAGGAAGAACATGCAAATCAATTAAAATAGATAATCATTCATTCAAAAGCAAATTTCGATCTAACAAGGTGAAATACCATTTGGTTTAAAGATTGATGTTTGACTATTGACGTCATCCGGCTTCAATAGCCGAGTGAGTAAAGACGGCAAACCCCACTGTCGAGATTGTGTGGTTACAATCGAAACTAGTCTGGGCAACCTGTCCGTGAACGCCTGGGTTCAAATCTCAGCACAGTCAAGAATGAAAAATAATCAATAAAAATTTTAATTAATTTCATGTTGTAAAATTCCTGTCTTCATAAAAATAATTTAATGAAAATTAAATTCAATGAACTTAAGCCTAATTAAAATATCTAAAGTTCTTTGTTTTTTTATTAATACTAACATTTCTAAGGAAGTTATGATATTAAGAGCTTTTTTCGGTTGTGGTAATTGTATGGGAGCTATAGTCAAATATGGACCGATTCCAATAAGGCTGCAATAAAATATTCTTGGGTCAAATTTCATGTAAATACCAATATGATAAGTTGGTTAATGGGCACAAAACTACATTCCGGAAAATTTTTGTATGAGGGTTATGTGAAATTATGGATCTATTCAATTTGTTATAAGCACCATTTTTATTTAGCACAAACGCATAATATCCTCTCTACCTTTGGTGGTGTGGGTAGAAAAACAAATCTTCCAAAAAGAAATTATTAAAATATTTTTGTTTTGATGAAAAAGGTGGAGAGGATATTATGCGATTGTACTGATGTATGCAATAGAAACCAATCGACTAAGTCCGTTTGGCTGGATGGCATACACTAAACAAAGTGTTTATTTCTAAATTGAAATTGATTGTGTGGACTGCTGGCCCATACTTGTATATCTATAACTGGGTTAAATATGTGCATTATCGTATAGAGTCACTATTGTCCCGGATTATAATGCCCTTAGGGAATAGCAATTGGTCTTAAAGCTTTCAATGTGTTAATTTTTTTTGGTGTATAACTTCACTACACAACTTCAATATTTCATTTTCTATATAAACGTTTGCCTGATTTAATTGTTTTATTCCTTAAATATTTCTTATCCCTAAAAAAAATTATGACGTATTAAAAATGGGCCAAATCTGTCTTTAATTCCACTTTCATTGGCCTAAATACTTTCTACCTATAAATTTATTAAGGTTTTAAATATGGGCCAAGTGGTACTAATACCACCGGTCACAGGAAAATGTTCACTAAGCAGGAGCTTTGAGATTGAATTAAGCAGAAGCACGCTGTTTTTTTTTTCGAGAGAGCGGGGAGATTTCTCCCAACGGAGACGGTACCGCGACCAAGCTAGGTCTATTGTACCCATAGCACGCTGTTTAGCTGTGAGTCTTTTCATGATGACTTGCTAATCGACACTGAACAAAAATTACAAAGCAGATTAATATGACTCACGCGTGATCTGTAAAAAACGCATATTTAAAAAGAAACCTCACGATGAATCACCCTGTATAAAAAATTTTGGCCTATAAAACGTTATACATTTTAAATAATTCCACTTTTAATTCACTTTGATTTTAGTAGATTTTAAAAGCCTCATCAAATAACAACAACGACAATTTAATTCGAACTTATTGCAAAGGTATTCAACCAAAAACGATAATCCATGATGTACAAACATTTATTTTCATTATCCAACAAGGACAAACCGATAGGATTGCATAAAAATAGTACACTGCACAATTAATGGAGTTTTCAATAAATGTAATTTCATTTGTAAATACAATCTGCTAATGAAAAAAAAAAAATAATAAAATATCATGTGTATTTTGCTTTATAAAGCATGAAGGATTTTTATTTTAAGCAAATAGAGCATAATTAATTTACATAAATTTTTTTTTAACCATTTTTGTATTGATATTATTTTTTGTTTTTCATTAAATATAAGTAAATATTTTTCTTACTGGCGAAAATTAAAATTGCAATAAGTTTTTACGACACTTTTTTTTGAAGTTTTTAAAAGAACTGAAAATTAAGCAAAACCAATCGGAATATTTTATTTCGATAATGGCGGATTTTAAATTTTGTTTCGAAATTAGAAAAAAAAATTATGTCCAACAAAAATTTTGTCTAAAACAAATGGGAGAATCCGTACTTGTATCTGCGTGAATTTTAGAAATGAAAAATTTTAAAATCAAATACAATTTAGCTTCATTCACAATGATAGCAACAATTTTGTTTTTCTTCTACAAAAATGAAACGAAAGTTTTTAAAATTTTTTTGTCAATTTTTACTTCAGCAACAATTTGTATGAAATTGCGAATAATATTTCTAATAATTTTTATTTGGATTTGAAGAATATTATAATAACTGTCCAATTCACAAGCTTGTATTATCGTTGTATTTGTTGTATAACAGTGCGGAACAGTCATTGTGCGGCCTGGAACTTTATTGCAAATTTTAACTAATATTAGGTCGCACTTCAGAAGTTAATTTAAGTTTTACTGTTAAAAATTCAACCGCGAACTCTATAAAAAATTAATCACAAATTCCGTAAAAACAAATGCATTTTCAGTTATTTTACATTATTTAACTGTCAAAAAAATAACCTACAAATTCCGTAAAAACAAATAACTTTTCAGTTATTTTATATAATTTAACTACCAAAAAAATTAATTTTCAGTTATCTATTTATAGATCTGTGGCGAAAAGTAAAAAACGATTTGCTTGTTTTGTGTAGAAAATTCCCATATTCTATTTGCTAAAATAATTTAGTTAAATACATCAAATTTTTAAGCTAAATAATTGCGAATACCATATCGGGCATGTTGCTGGTGTCTTAAATTTGAAATTTCTTCTGTAAAAAAAGTGGTCAGTACAACAAAAGTAAAACAAACATGTATAACGGGATAAGTAAATAAAAATAAATATTCTCTTTCTCTCTCTCATTAGAAAAATAAGCGGATAGGTGTCTGGTATTTTTAGAAATTCGAGTAAAACCTGTATTATATAAAATTACTCAATTACATAAAATAACTGAAAATTCATTTGTTTTTACAGAATTCGCAGTTGAATTTTTGACAGTAAAAATTAAATGAACTTTTCGTTAAAAATAAATGAAAAATAAGAAGACCGGTTTTTAACTGAATATTCATTTATTTTATATTACAATTTCAGTTAATTTTACGTACAGAATATTGTGAGTGTACATATTCTGTACAATTTACTTCATTGCTAGCCAAAGCACAAACAAAAATTCTGATAGTGGATAGAAAATATTCCTGGAAATATTGAAGGAATAACCCCCGTTTTCACGACTTACCGATAGCTAAAGGTAGGATTTTATCGGCGGTATAAAAAGTGTTCCCTTATTAAAACTTTACTTTAGCCTATCAGGTAGTATGAACCTTCCTTTAACTAATCGCTCACTCAAGGTTAAAGTAAAGTTGGAAAAATGGAACACTTGTTATACGGCCGCTAAAATCCTACCTTTAGCTATCGGTAAGTCGTGAAAACGGGCCTAAGACTATTAAAGTATGAAAGCTGTAGAAATTGTAATTTGACTTAGAATACACATTCGAATTAATATAAAAATTCATTTTTTTGGAACAAAATTGAACTTTTTTTGTGTTGACTGGAACTTTATATTTTTTTTTTTTTATTATTATCAATTTTGTTTATTATTAACTAAAAAGCAATTTGTTTATCTTCTTCACTGAATTGACAAGTAACGATACAACAAATTTGTCTGTTCACAAGAATGTGTCGTTAATTTTTCTAAGGGGTAAGAGCAAATTCAAAACTTTAAACACATTTATTTCGAAATGTTTTTGTTTTGAGCTATGACGACGTTGCACCAAATGAGCGACTTTATCCTTTTATTTATACTTATTTACATTCATGTATGTCTAAGGTTAGGCCTAAGCCTTATTCAGTTTTATAAATGGTTTAAACTAATGTTCTATGAAAATTTGCTTAATAAACGCTTTATTAATCTTCGTCTTAAGTCATAAAAGGTATCAAGAGCGTCTAAAAAGGGTCAAATTGATACTTTAGTTACTAAAGTTTAGTACCACAACGGTAACGCTGTCTGAATGAATAAGTTAAAGCGCAAAAAGAGAGAGAGAAACAAAATCTGAAAGTATTTTTGTATGTATGTATAAGTATTAGTGTGACCATTTTAGCATTTTTGCAACTAAATTTAGCATCAACAATTTTGGATTAGTGGCAAAATTTTCATTTGGCATTTTATTCCGCAATTTTATATGTATAATACTAGCCGTGCCGTGTCATGTGACTAGATTTTGTGCGGGTGGGTAGTGGCTGATTCTATCTGGTTCTATAGCTTTATATGAACATTTAGATTAACATGGTTCATTCCGGACAATATATGCGACTGGCATTATTTAAACTAAAATGTGACTATTTAGGTTATTTCAGTGATCTGTTACAAAGTGTGAAAAAGGTGCCAATTAACCCCCTACTAGGACATCGCCATGTTAATGGGACAAGTCCCATTCATATAAAGTTTCAGAACCGTTCCCTACCACTTTAGGACAGTCACGTGAAGAACCATAACCCCCTGGTTCTTCACCAGACAAACATGTTAACATTGTGAGGTTAAAAACTACTGCAATGGTAACTGTTGAAAACCGCACGACCTGTAACTCGGTACAGTTATTCGACGTTTACCCTGAAAGGTGACCCTTCATTTTAGTACATTAAAGTAACTCTTCGTCGAATCGACAAACTTTTTAAAAAAATTTCAGCGGAACTATTTTTCAAGTAAAAAATCAACGAAAAATTTTTTTAGTTAAGCATTTTGTTAAAAAATAAAATTAAACAAAGAATAAAATTTAAAAGTTTTCTGCTCTTTCAAATTTAATATGAATTTTTACTAATTTTTTTGTTTTTTTAAAATTTATTATTTTTTTAAAGGCTTTCGTCATCAGCTAACGTTGTTGAAAAAGACCGTAATTTGAATATACATAAAAAGCTATATGATAAAGTGTAAATCAGCTTCGTCGATTCGACGAACAGAAACCATCTAGGGTTAAGCCATTAGACAATTCGAGTTGAAACGTAAAATGCACGAAAAGCAGTTAAGCAAAATCGGCATGTTTGCCCTTAAAAAATTACGACAGAGGGGCGCAAGCTGCTTTTCATCTGTGTACATACGCAAAGATGAAAAAATAGCGCTGTCAACTTAACTCCTATTCGAGAAATGTCAAAAACAATTGCCTGAAAATCCCTTTTATGTACTTAATTAAATTACATGTCTAAAAGAATGATTAAAAAATTAATATTTTCCATTTGAAAGTTTGGCCTCATGTGTTTTTGATCAAAAAAAAAAAAAAAACACTGTATATGACTTTAAACCAGTCGTTACAAATTATATTATGCACATTCTTATTTTTACAGCCAAACATATGCTCCTCTGATCTCTTAAGGATTTTATTATTTTTGTTTAGTATGAATTGCCCTTCACCCAATGAACTAAAACGTAAATTTGTTTTATATGTTGTTTCCTTTTGTCTCACGACCTGATTTTTCTCCTTTTATTAAATTTTGTTTTACTTATTTGTTATTTCTAATATTTGGCTTTGAACCACTTTTTATTTAAATTTTATTATTCTTCCACAATTATTCCTTGCGGCAAGAAAAACGTTGTTGCATTTGAAATCTTTCTTTTCAAAATTGCCAGATTTTTCGTTTATATTGTGGGCTGTTGTGATTCCTTTGAACAATAGAAATTTAAGGAGAATATAAATTTAAATGGTAATTTAATGAGAATACATAATCGGCCTACTGAGCGTACTACAAGCAACACCATCATTTGAGACCCAGCATTCATTATTGGATAATATTCGACCGAATAGACCACGTCCAGCACGCTGTGAAGAAAATGTAGCGGCCGTAGCTGAGAGTGTACACGAAGACCGTGGAGAGTCGATTCGGCGCCGTTCGCAGCAACTCAGACTGACGTATGGAACGACTTGGCGCATTTTACGTCGAGATCTTAAATTAAAAGCGTACAAAATACAGCTTGTGCAACAACTGAAGCCGCTCGACTTTCCCAAGCGACATCGCTTCGCTCTATGGGCTCTTGAAAAGTTCCAAGAAGATTCGACGTTTTCGAGGCAAATTTTGTTAGCGATGAGGCCCATTTCTGGCTCAATGGGTATGTAAACAAACAAAATTTCAGCATTTGAGACGAAGAGCAACCTGAAGAGATTCAAGAAATGCCAGTTCTTCCAGAAATAACCACGGTTTGGTGTGGTTTGTGGGCCGGTGGAAACATCGGTCCATATTTCTTTAAAACTGATGCCGGTGCAAACGTAACCGTCAATGGCGACCGTTATCGTGCCTTGATAACCAACTATTTGATGCCTGAAATTGAAGCTCGTGATCTCGGCGACATTTGGTTTCAGCAAGACGGCGCCACTTCCCACACATCGCATCAATCAATGGATTTATTGAGAGAACACTTCGGTGAGCACATAATTTCACGTTTTGGGCCGGTCGATTGGCCACCTCCTGTGGGGATATGTAAAGTCTAAAGTTTATGCGGACTAACTCGCTTCGATTCAGGCCTTGGATGAAAACATCACGCGTATCATTCGCCAGTTACCATCCGAAATGCTCGAACGAGTCACCGAAAATTGGACTCAACGGATGGACCATCTGCGACGTAGCAACGGCCAACATCTGATAGACATAATCTTCAAAAAATAAATGCCAAAGAATGTTCTTTCAAATGATAATAAGCATTTCCCATTAAATTTGAATTTTCTGTGTTTTTTTCTCTAAAAAAGTAGGGAACCTCGAAATGGATCACGCTTTATCAAAATGAATTTATATGATATCATTTTCTTTGCAATATTCAATGAAATAAAAATGTTATGTTAATAAATGTTAAACGGTAAAAATGGATTTTCAAATTTTTTTCAAAATGTATCTTTTTGGGAAAAAGTGTATCTTTTTGGGAACTAAAATGTATCTTTCTCGAAATTTTACTGGCAACACTGGTCTGAATATTTCTTCTTTTGACTACGATTCGTTTTGATTGAAAAATATTGTAACTGGAATAGTTACACAATTTATCAGCCATGTCACAGAGTAAAATTCCGTTCGGAAACGGAATTCATTCCGTATTTTGGTGCTTCAGAAAATTACGAAAAAACTTTGCGGAATGAAACCATTTTTGTTTTCATGAACGGTATGGGAGTTTTCTGTATCTCAAAGACCAAAAAACTATCAAAATATACTTTCTATCAATAAACAAATATGTTTTCTTCAATTCCGAACGGAATTGTACTCTGTGACATGGCTGTATGTTTGGATTTTAGAGACAGAACGGGCTTTAGCTTTCAACAGATATAATCATAACTAAACTGATGCTGAAAGATATTCTTTTTTATTTTTTTTTATTTAGGCCCAAATTTACAGTCATTAGTTATTTTATTAGTAAACTAAAATCATAACTATTGGTTAACTATCATTTCATATTTACAGTGTAGTGGTTAACTAAAAGTTGTTATCAGTAAAAAAAAATTATAACTCTATCAAAATACCAAATTTCAATGTTGGTAGTAGTGTTTTTCTTTACATTTTTATTATAAATAAATGTGAAAAAATACCGAAATGTTATAGAAAACAAAAAAAGGGAAAAGAAAAAAAAAACATATGTAAATATTAATTTACAACGTCTAACTAGTAATTAATTAATAACATTTTATGGTTTAACTTATGGTTAACAAAAAGCTGGAAATAATAGCGGTTTTCACCCTTTGTATTAAGTGTACAACTCTGTTATATTAATTACGAGTTTATACTTCAAAGCGTGAGTGTCTTTTTCGTATGCATTGTAAATTAATGAATTTGCTGAGTGAGAAAAAGATACAGATAAAGTTTCTTCAACTGTTTTATTCTGGTAAATTCACACACTTTGTTTACTACTGATTTTTGTGGGATTTTTTAACCACAGCGTAGTGTATTTTAGTCTAATACATTTTGTTGTTGCAGTGTTGTAAGTGTTAGTATTTTTACTAAAATTATAAGATTAACAAGGTCTACAAAGGACTTTACTATCAAGGGTGAATTCCGCTAATATTTTATTTGTTAAACCATTGTTATAAGCTTACTAATGTCTGTAAATTTGGGCCTTATTAATTTATTTAAAATTCCATTTGCCCTAAAAAGATAAATTTAATAAGTTCTAAAATATTACAAAGTGTTAACGTGCTTATTACCATTTAATATGGATTATATTTAAAATTATTTATACATGAAACTAAATAAATAAATTAAAAAAAAAATACAATAAAAATATTACCCAAATTTATTTGTATTCCTATTAAATGTAAAACTAAACGCAAAAAAAAAAAATCAAAGAAGAACAAACTTATATTGAATGTTTGCCAAAAAGGGGGGAAATTCTGAAACAAACTCGTGATGAAGGCCATTGATAACACTTAATCTTGATTGTCCCACGAACTAAGTACTTACTCAAAGTCTGGCAACTATTTTGTCTATTAATTTTATTCTGCAATTGTACGATGTTCAAGTATTAAAGGAATCGAGTTGTGAAAATAACTAATATATTGGCACATGAGGAAGCAACATTACAACAATAAAAATAACAAGTAAAAGTGCTATATTCGGCTATGCCGAATCTTATGTACCCTTCACCATAGTTAGATAAGAACAGAAGAAAGTTATATATAAAACCCGTTCTTTCGATATGAGCAAATCTAATTTGTGCCCCGCCCACTTCTTGAATCCCACCCATATTTTGTCGGTTGTTGTCTATTGATAACCAAGATGCTTGTACTCGGGTGGGTGCCCCGATAGGCTAGTTGATAGTGAGCTAGTCTATAACCGCCGGGGTTGCGGATTCGATTCCCGCCAGCGACTCTGGCTTCTTTCCTGCAGACAAGCGTAGAGCTTCGCGGGATAAGTACAGGAAGAAAAAAAAAATAAAAAATAAAAAAAAAATAAAAAACCTAATTTGGAAATTTTGGTTCTTGTCGTTCTCCAGATATATAAAAAAACAACAACAAGGTATTAAGGGGTAACATTAAAGGCAGTCGTTGTAATTTGCTCATATCTCAGCCATTTGTGTACCGATCAGGATAAATTTCAATAGCAAAATGTAACGTAGTTAATGTGACGTAAATATATAAATACCAAGTCCCCATTATTTATGGGGTCTTCGGAAAATCCACTAAAACAGACAGACGGACATCGTTAAACTACACTACTCATAAGGACCCAGAATATAAATTATTTTTAGGGTCTTAGATCAATATTGTATAAATTATAAGCGGAATGATAAACTTATATATTCACTTTCCACCTGTAGGGAAGGTTATAAAAACGCAAGCATGAATGCTACACGTGGTCAAATCTGTAATGCCCTCCACCGAGAATTATAATTTTTTAGAATTGCGATTCATATGGGATCTTTGATACATTATAAACTAGTTTTTGCAAGATTTTAATTAGCTACTGTTTTAGGCGTATTATAGTGATTTTTGAAAGGTGCTGAATTTCGAAAATATAATAAATAATGGACCGGACTTAAAAAAATTCGGGACATTGATTTCTAGCTTAAAAACATTAACTGCCTGTTTGTAGAATGCGAGCGCAAAAGTGACTTGTTTAACTTACATTTAAAACAAAAACAAAATTTTAAAATTTCAAAATTTGGTTTTGTTTTAAATGTCGGTTAACCTTCGCTTTACCAATACCCACCCGGGTGACATTTTCGGTCTTATTTCTTGAATAACTGTTTAAATTCTTTTCAGTTAAAAGGAAATCTTAGCTTACTAAACAAATTGTTAAGTTCTTTGAAATAACATAAAAAAAGGTTTTTTTTTTTGAAGAAAACTAGTTCATCGCCTATAAATATATGTGCAGTACCACCCAGGTGGTAAAGCGGTAAAGCGAAGGTTAAGCGAGTCACTTTTGCGCTCGCGTTCTACAAGCAGGCAGTAAATTGAACCAAATTTAAATTCCATTATATAATTTGTTTATGTTTTGGGAATTTTTAAGGGATTTTTAGAAGGCGGGTTTTTTGGGACCCATCATTACAATAATCGACAATTTGATCTCTAATTTAACGAAACTAAATTGGTCAGGAATTTATTTGTTACAGTTGTTTCCTGAGAGTAGACTTTTCAAAACAAAATTGCGTGTTGTTATATCTAGCGATATAAAACATAAGGCTTTTCAGAGAATGGTGATTTTATAACGGGATCTGAATTCTTTGGCTTTGGCAAAAAAAAAAATCGCACACATTCTTTTCTCTGTTCTCATAGAAGGAAATATGGAATGTGTATCTTATCTTTTATAAGGAAGAACCGATGCATTCTATGAGATATTAGATCTGAATGGTAATTGAATCAAAATAATGTCAAAGCAGGCCTTCAATAAGGCCTGAAGTAAGAAACTCTTCTAAATTTTTCCACGAGCAGAGTTATCTTAAATGCATACACGTGTATATACATATATACGTATTTATGTGTTAAATATATACATATACACTCATACTTGTAAAAAAGTTTTTAGAACAAAACACCCAGCAGGAAACCTGTATCCAAGCCGCCACTTTTGTCGATTAATTTGGTGACACTGTCGATTATTTTGGTGAAATTTTGCCTGCCTTTGAGAAAAAAGACTTATTTTTTTGACAGCTTTTAATTAAGATTTGGAGAAAAGGATGCAACAGTTCGGATTTTTTTTTTATAAAACACAAGTTTTATTTATTTTTTAATCAAAATATATAAATAAATAAATATAAATAAATATAATATATGTTAAGATTTATTTAAGAACCTTATTCACTAATATATATTATTCGTACAAAAATCTAGTCATGATATTTAAAAATGTAGACTAAACTATTAAAATTTAATGGTGAATCTCTGGTTCTTATGTCTAAATATGGTCACTCAAGAACTCAAGTAGTCAATGACAAACACCTGCTAAATATCTATAGCACAAGGCAATGTCTAGTCTACAGTTGGTCAATAGTGAATCAGTATAGTTATACTATTGACATTTCGTACAGGGTACTTACAATCACACATATATTATTAAACATACATGCACGTTCATTTTCAACCCCACTCCAGTATCCCAGTTGCCCACTTCTTTAAGAAAAATATCTTCATCGACGGATACAAGACAGCAGTAAGTCGTAGAAGACATACTGGGGACAGCTCAATAAAAATCTTCGACAAAATTTTCTTATAAATGGCGGCGAGGTCACACAAGACGAGATAAGCGACAATGTCTTTAATAATTTCGTCGAAGACAATATACAAGACGATAAATTCTATACAATATATTCTATACTTTATACAAGACAATATCTCCAACTTTTTCGTCAATGACTCCATGCATGATAATATCGGCTATTTTACGACAGAAATTTTGACATGGTTATTTATTTCCTAATATTAATATAAGCCTAATATGAAATAACGAACGAAATCCTAATAACTTTCGGCACTCTTATGGCTTATAAATCAGTGAATGTTTAAACTAAACTTATATTTATATGTAGTTTAAGCTCAACAGCTGTAAATCAGTGGCCTATATCTTATATGTAGTTAAAAAAATAATAATGTGGCATATGGGGTGTATTGGTAGCTTAAACGCCCAATTTTATGCGTTTAGAGATGGTTTATATGTTTACTGATTAAAAGATTTGCTGGTTTAAACACGTTTTAAACTAAAAAAAAGTTTAACTGATTTATTAGCCTTTAGAGTTAAACTATTGAATAGAATTTTCATGCTAAAAAAACTTGCTGCTCTTGTTAAGGTAGCCCAGTTAGTTTTTATGCAAAAATTAGCATTGACAATTAATTTAAAAAACTTTAAATATCGTCGATTTAACGGCATAATTTTTTTCAGTCTGGACTCTGCCCGCTGAATTTCATGTTAATACAAAAAGTACCAGTTAAAGAACGAGCACGAAAGAGCACCACTTACATATATATTCTTATTGACTCAGGACCATGCATGCTGAATTTTATGTTTCTAAGTCCAATATAACGAAAAATTCAAAAAGTACCATTTGAAGAACAAAAAAAGTTCCAATATTTTTCATCTTATAGATTTTCATTCACTCCGAACTCTGCACCTATAATTTTATATTTTAAGTTCAATATTATAGAAATTTCAAAAATTATCACATGCAGCACGGAAAAGTAAAAGAAATAAATTAAATTTCCCGTATTCCCCTATTTTGATAATTTTTTCTCCCCATTGAAGTATCAATACGAAGCCACTAATTTAGTGGATTCGTAAGTAAACCCTGGAACTACCTCAGCCGAAGAGAAAAAAACAGGTTACAAATATGTCAATAAATGGAGCATAAATACTTTTTTTAAAAAGGACCACAACTAGGTACGATTTTCACCCCTTAAATGCTCGAATTGTATATTTGTATTTATGTATACATATTTGTATTTTTTAGATGAGTTACGAACTTGGTATAATAATTTAATGATTTGGTTTAAAGATGTATGGGATTGCAAAGAAGTTTCAAAATACAGGTTATACCCGTTTACTCCCCAAAACGGCAGAATTTCAAAGATGAACTAGACACCTGTCCGCTTATGGTTGCTATGAACAACGGTAAGCGTTAAATTTTTTTATTTCTCTTAGTTTTGGAGATATGAAATTACCGAATTTAGCCTTTTTTCCCCTCAGATTTTAATTGTGCATTTCTGTAAGCAAATACCTTTCAAATGTTGTATTAAATCGGTTGACAAACAGAGGAGGAAAGTGTATTTAACTGTTTTGCCTTTGCGGAATTATATATCGTCATCTTAAAGACCTAATAACATATCTGCAAAAATTTCAAAATTGAGTTTTTTTTATGGATTTTTATTCCCTACATCATAACGCATATGTGTGCAAAATTTTGAACATGTAAAATTACAAATGACCAAGTGATTACCAAATAACCAAATAACCTATCAGCAAGTGTACATTTTTCTGAAACCAAATAACCTAAGTAACTATTTATTTAATTTACTTTTTTTTTGAAACGAAGTTACATTTGATTTGTTATTCTTTGTGTTTTATTAAATTTTATTTATTGTTGGAAGTGAAAAGAAAATAAAAAAGTGCTAAAAAGCAACAATAAAATTACAAAATTTTTATGACTTTGTTTGTGCTTTCAATGTTATTCTTTGGCGTTGTGTTGGGTTTTGCATGATTAGGGCCTAAGTACTTTTTTGCTTAAACCAGTAAAAGAAACTAAAACTTATTATTTTATGTATATAATATTCATAAAGAAATTATTATTTATTCATACTAGATGGTACTGCTGATATGTTATTTGGTTTCAGATTTTTACAATTCCAAATAACCTAAGTGACATAACATATGCTGTGTTTAGAAAAACAAAATTTTCTCCACCGATATATATTTTTGGTTTCATTGTCATCAAAATATGTAATTTTCGTTTCAATATTGTAAATATTTCCGATTTTATAACGTTTTTTCCCTTTCCTGTAAACTTTTGAAAACTGCAGAAAGAATATTTCGTCTTTATGGTGACGATATAGATTTCTCTAAATTTGAATTGAAAATTTATTTCCAGGAATCCCGAATTAAATTTACGATTAAACCGGAATTGAAACAGTTCCGTAAATAAATCTCTTGTTATTATTCATAAATTGGGTGTCCTCTACTTTTGTCGATGTATTAAAAACATAATTAGAATAAGTTTTTATTCAAAATGTCTGTATTTGAAAAACAAACTCGAATCAGTGTTGCCAGAACTTTTGAGGGTTAACATCAGCAAAAAACTATAATTTTTCATTAAAAAATCTGCAAAATCTGCGTCTAGATATTAAAATCTTCAAACAATCTTCAAAACATATTTAATACATTTTTTATGTAGTTTATTTAGAAAAATGATACAGCAATTTATTTCAAATATACGGCCATGTTCTGACAACTGACATCGATGAAAATTTTCAATTAAAAATTTTTATATGAGGTGTGTTCATTTACAGAAAATTATTGCTTCTTTTCAATAATTGTTACTAGTAAGCAGTGCTGCCACGACTAATAGAACTTTTACAACCAAAATTTTGAAAAAAGTTACCAAATGTGAAAAAATATTACCAAATAAGAAATACCTTTTGTTAATTGAGAAAAACGTAAAAAAATTATTTTAACAACGGTTATTTGCACTTTATAGGAAAAAATAAATTACAAATTAAGAAAACAAAACAGAATTATAATTCTTGGTAATATAAAAAAAAATAACGAGAAATATAAATAAAAAGGTTTTATTTATTTGAGACCTTTTTCATAAAAAAAATTTATATTTTATAAGAGTTAAATCCGTCAAATTTCCATACAAAATTAAGTATGTTGAAAGTTTATAAATTGAATTTTTTGAATATGTCCTTTACAACAAGCGAAATGTACTTCACAGTTATAATTAACAAAAAAGAAATATTTAATTATTTCCCGCTTTTTAACTGTCAGTGGTAGGGTTGTAAAATGTGACAATTTTTTAATGCTTTTTGCGATGAAAATTTACTTTCGGCGAAATTGGAAACTGTTGTCGGTATGTGGAATGCACTTCTTTTTATATATTTTTTAATTAACATATCTTTAAAATATTATAAAAATGGGTATTACTTGTTTCTCTTGTTTAGAAATAACCAAAAACGACAGCCCTGCTAGTAAGTGTTCACGTACTCGAAACACTTGCAACGAGAGAGTGACATAAGAGCATAAATATTTGAGAGCAAAGCGAATTCCTACAGGTGACCGCATCATGAGATAGAGTTGTGCTAGCTTTCCCTTTAAAAAAAAAATACTTTGTATTTTGTTTTTGTAAAAAGTTAGAGTGAATGTCAAAAATATTTGTTGAAAACATAAACAAGGGATTTTTCTTGTTTATAAAATATTTACAATTGCTTAAAAGGTAAATATTTTTCCTGTATTGTAAATTTATTGTGGCTCCACTTATTCCTTAGGCACTTTTTATTTCTTGATTTTATATTTTTTGTTTTATAAAATTTAAATAAGTTTTTTATTCAAGTATTTAGATTTTTATTAAATTTTAAATTTTAACTAATTTTTTCACAAAGTGTAAACAAAGCTTGACATTCAGTATATACAAAAATAAAAAAAAACAATAAGCAGATGACTCGAAAATGTCACCTGTATGAATTCGCCTTGTTTGAGAGACAAAAATTTTTTTTGGAAATTTCTAATAATAATATCTTTACTAGCAAGAATTATTCAACCACCTGTTTCATGTTTTTGTTTACAAAACAAAAAAATTTTCAAAATTTTTAAATCAATAACATAAAATATTTATTTTTCTAAAATATAGGAACAACATCTTTGCGCAAATTTTTCAAAACAATTACATTTATTTAGAAATAAATTCGCATCTTAGAGCTACACTATTCAGCCGATATGTTTAGATATGGTCACCTCCAACAAAACTATTTTTAGACAAAATTTTAAACATATTATGTTTAAATTTAACCATATTATTGTCACCGACAAACATATAATTGTTAAATTAGTCCTCCATCAAGAAGCCACAACCATATTATGGTTGCCTCTAAACATGTTATGGTTAAATATGACAATAATTTGTTTTTAAATTAACAATAGTATTTTCCTCTTTTCCAAGAGAGCAACATTCTATGGTTGAAAATCAACCATGCTATTATAAATGTTAAACATATTTTAGTTATTACTAACCAAAAGATGTTCGGAGGCAACCATAATATGGTTGTGCCTTCTTGATGAAGGACTAATTTAACAATAATATGTTTGTCAGTGACAATAGTATGGTTAAATTTAAACATAATATGTTTGCAATTCTCTCTAAAAATAGTGTTGTTGGAGGTGACCAAATTTAAACATATTTTTTCTCTGGGTGTAGTTTTTGCTGGAAAAGCGTTCATTTACTTTTTTATTTTTTTGAGTAATTGGGAGAAAAATTTGGTAAATTCAAAGAATACTCTCTCGTTGCAAGTTTCTGCATTCTACATTTAAAACAAAACAAAATTTCAAAATATGTCACTTTTGCGCTCGCGTTCTACAAACAGGCAGTAAGTCAAACTACAATTAAAAAAGCTTTCCTTCTTTAATAGTCTTATTCCTGCAATATTTTCCAGGAATATTTTCTATGCACTATTAGAATTTTTTTATGTAACTTTTCCTGATTTTAAAATTACTTTTGGTAAATATAAGTGGTCCTGTAAGAATGAGGTATAAAAAAGGAAATATTTTTTTTTTTTTGAATTTTCAACACAGAAAATCGAATTTGTTCGATTTTAATTTCGCTCGAATGCGATTTTCAGTGCATGGCTTATAATTTTTGGATATTTTTACATTTAGAATATCTATCCAAATTTAATTACTCAGGCTGAGTACGGATCAATCACATCTTTGTGATTAAAAAAACAACAAAGTAAAAGTTAATTGCTTGACACGTTATTATGTAAACTATTAAAAGTCTTATTGAGAATTTACAAGAGAATTAATCGGCATGGAATCGAAGGCATATGGCTCCATATGGTTTTTTAAAATGTCTAGGTACTAGGGAGATCGAACGGTTATTATTCGACCGGTTTTAACCGGTTATTTTAGCTTTGCCCAAGTCGGTTATTTTCAAATGCCCAATTTTCGAATATCGAATAAACCGGTTATTTTGGTATAATAAACTGAGTAATGTGTAATTTATATACTTTTTCCTTACTCTTGTTGTAGATGTACCCGTAATTTAAGTATTTTCTAATTGAATATTGGCCAAACTTAAACTTTTTATGAAGAATGTCGAAACAAAATGTAACAAAGGTCAAAAAACATTATGAACACTGTAAATACAAATCGTTTATAAAAGCGTGTGTTCTTGTAGAAAAAAAACCAAAAACTATTCAAAATTCTACAAAAACGTGTGCAGTAGTTTGTGCATAAGTGTTCTAAATATTAAATATATTTTTATATAAAGGTTATCTCTAGATATTTTTCGAACGCGATTAATAAGACAAAGATAGTTGCCTGAAGTGCCCTAAAATAATAAGTTACAAAGGTTCTTCCATGTCACTTATTAATCACCTTTAATTAGTATACATGCTTGACATTAATGTGATCCAAATGAAACTTAACTCCGTTCGAAGTAGTTCTAAGGAGACGACAAATAATACTTTTTTAAAATGCGCTGCAAAAAAATAATCATTGGGTAAAATGTTAGCCCGTTGTGTTGCCGAGGACGACATGCCCGTTAAGGCACTAAAAACTCTTAAGTAGTTTTAGCATCTCTTCATGCTGAAAACTACAACATTACGGCGGAATCAGTTTTATTTATTAAAACACCAAGAACTAAAAAACAAAATTGAAGAAATCAAACATTGTCATGGAATGTTTTAAATTGTAGTCGACGAATTGACAAATATCTTACACAAAAAGAATGTTAAGTTCACTATTCGTTTCTATAATGCTGAAACAAAATAATTTGAAATAGATAATCCTGGCTAAGAGGTTTTATTTGCAACTTTTGAAAAATATGGTTGATTTATATAGATTACTTAACCACCATTAAATTAAAACTCATTCAAAATAAATTTGAGAGAATATTTCAAATAATAACTTTATAAAATTCCCATAATTTATTTGCTTTTGCAAAACGTTTCTCTAGATAAAATATAATTCAACAGTTTCTAAATTGCATTATACCAATATCTTCTTACAAATAAAGTTTAGTAAATCAATAAAAAATTGTTGAAAATTTAGCTAAAGTTTGATCAATTTACTGGTCGCACTTTTCTTCGGTTTTTCCTAAAATATTTGTTAGGTCTGATCTAAGTCATATCTATGTATTTTGTTGGTTCCTTACCTTTGAAATTGTTTTGTTTTTATTCAAATTAACGTTACATTTAAAAACTTATTTGATTTTGGTGTTTTTAAGTATACGAATTAAAACCGGTTAACCGGTTATTTTAAAATTGCTTAACCGAAAACCGGGTTTTTTAAAATAGCAACTATTCGTAATATTCGAAAACCGGTTATTGAAAAAATTCGAATAATCGATCTCCCTACTAGGTACTGAAACTTGTCTAATTTTCCATTGATTTTCACAAGGGGACCTATGCCATGCCAAGAAAATGTACCCCATACCATAATACTACCTCCACCGTGCTTAACCGTCCTCTGAGTGAACCGATGATTTTATTCTTGTCCTTTCGGACGATGAACATAGGTTCTGCCATCTGATCCTATTCTATTAATTTTTGTTTCGTCACTCCATAACACGTTTTTCCAAAAATTATTCGGATTTTCTTTATGGGTTCTGGCAAAGACTAGACGTTTTGAAATATTTTTTTTTAAAGCATTGGCTTTTTTCCAGAAGTGCGCCCAAACAAATTTGCTTCATTTAATCTTCTTCTGAAAAGCCTGCTAGAAATTTCAGGTCCAAAGATTCATTAATTTCAGATGCTATCTGCCGTGATGACTTCAGTGGATCTGTTTTCGCCATTCTGATAAAAGCTCCATCCGTACGCACATCTGTTTTTCAAGGCCTTGGTTTCCGACTTTTGCCCTTAATCAATACATCGGGATTCTTAACACATGATTTAACTGCATTATACACTTTTTTTTGAGAAATTTTCATTATTTCAGAAATTTCTGCCATATTCTTTCCATCTTCATGCATTTTCCATATGATCCGCCTTTCCTCAGTTGTGGTATGTTTGCCTGATCCCATTTTTAATAATTTTTCGATCTTAACACTTACTTTTTAATTACGCAAAGAAAGTATCAACTGATTTAAACAAAATCGTCGCGAGAACTGACTATACTAAATAAATTGTGCCATTTATATGTCCCCTTAAAACAGTGGTGTCAATTATGATTGTGTTGGTGCGATTACTCTTGTCTCTTACATTCCCAGCGGGAGAAATCTGCGGTTGCGAGGCCTATTACGAGGCCTAATTAACATACATATTTTGCTATGAAGACTTTAGAGCAATTAATAATAATACAATTATCAAAAAATGTTGAGTTATGGACAGACACAATCAGTTATTATTTAAATAAATTTAATTTGGAACCTGCATTTCGCAGAAACTTTGCTTATTTTTTTGGAAAAATTAAGCACTTGACAATATTTGAAGTCTTTTTACAACATTATACAATTCTTTCCAATATTTTTATTTTTTTTAAAATCATTGTACAATGTTAAAAACAGAAATAAAACAAAACAGAAACAAAGATAATAAATAATAAATATATTATTTCTGTTTAGAGGCCTCAAAACAGGCCGTGCGATATTTCCCGCTGAATGAGAGTGTTTTGCAGTAAACAATTATATTTTACGCTCGCAAAATAAAAGAGCGTAAGCGTACATGTGAGTTTTGCTGACACAATTGTATATGACGCTGACATCCCTGCCTTAAAATCAGCATTCTTTATGCAAAACAAAATAACGGTAAATTAATAGCAAAGTTTAGCGGAGCATTTGAGCGTTGTTGAGTCAAGTACTTTTACAACAACTATCAGAATACATAAAACTTACACTTTTAAAAGTTTTAAGTTGGAAAAGACTTAAATTTATGCTCAATTTGAGTTTGTGCCATTTATATGTCCATAGCTGTATTTAATATAGATATTATTTCGTGAAAATATCAGAAGTCATAAGACCGGCGATATTAATGCGTCAAGAAAATGCGAAGTTTTAATTTTCAAGTAACTTTTTGTGAATAAAATTCTTACTAATGAATCACTTTTTAAACGGTTCGACATCATAGTGGAACTGTGCCTTTCTTTTAAACTTTTCTTGCGCAAAATTGGTTCGCGTGATGTGACAACTGTTATATGCATATTATAAGTGCAAAAATCTCCGTAAGTACCGAAGACATCCAGACTTAACAAACACGCATTTTTCTATTTATTTTGTTTTGTGTTTTCTTCCATGAATGATTGATATTTTTTCGTTTTTCAATGCAAGAAGCGAAAATAGTACAAACGTATGTAAGTGACAAAGTAAAGAAGTTTTCACCGAACTAAAAAATCTGCATTTTTCAGCCAAAAATCGTCAAATCTGCATTTAGGCAATTTCAGGGTATAAAATATGCAAAATGCAGATAAATCTGCACTTCTGGCATCACTGACTCGAACTCGAATGATTCTGTAATGTTAAAGAGATTATTTTAAATTTCCTTTAAAATGTACTTAAACGTTGAAGGGTATCACGTGGTCGTATTGCTCTCTTATTTATATTACACATACAAGCACATGCAATTGACTACAGTAAAGTGTGTACACAAGGCGCCTTTTAGACAAAGAGTAATAAAGTTTTGCTGTTGTTGTTTTTTTTAACACAAACCCATATACATTCACATGTCCTTAGAGTGTTTGTATAAAATCTTCAATCTTTAGAGTTTAAATCGTTTTGTATGTTGCTACAAGGACGACAGTAGGCTGAAAATTTATTTTCAAAACAATAAAAAAAAAAAAAAATGTTTTATTTATGGCTTAACACAATTTTATTTTGCACAAAATATTCCTTGGATTTGATAAAAGAAAAAAAAACAGAACTGTTGAGTAAATTTATTTCATTTTTCTCTAACATGTATTGAAAAAATTATAAAAAATTGTTTAAAGTATTTATAAATTTAAAGAATTTCGTTTCTTTATACCAGGGGATACAATCAGTTGCGGAGACATCGGCCAATATTTATTTGTTTTATTAAGACACTAAACAGAACTCCAACCATAGAACCAACCCTAAGTTCCATGCCAAACGTGTCATAAAATCCGTCGAAGGTGGCTGATCCCATTTCGGCAAGTAGCCTCGCGACAGTGCAGGCCAGTGACAGTGGAAGTGTTCCAAGTACTCCTCCTCATTTTCGTCACAGCTACGTTTCACAGCTACAGCAGTAATTATAGTGTCTGGCTCCCTTTCAGCTATCGATAGTAGAGACATGGTGCGCCCCTCATCCATGCAGGGCTACAATTGAATGGCAGTTCTACAATCAGTGTTTGCGGCCCATCTATCAATAACCGTATCTCGAGGTTGCAGGAGAACAGAGTCTAGCCCAACGCCTGCCAAATCCAGTGGAATTTGTAAGGTAGCTCCAAGTCCAGCAAGGTCATCCGCCCTTACGTTTCCCATATTGTCCCATGTGCCCTGGGACCCATATGCTCACGATGACAAGCTGCTCAGCCATCTCGTTTAGAGATGTTTTTAAAAATATATAAATACAAGTTTTTATAACCAATTGGTCACTTTTCATACCACTACGCTCGCAAAGAAAACACGAATGCAAGCAAAACTCTCTAAAATGCTTCATGGAAGTATGGTGAACAGTTTGGGAATGAATAAAAGGTTTGATACTCGTACACAAAATAAGACTGCTTTTACTTCCAGTAATATTCTTTTTCAACACACCACAATCTAATAGTATACATTTCATGCCACATTGGATATTCTGCATAAGCAATATGAACTAGATGCCGATTAAATCCTGTTAGACTTTTTCTTGTGAGGTTTTCCTAAGTCGCAGGTCTATACGAATGAGCCAAAAACTGCAGAGACCCTCAAAGACAACATAATAGTATATTTCGGATGAGCCTTCGATATGCCTTTCCAAGGAATTTCGATGATATCTGACGCATACTTTGTTTTATTTTAATTTAAAGCAGGGCTGTGGAGTCGTCAAAAAATAGTTCTAACTCCGATTCTAACCGCTGAAATTTTTTAAGTCCGTCTTCAACTCCTACTATTAAATTGATACTAAATGGGTAATTCTATGTCAAATCGACCAAGAGTGGTACCTGACCCCTTTCGATTTGAATGAAATTTGGTGTGAAGGTTCCTTTCATCCTATAAGACACATTTATTAACGAAAAAAATTTTAAAAATTTTCTTGCAAAAGTTACGTCATATTCAAAATGTCATAATTTCGTCGAATTAGCCGAATGTGTTGAGTTTATTTTTTCAATATCTTAAAAACTAGTGCACATACGAAGATGATTTCATTTTAAAGAGAATACTTGGGGCTACAAACAATATATTAAAAAAAATTTTTTTTTTTTTTAAATGTAATATCTACAAAATATTAAATTTTAAAAATGGACTAAGTCAAAAACCTAATTTGTTTTTGGCTGATTTTTTTTGTATGTAATTCCTCAAACTGTTCTTTCAAAAGCCTGAAATTTTGAAGGAGGTGTTTTTTCTATTTTAAAATATGATTTTTTTTCTTTCGCAACCTGTAAAAAATAATACTAAAAAAAAATTTTAATACTGTAGTTTTGAGAAATAAGTATTTATTAAATCTGATTTGTGTGATTTAAGGTGTTAAAAAAAAGTAACGACATTGATAAAGTTTTTTATGTTTATTTGTTGCATATTTTGTTGGAGGTCAGTGAGGGCACCTTCAAAGAAAAGTACACTTTTTGTCACGTTACGTCACCAAGAATTTTTTTTTCGTTAATATATGTTCCTTATAGGATAAAAGGAACCTTCACACCAAATTTCATTCAAATCGAAAGGGGTCGGTCCCACTCTTGGCCGATTTGACATGCAATTACCCAAATGTATATGAGACCGGTCCCTATTTGACTTAAAGCTCTTTTTTTAATGCAGTACCTTTTAAATGGTTAAAAATAGTAAGAAAATTATTCTATACAAATTTCGAATCGATATTTTTTAGTATTGCATCGCCAACTTCAAAGAGTTCTTTTTTAGGAAAATTTTAGGAAATTTATTAAATTTGTTATGTCGAAAAATTTTGCAGTCGGAGTCGCGAGTTTTTTTTGGGTAATTTTTTCAAATTTTGACTATTCCGCTTTCGAAAGAACTGATTATTTTTTTTTTTTTTGTTGTTTGATAACATTGAAATGATAATTCAAGAAAAATAAAATTGGGCCAAAACTCTATAAATACACCAGAAAAAACGAATAAAAGGCATGATTTCGAGAAAAGTAGATAATTCCAGTTCAAAATTACATTCCTAAAAAAAAACTCTTCTCCAAATTGTGCAAAAACATAAAAGGTAAAATACATAGAGCTAAACATCAATATCTTCAGAAGACGTTCTTGTCTCATTGTATCCCATTCCACATCTTCCGATTATTTTAGTATCATCACTAGAAAAGTGGCATCACTTATAAAATGGCATTTCCTTTGAAGGCAGTGCTACCATTTTCTCAGGAAAAAAAATTTGTTTTTTCAGAAGTGGTGACATTTTTTATTGATGTTAGATGTTTCAAGTGTGTACCATGCGTTCACATTCTCAACTTCTTCAATTTGAAATGTATGCAAGTGTACAAAGGAAAGAATATTTTAAATATGTTCTTAAATTGAACCGTCTCAACGGCAAAATTGTACCGAATTTTGGATACAAAAAAATCCCTTTTTATTTAATAAAACAAGTAAGAAAATATATTCGGTCAAGCCCGACCATTTGATACTCTACACCACAGTGTACAGAGTTGACAAGACATTTTATATATCCACCTTTTCAGAAGGTAATATTTTTTGTGTAGAAAAGAAAACACTACGAAATCATGAAGGTCAAAGGTCAAATTTTGACATATTTGGAATTTCTAAAAAAAAGATAGCGAAATATTATATATTTTTATGCCGATTTTCATGAAACTGAAAAAAATATACCATGAAGTAATACGATGGCAAAACAGTGCAAAAATCTTCAAACTCTTTGAACTTTAAAAATCTGTAAATTTTGGGCAATCGTGGATCCGCCAGAACAAAATTATGTTAGTAAAATCTATATGAAATTTGTTCCCCTTAAGTGATTTTAGGAAGTGGACTTATATCGGACCTATGGTTAATTTAAGAAGGTTTATAGGCACAGACACTATACCGAAAAGAAGTTTGTATGGCGGCTATGTGGAATTATGGACCGATTCTCACCATTTTCAGTAGGCTCAATTGAAACCTATGTACAAATGTTCATCAAATTACTTTCAAAAAAAAGTACGGACTACTTCGTGCAAGAAGAATTTTCTCTTAAAAACTTACTAACTTTACCAAACTTTGAGTACGGAAACAGTTTTTGGTATGATTGGGAACCCGCGGGCTCCCAACGTTGAGTACAGGATCACACCTATTATATTTCAAATTAGTCTCTGATTTTAATGTTTTTTTTTTGTCAATTTTATTATTACTGTATGTAACTAAAAAATTTTTTGATGTAGAATCGTTGTTTTGGACTTGGGATTTCAATTTAATTAGCAAACTAAAATCTATATTGGAGCTTACTTAATTATTGTCAAGTTTAAACATTTGTTAATACAAATGAATGGAAGTTTTATACACTCATAGAAAAATGCATCTTCATATTTATGATGCTCAAACATCAGAATTGTGACATCAATGTTATTACAAATGGCAAAAATGAGGCAAAAAGTGGCATCAGTCCAATGACGAACGTAATCCTAAAATTTTGTAATATTTTATGCGTCATCTAAGCTATGACTACAGTGAAATAAAATCGATGCCACATTTTGTGTACACTGATAGAATAGGGGTCATAACGCTGATATATTTTGACATCAGTACAGACAAACTGTTATCAGTGCGATGACAAACTGTCATCAGTGCGATGTCATAATATATTCATCTCAATTGTAAATAAAAATTCCCCGGGAGTTTGTCCCTTCCTGTCCCTTCCTATTTAAATTCTATTGTAAAAATGGGATAAAGCAAAAAACTCCCGGGGAATTTTTATTCATAATTGGACTGAATCTTAATATTATTTTCCTGTTTAAAAAGTAAAATTAGAAGCAACAATTCCAATATTCTATTTTTTTTAAATTATTTATTTAAATACATTAAATTTTTAAAGTAGTATTATTACGAAAACCATATCGGGCATATGCTGCTGGTGTCTTATAATTGAGAGTTCTTCTGATTACAAAGGGCGGAATGCAACAAAAGTGAAATACACATTTGTAACGGGTAAGTAAATAATGGTATTCTCTCAATTTGACCTCAGGTCAATTACCATGACTCAATTTTATGACAGTTTGTCATCGCACTGATGACATGCTTTATAAAACCGACTCCGATTCGTCATTTCTGTGGTGCCAATGTGTCATTACATTTTTGACCCTGATGACAATGTTAAGGCTGACATCACAGTGATGTAAAGTGTCATGGGGTCAAAAACGAAGAAACTTGTCATAGTACTGATGTCAAAATACATCAGCGTTATGACGCCTTTTCAATCAGTGTAACTTTCTGGGAAATAATGAAACAGGAAAGTGTTTTAATATGGTTAAATTTGCTTTTTTTTTGTTAAAATATTTGCGCATGTTTTATTTCTTCTTTTCGCCTTTATAATATCACCAAGTTTTTTTTGGATACTTGGCTGATGTTATTGCGCTGAATCCCAAAGCCACTCGACAACCTGAGAAACGCAATCGGCGTTCTTTTTGGCAATATCAGCAGGGTATTTGGATACTTAGGCGAGATTCTGGATCTGTAGCCCCACAAATCCACCCCTAAATAGAGTCCATACCCCACGAACCGTATCGGCGTTTCGTCCGGACCAACATAGGGCGTAATCGACGTTTTTAACTTTCACACAAGTCTTACGTAATTTGACACAAATGCATTTCTGATCCTATTATTGTTTGAAATTTTTTAAAAAACAATAACAACTTATCATTACAGGACATTTTTCTCAAAATACGTAAGACTTGTGTGATAGTGTAAAATATCCTTTATATACATACATACGTATGTATGTATTTATGTACATGTCAAATCAAGCACTGCAAACCTCATCAAGTAATATTGCATTTACTTGTTTTTGCTTATGCACGCTGATGCATGCTGTGTTTTTTAACCACTTGACTTGTTTGATAAAAAGTATAGTGTACACATGAAAATGACATTTAAGAGAATGATGTAAATTGTAGTTCAGTTTTTTTGTATTTTGTCGATACTAAAGAAAGTCCTAAATATTTTTTTGTTTTACGTATTGGGACATCACAGCATGATGTCCTGAGGCTTTTTCAATTTTATATATTTTGAGCTTTTCTTTATGTTTTCAAAGAGAAAAGATGTATGTTTTTAACTTAAACTATTTGGTAGATTTGATTTTTTTTTAATTAAATTTGTTTTTATAATAAATGTTTAAGTAGACTTGAATTAAAAATCTATTGATTTGGGTCAGTGAACGTTCTTCTACATTTGTTTGTATCTTAAGAACAGTGCTGCCACGACTAATAGAACTTTTACAACCAAAATTTTTTAAAAAGTTTACCAACTGTGAAAAAATATAACCAAATTAGAAATGCCTTTGGTTAATGGAGAAAAACATTAAAATTTATTTTAAGTTGCATTGTAAGACACAGGATATTTGCACTTAATACATATCAAAGAAATAACAAGAAACTTAAATTAAAAGTTTTTATGTATTTGAGACTTTTTTTCATAAAAAATATTTTTATTTCAGTATATTGAAAGTAAATAAGTTGAATTTTTTTGAATATGTCCTTAACAATAAACGATTTTTGTACTTCACAGTTATAAATAACAAAAAAGACGAAATTCAATTGTTTCCGCTATTTAACTGTCAGTGGTAGGGCTGTAAAATATGACGATATTTTAATCCTTTTGGCGATGGAAATTTACGTTTGGAGAAATGGTGATTGAAACTATTGGCGATATGCGGAATGCATTTTTTGTGAATATTTTCTAATATACATATATCTAAAATATTATAAAATTGGGTATAACTTGTTTTTTATCAGGCCTGTCACAGAAATCAATTCTGATTGAAAGTGATTTCGTTTTTTTGGGAAGCAAGAGACGAAATCACTTCTACTTTCGATCGGAATATAATCTATATATAAATCGGCAAAGACAAAACGGTTAAGAACACTTTTCGTCTCTGTTTGTCAACTGATTTAAACAAAAAATACAACATTTAAAAGGCATTTACCTACAGAAGTGCACAATGTATATTTTACTAAGAGTGTAAAAAGGGTAAAAATTCGGTGACTTCATATCTCCAAAACTAATAGAAACAAACAAAAAAATGTATATTTACCGTTGTTCATTAAAAAAATAAGCGGACAGGTGTCTGGTTCTCTTTGCAATTCGGCCCTTTCAAGGAGTAAACTGGTTTAACCTCTATTTTGGAACTTGGGTTCCCCATTTAGCTTTTAAACCAATAAGTATAGGAATAAGGGATATACCAAATTCGTATCTTATCTAAAAAATACAAATATAAATTTGGTACTTTTTCGAAATTCGAACGTTTTAAGGGATAAAATCGTACCCATTGGTACGTTTTTTTAAAAAAAAATTTCTCTGTATATTGACATATAACGCAATAAATTATGGTCTCCCACTACAACACTAAAATTTTTGATACTTCAACGGAGCGAAATAATTTTTAGAAAGGGGAAATACGGGAATTTTAATTACTTTCTTTTACTTTTCCGTGCTGCGTGTGGTAATTTTTAAATTTTTTGTAATATTGAACTTAGAAATAAAAAATTATTTGTGCAAGGTCTTGAGTGAATGAGAACCTATAAGATGGAAAATGTTGGCACTTTTTTGATCTTCAACTGGTACTTTTTGAATTTTAGTTAATATTGGACCTGGAAACATAAAATTAAGCATGCATTGTTCTGAGGGAATAAGAATCTGTAAGGGAGAGGTTCTACCTACAACTGGTACTTTTTTTTAATTTCCTGTAATACTGGACCTTGAAACATAAAACTAAACCTGCAATGTCCCGAATGGGTGAGAATCTATAAGAGGGAACATTTTTGTTCTTCAAATGGTCCTTTTTGCATTTCCGTTAGTATTGGACCTGGAAACATAAAATTAAGCATGAATTGTTCTGAGGGAATAAGAATCTGTAAGGGAGAAGAGGTTCTACAACTGGTACTTTTTTTTTAATTTCCTGTAATATTGGACCTTGAAACATAAAACTAAACCTGCAATGTCCCGAATGGGTGAGAATCTATAAGAGGGAACATTTTTGTTCTTCAAATGGTCCTTTTTGCATTTCCGTTAGTATTGGACCTAGAAACATAAAATTAAACATTCATGGCTCTGAGTGAATAAGAATCTGTAAGGAAGAGCTTTTTGGTACTTACTTTTCGTTCTTTAACTGGTACTTTTGAATTTTTAATAATACTGAACATAGAAACATAAAATTCAGCATGCAGAGTCCTTAGTGATTGAGAAACTATATTTAAGAGGCCAAAATTTTTGTACTTTTTCTTTTTGAATTGGTACTTTCTGACTTTTTTCATATAATTCAACTTAAAAAACTAAATTAAACATTCGCGGACTTGAGTAGAAGAGAACATTTGGTTAGGAGGTTGGTACCTAGCCAAATCGATCCACTAAGACGAAAAAAGCGAATTCTCTAAACATTTAAATTCATATATACTTATGTATATGTATATTTTCTTCATATTTGCATAAAAAATTATGGTCGAATTTCGACCACTTGGCATGGCAAACTCTAGTTGTTATTATAACTGCTTCAAAATTGTTCTATTTGTAATATTTTGTGAATCATTGTTTAATATTATGGCGAACATAAACAAATTCGTATTTCTGAACGTACATTCAATGGGCAAAAAGTATATGACTGACAGTCAAAGGTTTTTTTTAAATTAAAAATTTTGCCAAATCCTTATCGAAAAAACATGAAATAAATATGCATACCGACAAGTTATAAAAAATAAAATATCAAATTTCTTATGTAAATTGACGCCATTTTTTTACAGTGAATTCCATAAATTGTAAAATTATAGATTCCATATCGATTTATTTTTCAAAAACCTTTAAATTATCTATGTGTATTTCAATATATTAAAATATACTACTAGAAATATATAAATTTAGAACATTTTACTTATATTAAAGATTTTAGAAACACTAAAACTACTTTTGTGAACTTTTTCAGTCATGTTCTGAAATCGATTACCCGTGATATTATGCAATTTTTATTTTAAGTACCATTTATATTTACTACCATTAAAATTAGGAAGAACTACACTCATTTAAAATAAAAATCATTGAAAATCTCAATCGAAAAATCTTAAAAAAAAATATCTGGTAGCTGTTGTGAAAGGGATTTTTTGTTTTCGATAAAGTATAAAATCTTCCATCCGTTCATTTAAAACAAATAATGAGAAAATCGTAGTGCAAAATACATATTATTCGAAGTTGTAAATAGTTCCCTTCAAATAGAAAAACGCGATGTAATTGTATCAAGCAAAACATATTCAAACGTATTTTATATTTTAGAAAAAAAATGTAATCAAAATGAAAAAAATATTCACATCTTCACATTGAGAAAAAAAATACAACTTTTGGTTAGAAATAACAAAAAACGGCAGCTCTGCTTAAGACTGAAATGTTTATTTTCTCTCAAAGGCAATTCTAAAAGTGTCCCTTCATTTTCCTTTTTCGTTATTTTAGATATTTTTTGCTTCCTGTGATAATTGGTTCGACTGCATTGTTGAGATTGAATGAATTTCATTTATTTATAAATATTTGGGGTTTCTAGTTTTATTTATTTTTTTAAGTCATTCATGTGAATTTCGGCAACAATAGACAAGCCCCAAAAAAGTAAATAAAAGAAAGAAAAAGAAGGCAATTTAATTCATTGTTTATGGCTTGTTTTAAATTACGAGGACGACATCAAGGATGATGTTTTCAAAGTACAAATAAAGAAATGTTTTCTTGTTTTTGTCGTTAGATGAGAAATTCACATTGAGAATATTTTTTTTTGTTTTTTTTTTTTTTTTTTTAATTTAATTTAGAACTGAAACTGGTTATACTACGAATATCAAATGATTATAAGAACTTTAGATCTTCTTAAGAATTTTAAACGAATTCAAACTCAAATTTTAACTGTGTCCAAATTAAAAATTTAATGCATTTACGCAATAAAAATCATTTTACTACTTTGGAAGAAAATTAGCAATAAAAGGCGTCTCTGTGTCAATTCCTAAAGTACCGTTTAGTACGCGTAAAACCGTAACGAATAATCCTGTTGCAATAAAATTCAGTCTGACACCGTTTTATAAGACTAGAAAATACTAATCTTCACGAACGTGTACAGTGTTCATGAAGATTGGTTCATAATTTACCATATAAAACCCACTCAAAGACTCTGCACAGCCGAATATAGCGCTCTTAGGGCTAATAAATCAAAGCAAGTTAAACTCTCTTTTTGGTTTACAATGTGTTTTAACCAAGAAATCTATAAATCAGTAAACATATGAACCATCTTTATACGCATAAATTTAGGCGTTTAAACTACCAATGCAAACCATATGAATTTAACAACATTTATCGTAGTGCTGCCACATGTTACTTTTAAAATTACATTTAATACATCCCTGCAGATATCGAGACTAGTCCATACATGCGTGTAAAGAGTAGTCCATAAAAGAGTAGAATTACTCCAAAACTACTCCAATTATATGGTAAAAAGGTGGTCTATTTAACATTACGATGTCCTAGGAGTGGACCATATAACCCACTGAAGTAGTCCCTTAACTACTCCATGGAGTACTCAAGTGGATTAGTTTCAAAAGTAATCTATGTTACTACTTTTTCACTAATCGCCATTTATGGCGTGCACTGAAATCCATTAACTTAAAAAACTTTCCTGTTTCACTTTTAAATAAACAATTAATAATGGCTACCAATGTGTAAAACTGTAAACTATAGTAGCTCTGTTTCTTAACTCTACTTTGGGATCCCAAGAAACTCGGGAATGGGAAACTGATTGTAAAACCGTTGAGTTTAAACTAAATATAAATTTAAGTTTAGTTCAATTAAACCAGCTTTTAAACTCTTACTGATTTATTAGCCATTAATTGTTTCTTATAAAATCTATTTTTTTATTTCTGTTTTTTTTTTGTTGTTTATCTGTAAGTTTAAAGTTAAAAAAAATAAAATTAAATGAGCCCCTTGAGCCATATTTACAAATGCGCAATAAATTTCAATTTCATTTAAATAAATAAAAAATAAATAACAACTTTGATTATTTAAATAAATTGTTAAAATTTATTACAGTTTTAAAATTCGCAAATCTCTGTAAATGTATTAGCTTTAGGGGCAATTTATAGTTAACACTTTATGCAATTCGCATTTAATATTTATAGTTAAAGTTTATAGTTTGGGACACTGAAAGAAATCTCTAAGGCAAAATTAAAAAAAAAATAAATAATGTGTATAAATGGCGAAAACTTCTTGTATGAATAACGTAAACAAGTTTAATTACAGTTGTTACAAAAAAAGGACCAGTTGTTTTTCGTCTTATAAAGTCAGAGTTTTCCCAGTTCCAATCCGCATTTTCATTAAAAACAATTTAGGCTATCCATAACAAAACGCAACAATTCCACCATAACAATTGTTTTGGATAAATGAAAAAATAAAAATAATAGCCAAATCGATGACAATTTCAAGACTTGTTGTTGTTGTTAAAGAGTTTATTAACACTTAAACAATTCATAAATAAACTAGTTTGTCTGGCAGTTAATTATTAAGTCATTTATAGGGCATTTACATTACATTGAAATCTAGTAGATTTCATTTGAAATCTTCCTCCAAATCTAGTTCGTTTACATTATACTTGTTTGACATAAGCGAGATTTGGTTTTCACAACAAAAACCGCCGACCGAAATTTTTTTTGTGTAACACATACTTACATATAAAGAAATGGGCATTTAAAAATTTGCATTACATTTTCTTTATAATCAACTTCATTTATTTTATCAACATTATTTGTCATTTGCATTTTTTTTACTATTTTACGAAATTATAATTAGTATTGTGGTTATTTTATTGAACTGTTAATGGTTTTAATCCAAATTTAGATATTTTAATTAGGCTTAAGTTCATTGAATTTAATTTGCATTAAATTATTTTTATGAAGAAAGGAATTTTTACAACATGGAAGATTAATTAAAATTGTTATTGATAATTTTCATTCTTGACTGACCTGGGATTCGAAGCCAGGCTGTCTGGCGTGTGATTCGAACCCAGGCGGCTGGTTACCCTGACATGTTTCGACCTCAACCACTAGGTCTTCTCAAAGGGGTTTGCCGTCTTACACTCGCAGCCATCGAAGACTGCTGACGTCAGTAGTCAAACATCAATCCTTAAACCAAATTGTATTTTAACCTTTGGTAGATCGAAATTTGCTTTTTGAATGATTATCCATTTTTAATTGATCTCACATGTTTTCCTTACTTCTGTTTTTTCAAGAATGAAAATTATCAATAACAATTTTAATTAATCTTCCATGTTGTAAAAATTCCTTTCTTCATAAAAATAATTTAATGCAAATTAAATTCAATGAACTTAAGCCTAATTAAAATATCTAAATTTGGATTAAAACCATTAACAGTTCAATAAAATAACCACAATACTAATTATTGTTAACAGCTAAGGCACGAGCTATGTTTACATTTGTCCTTCAAGTTGTGCTGAAAAAGGTCAACTAAAAAGAAAGACAAAAACAGGAAAAACAAAAAAATGTACTTTGGACTTCAAGAAGAATTCTTGACAAAAGTACGAAAAAACAGAAGTAAGGAAAACATGTGAGATCAATTAAAAATGGATAATCATTCAAAAAGCAAATTTCGATCTACCAAAGGTTAAAATACAATTTGGTTTAAGGATTGATGTTTGACTACTGACGTCAGCAGTCTTCGATGGCTGCGAGTGTAAGACGGCAAACCCCTTTGAGAAGACCTAGTGGTTGAGGTCGAAACATGTCAGGGTAACCAGCCGCCTGGGTTCGAATCACACGCCAGACAGCCTGGCTTCGAATCCCAGGTCAGTCAAGAATGAAAATTATCAATAACAATTTTAATTAATCTTCCATGTTGTAAAAATTCCTTTCTTCATAAAAATAATTTAATGCAAATTAAATTCAATGAACTTAAGCCTAATTAAAATATCTAAATTTGGATTAAAACCATTAACAGTTCAATAAAATAACCACAATACTAATTATTGTTAACAGCTAAGGCACAAGCTATGTTTACATTTGTCCTTCAAGTTGTGCTGAAAAAGGTCAACTAAAAAGAAAGACAAAAACAGGAAAAACAAAAAAATGTACTTTGGACTTCAAGAAGAATTCTTGACAAAAGTACGAAAAAACAGAAGTAAGGAAAACATGTGAGATCAATTAAAAATGGATAATCATTCAAAAAGCAAATTTCGATCTACCAAAGGTTAAAATACAATTTGGTTTAAGGATTGATGTTTGACTACTGACGTCAGCAGTCTTCGATGGCTGCGAGTGTAAGACGGCAAACCCCTTTGAGAAGACCTAGTGGTTGAGGTCGAAACATGTCAGGGTAACCAGCCGCCTGGGTTCGAATCACACGCCAGACAGCCTGGCTTCGAATCCCAGGTCAGTCAAGAATGAAAATTATCAATAACAATTTTAATTAATCTTCCATGTTGTAAAAATTCCTTTCTTCATAAAAATAATTTAATGCAAATTAAATTCAATGAACTTAAGCCTAATTAAAATATCTAAATTTGGATTTTACGAAATTTTTAAATTTTTTAACAATTTTAACAAGCAGCTATTATTTTTTTTTTTGTTTTTTGTTAAAATGTCATTTTTTTCTTGTGCAGGGAAGTAGTTTTTAGTGCTATATGGGGAAAAACATAGTTGCATCAATAAGTTCTAATAGATTTCGAATAGATTTCGTCAAAATCTAGTCACGGAGTAGATTTTGCTTTGTACGGGAAATCTAGACAAAAACAACTAGATTTGGCTCGAAATCTCGAAACTACAAGATTTCGTTGTAGTGTGAATTGCCTATTAGAGAACAAATTTTGAAAAGTGGAATTGTTGCATTTTGTTATGGAACTCCTCAATTTAATTTTACAGCACATATGTATATTGACATATTGGAATAGAGCTGTCACGCTTACTCGCAAATCATTTGCAACGTCTTACAAATTTTACAAAAATTTTTTTTACAATTACACTGTGGAACAAATTCAGGTAAGCAAAAGTTAGGTCGATTCTGAGAGTGAGGGGTGAAAATAGAGGCTAAATAAGAAGACCCGTATCGCGGCGTTTGTTTATGTTAGTTCGAATTTTTATTAAGCTGGAAAACGCAAGTTTTGTATTATGATTGTTTTCTTTTCAAATTAAATTTATTGAAGAAACTGAGAAGCATATTATAGAAAGCAAAAAAGACTTAGTTTTGTGGAAAATATTTTCAAAAAGCATGAAAAACAAATAATTTTTTCCAACATTATGCTTCATAAGCACCCCAAAAATTTCCTAATTCAAATTTTTTTTTACCTTAAATTATAAAAAAATTTTAAAACGCTTCTTAAGAAAATCTTTTTAATTTTAATTTTTATAACGCACTATGACGCACGCAAATTTTAATTTAATTATTGGTTTGGCGCATATGCCAAAAAGTCGTAGTGGGGGAAGAACGACAATGAAGGTTTACATGAAGTTTTCTGAAAATATACACCACAGAATCTTTTTGCGTTTTCACCACTGCAGAGAAAATGTAAATTTTTATGAGCGTTTATTAACGAATGAAGAAGTAAATAGTATTTTATTGAAAGTGAAAATTATTTTTTTGTGCTGCATATGCCACTTTTCTAAATTTATTTTTAAAAAGTAGCTTTTTGTGCTCCATAGGTATACCTTCAGCTGTGTTTTGAGTTGTTGACATTTTATTTCGCTTTAATTACTTGTTTTTCTTATGGCAATGAAGCAAAGCAACAGTGAAATTAATTTCTTACGTTTTTGTGTGAGGAATTTGCAGTATTCGCAAAACAGTGGCGTGGAGAGCAAAACAATACTTAATATACTTTAAAATAGTTGATATGGAACAATATTAATGCTTAATAAATAAAAAACGATAAAAAATTTCGTGATACAGTTTTTGGATGCAGAATGGGGGTATTCAAAATGTATATAAGTATACCCCATACCTAACTCAATTTTTTTAAAAAATGGTCGTTAGGTCAAACCAATAATAAGCTGAAGATAAATAAAGTAATCACAATTCGGAGTTATTCACTCGTAAAACACGAAAAGTTCAAGCAAGGCGCACACCACTATATTGTAGTAATCAAAGAAATAAATAGCCCTAAATAAAAAGATATTAAAAGGGTAGTAAACTGCAAACACTATGATTGAGATCGCATCTTCACGAAGGCTTATGGAGAAAGCTTATATGGGAACCACAACCAACTCTGGCCCTGTCAGCGAACAACTGTGATGGGTAGCTGTTAAAGAAGTTATTGTCCCAAACTAAAGCTGTTTTCGGCTGGCGTTTTGTATAAGAGCTTCATTTAAATATCAACCGAATCGAATAAAATTTAAAGTGGTGATTAAGTCGGTATACTAAATGTTCTAAAATCAATGTTTTCCATGTGTTACACATATCGGCACAAACGAACTCTCCCAACGAATGGTGGTGTAGGGTGGTATATAAATAAAAAAAAAGCCTTAAAGCAAACAATTAGAAATTATGGCCTATCAATACAATATTTATTGTCAAACTCTTAAGCATCCTTTGAAATAAACTACACACGCACACACAATCACACAGACGTGCACTTCAACATGTGCTCATGTTTGGGCGCATAAAACAGAAGAGTTTCTCTGTGGGACCTAATGAAACATCATTAATTTATGCTTTACTAAGCATTTTAACTATTTTGTGGCAGCATGTCGATGATGTTGGAGCTGGTCACGATAAAAATAAGAAAACATTAAACACCATGTGTCCATAAGCACTAATCGACACATACGCACACATCGAGGTCATTTTAATCATTCCTAAAAAGGCACCAGAGTGGTCTGTTTAACAAAAAAAAAAAAGTGGCCGACTAATTAATTGGCTTTAAATTGGTTAAGGAGCTCAACATTTTCGTTTTCTTTTTATTAAGTTTATTTTTTAAAGTTTTTGCTGCTTATTTTTAGCATTTGGCTGTTTTTCATATTTTGGAATTCTTATTTATTATACCCTTCACCGAAGGTAAAAGGGCATATATAACTTTGTCATTCCGTTTGTAATTTCTACAATATTGATCTAAGACCCTATAAAGTATATACATTCTGGCTTCTTATGAGAAGGGAAGTTCAAATCCGGTTGTCAGTCTGTCTGACCGTTGAAATGGGTTTTCCGAAGACCCCAGATATGATGGATAAAGTTCCCAAATTAGGTACAAATATATCGGTTATCAATACACAGCATCTCACAAAATATGGGCGGGATTGGAAAAGTGGGCGGGGTACCTCCCGTACAAAGACATTATTGAAAATACTCAAACTTTTTAATTTTAGGGCTCTAGTATGACATACGAACACGTTTTATATATCAAAATATCAGACATTTTTAGCAGAATATATTTCTCGAAACTCTGAAAGTTTTTTCCAAAAAATTATTATTCAATGCCCAAATAATTTTTTAAACATGCCCATTTTCGGGAACAATAGATCTTCCCGAGTCCAAGTTTTATAATCTAAGTTAATGGTACATTAACTTACCCACTTCCTAAAGAGGTGGGTATATAAATCTGCCAAGTCGGTTAAGAAATTGTTAAGTTATTAGCCAAATACTCCAAAAATGGGCTAAAGAACAGCAAAATTTTTATAAAAACTAAAATTTTAGAGGTGTTATATGACCTATGGATAAGTCTTATATATCAACCGGAAATCTTTAGTAGAACATATTTGCTGAAAAACTTGGAAAAATCGGTTCAGATACAAAAAAGTAATTACCAAAATATTATTTTTTTTTAATAAAAATACCTATTTTCGGGAACCGCATATCTTTCCCAGTTCAAGTTTTATTACCAAGGTAGATGGTAAATTTCTTCCTAAAGACGTCGCTATATAAATCTATCCAATCGGTTAAAAAATGCCCGAGTTATGTCCAAATTACTGAAATCCCAATATTTACTTTTTTTATATAATAAAGTCGTTCTATTTGCATTAATTTATTTATGTTAATAAATTAATATTAACGATAAAAACCTAACCTAAAATCTACCAAAACAAATCTCAGCATTTCAAAAATATTATAACGGCCTTAATGCAGCCGCTTGTGGGTTAAAATTATTTAAAAATCCCGTATACATTTTTTAAAGAGTTAGAATTTTTAATATTCTGTTTGATTTTTTTTTAATTGTCTTTAAAGAAATTAAGTATGAATGAGTTAGAAAATGTTTGCTGGAATAAAATAAAAATTAATGCACTAGTTGGTTATATAAAAAGCAATTGTGCAAATATTTAAGTTAATTTTAATACGATTTTATTATCTGGCTGGTTTTTTCCGCAATTAAGAGGAGTGAGTTCTGGCTATTAAATGGTTTAAAGAAAATATATGGAAAAAGGATTTTTTTATTCATTATTGTATTTTTTCAGGGTGAAATTGTATTTGTATGTGCTAATTACAACTGATGCAAACTTAAATTTAAGATGGTAAAATTAATTAGAAACAAATATGCTTAAAAGAATTAAATTAAAGAGATTAATTATAGAAAAAACCAGACATATTTAAAGTTCATGAACATACTCGTAAAATCAATTTAAGGATAATCTCTGGCCCGCCTTGAAGTTTGCAAAAAAGGGAGACACATTTTGCTTGTGTTTTAAAAAGAAATTAAATTTACTTTTTCCTCAACTTTGGTATATTTAAAATTCTTAAGGAATTTTTATTTCTATTAAAAAAAAGTTATATAATCTTCGAATTCTTTAATTCTGTTTATTTTTTCTTAAGTTATCAAAACATGAAGAATAAATTGAATTCAAGAGAGAGAAAAAAGAGAAAATGTTTGCGTATTGAATAAATACAAAATTTCCAATTTAACATTTTCACACCTTCTTGTTAATCTAATTTTGTTGTTTTGCCCTCAAACGTTCTAAAACATTTTTTGAACATTTCAATATTGTCCTGGGATTACGTGTATTGAATGTATGTCGATTGAAAGGTTGCAAAAATGGATACAAGCTATTAAATCAAAATAAGAAATCTTTGACATTTCAACATGTTTATCTGATAATGTATAAATAAAAAAACATTTAATATGTATTAAAATGAATTTATTTATCTGAAAGTTGTTCATGCTTCAAAGCGATTTTTTTAACGCAATATTTAAAAAGGATATGTAATATGTGTCGAACATTTTGTTACATTTCGAAAAGGCGAGTGAAAAACTTTATAATATTTGGACCCATGTTCGCTCTGCAGATCACATAGAAAAATACACTGTAAGTGCTGGTTCACACTCTTCAAGTTTCAGCCGTCAAGTCTTGAGTTTTTTTTGAGAAGGGTTATACGCCCAAGGGCGCATCTCCACTAGGAGACCAATGAGGTCCATTCTGAATCCCTTCAGTATAGAAAAAAGAGGAAAGTGCGAATTAAATAAGAAAAAAAGTAAATAGTCCACAGGTTTAAGACAGATACTGCGTAGGACAAGTCAAGTTTAACCCTGGAGTCAACTACACGTTCAATAAATCACTGGCAAGTTGTTCACAAAAACTGCTTGTCCAAACTTCTTTGAATTGACATCTGTGTCACAGGCTGCACTCAATTTGATAATCAATTTTATTTTAAAAAAGAAACAACTCAAAATAGTAGCATGATTTAAAGTATTTTGTAAAAAGCTTAAGAATTTTTTAGAACACAATTTTTTTTTTATAAAGCATATTTATTTTTTAAGAAATATATTTTTTATAAAGAAAGGCCAAAATTAATTTGTGGTCAGTTGTTAAGTAGAACGTATTATTTGCCCTTTGATATTACGATATAAAAGTATAAGGAAAATTCACTGTGTATTTAGATAAAAATTCAATAGTATAAATGTTTGAAAAAATTGTTTGCTTTAAACTGCTAAAAAATAATTACTTTAAAGCTTCAAATTTTCTTAAACTATAAAAAATAAAATTATATAAAAATTTTTTTATATCATAGAAATAAATTGTTCAAATTTTGCATAAATCAGAGATTTATTTAAAATTAAATCTCAACTACATATGCTACATATTTATATGTATCAAATGCTTTACCAAAATCTAACCTTTAGTTTAAATACAACCATTTATTTCAATTTCGTTAAACAATTAGTCACTAAAATGTATTTAGTTTCGAATTAAATTCCATACTGGTAATGAATTGTTAACAAAAATCTTTAAAAAATTTTAGCATTTTTTCAAATAATTTTTAGCATTTTTTGGCCATGTCTAATGGCAGATTTAGCTGTAATTTTTTTTAGACCTGGCCACACTGGTGGCATACGTAATAAATTGTTGCAATATTATAAAAATAAAAAAATTGACATACAAAATATTTCGTACACTCATGTCCCGAACTCACATAAAAAAAAAAAAAAAAAATTTTTGTATTTTTTATTCCCACTCTCATTGCTACGTGTATTTTTAATTCCATTGTTTATTTTAGACAGTATTTTTTATGTCCGCTTCTCATTTGACTTCCGCTAGAGTGAACATTTCTTTTTTGCTTTTGCAGGTTCACACTATACTACAGTGATAGCTGCACAAAAGTGTAGAGTTTCAGAAATGTTCAATGATTAAAATGTGTCTTTAAATGGAAATGTGCACCCCTTTAAAGTATAGAATTTAATATCGATGAATATTTACGAGAAAATTATTTTCGATTTAACTGAACTCATTTTGTAGATGTACTAAAAAAGCATTATAATGTTATTGGAAAACTAAATTTTGCTCACTGCAAAAAATACATGAATATTTAAAACAGAAAGCAGTCTTTTTATACGACGTAAGACGTCCGATTTTTTCTTCTTTTGATAAAACTCACTATTAAATCCACTGTTCTCGCGGATAATATTAACGAAATTGTATTTCATTTTTATATAAAATCTCGATAAAAATATGTTTTAATGGAACTGTCTGTAAATGCACTGACATTTTTAAGAGATTTATGCTGGTTAAATCGGAATTGCGGATGTTGTCATATGGACCTGTTCATATAAAATAGGATAGTGTTAATAAGCGGCATGAAATAACCCCCTACGAAAACCACCAAAAAAAATATGAAATAACTCCCCAAAAATTAGTACAGGGAATAACAACAACGATTTTTTAGGGGTTATTTAATTTTTTTGGGGTATTATTATTTTTTATTTCAAAGATTTTGTTTGTTGTGCTTAATTCCCTTTTTAAATAATTGATAAAAAGTACTGAAATTTATTGTTGGAGGATAAGCTGTTCCTATGCGCATTTCACTGGTTGCTTAGGGCAGATCATCAGGAAACGTTCTCCTAAATAATTTTAGAAAAGCCAAAGCTATCAGCAAACAAAACTACAGAGGGAATGAGAATTACCTACAAACACTCAAAAAGTCTTGTTTGCAACGATATCAAAGCTTAAACAAAATACCAAACAATAAATCAGTGTTGAGTTTTTATCTTTTTTACATTTCCCGCTACAATTAGTTAGAATTCTCCCAACATTAATTGTAGTTGTAAATGGGTAAAGAAAAAACATATTAAAAACAAAAACAAAGTGCTTTTAAAAAAAAAAAAAAAAAAAAAAAAATTTTAGCAAGTGCACGTGCATAAAAAACTGAACTGGCAAATTGTTTTTATTTTGATTTCTTGCGAAAACAATAAAAGCACTTTGTTTTTGTTTTTAATATGTTTTTTCTTTACCCATTTACAACTACAATTAATGTTGGGAGAATTCTAACTAATTGTAGCGGGAAATGTAAAAAAGATAAAAACTCAACACTGATTTATTGTTTGGTATTTTGTTTAAGCTTTGATATCGTTGCAAACAAGACTTTTTGAGTGTTTGTAGGTAATTCTCATTCCCTCTGTAGTTTTGTTTGCTGATAGCTTTGGCTTTTCTAAAATTATTTAGGAGAACGTTTCCTGATGATCTGCCCTAAGCAACCAGTGAAATGCGCATAGGAACAGCTTATCCTCCAACAATAAATTTCAGTACTTTTTATCAATTATTTAAAAAGGGAATTAAGCACAACAAACAAAATCTTTTAATAAATAATAGTATTCCCACAAACAACTTTGATAATTTTTTATTTCATATGAAATAATGCCCAAAAAATTATTTTTAAATAAAGCCTCAATATATTTTTCGGGGTATTATATAATTTTTTAATTTGTAACGAACACGTTTTTAGGCGCGAGGATTTTCTCCTCCAAAATTCCGGCTTTACTTACTTAAGCTGCACTGCATTGCCGGCTTTCGTTTTCGCTAACTAAAGCTTCTCTGCACAGTCGGACTTCGGTCGGGCACAAGGCCGAATTTAGGAGGCTTAGTTAGCGAAGCCGGTGTTTGTTATCTAGAGGCTATGCGGATCCCGGTATTTAATGTACCATAGATGAGAAAATCCTTAAAAAAAATTTGCAAATACGAGTATTATGTTACATAAAATTTTTGAAAATGCAAGCGATTTAAATAATCGATTAAATGTTATCTAAAAAATCTAATTTGATCGATTATTTGACTTTTGAAAATTAAAAAAAAAAAAAAAACTGCGAAAGTTCATGCAGGCGGACACCGACATTCGGCGCAATTTTGTCCGCTGACGTGAGATGATGGATTACGGGATCCTTCTAAAACAGAACAAAAACACAAATTAATGGGGATTTGCAGCATAAAAACAAAAATTAACCTCGGCCTTGGCAATTTAGAAAAGGGGAGGGGAAAATAAAGTAATCACCAACAATTTTTTTTTCTCTGGAGTAATGCGCACAATTTTTAGCCCGATTCTTTAACTGTTTTGAAGATTTTTAAATATTTTTTCTTTCCCTTTCTTAATTTCTTAAGTTAGCGGTAATTATTTTTTGCAAATTCTTTTAATTTATGTAGTTGTTTAAGTTTCTTCTGTAACATTTTGTACATTTTACAGGTTAAAGTCTTTTGCGAGAGATAATTTGTATTTAAGAAAAACTGTGAATGGTATATACTTAGGAAAACTTCATTCGCATTACTTAATTTATTCCTAACATACCCTTTTTAGTTTAATGTAGCCAATCTCAAATCCACTCGGTCTGTTTTTATACCCTCAACCACTTGTGCTAAAGGAGGGTATACTAAGTTTGTAATTTTGTGTAAAATTCTCTAAGTCGATTAAGCCATGTTCGTCTGTTGAACTCTCGCTCACTTTCAAAAGACTCAACAAAACATCAACAAATTTATGATTGAATACCAGCACATTCGGTTCAGTAGGAAAGGAGTTATGAACGCAAATCTTGAATAACTCTCCCTAAAGACTTTATATTTTTGTTGATTACGGAATGCGATGACTCTCATCAAACTTTGTATGACTAGAAATTAGGGGGTTCAGCCGATTAATTCTTGTTCGATTAATCGAACAATTCTAGACGATTAATTTAAAATTGCTGATTTCGATTAAAGGATTAATCGAAGAATTTATGCCGATTATGGGTGCCCCGGTAGGCTAGCGGGTAGTGAGCTAGTCTTTCAGCGCCGGGGTTGCGGGTTCGATTCCCGCCAAAGACTCTGGTCTCCTGCAGACAAGCGTATAGCTTCGCGGGATTAGCATAGGTAATATTAAAAAAAATAAAATAAAAAAAAAAATTAAATAAAAAGAATAACAATACATATGTGGTTTTTCTGACAAATGTATAATTTGTTAAAATTTTATGTCAAATAAACAAACCAAATATATATGCCCGTTGGAATTAAAAAAAAAAACAATCATGTTGAGTGAGTAATTCACATACATGGGCTTACTGCTTACTCAACAAATTTGCAGTAGCCAGTAGTTTTTTACTGATTACTGAAATAATGCAGTTACCCGTTAATTTTTACTTATTACTGAAACAAGTTCAAATAAAAATATTTTTAACCCTGGAGCCAACCACATCACTATAGGAAATTTTCCCTTTTTTTTGGCCAAAACTAATTTTTAGCCAAACGAGTGGGCCAAACTTAATGATTTTTTAGATTCGCTTTTTGGAAGTGTTCCTCCTAAATGATTTTTTAGATTCGCTTATTGGAAGTGTTCCTCCTTAAGCTAATAAATTTTTAGTCACGCACCGTCACGGGGAAAAAAGTTTGTCACGCGCAAGTCTGCATTTGGTACGCTGAAGTTACCTGGAAAAATACGCTTTTTTTAAGACATATGCAAGTATATGCAGCTGAAATAAATTGCGAATGGATGACAACTTATGGCTCTATCGAAATGCGTAAGTGTTATATCTATCACTTTTAATCATTTTTTTCGGAGCTTAGTAAAGTTGCAATTTATTATTACAGTATATAACATCAAGGTATTTTTCTTTCCTTCGATTTAACCAAATTAAAAAAAAAGTTGAATATCTTTTTAACTACTATGAAAGTACTCACTTTTAGCATTATTGTTCATTTTTCACTTTTTTCACATGAATTTTTTTAATGAAAACTTTAAACTTAAATACACGTCTAATTTAATAAAGTAACTTCCTCGTTTTGTTTAATAAACAAACCTCATGTTTTTGCATTTATAAAATAACGGTAAAGCATCATTGATGCTTTATTCTTCGGGGATGCTTTTTTTAGTATGTTTTTATGTACATTGTGAAAAAAAAAATCGAAAACTCCAAGAAAAAAATTAAGTACTTTTGGCCAAAAAAAAGGGGAAATTTCCTATAGTGCACATGTTCAATAAATCACTTTCAAGTTGTTCACAAAAACTGCTTGTCCAAACTACTTTGAATTGACATCTGTGTCACAGGCTGCACTCAATTTGATAATCAATTTCATTTTAGAAATGCCCCCGACGAAGAAACAACTCAAAATATCGGGTGTTTTTTCAGTGGTATAGAACTTCGAATTGAAACAAAACACAATAAAATCGTTTTAATGACCATCAATTTGGCTTTATTGGAAGGATAATTTTATGCCATTAATGTTTAAATATGATTTCAGGCATGTGGCCGCCGCGGCTGGCTCGAATAAAGCCAATTCTACAGGTCCAATTTTCAACCACTTTTTCGAGCATATGGGGCCGTATGTCGGCAATAGCGCCACTAATGTTGGCTTCCAATTCCCCTAACGTTTCTGGTTTGTTGGCGTAGACGAGCGACTTCACATATCCCCAAAGAAAATAATCCAATGGTGTCAAATCACACGATCTTGGTGGCCAATTGACAGGTTCATTCCGCGAAATTATGCGCTCATCGAATGTTTCCTTCAATAAATCGATTGTGGCGTGTGCTGTGTGGCATGTAGCGCCGTCTTGTTGGAACCACAACTCATCCACATTCATGCCATCCAATTCGGGAACAAAATAGTCGGTTATCATGGCTCTATACCGGTCTCCATTAACGGTAACTGCCTCTCCAGCATTATTTCGGAAGAAGTATGGCCCAATGACTCCACCAGCCCATAGAGCACACCAAACAGTCAGTTTTTGTGGATGTAATGGCGTCTCAAGGGTCTCATGTGGATTCTCTTCACTCCAAATGCGGCAATTTTGCTTGTTGACGTAGCCATTCAACCAAAAATGAGCCTCATCACTGAACAAAATTTTGCGATGAAAATCAGCATCGAGATCAATCTCATTTTCGGCCCATACACCAAAATCACGACGCATTGCATGGTCTCGCGGCTTTAATTCTTGCACAAGCTGGATCTTGTAAGGTCGCAAGCCAAGATCTTTGCGCAAAATCTTCCATAAAGTTGATGGACAAAGCTCCAATTGCTGTGCACGGTGGCGAATCGATTCATTCGGGTCCTCTTCAACACTTTGCTGTACAGCGACAATTGTTTCTTCGGTGCGCACTGTTCGACGTCTCTACGGATGCGTCCATGGTTAACCGAATTAATTGCTCTGATGGACGATTATGTCGACCATAAAATGGACGGAGCTTGCGGTAAACTTCGCGAACTGAACCGTTATTTTCGAAATAAATTTGCACGATTTGCAAGCGTTGTTCTTTTGTCAACCTGTTCATGATGAAATGGCAAACCAAACTGAACATAAATGACATTAGAGTTGCCAGATTTGACCACAAAATGCCAGTTTTATCTCTATTCGAAAAACAAACCTGTAAAAAAACACCCTGTAGTAGCATGGTTCAAAGTATTTTGTAAAAAAGCTTAAGAATTTTTTAGAACACAATTTTTTTTTTATAAAGCATATTTATTTTTTAAGAAATATATTTTTTATAAAGAAAGCGCCAAAGTTAATTTGTGGTCAGTTGTTAAGTTGAACGTAAAATTGGCAAACAAATGTGTAATGTAACCCCCTACTAATAATAATAATAATAATAAATAAACCACACTTTATAGTTATTTGCATTGGTATTGTTTACAACAATATTATACTGGCATAAACAAGAATAACCAGTATTAAATAGTAACTGTTAACTTTATAATAAGAACATGTAATATATTAAATATAAAAGAACAAATGAATTCAATAAAGAACCTTGAAGAGAACACAACAAAATGGAAAGGTAAAATTGAAGCAATCTCGTGGTCTATTTAAAAAGTGTAATTGTGTTAGTAAAAAAAGTGAGAGAGTATGGCAAATTAAAAGGAAAGACAAAACTTGATCGTATGGCTTACAAGTAAAGCAAAACATTAAAACAACATTTTATTTTTAAAAGATTATTTTAACAGATCTGTTTAATTGTTTGTACATATAAAATTATGTGATCCAAACACATGTGTTATTTTTTTTATCGTTGTAATGGTTTTATCAATTAGTATAAAATATTAAAATACTTGTAATTAATAATGTTTATTTACTCAAGTACCATTTTTTTTTCTTAAATTATCGAAAAAATCTCTTAATTTATAAAATATTTGGATTTTGAATTATTCGATTAATCGAATAATTTTAAAAGCTTATTCGTGTAATCGAATAGGTCAAAAATGGCAAATATCGATTAATCGTTTAATCGAACAAAAATAAAAAGCCGATTAATTGAACACCCTACTATAAATCATACTACTAAATTTTGTAAGAGCGGTCCATAATTTACTTTAAGCCCCATATAAAGCCTACTCTTGGAAACACTTTAGTACATCTGAAACAGTAACGAATAATGCTATTTTAGTAAAATTTGGTATGTCATACTTGCTCAAGACTATAAATCGAACTAGCAAATTTCGTGAAGATGGGTGCATAATTTACTTTATACCAAATATAAAGTACATTCACGGAAAACATTTTTGTACCCAAAAACCGTAATGCAAAACGCTATTGTACTAAAATTTAGTCTGTCATAGTTCATTAATACAAGAAATCATGCTGCTGAATTTCGTGGCCCCCATATAAGGCCCACTCTCGAAAATCACTTCAGTACGCCTAAAATCATAGCGAAAGATGCTATTGTAGTAAAATTTTGTCTCATACGGCCATGTTCTGATAATCGCCAATTTGAAATCGCAAAACGCCAGATTTATTTTATGGTGTTCTGAAACTAGTGGGGTTTGCTTGCGATCTGCCGTAGTTTCTTAAAAATATTCCAGTTCTCTTGAGCAAAGTTTTTCGAATTTAAGTTGCCAAACTTCTTGCGATTGCGATTCACATTATGCGGTTTTAAGTCCAAATCTCAAATGTTAAGCGTTTTTCGATTGCCAGAACATGCCCGATAGTTTCATTGCACTAGAAATCACACTGCCAAATTTCGAAAAGTCCATGATTTACCATGGACCTCTTATAAAGCGTACTTTTGAAATATACGCCTAAAACCGCAACGAATTATAAAACTATAAGGTCAGATTTGATTAATATTGGCTTATAATTTTTATATAGGCCTGTCACACATTCCGAGCGGAATGGTACTTATTCCGAAGTTGCAATTCCGATCGGAATTGTTTTAGCTTTTTTTATAAAAAGCAAAATAAGGAATTCCTTCCACTTTCGGTGCACGCAGAGAAAAAAATTGTATAAAAATGGTCACCTCCAACAAAACTATTTTTAAAGAAAATTTTTAAACATATGTTTAAATTTAACCATATTATTGTTACCGACAACCCTATTATTGTTGAATTGGTCCTTTGTCAAGAAGCCACAATCATATTATGGTTGTATTTAAACATGTTTTGGTCAAATATGACAATAATTTGTTTTTAAATTAACAATAGTTTTTTCCTCTTTTCCAAGAGCAACATGCTATGGTTAAAAACCAACCATGCTATTATAAGTGTTAAACATATTTTAGTTATTATTAAAGAAAACATGTTTGGAGGCAACCATAATATGGTTGTGGCTTCTTGATGGAGGACAAATTTAACCAAAATATGTTTGCCGGTGACAAAAGTATAATTAAATTAAACATAATATGTTTAAAAATTTTCTTTTAAAATAGTTTTGTTGGAGGTGACCATATATAAACACATTTTTTCTCTGGGTGTGGGAATTGATTTCTGTTACAGGCCTGAAAAGTCCAAGCCTGTAAAATGTTTACTCTGGGTGGAGGGTATCAAAGACTCGGCACAGTCGACTATAGCAGCCCAGTAAAAAAAAAATTTGTGTTTTTTGAAGCACTTAAGAGAAAAAGCGCATAATCGAGCGCTTTAATAAGGGAGCTCTTATACAGCTGTAAATGATAACGAATAAAAACGCTGCTATTTTAGTGCAGACAACGAAGAAAGCGAAAAAAATAAAAATATATTATGGTTTACAAAAATGCTTGAAAAAAAGGCATTTAAACCAGTAAGAGCGAAACATTGATAAATATGTTAATATAGTTAGCCCTTAAAAAATTACTTTAGGGGTGCTTTATTTGCATGTTTTATTATGTTAAAAGAAGCGCTTAATGTCAGCAGAAAATATTCCTCCAAACCGGGAACACACCATACAAAAATCAGGCATCCCATCAGCAGCTTCTTTTAGAGCACATTTTTTACTGGGACTTTACTTTTGTTTATTTATGGACAGAACTTAAAACTCTTTTTGTCGGTTAAGAAATAATCAGTTGCTTAATGAATTTTGTTTAAAAATCCAACGGATTTTATTTATCCAAATGTATGAAAGCATAAAGTTGTATTAACGCTATCAAATTCAAAGTTTTGATCCGTTTTTAATATGCGTATTTATTTAGTTATTTATATATGACGCACAATTTAAATTGATTTTACATTAAAATACAACATTAATGCGTCTATTTAGTATTTATTAACTTTATTTTTTCATAAAAGACATTAAGTTCCTGTTTCGATTGTAACCACAAAACGCAAATACTACTGCATATAAAAATGTATCTGTGTATGTGTATGTGTGTGTGTTCGTTTTAAAAGGACACACGTTGGAATAGATAACTGTATATTTTAATTAAGTACACGACATTTAAATTGAGTACAAGGTTACATAATATTAATGTTAAGCCCTTCCATGCCAATAGAAATCATTAAACAAATAGATGAATATAAATTCTAAGAATTTTATTTTAACAATTAAAAGTTGAATTTTTGGCATGAAATTAAGGAATTTAACTAAAATTTACAAATTTGTACAACATCTGTCGGAAAAAAGTATTTAGTTGTAAAATGAAAACTGTCAAGACCTTAATGCGTATTAATATTAAACTGCCAACTCCGGGTTATCAAAGCCAGACGACGAACACACCTAAATAAACAATTTTTCTGAAATTTGCAAAAACAAGTGGAGAGAAAAAAAATCATTTACAAAAGAAAAGAAAAAAATTCAAAAGCGATGAAGTGAAAACAAACAAGGCTAAAGAACAAAATGAGTAAGCAACTAATTTTAGATAATTGTCGGGTACAGTGGGCTAAAAAATAAAAGCTTTTCTTAAAAATATCATTCAATTTAAATGTATGTATGTAAATCGGCTTATAGGCTGATTTAGCTGCGATCTATACAAGAAATCCTTCGAAACAGGACTTTATTCCTTACAAATTATTGAAATATGTAAATATTCGCCCTTAACTCGGCCCATATACGACGAATACGAAGATAAACCTATATTAAAATGTTTGAGATAGTCGGCCCATAACATTAACTTCTGTAATATTCTCTTGTTTAAGTAAACAAAAAAAAAAACATATTATTCTTCTCTTAAATTTCGTGTGTTTATTACTTTCATTTCGTAGTTATTCATTTTATTGAATACAAGCGAAGCAAATACAAAATTATAATGAAAGCTTCATGAACATCATGATTAAGTTTCATGCAGATGTTTATTACAAAAGCTCTTGCGAAAGCTCGCGCATTGTTCATATAGCTTGGACGCACTTGCTATAAAAGAACTAAAAACTGACAAATCGTGATCACAATCACAATTTTAAGGAGCAGTGATTTTTAAATCACGTTCACTAATCGCGATGCTCTTTAAAAATCATGGGGTCGCTCAACTCTACAAGAAACATTTCGAATGTTTATCGTAATATAAATAGAGTACAACTCTATGAAAATTTTTCTTCGTTTGTATCTATTTCACAGAAATTTTTTGTATTGATTTTGACAACATTTCGCACGAAATACTCCACAGAATACCAGTACCCATGTTCTGTAACTTTGGTGAGAACTTCTCGCATCGAAAAGATGTGAAACAAAATATTCCATCGTTTCTCGAAAAGTGAGAAAAAAGTGTGTCTGTAACTCATGTCGAAAACTATCAAAAGAGATTACGTCACTACGTTATAAATGTCATAAAATTTCACTCGAAGCAGGTTAGAAATTGCAGATGTTGAGAACGCCAGCCAAACATATCGTTGACGGCGACCAAATTTGACTAAAATTTAAAAATTTTCAACGACGGCGGCGAAAAAACAACTGTCGGCTATACCAAAAAATGTAAAGTGCGACTTTAAAGTTTGTTGATTACAAAATTGCTTTGAAAACATTCGTATATTTTTAAAAAATGTTAATAGCAAAATAATTAAACAATGAAAAAATACGCCAAGAATATAATACTTATCTCTTCCTTGTTAATATTCATTGCATTTTACATTTTTATTTATTTTTTAGTTTAAAAATGTTTCTCACCCCGTTTTTACGAGTGAGTTTATTTGACAATTCAAAGCGGGAACTTTCTCACAAAAATTTTATAGACACACTGTTTCAGTATATTGGCGAGAAATTTCCTTACGTGACAGTTATTACTCGCCAACCATGGTTTAGTGCATTTACACTTGTAATTTTCAAACTAGTTTATGATCGTAAACTACTTTCATAAACTATATCGTTTACATCAGCAGTTTTGACAGTTAACAGTTTAACAGCCGTGTCACAAAACAGCTGACTTCAGTAAAAAAAACTTAAAAACGTTAGTGCACGTACATTTATACATACGATAAACATACCTTTTATTTTCGTTATTTATATAAAACAATTTTCAATTAATTTTTTTAAACTTTTTCTTGATGTGTTCCTTTTTTTAACGCAAACTTTTTTAACTTAATTTTTTTTTTTTAAGAAATGTCAAATATCACTAGCGTTGCCAGAGCCAAATTTGAAAAGAACAGAGTTGCATTAACAAAAACTGGTTGTTTGCAACTAGTTTATCTCAAAAGCTAGTTACAAACGTGTTTATAATTTGTATGGATAAACAAGTTTCTTAAACTAGTTTATCATCATAAACAACTTATAACCTGTTTATGGTGTAGGTGTAAATGCACTATTACAGGCGCAGTTAAGTGAGAAAAACAGTTGTTTGTTTCAATTTATGGCATTTTTGTTTAATTTCTCACATTTCAATCGAAAAGTTTCTCGCCGCGGGAGTTACAAAACATGGGCACAGGCTTTAGCTGAGAAAATATAACAGATGTTCACCTTCAAAAATGTCATACAAGTTATTAAAGACACAAACCATGTGTAAAACATATGCCATCTTTTGCAAATCCCCCATTTCAGTTTATACTGCCAATAAAGAGACTAAAAAAGAGATTAGGTGCAATAAGAAGTTGTTATCGCATATCGATAAATGTATCGCATGCTAAATCATAAAGACCCACAACTCAAAAATGCTGAGAGAGGCAGAAAACTGTCTTTACAAACAAGGTTGCGTTTTTTAATCAAATTGTGTTTTACAAATGTTAAAGAAGACAATGACGCAAACGAAATGTTCGTGGTCGCTATATATTTGATTTGTAAACTGATTTATGAAAAAAAAAACGATTTCGATAAATTTTGAGTTATGCCTGTTTATAATTTAGTGTGCGATATGTATATTTACTGGTAACAATTAATTGCAGCACTAGCGGGTGTACATACGTCATCTAGGTTAACTGTAGAATGTCGTATGTCTTAAAATGAGATGGCGCAGCATTCGAAAGTAACGCAAATGCGGTTACCAGGGCAACCAGATAGTAGATTAGCTTGCCAAGCAAGTTAGTCGTCTGGATGACAGATTTATAGCGCGAGTCTAATAGACTTATAGACAGTTGAAGTGGACTCATTTATCCACATGCTTCAGGGCATTGTGCGTGCCTTTGATGAACGGAGAACATGTTTTCTACTAAGGTTCAACATGGAACTGATTCTCGGTGATAACTGGGCACTACTCGCTAGGGCCCAATGCGAGAAGAATGAATCTAGATTGCAATGGCTACTATAGAAGTTGTCATTACATTAGGAGGAAGAGAAAACTGTATCAATGTCCGGGAATTCAGGACATTAGGGAGAGATACCTGCGGAATCCAATGTTTGTCTGTATCTAAGCTTGAACCCAGTGCCCATGTTCTGTAACTCTCGCTTCGAGAAACTTTTCGATTGAAATGCTAGAAATGAAACAAAAATGCCATAAATTGAAACAAACAACTGTTTTTCGCACTAAACTGCGTCTGTAACATTTTGAGCAAGTAATAGCTTTCACGTAAGGAAATTACTCGCCAATTTACAGAAAAAGTGTGTGAGAAAGTTTCCACTTTGAACTGTCAAATAAACTCACGTATAAAAACGGGGTGAGAAAAAATATTACCACTAAAAAATATATTAAATATGCAAAATGTAATGAATAATAACATGGAAGAGATAAGTATTTTGTTTTTGACTGATTTTTTCATTGTTAAATTATTTTGCTTTTAACATTTTTAAAGTCGTACTGTACATTATTTGCTATAGCTGGCGGTTGTAGTTTCGCCGTCGTCTTTGAAAATTTTTAAATTTTAATTATTTTGGCCGCCGTCAACGATATGTGTTACTGGCGTTCTCAACGTCTGCAAGTTCATGTCGGCTTCGAGTGGAATATTAAGACATTTATAACGTAACGACGCAATCTCTTTTGATAGTTTTCGACATGAGTTACAGACACACTTTTTTCTCATTTTTCGAGAATCGATGGAATATTTTGTTTCACATCTTTTCGATGCGAGAAGTTCTCACCAAAGTTACAGAACATGGGTACAGGTTGCTTTTTATCTCCATTAGGATGATGCATTGCTTGAATTCTGCATTGATTAACATTGAGTAATTGCTTTGCAGTATGGTGCTGGGTATCACAGAGGTATAACTGAAGGACCTAAGTAAGCTGTCTTGTTGATGGCTGTCCAAGAACCCTAGCCTAATCTTACCTAAGATCAAATTTGTTTGGTGCTAACAATCTCCCGAACAAAAACTCCCTGAAATTAAGCTTTTGGCATGACGGTTACCCACTGTTCGATAGCACAGCACTTATCGGCTAAGACCTACTAAAGGCAGGTTAAAGACGTGTAACAATAAAAACAACTAACACAAAAAACTACAAGTATCATACAAAAACAAAAAAAACCGGACAATAAATATAAAACCACAACAAAAACCAAAAATCAACAAACACATGTACTAAAATCGTTCATAAAGGCTAGAGAGAGAGAGAGAGGGAGGGAGAGTGAGAGTAAGACATAGGGAGTAACAAAACAGTAATGCATTAAACACATTCAAGACAGCAGGCAACACGAAGGCACGACTACAAATGCTGCAGGTTGTAATTGTAGTCACGTAATCAGCTACTGAATTATTTTGAAGACGACAGCTACAATTGAAAAAATATAAACAGCTGTGTTTTTTATTATGTATTTATATTTCAGTGGTGCCACTATCATTTTTAATTTTTATAAATTTAACAACATGCATAATTGCAGACTCGTACACAAACTTAATTTAAGCCTACAAAAATATAAATACTTATTTATGATGAATTTTTTAACGTAAAAACAAATGAATTTATTAAAAAACATTTAAAATATTTTAATTTTATTGTTTTTGGAACTCATAAAGAATATCATCTTCATGGCAGGTTGAATGAAAAAATCCTAATATACAGTAGAATCGCGAAAAAGTAAACTGAAATGTCCTAAGGGTTGTTAACTTTTTCGTCTTATATATTAACTTTTCTCAATTGTAAAAAATGCAATAATAAACATAAGTAACTATATTTTTTGCAATGACTTAGTTTTCATCTGTACAAAAAAGAAACTTGGATCTAATTTGTACCGGCTACAGTTTATAATTAATAATTATGCAATCAGTCATGTATTTTGTGTTAGGTGCTACATATGACGTTTGTCAGAAAATTAGTTCTTCAAAAATTTTCAGATAGCAAATTCTGGGTATTTTCTCAAGATTTGCCAGCCATCCATTACTGACATTATTGTCTTTTCAGGTTGCAGTTACACGAACTCGCGCTTAGCTATTGATATTGAAATTAGAACAGTGATTGCGCAATTACGTTTTCGATGCTTCAAGAAAACATTTGTAGAAACTTGCTTTAAGATCGGCATATTTTGGTCTATGTACTGATTCCTGTATGCTTTTTCCTATGTATTCTTCAAAGCCTCGAAAATTTTGTGACGTTTCGTTTTTATTTTTGAGATGGCAACTTCAGATATACAATAATACAACGCCGATAGTTTTTCTTTAATGTATTTCTCAATTTTGTTTAAACTCTCATCTTTCAGCTTAAAATTTAATCTAATTTGTTATCGTTTGTACAAATCAGTACTTTTACGATCTGAAAAGTTAACTTAGAGTTAACGTTTAGAGCGGCACAGAAGCGCTAAAATTTGGTTAACGTTTGGTTTTTTGGTTCAACGCACTAAGTTTATGAATTATAGGTCGTAAAGGTTTCAGAGCACTTTATCAATAGTATAGGAAGAAAAATATAATCTGAATCTTTAAAGTATTGGTATCATAATAAAGTCTTTCGAAACACATTTCATATGATGTATTAAATATACCGATTTTTTAACCCCTTAAGAGGATTTATCTTAAAATTTTGTCGATATGTATAATAATATTTCCTCAAATATAATATGTTATAGAGAACACCCCAAGTTTTTGTATGCTATATTTTTAGAAACTCCATCATATAAAATTTTAAAGTTATTAGGGTTAAAAAAATTTTATTTTAGAAAACTTCACAATTTATTTATAAGTTTGAGTTAAAATATATAGTGGTAATAGTTTATGCACTTGTTACATAGTGAAATATAGTAATATGTAAATATTTGAAATGTGTTCCGGAAGGCTGAAAACCCGCAATAGAGAAAAACTTTATTAATCAAAGTCCTAATAACTTTGGTAACATGTGTATATTATTGTTAAATATTATTATTATATCGACATAATTTAAAGATAAAGCAAATTTAGTAAAAAAGTCAGTCAAGAAGTATGAGCATTTGAAATGGGCTCTTAATGGGTTAATAAATCGGTGTGCTTTAAACACCATGTGAAAAGCACTTTCAATTTTTCAATGATACCCATACTGCTAAAACTTCTTTTAAGGATACTAAAAAGTAATAATAATATAGATTTGGTGGTGAGCCGCGCTATTTTCTTGTTTCAATCCGGTTCTTTGCTGTTTAACCAAAAAATTATTATTATATATTATAAGCACTAATTCTTCTAATTTTTGATTATATTAGCAGCACTTTTTCTGTTTTGTAGCGTACAAAAATAGAAATTAGTTTAATTTGACTACAACGACAAAATTAGCATAGACAACAACCTGCAGCCATTTTGCCGTGTCGTCGTTAAAATAATCATTTCCATATAAACACATGTATTCTATTGTTGACATATTGAAGTCGGTAGTCTGCTGTCTCGAATGTGTTTAAAGCATAAAACAGAAAAATACAACTGCAACAACAACAACAAAAAAACACAAACAAAAGGAAAAAACCAACCTTTGTATCCTTTCAATTTTGCACTTATTCGAGCAATTGACAAACGCATTGTTTTGTTTCTGTTGTACACAAACAACAACAAGCCAAACAAATAAAAAAAGTTCAAAGTTTAATTCTTTTAAATCGCATAATCCCAACACAACATTGCACCGAAAACAATAACAACATGGAAATTTTTGATTGTTGTTGGTCTCCGGAAGTTTTCAGTAGCAAGAACCGGATGTTAAAGATGAAAAAGAGTTAAATTTGGTTTTAAAAAACATCTGAAAAATAAAAAAAAAAAATTGAAAAGAAAAAAAAACATTACAAATGAATACAATTTAATGTTAAATCTTTTATTGTTTTCAAAAAGTTGTTAAAAATTCAAAATATTTAAGATAATTAAGAAAGAGAAGAAGAGGAAAAGGGGAAAAGGTTTAATTTTTAGTCAACGTTGAAAACGAATCAAACCAGATAGAAAATTATCAAGGGGAAAAAGATGACAAACAAAAAGCCACAGGGAGTTTTTGACAGTTAAAGTTAAAGGGTGTTAAAAAAGCTAAGGGGTATTTCAGTTGAGGGAAATACTGTGTTGAGAGTTTAAAATAGTTATAAAATTTTGTGTTTTATAAGAGTTATAAAATTTATTTTAATACATTCAGCCATGTTCTAGCAATCGATTTCGATGGTAATTGAAATCGAACAAATTCTGAAAACTATCCTGTGCTTACGGTTCATTTAAATATTTCCTTTTATATACCTTATACTTTGAGGACCACTTATTTTTACCAGAACTACTTTTAAAATCAAGGAAAGCCACGATAATTTAAAAAGAATTGAGCTTAAAATCTAAATCGATTTCAATTTAATGTGAATTCGGTTTCCAGAACATGGCTGAATATGTTGGTCTAGCAAATTTCTTGAAACGATTTTATTGGAATGAATTTAGAAAACTCGTAAGTCACTTTTAAAGTAGATCGAAAATTAGGTTTGAAAAACTGAGACTACCCATTTATACTCTATTGCTTATAAATTTTGTAAAAATTTGGGCATTTATGTAGAATTTTATAAAAATTACAAAGATAAAACATTTTAAAATAAATTTATTTATAATCTTACATGCCCTTTACCATGATACGATAAGAACAGAAAGTTATATAAATACCGTTTCTTAGATATTAAACATCTGCATGAAACTTAATAATGATGTTCATGAAAACTTCATTATAATTTTGTGTTTGCTTCATTTGTATTCAGTAAAATGAAGAATTACGAAATGAAAGCAACAAACACACGCAATTTAAGAGACGAATAAGATGCAGTTTTTTTGTTTATTTAAGCAAGAGAATATGAATACATACAACTCTGAAACAAAACAACCACTGAATAAATGTCGAATAAGTTCATGGAAAAACACATTTATTTTAAAGTCAGTATTGCCAGTTGAAAAAATTGAAAAACATTAGGAAAGATAAAAAAAACAAACAAAAATAACCATGAAGAGTAAAAGCAACAAGGAAGTACATTAATATTAAAATAGTAAAAATAATACAAATTTTACTTTGTTTTTAATGTAAATTTTTAAACTTCAAAAAATTTCATTTTATTTTCAAAAAGATTTTTCAGCAATGTGTTTTGCTTGGAAGTACATAAAAAAGTTGTAAGGAAAAAAATTTTAATTTAATTTAAAAAATGCTTTACAAATTACATATATTATTGTAAAGGTATCAAAAAAGAAAAAATTACATAAATTTACTAAGTGGCAACATTGCTATTGAGTATTTATATAAAAAAATGAGAAAGAGTGAAAACTGTAAAACAAAAGTCGTTTCATTGAACAAAGTCCTTGTGTTTGCCATATTTAACGAAATGTGTTTGCTAGTATCATGAATAAAACAACAGTTTGTTCAGTGGTCTGAAGTTTGTTTGAATACGAACTTCATTGAATAAACATTTCAATATGTTCATGAATGAAGTTATATATGCAGCCCACTTTTTCACTCCCGCCCAGATTTTGTCAGATGTTGTGTATTGCTAACCAAGATGCTTGTGCCTAATTTGGAAACTTTTGCTCTTATCGTTCTCAAGATGCACAGATATCTATATTGTCTTTGTATGGAAAGTGCCACGCCCAATTTACCAATTCCGCCCATATTTCGTCGAATGTTGGGTATGATAACCGATATACTTGTACCTAATTTGGAAACTTTGGCTGTTGTCGTTCGCCAGACTTACAAAATAAAACAACAACAACAACAACGAGGAATGGGTAACTTTTTTGCATCGATCTGGCTTAGCTTAAATAGCAAAATCTCACGGAGCATATGTGAAATAAATATGTACCAAACAAGTCCCCATCTCATATCTCTGGGGTCTTTTGAAACCCCATTTTAACAGAGGAACGGACATCGTTAAATCAATTTGGCTCTTCAGAAGGATTCAGAATTCAATTTATATATAATATATATATATATATATATTAGGGAGATCGAACGGTTTTTATTCGACCGGTAACCGGTTATCTCAGCTTTGCTCAAGTCGGTTATTTTAAAATGTCAATTTTTCGAATATCGAATAAACCGGTTATTTTGATATAATAAACCGGTTATTTTAATAATGTGTAATTTATATACATTTTTCTTACTCTTGTTGTAGATGTTCCCGTAATTTAAATATTTTTCTAATTCTATATTAGGCAAATTTAAACTTTTTATGAACAATGTCAAAACAAAATGTAACTAAAGTAAAAAAACATTTGAACACTGTAAATAAAAACCACAAACTTTTCAAAATCCTACAAAAACGTGTGCAGTAAAAAAGTAAATAGTATATAATTTGTGCGACCGTTTTCTAAATATTAAAAATATTTTTATATAGTTATTATCTCTAGCGATATTTCGAACGGGATTAAACAGACAAAGTTAGGCTCGTGAAGTGTCCTAAAGTGATAAGTGGCGAAGGGGTTTTCACGTCACGATTTATTAATCACCTTTAATTAGTCCATATGGTTGACATTAATGTGCTCCAAATAAAGCTTAACCCCGTTCGAAGTAGGTCTAAATATTCGACAAATAATACTTTACTAAAATACGCTGACAAAAATGAATCATTAGGTGAAATATAAACCCGTTGTGTTGCCGAGGACGGAATGCCCCTTAAGGTACTAAACTACTGATTCATATAGAGATGGCTTAATCACCAACAAATTAAAACTCATTTAAAATAAATTTAGGAGAATTTCTCAAATAATAAATTTATTAAATTGCTATAATATTTTATTTGCTCTTGCAAAACGTTTTGGCTAGATCAAATATCATTTAATAGTTTTTAAATTATATTATACAATTATCGTCTTACAAAAACAGATTAGTTAATAAATAGAAATTGATAAAAATGCGGTTAAAGTTTGATCATTTTACTGGTCTCGTTTTTTTGGATTTTATCGTCAAATATTTGTTAGGTCTGACCATACCATAAGTCATATCTATGTATTTTGTAGGTATTTTTATGTATTCGAATTAAAGCCGGTTAACCGGTTAGTTAAAAAATGTTTAACCGAAAACCGGTTTTTTTAAATTAGCAACTATTCGTAATATTCGAAAACCGGTTATTAAAAAAAGTCGAATAATCGATCTCCCTAATATATATATATGGCCCAAATCACCAAGGTGCAGAATTGATTTTGCTAGCAATTTAATGTATTAAATCTTGACTTTATTGAAAAAAGGAAAGTTATCAACTATTACAACTAGCCTGTTTTATTTGTACATTAAACAATATAATTAATTAACAAGTAAATTTTAAATTAAATCGATATACATGCAGAGAAAGTCATTTCGGGAACGCGTCAGTTTTGTCATTCCGGGAACGATTGATCATTTTCGGGAACATTAATATTTTTCAATAAAATACGCTTAAATTGAGCTTTTTTAGAAAAGACATAGTTTGTTATATTACAGAACTTTCATTCTGTTCATGTAACGTTAATTCCATTACAAGAGTTTTGAATATTTTGAAATGTCTTAAATCTTATGAACGATAATAGCAACTTCTTTAATTTTTTGGCGTATTTTGCTTGTAGAAGATTTTGTATGTATTGTTTTTAATTATGTCTATAAAAAAATAGATATATAATAAGCCCATGTTATTAAACGATGCTTTTATCAAACTTAGGAAAACGTTCCCGAATTTATGGTTTTCTGAAAGACATTCACTAAAAAGCAATATTATGAAAAAAGCGTAGAACTGTGTGCGCTGCCCTGTCAAAGCTTATTAATATATCATTTTTGCTGGCATAAAATCAATCTTGAAATTTACAACATTAGTGATTTTGAGCCATATATATTGCGTCTTAAAATTTCAAACGCTTCACAGCTTGTGGCGTTGAAAATTTTAAAACGGTTCATGAATTTCTGTAGAAAGCAACAACAAAATTACAAAATATTTATGACATTGTTTGTGCTTTTAATGTTATTCTTTGGCGTTGCGTTGCGTTGCGTTTTACATGATTAGGGCCTGTAGGGGCTTGTAGAGGTGCCTGCCCTTTCTGCCTGCTACTACCAACGTAATTTTAACGCGATTGGTAACGATTTACAAAAAGTTCGAAAGATCATTATTTCGAAAAGTTTTAGTTCCGGACTGATAAACAAAAAAAAAAAAATTTATTGGAAATTTTAAAATTTCTTACTTAAATTTTGTTGAATAGTATAACTTTTAACTAAAGGGTGGTCCAACCAAAATGCACGATGTTAATTATAAGTAAAACAAAAAGTTTGAAGAGAATTATCTTTATATTTTTTTTATTATGATAGAAGGATATATGACAATTATGTGTGAAACAAAATATTGGCCAAATGCTCGTTCGTCACAGCTTCGGTGGCAGACCACTTTTTCTTTTTAATATCCCCGAAGAAAGAAGTCCAATGGTGTCAAATGACATGATCGTGGCGGCCAAATAATTTCGCCACGACGTGAGATAACACAGATGTGGGTGGTGTGGAAAGTCGCACCATCCTGTTGGAACCACATATCGTCCAGGTCCATATCCTCAATCAGTGATGCTCATGAGATGTTCAATTGTTTGGCACGACGACAAGTCGTGGTAGACGGCTCTTCTGTCACACTAGCGCGAACAACTGCAATGTTTTCCACATACCGAGCTGGGCATTTCCTACAGACCCGGTTTACTGAAATTTGCGCACAATTCTTCTGATTGTGGACCCATTTGGTCGTTATAGTGACCAAAAAAATCACTAAGTGTACGAAATGTATTTTGATTGCAACGCTCATTTTCGTATAAGGCTTAAACAATCTTAACGCGCTGCTCAATTGTGTGCCTCTCCATGATTGGATTTGTCAAACACTGAAACAAAGAAATGTCAAATTAAGTTGGGAAAAAAACTTGACGTTAAGGTGTGACTCACAATTAAAATGGTTGGGCCAGCCTTTAGAAAGCAATAAGACAACTTTTAGTATATATTTAAAAATTGGCATGCATATGCATATATCGCACACTAAATCAAAAACAGTCACGACTCAATCAAGAATCGTTTATTTTTTTCATGAGCAAGCTTACAAATCAGTTATAGATTATAACGCCCGTTATAGATTATAACGCTCTCTAAAATTTCGTTTGCATCCCTGTCTTCTTGAACATTTTTATGGTACTCATTTTGATTTTATTTTATTCAATTTGATTGCAACCATATTTTCGAGGCCAGGTTTTTTACTCTCCTGAACATTTTTGAGTTTTGAGTTGTGACTGTTTATGATTTAGCGTGCGATATGTATAAACCAATTTACATATGAATAAAGGGTACATAATTGTTTAACAATACATACATGAATGCACACATCATGTTTTTTTATTGAACTTTTTTGTTTTTTGTTTTTTTTTTTAATCGTAGAAGCGTATGTAAAGTCATGTGTGTATGTGAATGCAGAAAAGCGTGCTAAAGAAATTGTTTCACACAATAACAGCTTTCAAAGGGTTCACATTAATACAAGTGGTGTTGCCCAGTTAGCATTTCAATGACTATAAATTTAACAACTCACTGAAATGAGTCTTTAAAGAGCACTTTTGATGAATAAAATCTGATTCATTCACTACACGTTTGAAAAAAGGACTAGCAAATGATTCTTGCTTACGCATACTAATTGATTACACAAGGGGACAAAATTTAACTTTTTTGTGCGGCCAAATTTTTACTAACTTGATGTCGCTGATTTTAAATCTATTCTCCATTTTTCTCTACCAGCTCGACTTTTCGAGATATACCGATATGTCCAAAATTAAGACACTTTCATATATTGGAATAACTCGAAACGGTTCACCATATTCAGTTAAATAAAATTCGAAACTCGGCAATACTATTATTTTTAAGCCGTGCTTACATTTTTTTAAATTTGTCCATTCATTGCAATCGGAGAAAACTGAATTGATAAAAATCGCGATTTCCATAAAAAAAAACACTTTTTTAATGCGTATGTTGGAACAAAATTTAACTGCCTGTTTGTAGAACACGAGCGCAAAAGTGACTCGCTTAACTTACATTTAAAACAAAAACAAAATTTCAAAATTTGTTTCTGTCATCTCATTGATGCAATTATTTCAATTTTTGAGCCTAATGACAATTTGGCCAAGTGTTGTTAAGATGACAAGTGTTATGGGGTCAAAAACGAAGATATTTGTCATAGTACTGATGTCATAATACATCAGCGTTATGACGCCTTTTCTATCAGTGTAATTTAATAACATAAAGAATATGTATAACTATATGTTAAAATTTATCGTATTGCAAATTGCAAATAAAAATATGTTTATCGTATATTTTTAATGCAATTGCTTGAATTAATTCCTTTTTATTATATATATTTTTTTAAAGAAATATATTTACAACTGCGTATGTATTTGCTTTGGCAAATTAAAATGTTTCAAACAAGTACATTGCATACTTTTAGATCTATATAAATAGCAAATAATATTGACTTTTTGCATATAAAAAATGTTATACATACATACATATCGCACTGGTTCCTCTAAAGAGAGTCAACTCAAAATTTTTAAATTTTCACTCTATGCAAGAAATCGATGTACAGTGGTCATATCTAACCACTATGAAAATCTTACATCATTTTCTCTAGTATTTTGTCAAAAAATTGCAATTGAATTCCCCTTTGTGCTATATGAAAGAACACATAAAAAGAAAACAGTTTTTTGTCTCTACTGAAAATTTATAAATTTTGAGTTAACTCCCTTTAGAGGAACCAGTGCGATATACGAAATCTTTTTATATTTAAAATTACAATATTTTCAAGTTGATAATTTAATTTATTTTGAACATTTTGTTAATGGATTTTATGAAGAGGAACAAAAAATACTTTTGAAAGCAGTGAAAGTCCATTATAATATTTCCAGTATTTTTCTTTCTCCAAAAAATGTTTGCTTAAAGTTGAAATGGAACATTGAAATTGATTTTTTTGGAAAAAAAAACTAAAGTGGATAGGGGTAAAGAACACACTAAGGGAGGAGTAGGTGGTTGTTAAAATAAACAAGTGCTGTATTCGGCTGTGCCGAATCTTTGGTACCCTCCATCGACAGAAGTGGGCTCTATATGATATCTACATATATATTATTAACTAATCTTCACAAAAACGAATTAAATTACTGACCAACAATAAGAAAGTTTTAGGCGTTTCTTGTTAGAACTTTAAACTGCCTTGAGTAAAATGTTATGGTTCGTAACAGTTTTAGCCGAACTAAAATGATTTTCTGGAGGGGGAATTTGTATTGGACCCATGGTAAATTATGGACCAATCATCCCAAACTTTTGTAGAATGATTTCTGGTAATAAAAAAATAAATTAGAATAAATTTCAATACAGCAGTGAAATTAGTTTTAGCGTTTACAGTGCATTTCAGAACGGTGCTTAATATGGGATCTTAGGTAAATTATGGACCGTATATCACTTATTTGCATATTGAGTCCTTTTCATTGCATTTATGTTGTACAACAAATCGTTAATGTAATGTATTGTGGTGTATAGAGCGCTTTTTAAAATATAATAAAAACTAAGGAAAGAAACAGACTGCATATGCCATTCATGCTCCGGTGCCCCGGTAGGCTAGCTAGTAGTGAGCTAGTCTATCAGTACCGGGGTTGCGGGTTCGATTCCCGCCAGACAAGCGAAAAGATTCGCGGGATTTAGTGTAGGAATAAAAAAAAAAAAAAAATTTAAAAATTCCAAATAGATGATCTCATATATTTATAAAGCTTCGTACAGACGGTTGTCAAATCTTACAGTATTGTAAGCAGGCGTTGATAATAGACTATTTTTCTGACAATGGTGCCATTGTCAGATACATTAATTTTATATGTCTGCCAAATACAAATGAGCTTTCAATGTACACACAGTTGCAAGATATTTTTAGTAAATTTTAATGCAATTTACCAATATTGTAAGATCTGACCACCGTCTGTACGAAGCTTAAGCCTTTTATGTACCTTATTTTATTCATACATATAATGGATAGTCATGTTAAGTTTTGTTTTTTTTTTTTTTTTTGTGTACAAATGCATTTTTATGTACATTTTTGTAGTTTTTATAAATTTAAAAAAAAAATGGTACCGTGAAGGTCCAAAAAGTACATTTTTGGAAGTTGGTACAAAATTTTAAACCCCATTTAACATCCCCGGTTCGAGAAATTCCACACGAGGAAAAGTTTGCATTTAATGTATTGCATAGTGTAATTATAGTTTGTTCTATTTACGTATGAGTGATTTTTAATTATTAATTTGAATATTATGTATACGTTACATATGACCATATATTTTCAATTTTATGTAAACAGAAAAAAGTGTTTTATCAATTAAAAAAATGGTTTAGAAAGTATTTAAATTTAATTAATGTGATAATTGAATCCATTCCTTTTTTTGTTGAAAGAAAATTAGAAATTAAATTTTGAATTAATTAACATTTTAGTTGTTTTGAAATAAATTTTCAATTAAAATTTTAATTAAATAACAAAAAATCTTAATTGACTGTTTTCGTTTAAAATAAAATAATTTAAACACTTAGAATTGTTGTTGGGAATTGTCAATATTTATTTAATTAAATTAACACATTGTTTGAAATGGCAAAGTTTTTTGATTACTTTTTTAATTAAAATTAAAAATATCATTTATTGAAAATATTTTTTCAAAATTTTAAAATTTGTAGTAATCAATATAATTATTTTAGTAATAGGTGCAAAATCAACAACTTGTTTGCTTGATATTATGAATTTGGAATAAATTTGGTGATTGGAGAAATTTAATAATTTTTTCTGTGTTTTTAAACCCACAACGAATTTAACGCAACAAAACATAAAAATTAAGGCCCTAATCATGTAAAACGCAGCGCAACGCCAAAAAAATAACATTGAAAGCACAAACAATGGGATAAATATTTTGTAATTTTGTAATTTCTATAGAAATTTATGTACCGTTTTAAAATTCTCAACGCCCCAAGTTATGCAGCGCTTGAAATTTTAAAACGCAATGCGAATTTCTGTAGAAAGCTACAACAAAATTTCAAAATATTTATGACATTGTTTGTACTTTCAATGTTATTATTTGGCGTTGCGCTGCGTTTTACATGATTAGGGCCTAATTGTATTTTAAAATACTAATTATAATTATCAATTCTAGCATGCTAGATATATTTAAAACAAAAATAAATTAACTTAATCTTAACCCTAGAAAGATAATCTGCGTTAGTTTTTCGCATGCACTTTCGAAATATTTCTATTTTTTTTTTTTTCTTAATTGGCAGGAATACGTTTCTATGCACTTCGGACATTTTATATATAAACCTATTTAAAAATTCGGTCTTTTCATTTAATGTATATGTTAAAATATAATCCGCATTAGTTTATTTCAAATTAATCAAAAAAAAATACAACAATAAAGCAGTCTAAAATAATGCATCAGTTTTACGTATGATTTTAAGCGTATGTCTAAATATGATTATCTTTTTAGGGTTAAACGCAACTCTTTAAAAAGATTTGTAGTTTCATATCTTAGAGTCGTTATAATTGTATTGGGGGTATTAAGGTCTTATGACTGACTCTTGTATTTGTTCTCTTTATTACTTTGACTTAATTATTTTTAAATTTTTTTTTAACGTTTTCAGACTTTTTTAAGGTTTCCGATCATTTTTGAATTCTGTATTTTTTGCAGACTTTGGCTATTTTATTAAGAATAGCAATTTGTACGCTTCAGCGTTAATTAAGATGCTGTTTTAATATAAGTGGTTCTATTAAAAAAAAGAATTTTAAGTCATAAAACCAAAAGTAACTTCCTTTTAAGATTTTCGTATCTTTTTTTATGCCCACGGACGGACAGAGGAGGCTGTCCGTCCGTCTTAGAAAAAGACTTAGAAAAATTTTAAAATGACAGGCATTGAAAATGGCCAAAGTCGGACTATTATTATTTTACCTAGCCTAAATACTAAGGCTACGCGGGCTTAGATTTTTGGCTTTGTAACGGCCTTACAAGATGAGCTAAAGCGAGAAAAATTAGCACAACTATTTATTTTTTACAAGAAATTTTCGGTAGCGAAAATTTGCGAATTTGGTCCACTATTTCATGTAGCCTCCTTACAAATTTAAGTTTTTACTTTTTTGATTTTCTTTCCTTCAAATCTACCGAAAGTAATATTGTGCGACAGTCAAAATCGGCGGGGGTTCTGCTAACCGAGAAAAGTACGTATATCTCAAAGTAATGTTCAGCCAAGTTGTTAAGCTCAACGCCGGCTATATCATAGTCAATAAAGGTATTTTTGATTTTCCTTGAGTTTGACGCTGGAAAACTAGTTTTTTAGTTTAGTTTAGTTAGTCAACCAAAAATATCGTGTTCCTTTATAGACTCTATTGTAGACGGTGTTGAGCTTAGCAACTTCGCTGAACATTACTTTGCTATATTCGGACATTTTGATGGTTAAAATGGCACAAAAAATTCCAATTTCCTCTATAAAGTATCTCGATTCCTAGACCTGACCCAGCAAAACGCCGGGACACGTATAATTTTTTTTTACGTTTAACTTTTTCAGGTTAGCAGAACCCCCGATCCCTACCATTTGTCGCACCTACATATATATGAGTTATTTTATTCGTTATGTACTAGGCTTTCTGATAAATGATGAAAATGGCCTTTGATTTCTTTTTATAAATTTTTTAAAACAAGAAATAGTTCTTATATAGCATGAACCAAAAAAAATATCGCCACTTATTTCTGAATAACTCCGAAACAGTTCAAGATAAAAAAAATTTTTTCTTGGACGACTCAAAGGCATTTTGTTCCTAATCATTCGTAAGTTTAAATCCAAATCAAAAATTTGTTCTGTACTTATATGATGAAAATGTATAAGCACAGTCGCCTTATTTCGGGCGAAATATTAGTTATGCCCATAAAAAAAACTGAGCCCGATAGAGAAATAAACTGAAAACGGTTTTAATTTTTAGTGCTTGAAAATCTTAATATAAAACATATTTTTATTAACAGTCGATTTTTGTTGCAGACCAGTGTAATTGTTGCTTTTTATTTTTATATTATTTTTTGATTTTTTGACTAAATTCCTTTAAAGTTGTAATACATTCTTTATCCTTAAATAATTTTTTTATTAAGTAACAATTTAAAAATAACAATTGTTCATACACCTATGTATAGTTTTTTCCTAACTCTGTGATTTTTATAGTTTCCTATTGCGAATAGAGGTTTTGTAGTTACATATTTTTGGTTTTCATGGGCAACCGCGTAGGTATGTCCATTTTCTCGATTTTGGGATGTTAATTTTTAACGATCTTTACATGGTTCTAAAAGTTTCTGAAAAAAGATGGACCAATTAAAATTTTTTAACGTACACTCATAGAAAAATGCGTCTTCATATTGATGATGCTATAACATCAGAATTGTGACATCAATGTTATTACAAATGAAACCAACGCGGCAAAAAGTGACATCAATCCAATGAAGAACGTCACTCTAAAATGTTGACATAATTTATGCGTTATTTATGCTATGACTACAGTGACATCAATTCGACGCCACATTTTGTGTACACTGATAAAAAGGCTCCATAACGCTGATGTATTTTGACATCAGTACAGACAGACTATCTTCAGTGCGATGACATAATATACCATGTCATCAGTGTGATGACAAACTGTCATCAGTGCAATGACAAACTGTTATCAGTGCTATAACAAACTGTCATCAGTGCGATGATATAATATAGTATGTCATCAGTGTGATGACAAACTGTCATCAGTGCAATGACAAACTGTCGTCAGTGTGATGACAAACTGCCATCAGTGCGATAACATATTATATCATGTCATAATATATTATTTACATTATTTTCATGTTTTAAAAAGAAAATTAGAAGCAAAAATTCCCACATTCTATTTTGTTAATTATTTATTTAAATACATTAAATTTGTAAAGTAGAATTATTACGAAAACCATATCGGTCATGCTGCTGGTGTCTTATAATTAAGAGTTCTTCTGTTTACAAAGGGCGGAATACAACAAAAGTGCAACAAAAATGCGTAACGGGTAGGTAAATAATCATATTCTCTCAATTTGACTTAAGGTCAATTACAATGACTCAATTTGATGACAGTTTGTCATCGCGCTGATGACATGCTTCATAAAACCGACTCCGATTCGTAGTTTCTGCGATGCCAATATGTCATCCCATTGATGACATAATTTAAATTGTTGACCCTTATGACAATTTGGACAAGTGATGTTAAGGTTGACATCACAGCAATGTATAGTGGCATGGGGTCAAAAACGAATTCACTTGTCATAGTAATGATGTCAAAAAACATCAGCTTTATGACGCCTTTTCTATCAGTGTAATAACCAAGTTAAAAAATTTTAATACCTATAGTTTGATCTAGAATGAGGTTTCTGCTCTCTTAATAAATTTCGATTTTAAGACATATGTACGCGGTTGCCCATGTAAACCACAGATACATATGTATATTTGCTTTTTTTTATTTCAATAACTCTTTAATTTTTTAAAAATTTCTGATTTTATATTTTTTGGTCTCTTAATATTAAGTAAATTCTTGTAGGTATTTTATTAAAATAAAAAAAAGAAAAAAAAATTACATTTAAAAATTAATATGTATTTACAACATTTATACATATTTTTACATGTAGGAGCCGCTTATGTAAATATTTACATGTGCTTATGTATGTATGTGCAAACATTTTTTAATGTTATTGTTGCTGTTAACATAACAAATAAGACATTGAAGAACATGAGTTAAACAAAAACAAATTACCAACACAAAAATTATTGCAAATGTATGAATATATGTATGTATGTACAAACAAAAATTTCATAAAACAACAACAGTAGCAGCAGCAACAACAACTAAAACAAACATTGTTTTGAATTTTAAATTATGTATAAATTGTTAATAATCATGTTTTTTTATTCTTAATTTTTTATATTTTACTGTTATGTATTCGTTTGCTTACACACAGGCACCAACAACAATACGAACGAACAAACGCACGAGAGGTAGGGAAAGAGCGAACAAGTCAACCAACCAACCAATTAACAATCCAACACACCGACATTCAAAAAAAAAAACAACCATTACAAAAAATGCGGCATGTATAAATTATTAAACAAACAACAAAAACAAAACAGAATCAAGTTAGAAAAAACGAAAAACCCGTAATTTTTTCTTGTGTTTTTTTTCTCTTTTAAAAAATTAATATATGTATGTATGTAATAACAAAAAATTATGGATAAAGAGAACATTCAAAAAGTCAAAAGAAAAACGGAATTGTAATTAAAACAAACGAATGCATTCAATAAAAACATACACACACGCTCACAATATAAACATATCACTGTGAATGAATGTTCAAAACATCACTGTGATTTAATGTTAAATAAACGCTTAAATTAAAGAATAATTATATATGTAAATCGTAATAGTATAAATAAATAGTAATAAATAAAATAGTAAACAAATATAATAAAATTTAAAATACTTTATTAGTTTACGCACCAATTTAATCGACAACGATGTCAAAACCTTTAAGAATTATTTATTTTAACAGCGTTACAAGTCGGAAGAAACCCACTAACACACACAAACCAAATACATAATTCAAGAGCCAAAGTTTTCCACAAGGGTGAGCGGGGCGGGGTGAACTGCGATTATAGGAACAAGTTGAAATTTATCCTTTTGTTTGGTGAGTTTTCCTTGTTGTTTTACAAACTTTTTGTTGGCTTTTGGTTTTCAAGCTGTTTAATTGCTGTGCTTATTTTAGTTACAGCTTTATTACGTTTGCACAAGTTAATAATTGGTTTATATAAGAGCAGCAGTTTTATTTCGTTTTATTTTTTATTTTGTATACAATTTTAATGTTATTAGTTGTTTTTTTTGTACAGAAGATCAAGTTTAATTATCAATTGGTATATGAAAATCTTTTATTTCTAAGATATTGTTATTTTTTTTAGTTATTTTATAATTTTTCTTTATTTAACTAGTTTTGAAAGGTAGAGAGAGAGACAGACTGAGTTTCAATATTTAATTAATCATTGGTTTTACATTTTACTAAATTAACTATTATTAATTTTTAAAGAACGATATTTAACTGTTTTTAATAGCAAAGAATTTTTTACTAAAGAACATAAAATTTAAATTAGAAACTCTCTAAATTAGAAACCAGGGCAGACCAGTTGGTAGTAAACTAGTCTCTCAGTGTGAGAGTTGCGGGTTCGATTTCCCACAAAGACTTTAGTTTGTTACACTACAACGGGCTAAAGGTCTACCTTACTATTGTTCCATACAACTAAGTTGAGAATATGTTATTGTATTGTTATAGATAAAAGATGTATGATTTTTAAAGACAAGTTCAAAAAAAAAAACAAGCGAAAGCGCCTGTGTGCATGATAGGTTTCTTTTATTCCCAGGAATTTTTTGTAAAGAAAAATATAAAAAAGTATATAAGATGCAATCAATGTTTTACAATTAATGGCTATTAAATGCAAGAAAATTATTTTTTGTCCGAACAAGTAAGAAAGTATTGTTGACCAAGCACGACCAATGATACCCTACACCACACAATTTTAAAACCGTGGGACCCATTAGCAATCATGGACCCGCTAGAACAAAATTTTGTTATGAGGTTAAGATTCATGTAAAAGTTCTTTGTGCCGAATATTTTCCAGATATCTTCACTCATATGAGATTTGCTTGCCTTTAAGTGAATTAATGAAGAGGATTGATATGGGACATATCGATGCCTTACTTTCTCAACCTCGTATCTTAAAAAAATACGGTTTTGACTTTTTCATGTCAAACGATTGATATTTTTGTGTTCTTTTGCTACAACAACAATTTATTATTTCAATAATTTATTAATATTAACAGAATTGAGACAAAGTATTGAACTAATAAGTTGTTGCAGTAATAGAACACAAAAATATCAATCGTTTGACATGAAAAAGTCAAAATCGTATTTTTTTTAAGATACGAGGTTGAGAAAGTAAGGCATCGATATGGTTAATTTTAGACCTACCAGCACAATATTTTGTCATGACATAGTAAATGTCGTAAAAGTTATTTTCGCCAATTTTTATGTTAAAACCAACATTTCTAAGAAAGTTACAGCATTAAAAGCTGTTTTTGGGAGTAGTATTTATATGGGAGCTATGGTCAAATATCGACCGATATCAATAAAATAATATTTGTTAAAATGATTAAAATTGCAATAAAATAAGTTTGGACCAAATTAAAGCTTAATACCGTTAAATAGACGCTTGTTATCCCGGTTATTGCAATTTTTAATCATTGTGACAATTAGAAACTATGTACCAAATTTCGTCAAATTATCTTCAAAATTAAGGCTTACATCGACAGCCAGCCAGCCGGACGGACGGAAAAAAGTTATTCTGAGTCGATCGGTATACTTAAAGGTGGGACTAGAGACAATATTTTAAGGTGTTACAAACATCATCACAAACGCATAATACTGAAAACCCGAATTTAAACATTTAAAAAATTGCATAAAAATTAATGTTCAACATTTTTTATTTTTCGAATTTATTCTATGAGTTAAATTTCAGTTATGTATTTTATAAAGCTTTTTTGTAATAGTTCTATTCCTTAATTTGTTTTTTTATTTTGGGAATGACTTTATACATACAATAAATACATAGAATAAATTCGAAAAATAAAAAAATGTTGAATATAATAAAGTAGCTTATGAAAAGAACTAATTCCCAATATATAAAAATTAAAGTTTTTTTTGTAAATTGAATTAGGGACATTTGCCGAATATGCTTTTCAATTCACTTCTGCTGTTTATTAAGTGTGTATCTATTGTTTTATTTTAAAGGATTTTTTTGCTTTTCTTCTAGTCAATATGACCCTTTCTCTAAATTAAATTTATGAATGTATCAAATGTCAGCATGAATGTATGAAATTTTCCTTTCAGTTTTTGTAAATATTTGTTAAGTGTTACTTTGTTATAAAAATTAAAAAACAACAAATAATAATGTCCCTGTCCAGAATTGTAATTTTTGTTGCAGCAATTCTTGCGTTTATGGGAGAGATTGAGAGAGGTGAGAAAATTTGGAAGGGGTATACAGTTCAATGTGCTCTGCAGTGTGACCAGATCTTAAAATTTTTTACAGCTAAGTCTACCATAAGACACGACCAAAAAATGTATTACCAGTATGAGATTTTTTTCGAAACTAAATACACTTAGTGACTTATTTTTTAACAGAATTGAAATAAATGGTTATATCTAAACAAGTGAAAGATTTTGGTAACGCATCTGATACATATAAATATGTAGCACAGGTAGTTGAAATTAAATTTTATATTTAGGGGGCCCGCAAACCTCTGATACATACAAAATTTAAACAATTTTATTTCTATGCTATACCAAATTTTTTAGATCTTATAGTTTAAGAAAATTCGAAGTTCTTAAACTATTATTTTTTCTGTAGCTTAAAGCAAAAATTGTCTTAAACATTTACCCCCATATTCATAAAAATATATTTTAGGTTTATAACAGGTTTATGAAACGAATTTTCTATGAAAATTTATTTAATAAGCCATTTATAAATTAAAAATATTTTTATGAATATACACTATAGAATTTTTATCTAAATACAAAGTGAAATCTCTTTGTACTTTAATATCGTAATATCAAAAGGCAAATAATTTTTAGAATCAACAGAATGAGAGAATTTCTAATAATTCCTTTCTTAACAATAGAATTATCAATTTTTCTACGAAATTTCATTTTGCGTGCAATCGTTTTTTAATTAAAATTTATTATAATTTATAAAATATTTAAGTTAAATCAATAAAACTATTCGTCCAAATTTTTAAAATAAGTAATGCCCAAAAAAGCTAAAAATATTTTCTAAAAATGCTAAATAAGATGCCAAGTGATAAATGAAAATTTTGCAGCTAAATAAAAATTTTCAATTCAAAATTTAGTTGCAAAAATGTCAAAATGGCCACACTGGTGCTCTGCAATTCTGTTTTTTTTTTTTTTTTTTGTAATTCTCACTTTTTATCATAAAGTTAGTTGTAGTTGTATTTGTACCTGTAGGGGGGATTTGTCCTACGTGGTATTTCTATTTTCTACTTTTCTTCTTTACTTCTCTTTTTTCCTCTTTTCTCCTGTACTGAAAGGATTCACAATGGACCTCGTTGGTCTCCGGGTGGATATACGCCCTTGGGCTCATAACCCTTCTTAGCCTTACCTAACCTGTATTTGTATTTAAAAATAAAATATAAAAAGGTGTGGAGGAAAGACGGCATAAAACATGTAACAGGGAGATACAAGATATTCTGGTTGTATATGGAATAATTTCTAATTGTATGTACATATCAGAAGTTTGAATGCTAATCAAAGTTTGGATTGACCCATTATTTACACATGAAAGTAATTTCTTGAAAGTCACCATACACTCACACTTTTTCACTAACATTCACACAATTTTGTATTTTCCGCCAAACGTCTGTTTCTTCGATTTTTCGTTGATAATCTACTTGCAAGAAAGTACTTTCATGTGTAAACCCCAGGTAAGCAAAAAGTACGTGTAATATTGAATAGGGAATAGGACTATTGTAAGAAGGCTTTTTGAACTGAAATTCAGCTTTAGAAACCACATTCAAAACAGAATGCTTAAAATAAAATAATTTATAAAACAAGTAAGAGTGCTTGATTGCTATGTTCAGCTGTGCCGAATCTTTGAAACCCTCCACCGACAGGAGTGGGCTCTATATGATATCTACATATATATAATTAACTAATCTTAATAAAAACGAACGCCAGCATTAAAATTGGTTGCGGTTTAGACCTGAACTAATTATTGACCGACAATAAGAAAGTTTTATGCGTTTCTTGTAAGACTTCTGAACTGGCTTGAGTAAAATATCATGATTCGTAACAGTTTTAGCCGAACTAAAATGATTTTTAGGAGGGTTAATTGTATTGGACCTATGGTAAATTATGGACCAATCATCCAAAAATAATGAAGACTGATTTCTGGTATTACAAAAAATAAATTAGAATAAATTTCAATACAGCAGTGTAATTAGTTTTAGCGTTAACAGTGAATTTCATACAATTGCATGATATTTTTCTGGCCATATGAATCTAAGTTGGAAGAAATTTTACCGCAATATCTATATCTGTTATGGTTTTAGGCGAATTCTATTATTTTTCCAAAGTGGGCTTTATTCTACTGAACCGATGTTGCTGGATTTCCATTCCAAACTATAAGCAATTTGAGACCAAGTTTGTTCTTTTCTCTTACTTTTTTCGAAAGTGAGCGTGTTTTCAACAGACGGACAGACAGACGGACATGGATAAATCGACTTAGCATTACCCAAGGAGCCAGAATAAATATACTTTATGGGGTCTTAGATGTATAATAAAAAGGTTTCACACGGAATGACAAACTTAGTATACCCTCATTCACTACTAGTTGTTGAGGGTATAAAAAGAGTTTCAAATCAAATAAGGACCAGTTTCATATGCATTTATCATCAAGGTTAGAGTAGTAGTTAGAGTCGCAGTCGCACTTAAAAATGTTCAGCGTTTGGAGTCGGAGTCGGAATTAGTACTTTTTTCTGACGTCTTAAAGCTATTGGTTAAAAATGTTGTCTTGATACACACAATTTTTGAAGGTATAGCCGGATTAGGGAAATTTTTGAATAAAGTTCTTTTACGAGAGCTTCGATTAATTGTAGATCTATTAAAACAAAATGTTCAAATTCGGTTATGTTTGAATATGGCTCGTGTTTTTAACGTTTCTTAATTTTTCAAGCGATTAATAAAAATCGAAGCCTATTCCGAAGGATCGTTTGTATGAGAATTCGGTATAAAAGCTTGTGTATCATATTTATCACAAGCTTTACATGGACACAAAGACAAACAGAGATGCTTCAAGCGTTTTAGAAATTTATTATGAGAAAAGGAGTTTTCCACAAACATATTTGATGGCAACGTGTATAATTTCAATACGTATGTATGTATAATAAATTATTATTGTAATGCTTTGGTATGTTTTTGAGACAAAAAAATTCCTGAACTTCCCAAGAAAAATATTTTAAAATGTTTCGATAATATTAAGACTTTAAAATTTATAATAGTATTATGGCCAATTTCAACAATTTATTTATATCGTCCCCTTAATAAAACAATAGTGTATACGCATGTACACCATTATTTATTTATCGCATAATAAGAATCACATAACTGATTCTAAATGTGGTCAAAATTTGGTGAAATTCTACTTCCACAAAGTGGGTTAAAAGGTTAATTGAAATATTATTGTATAATTGCGTGTTTGAAATTTTTCATTAATAATTTTGTAAGTGCAGGTATGGTGTTTTAATTAGTTGTTGCTCTGAATATCATTTCAAAGAAAAATAGTGTATAAAATTTATCTCATAACAAAATAAAATCGTAAAAGGACGTATATTGATATACACAGGTTAGGTTAGGTTCCATTGGCAGCCGTGATCAAGCACAGCTCACGTGGGTCCATTACTTAGTTCCCGTTGTGTTACCATATCACGCCGTCTCCCATGGGTCCTATGAAATCTGGCTGCTAGTATTCCTTGATATACACAACTTTTGATATACACAACTTTTTACGAATATTTTTGGTGTAAAATATTCAAATAAAATAGTATATGCTATACAAAATAAAATGTATTATGATTTTCATACATATTATAAAACAAATAAAATAGCCTAAGTGACATCATGGTACTTTGAATCCCATTATTTGCAATTAAAGCACTTGTAAATTAATGAAATATTATTCCATCACATATTTAAATGACCACAACTCAAAAACATCGATTATTTTCTGAGATATTAGTGTCTCCCATTTGTCTAATAACTCAAAAATTTTAAACTCTATTATCTCGAAATGGCAAAAAAATTATACACTATTATTTTATTAAGGGGACGATATATGAATTAATGTTTAAAATTCGGTTTTCATGTCAAATAAATATAAAACTATATGAAACACTATATTTAAATATGAATTAACTATTTAAATAGAATTGGTGAAATTGGCCATTAGTGTCATAATAAGTATAAATTGATTATAATTTCACGTAAAGGATTATGTCGAAAGTTCGGGAAACTGCTTAATGTTAAGTTTAGGTATAAGGTGTTTCTTTTCATTTAAGATTAAATAAGTGTGTATTTATTTATTTTTAATTTGGAATAAAAAGGACACAAGGCTTTTTATAAAGGAAATAAAGCCACGCGATATGGAGATTTGAAGACATCTTGAAGAATTTATTTTTTAAAGGCAAGATGAATTACTTTTGTTAACAAAAAAAGTCAATTTCGTCTTTTCATTAAGAATTTCATGGAAAAAATGCATCAATTAGACTACAGTCTGTCAAGAATGAGTTTAAACCTTTAAAATCAACATTTGTTAATTGAGTTTTGCGATTTATACCAACTTTTATTCCTTAGGAATGTGGCTTTTAGAAAAATCTTAAAAATTTAAACTTTTTGGTTCTTAAATTTTTTTATTGCATTTTGAAAACAAAAAATTTGACGCATTTTGCATGTAAATTTTTTTTTCGCCATTAAATTTTTAATAACTCCATAATAGTAATAGATATAAAATATGGTTAGTTTAAGCAGAATTTTCCGGTGCATCTTCTGATCCTCCTGCTATTAAAATCGGAGAACACGTTTTCAAGTTATGGCAAAATATATAAGGCAACCCAATGATTTAAGGGGTGAAGTATGCCGCGCCTTCAAAAGAAAATCCTTACGTACTAGAGAAAAACGGAAAACAGATTTGAATTAAGGGCATCAAAATTCATATAGTCCACATACTTTTATTTCTAGGGTAGAAAAAATTTTTTTTGTTGCGCAGTGTAATTTTTTCAAAATCTGCCACTAGACTTTTTATATCATACTACACCTAAAACTATCAAAAAACTAAAACTTTTAATTCAAAAAACACGTTTAATAATTTTGGCCAGCTTTTCAGGCCAAATATGTACTCCTCTGTGCATCGGTTAATCGACTGAAATCAACCGGTTTATTATTATTAACCGATCAGTTAATCAGGTAGAAATTAATCGGTTAACCGAATGAATAACCTACTAAATAGCGATAGACTCAGAATCACTTTCTGTGTCGATCTAACGTTGTCCTTCCGTCCGGCTGGCTTCCTATGTAAACATTGTTCGCAAAGTACAGGTCTCAATTTTTAAAATAATTTGATGATATTTGGTACATAGGCTCTAACTGGCACAAGGACACAAGGACTATTGAAAAATTTGAGAATCGGTCTATAATTTCATATAGCCACCATGCAAGCTTCTTTCCAGAATAGAGGTTTTGTGCCCATAAGCCATCTTTTTATGCTGGTATTTAGATTAAATTTCGTCCAAACTAATTTGATTGCATTCTTAATCATCTAACTTAATTTTATTGGCCTCGATCCATATTTTACCATAGCTTCTACCATACTACTCCCGAAAATAGTTTTTAATGCCATAACTTCCTTATAAACGTTGGTATTGCCATCACAATTGTCGACAATAGATTTTACGATACTTTGTCACACCAATATGTGGTAATAATAGGTCCCAAATTAACCATAGGTTCCTTATAAATTCCTTCCAAAGATCACTTAACCTTCGCCTAACCAAAGACTTTTATGTGCATCATTTGCCGATATCCACTCGGGATATACTGCCACATAATTATAGGTGATGACCAAGGGCTTGTAAAAAAAAGAACTTAAAAATTTGTTCGGTGAGTACAAATTCCCATTTAACTAAAGCAAATTTAAGTAAGTTATTAAAGAAATAAAACCAAGTTGGTCACGCAGGTGGCTATTGGTAAGGCGAAGGTTAAAGGCAAACAAATCTCATATGAGTGAAGATATCTAAATAATATTGGGCACAAAGAACTTTTACATGAATCTTAACCTCATAACATAATTTTGTTCTGGCGGGTCCACGATTGCCCATGGTTCCGAAATAGGGAATAATCCCGAAAATTCACTTTTAAATACTCTGGTGTAGAGTATCATATACTCGGGCTTTTTACTAGTTTCTCTTCGCCAAATATCCTTTGAATTCTTAGGAATGAAAAAGTTGTATGCACTTTTTGGAAACGTAAAATTTGGAGCCCTTTTAAGATCAGGTAAATACTTTGAAAAAGAACATATTTATCAACTTTAAAACCTCTCTTGAATTTTCAAAACTTTAGATAAAGAATCATTTTATTTAAACTATTATTAAATTACCAAAATCTTAAGTTTGATTATTTACTTTAATGATGATTAAGAAAAATATTTTTCAAAACTTAATTCATATATTTAAAACACTTCAAAGTATAATAAATATTTAGCTATTTTTCACTTTCATTTCAACAAAAAAAAAAAAATTAGAAAAATATGTTAAATGTTTAACATTTTTTTTTAAAAATATTTCGAGACTTAATGACGACATCAAGGACAAATTGTATGATTACGCGTTCGTTTAAAAACGAAAACTAAAAAAAATAAAAAACAAGTAGCAAAACTATAGAATAAAACTATGTCATACACTTTGTATCGTATCGCAGTTAGAATAAAGTATAAAATGCTATTGAAATCGAAAACTAAAAAAGGGAAAAAAAAGAAAACATGTCATGAAATAAAATGGGGAAATTTATTTTAAGTTTTTTTTTTCAACTCTTAAGTACAAGAAGTCTGCCGCCGCGTCTGACGCCAAATACTTTTTTTTCGTCTTATATTATTAAATATTTTTATAATTTATTACAAGTAATACAAGGCAAAAGAACTTGAAAACTATTTTCTTTTATTTTATTAACTTTTTTTTGAACTTTTATTGCTCTCTTTTTTTTGGATTACACAACACTGTTAACCAACTTAAACTTTAGAACTTTGTTTTAGAAAAACACCTTGAAAACTTTTAATTTCTTTAATTTATCAAATTTAAATTTTTTTTTAAACATTAAATGCACTTATTTCGTCATTCGGCTTCAATTTATTTTTAGCTGATCATTCAACAAACAAAAAAAAAGCTACAGGAAGTTACACCCTACTGGGGTTTTTAAAATGTCACCTTTTTTCTAAAACAATAAACTTTACTATTAAAATATTTGTTGTTTTTATTTTATTTTATTGTTGTACTGGCTTTGTTTTTTATTATTGTTGCTTTCTATAAATACTTTTTCCCTTTCACTTTCTTTTTAAATTCACTTTTCCTTTCTTTGTTTTAACTTTAATAAATATTTTCTATCGCGTTTTTTTTAGATAAAATTACGTCTGTTGCTTGAGAACTCTGAGGACGGACTGACACAATAGTTGTGAACTATTCCACCCGAAACACTTGTAGTTTTGGCAAAAGGACTTTAGTAGAAAACTCACCTCAAGTACCGAAGAGAAACGAAGGATAAAAAAAGTCAAATAAAATGAGAGTTTTTTAGAAGTTATGAGGTAAGTTAAGTGTTGCCATGTTATTCATTCATTGCGATTTTTTTAAAGTATAATAAAAAAAAATAGCTTTTCACACCCACCATAAAAATTTTGAATTTCTAGGACTTTCAATTCTGCGAAAATTTAAAAAAAAAAACTCCCAATCCTACCTATTTTTGCCACTTTTTTACAACATATTTTTCTTTAAGTATTGACACATTCGTATTAAATTATGGAGTCCCACTACAATATTGAACTTTTTTGTACTTTTATGCGGAGAAAAAAAATCATCAAAAAGGAAAAATACGGGATATAAATTTATTTTTCTTTTCCGTGCTGCATGTGGTAATTTTTTAACTTTCTATTATATTGAACGTAGAAACATAAAATTATAGAAGTGAATGAGAACCTACAAGAAGAAAAATGTTGGCACTGTTTTACTCTTCAACAGCTACTTTTTGAATTTTCATTAAAATTGGACCTAGAAACATAAAATTAAGCATGCAGAGTGATTGAGAAACTTTATCTTAGAGAAGACTTTTTTGCTCTTTTTGGTTTTTAACTGGTAATTTCTGAATTTTTTTATATTATTGTAATGTAAGTGGAAGAGTACATATAGACTGGAGGCTGGTCACTCGCCAAACCGACCAACTTAGATGAATAAAAAACAAATGCTCGAAATATGTAAATTCATTTTTACTTATATGTATGATTTCTTCATATTCGCATAAATAATTATGGTCGAATTTCGACCAGTGGGCAAACACTACAATAGTTTCAATAAGTGGAGAAAAATCTTTTGTAAAAAAGTACCAAAAATGTGTACGATTTTTACACCTTTAACGTTTGAATTTCGAAAAAGTACCAAATTTATATTTGTATTTTGTAGTAAAAAATGTTTACATAAGTTACGAACGTGTTAAAATATCTATTGCCGTATTCACAAAACGCCTTGTATCGTTCTATCGATTGTATGTTGTATTAAAGTGCTTAGTTCACTATTGTTCTTTTATACAACATACAATCGATACAATGGGTTTTGTGAATACGGCATATGTTTATTGTTTTAAAAAATTGATGGATGAGGTGACAAAAAAGTTCTAAAATATAGGTTTAAAAAAAAGTACCAGACACCTGTCCGCTTACTTTTTAATGAAGAACGATAAGTATTGAATTTTTTAAATCTTTCTTAAGAAGATTTGAGGTTAGCAAACTTACACGTTTCACTCCCTAAACATTCAAATTTCTAAAAAAAATACCCGTTTTAATGGATCGATGATCGCATTGGCGAGAGACCAACCTCCGGCCCAATCGACTATGTATTGAAAAATGTACCAAACTTTGGTTTTGTTAGGCCATTGAGTCCAGTCCTTACGAGACATCAATTTACTAACATTACCACTAAAATTTCTAAGTGTCTACACCTAACACTAACACTGCTGATGTTAGGGTTCTGTTACATGGGGTCTTCACCTGAGATAATATCTGATATAATATGTGAGAGAACGTCGACAGAATGAGAGAGCACATTTCTTCATGTCAATCTTAATCTTAAACAAGGGGAACATGTATAAGATCTTATAAGATTTCATTTTGTTAATGTTTATTTATTAAAATCTCCCGAGATATCCGCATTGAATTGCCGAATAGGCGATAATTAAAAGTCCTGTTTTTTTGCCTGGGAAAAAGCCGTCATTTAGCAAGCACCTTCTTCTATCTTAGAACAATTTGATGAATTATTTTATATGATTCAAAAGTTATTTTCAATCCATTTTTATTTTCTTGACAAGTTGTTACTAATCTTTATATTTCTCTTAAAATTTACGACATGCGCAAAAACTCTTTTGTTTGTTATTGTTTAGAAATTTACCACATGTATAAAATTTCTCTAATACAAACTAAATGCATACATACAAACATATGTACATCCATTTGTATATTAAATGGTCTTGTTCTATCACTTTTCAAATTAAATCAATCTTTTCAGAAATCCTTTTGTTGACAATCTTATAATAATAAATATTTATGGTCAATATGTTAATCTAATAGAAACAACTTTAACTTAATTTTTTCGGCTGTGGGAAAAATCGCCCAAAGAAAAATGGCCCAAAAAAAGAAATGAAAAATCGCCCAAATGAAGAATCGCCCAACAGAACATGAAAAATGACCCAAAAAGTTATATATGAAATTTTGCCCAAAAGAAACGAAAAAGGGCCCAAAAAAAATGAAAAATGACCCAAAAAGCAAAAACGAATTTTTTCCCGGTGGCATGTTATAACGTCCAGTGTCATAGTGTCCATGGACGTTATGACACTCCAAAAAGTGTCATATTGTCCATGGACACTGCGCTAACTAAAGCTTCTCTGCACAGCCGGCCTTCGGCCGGGCGCAAGGATTTTCTCCTCTATGGTATAACAAACACCGGCTTCGCTAACTAAAGCTTCTCTGCATAGTCGGCTTTCGTTTGGAAACAAGGCAGAAGCTTTACTTAGCGAAGCCGGTGTTTGTTATACCATAGAGGAGAAAATCCTTGCGCCCGGCCAAAGGCCGGCTGTGCAGAGAAGCTTTAGTTAGCGAAGCCGGTATTTGTTATACCATAGAGGAGAAAATCCTTGCGCCCGGCCGAAGGCCGGCTGTGCAGAGAAGCTTTAGTAAGCGAAGCCGGTGTTTGTTATACCATAGAGGAGAAAATCAAAAAAATGGGCCATTTTTCATAGAACATTTTTGGGTGATTTTTCATAATGAAAAATCACCAAATTTAAAAAACGAAAAATCACCCAACAATAACGAAAAATAGCTCAAAAATTTTAGGTCACTTTTCATATGAATTTAGGCCCAATTTTACATGGAATTTTTTTGGGCGATTTTTCATTTCTTTTTTTGGGCCATTTTTCTTTGGGCGATTTTTCCCACAGCCAATTTTTTCTTATTACTTATTTCCGTGTAATTCTAACAGATGATACGACGCCTTTTAAGATTCCAACTGGGTCTTTTGTAAATTCTAAGAATTGCACAAGTTCCTTCTTTTTTGTATTTATAGAATTTCGGAACATTCTCCATAACTAAAACGTAAACAAACAAATACTTGCAAGTAAAATAACGGTAATAAATATTAGATATTCTTATTTACCATAGCGGTATATGGATGTGTATGTGTGTGTGGGGTTGTGTATTACAACTACAGTTATTTATGTATAGATGTTAATATGTATGGGTGAGTCATTGTTATAAAGTTGTTTTTTAATATTATATATTTTACTACTGTAAATATGTATTTCAGAAAGTATATGCATATTTATTAAAGCACAGTGTTCCAATTAAGTCGTCAGATTTTGTGAAATATTAATTATACCCACACCAAAATAGTGAAGACGGTATTATGCATTTGTGCTAGTGTTTGTTACACCTTAAAATATCAAACTTTAAGTATCAGAATTACTTCCTGGGTCATCTAACGATGTCCGTCAGGTTGGCTGGTTTCTGGTCCATGCTTTCATATAACCTCCATATAAGCTTCTTTCCGAAATACGGTATTTTTCCGGAAAGCGGTTTGTATGGGGGACAGTGAAAATGTCAACCTTTTAAATTGGTCCTTGTGGCAATTATCTACACAATTGCGACCTTTACTTTGCGCACCAGGTTTACATGGACAGCCAGCCAGCCAGCCAGACGGACATCGTTAGATCAATTCAAAAAGGGATTCGGAGTCGGTCGGTATTTTAAGGTGTTACAGTTCTTTTCGCTTATAGTCCATTACTATAGTTGCACAACTTTTGTGGACTATAAGCGAATTTGGACTATAACCAATTTATTTTGAAAAGTAATTTTATGGATAATAATTGAATCCTAGTATAACCCACATTTTGGATTATATTATATATTATTTTCTTCAATAAAACCACTCAATATAAACTTGTTTACTAATTTTTCTACTTTTATGAATTAAGCAATATTTAACATCTATATGTATTAGGGTATTCATCTAATCGGGCTTTTGCTTTAATCGGTTAATCGCTCGATTAATAAGCCGAAGTTTTGGTTTAATCGGTTAATTTTGTAATTGATCGGTTAACCGATTAATAAAGTTTTTTTTTTAAAATTAAGTAATTTCAATACATAAAAATGCATAAACTATTTATTATTTGGAGTTTATTTTTTAAAAAAAGCAATAACTTTTTGTTATCAAAAAAGTTGTTTTTGGGAATACATAATTTTTTTTTTTTTTTCATTTAAAAGATTTTGCTTATTCTGCTTAATTCCCTTTTTTATAATTGATAAAAAATACTGAAATTTATTGTTTGAGGATAAGCTGTTCCTATGCGCATTTCACTGGTTGCTTAGGCCAGATCATCAGGAAACGTTCTCCTTAATAATTTTAGAATTTTGAGTGTAGGAAATTCTCATTCTCTCTGTAGTCTTGTTTGCTGATAGCTTTGGCTTTTCTTAAAATATTTCAGAGAACGTTTCCAGATGATCTGGCCTGAGCAAACAGTGAAATGCGCACTTATCCTCATGCAGCTTATCCTCCAACAATAAATTTCAGTATTTTTATCAATTATAAAAATATAAATAAAATCTTTTAATGAAAAAAAAGCAATAACATAAAAACATAACAATTCTTGAACTAACACGTAATATATATTTTTTAATTAATACATAAATATTATGTAGCAATTAAAAAATAAGCTGTTTGATAATTTCAATAGTTTAAGGAGACCTTAAAAATAATCTTTGAGAAAAATGTTTAGTATTTAATCGATTCTTTTCTTTAGTTTTGATAAATCTTGACTTAGAAAAAATTCTTTCACTTATCGTTGATGTTGGAGAAATCGAACGCAATCCATAATACTGAATATCTAATTTCTCAGGCCTTTTCCTTGATTTATCTAAACGTATAAAATCTTCCATTATGTTATAAGAGTCCTGTTTTAATTTTTTTAAACTTTCAACTCTTCTAATTGTTTCGGTTAATTCTGTTAAAAGATTTGGGGGATTCACAAGGTGTCATAAAGTCATATGTCTTAAAATAATAACATGAAAAAATACAACTTTTTGTGAGCAACCCCTCATAATTTAATGTGCTATTTTGAATTTAAATCAGCTGATTAAAAAAAATATAAAAATTTTCCACAATGCCAAAAATAAGTGAAAAAACTAAAATAATAGCCAGTTTGTGTGAAAAATACATTTTAAATGTTGTGATGGCAAACTCAAGTATTTTCCATTTTTCGGTTTTGTTGCAAATTACAAATAAATTTTATTTTGTTTGTTTACCAAACAGCAGAGTCCTAAGCCGATCTAATTAGACGCCGCAAGTAATTTGTCGCAAAAATTGCTAGCCGCAGGTTAAATACAGATGTTACCCGGATAAAACTATACCATCAACGGCAACGGCTACAAAAAATAACGCGGCAAGGCTCAGCCGCTCAGCGCTGGACTTTTCTGACTAATTACGACAGCACAATAAACATATCAAGCAACGTTCTAATTATTTAAGACACTTTTTGTTTACAAACCAACAACAATATTTTTAAACCATTGTAAAATGTTAGAACATTATGACAATAAACCATGATAGCACACCTTGTGAATACCCCAATTGATTTGAGAAAATAGGAGAAGAAACAAATAACTAAACACATACATACATACATATGGGAAGTTCCAGCGAAAAGTCTCTTTTTTATAACGTAACGCCAGAAGTAATTTAAATCGTTTATCAAAATTGTATATGTATAATTTACTTTTTTATATGTTGTGTAAAGCGCAACTAGATCTACATTAAGTTACAGAAGGGATAACTTTTGAACAACATGGTCCTTAAATACAAGCTTATTTGCTTTCTGGCGTTACATTAAAAAAGGAGACTTTTCGCTGGAAATTCCCATATGTACATAAAACGAGCAAAGATCTTAAAATTTGATAACTTGGAAAATAAATCTTTTTTTATTCCAAAACTTACTAAAAAAAGGTTTTATACAAAAAGTCTGGCTCAATTCGCAGACTTATGCAGTTTTGTAACGCAAGTCAAAATCCACTTCTGTTTTTTGTAACGGCACGCCGGCGCATATTTTTGCATATATCTTCAAAACCTTAGGGTTGATTGTTGTTAATTTTTTTCTGAATATAGTGCTAATATAAAAAAAAAACTTTTTACAAATTTTAATTCTTCATTTAATTTTTTTACATTTTCTCGTACAAATATCACGTCACGTCACAATGGAAATGCCCATATAAAAAGTACGTGAAACAAAAAGCTGTTGATAGCAAAGACCTATTTAAAATGAAGATCACTTGTTTGTTTGTATGAAAAAATATTTTCTAAACGCATAACTTTTGCATATGAGACGAAAGAAATAATTAAAAACACAAAAAAATATGTTATAATACTACAAAAAATTTAAAATATTGTTACGTCGGTTAATCGGTTAATCGTCTGAAATTAACCGGTTTACTCGTTAACCGAAAATAGCCAATTTGAAATTAACCGATCAGTTAATCGGGTAGTAACTAATCGGTTAATCGATTAACGGTTAACCGAATGAATACCCTGATATGTATATATAAAAATGAATGTATGTATGTTTGTTTGTTTGTTTTGTACCTAATAGTGCCTTAACCGCTGAACCGATCTTCATGAAACTTTGGCAGTATATTACTGATGATCTGGAAGGATCTATAGGCTAAATATGTTTTGGAAATTTTGAGTGGGCGCGGCATCTCCCATACAATTTCTGTATATCTAGAGAACGGAAAGGCCTAACGTTTTCAAATTTGGTAAAAGCATCTTGGTTATCAATGCACAACATTTGACAAAATTTGGGCGGGATTGGATAAGAGAGCGTGGCTTTTAAAATGGCTTTATTTATATCTAAAGAATGGAAAGAGAAAAATGTTCCAAATGTTGTACATTTAACTGGGATATCAAAACAAAATATCTCTGACAAAATGGGCTGGATTGGAATGGGGGGCGAGGCATCTCCCATATAAGGAGATTATAGATTTATGTATATCTGGAGAACGACAGGACCCAAAGTTTCCGAATTAGATATAATCATTTTGGTTATCAAAACACAATATCCTACAAAATATGGACGGGATTGGAGAAGTGGGCGTGACACCTAGATTTCAGTATATCTGGAGAGCGGTAAGAGCCAAGGGTTTAAACTTAGGTAAACAACATTTTAGTTCCCAATACACAACATCCGACAAAGTGTGGGCGGAATTTGAATAGTGGGAGTGGCACCTCCCATACAAAGAGATTGTAGAAATCTTTATATCTGGAGAACGACAAGAGCGAAATTTTCCAAATTCGGTACAAGCATCTTGGTTAGTAATACACAACGTCTGACAAAATCTTTGCGGGATTAGAGAAGTGGCCGTGGCATAATATAGATAAATTATATCTAGAGAACGGCAAGATAAAAGTCGTCCAAATTTGGTACACATTGATGGGTTATCGACACGCAACATTTACCAAAAAAACAATGTGGAAGTAGATAAGTGGGCGTGGATCCTTACATACAAATGCAAAAGAGATTTCTGTACAGATAGAGAACGGTCATAGCTAATGTTAAGTTGGTACAAAAAGCTTAGTGCTCAATACCCAACATCAGTCAAAAAGTGGGCGCGATTAGATACGTAAGCGTAGCGCAAAATAGAGTCCCGTATATTTGAAGAACCGTAAATTGAAAATTTTCTGAATTTGGTACAATTATAATGGCTATCAATATACAGACAGCACCTGTAAGTAACTTGAGGGACTGGAGAAGTGGGCGTGGATCAAACTAGATTTCTGTATGTGTAGAGAACGGCCACAGTTACAGTTTACAAAATTGTAAAAATAGCTTGCCATATATATCTGTTAAAGGCCCACTACCTTATTGTAGACATAGACGGGATAGCTTCAATACAAATACCATATAGATTTCTGTGCAACTGGTGAATGGTAAGAGTAAAAGTAATCAAACATGGTAAAACTTGAAAAGAATTACATATTTTATTTTAATGAAGGTAGCGAAGTGCCAGAAACGTAAATAAAAACATATTGCCAATTTGTTAAAAATAAAAATATAAAAAACAGTGCGGACTTTAAGCGTTTTTTTTTTTTTTTTTTTTTTATATTAAAGTATATGTAATTTACGCATGCAAAGAAAATGTGGCTTTTAAACAAAAAAATGGACTACAAGCGGAATGAACCTTACAATAAATAATTTGCATGAAGTTCGAAAAAAATCTGCAAGTGAATATTACAGTTTTGGCTTAAATCCGTTTTTGGCCTTCATGCGGAATGGGCTACAAGCGAAAAGTACTGTATATCATCAGCATAAATACACTCATAAAATTATTGCAGTTACTGATTGTAGGTAATTAAATTCGTTTTCCGTACTGTTAAAACTTAATGAAAATATAGTTATTTTACGAATCAATTTATTTTTTTAAATTTTATGTTTGTACTAATATTGTGTTGTTTGATTTTTTGTCAGTTAAATTATATTTGTTTAAAGCAATCACCATGGCCCAATTAGTAGGTCTGCGCAAAACTACAAAAATGCGACAATAGAAAAAACAACACGCATTTTGTTTGTGTCAATTATGTTAAAGATGTCAAAACCCAATGCATTTGTTTGTGTAAAAAATGGACAAGATGTCAAAAACAATTACTACAAAAAAAATTGCACGATAAAAACACAACTCAACAAAAAATCAGCAGGTGTTTCGAGCAGACCTACTAATTGGGTCATGGCAATAACTGTTAAATTTAACGGAATAAAAAAAATTCAAAAATTTATGTAAAATTCATTTATTTTAAATGTAAGTGATCCGTTTTTTAAATAAATTTTTAGTTGTTTTAAATGAGTTTTCTGTGGGATTTACCTACATAATATTTTGAGTGTACATAATTCCCTCTTCACTATTGTTGTATTAAGTAATTGGGGGGGGGGGGGGGGGGGGAGGGCTTCAAACCTTTACAAAACTGAAAAAATAAGTAAGATGCAGGAATCAACACTCACTACTTATATTTTTTATTGTAGAAAAATTCTGACCTCCATAATGACCGCGAATTACGTTATATCGACCTAAAATTTTAATTTATATATATAAAAAAAAACTTAAAAGCAAAATTACTCAGAAATGTTATTTTGGCACTTGTACCCTTTTGCTTTTCGCACCTTCAATTAGAAACTTTATAGACACAAAGTTTGTACTATAAAAACAATATTTGTATGGGGGATAAATGAAATTATAGTCCGATTATTCCCATACTTAAAGAGTTGATGTAGCAAATTTTATTCATTTTTGTACACAATATTTACATGGATTTATTTAAAAATTTATTTGCTTATTAATTAAGAATCAGGCCCTGAGATCCAAATATGATTCTTATTGGATTTACATGAAACTATTTAGCCAGCAGTACAGTATTACAGCCATGGTTAAATAGAGTAAAAAATCGGTCGGTCTGTAGGACCAATATTTTTATGCTTCATAAACTTTACCAGCCCCAAAGCAGGAATTTTCAAATATTAAATTATTAATATAAATAAATAAATTATTCAACATTTTTCATTTTTCAAATTTATTCTATGAGTTAAATTTCAGTTATGTATTTTATAAAGCTTTTTGTAATAGCTCTATTCTGGTAGTGTATAAAGTCATTTCTAAAAAAATTTAAGGAATAGAGCTATTACAAAAAGCTTTATAAAATAAATGACTGAAATTTAACTCATAGAATAAATTCGAAAAATGAAAAATGTTGAATATAATAAAGTGGCTTATGAAAAAGAAATAATTCCCAATATCTATTTGTTTAAATAAATTATTAATATAAATATAAACAAATATTAAATTATTGTATAAAATTTTGATTCTGCCCCACTGTGCAATGTAAACAGCAGAACGTTGTCCGAGAGAATAACAAGCGTATTTTTAATAATTGAAATGAGCATAAGGTCAAAATAAAAACGTCAATAACAGAAAGAAACAAACCATTATGTCAAAAGAAAAGTGTGAATGAATGTGGAAAAATATGGAATTATAATTGTAAATAGCTATCCTTGTTCAGCCAAAGGCGAACTAAAAAATAATAAATTCTTAAAACAGTTATAAGCTAGTACACCGATCCGTTTAGGTGTATTGAAAAAGGAGTATAGGTTTCAGGCAAGAAACCAATGAAATAAAACCAACATATAGATCGACGCACTTCCGTTTATCAATTTCTAATACGGATCCAGAATATGTGTGTTATTTTTTATAGGTATGTCCCTTTGTTTATTTAAGAGTATAAAATTATAAAAACAATAGAATATAGTAAACAACTTCAGTAATAGGTACATGAAGAACAAACGGCGTTAATGAGCTCTCTACTTCTACTTCTGTTATAGGTAAGTGCTCTGATTTCTCTCAAGTCATAGGAACTGCGTCTTTCAAATTCATTCCTTTTTACAACGGATCCATGTGTTGTGTGATATACCTGAGCATCGCACAGTTATTTGCCCCCATATAGTGAATTGGCAAAACTAGAGCAGTTATCTTAGAATGATACTTTATGTTTTAGTTAAGAAAAAGGGTACGTTCGTAAATGCATCACTGCACTGCATTCATGATTTCAAATGTTATTTATATATATATATTAGAGTTTGTCGGGACGGGAAATCCCGGGATTTTCAATTGTTTTCAATTCCCGCTTTCTCGGGATTTAATTGCGGGATTCCCGGGAAATTTTGAAGAACATCTTTTTTCAAATTTTATTAAATTTATGTCGGACTGGTGTCTAGAATGTGTTATTAGTAGTTTAATCCAACTTAATTTTACCACAATATTTAAATTTTCTACAGTTTAAGGCTTATTATGATAAATTATAGACATATCTTCCAAAATTTTATTTCTTGTCTTAACAAACTGAAGTGTAAATTTTACAATAATACTATGTATAAGTTTTTGCGGTTAAGGGCGTAGTAAAGTGTTATCCTAGATTGTGCTTTATATGCGGCATTTCAAGTAATTTTTGAGTCTTATGAAAGTAGATTATGCTAAATTGCACCACAAAAGCATTATTTGTTACGCTTTTAGCCATACTTACATGATTTACGATATTAGTCTAAACATGGAGCCGGAGGTAAATTATGGACGATATTTACCAAATTTGGTGCCTTATAAAACGAATTTGTTGAAATTTAATGACAATAGGTGCATTTCGCCAAAAATTTATGTTAATTTTTGTTGAGTTTTTAGGGAGGTAGTTCCAGATTTGGGTACATAACTCTTTTCCTACTGAAGGGATTCTGCTGGAATTAAGCCCCGAACAGCCTAGAAGATCTAGAAACAATTTGACACCCATATGGCGAAATCAGCATAGAATAAACGAAGGAGTCACAATACAAAATACAAATACTTTATGGGACCCAAGATGAATATTAAAAAAAGATTCACATGGAATGGAAAACTTAGTATACATTCATACACCACTGCTGATTAAGGGTTATAAAATTGTAAAAAAATATGTTATTATATATATGTAGCAAATAAAATTTCTACTTCCGGCTGAATTTGTTAAACGGTAAAATTGTTTCAGAATGTTATGCTTTCAGTTCCTAATCGCCCTTCCAGAAATGTTATTCCACCAACGGCCAATTTCACCAAGTTCAGGTATAATTAACTACCTGTCGAAAACATATTGTTAGCTGAAAGTTAAGGTAACAGTTAAGTTTTAACTGAACTTGATGAAATTGGCTATAAGACTTAAATTCTTTCATTCTAATTATGCAAATGAGCTCTGACTTTTACAATGTATATACGTATATTGATTTCTGTGATCCTATTGACATAAGAATAACCTCTTAAGTATCTTAAAATAATTTTAATCTTAAATTTTTTACATTTTTGTTCTATAATATATACTAGACTTAATTATTTTAAGCGTAATAGTCAGTAAAAAATATCAGTTTCATTGGGTAAATAAGTAAAGAAATAAATAAAAAATTTCGGGCGGGAATCCCGGGATCCCGGGAATTTGATTTTTATTTCCCGCTTTCCCGGGAATCCAAAAAGTGCGGGAATAAAAAAACTCTAATATATATATATATATATACATATATCATTGAAGTAGATGTAAACCAAAAAATTGTCAAATTCTCCACGAAAATAATAGTCACACAAAAAACCAAAAAAAATATAATTACATACTTTTTTTATCGGCATTAAAAAAAAGTTTGCTTTTCTGATGCAGTGCAGTGATGTATTTACGAACGTACTCAAATTTTAAGTTTTGCTGTGTGCAGTGGCTCGTGTCTGGCTTTAAAATTTAAATTCTAGCGCCGCACAGTGTCTGAAAATTTTATTTCATTGGCCAAAAGTCCAATTTTGGTTTGTCACAGATTTCCAAAATTTTTATTTTATTTAATAGTAAACATATTTAAACTAAGGTAGCCAAAAAATTAGGTCAAAATATTGGTAATTGTGGTCGTTCCATGATGTTAAACACAACTTTTTTTAAATTCAGAAAAAAGTGATTTTTTTTTATATTTAATCCGAAAGAAATTATCAATACTCAAAAACTATCATCGATAATGACCTTCTAGCATTTTTTGCTAGGTTCAGGCGCGGATTCAGGGGGGGGGGAAAGGATATTTCCCCCCCCTAAATTATAAAAATATGTTTTGCTTATTTCGATAATACACGAATTTCCAAATGTACAAAATTTTTGGAAATCCCATCAAGTTTTTTTTTTTGTTTTTTTATAGAATCTCTAATCAAATTTTCAATAAGTATCCAAGTATTTATCCTAATAGTTATTTATTATATATTTCCAATGAAACATCTAGTTTACTGTATTTAAATACATATTATTATACATTCAATCCCAGCAAGTGCCATCTATTTCCGAAAAATAAACGTTTGGGTTGAATATGCGAGCGGTTAAATTATTAATAAGCCTTAAGGTACGTTTGCCATGCCAGTTTTAGAGATATACCGTTATGTCCAAAATTAAGGTACTTTCAGCACATATATTGAAATAACATGAAAATGGTGCATCATATTCCCTTAAGAAAAAAAACCGAAATTCGCTAACAATATTATCTTTAAGACGTACTAACATTGTTTTAAATTTGGCCAGTAATTTCAGAGATATCGTTAAAGTTTTTATTTATTGTGAATACAATCAAAAGTTGTGCACCGATTGCAATGAAATAAAGCTCATTTCATTCGAAATATGTTGAACTAAATGCTTTTAGACCCAAACTGTGATTTTTGTTGCACATTTATTTTTTATGAATTTTTAAAGAACAAAAAATTTTTTTTTTTCTTAAATTTTTATTTGTTTTTTTAAAAACTTCAACGATATCTCTGAAATTACTGGCCAAATTTAAAACAATGTTAGTACATCTTAAAGATAATATTGTTAGCGAATTTCGGTTTTTTTTTAAGAGAATATGATGCACCATTTTCATGTTATTTCAATATATGTGCTGAAAGTGCCTTAATTTTGGACATAACGGTATATCTCTAAAACCGGAGCTGATAGAGAAAAATGAAGGTTAGATTTGGAATCAGCGACCTCATATAAGTAAAAAAATTACACAAAGTTCCAAGCCGCAAAATGACTGTTCCGCAGTGTAATTATTTACTATATACATTTGAATATAACCGTTTTTCGTATCATATTTTCATAATAGTAGGATTTGAACTGGAATATTATATGCATTGCCATTCTACCTTCCCATATGAATACATATGAATATATGTATTGGTCTAGTAAAAGTTCACCAAAGAAGAATTATATAACTGTCAAATTTCAAGTGCATTAATAAGAAAAGTTCTTTGATATACAAAAATACATAAAAATGAGTGAAACAATGGTGAGTCCGTAATTTTTTTTTTTAATATAATGAACCTATATAAGTATATATCATTACGTTCAGTCGAAAAGGATGTAGTCCAATGTATAAATTTTATAGGAGAGAGAAAAAATTTTCTAAGGTCTTTAGTTCTGAATTTATTTTAAGTCTGTAAATCCAGTTTTGCTTCATTGCCGACTCTTTATTGGCTTGCAAACCAACTAAAAATAACACATTTATGTTTTACATAGCTTTTTGTGACTAATCACCTTTTCTATTATATATTTTATACTTTTAATGTACATTTTAGCATGTCAATTTGCAAAAAATAAAATATACTATAAAATTATTTTATTTATTTCAATGTTGACTACTAACAAATATTTACAAATTTTTTTTTTTAATTTTCGCTTTTTCTTTAGCATTTTTGGAATTACATCTTTAGCATTTGGATATACATATCGTTGCAAAACAAGAACTAGAAAAAAAATATTTGTATTTTTTCTGCAAACGATGTATTTTTGTTAACTCTATTGAACTGCATCAAAAACTTAATTTTCAAAAATTGTGGCATTAGCGCATTTACGACTGAAGGTACATATGTACGTATGTTTGTTGCAGCCAAAGTTATTTTTGTCTTTCCATTGTTATAAGCTTTAAAACTCCTTTTAAAAAAAAAAATAATTTAAATAAAAAAATTTGCTGTAATCAACTTAAACCAGAATAATTATATATGTATCTTTAGATTAAAACCCAAACAGTTCGACTTAAATTCATTACTTAATTTTAAAATTAGTGAAGCATATTCCTTTTTCCAAAATTTTGTTAACCATTGCATATGTTTTTTTTTTGGTCGAAAAATAAGTCAAACAATTTAGTATGATGTAGTCAAATAAATTGTTTCAAATAAAAAAAAAAACATTAAAAATAAATAAAATTATTTTTATAGCCAAAACGTTATTTAAAAAGATTAATTTATTTTAATTTATATTGAACTGATCTTATATTCTATTTTAGCTTATTGTTGATTTTTATTTTAATATAATATAAACATATCGTTTTTAATAAACTTTTAAAAACAAATTTTTACTTGTTTTGTACCATAAAAAATCCCCCCCCACCCCTAAGGCTCAAGCTGGATCGGCGCCTGGCTAGGTTGGTAGTCTTGTTATCTTTAAACAAGTTATATGTGCGACTATTGTATTATTTATATTGGAGATGTTAAGACATATTTTCTAAACTACTATATTTTTGTCAAATTTCAACTTTAGTAGAATAGAACTTTTGCGGATCAAAAGGGATTAAGAAGGTGAAACCACTGTGTATGTGGTCTAACCGGTCGAGTACCATCCACTTATGTAAACTGAGACTCAAATGAATGAATCACTCTTTTCAAATCGAAAAACAAAAATTTACCGTTATTTCATATATGTGACGTGGTATATTTAAACGAATTTTATATGTATATGTAACATATAGACCAACATCTACTATAAATATTTTATATGAAATTATGTAGACAACTTTTTTCATCGCAATCCTGTGGAACTAATCTGTTTTATGGGGGTGTTAAAAATACAAAATTTCCATTTTCAAGCAGAAATCTTAAATTTCTTTTTACGGTCGTTAGACCTCCTAACGTAGTACGAGTATCTAAATAAAAAATTAAAAGGTTTTTTTATACATATATTTTAAGTTTCGTCAAACCTTGTAAAATGTTAGGGTTAACCCAAAAAAAGTCATGGATTACTTTTAATTTTTTCTTGTTTAAATAAAAATACTACGCTCATTAAAATGGAGTTAATTTTTAATATCAACGAAGAAAAAAAGATTTATTCAATTTCAATTCAATTCTTTATTTATTTATTTAACATTTCCATGTGCATTCATTTAACAAGTTTTCTTAAAGAGTTAAGGATACATATTCCTTTTCTGCTTAAATATAAATAACAATAATATATAATTGTCTTGACTTTACATAACATTTCTAAGTAAGGTAAAAATTCACAAAAAACCTTCTTGAACAATTTTTTTGGATTTTGTATGTTTTCGATAAAAAGTTAAGGTATAAAATTATGATGAAATAAGAACATTGATGTGATTGTGTTCCGAATTTAGACATTTGGAATTGAAGTTGAGTGTAAGCCGTTCCAACCTGTTATTTACAAGTTCAACGTTGGCTAGTGAGTGAAGTCTGAGCGTTGAGTAATGCCAAGGCAAATTGAACATCATTTTTAATAATTTGTTTTGGGCAATCTGTAAATTTTTTATATGACACTGCGCTGAAGTGGACCAAACTGGAGCAGCGTAAAACATTACAGCGTGGAATATGGATTTTAGTATAAGACGTTTGTTGTGAATATTAAGATAGGAATTTCGGTTTATAAGTGGATACATTATTCTGGTTAACATATTTACTTTGTTAATAATGTATGGAATGTGATCTTTAAATTTAAGCTTGGGATCTAAAATAACGCCCAAGTACTTGACTTTATTCATCCATGGTACTGAATTGTTGTTGAATGTAATTGGATTTTGGGGTAAGAAACAGGGTTTGCGCCTTCTGGTGAAGTATATGGCTTGGGTCTTTTGCGGGTTAACAAGAATTTTCCATTTGGTGAAATAGCTGTGAACTACTGTTAGTGCTGTTTGCAGTCTGGAACAAACATCCGTTGAAAGTATACCAGAGCTAAGTATCGCCGTATCGTCTGCAAAAATAGAAGTAACACAACCATCAAGCGAGGGGAAGTCAGCTGTGTAGATGTTGTATAGTACGTGTGAAAGACAGGAACCCTGGGGACAACCGGATAAAATATCTGTCTTTGACGAGCAGGTTGAACCAATAAAAACGTTAAAGGCACGATCCGAGAGGAAGCTTTGTATCAGTTTAACTTATACAATAGGAAAATTTAATCTCATCATTTTAAAAATAAGACCATTGTGCCAGACCGAGTCAAACGCTGCTTTGATGTCTAGTAGTACCATTCCAGTAGAGTTTCCGTTGTTAAAGTTAGAATGCACGAAATTTCGTATTCTGACGAGTGGTTGAACCGTATTGTGTTCCTTTCGGAATCCGAATTGTTGTGTTGGCAGTATATTTTGTTCATCTATAAAATCGATAAGCTTCTCCTTAATAACCTTTTCTAGTACTTTGCTTAAAGAAGATAAAACACTAATAGGCCTATAGGAAGTAGGACAATTTTCAGGCTTATTTGGTTTCTTTATCGGCACGACTTTTGCATGTTTCCATAATTTAGGAAAGTAATAGTTTTTAAAACAAGCGTTGATAATAGCTGTTATGTACTTAAATCCTTTTTTCGGTAATGCTTTTAAACATCTGTTTGTTATACCGTCTGTTCGAGGAGATTTTTTTGCTTTTAGATTCTTTACAATGGTAGCTATTTTATCAATTGATATGGATAGCTCGCTTTGGGGACTTGGCATGATGGAATCAATAGTCGAAAGAGTATTATTTACTTCAGTTGATGTTAATGGACCGCTAAGATTGGATGAAATTGAGTGATTTAGACTAAAGATTTGGGCCAGTATTTCACATTTTTCAAATTGAGTGTTGTAATTTTCATTGTTATATTTTAATATTGGAATGTTTGTGGATTTTTTCTTTAAAATTTTAGATATGTTCCAAAATGGGAAGGAGCCTTTATCCAGCGTTGAGAGTTTATTGTTCCAAGTTTTGTTTTTAAATAATCTTATTTCTTCGGAAATACGGTAATTGTATTCTTTAGTTCGATAATGATCTAGTAAGTTCCTGTGTCGTTTCCAATTCCTTCTAAAAAGATTTCTAATCTTGATCAGTCGTCTTACATGCTGTGGTAGAGTGTAGGGAGTTACTGGGTGTACTTTTTTCGTGACACTGTAGTTTACAGCAGCATGTATGGTGTTATGAAGCGTCAATATCATTGAGTCAATTTGTTCAGGATTTATATCGGTATTATTTGTTGAAATATTAAGGTTTCTTTTAACGAATGAAGAATATCGTGACCAGTTTGCATTTTTAAAATCATAAAATGGTCTTTCAGTAAAGATAATTTGATTGCTAATAGTAATTTTAACAGGGAGATGATCGGAACCAAGGTCATTTATAACAACGGGTGAATTAATACCACTATTTAAATTCGTTAGAAAGAAGTCTAACGTAGATGCCTGTCTTCTCGGGTCTGCGGGAATATATGTGTGTTCACTGGGATACCGGATTTGGACATTATCAGAATCTAGTCTTTCAAGAAGAAGATTTCCCCAACAGTTTGATCTTTGACATCCCCATATACTATGCCTACTATTGAGATCACCTCCAAGAATGAAATTTTCATTGCAATTGATAAATTTGCGAAGATCTGACTTAAATTGGGTTTTTTAACATTATCTCTACCAGCTGATCCGCCAGGAAAATAACAAGCGTATATATTTATGTACGTTCGGTTTAATGTTCTTATTTTAACGCCAATATTTTCGATTATAAAAGTGTTTAAAGGTGGCAATAGAGTATGGTCGACATTTTTCCTGATCAGAACCGCCACACCACCGATCATTCCTGTAGCAATAGAACGACTGATTTTTGATAGAAATGGATTGGTTCAGCATAGTTTCCGAGATTAAGCAAATATGGATATTTTTGGCAAGTAAAAAACTAAAGAGTTCGTCTTTTTTATTTCGAACACCTCTGGCGTTTCATGTTAATACATTTAAATTATTACTCATACAAAAATTTACACGCGAGTGAAGTTATAACTTCAAATTGGTCCGCTTTACATTTACACCTTTTAAGGTTTGAAATTAGCTCCATGGTAAGATTTTTTATTTCTTCTACCGTAAAAAGATTATTGGAGTTATTTGTATTAGTATTGCGTGGATCATTCCATACGCGATTTGTATTGTTGACCACTTGATTAAGACTATTTGGAAAATCTGTGATGTAGTTGGCATTACTATTGTTGCTAAAACGCACGTTATTGTTTGTCAATGGTTGCCTTGATCTAGATGATCTTGGCTGAGAACGTTGCCTCATTTAAAGAAATTTTACTCTGCTCGGGCAATCAGGAGATAGAGATTTGTGTGGCCCATTACAGTTGGCACACTTAATAATTTCGGTTTCACATTCTGATGTTTTGTGATTACCGGCACAATTTGCACAGAACGATTTCACTTTACAGTGACTAGAACCATGTCCTAGCATTTGACAATTGAGACATTGAGTTATTTTAGTTGTCCTATTTCTTTGGAAATCCCATTTAACTTTCGTATAGTCAATTACTGAGTAATTTTGTCTTAATTCCTTGACGGTAATTGACTTTTTTTCAAAGTAAACAATATAAATGGCTTGTTCCGTATTAGGACCATATGATTTAGTAACTATCTTTACATCTAGACATTGTAATTTCATGTCATTTAGTTTTTTTTTTATTATTAGAGGATCGAACTTATCGAGTCCAAGCAAAACAGCTTTATATGGTTTATCGTTTTTTGCTCTATATGTAAAGTACTCAAATTTCGAATTTAAATTCTGACATATTAATTTAAAGTCTTCCTTTTTCGTGCAGAAGAGTTTAAGACCAATAGAAATTTTTCGAATAGAAAAGTCAGTAATTTTCAATGTTTGACAAAGATCGTTAATCTGTCATATTTTACATTTTAATATAGAAGTTGGGGGAATATGTATTTTAGTTGGTTTATTCACTTTCTTCATCATCATCTTCAATTGTTTGAAGTGGTTGATAATAATTGCTGTTTGAAGCAGTAGTATTTTGTTTGTGTTTTTTTTTCATTATGTTATGCCCATTTGTATCATTGGCATCTTCAACACGTAAACGTTTAATGTTGTGATATTTTTTTTTTTATTTCTTTTATGTTAATATTTGGATTAACTAGTACCGTTTCCAAATTCTTAATCCGTTTGTTTTGAACGAAAAGAATTTGTATGGTTTATACCAAGGTATATTTATAGCAGGTAGTCTCGGAAAGACAGCTGTTTATTTTTTATATGCTTGTTTTGCGATACGAACTGTCAAATGTTGTATAGTAAACAAGTAAACAAGTTTTTTGTCTTTATCTTTTGTCTTTTTTGTCTCATATCAACCACTTTGCTGTTTGACAGTTCGTATCGCATAACAACAATAAAAAGCCCTGTTGTTTGTTTTATTGTACAATTGTTGTAATCTCGCGGCTACCTGCTATAAATATACCTTGGTTTATACCTATTTAGTTTTTATTGTTTTTTTTTTATTATTTAAAAATTTGTTGCACACTCACGTTTATGATCGCGGTCAATCTTTGACTCAAAAAGATTTATAACTTTATATTTTCCAATTTTGGCAGCACACATTAACTTACCTCGTTGTAATTTTTTTTTTGGAAATTTAGGAAATATGACTTGAAAAATTACCACAATTTTTAGAAATTTTGTAAAAAAATTCTAGTACTTTTTTGGAGATTCTGTTAAAGTACTCCAAAAATGTTTACTATTTAATTAGGCTTAAGTTCATTAAATTTAATTTTCATTAAATTATTTTTATGAAGAAAGGAATTTTTACAACATGAAAGATTAATTAAAATTGTTATTGATAATTTTCATTCTTGACTGACCTGGGATTCGAAGCCAGGCTGGCTGGCGTGTGATTCGAACCCAGGCGGCTGGTTACCCTGACATGTTTCGACCTCAACCACTAGGTCTTCTCAAAGGGATTTGCCGTCTTACACTCGCAGCCATCGATGACTGCTGACGTCAGTAGTCAAACATCAAAAAAATGTACTTTGGACTTCAAGAAGAATTCTTGACAAAAGTACGGAAAAAACAGAAGTAAAGGAAAAACATGTGAGATCAATTAAAAATGGATAATCATTCAATAAGCAAATTTCGATCTACCAAAGGTTAAAATACAATTTGGTTTAAGGATTGATGTTTGACTACTGACGTCAGCAGTCATCGATGGCTGCGAGTGTAAGACGGCAAATCCCTTTGAGAAGACCTAGTGGTTGAGGTCGAAACATGTCAGGGTAACCAGCCGCCTGGGTTCGAATCACACGCCAGCCAGCCTGGCTTCGAATCCCAGGTCAGTCAAGAATGAAAATTATCAATAACAATTTTAATTAATCTTCCATGTTGTAAAAATTCCTTTCTTCATAAAAATAATTTAATGAAAATTAAATTTAATGAACTTAAGCCTAATTAAATAGTAAAAATTTGGATTAAAAACCATGAATAGTTCAACAAAATAACCACAATACTAATTATTGTACTCCAAAAATCTTAAATGAAAATTTAGGTACTCTGAAAAAATAGTTAATTATACTCTACCAAACTTAAGCCATTTCGGGGAGTTCCAATAAAAAAAATCTTAAAGTTTGCGATGTACAAAAATGGTTCTATTAAATATTTGACTTCATACACGTAACCACTAGTTTTATTTAAAAAATAATTTTCCTTTGCATAACGTTTGGCCAGATCAAACCTTATGTAATAGTTTCTAAATTACATTATGCAATTGTCTTCTTTAAAATTAAGTTTAGTAAATCAATAGAAATTGTAAAACATAAAGTTAAAGTTTGATCAATTTACTGGTCACGCTTTTTTTTTTGGATTTTTTCGCCAAATATTTGTTAGGTCTGAACATACCTTTACTAATATTGTTTACCAACTATAATTTCCCTTTTTTGTACGTTTAGTGGTAAACAAAACTACTAAGGTTGAAAAGAATAAATTAAGAAATGAATTTTTGGCAATTTTTTAGTAAAACAGGTAAAAGTAATTTTTTTATTTAACATTTTAGCTCAAAAATTCTCTGACTTTGGTGCCCTCCACTGTAAACAAATAGTAAAAATGATGAATTATACTTACAAATCTATTTAATGTACTTTGTTAGCTAAACAAAAATGTAAAGCGTGATCCATTTCGAGGTTCCCTACTTTTTTAAAGAAAAAACACAGACAATTTAAATTTAATGGGGAATGTTTATTATCATTTGAAAGAACATTCGTTGGCATTTATTTTTTGAAGATTATGTCTAGCAAATGTTGGCCGTTGCTACGTCGCAGATGGTCCATCCGTTGAGTCTAATTTTCGATGACTCGTTCGAGCATTTCGACTGGTAACTGGCGAATGACACCCGTGATGTTTTCCTTCAAGGCCTGAATCGAAGCGGGTTTGTCCGCATAAACTTTAGACTTTACATATCCCCACAGGAAAAAGTCTAACGGTGTGATATCACACGATCTTGGTGGCCAATCCACCGGCCCAAAACGTAAAATTATGTGTTCACCGAAGTGTTCTCTCAATAAATCCATTGATTGATGCGATGTGTGGGGGTGCCGTCTTGCTAAACCAAATGTCGCCAAAATGACGAGCTTTAATTTCAGTCATCAAATAGTCGGTTATCATGGCACGATAACGGCCGCCATTGCCGGTTACGTTTGCACCGGCATCAGTTTTAAAGAAATATGGACCGATGATTCCACCGGCCCACAAACCACACCAAACCGTGGTTATTTCTGGAAGAACTGGCATTTCTTGAATCTCTTCAGGTTGCTCTTCGTCCCAATTGCTGAAATTTTGTTTGTTTACATACCCAATGAGCCAGAAATGGACCTCATCGCTAACAAAATTTGCCTCGAAAACGTCGGATCTTCTTGGAACTTTTCAAGAGCCCATAGAGCGAAGCGATGTCGCTTGGGAAAGTCGAGCGGCTTCAGTTGTTGCACAAGCTGTATTTTGTACGCTTTTAATTTAAGATCTCGACGTAAAATGCGCCAAGTCGTTCCATACGTCAGTCCGAGTTGCTGCGAACGGCGCCGAATCAACTCTCCACGGTCTTCGTGTACACTCTCAGCTACGGCCGCTATATTTTCTTCACAGCGTGGTGGACGTGGTCTATTCGGTCGAATATTATCCAATAATGAATGCTGTGTCGCAAAATGAGTGATGGTGTTGCGAATAGTACGCTCAGTAGGCCGATTATGTTGACCATAAGTTGAGCGAAGTGCACGATACACATTCCTCACAGAACGTGAATTTTCGTAATAAAGTTTAACGAAGTCTTTCCATCATGAAATGCCAAACAATACTAAACAAAAATAACATGACAGCATGACACGACTCACACGTGATCTGTCAACTTTATTAATCTTTAGTTTTGACTATGGGGAAGAGCACTCTGCGTCGGTGATAGGCTTGCCAAATGTATATTTGCAAAATTGTTGACATTCACTAAAAAAATTCTTGATTTTGAAAAGAGTTATTGACAATTCAAAACTTCGTAAAATAATTTCTTATAAAAATATCACAATTGTTAAAAAAAAAGGTTAAAAGCAAAAAATAAAGCAAAGGAACTCACTACTTGTACCAAAAATTTCTGTACACTTTTCTTCTGTTCTTCTGCCTACGTTGTTACCCAGCAAAAACTTTACTTACCTGGTAAGTTAGCAAGTAACGTTGGAGAAAAATAAAAACTACTTATTTTTCGGCTGAATAACTACTTATTTTTGTTCGAGGTGTCCACAGAATTCAGTACTTACAATGCACTTACCAAAAGTCACAAAATATCTAGTTATTATTTAACTACCAGTAAGTTGAATTGTAAGTACTTACAATATATTTACTAGAAGCCAAAAAATAACTAGTTTTTATTTAATTAGCGCTAGTAATGGAGCTAGTTACCAGGAAGTAAATATTTAGGTCTGAAAACAAGACAACTAATAAGTAGTTATAAAGCTGATTATTAGTAAGCAAAAATTCATAACTGAAAATAATAGTAGTGAAAAGTACTTACTGATGTCATTACTAGCAAGTACTTATTGAGGTTTTCAGAATAATGACAATTATAATGACAACTACTTACCAGGTAACGTATGAAATAACTACGACCTATTACCAAAATTCAAAAAGTTTTTCCTGGGTAGTTATGTTTTAGAAGTGCCGTCAAAAATGTGCATACATTTCTTTTTTACTTCAGTAATAGATTATCTTTGCCTTTTTTTTTTGTAAATATAATCATTTAATTGCAAACATCGATTAACAAAAAGGTGATGCAGGGCTATTTTTTTTTATCAGAGCAAATTTTTTCTTTTTGTGTGTGTAATTTTGCTTTAAATGTGTAATTTGGGACACAGTTATGTTTCATTTTCGAATTCTTCCTTTGCAACACTGAGTGCATAGAGCTTAAATAACACTTTTAAACCGACCTAACCTACTAAAAGTAAATCCTTAGAAACATAAATATTATACCTTTAGTCCTTAAGATAATATAAATAATGTCTTTATTTCACACAAAAATTTCTTAAATGAAACATTTTGAATATTAAATTTTATTATATTTTAACTTCTACTCATAATTGAGGTCGTCGCTTGAACAATTGAAAGAAAACCTTCCTGGAGCACGCATTTCATTGTTTTATGTATTAACGAAAACACCTTAGCCTCCAGCATTTTCCGGGGAATAAATAATGAAACGATGAAATTTCTATGGTTGTTAATGGGTAAATAATGTTTGTAATCAGGTCTGTGGGGGATGTTTGTATTGCCGCTGCTGCTGTTAACTATGAAACTAAAATTGTTTGTATCCAAGGTAAATATGTGGCAACATTAACATAAACACCAGGTACACCTGCCGCGGCACAACCAATACCCCAGGCCACTAAGCCGACCACGTACCAAACGCCATTACTCTGACAAACTAACGGTGAACCACCATCGCCCTGTATTAGAATCACATTAAGAAAAATGACAAGAAAAAGAAAATACAAAAACTTATTACAAAAAAATTAATACTTAATTATTTACATGGTATGGAAACTAATTTTGATTACATTCATAATAATAATTATGATTATTTTTGTAATTTTTAATAGTGTTAGTTATGTTGTTGCTTTCAAAACTCACCGTACAGGCATCTTTACCCGCCTCACCGCCAGCACATATAAAACTGGTGCTGCTCAAAGCAAAACTGGCACCCAAACGAGTGTTACGCAGGGAAGCTTGGCAATTGTCATTGGGTATCAGGGGCACATCTACTTCACGCTGTACGGCTTGATAGGCGCCAGTAGGACCAAAATCATTTTTACCCCACCCTGCTACATAACAACGTTGACCCACAAACGATATACTGGGCAAACATATTGTACCTATAGTCGATTTAGAGGTAAGAGAAACCGGAGTGGCCAATTTCAAAATAGCTACATCATTTTGTAGATTATCTTTGTTGAAATTGGGATGTATGAAAATATTGGAGACCAAAAGATCTTGGGCTGGTATGGGTTCATTTGTATTCCCTGCATCCCATTCGCCAAGACGTACTTTAAAGGAGCTGATGCTGTTAAGCATAAAATATATGTATCTATTAAAAATCAAATAATTTGTTTTCATAAATTTTGAACTTACGCCACATTGTACACCTTGTGGGCCGTGGTCAAAATATGTTGACCTGTTATTAGAGCTCCAGATCCCAAATATACTTCAGTGGTTGTTAGCAAGGCGGCTTGCCATGGATATTCACCGAAATCAGCTTGTCCAGGACCAGCGGCTGTGCTACCAGGTGGTGGGGGATAACGGCGTCCACATTGATAAGAACCAGCTTGACAGCAGACAATTAAACCAAAACTACAAGTAAAGGGTGCTGCAGTGGTAACGACAACGGGCTAAAAGTAAAATCATAATAATTTACATAAGACCAATCTGAAATTAAGTACATCCATAGAAAATTGCATCTTCATATTGATGATGCCCTAACATCAGAATTGTGACATCAATGTTTTTACAAATGGAATCAATTATGTAAAAAAAAACATCAATCCAATGACGAACATCATCACAAAATGTTGTCATATTGTATGCGTCATCGACACTATGACTATCATCATCACTCGATGCCACATTTGGTGTATTATTAACATTTTTTTTCATGTTTAAAAAGTAAAACCAGAAGCAAAAATTCCCATATTCTATTTTTTTAAATTATGAAAACCATATCGGGCATGCTGCTGGTGTCTTATAATTAAGAGTTCTTCTGTAAACAAATGGCGGCGGAATACAACAAAAGTGAAGCAAACATTTGTAACGGGTAAGTAAATAATAATATTCTCTCACTTTGACTTAAGTAATTTCCAATGACTAAATTTAATGACAATATGTCATTTAGTTGAGCCTAATGAGTCCTTACTCCGATGTTACTTAGTCATCGCACTGGTGACATTTTTTATTAAACTGGCTCCGATTCGTCATAGTACTCAACATATCAAAAAGCCTAAAGGTACGTTCAGACTGATGAAATATTTGAAAGCAAACATCAAATATTTCATTAACGTAGTCTAAACAAAAAATATTTTTGAGTATCAAATAAAATAACAGCTGATTTTGAGCAAATAAAAGTATTTGCCGGCAAACAAATATTTGTCCAATGTGAACACAGTGTGAACACAAAAAATCAAATATTTTAGTAATTTTTGAGCAAACATTTATTTGATATTACAAAAAAATTGTAAGAGCAAACAACGACAAATAATTTTAGCCATGTTCCGGATAGAAGCAATTTTTCCTGTAGGTTTTTGGATTCTTTACAATTTTAAAGATGTTTTGTAATTATTAGACTTTGCTATCGTGCCGCTGCTATTAGCAAATTTTTCCGAATTACTGCTAATTTAAAAATTTTTATAGAATTTTTGCCATTCCTTATAGTTTAAGGCACATTTACTAAATTTTATGGCTTGTTTAAAATATTAAAATGGTTCGCGAATTTTCGCTATTTTTGCAACATTTTTTTTTTTTTTGTTTTTCCCCTACATTTTGTTTTTTAACCGATTTAGCAATTTTAAATATATTGTAGGGTTTTTTTTCCAAGTTTGCAATTTTTCGCGAATTTTAGCCATGTTCGCAAAATAAGCGATTTCTTTCTGTGATTCTTTGCAGCTTTAAGTATTTTTAATAATTATGAGTATTAAACTTTGGTATCATGCCGCTATCAGCAAATTTTTGGGAATTTCCGCTAATTTAGCAATTTTTACCGAATTTTTGCCATTCCTTATACTTTTAAGGGACTTTTAATCAATTTTATGGCTTGTTTGAATATCAAAAATTTTCGCGAATTTTCGCTATTTTTGGAAAAATTTTTTTTTGTTATTTTCCGACTGTTTGTTTTTTTAACCGATTTCAAATAAATTTTAGGGTTTGTTTCTAAGTTTGAAATTTTTCGCGAATTTAAGCCATGCTCGCGAAGAAGCGAAAAATCACTGTGAATCTTTACAGCTTGAACGATTTTTAATAATTATTAGGCTTTGCTATCACCGATTATTAGCAAATTTTTGCGAATTTCCGCTAATTTAGCAACTCTTATCGAATTTTTGCCATTCCTTATAGTTTTAGGCACCTTTAATAAATTTTATGGCTTGTTTGAAATATCTACATTTTTCGCGAATTTTCGCTATTTTTGCAACATTTTTTTTTTGTTTTTTTCTTGACATTTTGTTTTTTAACCGATTTAGCGACTTCAAATATATTTTAGGGTTTGTTTTCAACTTTGCAATTTTTCGCAAATTTTAGCCATGTTCCCGTTACCCAGTGGCTTCCACTTTTTTTCTTTTACATTCTCCTGTTCTAACACTATAAGAGATGCTGATCCACAGAATAAAATAAATAAATTAGCTTTTGCGCTCATTTTTACTATTGAAATATTTATTTGATGCAAATATTTCTTTTAGTCTGAAGGCATGGCAAACATGAATTAATTTATTTTATTTAACACTGTTTGCCAACTGTTTTAACAAACAAAAATTGTCAAATATTTGAACTTATAGCCTATTTCTAATGTGCGAAAGAATTCTTTCTTTCGTATAACTACATTGAAAACAAAAACAAATTTTTAGAATTTCAATGTTTTTATTCGAACGAAAGAATTCTTTCGCACATCGGAAATAGGCTATTAGTTTGAACATTAAACAAAATATTTTTTTGTTTCACACAGTTTGAAGCAAATATCAGAACAAATATTTTCGTCAAATATTTCATTAGTCTGAACGTACCTTTAGGGGTTTCAAAATCAAAATAAATTGTGCAATAAGTCAGAATCATTATTTGTTAAGGTTTTAGGCGTATTAAAGGTTTTTTCAGAAGTGGGCTTTATATGGGACCTACAAAAAAACAAAATTATGAACCCTCCACCACAAAATTTGGCAGTGTGGTTTCTTGTCACATTAAAATAAATTTGACTATTTTGGACGTATTAATACTATCTACATTTCGCCACCGATTTAGTGCTAATTATAAGTAATTTTTCGCGATAATACATAAAATGAAGGGACAATATTGTGCAAACAGAAAAGAAATATTAATTACTTGGGAAGGTTGGTTTGCATCTGGGTTCAGAAGTTAGCGTGATTTCAAGAGACGGACATGGTTACATCGAATTAAAATGACTCTTGTATTAATAGTATAAAGGGCATAATAAACCACACAAATAGCTTGGCAAACATGTCAAAATGTTACGTTTGTACAAATAATTTGTTTTGTTAATTTGGGTATTTGCTGTTTGGACAAGCATTTGAAGCAATGTTTTTAGAAATATTAAAAATGTTTAATATTTGGCGGTCATGTTGAATATTTGTCAAACTTTTTGTGGTGTCTAGTGCTAAAAGTTATCATTTTAGCGAAAACCTTGCAGAGTAAAGACGTAGAAGAAGAAGCAATAAAATAATTTTCAGCAGTAAATTAAAATTTTTTTAGCAGAATTTTTGACCTCAAAGCAGCTCGTGGTTTAGAGCACTCTTTGTTCCAAATCCTTTTCTTTCTTTTATATTTCTTCTCCGTTTTAAACAAATAGCCAGTAAAATTGCCGCAGCACAATCGTCGTCTACATTCATTGAAAACAAAACAAAAATGAAAATTTAATGTTTGTACGAAATATGATTGTGTTGTCTATTGGCAAACAGAAGCAAAAACAAACTGCATGTTTGGCAAGCAATTTTTGTGGTTTATTATGCCCTTAAGACCTTTTGGTGTCTTGCCTTTACTCGTGGCAAAACAAAAGAAAAATCATTTTTAAGTATTAAATACTTGAAAAGTAGCTAAATTTCAAAAGGTACCTAATAAAAAAAACAATTTTAACAGATTTTAAAAAATAGCTCTCAGTTTGTCCCATATTGGTTTCCATATTATATATATTTTTTTTTTTTTTTTTTTTTTGTATAAAAATTCGACTAATACTTACATTATTTACTATACGGATATCAATCTGACCACTACCATCTGTGGGAGGTGTTGGCAAAGGATTTGGACAAGAACCAGGTGGTACACAGATACAATAAGATCCAGTGTTCACAATGTTGGGTGTAATTCCAGTTATGAGTTGTCGCGTAAGAGCTAGAAAAAGTTAGAAAAAAATTTAGAATAAAAAAAAAAAACAGATTAAAAACAAATGAGAATTTTATAATTTTTCTAACCCCCCTATCAAGAATCGAAATAATGTTGGTTTAAACGGCCCATCAGTTGCAATAAAATTGTTAAATTTTTCGATGTTTGAAATGCAGTATACTTCGAAATGTGCTGGCAACATTGTATAATGTTGTTTTGCTTAGTCATTGTCTAGACTTGCAATTTTTGTTGCAGCAATTATTGAGTTTATGGATGAGAGAGGTGAGAAGATTGGGAAGGGGTTCTCAGTTTCATGTACTCTGGAATTCTGTTTTGTCTTGTAATTCTCACACTTTTCACCTTGAAGTTGGCTGTAGGTGTATTTGTTTATATAAATACTCGATCATATATCAAATATAAAAAGGAGAAGAGGAAAGACAAGATGAAAATACAAAAATTGTAAAAGTAGAAATTCATAATCTGGACACTACTGCAAATTTAGAACAAAATTTTAAAAAACTGCAGCAATAAAAATTGCAAGTCTAAACAATGACGAAGCAAAATAACATTATACAATGTTGCCAGCCCACTTCACAGTATATTACATTTCATTTCGTTGAGCAATAAAAATCAAAAGTCGAAAAATTTAACAAATTTATATTCTTTTCAACTTGAAGTTGGCTGTAGGTGTATGTGTATTTATATATAAATTATAAAAAGCGCAAGATCAAAATACAAAAATTGCAACCCTATAATTTTATAATCTGGACACTAGTGCACTAGTTCAAAGCAGAATTTTAAAAAGTTTCTGCAATAAATATTGCAAGTCTGAAGGATGACTTATAGCTTTCCAGTGAAAAATTGAGCTTACTAACCTGCTTACAACAGGCATAATATTTATATGGTGAATTCCCAATTGGAAGTGCTACTTTTTTCCTCTTTGCTAAAAAACATTTTAATGACTGATTGCGCAATAAAAAAAAGAAGTAATTGCTATGTTCGGTAAAATTTCGGGAATAATCGTACACACATTTCAAAATCATTGCCATACAACCTGCTTCCATGTAAGGGATTAACAGAAGCACTTAAAACATAGTTCGTGAATTTTTTCTTTAAAATAATGATTCCAATTATTCACTTACAACCTGCTTATTTATAAGGGATAATGGAAAGTTATTTAATAATTTTTATTTAATTCAATTAAAAATTCACTTCAATGGTTTTCGCTTCTCTGCTCCTTTTAAGTAGTATGTAATATCCAGCGCATATATTAGCGCTCTTGTACGTTTCTTGCTTCCGGAAACCTTAAAATTGCTTACTGGGTTATGTTTGTTTTTTTTTAATGAAAGTTGTGCCACATTTTTATTGAAACCATTGTGCCAATTATTGTTTAATGGATGGGGCGCTTTAGAAATGGAAATGGAAGTGGGACTATAGAAACGATTATGGCAAAAATGTTAAAAAAAAAGTCAAATTATTTATAAAACCTTTATTATTGTGATTTTATATGCGTTAATGACTTTTACGAAATGTGCTGTACAATAAAAACGTTTTCGCCGGGTATATGCTCCTAAAACTCAAAAACCGCTCGACCGATTGACACCAAACTTGAAAAATTAATTATCTTTTTCAGAAGCTAGGTTTCTCTTAAATTTAATCCCGAAAGGTCGCCTTGTTGTCGTGATATTAAAAATGTTTTATTTTTGGTACCATAAGTTTCCTGATAAAATGTTCACCCGGTAGACAGCGCTGGGGACCAGTTATTAATGAAACTCTCCAGTATTTAATTTTTTATTTTTATTTAGAAAATCCGGAGCAGCGCCGGGACCATACAACTAGTTTTTTATAAATAGATTGTTTTTTCTTATATCCTACCAACATTAGCGGTTTTAACCCTTTGTGTTAAGTGTACAACTCTGTTTTATTTAATAAAATGTTATACTACAAAGTGTGAGTGTCTTTTTCGTTTGTATTTTAAATTAATAAATCTGTTGAGAGAGAGAGAGAGAGAGTTTCGTCAGCTGTTTTATTCTGATAGATTTAACACACGTGTTTACTAAAGGTTTTTTACTGTAATTTTTCAATCATACCGTTGTAAATAAAAGTTAAATACATTTTGTTGTTGCAGTCTTGTAAATGTCAGTACGTTAACTACATTAATAAGATTAACAAGGTCTACAAGAGTACTTTACTACCAAGATTGAAAACCGCTATTTTAAATGTTAAAGTTTTTATGTTAATACTTTTATTAGTTTGTGGCTCAATAACGCGAACACCGCTTAATGGATTTGGAAGAAATTTGGTATACAGATAGCATATTACCACTTAAATATAAGGTAGTTTTTTAAAGAAAAATCGGTGATAAAATTGGCACTTTGGTTTTATTTTCTCTTATTGATAAATTTGGTATGCAGATGGTTAGGATTTAAATAAAGTGTAATTTTTAAGGGATACAATTGGTACTTTTTAAGGGGTAAAAACGGTATTGGTTCCCTTTTCGATAAATTTGATATACATACAGATTATAGCCTACATTAACACACAGTGTACTTTCTGGGGGCCTAACATGAGTAAAGCGAATGCTCTTGGAACTCCTTTACCTTTGGTACTTTTTCTCTTTTCGAAAAATTTGGTATAGAGATAGCATATGGCCCATATTACTTTTTATTATGTCAAAGCGGAATAAATTTGTACTTTAAGTATTTTTTACATTTTTGATAAATTTGGTATTAGACATACATATGTACATATTAAGACCCCGCTTGCTTTTCATATTGTCAGTTGAATGTCGGTTTCTCAAGAGTATCGAGTGCTCAAAACGTATGTATATGTATGTATGGTCGAAAAATATTAATTGCTAAATTTTGTAAATAGAAAGATTTTAACATAAAATCAGTATAGATGTAGAAAACTACATAAAATTTCTGTAAATTTGTTTTAGGATAAACCCATTTCTTTAAATCTTGCTCTTATTTTCATGTGATGTCACGGGTAAAAGCTTGTAAATAAATAAAATAACCAGGGACTTTGACGAAAATAACAGTTATTTTGATTTTTTAAAACAAAAAAAGCATATAGGAGTAAATACTGGCAAACTGATTCAAGTATACCATATTGATCCTTATGAACTTTTCTATGATAAAATATTATGATTTTTAAAGTTTTGATTTTTATTTTTTCGTTCAAAAATTACAGTTATATTTTGTTTTTATTTTTTCGATCAAAAATAACAGTTATTTTATGATTTTTATTTTATTGAAAAAAATCACAATTAATTTTGGATTTTTATTTTTTCGAGCAAAAATAAAAGTTATTCTTTACAGAAATGTACGTGTTATAATTATTGAGTTGTCTTTAAATATTTATTTAAATGTGTGATCATCACTGGGATTTTTGTTATTTTAGATCAAAAAGATAAAAATCAAAAAATAACTGTTGTTTTTGTTCAAAAAAATAAAAATCAAAAAATAACCGTTATTTTTGTTCAAAAAAATAAAAATCAAACAATAACTGTTATCATCTAACTTTTAAGAAAAAAGGAATAACTGTTACGGTCCCTGAAAATAACTGTAGTTCCCCTAAATAACGTTGAAATTGGGAAAAGGAATATCATTCTAAATGTAAAAAATTAGAAATGACTGTTGTTACGTACATACATACATATCCGTCCCCTTAATAAAACAATAGTGTATACGCATGTACACCATTATTTTTTTTTTATTGAATAATAAGAATCTACATAACTGCTTCTAAATGTAGTCAAAATTTGGTGAAATTCTACTTCCACAAAGTGGGTCAAAAGATTAATTAAAATATTATTGTATAATTGCATGTTTGAAATTTTTCATTAATAATTGTGTAAGTGCAGGTATGGTGTTTTAATTAGTTGTTGCTCTGAATATCATTTCAAAGAAAAATAGTGTATAAAAAGCATACACGTTTTTTATTATTCACTATTTTTATTATCTCATAACAAAATAAAATCGTAAAAGGACGTATATTGATATACACAGGTTAGGTTAGGTTCCATTGGCAGCCGTGATCAAGCACAGCTCACGTGGGTCCATTACTTAGTTCCCGTTGTGTTACCATATCACGCCGTCTTCCATGGGTCCTATGAAATCTGGCTGCTAGTATTCCTTGATATACACAACTTTTTACGAATATATTTGGTGTAAAATATTCAAATAAAATAGTATATGCCATACAAAATAAAATGTATTATGATTTTCATACATATTATAAAACAAATAAAATAGCCTAAGTGACATCATGGTACTTTGAATCCCATTTATTTGCAATTAAAGCACTTGTAAATTAATGAAATATCATCTACTAGTAGCCTGATTATTCCATCACATATTTAAATGACCACAACTCAAAAACATCGATTATTTTCTGAGATATTAGTGTTTTTCCATATGTCTAATAACTCAAAAATTTTAAACTCTATTATCTCGAAACGGCAAAAAAAAATTATACACTATTATTTTATTAAGGGGACGATATATAACACTAATTTTAATTTAAAACTATAATTTTAAGAACTTAGAAATGGAAATAATTTTTAAAATAAGATCTCTATCTCTTACGCAAAGTTTACTTTGCAAAGTCTTGAGTTTATACGAGAGAAGGGAAAGAAGTATGAAGGCGATTACTAAGAATGATAGAAATCCCACACGAAGGGGAAATCTTTCGCCCATGTCGAACAAATGACGCCATGCGAACTACATTCATCATGGCTAATAATTTCTAGTCGGCTAACTTGATATAACTGTTGTTTAATTGAGCGGTTGCCAGCTTTTATAAAGTGCACACATTTCTTTAAATAAATTCTCGAATCTTAAAGTTTTTACTATGTCATCTAACGGGGAATCATGAGATCTTGATATATTGCGATCGTAGCTGAGCAGAGATCCTATCTGGTACCACGGTAGTCATTGTGCTTCGGTACCAGAATGTCTGTTGTTTTAAACCTCCAGGGGCATGTTTTTTTTTCTTTGTGTTTGAGATAAATTCTGTAAGAAATATATTTTTTGTCGTGACAGTCAAAATGGTGGATCAAGGGGTGAAAACTAGTACCCATTGATGAAATGAAAGATCGACGTACTGCTTTTGAGTTGGGGGACCGACGATAAGTTTGGTGTGGAGGAAGTGTGAAGTTTCGCTGGTAGAAGTCGTGAAGACCTAGTAGTAAATAAGTGGACGAATGGTCGAGGGACTTGGTTTTAGCCAATGAAGACCTGGAGTTTTTAAACGAGCGAAAAATTCAGGGAGCGTGGATGAAAAGGTATCAGGGAGTTTTTAGAGTGCGTTGGTAAATGTGATGTGACTTGGATTTGGAGTGAATGAAGAGTAGAGAGCCGATGATGTAGACGGAAGTTATATGTCTCATGAAATGTGTGTTTCGCACGGGAGGATATTTTTGGGGATCACATGGTGGCTGTTGCTTAAACCCAAAAATGCGGGAAAGGAGTTAAGTTCTTTTACTTGTAAAAGTTTGAATTGTGAGGACGGATCATCCCTATGTACTGTTGCAATTTAACTGATGTTGCTGGCTTTTCCTAAAGCAGTGGAGGTTAGATAGCTCCAGCTCCTAAATCAGGGGCGAGAGTATAATACTGACGGATTGCACAATCAAGGTGCTTCCTGGGTGTGCTGGTGGCTCTCATACTCACAAGCGTTTGTTAAACGCAGAGTTTACCACCAAGATGGATAAGATGCACCGTGGAGTAATCCGTAAGATAAGCATCCACGTAAATTTCTGCAATATTGAAATTAGACCCTAAAACTATATATATTCCGGGTCCTTATGAGTACCGAAGTTGATTTAGCGATGTCCGTGTGTATGTTGAAATGATTTATCCCAAGATCCCAGAAACGATGGGGACTTGGTTGTTATATATTTCTGTCACACCTGATCTCCTTATAATTTTGCTATTAAAATTCAGCCAGATCGGTGCATCGGTGCAAGTAACAACACCAAAAACACTACAATGTATTTTTTTGTTGCTTTCGTTGATCGATATGTCAAAAATACAAGCAACTTTTGACATTTCTCTCTCTAAGTAAGAAAAAAAAGTAGCACAGCTGTGCTTTCAACGCCACCTGGTAAATGAATTCGCCTTGACTTGTGTGATAGAGTAAAACACCCTTTATCAAAATACAATATCTAGCAAAATGTGGGCGGGATTTGAGAAGTGAGCGTGGCATAAAATAGATTTATTTATATCTAAAGAACTGTATAAAACTTCCTGTTCTTAGCGCACCATAGTGGAGGGTATATAAGATTCGGTATAGCTGAATATAACCCTCTAACTTGTTTACATTTAAGTTTATTGATATACTGAAAGGTGGGCATAACACTCTTCCCAGATTTTCATTTAAAACGTATGTACATATGTAAAAAGATTTGAAATCAGTTCTTCATAACATATGTTAATATTAGACAGTACGAGTACTTGCATGTCGAATAATGATTATTCGGCAATTATTTAAGTTCAAACATGCCAATTTGTTTGAAACAAAATACTTTCACATATAGAAATACTTCTGTCAAATCACAAGCACGCAATTTCAAAAAATTTCGTGAAAAAAAAAACAATTTCGAAATTAAATTATCGTTGGCTTAATATGCAAACCTGCTAACTCCCTTTTAGCACAATTTACAGGAGGACAAAAAACTTTTTATATTTCATATTTGCAGCTTGAGAAAAGTTTTTCTTATCAAACCTTTTTACACACTTCAAGACTCAAATTGAAGAAAAACTACATGCTGGTCGACCAGGCGTATCTTTCTCTATCACACGGCATCAAAATCTCAATTTACTTGTAAAGTGTATTTAGCAGATTTGCATATTATGCCGACGATATGTTACGTGACCAATTTGTTTGTCGATGAAATGTTATTACAACAACACATGTCTATATTTCAAGGATATTTTTAATGGGATTTTTTACGCACACAAAATGATTACGAATTAAAATGTTACATGATAAAAAGTTTAATTCTTTTTTTATTTATTTTTTTTTTTTTTTTTTTTGGTTTGAAACCCAATTCCATACATATTTTATTTTTTTTAAACTTTGCTTTAAAATGTGTTTGTGTCTATTGAGGTACCTGTTGCATTAGTTAAAGCTGTTTGCTGGGTATTATCAGTTGCGGGAAATGTAAATTGTTTTGATAGAGAATTGTTTGAAAATGTTAATCCTTGTACGCTGACCAAACCACGGCAACAACAGAACAACACCAGCCTTAATAAAATGCAACGATTTTTTATGGAATTCAAATGCAAATCCATGTTTCCAAGAGCTTACGATAAAATAAACGGTTATATGTATCGGAAAATAATCTCTGTTTTGTAATAAAAAAAAAATAAATTGTGGAGATATCCTTGCTGATTTTTATTCTTTTGATAACTCTTTCTCTTGCGCTTATTTGAAAATTTAAAAACACGTTAACTGTTTAGTTGACCCGAAATCACTGAAAAATATGTTACAAATTTCAAATATTTATGCCAATTGCTGCTACATGAGAGAATTCCCTACACACATTTGAATTTAGCGGCAGTGTTGATAGACGAACAAAAAAAAAGTACTGCACTAGATAATTGGTCAATGAATTTAATTTGAAGTGTCAACAGTGGGGAAATAGTGGCACGCCTGATTCTTAACTCATAAAAAATATGTAATCTAACTCTGGTGTTGATAAGTTAATTAGTTTACAGATGTGGTAAGCAACACACAATATGCTTGTTTGTGTAATGTCGCAAAAACAAAGTAATTTACCAAAATGTTTAGATAATGTTTCTAACATGGAAATTATATTTATATTAATTAAAACTTTGTAACTGCCATGTAACCACAGAGTATACGAGAAAGGGCAGCTTTCGATGAAACAGAAAAAACACATTATCGTCCGTCTCGTCTAATCTCTACGTACTCTGTTATGCAGATTTTACGGTAGTTTTATCTATGAAATGTTTTGTGTGTATGTGTTTGTTATATGGAAAGTTAAAATTCTAAAAGTTAAAAAATAGTAATAAGCAAAGCATACCCTGCAAAACCTGCCTAACCGATACACCAATACATTTAAAGATTTTTAAATTTCAACATATACATACGCACACTTGTATTCCATAAGCACCTTAAGTAAGAAAGAAATGGCCTTTTCGATTAAATAAGCGTGTTATACCTTACTCTTTCTATCATTTTGCACATTAATACTTAGTGCTGTAGCAAAGTGCTATTAAAGAAGTAGTCGGATAAAATAAATTATGATATGGAAACATATACTTAATTTATTTTATGAATTAAATGAATATAGTATAACAATTCAAAAATACTGAAATATTTTCATTACATTCTTCAATTCATAGCATTTGAAACACAAAATTAGGTATCTAAGAACAAATAATGCATTTGTGTTACTAATGAACAAGTTTGAGTGCCAGCTGTACTCGATTACTTATGTAAAAAAATGGCAGCACTAATATGAACCAAAGAACTTTCATAAAAAAATAAAGTCAAGACGCGCGTAAAGTTAAAAAAAAAAAAGTTTGTTAAAAGTGAAAAAATTAAATTAAGTAATTAAAAATATAAATAATATGAATAAAAAAACTAAGCAAAATGCTTTAAGCGTTGAAAAAAAGAAATTTAAAAGAAGAGTGGAAATATACCGAAATATAAATAAATTTGCAATTGTTGATGGAGCAGAAAGTGTAGAAAATTGTCCGTCCGCTAGTGAAAATGCGGATATTTTGGAACATGAAGTGGAGATATCGGAAAATATTGAAGAAATGGGGAATGTTTCCAAAAATACTGATATAAACCAGCTCAAGTCATGGGCTATTCGTAATAATGTGTCTCAAAATACTGTGACAGATTTGTTGCAGACTTTGAAAGGAATGGGAGTTCCTAACTTGCCGCTTTGCGCTAAAAGTCTTCTTGGTACCCAAAAACGAAAAATTCCAATTCAATGTATTCCATGCGGAGAGTTTTTATATTTAGGAATTCAAGCTTATTTTAGTGCAGGCTCCTTTGAATATTTAAAAGATAGGGATGAAGTTCAGATCGACGTAGGAATAGATGGTTTAAAGCTGTTTAAGAGTTCCAATCGAGTTTTGTGGCCAATCTTAGGAGCAGTGTGTGGACATCCTCAAGAAAATCCCTTTGTTATAGCATGCTTCTCTGGAAAAGAAAAACCTTGGAATATAAATGACTTTATGAAAGACTTTTGTGATGAAGTTACTTTACTAAGGGAAGTTGGGCTTAAAATTGGACCAGGTGAAATAATTAAAAAATTTAACATTCGTTTTTTCATTTGTGACTCGCCAGCTAGAGCTTTTGTAACAAGTGTACAGTCACATAATGGTAAAAAAAGTTGTCCAAAGTGTTGCCAAATAGGGGCTTATCTACAAAGAAGGGTCAGCTTTTCTAAGCAGGTTCATGATTTGCGGTCTGATTTTTCATTTAAAAATAGGACGGATTTAGAACATCATAGTTTCCAATTTCGACAGCAGCAAAACATTCTTGAAATTAATAATTTCGGAATGGTGTCGCAATTCCCCCTTGAACCTATGCATTTAGTTGACCTCGGAGTGACAAAAAAGCTTTTAAGTTTGATCCTTAAAAAAGGAAATGTTACTGAGATGAACAAAAAATTAAATAATCTTGCCAAGTTTGTGCCATCTGAGTTTGGGCGCGTTTGTAGAAGCTTCGACGAATTTTCTAACTGGAAATCGACTGAATATAGGCAATTCTTACTGTATTCAGGAATATTTGTTTTAAAAGATTGTATAGATGAAGATTCGTACTATCATTTCCTTCTTTTGCATGCTGGAATAAGACTTCTTTCCTGTAACGAATCTTTTGAGCGCGAAGGAAATGTTGCCCAAGAAATGTTAGAAGAATTTGTGAATTTATTTGGCATTTTATATGGCGAGCATTTCATAAGCTTCAATGTTCATGGTTTATTACATTTGTCCGACTGTGCAAAGAAGTGTGGGCCTTTGGACAATTTTTCTGCCTATAAGTTTGAAAATTATATGCAATATATGAAAAAATTAATAAAGAAACCTAATAAAATCTTAGAGCAGTTATGTTTTAGGCTTCAAGAAAGACAGGATTCAAATATAATTTTAAATAAATGTTCAAAAATGGGTTCATTTAATATAGATGTTCAAAAGGAAAAAGATTCATTTTGCTTTAGTTCAGAAGTAGGGCCTTTTAAGGCAGTAAGTATACGAAAGGAAGCTGGAAATGATATAGTAATTGGGTATAGTTTTTACCAAAGAGAAAATTATTTTCAAGAGCCGATAGAATCATTATCGGGGTTAGGTATACTTGTGGCAAGTCAAAATAATCATGAACTACTGAGTATTTGCAGAGCAGACATACATTATAAATATTTCTGTATTCCTCATAAAAATAAGTATATATTAATTCCACTACTTCATAATATTTTTCACGATTTTTCAAATTAAATTTCTAAAATACGTTTAAGCATTTTTTAGTTATAACTTTCAATTTATTTAAAACCATTCAATTAAAAATTTACTTTACAACTTCGAAGAAAAATGGCAGAAGGAAATGACGATTTTGAACAATTTTTTTTAAAACAACAAGGTTGGACAATTCTATCAATCAACAACTAAATGGTAAATTATATTAATAATAGCTGTTTACTTATCAATAGAAAAAAAGCTAGGAGGAATTAAAAGAAAACAATTTTCAACAAATTCGAAATACAATAAGCCACCAACTGACCCAAAAAGCAGCGTACATGTGATTGAGAGCAAAATTCTGAGAAGAGAAGATTCCAATCCAGAACCGCCAGAAAGTGTTCTCCAAACTATATTAAAAAATCAAAACACCATTTTGGAGAACCAAAAGCAAATAAAGGAACGATTGGAAATTTTAGAAAAAGGAATGAAAGAAAACGTAATTATATATACATATGTTCATATATTTTAATTGATACTTCAGAAAAAACTTATTCTAATTTATTTTTAAGGTTGTCGATAATTGTGTTTTAATGGCACAAAATCACACTACCAGAGAATGCAAAGTGATTTTGGAAAAGATAAAAAAATCTGTGATCCGCTTAACCGGCGAGGACGATAATGAGCTGTATACAGAAATTGGGGCTACATTACCATTGTCATCAATTGATGCTGCACAGGACGTTGAGGAAAAGTTGGAGAACCCGGTATACCGCGAGGCAATGGTATTTTAAAATTTATTGCATATGTACCATATTTGCCATTTACTAAAAATAAATGTACATTATATACTATTTACAGAAGTCATATCTCTTCCAGCTTAAAGGTGGCAAAGGAACGGTGGATGAATTATTTAGAAAAATTATGAACGACAAGCTAATTAGCCTTTTTAATTTTGATGGGAGAAAAGAGAAGCGAGCGTTGGTCCAGCTGACGCTCATCAATAAAATTCTTAGTGGTATGAACACTGACCGTCAAAAATGTAGTTTTCCTTTTAATAATTTCTTATGTTTTCAGATGTTTTTGCAGCAGAAGGGCGAAATTCTTTTGAAAAAGAATTAAGAAAAAGCATCGAGCTAAGCCATAACCGCTACAAACAACACAAATTCGTTCAAAAAAAAAAAATGTAAAAAAAAATGAATGTAAAATACCTCATAAGTTTTTGATCTCTCAACAAGCTTTAAATTAATTGTTTTTTGTTTTTATAATAGTTTTTATTGTTATTACAACTTTAAATTAATTGTTTTTGTTTTAACTATATTTTTAATTATTATTACAACATTAAATGAACAATTTTTTATTTTTATTATACTTTTTACTTTTTTTAAATTACGATCTCAAAGTGACCTCCAAAAGTTTAAACTTTAAGTTAATCAATTGTTTTTATTATATTTCTTTTTGAATGTTATTTTATGTACCTTTTTCTTAAAATAAAATAAATTGAAAACATTAAAAATGGCTTTTATTAATGCAGTAGCAATACCCAATTTTTAGGAATACAATAACTGGTAGTAATCAGTAGCACTAACCTATATTAATAACGGTTAACTAATCGATATATAAACCTGTTAATTAACAAGTTATTTATTAAGTAGTAATAACGGATATGTTAATCAGTTAACTAAAAAGTTATTTATAATATAATACTACCAGTATGGCTACCGTTAATTAGGCAGTTATATACACGTTAGCACTGACGTGTGCGAGTGAGAACACTATTGTGTTTTCTGTTCTAAGTAATAATGTGAAAGAAAGAGATATCAGCTCACACGTACAGAAGAGAATAGGTTAGTTTTTTCCCAAAGGCCTGTATAAAATAACTGAAAGTTTTAGAATTTCTAACTTATACTTTGGTTATGAGTACTTTTTATATAACGCGTTATTTAACCCGTACTGTTCTTGCAGGGTAGTATACAACTAGTATGCAGACTCTTTGACAGGTACATAACTCAATTGTCAGTGGAACCTAATTTATGTTTGTATTAGTAAGATTTTTTTTAAATGTATTGGTGTATAAAACTATTTCCACCACTAAACATAGTTGCATAAAATCGTATAGAATGTAGCAAAAAAAAATTTTTCCAAAATAAAATTTTATTAGTTCAATAAATTTTGAATTTATTAAATGCTGGCTGCATTTATTAACTTTTAAAAACAATGTTTGCAAAATTTTTATTCTGCAATATCGGAAAATATTTAAATAATTTATGATTTCAAATATTATTTTCATACCAAAAAATGCTACTCTGCTGGCTTTAATAATATTAACAACAGAAAAAAATTAATGTCAAATAAATTTATTTAAAAATTTTTAGTTTGTGAAAAGTAAAAACATTTTGCAAAAGCAAATGACCAAAATGTATTGGAAAAAATTATTAATTATGTGTTTATGTCATAAAATTAAATATAAAGTGTTATATTGTGAAAAATTTTAAATTGAAAAATTTCAAATTTGGTTTTGTTTTTGTTGTTCTTATGTACGTATGTTGAATTCACTATGAAGCAAAGTAATCGCATCTTTTATCTTAACCAGGAACATTTTTTTTCTTTTCGTCTACGTTGCAAACTTTTTTTTTTTTTTTTAAATCCCAAAAGTTCCAAGACATAATGGCTTATAATTTATTTTATTGCTTTTCAGAACACTTTCAATTCTTTTATTTGATTTCAAAATATAAATTGACTTTCCTTTTTGATCTTAGAAGTGAAATTAGTTAAGCAGTTCCTCACGTTCGGTTTGTATAGCATCTTTTGGACAGTCAAATTTACAGTTCATAAAGCAGTTTTTTTTTATTCAAAATTTCATTTCCTGCCTGTTTTTAGAAAATGAAAATAAAACTTTGTGTGAGAAATTATATTGAATACAAAAACAAATTGTCGTATTTTATTGTTGCTTCCCAAGGCGAATTCATTACAGGTATCCTAAAAGCCATGCTGATAACTTTTTTTCTTTAGCTTTATAAATGTTGAATGTCAAAATTTTGTTTATTATCTTTGTTTCTGTTTTGATTTGTTTCGGTTTTTGACATTGTACAATGATTTTACAAAAACAAATTGCTTGTGGTTTTTGTACGAGTTGTACTACCGAGATTAACTGGAATGAATTCGCCTTGGTTGCTTCCAATATATTTTCTCACATGAAAATTTGTTTTCATTTTCTAAAAACAGGCAATTCCAGCTACTTCATTTCCTCGTTTCGATTCCAAAATGTTTGGTTTACGACCCGTTTTAGCGTTTTCTTAGAGGTTGGCGAAACATTTGGTTCATTCTGTACCACCTCTACTAGTTTGCATTGGTTTCCAAATTACCTACAGGTATTATCTCAATGACTGCTTCTTCCAAACAAATTAAAAATTAAACCTGAATATACAAAAAAAAATATTAGTGTAAATGAAACTTGAAAGGCAATTTGAAGCAAAATTTTGGTCGTGTGACTCCCAAGTAAAAGTTACTGAAAGGGCGACCCTGATTGCTAATTCAAATATAAAATTAAAGAAAAAAAAAACATAGTTTGCCATGAAATAAATGTACAGCGATTGTAAAAAAGAAAATATTGAAAATAAACATTGCAAATAATTCAAAATTTAACTTTTTGGTTTCTAAATCAAATCATTTCAAAAAGCACAACAGAGAACCTTCGCAAAATGACTAATTACTGGCGAAAAGTTGGCTTAAATTATTTACAATATTCAAATATTTGCGCCAAAGTTGTGCGTCGAGCTTTAAAGGCAGATTTGCGGGATGAAGCGGCTCAACGTGACATCAGTTATATCAAATTTACTCATTGGAAAAATGGCAAACCTGTGCTGACAAAACCAGGGGCAGATGGTGAAAGAAAATAATTAAAATAAATTAATTATTAAAATTGTATTTGCAGTGCCCTTAAAAGTTAATAAAAACTGTTCACTTACTACTGAAACAATAGTAAACTTTCTTTTCATGTCGTAATTGATCACAAAGAGGGTACTAACTAAAAATTTTTATTTTTTCACTTTTGGAAAAATCGAACCGTGATATTCATATCTACCCCGCTGTAAAAATATGCTATTTTATCTCTTTTTTTGGTAAGGAACGGTTAGTTTAAAAATTATATTTCATATGTCTTTAATATTGAATTAAAAATTGTTATGCTTCTAATGAAAATTTTTAAATTTGAGTAAATAAGTTTGTACTTTATGATCAAGTACGATGTATCTTTTTTGTTTTATTATCGGTCAAGGCCTATCCAATAGCTCTTCGCAAGGACCCAGATGTTTATTTTGCTTTTTCCCTTAGGTTGTCAAAAGTCGTTTACATTTTGCTTATACTTTTCGTTTTTTGCCACACATACATGGATGCAGAACACGTTTTTCCCATGGCCCAATTAGTAGGTCTGCGCGAAACTACAACAATGCAACAATATAAAAAACAACACGAATTTTGTCTGTGTAAATAATGTTAAAGATGTCAAAATCCAATGCATTTGTTTGTGTAATAAGTGGACAAGATGTCAAAAACAATTGCTACAAAAACAGTTGCACAGTAAAAATACAACTCTACAAAAAATCAGCAGGCGTTTCGAGCAGACCTACTATTTGGGCCAAGGTTTTCCTTTTGTTTTCCCTATGTAGTAGTACGATTTTGACAACCGCGAGGAATTTTACACAAACAAAATGCCTGTTATTTTTTGTATTGTAGCGGTCAGCAGACCTATAGGTCTTGTTATCGGTTATGTTCTGGACAAGGTGAATACGTATGCAACAGCTGATAACTAACCATGTGCCGAAATGGGTTCCGTTCAGGTGGTTCTGGGGAATATTTCTTAAATTCTATAATTTTTACTTGGAACTATGAAATTTAAAACGATATAATATTTTCAAAATAAATAAATAAATATTAAAAAGACCTAGAGCTTAAATAAAAAAAAAAACATTTATTAAATTAAATAAGGTCAAATAAAAACTAAATAGAAATTTAAAACGTTTTTAAATTATTACATTTCATATCACAAAATTTAAAATTAAATCCAAAATAAAATTGGGGGATTCACAAGGTGTCATAAAGTCATATGTCTTAAAATAATAACATGAAAAAATACGACTGTTGTGAGCAACCCCTCATCATTTAATGTGCTATTAATTACGACAGCACAATAAACATATGGGGGATTCACAAGGTGTCATAAAGTCATATGTCTTAAAATAATAACATGAAAAAATACGACTGTTGTGAGCAACCCCTCATAATTTAATGTGCTATTAATTACGACAGCACAATAAACATAGCAAGCAACGTTCTATTTATTTAAGACACTTTTTGTTTACAAACCAACAACAATATTTTTAAACCATTGTAAAATGTTAAAACATTATGACAATAAACCATGATAGCACACCTTGTGAATACCCCAATAGCATTTATTTATTTAAGACACTTTTTGTTTACAAACCAACAACAATATTTTTAAACCATTTGGGGTATTCACAAGGTGTGCTATCATGGTTTATTGTCATAATGTTCTAACATTTTACAATGGTTTAAAAATATTGTGGTTGGTTTGTAAACAAAAAGTGTCTTAAATAAATAGAACGTTGCTTGCTATGTTTATTGTGCTGTCGTAATTAATAGCACATTAAATTATGACTGTTCACAACAGTCGTATTTTTTCATGTTATTATTTTAAGACATATGACTTTATGACACCTTGTGAATCCCCCAATTGTAAAATGTTAGAATATTATGACAATAAACCATGATAGCACACCTTGTGAATACCCCAAATATGAAAGCAAGGCGAATTCATGTATACGGTGGTGTCGATACTACAACAAGTCTCAAACCAAGAACACAGCAATTTATTTTGTTGTTGCTTTCCAAGGCGAATTCATTACAGGTGATCCTAAAAGCCCTGCTGGTAACTTTTTTCTTTAGCTTTATAAGTGTTGGATGTCAAAATTTTAATTATTATCTTTGTTTCTGTTTTGATTTGTTTCGGTTTTTGGCATTGTACAATGATTTGTGGTTTTTTACGAGTTGAACTACCGAGATTACCTGGAATGAATTCGCCTTGGTTGCTTTCGTTGATCGATACGTCCAAGGCGAATTCAACTACAGGTGGTGTCGATACTACAACAAGTAACAACACCAAAAACACAACAATGTATTTCTTTGTTGCTTTCGTTGATCGATATGTCAAAAATACAAGTAACTTTTGACATTTCCCTCTCCAAGTAAGAAAAAAAAGTAGTACAGCTGTGCTTTCAACGCCACCTGGGAAATGAATTCGCCTTGGATACGTCAAAAACACAAACAACTTTTGACATTTCTCTCTCTAATTAAGAAAAAAAAAGTAGCACAGCTGTGCTTTCAACGCCACCTAAAAAATTAATTCGCCTTGTGTGAAAGCATATATTTTTGACACACAGCTAATGTATTTACTACGGTTCAAGGCGAATTCATGCAGGTGACATTTTCGAGTGATTGTTTAGTGCTTATTTATTTGTGCGTTTCCTGACGATCTGGCCTAAGCAACCAGTGAAATGCTCATAGAAACAGCTTATCATCCAATAATAAATTTTCTGTTGTTTATCAAGAATAAAAATAGGGAATTAAGCACAACAAATAAAATCTCTTATTTTATAATTATTAAATTTTGCCGATATTTCGTTTTTCATTGAAAAAATCATCTTGGCTATAATCTATAAATTACAAGTAGCAAAAACTTATAACAAAAAGGATTATTTGTCTGAGTCCTGAAATTTCTAAAAACTAAAATCGTTTGTAAGATAATTTATTCGATTTTCATTTTACTTGATTTCGATTTACATACATGATTTTTCAAAAATATTCGTTGTAATTTAAGCGGGCCCCCGCTTAAATTATCGTACATCTCTGATAAAAAACCCACCATTTATTTACAAAAAAAAAAGAAAAAAAAACCATATTTACAAAGTTTATAAATGCACATGTGAATGGTGTTGGTCATTATCCACTCCAACACTTTAATAGTTTGTAAAGGTTCGCTGGTTAGTACGAAAGAGCAACAAAATATATTCACATACAGTTTGACTGAATGAATGAATATTTCATTTATACATTCATATGCATAAACTTGTTTGTAAACCCCAATATAAATATTTGTTTTATTTTTCATATTTTCTAAATCAAAAAAAATCCTGATTTTATCACTTTACCACCTTCCCAGCAGAGCTGTAAAGGATTGCAATACAAGAATAATAGATATCATTCTTGATTGCAATAGGTCAGTCAAGATTTGCGTCGATTTTAGGAATTTTAAAAACGGGAAACCAAAATACCCAAATAATGGGTATTTGCAGAATAAGAACAAAAAGTTAGCGTCGACTTTAAGGCTAGATTACACTATCTCACAAGCCTTACGTATTCCATAATACTTTGTGAGATGGAAATCTAATGAGTTTTGTTGTGACTGTCAAAAAATCTAATGTAACATTACAGTTTGTAGTCACACTATCACACATGAACATGCTTTTGTAAAAATGCAACCCTGATCCAATGAAAAGTATTAGCGTTTAGAAATTTTTCGAAAAACGATTAAGTCGTATGGGATGTCAAACTTTTTTCGTAATACTTGTGACACATTGCATTCACACTATCACACTTTGTCATATTACTTGAGTTTTTGACATGTATTAATACAAAGTATAATAGTGTAATCTAGCCTTTAGGAACGCTTAAGGCGATTTTTTGCACGATTACCTCATTTTGTTCAAGAAACTATAAATTTTCAAAGAAAAATACTCTATATACAATGCAAAAGCCTGTGGTCCCTGAAATAAATTTTTTCTGACCATTTTGGATGAAAGCAGGTTTGTTTGGAACAGGTCGAATGTTTTAAGCATAATTTGCTCATTTTGTTTCAAAAAGTGCATTTTCTTAACCTGTGTTAACTATTTTTTGTGTTTTTATTTAAAATAGGTAGAGTGGAGGCTCGAAAAAGTAAAGAAGTTTGTTTTGGGGGTGATTAACTTTTTTTTTTGTAATTGTACTCAAAATGAAATTTCGTATGAAAATGGTTAATTCTTATCTTAAGAAACATCTTACCTGTCTTGTAAAAAAATTTGATATTTACGGAATAACTATTATAAATGCCCTCAGCATGTTCAAAGAAACGTTAATTTGTATTTAGATAAAAAAATCTATGGTGTAAATGTTTGAAAAAATTGTTTGCCCTAAACTGCTGAACAAATAATTATTTTAAAATGTCAACTTTTCTTTAACTATTAGGTCTATCACAGAAATCAATTTCGACAGAAAGTGGAAGTGATTTCTTATCTTGCAACCCCAAAAACGAAATCACTTTGATCGGAATGGATTTCTGTGACAGGCCTGTATAAGAAATAAAATGATCTAAGAAAAGTTGTATAGCATAGAAATAAAATCGTTTCAATTTTGAAAGTATTAGAGGTTTGCGGGCCCCTAAAGTTAATACCAACTACGAATGGCAATGTCTAGTACCATATTAAGCTGTAAATTTATTTTTTGCTCTGGTAGCACTGCTTTCTAGACTTTTTTAACAAAATATTCCATCGTTTATCGAAAAGTGAAAAAAGTGTGTCTGTAAATTATGTCGAAAACTATCAAAAGAGATTAAGTCGTTACGTTTTAAATGTCATAATATTCCACTCGAAGCCGATGAGAAATCGCAGACGTTGAGAACGCCAGTCACACATACATATCTTTGATGGCGACCAAAATTTACTAAAGTTGAAAAAAATTTCAAGGAAGGCGGCGTAAATAAAAGCGTTGGCTATACCACAATGTAAAGTGCGGCTTAAATGCTTGTTGTTAAAAAAGCTTTGCAAACATTCGTATATTTTTCAAAAATGTTAAAAGCAAAATAATTAAACAATGAAAAAAATCTGACAAGAACAAAATACTTATCTCTTCCGTGTTATTATTCATTGCAAATTGCATTTTTATTATAATTTTAATGCGTGAGTTTATTAGACAGTTCAAAGCGGTAACTTTCTCACTAAAATTTTACAGACACACTTTTTCTGTAAATTAGCGAGTAATTTCATTAAGCTACAGCTATTACTCGCCAAAAATGTTAGCCCCCTTTCCGACTCGACAAGATACTTGAGACTTGCGCAACTTTTGATTTGTAGATGTCAGGGGTAAGGTCGCGGTAAGGAGAAATAAATTGAGTACAGACTTTGTTGTACTCGGCAAGTTACTTGCACAACTAACTTGCCGAGTCTGAAAGGGGGCTTACAGACGCAGTTTAGTGAGAAAAACAGTTGTTTGTTTCACTTTATGGTATTTTTGTTTAATTTCTCACATTTCAATCTAAAAGTTTCTCGACGCGGGGATTGCAGAACATTGGCACAGACCTATTATTTCGTTAGACTTTAACTAAAGCTGTGATTTCAGAAGAATTTATTAAAATCGCATGATTGCAACAAAAATTTGATTGCAATTGAATTATATGCATTTAACAATTTCTAAAAAGAATGATTTTAAAATGATAGCAATCACTAAATATTGCAATTCTCAAAAGATTTCATTTCGGAAGCTGAAATCATTTTGAAATCAAAGAATGAAAACAGTGCGGTTAAAATCATTTTGATTTCAATGCCAATTGATTACAGTTTTTTACACCTCTGCTACCCAGCTCATAATGTATACAATGTATGACCCTTTAATACGTGCAAATTTGGGTTTTTTAAAAAACATACAAACATACATATGTAAGTATGAATGTGTATATAAATTGTTTTCAGTAACCAACTTTTATACACTTTTGCCAGCATTATTTTTTGTCGCCACAACTAATTTGATTTTAACAATTTAATCGTTTTATTTGAATTGAAAAAATGTTCAATGTGTTTTTTTCAACTTGAAATGAATTATAGTTTTAGGTACAAATTTTTATTTATTTCCATTCAATTAGAGTTGAAAAATGAATGGAGAAACATTCACCCCTAAAATTTAGTTTATCAAAAATTTTCTGAAAGGTGATAACGACTAAAATTACAAAACTTACCTAAGATTCCCTTTTCAACAATTATCATCCGTACTGAAATTTATGAAGAATAATCAAAATCTTCTTACAAAATTTTGTAATAATAGGTGGGCCTATTAACACTTACTGTCCTAAACATTTATATCTGCGGCAATATGGAAAAGTAGCTTTTTTCGAATATTGTAGTTTGCAGATACCATCAGGGTAATCTATGCCCTCAGAATTGTTCAAAAGTAAAATTTTGTTTGTCAAGCAGTTTGTGTGTAGGTTTTTGGTCCTTAAGACTTGAAGTCGATGTTACAAATTATGGAAGAAACGGAATGTAAAGCGAGGTGCTTTAAACCTTAATATATAAACATATTCCAAACAATACAAACCACTCATTGTCTTTTAATAAACATGTTTTATTGCTTAAAACAAAAATGGAAAAAGTCCGGGAAATTAATTGTATTGAGTCAAAGGCAAAAATGTATCAAAAATGTATAATTCTGGGTACAGACGGTGCAATCTACATCAATGCAATCTCAAAATATCAAAACGTTTCGATGTTGATGAAATCTAAAGTGAAGGAAATTTGCTAGATTGCATAAATGCATTGCATTGTGTGTACACAGCATAAAAGGCTAAACAAGCCACACAAAAAATTCACACAAACATCTTGTTGTTATCAAACTGTATATCGATGGTCTCAAGTAGAAAGGCCCTAACTCGCATTTTTTACGAAAGTGAGTTTTCCAGTTATTCCAATAAATTTTACACAAATACACCTCGTCACAAAAATTCATTACATTGTTGTAAAGAATAACGGCTTTACAAGCAGTTGTATGAGCAAGTTTACATTATGATACATACAGTTTCTGTTATGTTTTTACCTTCTCCTATACAGTTACAATTATTTGAGTTAGGGCCTTTCTACTTGAGACCAACGATATGTTGTTTCATTGTGCAACTACACAAGGTAGACTCGTTGGCGCAGATGTATGACAGCTGTTTACCCCAGTTAAATCCCAAATGTCAAAACAATTTCATTTTTGTTTAGTGCAGGCCATTTTTTTCCTTCACGTGTTTTGTTTTTTCAATTTGTGTTATATCAAGGCGAATTCAACTACAGGTGGTGTCGATACTACAACAATCCAAAAACAACAGAAACAACACAGGGTTTTTTGCATTGCATTGTTAGTGTTTACTGTCCAAAATGTCAACCATTGCTAACAAAACACTAACAAATCAAAACAAAGTAGCTCGAACTGTCAAAATCAGATGGCGTTTCGACACCACCTGTAGTTGAATTCGCCTTGTGTTATATGTAGTGTTGTTGAAGGCACAGTGTTGATCTTTATTTTGACGTCTCGGTAAAAAATACAAAAACAAATTGCCTGTTGTTGTTGTCTTGTTGTACTTGTTGTAGCAACGAGTTTACCTTGTGTAGTTGTACCATGTGTCGTTTATTTGGCCCTTAACCAGTGCTGCCAATCCATGTGTAATTACACATATTGTGTGTAATTTTTACTTGCATGTATAGCCCATGTGTAATTAGCTCCATATGTAATCTGTGTGTAATTTAACATTAAGTTCAATTTTTTTCCCTTAATTTTTGACAGTCGAGATTTGCTTTTCAAACATTAAGTTTTGGTAATTTTTTTTAGTTTGCATCACAGTCAAAATTGCTTTTTAAACCCTGACTTTGTATCACTTTCCATAGCAAGTTCTCTTTCCCTATCAACAATAAACTTAAAATTCTGCAAGCAAACTTTCAAAATGTGAACCCAGACTAACACCATATGTCCATGCTTAGACCGCAAAATTATACATATATAGTCCCAATTTATACGTTGCAAGTCTTATTGATTAGCTGGCTACTTTATTGGCGAGAGGGACGAGGGGAAAAGATACGAGTACTCAGCTTGATGTACTCGTCATATACGTTTTGTTTTCTTATTCGTAATGTAAAAAAGCACACGTATGTGTGTACTTCATACATAAAAAAAAAGTAATATTTCAGCAATAAGACAAGCATTGTGTGAACTCCGAATCTGATTCAAATAAGAAAATGCGATAAGCTTATCAATAAGACTTCAACATATGAATTGGCACATAGCACATACATACATGTATCGCGAAATAATTGCTTAAACATTTTTTGAATAAATAATGTTTAACATACGCTGTCAAATTTGATTTTTATTAATTTGGCATTTGTTTTTTGCGCTATTTAATAAACCTAAAAATTGTGTACATTCTAGAGATTTTAGAACTTAAGAAGTATGTTCATAATGTTTTATAAAATAAAATATGAATTCAAATGAAAAATTGCGGCATATAGTTTTTCTTATATTGCGCAACTTAATGAATTGTGTGGAGAAAAACAAAATTAAAAAGCAATAAAGTTCTCAATAATATTGTGTTGTAGATGGGTACCTTAAGCCAATAAGTTTGTTTGCATCAAACAGAACCACTCATTGCGAATTTTAACCCCCTAACAAATATTTTTGATTAATAAAGGCTTTATTAAACAAATTTTCATAGAAACGTCATTTCATAAACGTGCTATAAACCTAAAATATTTTTTATGAATATGGGGGTAAAAATTTATGTTGCTTCGGCTTGTACAAAAACATTTTTGTGCTGTTTTTCTGCCGACGTTACCGCTTACGTTCGGAAATAAGTACTTCGCGTGAATACGTGCCATTATACATACATGTTCAACTTTGCTTTTTGGTTAGCCCTACCATTTAATTGCCACTACTTTTTCAATTGTGTAATTTAATACACTGTCATGTGTAATTTTCGAATTCTTCATTGGCAGCACTGCCCTTAACGGATGTTTTTGTTAACACATTCATACAAATTCGTTTGGAATTGCAACAGAGCCTTATCAGTTCCATATAAATTCCGCTTTGGAATAATAATACAGGTCCTATTACACCCATTCGTAGTGAATTAGAAATATTAAGTTTAGATCAGAAAATATATGACAACAGTTTGTTGTGGTGTTAAAAATCTATCCATTATTTAATAAATTAGCTCTATGTTGTTTCTACAAAGTTATATGTATGTAATTTGTATTGACTAATACTAAATAAATCTCATGTGTATAAATATTCTCAGTCAAAAACGCATTAGTGTAAACTTAAAGGTCATAATTACTAAATTGCTAGCAATAATTGAAAAATTTCTGTATGAAATATAAATATTTATTTAAAGGTTTTTTTTAATAATATTAATAGGTGGCTATAAAGTAGTTGTCAAATAAATACTGTAATAAAAAATTTAATTCGAAATGTTTAAACAAATTTTAGTTTAAGGTTAAATAAACTAGCTTTAACTAAGATTAAATTCAAATTTATTTAGGGCCATTTTTACAGCTTTCCGTTAGTTAATAGCCGTTTTACACTGAACAACTTCTAACATTTACCATGCAATTGCGAAGATGTAAACATCTTCCCATAAGAGATAAGTTCCAACAAATTTATTATTACAGTGACATTACTGACAAAATTAAAGAAAATGCTTTTTTTTTGTATAAAATTATTTACTATCATCTATTTTTGCTTGTTAAATTCTATTTATTTATAACTTCTTTGTTTTGGTTTTTGTTTGTTCAATAGTATTTCTGTATTACTTTTGTATGTGTGTTTTTTGTACATTGTATCATTTACAGTTTTGATTGATGGTAGATGTTTTTTTCTACATATTCCATACGTTTTAAATAAATGTCGTCAGTGTAAAAAGCCTATAAAAGTAGGATCGAATGATGTAAAAGGGAACAAAATAAGAATGGATAATCTTGTAAAGATTATGATTTTTAGCTCTATGTATTTCTTATGGGAAAATTTCAACATCTTCGCAAATTGATGGTAAATGTTAAATGTTGCCAAGTGTGAGAAGGCTATCACACTTGCAACATCAATAAAAAATGTCACCATTTCTGAAAAAACTTCCTTTTTTAAAAAACTTTTTTTCTACAATAGAGCCAAAATTTTAAAGATAATACAAAACTGATTAAAATTCATTTTGTTTAAAAATGTAAAAAAAAAATAAACAAAAAGAAAAAACTTGGCAAATGGTGTCAGTGTCGCCTCAATAGGTATGTTCATTTACTCAAATTTGTTACAATTGGTACTGAAAAGCGTTCATTTACCAAAAAAAAATTGGAAGTAGAGAGCGTCAGAAGAGAGTAAAAAATTGTTAGACAAAAAACTCCGGAAAATTGTCATTTGCAAGAATTTTTGAAACAGCAGTTTCATGGCACTAGGATTTGTTGTACAGCAATACAATAAAAACAGGCAAATTTGTTTGTGTAAAAAAGTCCATTGTGTCTTAAATATGGGTAACAGCACACCTGGTAGAGAGCGCGCGTTCTCAAATTCTATTCCTAAGTTCAAGAAAATACTATTAGAAAATCTGTAGAGAAGTGGAAGTTGACTGTATAAATTTGCCACCTGTGGCTTGTCCTTATATCTTTTCAACATTTGTGCAATAGGGGGGGTAGTTACAAATAGTGATACATTAGTTAAGAAAAAGAAAATGTAATATTTGCCATAAGAATTAGCTGGATTAATTTGGCCGACAGGGCTTACAATCCATACCAAATAAATAAATAAATAAATAAATAAAAAAAAAATATTATTGCTATTATCGTTATTGCTTTTAATTTGTAATTTGAAACACAACAACTCTTTGTAACAACTAAAAAAGAACTTTTATAACACAATACTATTTGATTAAGCTATTAAATAATATGAGATTGGTACATATTTTAAAGGTGTTGATTTTTACCCCTATGTATTTCTTATGAGAAGATGTTAACATCTTCGCAATTGGATGTTAGATGTTGATAAGTGTGAAAAGACTATTAGCCCTGAACAATTATTATGAGAAGATGTTAACATCTTTGCGATAAGATGGAAATGTGAGCAAGTGTAAAAAGATTATTAGGGCAAGATATTAACATCTTTGCAAATTGATTGACATCATCCGGCTTCAATGGCCGAGTGAGTAAAAACGGCAAACCCCACTGAAGAGATTGTGTGGTTACAATCCAAACTAGTCTGGGCAACATGTCCGTGAAAGCCTGGGTTCAAATCTCAGCGCAGTCAAGAATGAAAAATGATCACTAAAAATTTTAATTAATTTCATGTTGTAAAATTCCTGTCTTCATAAGAATAATTTAATGAAAATTAAATTCAATGAACTTAAGCCTAATTAAAAATATCTAAATTTGGATTAAAATAAAAAACAAAATAAATATATACCCGTTCTACAGAGTTCATATTTCGGGCATGTAAGTCGAATCGACTAACATTAGCCATAACGTATAAAAAAAAACCCATCAGCACAAACACATAATACCCTCTCTACTATTGTGGTGCGGGTATAAAAAGTAATTTATAGGTGGCCAATCTATATTTCTAATGTGACTTTTTGCTTGTTAAAAAGGCATGGGGTATATGTATATAAATAAGCCTTTCTACATGCTTCGCCAACAAAATTCAAAGTCATGTTGTTTCCCCAATCAAAACATTATAATAAAAACATAATCAATTATAAAAATCATATGCATATACATATATTTAATAAAAGTGTTTAAGAAAAAGTTTCATAAAAAGTTTTCCTTGTAAATTGGTTTTTTTTTAACTAAGCGAAAATCGTTTTATTGAATTTCGAATTCAAATTAAAATCCCCTTCCTTTTAAACGAACATGGCATTGTTCTTCTGAAGCTTGCGTAAATTTTTTAATTTAATTTAATTAATTTCAATTATTTGAAATCCAAATAGCATTTAAATTATCAACAATTCAATAAAGGCTTACTACAAAAATATTATGTGAAAACCCACCAAAATCGTATTTAATCTAACGACAAGTGAAATTAATAACATCAATTAACACCTGATTCCGTTGACTCTTTTATCTTTTCCCTTGATGTTATTTTAATTTTATTGGTGTTCCATTCAATGACTCTCCGTTTCCGATGTTGTTTGTGTGATTTGTTTATTTATATTAACACCTGTATAAAAACAAACTCGATAAATAATTATAAATATATCTGGAGCAGGAAGTGTTTAATTTGTTTAATCGTTTTAAACAACACAAACAGCAACAATTTAATTGTGAAAAACAAAAAAAATGGTGTGAGGAAAATCTTTTTTTCGTTTTTGTTCATTTAAGTTCTAGATCCGTTAAAATTAAATGTGCATATTTATATAGTATTTAAATAGAAACATTTATTTTAATAGTAGATTACATCAATGAATTTATTTGTTGATTTGTTTAAGGTTGAATTTTTTGGAATTTTTGTGTATGATTAGTGTTAAATGTGATATGCAAAACTAATGCAGATTTTTTATAAAGAATCTTAAAAATTATGTACGTATATATCGATACACGATATCGATAACTATTGTTTGACAGCTAATGGCCTTTTCGCACTTGTCAACATCTAACATCTACCGTCAATTTGCGAAGATGTTGATATTTTCACATAAGAAATATATAATTTTCAGTTTAAATAAAACCTATTTCAAATTAAACGAAACCTTTTTGAAATTAAACGAAACTTTATTCAAAATAACCGAAACATTTTTTAAAATAAACGAAACTTTATTTAAAATAAACGAAACTTTATTCAAATACATTTAAACATTTTTAAAAATAAATTAAACCATTTTTAAAATTTTGTAGGGAATTTGTTTTTTTTTATTGCTTTGCATTACTGATTAATGAAGAGCTTGTTCACTTGCCGCTGTAGTCGACACTAACTATGTTACGATCAGTAGTAAAATAACTTAATGGGCATGAAATTTTAACTTTGAAAATGTATTCTCTATCGGGTTCTTCATAGGAGAATAAGGTGGTGTTAAAATGTTAATATACATTCACTATTGTCCACCATATGCCATATTACTTGGGATTTATGGATTCTCGCATTATCCATAATTAAAAATGAGATTTGTAGCATTGGGCTGCATTTAATTTTATCTAAGAGCTCCCAAAGAAATACTTAGAAACGGGCCAAATTCACAGTGGAAACAGAAATAGCTTTATGGTAAACAACGCCCATTTTATCTGTCGTAGCAATTAGAGTAATGCTCCTTCTCCTTACGGTTGGCAAAACAACAGGAGCTCTTTCACCTTCTTTGGCAAAAAAAAAAACTATAACCTTAAAAGATTCTAAAAATGGTTTATTTTAATTTGAAAAATGTTTAACTGTATTTGAATAAAGTTTCGTTTATTTTTAAAAAAATTTCGTTTATTTTGAAAAAGGTTTCATTTATTTCGAATAAAGTTTCGTTTATTCCGAAAAAGGTTTCGTTTAATTTCAAAACGGTTTCGTTTTATTTAAAAAAGGTTTTATTTAAACTGAAAATGTTATACACAGGGTGTGTGTAAAACGGTAGCAAAGTAGTCATAGAAGTAAAATTTTGACACTGTTGAGGTGAATAAAATTTCACTAGCCCTGGGGGCTAGTATAAATTTTGACATTAGCGTAGAAATTTTTGCCAATTTTAATTCACCATAGGACTTTGCTACCGTTTCACACACACCCATAAGAGGTAAAAAGATGTTCAAATCTCATTGCATTCCATTTTTCATACTCCGATTATTTTAGTGTCATCACTATTCTATTATTGTGGCATCATTGACAAAATTACATTTTTTTTATTCCTACGCTTATCCCTCGAAGCTCTTCGCTTGCCTGCAGGAGACCAGAGTCTCTGGCGGGAATCGAACCCGCAACCCCGGTACTGATAGACTAGCTCACTACCAGCTAGCCCACCGGGGCACCCAAGCAGTTGAAAGCAGTGCTACCATTTGTCAAAATTTTCCTTTTTGCAAGTCTTTTTTTGCTTAATTATTTCATATTATTCAACAAAATTAATTTTAAATACATTTTGGTGTTTTCTTTTAAAATTTTGGCACTTTTGTAGAAAATAAGTATTTAAAAGAAATAAGAGTTTTTTCTGATATGGTGACATTGATATTAGGGCTTCAACCCGTCGACCAGGACACAAATTACAAATCAAAAACCCAGCATACAACAAAACCTTCAACCATATATTTCAGATCTTAGTACAACAATTAAACAATAGATACAAAACTTAACATAAAAAAAAAACATTAATAAAAATAAAAGATTAATTTAAGCTATGACTTTATTGGAATCGATTAGTTGAACGACGTTTACCCCAGGTAAATGTTGCTGCTAAAATTGCTTTATGTAAACTGAAAGCTTAAAATATATTTTTGTCTGAATCGATATGTATCAAAAAGCCAAGACAATTTAAATGTGGACCAGGACACCAGGACAATTTTCCTAAATCCAGGACAAATCCCGGAAAACCAGGACGTATGGAAACAGAGTTGACATTTCTCTTCAGTAAAGTTTGCCAAGTCGTCATGAATTGTTTAACGCAAGAGAAACGCTTCCAAATTGTAAAAATTTACTTTGAAAAATAAATCTGTTCGCGAAGTTCATAGAGCACATCGTTCATTATACGGTCAACTTGATCGGCCTAGTGATCTTCGCACCAGTGATGCCATAATTGTTTGATGAGAATATGCTGAACCTTCAAAAAAATCTGCTAAATCGTAAAATGAAGAAAATATGCTAAAAATCTGATAAAAATTAAACTTGAAATTTTTTATAATTTAAATTTGCTAAAAAAAAATATGCTGAATTTTTATAAAAAAAATTATGCTTAAAATCTGATAAATAAAAAGGAATTTTAGTATACATAAATTTCATAAATAATTTAATATTTTTTTAAATATGCTAAAAAAAAAACTGCTTTTTTAATAAGTAAAAATATGCTAAATAATCTGCTTTTAGGCAAGGAAATAGCTAAAAAGCAGTTAGCATATTGTTTCAAAAAAAAATATGCAATTCCCCAACTCAATATGCTAAATCTGGCAGAAAATATGTTAAAATGTTAACACTGCACAAATTTTACTCTTCACGATTCAAAATCATCAACAAGACAAAGAAATGTGCGTACCAAAGACAATATTGTTGCTGTAGCACGAAGTATTAAAGACGACTACGAAATGTCTTTTCGTCATCGTTGTCAACTTGTTGGCCTTTCTTTTGTCCTTTCATAACATGGAAAATTTGACGTGCTTTTAAATTGTAGCTCGTGACAAAATTGCGCCGTATTTTTGCTGATTGGTCTCATTTGAAACTGGCCGAAGATAAGCATTTTTTTAATGTGTGTTTAGTAGGGTATTAATCTAATCGGGATTTTGCTTTAATCGGTTAATCGCTCGATTAATTAACCGAGGTTTTGATTTAACCCGTTAATAATCGGTTAACTTTGTATTTGATCAGTTAACCGATTAATAAAGTTTTTTTTATAAATTAAGCAATTTCAATAAAAAAAATGCAAAAAATAATTTATTATTTGGAACTTATTAGTAAAGAAAAACAATAACATAACAAACATAACAATTCTTGAACTAAAATGAGCATACAAAAAAATAATTCATATATGTATATGTAATACATATTTTTTAATTAATACAAAAATATTATGTAGTAATTAAAAAAAATAGACTGAATGATAATTTCATTAGTTATTTCAATAGTTTAAGGAGACCTTAAAAAATAATTTTTTAAAAGAAATAATTTGGTCTTTAGTTTTGATAAAAACTCGACTTGGAAAAAATTATTTTACTAATCGTTAATTTTGGAGAAATCGAAAGCAACCCATAATACAGAATTTCTAATCACTCCTCACTCCTTTTCCTGGATTTCTCTAAACGTATTAAATCTTCCATTATGCCTTTAATTTTTTTTTAAAAACTCTTCTAATTGTTTCGGTAAATTCTGTTAAAAGATTGATATGAGAAATAAAGAGAAGAAACAAATAACTAAGCACATACATATAAGTAGTACGTGAAACAAAAAGCTTTTGACAGCAAGCACTTATTTATAATGAAGTGCACTAAGCCGCTTCGTTGTTTGTATGAAAAAGCATATTCTAAACACATAACCTTTTGTATATGAGACGAAACAAATAATGAAAAACTCAAAAAATATGTTATAAAATTAAAAAAAAATTAAAAAATTTTGTTACGTCAGTTAATCGGTTAATCGACTGAAATTAACCGGTTTAATCGTGAATCGAAAATAGCCATTTTGAAATTAACCGATCAGTCAATCGGGTAGTAATTAATCGGCTAACTGATTAACGGTTAACCGAATGAATACCCTAGTGTTTAGTTAATAAGCTCATTTCTGCTTAAATGGCTACGTCATTAAAGAAAATTGCCGTACTTGGAGCGAAGACAATCCTCAAGCCGTTAACGAATCAGCATTAAATTCATTAAAATTTACTGCTTGGTGCGGTTTACATGCTGGCGGCATTATCGGTCCCCATTTCTTTCGAAGTGAGCAAGATGTTGCCATTACGGTGAATTGCTGAGCGCTATCAAGCCATGCTCACTGAGTTTTTGTTTCCAAAAATTAATCAGCTAAGCATCAACGACATTTGGTTGCAACAAGACAGTGCAACTTGCCTTACAGCGCGCTTAACAATCAATTTATTGCAAAATCAATTTGTGGACAACTTAATTTCCAGAAGTGATCCTGTTCGCTGGCCCCCTCGTTCGTTCGATTTAACTCCTCTGGATTACTTTTTTTGGGGCTATGTTAAATCATTGGCTTACGCCGATAAACCAGTAACTCTTGAAGGATTAGAAGAAAATGTTCAATTCACCATTGAAGCCATACGGCCAGATTTTTTGAAACAAGTAGATAAATTTGGACCGATCGAATGGACCATGCAGCTAATAGCCGCAGCGGACATATGCCGGAAATCCAGGGACCGTAACGGTTATAAGTGTTATCAAAAAAGTTATTTAATAACAGTTATTTTATGAATTAAAGAAAACCTCCTTCTTTAACAGGTATTTTCCAATGTACAAAAATAAAAGGTCGAAACAAACTCTTAAAAATAGAGTTTTATTTTGCTTTCATAAAATAAAACTGATTTGAGAAGTTTTATTTCGCCTTCATAAAATAAAACTCATTTTAGGAGTTTTATTTCTTCCGTCTAAAATAAAACTGATTTTATGAGTTTTATTTTTTTTCGTCTAAAGTAAAACTCATTTGGGGAGTTTTATGTTTTCCGTCAGAAACAAATTTGCATATTAAAACAATTTATTTTGCACTAAGTTCACTGCAAAAATCAACAAATAATTTGGATAATTAGTTAATTTCTTTTTGACATTTAAAATTATTTTTAAGCAAATAAATTTTCAATTATCAAACACCAGCAGATTGGATTCTGATATGGCATGTTCTGATACTCTGAAATGCCTGTTGTTTTTTGTATTGTTGCACTGTTGTAGTACTGAGTAGAGTATCCATTCAATTAATCGTTGTTCGATTAATCGAAGAAATTTTTCGCAATTATTTGATCGAATAATTAAAATAGCCGATTTCAAATAAAGAATAACTCGAACAATTTATGGCAATTAATCGATTAAAATTAATTTCTTAGAAAATTCTACTTTTTTAATATTAAAATATTTTTTTTTTTGATTTCTAACCAATAAAATACATAACATGTTGGTATATTCTGAATCTATTCTGAACATATTTTAGTAAAATATCCCCTTTTGATATTGAGTTTGACGTTCATTGTAAAAAATTCATAAGCATTTATAAATTTGTAAGCCATGCACAGATTATGGGTTACCCGACCTTCAATTTCCTTTTTACCTCTTACCATTCAAACGGCTGGATGAATTTTGACAATTAGATATTGTTAGATTCGTTTTAAAAGTATCCTTAGATAGTTAAATGAAAACAAAAGCACAGATTGTTGGCGCAAAATAGTAATTCGTTAAAGAAAAATAAAGTTATCAGCCATGTTCGTCAAATCGAATACATGTGAGTGAAATTGAAATCGAACCAAGTTTGAAAACGATCCAGTTTAAAAAGTTTCTTCATTCTTTAAGTTTTATCTTAACCATAACTTCTCTTAAAATCTGGAAAAATCTCAATTAAACATATTAACTAATTTTAATCACTCTCATAAAAATACCGCGACAAAAATAAATAATTAAAAAATAATTTATAAAAACATGAGATAAAAGCCTATGTTGAATTCCCGTATTAAGTTTAGCAGGCGGGACATAATTGCAAATTATACACTGAAATAAAATTAGCGGATCCCGATTGCTGCTGAGCCTACTGCATGTATTAAAATTTTGGCTTTCAGATAATTTTATAGTCTGTTTAACCGAAGTAGTGTTTACTTTGTTTATAGTTTATTCTTATTTTCTTTCCTTAATCTTGTTTTTTTGTATTTATTAATATAATAAAAGTTTCAAATCAAACAGACATGTAGTTTTTCCATTGGATAAAATTATTTAAATTATTCGAGTTGTTCGATTAATCGAGCAAAATTTAAATTGAATAATCTATTAATTCCTTACTCGAACAAAACCAAAAGTCAAATAAAAGTTGAAGATTGTTATAAAAACGCTAGGCTGCATTAAGCTGACAGAGCGTCATACAGGTAAATACATTAATTACACATTTAGTCAATTCACAAGGTATCCTAACATGTCATATTGTCAAAATGTCCTAATATTTCACAATGGTTTAAAAATATTTAGTCAATTCACAAGGTATCCTAACATGTCATATTGTCAAAATGTCCTAATATTTCACAATGGTTTAAAAATATTATTGTACGGCTCAGCCGCTCAGCGCTGGACTTTTCTGATTAATTACGACAGCAGAATAAACATAGCAAGCAACGTTCTATTTATTTAAGACACTTTTTGTTAACAAACCAACAACAATATTTTTAAACCATTGTGAAATATTAGGACATTTTGACAATATGACATGTTAGGATACCTTGTGAATTGACTAATTGTATGTGACAAACTTCTATTAATGGTTAGCTTATTCGGAATCATGTTTGTTAAATTAAACAAATAAAAAAACAGTCTGTTAAAAAAGAAGAAAATAAACAAATGATTTTTAATTCAGACAAAAAAATAAATCTCTTCAAAAGAGTTTTATTTTATGAATGCGAAATGAGTTTAATTTTAGACAAAAGAAATGTAAAATGAGTTTTACTTTATACTGAAAAAATAAACCTCCTAAAATGAGTTTTATTTCAGACGGAAAAAATAAAACTCCTAAAATTAGTTTTATTTTAGACGGAAAAATAAAACTCCTAAAATGAGTTTTATTTTAGACGAAAAAATAAAACTCCTAAAATGAGTTTTATTTTAGACGAAAAAATAAAACTCTTTTTTTTAAGATCACCACAGATTCTGAAAGAGCTCGTCAGTACGAATCTATTGATATATGCCACTGTAGGTCCCCGTTGGCTCTAACATGAAGAGTTTTTATGTTTAAATTTTCCGGATAACTGTTAGTTACGGTCCCTGCCAGGGACCGTAACGGTTATAAGTGATATCAAAAAAGTTATTTAATAACAGTTATTTTATGAATTAAAAAAAACCTCCATCTTTAACAGTTATTTTCCAACGTAAAAATAAAAGGTCGAAACAAACTTAAAAATAGAGTTTTATTTTGCCTTCATAAAATAAAACTGATTTGAGAAGTTTAATTTCGCCATCATTAAATAAAACTCATTTTAGGAGTTTTATTTCTTCCGTCTGATTTTAGGAGTTTTATTTTTTCCATCTAAAGTGAAACTCATTTTAGGAGTTTTATTTTTCCCGTCTAAAATAAAACTGCTTAAATGAGTTTTATTTTAAACGGAAAAAATAAAACTGTTTTTTTTAAGATCACCACAGATTCTGAAAGAGCTCGTCAGTACGAATCTATTGATATATGCCACTGTAGGTCCCCGTTGGCTCTAACATGAAGAGTTTTTATGTTTAAATTTTCCGGATAACTGTTATTTACGGTCCCTGCGGAAATCACATTTAAAAAATAAATACCATGAAATTATCTACCAGATTGTAACAAAAAAAATTCTTTCCAACAATATTTCTGTCTTGTATATCATTTTAAGTCACATACAGCTAAATAAAACACCCTTTATATGTATTTCGTTTTTAGGTCTGGTAATGCACAAAATAATTGATATAGGACAGGTTTTTGTTGGCAAATAAATTGACATTTTAGTTGTACATATTGGAAACTTGGTTTAAGGATCACTTTTCCTCTAGAGCGTTTGGTATTGCTTTAATTAGGATTAATAGACTTTGTAGTTGCAATGCACGGATTGGATTACACGTTTTTGTCAATGTTAAGACATTAATGAAAACTAATGGTACTTGTTTTAAATTAAAATAGGATTATACAATTCAACAAATTTCCAACTTTTAATTTTATCTGAGGTCGCTTTATGTGGTGATCACTTCCTCAGCGATTTTGTCTGGCAGAAGTTCTAGACTCCAGAATTAAGTAATCACAGAAGAGAGGATTTCGGCGCTAGTTGTTTCGTCGGCTTTTAACATCTCTGGAGAAATATTATCTATACCAAGCAACCAAGCTGGGAAAGTGATGCAAATACAACATTAAAAATTGCTTATTAAACTAACGAATTGAATATTTTCTATTTGCAAATATTATATTACCTACTTGACTTTAACAACTGGATATAAGTTAAAAGTTAAAACTTATATGTATTTATGTATCTTCTCTTCCAAATGTTATATCAAAATAATTTACATACAGTTTATATAATAAGTCAATAATATGAACCATTTGCTACCAATTCTGGTAAAAAAAAAATCTTTAATTTATTGTCTAACTACTTAGATATTTTGGCGAAACTCTTTCTCGAAAGCCAACAACGTTTCTTCCCAGAAATATGTGTTTTAGCGAAATATAAATTTAAAAAAGTTCTTGGCATCCTGGGAAAGCTTTTGTTAAAATGCCTAAAAAAATTATCAACTTATTGTCCACAATATCCCAATATGTTGTTTCACAAGAAAGCTCACGCCAAAAAATAATATTTCAAGATTTATTTCCTAGTTTAAAACAGCGATAACTTATTTATACAGTTTCTTTTTTGGTATATTGTAATTTTTTTTTTTAATAAACTCATTTAACTTACATTTTTTATATGTAATAAATTTATTATATTCTTGTTTTCTCTCACAAACAAATACAACTCAGTTGTAAAGCAATATCATCAAAATTGCACCATTTTAAAATTTATATTAAGTTTTAAGCCCTTGGAAATACGTTACTTTTTGTATACCCATTATATTTATAAATACAACTATATAGTGTAGCAACGCCATTTTACATGATAACAATCATGTGCTTGCTGTCACACGAAAATATTTGCGAGTGTATAAAACAAACGAATAATAATAACGAAATAACATCACTAAATCGAAACGTTGCCAGCACTGAACGGGAACAAGGAAAAAAATTAGAAATATCCAGAACACAGACGTAAAATTTGTATAGAAGTTCCACAAAAGGAAATTGGCGTTTTGGCCACGCAATAACAAAAGAGTCCTTACAATTTTTTTACAATTTCACAACAAATAATCAGCAAACATGACTCGTAAGTTAATTTTCCGAAAAGTGTTGTGCAAAATAATTCTGTGATTAGAAAAAATTTTGGTATAATGAATTGTTTTTATTGTTGCAATTCTATCTCAAAAATGCTTATTTTTTCAAAAATCTATTTGTTTTTTTTATAGTGCGTGTAAAAATCAATTTATTTATAGCATTTGCCAAAAATTTTAGTTGTAACATCAATTGATTCGATTGCCAATTCAATGTATTCTAATCGTTTGTATTGTTAATAATATTTTGGTTTTTAGGTGGAAATCAACGTGATTTAGCCCGTCAAAAGAACGCCAAAAAACAAGCTGAACAGAATAAAGGCAAACGTACTGACAATTTAACCGTTGATCAACGAAAACAAAGGTACTATTTATAATTTTTTTTAAATACCCAGTAAAAAATAGGATCATCCAAAGAGTAATCTTGGAGCGCTCCTTTGCGAGTAATGGATTACTCCATAAAACTCCGGACCTCATTGGATTTTTAAAAATTTTTCAAAAATGTTATTATTGTTTTTTTTTTTTGCCAGCCTGAAAGATTTTTCATATTCCGGGTATGTTGGATACGTGTCTTTAAGTGCTTCTGCAAAAAAATTAAAGAAAAGATAACACGTAATATATTATTTAAGACATGATATTAAAAATTCAGCTATTACCGAAATAAAAAAAGTTAAACAATTTGTATTTGTTTAAGGCTATCATATTTTTTGATCCATCTCAATTTTATTTGAGCAAAATATTTTCGCCGATCATTTTGCATAGTGCTTTTTCAATTTTGATTTTTTCAAACCTCAATTTAATATACGAAATCTGAAATAAATTACGCTTAGACTCTAAATTTTGACACATTTTTAACAATTTGTTACTATACACGTACCTTTTCGCTTTTTTTTGAATACGTGTACGTCTTTCACTTTTTAAAACTAAACTGAATAAATAGAAAAACAAAACGAAAACATCAACAATTAACAAATATGTCAAAGAAAAAAAAAATCAAAAATGAACTGATACATCCCTCATTGATCCATTTGGAGTATTAAGTGAGGCATAAACAACAAAACAAAAAAAAAGTTTCGATAGCTCGCTTATTACTCCAAATGATTAAACAAGTCATTACTCCTTTATTGCTCGATTATGGATTAATCCATATATTTTTTACTGGGTAGTTTTTGTAAATTTTTATATACATACATACATACTTACATTCATATTAGTCATGAATACTCGTAAAAAAAATAATCAATACACATACATACATACAATAGTATGTTTTAATGTAAGGGTCATTAGACTTTTGAAAATCGATAGTTTTTGCGATATACAGACCAGTCAAAACAGCCCAGGGTTTAATAATAGAAGGTAGCCTCGAAGAACCAGCTGATTGTTTTGTTTGTTTTTTTTATTTGCTTCTTTATAATATGATCTGTGAAATTTAGCAATATGCAATGCATATCATGCATGCACTATTAAATAACTTATGTTTTATACACATGTTGCGTTCATTTATTAAAAATGTTTACGAATTTGTAAATCATCGTCCAGACTTGCAATTTTTGTTAAAGAAGATTGGGGAGGGCTAATCAGTTTCTGAAAATGTATCTTTGAAACTATTGGTATGTAAGTTTTCCCAATTGAATGGGCTGGCTGATTTATCTTTTATTCTAGAAACTCTGAATGAACGTACACCTTTTAAACCCTCATAAGATCTATAAAGACCGCATACTTTGCAACTGCATCATCTTAAGATGAAATGTACTGCTTATTGAAAGGACTACCAACAGATGCCAACGGGAAATTGTTTGCGAATGCTTGCTTTATAATCAGCCTAAACCTTTTTTCAAGCAAAAGGACATTTTTCTAAAGGACCTATGAAAGTGTGCTCTCTTGCTACAACCTTTCATAGCTGATCACGCACCGCCCTATCACCCTTATAAAATCCTATATCTAATCCAAGTTATTTTCATGAACCTCAGCAACGCCTCTTCTTGTTTCGAATTTATGTGCTTCACCCTTAAAAACAGAAATAAACACCATAGAGAAATTTACGTATACAATATTATTAATTTACTCAATAATAAAATATTTCGCGGCTGTTTGCTTTCGATTTTAAATTACTTTTTTTGTAGTGAAAATTATTTGGAGAACCCAAAAACTTCCTTTTGAAACAAACTGGAAATGAACTTATACTTTTCATTTCGATTTAACGATAAAAAAAAACAAACAGTGGAATTTACACTTTCATTTCATTTGAAACACAGGCGAAAATATAAAAAGGGGAAGAGGAAAGACAAGATAAAAATTGCAAACGTACAATTTCATAATCTAGACACTAAAGCAATTTCAAAGCAGAATCTTTAAAAATGGCAGCAACAAAAGTTGCAAGTCTTTACGATAACTAACAATTGTTACTTGAAAACAAGGCCACTCCAGGATAATTGGATGCTCGATTGTCCCTGAGGGAGTGGACTACTGCACCTCGGAGTCTCTTTGGTGCTAGGTACGCGACACATATAGGGCACGGCAATGCGCTTTCGGTCATGGGCACCTTCCATGAACCAGCCCTAGAGGTATACACTGATGCTTCGAGGAAGGGGAAAGATTTGGCGGATGTTTCAACATTGAGGAACTGGGCGTAAAGGCTTCCTTTCGTCTGCGGGCAGCCAACTGGCTAAAGTATTATCGCGAATCGGGAGATATAAGTATATTTACTGCCGATGTCTTCTCTTGCGGCTGTCTACACGACATCTAGGTTAACTGTGGAATGTCGGATGTCTTTGAATGAGATTGCTGAGCATTCAGGGGTAACGCTTATATGGATACCTCAGACTGCCCGGGGTATCACAAAGGGACCGCTGAAGGACCCAAGTGCGCTGTCTCGATGGCTGCCCATGCAACCTAACCTACTTGAAAACAAGGTGAATTCACTAGAAGGTCGGGTCAAGTCAACAGCTGGATCTTGTCAATGTACCAAACTGGATAGTTTTTGCTTGTCAAGCGTTCATTTCCATGTTTTATTTTGTAAAACACTTCACCGCACTTTAAAATTTTTTTCATATAATTTTTTAAAAATTCAAAAATTTTATATGAAAAATTTCTTAACGCAAGGTTAAGTGATTTTCAAAATTACGCCCTTATTATCTTTTACTGAATTAAGTTTAAACAGATTATGGCAATTTAAAGTATCTAAACTAAATTTTTTATGTAAAATATTCCGAATACAAAATTAAGTTTGGATAGAGTTCTTTGCAACTTTGTAGTTTTCATAAATAATTTAATTTAAATAGATTTACAAATTTTGCATTTGATATATTTAACAATACAATTGTTTTAATATGTGTGTTAAAAAATATTTTTGCTTAAGAGTAGGACTGCATTCCTCAACGTGCTGCTTTGACAATGCGTTTAGGAAGGCAGTCTGACCAGATATAAGCAGCTCATAAAAAATTGTAAGCTTAACACCGCTTAAATATTAGGAATTGCGATCTTTGGCTTTAGTTTATGTACAATCAAATTTGTTGAATTTTGAATAATTTTAAATGCATTTAAAAGGAAACCCGCACTCAAGGGATATCCCTATAAATGCATGGTGTTGCGTTGGTATCAGAAAAAAAAGACTGTAGATGGAGGAAAAAGGGAGTAGTAATGTCTCTTATAAAATGTTTTACCCTCTTTTGTAAACCTATAGCATCACTTAACTAGATTTAGCCGTACCTGCCTGTACACGTGTATTCAATTGTTGGTTGTATATAAAAAGAATAAAAAGGAACGAAGGAAAATTAAAAACATTTACTCCAACACATCACGAAATATATGGCGATTGAAACTTGTATTTGGCACATATTCAGCCTTATTACGGTTGTCGTAAACGACTAAGGCTTTTTTGTAGTAGATTAAAGAACAGACGTTGCGTGTTACTTAAATCTATTACAAAAAACTATACGGTCGTTTATGACAACCACAAACAAAATGATGCTGATTGTGCTCTTTTTGGCTTGCTAAATGTCTGACTTCGTCATCAAAATCAATTGCAAGAGCAAAACAAATCTCTTTAATTTTATTCAAAGTCATTTAGTACGGCATAAACTCTTATTTTTAACACTTTTCTAAATGAACCAAGATTGTCAACAAATAAAAAATATATATGTATATAAGGTTGCGCAGAAGTAACGTTATTATTTATTTAATGAATAACTTTTTTATTTCTGATTTTATTTAACGTTGGCATTATGTTTTGAAGATAATCGGGTATGTTCTAGAAAACGAAATGAAGTGGAATTGAAATCGATCGAGATTTTGATGTCAATTATATACAAAATGAATGTAGTTTTTCCTGTTTTTAAAATTTGTTCTTTTAAAGATATTTGGTACTCAAAGTATGAAGTATATTAAAAGTAATATTTTTACGAAATTCCTTAACAGGCTTGTTTTCAAAATTTGTTCGATTTTAAATCCACTTAATTTCGATTTATAGAACACGCCCGAATATCTTTCAAATGGCCCCAATTTTTCGCTTTTCTTAGAATTTCAGATTTTAGAAACTTCACTTGTTACCCTTCAGGTAACTCCAAAGAAAAAAATCAGGAGAGAAAATCTGTGATCTGTGATCAGTTAAATAAGAAAAACGCGATATTATTCGATCGCCAAAAAAGATCCATAGTTTTCGAGCTGTATGTGAGCTGTGGAACCATCACAATTCTGGATTGTTCTCTACCTCGGGCCTTGAAAAATGTTCAATTATTTCCCGGTATTAAATTCCATTTAAATTAACCGCAACTTGTTCGTATTTTTCGGAAAATATAGTCCAATGATCTTTTCTGAAGTTATTCCACATTATTCTGTGCATCTAAGTGGAAGAATTTTTTTTTTTGTCTGTATTTATTTATTTATTTATTTTATTTATTTATTTATTTATTTATTTATTTATTTATTTTATTTATTTATTTATTTATTTATTTATTTATTTATTTATTTATTTATTTATTTATTTATTTATTTATTTATTTATTTATTTATTTATTTATTTGGTATGGATTGTAAGCCCTGTCGGCCAAATTAATCCAGCTAATTCTTATGGCAAATATTACATTTTCTTTTCCTTAACTAATGTATCACTATTTGTAACTACCCCCCTATTGCACAAATGTTGAAAAGATATGAGGACAAGCCACAGGTGGCAAATTTATACAGTCAACTTCCACTTCTCTACAGATTTTCTAAATAGTATTTTCTTGAACTTAGGAATAGAATTTGAGCACGCGCGCTCTCTACCAGGTATGAACGAATTCCACATCCTTGAGACTCTGACAGTAAATGACCTGTTCATAATTTGAGTAGAATGTCTAGGTATGATCAATAAACTAGTTTTAGTAGAGTGTCCGAAACTGAATTTGTCCTTAAGGTACACAGGATGTCCAAATTTAAAAATCTTATAAAATTGTAATAACATTCTCATATTAATGAAGCTTTCAAAATCACATCCCAAAAGATTTATAGTATAAGAAGTCATATGAATGTGCGATCTATATTTTAGTCCAAAGATATAACGCGCTACTCTATTAAAACACTGTTTAAGTTTATTGATACTAGTTTGTGATACCCCAGAATAAACTTCAAGTCCATATAGTAATATAGGCAAACATAATGCCATAGCAACATTCCTCTTTACCTTACTAGGCAAATACAGTGCTATAGCATACAACCTCTTCAAAACAAAATTAATTCTTGAAACAACATGATTAATATGAAACTCAAAGTTCAGGTTATCATCTATGTACAATCCTAAAACTTTATAATAAGACACAAACTCTATATTCTCTTCACCTAATATAAAATTCGGTTTTATGTATGATTGCGAAAACCACATGCCTCGTGTTTTGAAGGGATTCATACAAAGATTATTTATTTTAGACCACCTCATAACGACATTTAACTCCTCATTAACTTTTTGTTCTAAAAACTTAAGACCACGACCATTGTCATCCGCCAGCAAGAGAGCATCATCAGCGTATGTATAACACGTACTGAATGTTATGTGATGATATAAGTCATTCATATAAGTCATAAACATTAAAGGCCCCAAAATAGACCCTTGGGGTACCCCCCTAAAAGTTTTAGCGATTGATGAGCAGGCCGATTTATACTGTACATATTGGCATCTATTTGTAATAAAAGACTCAATTAACTTGCAAGCGGAAAATCCTAGGTCATATTGGGAGAATAATTTACTACATAGCCTTTTATGGTCAATGGAGTCAAACGCTCTACTAAAATCAAGAGATATTAATACAGAGCTCAGTTTCTTGTCTAAATTATTTCTTATATTCTCGACACAGTCTAAAATTACATTTGTCGTGCTATAGCGTCTTCTAAATCCAGATTGATAACTGTTTAAATAATTTCCACATTCAAGATGTTCCAAAAGTTGATCCCTTAATAAAATTTCTAGTATCTTAGAACATGAGTTCAAAACGCTTATCGGACGAAAGTCTGTTAGTAGGTGGGGAGATTTTACTTTCGGGATTGAAATTACTCGTCCTACTTTCTAGCTGTCTGGGAACTTGGAAGAGGTAATAATTGTATTAAATAAAAAACGTAGTGGCCTAGATATAGCTGGGAAAATTCGTTTTAAAAATTTCAAGGGAATTCCATCGGGCCCAATAGCATTAGACTTTATAGACATTGTAGCTTTTAAAATTTCATCCTCCGTCACATTACGAAAACTAAAGCCCAAGTTATTGTTCCGATTAATAATAGGTAGTATACCCGCATCATTACAGTTAGCATTGGGTTGGAGTATAGAATTCTTGTTAAAGCCCTCAACATCAATTTCGAAATTGCTCTCAGTATCTCTAACAACTCCTTCAGCTTATTTATTGAATCTTCATATTTTAAATATGAACTAACCATAGTAAGTCAAATATTATCCTAATACTTTATTTTATGTCCTGCCAGTGCCAGACAAAAATTTCGTCATCACGGTTTCTGTTCACATGTGTGAACAGATATGAAGGTGTTTATCGCTCTTTTGATTGGGTAAGTGCTGCTGTGTCTCTTTTCTTTAAGCGAGTGTAGCCGCCATAATATAAAATATTTCGAGCCAGTGGATTTGGAAGCAGTTCAAGCCTTTTTAAATATTTTACAGCATATTTATAGTTTAAACTAATAGCACAATGAGATCCTTGTGAATACATGAGTTTTTAACATACCAGGGAGCAGCTGTGATTATTCGAAGAAGTTTATTTTAGCGCCTTTGAAATTTTTCTATATTGGAGGCCCCATAACTGAATAGCGTAGCGCCAGATTGGCTTTAAGGTATATGTAGTTGTAAAGTAGAAGTTTGCAATTGAGAGGAAGAACAGAAATTCTTCTCCACGTTAAACGCCGAGAAATACGGAAGTATTTTACATTCGAGTGTTGAGGTATTATTTGATTATTGGTTTTGATAGGGGCATGTTTCCCGACGCAATGTGAATGTTATATGTACGCATTTTTGCTCGTTGACCTTTATCCTCCATTGTTTTAACCACTTTTCCAGTTCAAATATATTATCAAGTAACGAGATGCTTCATGGCAGTTTTCGTGTACGCTTAGAAAAGCTGTTATCATCCGCAAATGTTGAAGTTTGGGTGTAGTTGTTTGTTTGCATGTCCGAGATATATATTATGTACAAATTATAAAAAAAAATTTTTTTTTCTTCCCATCTTAAATTTCCAAGTTAATTTTTTGAACAAAATTAATTCACCTATTAAATCATGACGTTACTTATGCGCCACTTTGTATATCAAATTTTTTAATTAAGAGTCTAATAAATACTATTAAAACTACATACATATGTATGCATGTAGTTGTGATAATACAAAACACTTTTAACTACACTACAGCAGTTGTCTAAAAAATTCAAAAGAAAAAAAATAATGCTCTTTTCTACCAAACATCTAAAACTTACCGATACATATTTTTAAATTTAATTGTTATAAAAGATAAGCAAATACCAAATCACTATTACGTTGTTCACTTATATGGCTTTGTATTTATATTAACAGCAAAAAATATATATTGGGAATTATTTCTTTTTATAAGCAACTTTATTATATTCAACATTTTTTATTAAATTTTTAGAAATGACTATACAATATAATAGTCTGGTTGTGTATAAAGTCATTTCTAAAAATTTAAGGAATAGAACTATTACAAAAAAGCTTTATAAAATACATAACTGAAATTTAACTCATAGAATAAATTCGAAAAATAAAAAATGTTGAGAAAAAATATATTTTTTAAAAAAAATATTTAATAAATGTATTTTGTTGTTGTAAATATAACTAAATAACCATATAACCTGATAACCAGCATTCCGTGAACAATCCATATATTGCATAATAATTAAAGTTATTATTTTAAACAATGTATAAATTAAAATCTTTTGTTATCTAAAATTTAAAAAATGTTTAAATAATTTCTGGGCTAAAAAAAATGATAAAAAGAAGGAACCAAAATTTCTATTTTTTGTTGTAATGAATTTACAAAATTTCAATCGAAACCTTTTTAGTTTCTTATTAATTTTTTTTCCAAATTCCTCAGTTACATAAGTATCATATTCATTTGTCTCATTTTCATTCACTTCAAATCCAAAAAAAAAAAACAAAATCTAAATATTTTTGTTGTTTTTTTTCTTAAACAGAGATGCCGACTTGATGCGGGAAAAACAACGAAAAAAAGAAGAGGAAGCAGCAAAGCTGGCCTCTGGCAAAGTAAAATAAAATGATAAACTTTGACACATATTTTGTGAGGCCATTTAAACAAAAATATAAATAAATGCCAGCAACAATTAAATCAAAAGAATATATGAAAATGTTGCCTGCAAAACAAACTACATAACAACCAACAAATTAATTATAAAAAACGAAGTGATTTCTTAAAATGATGTATAAAACTGAAAGAAAAAAAAAACATTCTAATATACATGTGTTCTCTAAACTCAAAACAAAAGCTATAGTAGTAAATTAGACAGACTTACAAAGGAAAACTTGTAGAAATCGCTCAACTTTAAAATAGTTCTTTTTATGTACAGAAATTTATTTATTTTCAACCCTCTTCCTCCATCCAGTCTTTACTCTGTCTTGGTATTACATTGAAGTTCCTTCTTTATCTATTATTTAGATTTTTACTTAAAACAACTATTTATAGACAAATTCACTTCAACCTCATACTCATTTAGAAACAGCCAAACACTACTTCTACCTGATATTTTATTTATATCTTAAATTATTTACTTGCTGTTTATTTCAATGTAATAAAAAAATAAATAAAATTTTAATTGCAAAATTTCCAAAAGCCTTTAAAAATGTCTTGACGCCAAACTTTAAATATCATAATTAATTGAGAGAGAAACAAAAAAAAAATTGTGTATTAGTGATTAGTTTTAATTAAATTTCTTTTAATTTCTTAGTTTTATAAGATGATATCAAGTTTATTAAAAAAACAAAACAAGAAAATTATAATTATTTAAGATTAAGTGAATACAAACCAACTGTAAACCATAAAAAAAATTGTATAAAATATCGATAATAGAAAAAAGCAAAATAGCAAAGATAATAAAATTTAACATTATAGAAATATTTTGTTTTGATAAAATTTTTAAATATTCCGTATTTTAATGCAAAATTAAAACAAGATAACATAATTTTTTTAAATTATTAATTTAAATTTGCAAAATTACAGTTAGGGTTTAAATTTCGTTAAAAATTTTCCCGAATTACCGGGAAAAATATTTTTAAATTCTTCTAACGTTTTGGAACGAAATGGAATTTTTTGTAAAATAATTTGGTACTAAGAAAAAAAAACTAATTTTATGACCGCAGCAAATTGAGTAACTGATCCTTGTATTTGTTTATTAAAACAGCTTTTAGATTTCAATTTTATTTGAAAATTCTTCTTCAGTTTAAGCACTTTATCCAGGGGGGCTACTCTCTATTGCGATGCGAATACAATTTCGATGCGAAAGCTAAATGCCAACTTGGCACTCTCTATCACTTTCGCAAAATTGTTTGAAAATTAAGCAATAATGGTAATAAAAATCAAAGATAGCGCAGATTTCCAGTAATGAAAAAAAATTTAAATTGGAAAGCTTAAATAAAAGAAATAATGATGATTTGCGAAAAGAAAAAAATAAAAAGATGCGAAAGGCAAATGCGCAAACGCATTAAAGAGTACCAATCACTAGATTTGCTACAATTTTATTTCGCATCGTAATAGAGAGTAGCACCCCAGGTTATAAGGAAGAGAAACAAAACGCGTACATTTAGCAAAAAAAAAAATAAACTACATATTAACCACTTTCTGATGTTTGACAGAATTAAAGCAAATGCTGGAAGATATCAGGGGGCTAGTTCTGGCAGTCGTGATCGAACACTTACTGGATTCAAAAGAAATTTTAACTCTACTTTTTTCAGTCGATACTGAACGAATCGAAATAATTTTTTCAGCGTTGTGAAAACTAAAATAAATGATTGCAATACACTGAAAAAATTATTTCGATTCTTTCGACTGAAAGAATTAGAAATAAAATTGCTTTCGATTCGAGAAATTATTCGATCACGACTGCCAGAATTAGCCCCCAACTTAAATGTATCTCAATAAAAATTACTAATTTGTATCACGATTTGTTATCTAAAAACATTTGTAATAAAATGAAGATATTAGGTCAAGTATTTTGTTACAAAGCCAACCTTAAGGACTTTTGTTTGGCTTCCACATATGTCTAAAAAATATTCCAAATAATTTTGGTGTAAAATCCTGAAATTGTTAAAATTGAGGTAAAAGTCCTTTAATTGTTGATAAACGATTTTTAGTGAAAAGACTTCATTTTCTCCCACTTCGAAATAAACTGGAACTACTATCAAAATTTTTATACTTAACAAATTCAGTCTGAATGATTGGACATTAACATCATTTTACAATTCAATTCGATCTTGAATTCGCTTTTTAGATTCAATGATCTTAGTTTTATTAAAATTTATTTTTTAATTAGGTATGTGATGAAAGTCAGTTTTAAACACGAAACTATTTAAAACTGAAAATTTTTTTCAGCATCTTGAATATTGATTTCACTTACATTTTCCGTTGATTTTCTGGCATTATTTTTCTTAATTGTATATTTTGTATGTAAATTGAACGGCATTACGGAACAAAAATTAAGACATATTCAAAAAGTAATCTAATGGGTCGATTACGGATGGTAACTGAACTCTAGTTGTGGTGCCAGCAGCGAAATCAGGCAACGCCGCTTATGTTAAAATAAAATTGTATATTTTAACATCAGCGACGTTGCCTGGGTGGTTACTCTCTATTGCGATGCGAATAAAATTTCGATGCGAAACTAAATGCCAACTTGGTACTCTCTATCACTTTCGCAAAATTGTTTGAAAATTAAGCAATGCTGGTAATACAAATTAAGGATAGCGGAGATTTCCAGTAATAAAATGGCAAAATATGTAAAAAAAAAATTGATATTGGAAAGTTTAAATAAAAGAAATAATGATAATTTGCGAAATGAAACAGATGCGAAAGACAAATGCGCAAAAGCATTAAAGAGTACCAATCACTAAATTTGCTACAATATTCACCCCTATCGTGAAAAACAAGTGGAATTTTTGTTCCCATGAAATTTTTATTCCCCTCGAAGGCAAAAATGCTATCGTGAAACTCACGTGAACAATTTTTCGCGCTACCAGTTCTCGGTGAATGTAAAAAAGAAGAAATATTAAAAAACATTAAGAAAAATTTTTTTGTTCAAAAATATACACATATGTATATGTATTTTAAAGAAAATTTAAAAAATAACAAAATAAAATATATTGTATTGGAGTGATTACAACATTAGCTTATTGCGCTTTTTTGTAATAAAACAATTTTTAAAATTCTGCCACCACGTCTTTGAAAAGCTTCATAACTTCTCAGGCAATCGACCAGTTTTTTGCAATTTGTTGAACAATATACATATAAGTTTGTGCCTCTTTTAACGGAAACTGACCTTAAAATTAATTTTGTAAACTTCAATATTTGAATTATGAGAAGAATTACTTACATAAATGTTTTGTTCCCCAGCAAAAATAAAGTGAGAAATTCAAAGGGAAAAGTGAACAAATTACGAGGGAAAAAATTGTTCACGATAAGGGGAATTTTTTCGCTCGAACATTTTTTTCGCGTTATTATTCTCCTATGAATTAATTTTTTTCATGGGAGTTTTTCATGATCGCAAATACGTGAAAAGGGAACAAATTACGGGGGAAAAATTATTCACGATAGGGGTGATTCTTTCGCATCGCAATAGAGAGTAGCCCAATGATTTCGCTGCTGGCAACACAACTTCAGTTTAAGGGGGCTATTATATTGCGATGCGAAAGAAAATGTTAGCAAAATTCGCGATTGGTACTCTTTAATGCGTTTGCGCATTTGTCTTTCGCATCTTTTTAGATTTTTTCTTTTTGCAAATCACCACTATTTATTTTATTTAAATTTGCCAATTTCAAATATTTTTACATACATCTTTAATTTATATTGCCAGTATTGCTTAATTTTAAAAATTTTTACGAAAGTGATAGAGAGTTTCAAGTTAGCATTAAGCTTTCGCATCGAAATCGTTTTCGAATCGAAATTGAGTGTAGCCCTCCAGTTGCCAGCCGTAATCGACCCATGAACTTGTTCGCAATTCTTCACACCTTTCAAAAATGATCGTTTTGAAAACGCTCGATTTTCATTACATGTTTAAAAAAAAAAAAGATTTTTCGATTTGTTAAAATAAGGTGCCTATTATGAGCTTAATTCGATTTTCGACAGCAGTCGGCTTAGCAGATCGAACAAATTTTTATTTGGTTATACTTTATAGCACATTTAATTCTATAATTTAAAAAAAAAAAAAATTAAATTAAAGTGGTCTTGTTTACCACGTCGAAACTCCAAACAAGTTAGCTCCTGCGAGGTTTCAGCCCACTTTTTACAGGCGGATGCAAATCTTTTTTGGTAAAAAAATAATTTTTTGTGCCATAAGGAAAACGAGCCTTAGAAACAACCTTAGACTTGCATAAAATGAACAAACGTAATTAAGAATGTAGTATTTACATAAAAATTTACATTTTCAACAAGTTTTTTTTTTTAATTTACTTGCAGCATTTAGACAAAATTGTTTTCGTTAAAATGACGTACAGCGAAATAATGCTAAAATATTTTAAATATTTTAGTTCAAAATTTATTACTAGTATGAAATTTTATTCGAAACTAAAAACATTTTAGTGACAAATTTTGGAACGAACTTAAAATAAATGGTTATATTTAAACAAGTGGATAGATTTTGGTAAAGCATCGGATACACAGAAATATGAAGCACAGCTAGTTGAGATTAAATTTTAAATTAGGGGCCCACAAACCCCTGATATATGCTAAATTTAAACGATTTATTTCTATGATATAGGAATTTTTTTAGACCATTTTATTTTTTATCGTTTAGGAAAAGTTGAAGCTTTAGAATTATTATTTTTTCAGCAGTTTAGACCAAACAATTTTTTCAAACATTTACACTACCAAATGTATATCTAATACAAAGTGAAATTTCCTTGTACTTTTCTATCGTTATATCAAAGGGCACATAATATTTGCAATCAACATAATAAGGGCATTTCTAATATTCCCTTTTTATTTTTTTAACAAGATAGGAAATATGTTCCTTAACATAAGAAGTACCCATTTTCATACGAAGTTTCATTTTGGGTACAAATATGGGTAAGTTCGTAAATGCATAAAAACTGTGCATCACTGCTGCAGTGAAGCAAAATTTTGTTGCTGATACATGATCACCAGTTGCAGTTGAGATGCTGATGCTTTTTTAGTGCACAACCGCTCTGCAAAGTTTGAATTTTTGAGCACGAGCTAAATATCAAAAGTTTCATAAACGAACATAAAATAATAATAAAAATGTTATCAATAATAGTGATAACAAATTTTATTAAATATATTGAAACAAATGGGAAATTTCTTATAAATAACAAGAAAAGCATCAAAAAAGAAAAATAAAACGATTTCTTTTATATCAAAAGTTATTGCATCAGAAAATAAACTGATGCAATAATTGCAAAAATTTGCGGCAGAGCTGCGGCAGCACTGCATAAAAAAAAATCTTGGACCTATGAGAGTGATGCCAAGTTTCTTACAAGTGATGCTCTTAGTATCAATTTACACGATTCATCTTTTGATGCTCAACTTCTTTTAAATTCCCTTTGAAGATGCCGTTACGTTCACACGCAGCAACCGGTTTCAACTTTTTTTGCTTCAAAACAACAACACTTTTATTCAAAGCGAACCAAAGAGAAAAAACAAGAAAAAAATGTACATGCAGCCATTGTTGTGCATATACCTACGAATGAGAAAACAAAGCGTACTGTCCAAGTACAGGCATCTCCGTACCAACCCCTTTTCTTCTTGCTTCCCTCTCCTTAAAACAAGAGTTGAGCATCAAAAGATGAATCGTGTAATCGATGAATCGTGTGAATGTAGACTTAAGGCCGTGTCAGATACAACTTTGTCGCTTTGCGTGACGTTTCTACCTTTGGCAGAAAAACGCAAAGCAAAAGGTGTATGACACAATGAAAACTTTGACAACACTAACGCATTGCTTGTTTACTTATAAAAGCGGTTGGTAATTTGTACATTTAATTATTTGTTATAAAAATAAAAGTTAAATATATAATTGGACGGTTTTTAGGAATTGAATTTGGCAAAAAAAATTAAAAAAAAAACAAAATTATACTAGCCAATTGTCAAAGCGCGCAAAAAGATGAGATTTGGGTAACTTTTTGCTTCGCTCCGCTTTGAAAGTACTTTATGTGACATGTTTCGTATAAGTACGTATATTTTATCTTAGATGTCAAAGCGAATCGGTAACGCAACGCGAAGCAAAAGTTTTATCTGACATGGCCTTTACGAACATTAAACTTTACTGATGCGCAACAACTGTGCATTTACGAACGTACCCTATTTTAAGTCAAAATTTTTTATAATTTATAAAAAAAATTTAGTAAAATCAATAAAACTATTCGTCCAAATTTTTAAAATAAATAATGTTAAAAAAAAGCTAAAAACATTATTCAAAAATGGTAAATAAAATGCCAAGTGCTAAATGAAAATTTTGCAGCTAAATAAAAAATTGTAATGCTAAAATGGCCTCACTGATTACATTACTCTAAAAAGATATAAATAAAAATGATGCATACCTTAAGGAGCTCCGTTTTTTACCAAATACAGAAGTGGGCAAAATTGTAATATAATTTTAATGTATTTTAATCACAAATAAATTTACCATTAGAAAACACATTTAAGTTATGCTAAAATTACACAGTACAATATTTTTCAGGTGATTGATTCGGGACTCAATTCTGATAATTGTTTATGAAAGTAGACCCAAAAAGAAGAAATTCTGCATCATTAGTTTGGTCAAGGTACATCAAATAATAATTTAAAAATTAATTTGAAGTTAGTAAGTATCGTATAGGGGAATTTGTCATAACTCGAGAACCACTTGTTCGAATAAGCTGAAACAAATTTATTATAATCGATTTTCATGATTCCTCATTTTGTTCATAGGTTATGCGACTTTACGTGAAAGTAATAGGACTTGACACTTGTTTACCGTTTTGGATTTTTTATGAATTAAAAATAAAAAATTTCAATTTTTTGGGCAAAAAATATTTTTTTTCTTCATACCTTTATTTATAACTGCGAAACTGTTGCTTATGAAGCGAAAAACGTGACAAATTACTTACTAACTCCAAATTAATTTTTAAATTTTTATTTGATGCACCTTGACCAAACTAATGATGCAGAAGTTCTTCTTTTTGGGTCTACTTTCATAAACAATTATCAGAATTGAGTCTCGAAATCTTGTGTTGTACTGTGTTAGGAAAAATTTAAAAAATCTTAAAAAAAATAATTAAAAATTATAATATTGAAAATTTTAATAGGAAACTGGATGATGTGCCGCAAAAGCCTTTCAAATGCATTTAAAAAATAAACGGGAGGTGCAATAAGTTTTGCACTTTTATTAAGCAAATAACAATTCATTAAACGTAACAGAAACTTTCCTTAAGTTGTGATTTACATGTATTCGCGCAGTTGCTTAAGCCAGGTTATGCATATTCTGTTTGGGCCTTTTACAGAAGGATTGGTCAATGTCTTACATTAATCGACAGCAAAGTTAAAGTACGTTCTCATAGGCATGTACAATCTTGTACATCTAAGTGGGATCGTTTTCAAAATTGTGTGTCCCGCTTTGGGGTCTCCAAAAATGTGAAATTAGTTCAATTTAGGACCATCCGTTTAGAAACTCCATATTTATTTCCCCATACTTGTTTTAATCATCCGCTCCGTAACCGCTGAACCGATCTTTGTGAAACTTTTACATTATATTACTGATGGTTGGGAGGTGCTATATAGCATATAATAAATTTTTCGAAATTTTAAGTAGGCGGGGCACCTCCCATACAAAGACATTATAGATTTATGTATATCTGTACAACTACAAGAGCTAAAGTTTCCAAATTTAGTACGAATCTCTGGGTTATCAATACACAACATCCAACAAAATCTGAGCGGGATTGGAAAGTGGGCCTGCTACCTCCCATACAAAGACATAGGTTATATCATTAACCACTGAACCGATCTTTATGAAACTTACTGTATATTACTGATGGTCTTGGGGTGCTATAATAAATAAAAACGTTTGTTCCGGGTACGTGTTACTAAAACTCCAGAACCGATTGACACACAACTTGGACAATAAATAAATTAATTTAGTCGGGAATCAGGTTTTTTCTAAAGCTTAATCCCGAAAGGTGGCGCTGTGTCGTTATATTTTATTTTTTTTTAATTAAAATTTTTTTAATTTAGGATATGGCTGAAATTTACAAAATATATTTATTGAACAAAACTAAGAAGATAGCGCTGGGGTCAAGTTATTTACGAAATTCTCTCGAATTTAAATTTTATTTGGAAAATCCTAGACAGCGCTGAGACAAAACAACTAGTAAATATATAAATAATTATATGTATATATATGTATATATCGAGCCCTGGTTGCGATTATATCGTAAGCGACAAAAGGCAAATTTTACAGAAGAGGGCATGAATTATTCAATTCATATATAGCACCTGTCGTTTACGATAGTTTTAGTGAAGTCGCTTACGATATAATCGCAAAAGGGGTCGTCGAGCATCATGCTAAAGTAGAAAAGTCCTACTTCATGCTTTTGATACGTATGTATATGCTGTTTACGCGTTTGCAGTGTAACTTTTCAATACACGCTTACACTACGAATTTTTAGACTGATTAAACGCATTGAACGCTTGATGTAGACCTGCATCATCAGCCGTTTTGCTTTGCACCATAATGGTAAAACGTTTTCTCATTGATAAATCATGTATGTAATCGTACGTTTTAATAATTTTCTGCTCATTTTTAATAATTTTTGTGAAAATAAAAATATTTCACTACAAATTTTGGGTTACTTCAAAGAGATCACAAAACCCATAAGCAAAGCCACTGCTACATTTTCTGATGCTATTTCGCTAGTAACCAGTCTCCGGACTTTATTAGAAAATAAGATAAGTAAATAAACTGCGATGCTATTAGCTCTGAATGAAAGATTTGAGTGTTAAGAGAATAATGAAATCTATTGTTTATCTACAACTCTCTACCATCGTTACAAAACTAGAAAATTTCAAAGACAATAGATCGAAAAAACGTCTTACTGAGATACTCAACATGACTACATTCTAAAAGTGTTGAAGACACGGTTACCCCTACACCTAGTATAAGTTCTGATAAGTCTACAAGAACTGACCTTTGGAGCGTTCCTTCCTCGGAAGCAGATCCGTTTGTTTACTGGCGCTATTAAATATTATACTCAAAATTCAAGACCATGGTGCAAAAATACTTAAGTTGTCAAATGAGTTCAGTCACATCTGAGAGACAATTTTTACTGCAGGTCTGATTCGAATTATCTCCGCAAAAGTTGAGAATACTTTGTTTTTTAAACAAAAATCTTATTTATATTAATTTTAAATATTAATAATCACAAAGGCGGCATTTACACGGTGTCTTTTCAGACATGTCTGTTTTATTCATTCTCCTTCGAATATGCTTCCAAAAACTTATTTTCTTTACACCATGTCTTTCCAAACATGTCTGTTTTCATGTCTAACTATCTAATATTCATACAAATTAACAAAAAATGAAAATTCATAAAAACAAACATGAAAACTGACAACCACTGTTTCTTCTTTAACCCGATCGCCTACAAACAAAACAAACGTGCTTATTAGACATGTCTGAAAAGACACCGTGTAACCTCCCTCTTACACTGTAATTTTACTCTGCTTGAGATTTGTTAATTTAACCTTGAATTTAAATTTATTATTCGTATCGGTATCAGTATCGGCGAAATTTCTTTTTGAGTATCGGTATCGTGTCGGCAAAAAGGCGTATCGTTACGTCTCTAATATATATAAGTATATATGTATATATAAGTAACAAGTCTTTATTCTGATATTTGTATACGAGTAAGAGGGTGTTTACATGATTCCTTTTCAGACATGTCTGTTTTATTCATTCTTTGTTGAACATGCTTCCAAAAACCTATTGTCTTTTCATGATGTCTTTCGAAACATGTCTGTTTTCATGTTTAATTGTCTAATATCCATATAAATACAAATTAAAAACATGAATATTCATAAAAACAAACATGAAAACTCGTTTCGTGTCTGTTTAACAACCCCTCTTTCTTCTCTAGCCCGATCGCCTACAAACAAAACAAACGTGGTTGTTAGACATGTCTGAAAAGACACCGTGTAAACTCCCTCTAAGATGCAAAATTCTTGTAATTGTTGATTGTTGTTCTTATGGCAGTAAAAGCGTATGTACCAAATTTCATTAAAATTTCGATCTGCTGGCTTGCATATTGTTTAAACGAGCAGACAGCCAGCCGCGCGATCGGATGGCCAAAGAAAGTAATACCCCTATTACGGGTTACAACAAAACTCAGTTGAGTTGAAATTAAAACAAGTGCTAGTGATGAGTTGTAATTTTTTCATATTTTTGTTATCCATAAAATTTCAACAGAACTAGAGTGAGTTGTAAGCCGTAATAGGGGAATAACTCTAACTAAGTCCATCGTTGCATTGGTGCTGTAGTAATACATATGTATGTATATCTCGACGACAAGACCCCAATAGTTATGCCTAGAAAGATTTTTAAAATCGAACTAAAAGCGAGAAAGTGATGGCAGTTTTGCCGCATTTTTTTATTTACATACATTCAAAATTTCTACTGAACTACAGATTGGCTTTCAATAGCTTTGCTCAACTTTCACTAGCATACAAATTTGAAAACGTTAAAACAAATAAAATCTAAATTTCTCTGCTTCCTAAAGACTTCTACGAATAGTACAAAAACCTTGACGCCTTCAAAATTTATGACACAGCAATTTTTATTTCATAAAAAGTCAACATTTGTCTCTACGAACAAAAGCTGCTGCAATTGGAAAATTTCAATTGCTTACTGTGGCAAAATTACACTGTTTATTTTTAGTTCGTGGAATCGTTAAGACACAAGTGACAAAATGTCTGGAAACTAAATTTATACGACAATGACAATAAAACTTACAAAGTGACTGTTTAAACCCCCACCAAATGTTGTGTTAAAACGTTTTAAACTACAAACGTTAATTCCAGGAATAATCGACCAATATAGAGTAGAGAAATTCAAATCTAAACGGTTTTAAGCAACTGAGCTGAGTAATTTTAACTACAACAATTATAGGAAAACTATGTCCACAACATTGTCTAACAAAAAAAAAAAAAAAATAATGCCATAAATGAAATATTTACAATAAACAAATAAAACAGAAACAAAATATAAGAGGCATCAACACGCAAACCATAAAAAGATATTGAGGTCAACCAGCCAGCCAGTCATCCAATCCAATCTAACCCAACCATCCGACCGACCAATTGCAATCAAAATCTTTTTCTGTTTTTGTTTTTTGTTTTTGTTGTTTACTTTAGTAGTAAATAGTAGTGGGAAATATTATGCCTAACGGAATCTTATCATATAAATAAGGACATCTGCGAATACGAGTATAAAAAAAAACACAAAAAATCTTTTAAGCAGAAACCAACAAACAACTGCAGCATTCAAAACTAAATAAGGCATTTAGAATTAACGTTACAGCCATGATTCAACTTGCGAAAAAAGCAGCAAAACAAACACAAAAGAATCTTGAACAACTTTTGACCATGATGAAGATGATGATGATTCTTGATGATGGTTTCTTGTTCGAGTGGCTGCTTTGGTATAGAAATATAAACACAACATGATCGCATTGTTTCTTTCAAGTACCTGCACTAAACATAAAAGACAATCTCTCTTTCGGACTTTGCAAAATGTTTGGTGACATTAAATTTGATCGTTGAATTTCCTTAGTGTACCCTACGTTTGGATAAGGCAGCTTCTTAGGTTGAAAGCTGGAAAGAATTTCGGTTATTATTAGATAGAACATATGAGCTGTTATTTTTGAAAGTGGTATAAGGCCACTTCTTAAAAAAATGAGTTAACTTTAACTTGTATAGATTCCTTCCATCTAGGGCTTCCAATCGGGACTGGTTTTCTCGGTATTCGGGATTGAAGAATATATATCGGGATCCCGGGATTAATGGGATATTTTGAATCCCAGGATTGATGAGGTTTTTAAAATTTTTCGGGATTTTTTTAAATTATTTTCTTTTATTTATACCCAATATATACACTCAGCAGCAAAAGTCTGCGTACAAACATGTATTTTAATGTTTTTTGTTTCAAATTTTTAATTAAAAAAAAGATTAATATCAAGTTGAAATTCCTTTTCGTTCGAGAACCTCCGGTAAACGTTTTGGCATATAATCGACTACCTTCGACGTCTCTTGAACGGAAATTTTGTTCCATTCTTCAATTATCGAATTTTAAATGTTTGTTTGGAATAAATTTTGTCCTGTCAAATACGAGGATCCAATAAATCCTTTAAATGTTCTACGGGACTTATGAATGGAGACTGCGGTGGGGTTTTAAGCTGTTGTTGGACATTGTAGAGTAGCAAAAGCTTCGTATTATGAGCCGTATACTTTGGGGCGTTATATTGTTAAAACATATGTATAATCGTTACCCAGGTTCAATTTGTCTACGCTGGGCTGCAAATTTTCTATTAATATATCAACATGTACTTTAGAGTATCCATTTTACAGTAAACAGATCCAAATTTCCGACTCTTTGGCACACAGAAAGCCTCTGGTATCTCTTGTAAATCGTCAGAATCGAATTGTTTTTGCCAATAATGTTTTACAGAGTCGCTTAAATCCTTAGGATCAAGCGTTTTCCTTGTTTCTCTACACAAGCTGGTTACCCCTTATACGAAATATGCAAAACTTGCTCTCGGCTGTAAATCAAACCTTTTGCCAGAATTCGTCTGGCTTATTTATAAATTACTTAGTAAAAGCAATTCGAGTCTGACGAGTTACAAGTGATACCAGAGGCTTTCTATGTGCCAAAGAGTCGGACATTTGGATCTGTTTACTGTAAAATGGATACTTTAAAGAACATGTTGATATATTAATAGAAAATTTGCAGCCCAGCGTAGACAAATTGAACCTGGGTAACGATTATATGTTTTAACAATATAACGCCCCAAAGTATACGGCTCATAATACGAAGCTTTTGCTACTCTACAATGTCCAACAACAGCTTAAAACCCCACCGCAGTCTCCATTCATAAGTCCCGTAGAACATTTAAAGGATTTATTGGATCCTCGTATTTGACAGGACAAAATTTATTCCAAACAAACATTTAAAATTCGATAATTGAAGAATGGAACAAAATTTCCGTTCAAGAGACGTCGAAGGTAGTCGATTATATGCCAAAACGTTTACCGGAGGTTCTCGAACGAAAAGGAATTTCAACTTGATATTAATATTTTTTTTAATTAAAAATTTGAAACAAAAAACATTAAAACACATGTTTGTACGCAGACTTTTGCATATGCCTTTTTGAATAGGCTGTAAGTTTCCTTTGTAGTTATGAATTACCGTTCTTATTTTTGTTGAAAATAAGTACAAATATTTTTCGAACTAATCCTAATAAATAAATAAATTAAATTTTTTTATAGATTTACACAAAATGTTTTTTTTTGAGTTCTGAAAAAAATATTAATGACTTGTACGCAGACTTTTGCTGCTGAGTGTAAAAGTTTTTAAACTGTTTGAAAAACAACTTATGTGCTGTTTTTACAACACAAGTGATTGAGCGTGTAGTAAAATTTATATGAAAACCACTTTACTACACGTTCAATCACTTGTGTTGTAAAAACAGCACATTAATTTTTTAGTAAAAATACATATTTCATGAACTTCGTATATTATTTATTTAAAAAATAAAATAAAAACATACTCAAATTATTAATTGATCACAATTCATAAAGATCATGTAATAAAAACCGTAGCAAAAAACATAAAAATCTTTTTTTTTATCCATATTTGATTATTGATATAAAAAACTACACCATTTTCAATTGTATTTTAAAATTTCCAAATGTATTTTAAAATTTTCCAAATGAATTTAAAAATTGCCCAAATATATTTTTAAGTTTTCTAAATGTATTTTGAAATTGTGCAAAATAATTTAAAATTTTCAAATACCATTTTCCATATGTAATTTTAAATTGTCCATATTTATTTCAAAATTATATAAATGTGTTTCAAAATTTTACAAATGTAGTTCAAAATTTTCTAAATGTATTTAAAAATTGTCCAAATGTATTTTAATACAATTGAGCAATTTCAACAAAAAAAAATTGCAAAATTTTAAAATTCAATTGGGCAAATTTTAAAATACATTTGGATAATTTTAAAATATATATGAACGATTTTAAAATACAATTAAACATTTGTTAAATACATTTGAATATTTTTTCTAAACATTTTGAAACTTTTAAAACACAATTGGAAATTATGTATTTCAAACTTTTAAAAGGAGTGTACTTAATACTGAGTTCAAGTAGTTTCTTAAGAATATAAAAGCATCCAATGTTGTATCTGCTAAACACGAACAAATTTTGTTGTTAGATATGATGCAGTTGGAAAACATCTTTCGATCTCAAAACTCGTTAATAGAATTGTTTGTAAATATTAAAAATTTAAATTTAAATACGCGTACAAAAAAATTTTTATACAAATTATCGAAAAAAATGTAAGAATATTAAAAAAATTAAAAAAATCGGGATCCCGAAAATCCCGATATTAAAAATCGGATTCGCTTTATCCCTAAAACCCCGGGATTTCTGGGATCGTGATTTCCCGATTGGAATCTCTACTTCTATCCATATTTATTATCATCTATTCAATGGAGTGCGATTTGGCCATAAAATAAACCCACTTATTTAAACTATAAAATTGTATCGTAAAAAGTCCACTGGGACGATGACGCTTTTGACATGTAAATCGCGCCAAACTAAGATTTTTTCTGGATGTAAGGGAGTCTCATATGGATAGGGCCTTCCAAAAACGACAATTCTTCTTATTAACAAACCCGTTAAGCCAGAAATTAGTCTCATCGCTGAAGATGATTTGACGATAAAAGGGCTTTATTAGTTTGGCGAACAGAGCGCGAATTTTGGAAATAAGTTTCACGGCTTGTTAACCCATGTTCTCGTGTAAGCATTTGCATGGAAATTTTGGCAAAGTCTATTGAAAAAATTAGCGGTTTTCACCCTTAATAGTAAAAAAAACTAATCTAGTTAAAGTACTAACTTTAAAGACATTGCAACAACAAAACGTATTAGAATAAAATTTACTACGCTGTGGTAGAAAAATCCCACAAATTACTGTAGTAAGCCCGTGTGTTGATAACAGAATGAAACAGTAGATAAAACTCTACCTTTCTTTCTCTTTCTTGCTGTCACTCAGCAGATTCTTTAATTTACAATACAAACGAAAAATACACTCACGCTTTGTAGTATAAAATCGTTTTAAATACAGAGTTGTACACTTAACACAAAGGTTGAAAACCGCTAGTCAAACACACTTCATAAGTATGACAGCTAGTTCTACAGTTATTCCTATCAGAAGCTCTATGCCTCTAAAAAACACGATATACAACGAAAAAAGTTTCAAACACTTTAAGGGTTTGTATAGTAAATGTGGCTATAAATGAAAAAATATTTCGGGGAACATATTTTTGAATTCCCGAGAATTTATAAACGGACAGTTTTGGGAATTTCCTTCGAAAGCTTACGACTTAAAAATAAGTTTTTGTGACGGAAAAAAAATTGAAAAAGATACATTGGCTAATTCGAGCAGGTGACCGCATAATGAGAGAGTTATGCTAGCTGTCCCTTTTTTGTATGTAGATATAAATAGATAAATGTCAAACTCGATACAAAAAATTAATTGATAGCCAGCTTAACTCTCTCTAATGCGATCTGATGCGATCACCTGTATGAAATCACATTGGAAGCAGCACTTTAAAGTCGACTTGCTCCGTATACAAACTTGTAAACTTGACTTAATGCAATGTTTACATGTTGATTTAAAATCTCACCCAGATGCCACTTGATGCTGAACTTTTAAGGTTGACGTTACTCGTATTATATCTTTTGCAATCAAATATTTAAAAAGAACATTTACTATGTATTGTAAATGTTTTATTTATTTTTTTCAATCATATTTTAACGTTTTATTTGCTGCATTTAAATAATAGTCTTTTAGTTACACGATAGCACTGGCAAACATTTCTTATTTTGGCCTGTTTTCAAATGCATTTTGTACTTACTATTAATGTTGTTGTAACAATATCTTGTAACTGTATTTGTGTAGTATTTGAACATGGTGTCATGATATGGCCAACATATTTTGTTAACAATGAATATTTGTTTTGTGGCAAGGTTAAGGGTTATTATAAAAAACATACAAGTATATTTTTTTATATTATTGCATAGATTTGCATAGTATTAACATTTATTTAAAGTAAGGATTTTAAAATGTTACAAAAAAATGTTGGGACCTTACATGATTTAAAATGTTTTTTTAAGATAAAATTTTAAATTCGAAAAAGAATGGCAAGAAATATTTAATGCAAAACTGAAACCGTTTTTTGGTGCAAAATTCTGTTCTGACATTTTAAGGCTGAGTATTTAAGATCTTAGTTAAACCAGGTTTAGCTAATCTGAAAAAAAAATTTGTGCCGCGATTACTAAGCTTGTATGCAATATTTTGGCGAAACAGCTTAGTTTTGCTTAAAATGTTGGTCTTAATTGAAATAATAAAAAAAAAAATTCCGGAAAAATCCAAGTTTCAGAGTACGTTAAACTGTGTTTAAACTTAATCCACATCTCAAAACCCCGGAATAGAAGTATAAGTAAACACAAAACTATTTAAAATTCTTTGGCTATGGACTTTTTGAAAGGGACAGGTGAAATCGTGGACCGATTCTCAAAAACTATAAATGGATATCTATGAAAACATAACTTTCACCAAACTTTTTATAAAATTTCAAATAATTTTTTAGTAGTTTAATAAGTACATAAGGGCGTTCCTAAAGTAAGCCGACCTAACGTACAATAGCTTTAGTAGTTTAAAAAAATTGACTTTGGTGAAATTAACTTGGCTGCTTTTAATACTGTAATTAATAAGATTTCGTATCTTGTTCTATAAGAAAATCAAATTAAACAAGTTAGAGTGCTATATTCGGCTGTGCCGAATCTTTGATACCCTCCACCGACAGGAGTGAGCTCTATATGATAAATACATATATATTATTAACTACGCTTCACAAAAACGAGCGTCAGCATTAAAATTAGTTGCGGTTTAGACATGAATTAAATTATTGGCCGACAATAAGAAAATTTTATGCATTTCTTGTTTGGACTTTGAACATGCTTGAGTAAAATACCATGATTCGTAAAAGTTTTAGCCGAACTAAAATAATTTTTAGGAGGGTAATTTGTATTAAACCTATGGTAAATTATGGCCCAATCATCCGAAAACTCTGAAGACTGATTTCTAGTATTACAAAAAATAAATTAGAATAAATTTCAACACAGCAGAGTAATTCATGAAATTTGGCAATGTGATTTCTCGTCCTATAAAACTGTGACGTACCGAATTTAAGTATGATAGCGTTATTTATTACGGTTTAAGGCGTACTAAACTGTTTTCCGGAAGTAGGGTTTATATGGGGCCTAGTGTAAATTATGGACCGATCTTCAAAAAATTTAACAGTGTAATTTCTGGTCCTATAAAACTGTGACGTACCAAATTTTAGTATGATAGCGTCATTTATTACGGTTTTAAGACCAAACTGTTTTTCATGAGTAGGGTTTATATGGGACCTAGTGTCAATTATGGACCGATCTTCAAAAAAGTTTACAGTGTTATTTCTGGTATTATAAAACTGTGACGTACCAAATTTTAGTATGATAGCGTTATTTATTACGGTTTAAGGCGTACTAAACTGTTTTCCGGGAGTAGGGTTTATATGGGAACTAGTGTAAATTATGGACCGATCTTCAAAAAATTTTACATTGTGATTTCAGCTCCTTTAAAACTGTGACGTACCAAATTTTAGTATGATAGCGTCATTTATTATGGTTTTAAGCGTACTAAACTGTTTTCCGGGAATAGGGTTTATATGGGACCTAGTGTCAATTATGGTCCGATCTTCAAAAAATTTTACAGTGTGGTTTCTGGTTCTATAAAACTGTGACGTACCAAATTTAAGTATGCTAGCGTTTTTTATTGCGGTTTTAGGCGTACTAAACTGTTTTCCTCGAGATGGGTTTATATGGGGCCTATGGTAAATTATGGACCGATCGCCACGAAATTTACCAGTATAATTTGCAGTCGTACAGACCAAATTCGAGCAAAATTGTATGTCATTCCGTGCATTAATAAACCAGTTATGTTAGTTTTTGTATCAAAATTATCAATTTTTTCAGGGTGGTGGTTCCACATTTTCATTCATAGTTCTGATCCTACTGAACCGATGTTGCTGGATTTCAATCCCAAACTGCTTAGGATAACTACAAGCAATTTGAGACCAAGTTTGTTCTTTTCTTTTGCGTTTTTCAAAAGTGAGCGTGTTTTCAACAGACGGACAGACGGACAGACAGACGGACATGGCTAAATCGACTTAGAATTACTCAAGGATCCAGAATATATATACTTTATGGGGTCTTAGATGTATAATAAAAAAGTTTCACACGGAATGACAAACTTAGTATACCCTCATTCACCACAGTGGGGGTGGAGGGTATAAAAATACAAATACATAATAAAAATAAAAATGTGGCAACCTTTTAAAAGATGTCTTTTAAGAATGGATGTAGCAATACGCCTTTTTGCCAATACGATACCGATACTCAAAAAAAAATATATATCTGCGATACCGATACGAATATGAAATTTAAATTCAAGGTAAAATTAACAAACCTCAATTAGAGTAATTTCTTTTTTATAGAGAATTACAGTGTAAGAGATTATTAAGAAAGGGGTATCTCGCGGCGGCACGCCGCACGGTGGGATTTTATCACCACTGCTATGATCCCCGAAAGTGGATCATGGTCGAGTGGATTTTTGGGGAAAACGCCTGTGGAGATATGTTGCTACACAGACGGCTCTAAAATGGGGAATAAAACGGGCATATGGGTCTATGTTGAAAACCCGGAAACCGAGATATTCTACCGTCTTCCGGATCACAACACAGGCGGAAGTTAATAGGGTTAGGTCCGGGACCTTATTAGACTGTAGGAAGGCCATTACCGCATTCTCCTCGGGCGGTGGGATCCGTATCATATGGGTGCCGGGCCAGTCGAGGATAATCAGAGAGGAAAGGGCCAATATACTCTATCGGGGGAAGAGAACTCGAAGCAGTTAACCTGGCGAATGCGAACGCGTTTAGGGCAACGAAAGCAGATTTAAAGACGTGGGCTAGGGAGACCCACACGGCCAGTGAGAAGACCACTAAGATTTTATGGGTTAATCCAGACGAGGGGAGGGTAAAAACCTTCCTCAGCGGGAGTAAATCCGAAGTAAGTATGATGGTGCGTTTCCTAACTGGTCATGCAGGACTACGGGCACAACTACACCATATTGGGCAGGCGGTATCTGACGAGTGTAGAGCTTGTGTCTGCTTCTGTCAGGATTTCGTCAAATTACGATCCAAACACCTCGGAAGCGATGTTATGTTGGGCTTAGGAACGTTGACTAGAAAATCTTAAGGAATTACGTCCGGGAAACTGTGTGGCAGCACTGTCCACCTAAATCCCCCATGTTTCTTCTTAAGGAGCGCACAACAGGTCCGATAGTGGCCTAGGTGTATATCGAACATATATGAGGTTGCATCTTGATGCTTCGTCCTCCTTTCGACCTTACCTAACCTAACCTAAGAGATTATTAATTTTTTTTTTTTTTTAACAAAAGAACAGTGTAAGAGATTATTAATATAAAGAATTAATATTAATAAGGTTTTTGTTTTGAAAACAATGTATTCTCAACTTTTGAGGAGATGGACGACTTCGCTTGAAGCATACCAGCAGAGTAAAATAATATCCCGTTTGTGACTGAACTCATTCGATAACTTAAGTATTTCTGCGCCATGTTCTTAAGTTTTGGGTATAACATTTAATTTCGCCAGTAAACAAGCTGATCTGCGTCTGTCAGAGACCGTAGCGGTTATAGGTGATATCGAAAAAGTTAGTTTATAACAGTTATTTTGTGAATTAAAAAACAAAATTCCATTTTAATTTCACCGTCATAAAATAATACTCTTTTGAGAAGTTTTATTTCGCCCTCATAAAATAAAACTCATAAACTCTTCAAAAGAGTTTAATTTTATGACGGCAAAATTAGTTTTATTTAAGACAGAAAACTCATTTGAGGAGTTTTATTTTTATTGGCTTTAGTTTCTGAGTTATTAAGCATTTATTTTGCTTTATATCAACTTTTTTAAAGTTTATTTAGTATTGCTTTGCTCTACACGCCATTGTTTGGCGAATGCAGCAAATTTCTCATACCAACATGTACAAAAAAATTCACTCTTGCTTTGCTGCATTGCCCTAAGAAAAAAAGTAGTTTAAGCGAAATCAAAAAAAAATGACAACAAGAAAATAAATATGACTCTTGCTTTGCTTCATTGCCGTAAGAAAAATAGTACTTAAAACAAAAGCAAAATAAAATGTCAACACCACAATACTTCAGTACAAAAAGCTACTTTTTAAAAATAAATTTAGAGACGTGGCGTATGGGGCACAAAACAATACTTTCAATAAAATACTATTAACTTCTAAGTTCGTTCATTAACTTTACATAAATTTACATTTTACTTCGAAACTTATGCCGGAAGCAGTGGCGAAAATACAAAAAAAGTTCTGTTGGGTATATTTTCAGAAAACTTCATGTAAACCTTCATTGTCGTTTTTCTCCACTACGATTTTTTGGCATATACGCCATACCAATAATGAGCTGACGATATGTGCATATGTACAAAAAAAAAGTATAATGTATTTTATATTTTAAATACACCAACCTTGAATGTGGAAAATTTTTATTTCCCTATTTGATAACGAAAATGGATGATGCATTTTATTTTTAATGCCTTTGGATTCGGGTCCAGAGTGGTAAAGTCCACCGTTAAGACATAAACTTTAATGTACCTTTGTTTAATTTCATGGCAATAAGTACAGCAGTTTAGACATTAGCGGTATTCACACCGAGCTTGTTAGTTTGTTAGTCGTTAATAGTTACTTTTTTACACGCATTTTGTTTTTGTATATTTAACGCGCTACCGGATTAACATTTAACAAATTAACGACACGGCACCCCTGATAAAATAGTTGTTAGTTGGTAACTTTTTTTTTACACTTTCTCGTGGCATGTTTTATTTTTTCCAGAATAATAAATTGTGTCAGAACAATAAATCAGTTGTTTTACTATGAAAGTTACCAGACTAACAAAGTTTTAAAAAGGGGTCGTTCACAGTTGGTAACTTTAACAAATTAACAAACTACCGAGTAACAAATTAACAAGTTCGGTGTGAATACCGCTATTGTTAATTTATTTTTAAAAAATTTTCTTTCTGCCCCACAGTACGTCTGATTTCACATAAAGCGTAAGATTTTACTCTCTCGTATTTGTTTACATTTATAAACGTGTATAAAATCTCAAAAATCCCAATTTTTTTAATTTTAGAGACTTATGTAAAACTAGCTAAACCCGGTAAGCTTCGCTGCCCCCCATTTAATAAAAATAGTAAAAAAAAAAAAAATTTTAAACAGATCTCGGGTATTTATAACGAATAGATTTGTACCAAATTTAGATACTTTTGCTGTTACCGTTCTTCTGATACACAGAAATCTACAGTACTTTTCGCTTATAGTGACATCCTTTAGTTGCAGCCAAATCGTGGACCATATCGCTAATGTGACCATAAGCCTAATTCACATATATTCCACTATGAGGTGATAACCGAATTTGAATATAATCAGTTTATGTGAATATAGAAAATAAAAAATTCATATTTATTACACCGACAGCAGGGTTATGGCTTAGGGATGGGCAATTAATATCGATATATCAAAATATCGATATTTAAAAAAATTATAATCGATATATATCGCCGATATAAAAAATACCCATATATCGATACATCGATAATTTTCTACGACTATCGAATTCGTTTTTTTTTAAGATCTCTTTATAATAAAATTCAACATTTTAACCGTTGCTCAACTGCTTGCAATACTGTTGTTTTTTAAGAATTGCATCATATACATATTTTTTAACTAATATTAAGAAAATAACGGCGCTTTTCCATTGTACATTTTCATAGATTACACAGTTCAGTTTTGTCTCGGTTTTTTGAGAGATGACAACAAAAAAATAATCGCGGAAAAAATATTCTGAAAAGGGTTTCTAGAATTATGCAAAGAATCGCCTTAATTATAGCGTATTAGGAGGAATGTTAATAATAAAAAAAATATTTTGTTTTTGTTTTTATTTTTATGTTTTTATATAAAAAATTAAATATTGCACATTTTAGTTGTTTAGTATGTGTCACAAGTTTCGTTTACCAACAGTATATTATCCGGCATTATATAATCCCAATGAATTTTTTTTTAGATTTCATATGGCGAATAAATAAATTTTTTTTTTGTATTCTTTACTTTTTTTTAAATTGTTTTATTTTAGAATTAGCTGCCGGTCTCTATGGTTTTCATGGGTAACCGCGTATGTCTTAAAATCAAATTTTTCAGAAGAGCGGAAAAATATTCTAGATCGAACTATGGGCTAGGTATTGAACTTTTTAAAATTGGTCATTACGTAAAAAAAAAGCGGAATTGGTCCATATTTTTTCAGAAATTTTAAGAACCATATAACTAGCGCTTAAAATAAAACAATTTGGCATCAACATCTCAAAATCGAAAAAAATGGACATACGCGGTTACCAATAAAAACCACAGAACTAATCTTAAAAACTAAATTTTAAAATTGGTTTTTGCTTTAAATAATAGTTAAGCGAATGAAAGTTTCGTTCGAAATAGAGGGACAGGCAGTAAATTTGAAATTAAAAGAAGCAATAAAAAGTTAGAATGGAATTACATGTAATATGTTTGTACATATGTAAATATGTATGGGTGCCCCGGTAGGCTAGCTGGTAGCGAGCTAGTCTATCAGTACTGGGGTTGCGGGTTTTCCGCCAGAGACTCTGGTATCCTGCAGATAAGCGAAAAGCTTCGCGGGATTTAGTGTAGGAATAACAAAAAAAAAAAAAAAAACGCTAATAATTTGCTTCGCTTTTGCCTTTGCTAGCCGCTAATATATAGAATATACATATGCTTAATGGACTATAACGTTAATACTTTTTATTAAATTTACTTATAGCGGCAGAAAATAAAGAAAAAAATAACTATATCGCTAATGTGACTAAAAACGGTATTGACTACAAACGACAAGTACTATACACAGTGGCAACTTATAATGAAGCTGCCATGGCTACTTCTCCAATCCAGCCTACTTTTCGAGAGATTTTTTGTATTGATAATTAAGCAATTTTAAAAAGTTTTCTGTTTTGCTTTGCTGTTTTTGTTTTTTTTTTTAACACATACTGTGTATATATGTGTATATATTCAATATATATATATATATATATAAATCTTTATTGTCTTTATATGGGAAGTGACACTCCCACTACTCTAAACCAACCAACTTTTTGGCAAAGGTTTTGTTTAGATAATCAAACTATTTTTTCCAAATTTAAGAACTTACTGCTATCGTTCTCCAGATATACAAGAAACTATTTTGTTTTATATTGAATATGAGTTGCCATGCCCACTTCGACAATCCAGCCCACTTTTTGGCAGATGGTGTGTATTGATAACCAACTGCCGTATTCGTAGCAAAAAGTTAGCCCCAGTTTGTACACTACGTACAACGAGCTGCTAACTTATGCCTTAAAGCTGGTTAGCACAGAGTTAACTCATAACAAACTTTTATCCGTCTGCTAACTTTTAATTAATCAACTCTGAGATTTAATGATTCCACATTAGATATATTGCTTAAAAATTTAACATGTTTTGCCTTAATCATTGCTGGTTTTGTCATTTCATTTTATTTTTGTTTTTGCTTCCACATGTAAAAATTTTAAAAATTCTTAATATTAAAATAAATTAAGAAAACAACAGTAAATTAAAAATAGAATGAATTAAAAAAAAATTTGTTTGACATTAAGATGCTGTTTTTTACAAGTTGACAAATGTTTGGCAGCTCGTTAAAAAGACTTTAGCAAATCGTTAGTCCGAGCTTGGTAAGTGTGTTATGAATAAACAGCGTGCTGACTTCATGCCAACTTTTCGTTATGAACGGCCGCAAGTTATTTGTTTCAAATTTGAAAACTTGAAGGTGCCACACCTATTTGGAATTTTATAAACATGTATTTAACGCCTATGTTTAGCTCCGGTTAATCAGGAAACTGCTTTAAAAATACAGTTCAGTAGTTTAGGAGTCTATATGAAACAAACAAACAAATGCTTTTACATTTTTTATAGATGTATGTATATAGAGAGATACAAATATATTTTTTAGTCAACCCAAATGTTCGAATTGAAATTTAATTGTTATTAGCATTGTGTCATAAAGGTATGTTTTTTATTTTCCAAAATTCAGTTAACTATCATCACATAACGAATTTTAGTTACATTTATCACTTCATTATCACTGTTGCTCTGTTCACTTGCCCACACAAAGTCACTGAAATTCCATTGTATTAAATTTCTTCTTTATTTACGTTTTAAAATTTGTATTCACATTAATTTAATGATTTCAACAGAAATCTTTAAAACTCTTTAAGTGAGCAAAAGTAAAAAAATCTAAAAGATCAATAATCGTAAACAAAAACGCTCGTGACGTCATTTTAATATGGAGCAATTCCATATGAAAGCGATCACCTTTTGGACGACCCCTCTCCGATTTTAAAATAAATAGTCTCAATCGATTGCCCAGCAAAAAATAATGTACCTACATATTTTTTTTTTTTTTTATAGTGACTGGTTTAGTTGTGGTGTACACCACTGTCATGTGAAAAATTGAAGAATTCTTCATAAGGGACCTCATTGAAATTTGTTTAAAAAAAAAACTACTAAAGCGATCGCAACGAGTGATAGCTCGTTGGAAAGGTATTGAATCAGGCTTTAATAAAAATAAAATTTTCCTAATTTTTCTTAGAAATTTACCTTTAAATTTTCCCAAGAAAATTTAATTTTCCGATTTTCCACAGAAGCTCTTAAATTTTCCGGCTAATTTTTTTTTTTTTGGATTCCTCATAATTTTTGCTTTAAGAATCAGCAATAAAAAAATGGGCCCCGACTCCTTGTTTGGACAGGAGAAGAGCATTTAAGAGACCACCTTGTTAAAAATACATTTTAAAAATTACACTGTGCACGAAATTGACACTTTTTTTTCGTGACAAGCTGGGCACCTGGCGTTTTAACATAATTCGGGTACGCTGAATCCAGTGGTGCCCTCGGTTTTTTAAGATTGGCTCTGGTTTTCGAGATATACCGTTATTTCTAAAATGGAGGAGGTTGCACAACATATGTTCGCGTAACTCAAAAACGCTTTAGCTTATTGAAAAAACTTAAAAAACCGAAATTCCGCAATAAAATTTTCTTTGAGAAAAGTAAAACTTTGTTCTAATATCCGCATTTGTTTTAGAAACATAATTTTTTTTTTGAAAAAAAAAATAATTTTTTTTATCAAAATTTTGAAATTTTTGTTTTTTAAAAATTCATAAAAAATTGAAAAATGCAGCGATGCTTCTAATTTTTTGCAGGCATATAAAAAACGAAGCTGCAAACAAAACAAGCCATAAGCGATTAAAATCTGTTAGCAACTTTTGATTTTATTCACAAAAGTCGACAAATTTTGATTAATTTAAGAATCTTAAATATTAATTTAATTATTAATTTAAGAATCTTAAATTAATCAAAATTTGTCGACTTTTGTGAATAAATTAAAATCTGTTAGCAACTTTTTAGCCGGAAAATTTAAGAGCTTCTGTGGAAAATCGGAAAATTAAATTTTCTTGGGAAAATTTAAAGGTAAATTTCTAAGAAAAATTAGGAAAATTTTATTTTTATTAAAGCCTGATTCAATACCTTTCCAACGAGCTATCACTCGTTGCGATCGCTTTAGTAGTTTTTTTTTAAAACAAATTTCAATGAGGTCCCTTATGAAGAATTCTTCAATTTTTCACATGACAGTGGTGTACACCACCACTAAACCAGTCACTATAAAAAAAAAAAAAAATATGTAGGTACATTATTTTTTGCTGGGCAATCGATTGAGACTATTTATTTTAAAATCGGAGAGGGGTCGTCCAAAAATTTGCCAATTTTGATCGTTTTCATATGGAATTGCTCTATGAGAAATATAAACAAAATCTCTTATAACGCTATTCAAATTTTAAGGTTTTCATATTTTAGTTTAAGAGATGGTTTGTTTTTGTTTGTACTTTTGGTGCGTTTTTGTAAAAGAAGTTACGTAAAATTTGAACTAGAAAGCGTGTTCAATTATAAGTTCTTAATTAATTCTGATATAATTTTATCTTAATCCTGGACATCTGAAATTAGTTTAAGGTGAAATGGTATTCACTTTAGAGTTGGTGTTAATTACACAGCTGAACTTTTTTCATAGTTAGAAATAAATGTCAAAAGTTACTCATGTTTTAGACTTGGGGTTGATGGCGGAAGGCTGATTATCAGGTTATATGGTTATGTGGTTATATAAAAAACAACAAAATAGATTTATATATTTTTTTAAACATATTTTGTAGTTGTTAATATTCCTTGAATAATCCACATATTGTTTTTTTTATTGTTGTTGTACATGTTGCAGAATTGCCGCCACCTAATATATGATTTCGCCATGATTTCCTGTAAAAACACACAGGTGAGTATAATATAATTTTTCATTAACACAGGGTCTCCACCTGAGATAATATCTGAGAGAACGTCGACAGAATGAGAGAACACATTTCTTTGTGTTAATCTTTATATTAAACAAGGGGAACACGTATCTTATAAGATTTCATAATCGACTGATTCTCGTACAGTAAACTTGTATCGTTTTTATTCTTTTTTTTGAGTTTTTTTTGATTTTTTTAATTTAAAATATTGTTTTCTTAAATACTTTCCACAAGATTGGCACTATTTGCATTAATAAATTACACATTTTAATAATGGTGGCTTATTATTGTTTTATATGTGTGTATGTATGTGCATTTTTGACAGCTCATCTTATAAGATAGTTGTTATAACACTTATTATAATATTAATACTAACACTATTTGAGAGTCCACACGTAAGATAATACTCTCTGCGATTGAATTTGACGTTTGCTAATATAAAAATCATATATCTTATCTCAGGTGGAGACCCTGTGTTAAGAGCTTCCTAATAAGTGAGTAAAACTTTTAGAAGCAGGTGGTTCGTGACGTGTATCTTCTGTTTCACGCATGAATCAGTCGTCATTATAATTACTTTAAATAATAATTACGCCTGAGAGAGTGAACGTGATTGCGTCTTCGATATTTTGTTAAACGCACTTAACATGTATGAAGATGATTGTGCCAAATCGTTTTTGAGCGGCAATGCTTTTTTAGAATTCTTAGCAGTTAAAGTGGAGGAAGATAAATATAGTCCATTGAGTACCTAGCAATGAACCATTTTGGATAAAGTTTTTGCTTCCATAAACTCTGTGCTGATTTTTTTTATAAAATTTTTCACAATATAGGTACTCACGATTGGCTTTATGTCAAAATGCTTGTACACGGTCAAAATGCTTGACATCACTGCGATTTTACTCGTGTACGTGTACTTGACGTAATATTCGCCGTCATATCTAAAGTTTTTGATTTTCCATCCAGCATAATCGGTGTCACATTTTTCCCTTGTGACCCCTTTATAATGGACCTACCACCCCAAAAATTTCTGCTGACGTTTTGGCTTCCATGAACTTGATTTGTGTTAAGTGTTTTTTCTTTCAACGAAAGTTTTGGAACTAAAAAGATTTTTAATAGTGGTCTATTATAGAGTATTTTGTTGCATTGTTTGTGCTTGTATTTCGCTTATTTCCACGATTTATATAGATACGTCCAAGGTGAATTCACTACAGGTGGTGGCAATCCAAAAACAACAGAGGTTTTTTGCAATGCAATCAGTGTGGCCAGGTCTAAAAAAAATTTTATAGCTAAATCTGGCATTAGACATGGCCAAAAAAAATGCTAAAAATGATTTTTAAAAATGCTAAAATAATGCTAAAATTATTTAAAGATATTTGTTAAAAATGTATTACCAGTATGAAATGTTATTCAAAACATAATGCATTTTAGTGACTTATTTTGTAACGAAATGGAAATAAATGGTTATATTTAAGCAAGTGGCTAGATTTTGGTAAAGCAGATTAAGTTGAGATTAAATTTTAAATTTAGAGGTGCTGCAAACTTCCGATATATGCAAAATTTTAATGATTTATTTCCATGATATACAACATTTTTTAGATCATTTTATTTTTTATAGTTAAAAAAAAGTTATTTTTCAGCAGTTCATCTTAATACAAGGGAAATTTCCTTGTACTTTATATCGTAATATCAATTGACATGAGAAGGGCATTTCTAATATTCCTTGAATATTGTATTTTTTTAACCAGACAGGTAAGATAATTCTGAACATAAGAATTATTATATTTTCATACGAAATTTTATTTTGGGTACAACTATTTTTAGTCAAAATTTATTATTATTTAAAAATTTTTTTAGTAAAATCAATAAAACTATTCGTCCAAATTTTTAAAATAAATAATGCTAAAAACATCCAAAAATGCCAACTGCTAAATGAAAATTTAGCATCAAAAATTTATATTTGCCAAAATGGCCACACTGAACGCAATGTTAGTGTTAACAGTTCGAAATCTCAAAACTTTAACAAAACAATTAAGGCGAATTCAAATTGGTTCGAATTGTCAACATCAGCAGGCTTTTTGCCACCATCTGTAGTGAATTCGCCTTGTCTTCGTCGATTGGCTTAAAAAGAACGTGCCGAATATGGTTGCATTATCTTCAAAATTGCGACTTGTAATTCGATAACAACAGAACATGCTGGGTGTAACATAGGAAGTGAACCTAAGTTTACGGCCAATACTCTTTGGCATTACAAATATATTTACAAACACGTAATACTTTCTTTAAATGTGGCTGTGGGTATAATTTCTCACGATTATTACTGATTCTATCTATTCTAGTGATGCTTTGCTCAAAATCCAAATAGAAATCCGATAAGAAAACCTTGCGAAAACAAACAAACAACCCGAAATGGAATAAACAACAACCATGTAAAGCCATTTAACCCTACAGTGAATAAATATCAATATTTACGTACTGAGTACTCATGTACGTACCTTAGTATGATTTTTTGAAAATTTTAATTTAATAATTTTTTATTAATACTGTAGAAGAAATATATAAAAAAAAAGTTAATAATTGAAAATGTTAACGGAGATGTATTATAGTTTAAAAGTGTATTTTCGGCCACAAACTCTCTAAAATGAAGGTGAACTGCAATGCAACACACATTAAAATTTTTGGAATACCAGCGTATCCGGTTATTGAATTTCGTATGTTTCCTCTTTAGACTATAGTTAATCTAATAATGTTAAAAAATTTTAATGTTAATAAGCCCTTAAAGACAATTATATATCCATATCTTAATTATTGAAAAATGTGATCTCTTTATAGTTGAAAAATAAAAAAAGGTAGCCTGGTATGTACTTGGTTATGGACCGTAGGGTTAACTTTTCTATTAAGATTGATTCTCACAATAATCATTCTACTTGAGTATTTTCTAGTTTCAAAATAAATAAACAAACAGAAAGAAAAATTTGTACTCTGAAACGAAATTAAATTTATATAAAAAATTCTCAATGAGAAATACAAATGCTAAACGAATAATAGCAAAAACAACTTAATATATACAACAACAATAATATGTTTTAATAGTATAAAACTATAAAATGTTTAACAAATACAAAAAAAAAACAAAACGCTTAGATAAGACTGACTGTGATGAATTTTATATACCCTTCACTATAGTGTGTTTTAAACAATATTCATTTAAGGCCGTTTTACACTATAATACAAAGTAGTAGGCATTTCTATAACTCAAACAAATTCAAAATGTATAATATTGTGAAAATTATCTGTTATGAAATGTCAATGTCTTTCACCATTTTTGTATGTCTTTCACCATTTTTTGAAATTTGTCTAGACCTTGAACCTTTCAATTTGCAATACACTCTCACTTTTTTACTAGCACACTCACACTTTTTAAATTGACCACGAGACTGCTCTCAATTTTAACTTTCCTTTTGTTTGGCAATTTTGCGTTCAATTTAACAGATGATTACAAGTTGAGTTCGTTTGTTTTTATAAATTGTTTTCTTAACGACATCTTAAAAGTAAATTGCTTAAAAATTACATGCAGCCATGTCACAGCTTTCAATTTACGTAAATTTTGACAAACAATAGATGTAAAAGCCAATCAAGAAAGACTTGATCGTGTGGCTGCAGGGTAAGATTTTATATTATATCAGAGTTGCAAGTAGAAAATCAGGGATAGAAAATTTATATTTTGTTCAAAAATGTTCACTATTTTTTTTTTTTTAACAAAAAACTGCAAAATGATAAAAATTAATATAAAATTTCAAGTGCTTTCTTTTAAATTTTGAATAAATCACTCATATTTGTTGTAAAAACTAATTAAATACGCTACACAGACGAAAATAGTGTGAAGAAAGTACTTTCGTATCAATATTCTCACCAAATATATAAAGAAAACATTAGCAAGATTTCAACAATTAGCCCTTCTATTGTGTCTTATTTCCACTGAAGAACTCTGGATAAAATATTAGACCTATATATCGTCCCCTTAACAAAACAATAGTGTATACGCATGTACACCACTATTTTTTTTTATTGAATAATAAGAATCTACATAACTGCTTCTAAATGTGGTCAAAATTTGGTGAAATTCTACTTCCACAAAGTGGGTCAAAAGATTAATTGAAATATTATTGTATAATTGCATGTTTGAAATTTTTCATTAATAATTGTGTAAGTGCAGGTATGGTGTTTTAATTAGTTGTTACTCTGAATATCATTTCAAAGAAAAATAGTGTATGCTTTTTATATTCACTATTTTCATTATCTCATAACAAAATAAAATCGTAAAAGGACGTATATTGATATACACAACTTTTTAATAATATATTTGGTGTAAAATATTCAAATAAAATAGTGTATTATGATTTTCATACATATTATAAAACAAATAAAATAGCCTAAGTGACATCATGGTACTTTGAATCCCATTTATTTGCAATTAAAGCACTTGTAAATTAATGAAATATCATCTACTAGTAGCCTGATTATTCCATCACATATTTAAATGACCACAACTCAAAAACATCGATTATTTTCTGAGATATTAGTGTTTTTCCATATGTCTAATAACTCAAAAATTTTAAACTCCATTATCTCGAAATGGCAAACAAATTATACACTATTGTTTTATTAAGGGGACGATATTTAGTCCATTTTCAATACGATATTCTTATACGAGCTAAGTTAGATAGTCGACTGGTTCAGATTATTTTTAACACTAGACGTTCCTTATACACAAAATCTGGTCTTCCTAGGACACATGGTGTGGCCGACATTTATTAAGGTTATAACTCGATTTTTAATTCCAGTATTCTATAATTAATGTTAAAGTACACCAGAAAAGTCCACAAATTCTACGAGGACTGTAGAAAGTCTAGTTTTGTTAATAAAAATTAAAGGCAATTTAGATTTTTCGCTCATATTTTACCTATCTAGAGACCGATCTTGCTGAAATTAGAAAGCAACTTATTGTACACTATATTATATATTAATATCATATATAGTATATATGAGTTCCCAAAATATCAAAAATCTTTGGAACGTTTATTTCACATAACGAAATCGTAAAATCAAGCTTCCGGGTCATAAGGATTCAGAATAAAGGGATTTTTTTAATCAAAATGAAATAAAATATAGGAAAACATTTTTAATATCTGTCAAATTAGCTTAATTTATTAAATATGTAGTTTTATGACATTAATACACAAATACACTGAAAAGAAAAATCAATCCATCCGTAATTTAATCAAGCCAAAGCGGTGTCAATAGTGCGGTAAGAACGGATTTCCTTAAATCAAGTACAGAATGCTTGATTAAAGTACGAATTATTCAAGTGCCTCATGCTTAAAATAATCCGAAAACGGTATTGACTTAAGTAAGATAACAGTTAACCTTAAAGTGTGCTTAATTCAAGAATTCCTAAGTTGGTTTAAACTCGAATTCAAACTTTTAATAATCCGAATCTAACCGAAACACTAACCCCAGGGAACCAGAGATAATACAGTATATTATTATTTACTTACCGGTTACTAGGGAGATCGAACGGTTATTATTCGACCGGTTTTAACCGGTTATTTAAGCTTTGCCAAAGTCGGTTATTTTAAAATGCCCATTTTTCGAATATCGAATAAACCGGTTATTTTGGTATAATAAACCGGTTATTTTAGTACTGTGTAATTTATATACATTTTCCTTACTCTTGTTGTAGATGTACCCGTAATTTAAGTATTTTCTAATTGAATATTGGCCAAACTTAAACTTTTAATGAAGAATGTCAAAACAAAATGTAACAAAGGCCATAAAACATTATGAACACTGTAAATACAAATTGCTTATAAAAGCGTGTGTTCTTGTAGAAAAAAAACCAAAAACTATTTAACATACTACAAAAACGTGTGCAGTTAAAAAGTAAATAGTAATTTGGGCAAAAGTATTCTAAATATTAAATATATTTTTATATAAAGGATATCTCTAGATATTTTTTGAACGCGATTAAACAGACAAAAATGATAAGTTACAAAGGTTCTTCCATGTCATGCTTGACATTAATGTGATCCAAATGAAACTTAACTCCGTTCGAAGTGTTTCTAAGGAGACGACAAATAACACTTTACTAAAATTCGCTGCAAAAAATTAATTATTGGGTAAAATTATTATTAGCCCGTTGTGTTGCCGATTACGAAATGCCTGTTAAGGCACTAAAAACTCTTAAGAAGTTCTAGCATTTCTCTTTATGCAGAAAACTACAACATTACGGCGGAATCAACGATATGGGAAACATTTCTACCAGTTTTATTTAATTAAACATCAAGAACTAAAAAACAAAATTGAAGAAATCAAACAATGTCATGGAATGTTTTAAATTGTAGCGAATTGACAAATATTTTTCACAAAAATAATGTTCAGTTCACTATTCGTTTCTTTAATGCTGAAACAAAATAATTTGAAATAGATAATCCTGGCTAAGAGGTTTTGCTTGCAACTTTTGAAAAATATGGTTGATTTATATAGATAGCCTAACCACTAACAAATTAAAACTCATTCAAAATTAATTTGAGAGAATATTTCAAATATAAACTTTATAAAATTCCTATAATTTATTTGCTTTTGCAAAATGTATGTCTAGATCAAATATCTTTCAACAGTTTCTAAATAACATTATACAAATACCTTCTTACAAATAAAGTTTAGTAAAACAATAAAAAATTGTTGAAAATTTAGCTAAAGTTTGATCAATGGACTGGTTCAATTTTCTTGGACTTTATCGTAAAATATTTGTTAGGTCTGATCTAAGTCATATCTATCTATTTTGTTGGTTCCTTACCTTTGCAAATAGTTTTGTTTTTATTCAAATTAACGTTTTATTTAAAAACTTATTTGATTTTTATGTTTTTAAGTAATTGAATTAAAACCGGTTAACCGGTTATTTAAAAATTGCCTAACCGAAAACCGGGTTTTTTAAAATAGCAACTATTCGTAATATTCGAAAACCGGTTATCGAAAAAAGTCGAATAATCGATCTCCCTACCGGTTACACATGTACAAAACTATGAGTTTGCTTGGAGGTAATGGTGTTTTAACAATGGCTTGAGGATTGTCATCGCTTCAAAGCCGGCAATGTTTTTTATTGAAATAACCATTTTACCCAAAAGTAAACTTTTTCATTGAACAAAATTAGTTCAGGACCCTGCACCTCTAATTTTATGTTTCTAAGTTCAATATTAGAGAAAATTCAAAAAGTACCACATGTAGAACGTTGAAGTGAAAGAAAGAAATTTAATTTCCCTTATTTCCCCTTTTTGATACTTTTTTTTCTCCCCTTTCAAGTACAACAAATTTCAATATTGTTATGGGAGTCCGTAATTTAATAAGTATATGCCAATGAATGGAAAAATATGGATTGTAAAAAAAGTATGTACGATTTTCACCCCTAAAACTTTTACTCTCCAAAAGGGCCGGATTTCAAAAAAGTACCAGACCCCTTTCCGCTTATTTTTGTAATATATATGATAAATATAAAATTTTTTTGTATCTCTTTTAGTTTAGGAGATTTTTATCCCCTATACATTCGAATTTTCAAAAATTCCGTTTTAGTGGATCGTTTTGGTGAGGGACCAGCCTCCGGTCTAAATTTCATTTTTAGCTTCAGACGTTTAGGCTGTGCGATGATGAATCAGTCAGCACCGCTACAATTTTTATTTTTTCAAAAAAGTGAAAAAAGAAATTTTTGAGTTAGTACCCTCTTTATGATCAAGTGCGATATATATATTTACTGGATCGTGCATTAATATTTTACAAATTACAAATGAAATGACGAACGTATATAAGCCCCTTCAACATGTAGTGTAGAGGCTGAAAACAATAACAACAGCTTTTGCGATACAAAACGTTTTGCCATAATAAACACGATCAGTTGAGAATTGAATGCGGAACGTGCGAGTATCTTAAACCCAATAGTAACGGATAAGAGAAACAATTTTTTTATTTGTTGTTTTTATTTTGAATTGGGATTTTAAAACGTTAAAAAACGAAATTTTAAAAAGTGATCTAAAACAATAATACCTACTAAATAAAATAATATTAATTACGCATTTAAAATATTGAAAATAAAAAAAAATTACAATTAAAAAAACGAAATCAAAAATTGTGGTGTAGTTTTTTAAAAATAAAAAAAAATAAAGGTGAATTTCTCATTGAAATTATCAAATACTATTAATTAATAAATAAAGTAAGCAAAAATGTATTTATGTAAAGATTTTTTCTTTTTTAACTTTATGAATGTTCGAGTTGAGTGGGTGTTTCATTTTTATTCAACTTTTATGCCGTAAAATACGAATAAGTATAATTTTTTTGTTTTTAAATAAATGATTAGCGTTTTTTTCTTTATATGACTTTAACATAACTGAAATTAAATTGTTTTTATTTTGAATTAAACTTTTGAATGTCATGATCATTGAATATCATCCAATGCGAAAAAAAACTAATTGAATTTAATTAAGTGATAAATAATCATCTGAAAATTAATCAATTAGGCGTTCAGAATTTTACAGACTTAAAACATTTTATTGAAAAATTAAAAGAAGGCAAATTAAAATAAATAAAAAGCTGTTTGTATTCATTTGCTTTTTTTATAAAATAAATTTGCATTGCAATAAATGTTTATACAACACCATTTTAAACGGTATTTCAAAACTTTTAAATTTGACTAAAAAAAAAATTTAATTATATAATTCTTAGAACCATAGTATACAACTAGTATGCCGACTCTTTGACAGGTACATAACTCAACTGTCAGTGGTACATTTTTATGTTTGTATTAGTAAGATTTTTTTTCAAATGTATTGGTGTATAAAACTATTTCCACCACTAAACATAGTTGCATAAAATCGTATAGAATGTGGCAACAATTTTTTTTTCCAAAATAAAATTTTCTTAGTTCAATAAATTTTCAATTTATTGAATGCTGGCTGCATTTATAAACTTTTAAAAGCCATGTTTGCTAAATTTTTATTCTGCAATATCGGATAATATATAAATAATTAATGATTTCAAATATTATTTTTATACCACAAAATGCTACTCTGCTGGCTTTAATAATATTAACAACAGAAAAAATTTAGTGTCAAAAAAATTTATTTAAAAATTTTTAGTTTGTGAAAAATAAAAACATTTTGTAAAAGCAAATTAGCAAAATGTATTGAAAAAAATTATTAATTATGTGTTTAAGTCATAAAATTAAACATGAAGTGTTATATTGTGAAAAATTTTAAATTAAAAAATTTCAAATTTTGTTTTGTTTTTGTTGTTCTTAAGTGTGTTGAATTCACACAGAACCTATATGTGTTATGAGAGTTATAAAAAAAAGAGAACGTTCTCACCAGTCGGCATACTAGTTATATACTATGCTTAGAACACTTTAAAACTTTCAACTATCAGACCTGACCACACATTCCGATGAGAATTTATGATTATTACGAAGAACTCTCAAGGTTTTATTTTGATTGAAGTTTCTTCGAATTAATTGAAATTTTTTAATCGCTTGTAAATGCCTCAAAAGTGCTGCGGGATAACATCGACAAGTTACATGCACAAAAGCGTAGGATTCATTGAAGCGTTGAATGCGATAAGTTGGTTTACTTTCTACTTTTGTAAGCGTCACAAGCTGCGTTCGAACAAATCAGCTGATTTTAACAAATTAAATTTTATTTTTACTTGTGGTGATGCCGCATGAAAAGCGTTGCATGTAACTTGAAACGTAGAACGCAAGTAAGGTATACAAATTATGCAATGCTTGGAGGCGAAATCGCGTGGTGTGGACTTCTTAAATCACTTTTCCCTTATTGTCACCAAAATAATGGCATCGATTTGACTTTCATTTGGAATAAAAACCATTTTTATGACTAATCCAAAAGTATTTTTAATAAAAAACAATGAACAAAATGTGTCGCTCTTAATAAAAAACCCTTGGTATTTTTGTTAAAAATTTTTAAAAGTTATTACTTATTTTAAAAATAACATAAACTATTTTCTTTATAGGTTTTAAATTCAAGACGTCAAACTGATTATTTTCTATAATTTCCAAAAAAAATCTTTATGATGATTTTGATGGAGTTTTTCGGAAAATATTACGATTTTTACAAATTACGAAAGGTCACTAGCGGATCTTGAAATATATTGGCATTAGTGGTTATTGCCTGGGCCAGTCCGCACGTCTCCACAGAACATGGGTCGACGTTAGGCACTTTCCAAGGGTGGAATTACCCTCTAGGGAGAGCGGATAAGGCCAGGGTGTGTTGTATGAGGGATTTGCAATTTTTACTGATGGCTTACTGATGAGGGGCACAGGTGCAGGGGTCTACCTTGATGATCTGAATATTAGAAGGTCATATAGACTTCCTGACGACTGCAGTGTATCAGATGGAGGTTTCAGGGATCTTTAGGGCCATAGAATTTATTACGGGTAACATTGCTTGGGTCTCGGAGGTCACTTTATATGTGGACAGTCTTAAGGCTCTTAAGGCCTTGAAGGGCTGTTTTGTGAATTCCCATCTAGAGGAGACCTCTAGGGGATGAGAAGGCGAGACTGGGTCACCCTTGGCTTTTATTTTGGAAAAATTGTGGAATGGGTTCTGCACGAGACAAATCGGGCCTGGAGCAACAGAAGGGATTATAGAGTATCGCGGATGTTGCGGCAGGTGCATGATAGGCAGGATAGCGGTAGCAGTGGTATCTAATTCGTCTGATTTATGTAGGTCGCGCAGTTGAGCATATTCTGTGTCACTGCCCTAGTCTACAAAACAGCAGGCTGAAATAGCTTTGTAGAAGGTTCATGGGCGCATTGGAAGATGTCTCGGGCTGCGGGCTTGAGAATCTGACTGCATTCGTAATGGGCGTGGTCTGGCTGTATAGCAGGTGGCTGGGGACTGGATTGATGTAGGAATATTATGTTTAGTAGGGCAACTTAAGGATTTTCTTCAGTGTGGATCGATAAATTTAAAATAATATTGAGCATTTTCAAAGTATAACTTCCTATCACAACTAGAAAATTAAGAAATCCAATTAAAAGGTAATAATACATTTGGAAATGGTGTAGAATTGAAAATTTTACAAAAATGTATTAAATACTGATAAGTATCAACTAGACATTATAATCAGCTTTTTTAATGCACAATTACACCGCAAGCCAGAATTGTGACCAAGTTTTAATTAAATGTAAAACCTGTATACCCTACACCGCCATAGATTATATATGTATTTTTGAGGATGTTGTAACTCCTAAAAATAATTGCTCTGGACCCACCTTAAACAAATCGGTACCTAATAAGCACTGATATTTTAAAAATTCAAGTGCTTTAAATATTGCTGGAATCCAGATTTAATTATACCCTATTTTCAAGTAAAATTCCAGTTCATACAAAAATTTTTGAAACATTTTTTTTTTACTTTTGTATTGCTTAAGCTACCAAAAAAAATATTTGTAAATATTTCTGCGAAAGGATGGAATTTCGAAAAAAGATGCCTTTACTTTGTGTAAAGGCATCTTAAAATGAAGATGATGATTAACGGCCTAAAGCCTATAGTACACGGCATGTAAAAAGACACATGCGCATGTGGTTCTGACGTAATTTTGACGTCAATGCAAAGCCACAATAAACATTGCGTGTTGTGTGATGACGTCAAAATTACGTCAGAACCACATGCGCATGTGTCTTTTTACATGCCGTGTACTATAGGCTTAAGTTATAAAAAAAATAAAGCATGTCAATAAAAGGTTTATGAAACGGATTTTGTATGAAAATCTGAATGAAAATTTTTTATAACTTAGGCCGTAAGAATTTCATACACCATTTTTTCTTTACGCCATATTAAAAAAAAATTATATTGGGATTATATGTTTGATTTATACTTGCCTTCAATACTTAAATTCAAGTTTAATTATTACGTGCTTGAAATTGGAATTTCACTGTAATTCAACGCTTGAATTTCACTGTAATTATATTGTTATGTTCGACTGGATTTCCTAGGAATGGACAAATTGAACAAATATATCGATATATATCGTGTCGATATTTTTTAAGAGTATCGATATTTTTTAATTAAAAATATCGATGTATCCGAACGTATTAAGCTGAAATGATGACCAAATTTAAAAACTTAATATACCTATGTTAATACATATTTACATATGTATGTACAAACATATTACATGTAATTCCATTCTAACTTTTTATTGTTTCTTTTAATTTCAAATTTACTGCCTGTCCATCAATTTCGAACGAAACTTGCATTCGCCTAACTTTTATTTAAAACAAAAACCAATTTTAAAATTTAGATTTTAAGGTAAGTTATGCGAACGAAGTTTTCGTTTGAAATCGAGGGACCGGCAGTTAAAAAAATTCCAAAAAAAAGTAAAGAATACAGAAAAAAATTTTTTTGTTCGCCATATGAAATCCAAAAAAAAAAAATATACTGTCGGTAAACGAAACTACTATACAAGTTAACTGTGCAATATTTTATTTTTAATATACATATAAGAACATGCTCAAATAAAAAAATATAAAAAAAAAATATTTTTTTTATTATAACATTCCAACTTTCATGAGTCCATTGCTGCTAATACGCCATAATTAAGGCGATTCTTTGCATAATTCTAGGAACCCTTTTCAGAATAATTTTTCCGCGCTTATTTTTTTGTTGTCATCTATAAAAAAAATCGAGACAAAACTGAACTGTGTAATCTATGAAAATGTACAATGGAAAAGCGCCGTTATATTCTTAATATTAGTTTAAAAATATATGATGCAATTCTTAGAAAACAACAGTATTGCAAGCAGTTGAGCAACGGTTAAAATGTTGAAATTTATTGTAAAGAGATCTTAAAAATATCGAATTCGATAGTCGTAGATAAATATCGATGTATCGATATATGTGTATTTTTTATATCGGCGATATATATCGATCATACTTTTTTTAAATATCGATATTTTGATATATCGATATTTATTGCCCATCCCTAGGATATCCAGTATCCGTTTTGCTGGAATATGCATTTGAATTCAACTTTAATTCAAGTATAATTTAAGGCTTGAAAATGGAAAACAGGATTGGAATTAGTTGATTTAATAATATTTGTTAAATTTTGAGGCTTTTGATGTCATAGGAATTCAAAGAATCCTCGTTGAAACGATTTATCATTTTACCTTGCCCCCGTACTACGCATGGAATCGTCGACCTTCTATACATACATTAGGTCCGTGTTTAACTATCGAATGGTATTAGTTTACAACTTATTTGGTTTTATAGGGTTCTAGTTTTTCCAATATCATTTTTTAATTTGATCGTAAATTTCAGGTTTATTAGTGAGTTTTTGAAAAAGTTTTAAACTTTTGAGGATAAAATAGTACGTGCGTAAATAAAAAAAAAATAGAAAAATTAAATTTTTCCCAAGTCTTATGCTTATGTTTCTAAAACTTATTAAAACAATTTCGACAAAAAAGTCTTCAAAATTCGATTTATAATTGGACATGTTCCAGAAAGCGAAATGAAGTGGATTTAAAATCGAACAAATTTTAAAAACGATCCTGTAATTAAAGTTAAAAAAATCCTTTTTATATACAATTTTATTCCCTCAATACCGCTCTCATTTACACAAATTTTAAGTACAGGAACGCTTTTTGTGCAAATTTGAATACCGAGGGATCCCAAATTAGAGTAAAGAAACAAACCTAATATTCACTTTGATCATTGACACAAAATGTGCTATTGTAATTAAATGGTCCCAAGTGGATTCAAGAAGTATATTTTATCTTCAGGTCTATAAGAAATATGTTCTCAAATACTGTTACTTAATTTTTGGAGCATGCTAACCTTAACAATATTTTGGGCTAAAATTCATTCTTAAGTTACAAATTGAAAACATCTAGACCCTGCGGGAAATTTGTGTCAATTGTTCCAGCAGACTGGTCTTTGGATTTGTGAAAATAGAACAAGTACAAAAAGAAAGAACTCATGACCAGTGAAATAATACTCCATTGTGGTAACTAACACCAAACACGTTCATTGAGAATAAATGTGTGACTTGTCAAATGGTGGCTGTTAGGTGTCAATTGACCCCCTCCAATGACAACTCCATGTAAAAGTGATAGGTCACATTCATATAAAGTGAACCGGTCCCTACCCCTATTACGGGACTACTTTGGTGTCAGTTGGCTTCCCTCTAGGGGAAGTATTTTTCTTAATTTCTTATACTAACCCATCAGTATTTAAGCCAAGAGGAAGACTTTCAATACTTTTATTACAAAAAAGATGTCTGTCAAACAATTCGTTTCAATTGCATGGTCGATTATATTCTTAATTGTTTATCATAACCATTCGTTCTACTCAATTCAAAATTGTTTACATCTATAAAAATCTTACAGATGTACACAGAAAAAATAATCGCCAATTTTTTTTTATCAAGCTATTAATCAAAAATAAAATTAGTTTCAATTAAAAATTTAATTTAAAAATTTAATTAAAAATCAAGTGAATAAACGTTTACTTATATTGACATCATTATTGCAGAAAATGTTTTTAATATCAAAAAATATTTAATTGATACTATTAATTTGTTTGCTATTGCAAATTTAATTAATTTTTTAATTAACATCACAAATTTTTTAATTGAAATAAATTTTTATTTTTTTCTGCGTAGTCTATAAATATAAAATTTAACTTTGATTCTATAAAAAAAATATCATTTATAAAAAATAAAAAAAAAACGGATTTTTGATACCCTCCACCACAAAATAGATTTTTTCAGAGTGGGGATCTGTGATAAATTTTAAATCTGTGAACTGGGATCTGTGATAAATTATAAACCAATTCTAAAAAAAATCCGATATCGCAGTATTAGGCATATTTAAGTGTATTTCGAGAAAAAGGTTTATATGCAACCAATTGTAAATTATGGGCCTACCATCATACAATTTTACGATTTTATTTCTGGTCATATACAACTTAACAGGGCCTAATTTAAACAAAATGTCATTATTTATTACATTTCGATTTAAGGCGTATTAAAGTAATTTTTGGGAGCAGGTTTCATATGAAACGTTTAGTATGGACCAAATATTATACAATTTAATAGTGTGATCTTAAATCTTATTAGACTAAATTAGACCAAATTTTAATACAGTAATATAATTATTTGGCATTTTAAAGTCATTTATAAAGGCGGTTTTATGTAAGACCTATTCTAAATTCTTGATCAAACATCACAAAATTCGATTGTGTGATTTCTATACTCAGAAAACTAAATTGGACCAACTTTTACCTCAACAACCATAAAATTGTTCTTTTCTCTAAGATCGTTCGTAATTAAGCTTTTTTTTCAACCAAATCGACATACTCAAGGATCCAAAATATATATAATTAATAGGGTCTCTCATGATTATTTTTTATAGGCACAACTGGAATGTGCATAACCTGGCTTAAACAACTGGGCGAATACATGTAAATCATATGTGTCAAACCATATAAAACTTGAGGAATATTTTTGTTAAGTTTTATGAAACTGTAATTTGTTTAAGCAAAGTGCAAAACTGATCGCCCATTCCGTACGGAATCAGAAGTTTTTTTTTTATTTTTTTAAAAGCATTTGAGAGGCTTTTTGTTAATTTTTGACAGGTGCTTAAGCTTGTTGCGCACAGTCTGGTTGGACCTAAAATTATTCACACGGAATGACAAACTAAGTATACCCTCATTCACAACTCGTGGTGGAAGGTAAAACAAATTATTTGCGCCAATTTGGCGAGAGTATTAAATTAATAAGTTGTTATTGAAATTTATTTATTTTTCTAGTTTTATTAGAAAAACTGGAAGTAAGAAAAAATTACACAAGGGAACAAGGTTTTTGTTGATAAGGAACTGAATGCTGTTAAAGGTTAATTTGGACGCTGAATCCAAATCTGTACTTAGTTTTTTTCTATCAGCTCGACTTTTCGCCATATTCAGTTTAAAAATAAATTCAAAATTCGTCAACAATATTGTTATTAAGCCGTGCTTACATTGGTTTTAAATTTACCCAGTAGTTTCTAAGATATCGTTGAAGTTTTGAAAAAAAGAAAAATTTAAATAAAAATTTTTTTTCAAATTAGTAAAAAAAATTGCATCAAACTTTCAATCAATCCCAAAAAGTTCAATTTTGTTCCCTTGTGTTGTTTATGTAAAACATTTCTTGGTCAATTAGTCTGCACTGCAAATAATGCTAAAGTATTCATTTAAATTTTTTACTCATTTACAATAAAAAAATATGTACCTAATAAAAAAATTTAATTTATTTTGTTACTTTAATGTAGTATTGCTAAAAAAAACTTGAACATTTTTGTTTCAGATTTTATTACGAGAATCTGTTACGAAAATGTAACAAATTGTGTATTAAGATTTCTATAGCTTAAAATATTTTTATTTCAATTTACAACCAGAAGTCATAATTAATTTTTATCTTTTTAATGTTTACAAATAATTGCTAATAACAACCCAAAAGCCATCTATTATTGTTTATTTTTTTTTTTGCTGTCGTTCGTTGACAGAAAAACGTTAAATAAAAGTGTCTAAAATAATTTTAGACACATATATTTGCTTAAAAAATAGTTCTATACTATAAAAAAAAATAAAAAGATGTGCATGTATGTATAATTCGAACAAATATTAGGTTTGTTCTTTAATTTGTAATCACACAAAATTAAACTTGAATGGACTTTTCTCCAGTGCAAGTTAAAGGAATAAACTTATACATATAAAAACTATATACAAATCGCACTTTATCAACAAGAAGGTATTAACTCAAAATTTCGATTTTTTTTTGGAAAATGGTGATATGTTTGCGTTAAAAATTAATTGCTTCAAAGTGCAAACTCGCCAAATTAAATGCATGTCTTCCGTAAGCGATAAGGTAAGCGGATCTTATACTCAATCTCAATTTTTTATTGGGATGTCGTATATTACCTCTCAAACATTCCTTCTACAACAGTCAGACGCAAAGTCCTCTTACAAAATTTTAATTAGATCATGCTCTATTTTTTCTTGACGAACCATTTGAAATTATCTATTTTTATTATGAAAAAATATGTTGTCAGAAATCTTTGCTGTGAGAAATGGCGGCGAAATGCCGAAAGAATTAGCCGGTTGAAGTTGATATTTTACAACACCGATATATGTATGTATGATCTGTAAACGATTTGATAGCAATTATATATATACATATTTAAATAACATATCTATTAAGTTTTTATTTGACATTATTTAATTTAATAAATGTTTATTATTATTATATCCTAACTTGGTATCTTCGAATTAGAAGAAAATATTTTAAAAATGGCGCAACAAAAATATTTGTGATGGCAGCAAGTCATTATAACACCTTGCAAAAATTAGTTTAATAAAATTTGCTAATGTGCTGTTCGAAAAAAACAGTGACGATGTCAGAAGCAATTAACATGAACATTAAAAACCTTCAGTAAAATAGTAAAATGCAGTACACTTTTCGCTTATAGTCACATCATTAAGTTCCAGACAAATCGTGGACTATATTGCTAATTTGACTATAAACCTACTTCACATATATGCCACTATGAGGCATATAACCGAATTCGAATATTATCAAGTTATGTGAATATAGAAAATAAAAAATATATAAATTACACCGACAGCAGTGCAACAGAGTTGATGACAAGTGATTTAATTATTAGTTCTTTAAATGGATTTTCGTTTCGAAATTAAAAAAAAAATAGTAAATTTTGCTAATGTGACTATAACGCCAATAATTTGCTTTACTTTTGCCTTTGATATCCGCTGATAGATGTATATATGGCAAATGCGCTTATAGGTATCGCTAAAGGCCGGTATTCACTATCCTACATAATCGAATGATTCATTCACACGAAAATCTGACTGAATTCTATCCGACATAAAAAAATGTCTGCAAAATCTGCTGTCAATGTCACACTATCCCACAAAAAAGATGCAAACTCAAATGACTCATCTACTTTATAAGAAAATGCAACTCTGATCGCATATAATCTATCATTTTATGAAAATTTTCAAAAACATTTGTAAGTCGGACAGACTTGTCAAACAAATCTGTCGCTCAATTCATTTTTAAGCCACACTATTATACATTATGAGAACACAAGATTTTTTGACATATCGTGCGACTAAATAGGATAGTGAATACCGGCCTTAAATGGACTATAACGTAAATACTTTATATTGAATTTACTTATAGCGGAAGAATAAACAGATAAAATGGATTGTATCGCTAAAGACTAGTTTACACGGTAATAAAATGTATTACGACACGTCAAAAGTTATGTAGAATAAGAAAAATCTTATCATGTAAAAGAAAAATGCATTGAGTAAGAGAGAATACGGATAGAAAAGTTAACAAGCGGTCGGTAAATATCCATTTTCTAAACCATTTTAGAAACTTATGTATTCTCATCACACCAGAACTGTATTTTAACAATATGTATTGAAGGTGGTAACATTTTTATACAATAACAAAAAATCAACTCAGAAAATTTTCGTGTGCTTTTTGTAAATATTTTACACTGTAACAACCATCTACTTTTTTGTTATTAACTCAGCTGTTTAATATCTCTGCTTTTATTTAACTTACACCATCAGTGTAAACCTGAAAAATACTTTCAGCAGATTTTTATTTTTTTATTTTAAACACGGAGAGAATTTCATAATATTTTGATTCTACAGAGTCGTAATACATTGTATTACCGAGTAAACTAGCCTAAATGTGGCTTAAAACGGTAGTGACGAAACGAACAGTACCGTGACTCAATTTTTTTAAATTTATTTTCAGAATAAAATGTTAAACTTTTAGAAGGTTTACTGTAACAACGGCAAATTGGTTTTTTTTTTAATTTTAATGATTAATATTACTTCCTGAAAATGATCAATAGTTTGCTTAATATATGAACAAAAAGATTGTTTATTATTTCGGACAAAATGATTACTTTAAAACATGCAAAATTTTTAAAATAAAAATCTAGCCTAGTGACCTAATTAAAAAACAAGCCGTTTTAAAAGAAAAAGGCAGTGATTGTTTTGAAATGTAAATAATGCAACATTGTTTTCAATAAAAACCACAACAATCATACACAAAGGAAGATACGATCAAAACAAAACTGTATTAAGAAAAGTTGAATAAAAATAATTTTAATACAAGTATTAAAAATGAAAATGAATAATTCAACAAAAGGAAATGCTAAAATTATTGCAAAAAAATAATAATAATTAATAACGCACTCACACATGCTTACGAGTATAATTTGCACACCAAACTGACAACACTCTCGAAAAGAAAGAACACTCACAAAAAATAATGAGTTCATGCATGTCAACAGAGAAATATAATTTGTAAAAAAAACATTAACAAAAATATCAATTGCTTTTGACATTGAAATTGTTAAAAACAAAATATGTACTTTTTTTGGCAAGTTGTTGTTCTCGATTGTTTTTTTTTTTTTTGTTGTTTTTTTTTTTTTTTTTTGTTGTTTTTTTTTTTTTTTTTTTTTTTTTTTTTTTTTTTTTTTTTAAATAAGTGAAACATGTCCAAACTTTATGTTTATTTACAGTGCAAAAAAAGAACTGGTTTTACTTTCATTTTTTTTATTTAATTTAATTTTGTGTTTACTTAATTCATCAGACAAAGCATAAGGCAAAGCTAAGCCCATATGGTGGAATGCGGAAATTGCTGAAAAACGCAAGGAAAGCAGGAAGCTCTTTAATGAGGCAAAACGTAATGGTGTTTGGAACAATTACAAGTCCTCAGTTAATGAATTCAAGAATCTTATAAGGAAGGCCAAGAGACAGTCATGGAGGAAATTCTGCAGTGACGTGGAAAACTCCTCGGAGACAAGTCGGCTTCGTAAGATTTTATCCTATAATCCAGCTATTCCATCATTTATACGGAAGATGGATGGATCCTGGACCACAAACAGTCGGGACACCCTTGAGGTCCTGATGAATACACACTTCCCTGGTTGCACTGATGATGTGCCTAGGGAGGAAACTTTTAGCGGCGCTCGGGATATCTCTAATATTCCGATAACTCGCCATCGTGTGGAATGGGCGGTCAAAAGCTTCCATCCCTTTAAATCTCCAGGCCCGGATGGCATTATCCCAGCGGACCTACAAAATAACCTGGGAATATTGATGCCATGGCTCTTGGCAATATTTAGAGCCTGCCTGAGTCTCTCACATGTCCCAGCAACGTGGACATCATATAAGATCGTCTTCATCCCCAAGAGTGGGAAGACATCTCACACTATGGCTAAAGACTTTAGACCAATTAGTCTATCCTCCTTTCTACTGAAAACACTGGAGAGGATTTTGGATATTCACATTAGATCATCATTAGGACCCAATTCCCTGTCACCGGCTCAGCACGCCTACACGAAGGGAAGGTCCACTGAAACTGCGCTTCACTCATTGGTGGGCCACATAGAGAGATCCCTGCATTACAAGGAATTTGCTTTAGTGGCATTCCTGGATATTGAGGGCGCTTTCAACAATGTTAAACCTGAATCGGTTATTAACGCTATGAGACATTTGGAGATCGACCCAGCGATCATTCAATTTGTCAGCAGTATCTTGCACTTCAGGCGTATCGAATCCAACTTGGGCGCCTCGAACATTTCAAAGGTTGCGACTAGGGGCACCCCGCAAGGTGGTGTACTGTCACCTTTACTTTGGAATCTGAATATAAATACCCTACTCAGAGCCATGGAAAGGACGTGCTGCAGAACGGTCGCATATGCGGATGACGTTGCAGTTGTGGCTATGGGTAAAGATCCCAGACTTTTGTCTGAACTAATGGAGTCCGCACTGGACGTCCTAACAAAATGGTGCCAGGGATGTGGACTGGATGTAAATCCCGCCAAAACAGAACTGGTACTTTTCACAAGGAGATACAAAATTCCCAAATTTAATACCCCGAGGATAAAGGGGGTGTCACTGGAACTGTCTGACAGCGCCAAGTATCTTGGGCTAATATTGGACAGTAAACTGAACTGGAGGATGAACACCAGCTCCAGGACTAATAAAGCGGCTACTGCATTATATTGCTGCAAAAGGGCCATTGGCCTAAACTGGGGAATTAACCCGAGGAATGTATACTGGCTATACGAATGTGTCATTAAACCCATTCTCTTCTACGGGGCAGCTGTTTGGTGGCCGGCGCTCAAGGCGAAGAGTCATCAATCCAGGTTTGAACGTACAATGAGAATGGTGGCGATAGCGGTAACAGGTGCCATTAGAACAACCCCCTCTAAGGCATTGTTTACGATTCTAAACTGGTTACCACCAGACATTTTGGCGAAAAGGTTAGCTGCGAACGCGGCGGTAAGACTAAGGGCCACCGGAGCATGGAGAGATTATAATATCGGACATGCTAACATTCTGAATGATATTAATTGGCACATGGATGTTGATTATGTCACACCCGAGCCAATCTTTGATCCTGGCTTCACGGTAAGCATTATGGATAACGTGGTCCACTATGATGACCTGCAAATCCCCGCGAATACGATTCGAATCTTCACGGACGGGTCTAAAACACTGTATGGTGTCGGTTCTGGCATATACTCCGAGCAGCTAAACTGGAGCATTCCTATAGGGCTGCCGGACCACTGCAGTGTGATCCAGGCCGAGATAATGGCCATCCACACAGCCGCGAAACGCATCCGGTACGGTGAAATATCTGGAAGGGATATTCACATTATTACCGATAGCAAGGCGGCCATAAGATCCCTGGAGAATGTGTTCATCACATCGAGAATTGTCCGAGAATGCCGGATGTCTCTGGAGGAGATAGCGAGACATTCACTGGTCACCCTTAATTGGGTCCCCGGACACGGGGACATACATGGGAACTGCATGGCGGATTCGTTGGCGCATGCAGGTACCACCTTGAATCGGGACGGTTCCACATATGTAGGTGCTTCACTCCCAAGGTGTAAGCAACTTATAGCGCATAAGTTTCATCTTATCGCCAGTCAGAGGTGGCACGATGAAACCACCTGTGGGGAAACCAGGAAAATCTGGCCCATCATAGATGAAAAAAGGACACGGCGGGCATTACAGCTGTCCAGACATCATCTAAGAAACCTAACTGCGGTTATAACTGGCCACTGGCCAATTGGGAGGCACGCCCAGAGGCTGGGGCTCCCTTATAACGACTTGTGCAGAAGTTGCGGCGATGAGGAGGAGGAAGAGTCAACGGAACATCTTCTCTGTAACTGCCCGGCTTTCGGAGACTTAAGACTCAAAATGTTTGGTCGAAGAACCCTTGGGGACAAAACTTGTCTCTCTGATGTTGACGTAAATAGGATCCACTCCTTTATTGAATCGACCGGTTGGCTGCATGGGAATACTAGCAGCCAGATTTCATAGGACCCATGGGAGACGGCGTGATATGGTAACACAACGGGAACTAAGCAATGGACCCACGTGAGCTGTGCTTGATCACGGCTGCCAATGGAACCTAACCTAACCTAATTCATCAGACGAATACTACATTTATAATTTAAATTCATATATCATTCTAGAATTTTAAAAGAAATCAAGAAATACTTATTTATTATATGACTGAGCTGTATAAAATTTGTTTGCGATTAATTTTTGTCTTAAAATTATCATTATTTTGTGGGCGTCGCGTGCATTATAACCTTCATGACGTTTTCTTTTTTACTTACTGTACATTTAACAAGGAAAACTGAAAGTTGTATTTTTTTTTTTTTTTTTTTCAAACAAAAAATATGTTAAATGTACGATTTGTATACACAGAAAAAAAAATTTTGTGCTAAACGAATATAGTGCTAAAAGAACACATATGATTTTTTTTTTTATAAATTATTTACAGCTGTATTCATAACAAAAAGTTAGCCACAGTTTGTACACTACGTACAATGAGCTGCTAACTAGAATGCCGATTAAGCTTAGCAGCTTGTTAGCACAGAGTTTATTCATAACGAATTTTATCCATCTGCTAACTTTTAATAAATCAACTCTAAATAATCATGATGCCACATTATAGTGCTCAAACCTGCTACACGTTTTGCATAAATTATCGCTGGTTTGTCATTTCATTTCATAATTGTATTTTATTTTTTTGTGTTTGCCTCCCCATATAAAAACGTTAAATGTTTTTAAATTAAAATAAATTTAAAACAGGACTTAATTAAAACAAAAGACAGTGAATTAGAAAAAAAAAATTAAACGCCTGTTTTTCACAAGGTGGCAAACGTTTGGCAGCTCGTTAACAAGAGTTTAGCAAATCGTTAGCCAGAGTTTGGTAAGTGTATTATGAATGAACTTTCTGCTAACTTCATGCCAAATTTTCGTTATGAATACGGCTGTTAATTTTCAATCACAAAAATTGCTTTTGATGAAAAATTAACTCGCACGTCAATATCGCTTAAGCACAAGCAGTCCGCGCTCTTGTATGTTTGCATTCGAGTATTTTAAGTCTTACGTCTGCATTGGTTAAATACTCTACTTTAAGAAATTCAAATAACTTTTTTTTATGATTATAGATTATTTGGCATATTCATTTAAAAAATAATGCATGCAAACTGTAAGCGTCAAAATAAAGTAAACACCACATAATAATTTGAAGTTTTATCGGTTATTTGTAGATATACACATATATTTATTTATCTTTTTGTAATAGTTCCATTCCTTAAATAATAATATATAATATATATATAATATTCTGGTAGTGTAAAAAGTCACTCCTATATAATTATTTATGATAAATAGTATTGCATAATAATAAGATTAGAACTAAATTTATTAAAACAATTATATTTAAACCATACAACTTAGATCAAACAACTTTTAATTAACTATTCCAAATTAACGCATCAAAAGTGGTAGCCACCTTTAAATAATTTTTATTTTTTCTTTTTTTTTTTTTTTTTTTTTTTTTTTTTTTGTTGGGACCAGCACTCAGGGGATGACCCCTACTAATGCAATGCATTGTGTTGGAACTAGGAAAATAGGTTATGGGAAGGAGGAAAGAGGGAGTAGTGTTTGTGAACATTCGACTTGAACTTTTTCATGTTGTAAGTGAGAGGGAAGACTTCAGCAGGAAGGTTATTCCACATACGAACAGTCCGGCCAAAAAACGAATTTTCCCTGTAATGCGTTGTACGATTCACCTGCCAATCGACCACAAAAGGATGTGATCTTGAGGAAAAACGTGTATTACGAACAAAGCTATGGGTTTCGGGAACCAAATCCCTAATTTCATCAGAACACATCCCGTTGTAGTAACGATAAAATAGGCAAGTACAACCCACAGTGCGACGGTGCTCAAGGGAGTCAATAGAATTGGATACCCTACTGTCGCTAATGAGAACCTTCGCCCTTTCCTGCACGCGGTCGAGAAGCTCCAAAATAGACTTTGAAGCACCGGCCCACACATGAGAGTTGTATTCCATTCGCGGTCGGATATAGGTGGTATAAATAGTAAGGAGATCAGATGGAGTGAAGTATATCTTACACCGTTTCAAAAAACCGAGGCACTTGAATGCTTCTTTCGACACCTTGAATATATGTTCTGTCCATCGGACATCACATTGTATCCTCATGCCCAGAACATCAAGAGATTCTGTTTCCTCAATATTTATACCACCCATACATACAGATGAGGCACCTTGATCCGTCGCGCGTTTATGCGTTAGTACGCAACATTGGGTCTTTCGGGCATTAAATTCGACCCTATTCGCACGACCCCATTCTGAGATTATGTCTAGGTCACGGCCAAGCGTATCATTCATGTTCTGTCTCATAGCACAAACATCGGACACGCCTGGTCTGTAACCAAATGAATACGAATGGCAAAGGTTGCTGTCATCTACAAAAGAATAGATAGGGTTGGAAGTTTGACATAAGAGGTCATTTAGAAAAATAAGAAATAGAGTAGGAGAGTAGGGAACGAAAAATTACCGTTTAAAATATTCGTCACTTTTGATATGTGTGAAGAAATAATTCTTTTAAAAAAGGCAAAAATTTAAAATGGGAAAGCAAACTTCAACTGATGCTCGTGATATCAAAATAGATTTACACAAAAAGGAAAATTCTCTGCGCGAAAGTGGTAAAATTCCTAAAGGAACCATTATACTACAAAAAAAAAATTATAGGCGCCAAAATTGTCTTACATATAAGAAAGTAAGGCTTTTAGTGAGCCAAGTTAAGGTCGTTAAGATCCAGCACTATTAGAAGATTCCTATACCAAAATTACATACATGGTAGAGTACCACATAATAAGCCTTATGTGACGAAGACAAACAATATCAAACGCATGAGTTTTTCTAAACCCTATAAAAATCAGCCTTTAACATTTTGCGAAAATAATCTTTTTACGGTTGAGAGATAATTTGAAAGTTTTGACCTGAAAAGACCGATATGACGATTTTTGGGTCCAAAAATGGTCCATTGACGATTGGAAGATTAATGCCCTAAATTTTACGATTTTTTAAAAGACAATTTTTTCTTAAATTGAAAGAACACTCTATTAAACAAAACAAAAAAAAACTACCGTGTTTTTTTTTTTTGCACAGAACAAGCGATATAACTTTATGAATTTTTTTTTAGTATAACTCTCGAAACTACAAACATATTTATAGAGAAATTTCTTCTTCCCCACAGTCAAGGAGAATTTAATATAGGTGGCAGCAAAGAGTCTATTGGATTTGACATCTCGAACTAATTTGTTTTGATTTTACAATATTTTTTGTTTACAAAAGGTTGACATTTCGAGCCATAAACACTACAAATACTAGTAATAACATTGATGTCACAATTCTGATGTTAGAGCATCATCAATATGAAGACGCATTTTTCTATGAGTGTAACAATGCAAAAAACCTCTGTTGTTTTTGAATTGCTGTAGTATTGCTGCCACCGTGTAAATCATATATTTGTTGCATTTCTAAATATAAATTACTTATCTGTTTGAATGAAATTTGAAAAACGTTTTTAATGTTTCTTTTTGTTTGTCGTTCATTTCATACTACTTTACGATGTGATTATGAACTTGACCAACTAACGTTTTATTCTTTCACTGAAATTATTTAATTAAATTTTTGTTTCAAAAATATTTTCAGTCTGGCGCTAATCAACGATGTTTTCCATCAATTCGTTTGGATTATTTATAATTTCCTCAACTTTTAAATTATTTTTTTAATGCTACAAATCCATTAAGTCACAGTCACACCTTAACACATGCATACATATGAATATAAATATACATACATACATGAGTCGTTGGCATTAGAAACTCATTTGAGATATTTTTTTTTAAAACAATTTTTAGTTTTATTTTTGTTGTTATATGAAAATTTAAAGATCAATGGCAAGAAAAGAAAGATATTCTTAAAAAGATTTGAAAAACAAGGTCGTGCTGTAAATTTTTAGTTATTTAATAGTCATTAAAATGACATACAAAATTTACTATGGATCATTAATGTTTAATATGCGTGTAAATAAAATATGAAATATGTACAAATATGTACCATATTTTTAAAACTGACCTTGAAGTTTTTTGAAACAAATTTTATTTTCAATTTTTTTTTTTTAGTAAGAGTAATAATTTTATATCAAACGAATATACTATAATTAAAAAATACGTGTATAAATACAAAATAAATATGTATATAAAAACAAACTTTTATTTTATTTGGCAACAACCAAAAGAAAATGTTATAAATTAAATTTGTATTTTTCTTTTGAAAACCAAAATTCTGTTTTTGTTTATTCTATTCTTTATAAAAATTAGAATAGAAAATTTGGCATGATTCATTTATTTTTAAAAAACATTTTGGTGCGGTCGACTTTTTTATACTCTAAAAATTATTTTTAAATTAATTTGTTGTCTCAGTTTATTTGATTTATAACTTTTGTCGGTTTTCATTGAAAATATAATTTTAACGATGTACCCAAAACACGCTCACATTTATATTTTTTTAATTATTTAGTTTGGTGTCATATGTAATTTTGAATTCGATATGCATACGTATGGATGTAATTTTAAGAAACTAGTTTGTCAAATGATAATCAAAAAGGTTAAATGTAATTGAAATCGATCTAAACATGTCTGTTTGTCCGTTTGAGTGTTCATGTAAACTTTAGTATTAAACTACAATTATACCCTTCAACGAGGGTAAAGGGGTATATATATAAAAGTTTGTCTTTCCCTTAGTAAGCTCTACAATATTGATGTTAAACAATATAAAGTATATATTCTGTAAAGTATATATTTTGGGTCCAAAGGATTAGGGAAACTGATTTATCGATGTTTGTCTGTATGCCTACCTGTGTGTATGTTGAAATAGGTTTTCCGAAGACCTCAGAAACAATGGGTAATGGGGTGTTTTATATTTTTGTCGCACATACTCCAGATATGTTTGCTATTGAATTTCAGACGGATCCGCCCACAAATGGCTGAGATATGAGCAAATCGCCACAACTTCCTCTAATTTTACCCATAAATCCGCTGTTCAATCCACTCCCGACGGCGGGATCAATATACATAAATGTACTTATTTATCTAACTTTCTGTTCTTATCGCACCATGGTGAAGGGTATATAAAATTCCACGTAGCCGAATATAGCACTCTTACTTATTTTACTTCTTTTCACCCCCTTTTCAGCCTTATGACTTTAACAAATAAAAATACTTTATTCGGTAGTGCCTAAAGTTTGGTTCCATAGGTAATTAAAGAGTTAGAGTAGTACACATTTATTTATTAAAGCTATGACCTGGTCGGCAAAAAAAAATCGGGAGCAATAACTTTGTTATGGGCTTTAATTGACTTTAGCGTGCTGAATCCAAATCTATTGACAGATTGATTCTATCATGTCTAGTTTTTGAGATTTTTTTATATAAATAAAATACTGATATTCAAATATTAAATACGTATTTATTACAAAAAAGTAAAAAAAAGTATACATTAAATTGTAATTTTTTATTTTTAAATTAAAATCTTAAATTAACAACTATTTTGTAGTTCATTTTCCTTTATACATTAGTGTTATCTGCTTATCTGTGAAGGGTTTTTTTAGATTCGGCATAGCCGAGCAATAGCACTTTTATTTGTTTTGTTACACTTGTTTTCCTTAAAACCCTATTGAGTATGATTTTGGTATTTTTCATTGTAACAATAAATTCTCCCGGGGGTGTAGGATGCATTTAAACGATATTTTATGTTTTGGTGTAACATCCTCCGGTTCGGTCAATACCTGGGATTCGGCAAAAATCGAAAATTGACAGATCTCAAGACAACTTAACGGTGACACAGCAGACTATTGGTTGAGGCCTTCGTTAGTATGCTTCTTGCGGGAAATTCTTCTTGGCTTTGCGGAAGTTTCTCCTGCCCGCTGACAACGGGTGAGTGTATTATATTGGCGGTCTATGCACTCAAATTGCTACGTGGGTGTGATGGCGCCTCTCACACTTGGGGGCGTATGGTAAATGCATGGTTTGTCCACCATAAGGTAAGGCCTTCGACAGGTGCACATGTTAATCTATTCAACAACTGTACCAATAAATTCTAAACTTAAACATAAATATGAGGGGCTTAAAGCAAAAGAGGTTAAAGTGCCTTTTTTAAAAAAATTCAGATAAAGTGCTCATATACCCCGTGTGCTCCAAGCGAAACAGGTATTTTAATGACAACTGCTAGAAGTGTTCTCCATATCTCGCTACCGGATGAGAATACCACATTCACCTCTTGTGTTCTGAACTTCTCTGACCTTCACCTACTAGTTCCATTTTTAATCTCAATATCAAAAAAAGCACTTAACCCCCTTGTGATTTAAGCCCCTCATATAAGGTTCAGCAATACAGATCGGCCACTGCTAGTTTTTTTTTTTTTTTTTTAATCAAACAACTTGCGAAATCATTTTTCCATTTATTGAGCATTTCCACTGTCTTACAATTTATGCAACAATTTTTCTTTTAATCTCTGCCGACCAGAATACACATAAACAAAACAACAAATTAAAGAAACTTAATTGAAATTCTATATTACGAGTATATCGACTTTAATGTACAATTTATTCCATAATCTTTCCATTGATTTCATTACGCAATCTTTTCAGTTTCTGTTTCAATCTATTTGATGTAAATTGAATTTGTCTTGCAAACATAAATGTTCATTGACTAACTAAATGTTTTCGATTGTAGTTCACTTGAGATATTTTTTTTTTTCATTTAAAAATTTTTTTCTTTTAAAAATTGTTTACCATAAAAGTGCGATTATTTGTATTTTTGTAACGTTTTCCGACAAACAGATGTCGATTGTTGCCGAGTGTATTGCAAAGTTAAGAGTTGCGTTATTGTTTTTGTACTTAAAGTCGTTGATGGTTGATCAATGAATTTTCAATTTGTTTAAAATTTAAATTCATCACGTAATTCCGAAGTACACATACGCTGTTTTGTAATTTTTTTTTTAATGTTTGTATTTACTTACGTATATACGAGTATGTTATACATAAATAAATTAGTGCTTTTTATAATTTAATTGATCATATACTTAAATTAAGTATTCACAAATCACAACCAAAAAGAGTTCAATATTATCACATACTATACAGAATTTGGAAGGGGCCTCATAAATTGTTTTGGATAAATGATTTAAAATTTAGTATGTAAAATTTAAATCAATATTTACCTTAAAAATCAGTACGTATAATTTATTTACGAAACATAAACGTATTAAAAACTTTTTCACGTTTTGGAATCCCTGCTTTGGGATTTAAAAAAGAGCAATATATTAAATTCAATTAGTTAATTGGTGAAATGATATGGAAGGGATCCAAAACAAGACAAAAACTTAAAAGTTGCCTTTTTCATATTATTACAATTTACAGTATGCAAAATAATTTGAAACTCTATGAAAAGTTGTAGATAATTGACACGGGTTGGAAACCAAAATCTAGAAAAATTTAAATCGATAGAGATTTTCAGTTAAATTTTTTTTAAATTTTAAGTAGTTCTGATAATGGCAAGTGAGGTTCAAAGTTTGAAGTACTTTTTTGCTCATTTGAATTTTTGGAAAATTGAGGTTTATTTATTTCGCCTCCTTAAAAAACTGCACGAACCTGGATATGGTAACAAGATCTTTACTTATCAATAGAAACATCAAACGATCATAATTCACCACAATAAAAATTTCAGCGCAAATATTATAAAAAAACCCAATTTGTCAATAAAACTGCGAAGAAGTACTTTTTGTTTTGCTGCTCTTCATATATAAAAGCGGTGTTTTTTTTTTTTTGTGTAAACTTTTAAAAAGTATTTGTCTGGACCGATTCCAATAAAATTTCGTATCGTGATTTATATCGCAATAAAAGTTTGGACCAAATTTAATCTAAATACCATAATACTAATAAGATCGCTTATGATCACAAATACTCTATTCCAAAAAGAAGCTCGTATGGGGGCTATGTGAAATGATGGACCGACTGTCACCATTTTCGATAGGCTATTGCCAATTGGAACCGATGTACCATTTCGTCAAATCATCTCCAAAATTACAATAACAACCACACTCAGAGAAAAACTATGTTTAAATATGGTCACCTCCAACAAAACTATTTTTAAAGAAAATTGTAAACATATTATGCTTAAATTTAACCATATTACTATCACCGACAACCATATTATTGGTAAATGTGTCCTCCATCAAGAAGGCACAACCATATTATGGTTGCCTCCGAACATGTTTTTTTAGTATTTTCAATAAACTAAACCTCCATTTTCGAAATAATGGTATATCTCGAAAACAAGAGCTAACCTAAAAAACTGGATTCAGCGTGCCCAAATTAGGTTAAAACACCAGGTGCCTGGCTTGTCTGTTTTTTTTTTTTAACCAGCACAGTGTTATCACAGTAACTTGAATTGTTTAACCAAAAATTTCATAGAAAATTAATTTCAAAGAAAATATTTTAGTTTTTGATGAAAACTGGTCACAAATATGGTTAAATATTTGTGATTAAAATTTTTTTACCAACCTTTTACTTCAGAAACAAACATAATAAAATAGCCAGTATTAATATGTTTAAAATGCGTGGTTAAGATAACTACAATATGAGAATATTTTTATTTCTTTTTTTTATTTTACAAACCTAAAAAAATTAAACGCAAAAGACATCAATTTAACAAAAATAGAAGAATTATTTATGACCGGTTTGTGGGCCGTGCTCGTACTTATGGAATGAGTTTGGTAATAATATAAAGTCTATTTTTTGCTACCAGACTTTTATGTAGGTTTTTTTAAGAATTTTAACTCAAAGAAATAGAAAAATGTTGTCATAAAATTTAGTTTCTGTTTCGCTAAATAAAAATGTTCCCAAATGGTAAATAAAAAAAACTAGTCATCTAGCTTTAGATTTAAATCAAGAGTAGCTTCTAATAATACTTTGTGTGTTGACAAAATATATACATATAGTGTCGGAAAAAATAATAGGGACATATACAATTTTTAATGGTTTTTTATATTTTTTTTTATTTGGTTTTTCATAAATAAGATGAAATGTATCAGCCATGTCACAGAGTACAATTCCGTTCGGAACCGAAGAAAACCTATTTGTTTATTGATAGAAAGTATATCTTGATAGTTTTTGGGCCTTTAAGATACAGAAAACTCCCATTCCGTTCATGAAAACAAAAATGAAGCACCAAAATACGGAATGAATTCCGCTTCTGAACGGAATTGTACTCTGTGATATGTCTGTATACATTAAACAAAATTCTATTCAATTGGTCTATATCAAAAGTTAAAAAAAAAGTTACACTCCAGCTGTTTTCGAAAAATTAATGTAATTAAAAAAATATGTCCTGAGAAAACAATAAGGACGTTTCATGTTTGTTACTTTTTGCTATCAAATCCAACTTTTATTTTAATATTTGGTAGAAGCTTCTTTCATTTTGATGCTTCTTCGCACCTCCGCTTCATTGAATTCAGAAGATAAGAAGATAAATATCGATCTATTTGAACCTTTTGCCACATTACCTGCTTATTGGTCGATTAATACGTTCCAAATTTATTTTTTAGAATTCCCCAGAGATTGTTATTGAAATAATATTACAGAACGCTTTATCAATAAAAGTTCAAATGCAAAATTTTATACGAAATGTTATTTGTGAGGAAGATATCCTGCCTATTATTTTTTCCGACACTGTACATACATGTATGGGTATATTCAAAAGTCAATAAACTGTTTGGTTTATAGAATAGACAATTAAAAATATTTTTTAAAGTAAACAAATAGATTCTTAAATATTTACTAATATTTGTAAAATTGAAAATATGGAGTGTAGCCGACATCGTGACTTAATAGAAATTCATGCAAATTAAAAAACTTATAAGAGCTGTACAATTTGTTTTCGAGTATAATAGAGGCGAAAAAAATAGCCAAGTAAAAAAAATTTTAAACTGAACTTTTAAAGTACCCTTTATAATTCAGAAACTTGAAAATCTACTCACAGAAAAAATTTAATACTGCCCAGCAAAAACTTTACTTACCTGGTAAGTTAGCAAGTAATGGTGGAGAAATAGAAACACTACTTATTTTTCGGCTGAATAACTACTTATTTTTGTTCGAGTTGTCCACAGAATTCAGTAGTTACAATACACTTACTAGAAGTCACAAAATATCTAGTTATTATTTAACTACCAGTAAGTGGAATTGTAAGTACTTACAATGTACTTACTAGAAGCCAAAAAATAACTAGTTTTTATTTAATTGGCGCTAGTTAATAGACCTAAAAGGTAGTTATGGAGCTAGTTTACCAGTAAGTAAATATTTAGTTCTGAAAACTAGACAACTAATAAGTAGTTATTTAGCTCATTATTAGTAAGCAAATATTCATAACTGAAAATAATAGTGGTGAAAAGTACTTACTGAGGTCATTACTAGCAAGTACTTATTAAGCTTTTCAGAATAATGACAATTGTAATGACAACTACTTACGAGGCAACGTATGGAATAACTACAACCTATTACAAAAATTCAAAAAGTTTTTCCTGGGTGGTTTTTAATCACCAAACTCGTACAGTCAAGCAAACAATTTGTTTGCACCTAACACCATAAAGCTTGATTTACACGATTGAAATTTTCTTCAAAATTGCTCTTCAAAATGCTTCAAACTCGTGTAAACAGCACAATTTCTTTATTGAAATAAATTTTGATCAATAAATTTTGAAGAAATTGTGCTGTTTACACGAGTTTGAAGCGTTTTGAAGAGCAATTTTGAAGAAAATTTCAATCGTGTAAATCTAGCTTAATGATTATATTGCTTACAAAAAATCTTAAAAATTGAATTGTGATTTTTTTTTATTAAATGATATTTTAAATTTTGATTGAAAAAGTTATTAAAAAACTTTGCGATTTCAAACAACATGTTATTGGATTGAAATAAAAAAATAATATTTTATTCAATTTCCTCAGGTAATTTAAAATCAATAAAAAAAAATTATGAATACAGTATATAATTGAATTGAGAAAACTAGTAATCAAATTATTCCTTAGATATAATAAAGTTTTTATTGAATGAATTAAAATGTATTTGAATTCAAAATTAATTAATTAAGTTTTAAATGACTAGAAGTAACATTATTGTATATGATGATCGATCCATATATTACTATGGGTTCCATAAAAGCCCGACTCCTCGGAAACACTTGAACACGTCTAAAACTTTAACAATTCGGTCATTAACAGGAACATTTTCCTTGAAGCTTCAACTCATTCTCAATAAGTAGTTTAGTAGGGAGAGAGGTTGTTTGCTATACACAGAAAAAATGTTCAATAGCTTTGAATCAATTAAAAAATTGTCTGAAAGTTATTTCAATTTAATAAATGTGAGAATTGTTCCTGGGTATGTGAGCCGAACGCTAAATAATGTTCTGTTTATTTTCGAACACTGGTTTAAAGGGTTAAAATTAGATCTTACTTGATATTTACATACAAATACTGTTCTTAAATATTTTCTTTAAAAACGAATTAAGCAAAGAAACCAAAATATTTTTACGATTAAATTCTTTCAGATTTCTAGCTATTTCTGTTGTAGACTCTAAATGCCAACGACACTAATTGCTGATAGATAAACGACAAAAAAAAAACGCAAAGACCTGAAAATCAACCGACAAAAGCTTAATACCAAAATATTTTTGTGGCTTTATATAAAAAACAACGAAATTTTTGTCTTATCTATTGAAAAATGTCAAATGTAATTAAAAAGTTCAAATAGCGCAAAAAAATTTATAGTATTTTTTGAGAATAAATAAAAACATGAACATTAATTTAAACAACAAATATTTGTAAAAATAAAGAACCAGTGGTGGTACACGACGACCTAAATCAATTCATATTTAATTGGACCCATCAACGCGTCTACACGGTTCAATAAATTGGCACATTGGTGTTATTATTATTATTCTCATGATTTTGTTTATATATATATACATTTTTTTTGTATTTTTATTTTAAACTTTAAAAGGCAATGCAAATGTAGTTCAAAGCACCAGTAGCAGCAGATTGTTTATAATAGATATTTTAAAATTGAAATTGATCATCAACAAAATTAAGTGATTTATACTATTTAAACTAAAAATAAAAAGAACGAATATCATGTTAACACTCATATGTGTGGCCCACAATTATACATATTAATGAACTTTTTCACTTCTTTTGTACTTTTTAGAGTAAGGTGTGAGTTTTTTTTAAATTCAATACCCATTGTAATTTTAACGCGTCTCTAAGTTGTTATATTTTTATGCAAATTAACTTTAACGTGTGGTTGGCCGCACACTTGCGTTATGTTAGTCACGGGTCATATAATTGTACCAAACGGTGTTGGTTTTCCAAAATTTTAGTAGTTTTTATGCACAAAAAACAATTCATTGTTCAATTTATAGCGGAAATTGTCATCTTTTCTAAAATGTTGCTGGATTAAAACAAAATCATACGCCAATAGTTGGAAACAAATTTTAGATGTTTTTATGCGTTTTTTGACTTTTTAAGAAATGTTTATATTGGCATGATATTTCGCACCTTAACCATTTTAAGATATTTGTGTATGTTCGTTCGTCACTGCACTTGTGATACAAAAATGTTTTCAAACAGTTACTTTATAATTTTTTTGCAATCTTTGAAGCAAGTTCGCAAAAGTTAAAACAGTTTGCACATTTTATGAATTGCTTATTTACTTAAGGACTATAGGTATTATTCACGCCATCTTAGCAAATAGTTCTATATTTAAATTCACGTAAGTGCAAATGCTCGTTCAATTATCCGAGGTTAAAATATTAAAATAAATGTATTCTAAACATTCATATATTTATATAATACAACAACAACAAAATGTTCATCCATTTTTATTTCAAGGGGCATGAGGAAAATCTTATTTTAAAAAACCACATATTAGTACGAAGAAATTACGATTTAAATCCAATATACACACGCAAATCATAAATAACCAGAGCAAAGAATAATATCTAAATAATTATGTCAGACTTTGTAAATTTTTTTATTTAGTATTTATGACCAACAAATAAGAAATTATAGCCCGACCATATGATACCATACGCCACAGTACTTAAGAGACAAATTTTTGAAAGTGTACCCTATTTGGTATCCACACGCCAAAAAAAAATTATGTTATACGGATAAAATTCATACAAAAGTTCTTTGTGCCGATTATTATCTAGATATCAACATCTATATCGTCAGCTCATTATTGGTTTGACCTTCCGACCATTTAAAAAAAAAATTGAGGTAGGTATGGGTTATATATACATATTTTGAATAACCCCTTTCTGAATCCAAAACCTATTTCAGGAAATTCTATTTCGTTTCTGAGATATTAAGCATTAGTTTTGCTTCACATCAACTATTTTAGAATTTATTTAGTATTGTTTTGCCCTACACGCCCACTGTTTGCCGAATGCTACAAATTTTTTATACAAAAGCGTACGAAATAAATTTTACTCTTGCTTTGCTTCATTACTGTAAGAAAACGAAGTAGTTAAAGCAAAAGAAAAATAAAATGTCAACAACCCAATACACAGTAATATGTATACGTATGCAGCACAAAAGCTACTTTTTAAAAATTAATTTAGAAAAGTGGCATATGCGGCACACGGCAATAATTTTCACTTTCAATAAAATACTAATAACTTCTAGGGTATTCATTTAATCGGGCTTTTGCATTAATCGGTTAATCGCTCGATTAATTATAAATAAATACAGTTATGGCATTAAAAGCTATTTTTGGAAGTGTTGTTTGTATGGGAGCTATGATCAGCTATTACAAATAAATTTGGTTCCAAAACGAACCACATATATCTATATGTATATATAAAAACGTTTGTGCCGTGTATGTACTCCTAAAACTCAAGACCCGCTGGACCGATTGACACAAAACTTGGACGATAAATTATCTTTGTCGGGAGCGAGGTTTCTCTCAAGCTTAGTCCCGATTGGATATTAAAATTGTTTTTATTTATGGTACGATTTGGCTGAAATTCACAAAATATATTTTTTAAACAATTTATTTTTATTCAACAGTTTTTATTTTTCGAATTTATTCTATGAGCTTAATTTCAGTTATGTATTTTATAAAGCTTTTTTGTAATAGTTCTATTCCTTACATTTTTAGGAACGACTTTATTCACTACCAGACTTTTATCTTGTATCTACCTGTTACATTTTACCTTAGCTATCCTTTGGATAGCAGTGAAGTATATTGTATGTACAGAAAAATTTACAATTAATAGACACCAGCAGAATGTAATGCATTTTCTGGCTTTATAAAATAGATAACTAAAATTTAGCTTATAGAATAAATTCAAAAAATAAAAAATGTTGAATATAATAAAGTAGCTTATGAAAAAAAAATAAATCCCAGATTCAATTTATTTTTATTTAAAAAATCCTGAGCAGCTTCAGGACCAAACACTATTTTCAAAATGCTTCGCCTTATAATGTATGTACCACATTTTATAAAATTATTTTCAAAATTGCGACCTGTACTTTGCGCACAAAATTAACAGCTAGACGGACATCGTTAGATTGATTCGAAAAGGTGGCCCTAGGACAAATATTTAAAGATGTTACAAACATCAGAACAAATGCATAATACCCTCTCCACTATTGTGGTGTGGGTTTAAAAAGTAGCACACGTTTGCAAAACCATAAAATAAACAAAAACAACAAGATGAAATAAATGATTATAATGGGAGAAAATGTGTAAACAAATTTGTAAGTGTGCAATATATCCAGTTACAGATAAAAGGAAGTACAACAAAAGAAAAATTCAGAACTAGAACTAAACCGAAATTAAACTGGAAGTTAACTGGAACTAAAGGAGAATTGAAATAGAACTTATGTTCGTTTGAAATAGAATGTTACTAAAAGTGAACATAAGAGAATTGAAATTAAACTAGAATTGAATAATATCTGAAGTAGAACTCAAATTGGACTAAACCAGAATAGAAGTTAAACTTAAAAAGAGCAGGACTATTATAGAATCAAGTACAATTGAACTCAACTTAAACCCAAGTTGAATTTTTCTAGAAGGCAGCACTTGCAAGTTTGGAGAAATATAGGCCGAAATAGAACTAAACTTAACCTTATTAACCAATTTGCCGATTAAAATTGCGCTCATTTTATACCAGCTTTACATCGATTGATTTTATTAACATTCACATAAGACATTCTAAGGTAAGGGTACTTTAAGAATCTTTATAACCCAATTTTAACATAATTTTACTTCCTCTAAACATAATTTAAAACGTGTGAATTCTAAGAAGTGTTAAAAATGTTATTTAAGCGAATATTTCCTTCTTCAGTTAAAAATTTTAGGTGTGTTGAAGTATTAATATATATATATAAATAAAAAATCAAAAAATGTCTTAAAGGTGCTGATAGCTACATGATAAATAGCACAATGATAATGATGATGTTATTTGTATAACAGCATATTAATATTCATGATATTTTTGAGAAAAAACATATTTATGTAATTTCTCAAAAAAAAATAATAATACATAATATTGTTGTTTTCTAGAGTAGTCTAAAAGTTTAAAGCATTTTAGCATAAATAAATTAAAATAATCTAAATATAATAAAAAAAATCTATATAAAAACTAATCCAGTTTTTTAATGAACTTGCAATTTGTTGTGTATTATTTTTAGAAAATATGTGTTAATAAAAAAATTAATTACTACAAAATAAATTAATTACTACATATAAATAAATTTATATGTAGTTTAAACTCAACAGTTGTAAATCAGAGTCCCATGTATTATATGTAGTTTAAAAAGTATGTGGCAGCACTACGATAAATGTTGACAAATTCATATGGCTTGTATTGGTATTTTAACGCCCAATTTTATGCGTTTAAAGATGGTTTATATGTTTTCTGATTTATAAATGTGTTGGCTTAAACACATTTTAAACCAAAAAGAGAGTGTAACTTGATCTGATTTATTAGCCCTTAGCCGTCAAGTCTTGAGTTTTTAGGAGAGAGAGAAAAAGAAATGGCATTCTCTTTTCCCTTCTCTCATAAAAGCTCAAGAATTGACGGCTAAAACTTGAACAGTGTGAACCAGCACTTACTTGGCAAACAATCGGTCAAAGTTTTAATTTTTTTGGGGGAATATACTAAATGAAAAAAAAATGTTGTAAGTTAAGGTCTGAGAGATTTCTTATTGTCGGAGTTATATTGTGGAATTTTATGATAATAATTTTTGTGGAAGATCTTAACTCTAGCTCCTCTCTTTATGGGTCAATTTTCAAGAAAATCATAAAAGGCTCTTTTAAAAATGGACTTTAAAGGAAAAAGTATTCTACAAAAATGTTTGCCGGAAAATTACAGGGGGGGGGGGGTCACCATTTGATCTTAACGCTCTAGCTCCACTCTTTATGTCTCAATTTTACCCTTTTTTAAAAAAATCAGGAAGAGTTTTTTCACAGAGGACATTTCAGGATTAAGATATCCTACTAAAATTTTTGGCCGAAAAATTTCAGTGGGGGTCATTAAAGACACCAAAATAAAGCTCTTTACGCTTAATTACCAAAATTACACGCCAACTCTGTTCCAATCAAAAAGTCTTTATTTGTTGGACAGTGTTATTAGCATTCAAATAATTTTCTGGAATGCGACCTATGTATATGAAACTTATAAAAAGAGGTCAAATGTTTTCAATTTCCACTTTCTCGGGAATTAATTGTGGGATTTCCGGAAAATTATGAACACAAACTTTTTTTTTAACTTTAGTAAATCTATATGGGACTCTTGTCTTTAGTTGTTTTATCCAACCAAATTCCAGCACAACATCAATATTTGCTGCAGTTAAAGGCTTATTTAGCCGATTTTTGAGAATGGATTATATAGGGCCTATGTTAAATTATAGAACGATATTCACGAAACTTTATTTCTAGTCTTATCAGACTGTAATGGGCTAAATTTTGCAACAATATTTAGTCAATTCACAATCTGTTGTGTCATATTAGTTGTATTTGATATAATTGTATGAAAGTCACAGTAATAAAAATAAAGCATATACAACCAAAATGATACAATAGAACGAACACTTTGTGAATTGCCCTATTATTATTTTTTACGGTGAAAGGTTAGTACGCCTTCGATTTGATTTCCGAGAGTGGGTTTTATATGAGGTCTATGGTAAGTTATGACTCGATCTCAACGAAATTAAGTGGTGTGATTTTTAATCTTATGAAACTAGATTAGACCAAACTTCACCAAAAAAAAGCATTATTCGTTACGCTTTGGGTTATACTAACGCGCTTTTCGAGATTGCGGCTTATATCTGGCCCAAAGTTAATTATGGACCATTCTTCACGAAATTTGGTGACATATAAAAGGATTTTTTGAAATTTAATGGCAGTCGATGCATTTCGCCACCCTTTTAGTGTTTATTTCGTTATTTTTTTGTAAGGGTATTCTACATTTGGATGCGTAACTCTTTATATATTAAACCGATTCTGCCGGATATCCAAACTGATAAGTCATCGTCCAGACTTATGTTGCAGAAATTCTTGAGTTTACGGGTGAGAGAGGTGAGAAGATTGTAGAGGGGTGCTCAGTTTCATGTACTCTGCAATTCCGTTTTGTTTTGTTATTCCGACACTTTTTTACCTGAATTTGGCTGTTGGTGTGTTTGTATATAAAATATAAAAGGGAGAAGAGGAAGAAAAGAAAAAGTACAAAAATTTCAAGACTATAATTTCATAATCTGGACTCTTATGCAATTTCAAAGCAGAATATTAAAAAATTACAGCAACAAAAAATGCGAGTCTAGACGATAGAGAACTAGAAACAATTTGACATCCAAATTGTTCTTTTATCTTGAGATGCTCGAAATTTAGCGTGGCTAAAGCAGTAAGGGCCCAGGATATATGTATATATGCATACATACTTTTTGGGGAATAACAGACTTAGTTTATCTTCATTCACCGCTGCGCGTTATGGGTATAAAAGTTACCTCCCTGCGGAAAATTTTTGTCAGTTGATCCAGCAGACTGGTCCTGGGATTTGTGAAAACGGAACAATTAAAAAAAGAAAAAACTCATGACCAGTGAAAGGAGAAACAATCCTTTAAATGGTTTATCAAGAACCAAAAGGTAGAAAAAGTAATGAATTACAGTACAGTATTCACCGGTGGATTAACACATTTTTTGGGACTTTCTAAAATTTGGTTCTTAAGTTTAGTTCTAGAACTTGTTTTATTGAAATAATACTTCATTGTTGTAACTAGAACTAAACAAGTTCATTGAGAATAGATGTGTGACTTTTCAAATGGTGGCTGTTAGGTGTGAATTTAACCCCCTCGAATGACAACCCCATGTAAAAGTGATAGGTCACATTCATAAAAAGTGAACCGGTCCCTACCACCAGAGACCTATCACGGGACTACTTTGCTGTTAGTTCGCTTCCCTCTAGGGCTATTTACACTTTTATACTTTATTAAATACTGTAAATTTAATTTTATTTTGGGTGGGAATCCGGGGAAAATGATTTTTATAAATTATAAGAACATTTTGTCATGACATATTCCATTAAATACAAGTTTTTATAATTTGTGCCAAATTTTATATTTATGTTTATTAAACTTACAGAAGATTTATACGATTAGATATGAAAGTGTAGTTCTGGCCTTTGTATGGGATCTATGGTCTTTGAATGGAATCTATGATCTATTATAGATTGATTCCCACAACATTTGGTATGAACTTGAAAGTTCCAGGTAAAAACTTTTACCAATTCGAAATAACAGTTTTCAAAGTGTAAAGTAGTTCTTAGTCGATCGGTGTACTACATAGAGGGTCTAAGGGCAAAATTTTTTTGCATTACAAACTTAAGCACAAACGTATGATGACATTCAGTATTGTTTTAAATTTGCTTAAATCTATTGTTTTATTTTTATTCACAGGTATTAATACAATACATACCATAATATTTTATTTATAGAAATTTGTTTATTAATTTATTTATTTTAAAGTATCATAATATTAGTAATCTTTAATCAGGTGTATACTTTTATGGCTCGAAATTCTTTTGTTCTTTACGTCATTATATTTCTATGAAGTGTTTTTTTAACAAACAAAAGGCGGGTTGCTCATTAACTTATTTTTTATAATACTCGTAAACGTTTGATTTTATCAAATCAAAATGTTGTTACTAATATCTGCACAAAATTGTAATGCTTAAAACACCAACGTAAGTTAAGTGTTTTATGAATGAAAATAAGTTGTTGCTATTTATTTTAGCTTTTGTAATATATTATATTCCTCTACAAATTAAAAGGGTTTCCAATTTTGTAACTAATAGAACCCAATTAATAATAAATGTTTTATTTTAATAAATTCCCACGATATAGTCATAAGAATCCACAGTGTATAGGCAAATCTATTTATTTTATAGGAAAATTGTTTTTATATCTCTTCTGTTAAATGCCCCGATAGACAGTTGTTAGTAGCAGATTCAATTCCCGCCAAGGACCCTGGTATGTTTCTCTACAACGGGCTGAAGGTGGTTCTAAGTTACAATTGCTTGATAAAATAAGTTAGAATATAATTTTTCATTGCCCTGCGTTAAATTTGTGTCAATTGTTGCAACACACTGGTCCTGGGATTTGTAAAAATAGAACAAGTATAAAAAGCAAGAACTTATGACCAGTGAAAGGAGAACCAATCATTTAACTAGTATATGAAGAACCAAAAGGTAGAAAAAGTAATGAATTACAGTACAGTATTAACCGGTGGTGTGACATATTTTTTCGGACTTTCTTAATTTTGTTCTCAAATTACCCTTTTTTAAATTACCTTTTTGTATCATTTTTAACTATTTTGTGCCACTTACTTTTAAATTAAAATTTCAGAAAAGTTTACGAAAATTTGCCCACATTTTTTATATTTCAAACAAGCCATAAAATTTATTAAAAGTCCTAAAACTAAAAGGAGTGGCGAAAATTCGGTAAAAATTGCTAAATTAGCGGAAACACCCAAAATTTGGTAGCAGCGGTATGATAGCAAAGCGTAATATTTATTAAAAATCGTAAAAGCTTTAATGAATCGGAAAACTTCTATATAAATGTTGGCTTTAATTCGCGAACAGCTGTTTAAATTGGAAACAAAGCCTAAAATTTATTGAAAATCGCTAAATTGGTAAAAAAAAAACATGTCGGAAAATAACATAAAAAGCATTAAAAAATTAGTTATAATGATGAAGAGCAAACTTTTTGTCAGGCGTTAAAAACAGGAAAGGGCATTTCATAAAAAAAGTTAAGTTTTTAAAGCACTTCCTACTAATTTTCTTTAAAATGGGAAGTACTGCTTTAAAAAACTGAACCCTTTTTAATTGAAATACACTTTTTAATACCTTTTTCTGGAAAATCCCCTTTTTGTGACCCTTTTCAAAAATATTCAACGGTAACCCTGGTCGCATAGCTTAAAAAATTTATTAAAGTGCAATATTCGACTGTGCCGAATCTTTGATGCTCCCCACGGAGAGTGGCAATATTTCAGGAGTGGCTATTTATGGAATCCATCACTTTTAGGTGTATTAAAGCCTATTACAAAAGTCCGCTTTTTATGGGGCGTAACGTATATTAATTATGCTCTGATGTTTGGCAGTGGGGTTTATCGTCCAATGGAACTATGACAAGCACAATTTTACTACAATAGCTTAATTTGTTACTATTTTAGGCGTACTAAAGTGTTTTTCGAGAGTGGATTTTATATAGGGACTATGGTAAGTTATAAATCAATATTCGCGAAACTTTGCAGTGGGATTTCGAGTCGGATAAAACTATGACGGAATAAATTTTACTTTAATAAATATCATTAGCCGTTACGTTTTTAAGCGTACTAAAGTGTTTTCCAAGTGTTAAATGCGGGGTATTTTATTCAAATGCTGTAGAATCGTTCATGGCCGGACACCGAGGCAACTACTAAATGATGTTCGTACACGAGGGATTTTTTTTCTTAAAATAACTAAATGCTTTTCTTGTAGAACGCCTCCGGGATTGTGCATTACTGTTCGTCGAAAGTGGGAGTCCTCTACAGAAAAGTATGTGTTAAGGAAGTTTACTCTGTATATTAATTTTCAAGTTTATTCAAGATGAATCAAATTTTTTTTGCAAAATGATGAATAATTATTTTTTAAACAAATTTTTATTATATCATACTTAACAAAACTTTTGCTATAAATAAACATCACGGTTTTTACTTATTGAACATTAATTTAAACAAGTCTTTTTTTTAAATTTTAATGCAAAATTAAATAAAACATCGCCTTGTTTCTTTAAACATAATTACATTTAAAGAAATTTAACTTTAAGTAAATATTTCCAAAAACAAAAATATTTTTTTTTACTGTATTATTATGTTTATATTTTTTTCTCTATTTGCCAAGCAAATCTGAAATAAAAAACATTAAAGTATTGACGTCAGCAAAATATGAGTAAAAAAAACATGTTGCGATAACAATTTACAAAAATGTTCACCAAAAATAAAAATAAACTAATTAAAAAATATTTTGAAATTGACCATACACAAGCACTAATGAGAAACAAAAATTTTCGTTTTTCGAAATTTTAATATTGTATAATATCGTAGATGAATTTTATTAAAAATTTGAAATTTTCGAGATTAAACCAATTAAACCAAAAAAAAAGGTGAACCGTATGATTCGTTATACAGCTTTAGTCCGGAGAGCAGTTTGCTCCTCATTGTCTTTATATCTTAAGGGCAATAAGGTCGCCCCTGTTTGATTGCCTTTCGTGCGTTTTGCGTTTCATTCCGCATTAGTTAATATTTTGGCGTTATATAACTGTACCGAGTTACAGTTTTGCGGTTTTCAACATTATGGATCGCTGCCAAGGTTGCCAACTCGGCAGTTCAAAAATAGGCTATAATTTAAAACAAAAATTAAAAAACTTCATTATTAAACCCAGAAACTAAATATTTAATAATATTCATTCATATATCAATGAAATTTTGAACAGCAATTTACCTAAGTAAATAAACCTATTTTAATAAAGGCGTATCAGTGGGAAGTAAGGGTGTCCGCCGGTAAGGTATGCTACTTTGTTTGTAAATTGCGTAAATGGCCTTGTGGAAGAAGATCTTGTGTCAACTGAATCTTAAATGGAACCAAATGCAAATCCTTGTGCAAAATTGTGGCTAAAGTTGTTCTTTGAACACCAAGCTCCTGAGCACGGCGTCGAATTGAGGTTGATGTATTGTTTTGAACACTTTCCTGAGCAGCAGTAATGTTTTCCGCCGATCTTGCACTACGTTGTGGTCCATGCTTGGGCCTATCACCTACAGACCCTCTTTCTTCGAAATCATTCACTACACGATAAATAGTGAGTTTTGTTGGTACGTTGCTTCTCCCAAAAATTTCACGTAACTTTCTCATCGTCACAGTAATCGATGGTTGATTTTGATAAAATTATGTTTTAACGATTAAAACACGTTGGTTTATCGAATATTTTTCCATAACAAATTTGCAACGTGTGTACTTCACGGCTACCAAATATGAACTGTCAAGACTAATGTTTACCAAAATGGCGGCAAAAAAAAGTTGTATACCTTCCCGGCGAACACCCGTTAGTTGCATTAGGCCTAAGGCAGTCAATATTTTAACTATCAGGCGAGTTATTATAAAATCTTGCAATGTCTGTTCTAGCACTAAATTTTCGGTCTTCCTGATTATCATCGACACTTGACGATGAAGGAAACCCGAATGGAAATTTCGAATGGTTGTATAAGTAGTGCTTTCGGCAAGTTTTGTGGGTGGCCTCCAGAGTCCTTATCAGTTGACAAGTAGTAAGCTCTGGGCGGTTTTATGATAAGTACCGTTAATATTTCAAGGCTGCTAAAGTTGTTATTTACGGTAAATGTCATTGTTGCCTTAAAAATGTATGAAAAGTAAATCAACATCAAAGTAAGCATATTTAATTTTAAAAAAATGTTAAAAAATTGTCATAAAAAAATATTACAAAAATGAAAATAAAAAATGATTATGAAGAAAAAAAAAATGGTTAGATCTTCCGCCTAGACTAGCCATTTTTTTATTTCTAGATGAAAAAAAAGATCGCCAGATCTAGCCGGAAAATGGCTAAATTAGCAACAATGATCGCCGCCAAGAGTTTCTTGGACCTCCTGATTTTCTGCTTCCTTATTGGCTGTAACCAAGAGCGTGGTTGCATAATTCCCAAGGTGCACTGAAAAAAATTGTTTCCAAAAATAAAAAATAAAATCTGTTTTAATTAACGATTTAATCAAATGAATTAAACGTTTATTCAAGTAAATTAAAAGTTTAATCAAGTGAATTAAACATTTAATCAAGTGAATTAAAAGTTTAATTGATAATATTAATTTGCAGCAGTGTGTGCAATGTGTGGTGTACAATGGTTGCGATCGATCCAAGGCGAATTCAACTACAGGTGGTGTCGAAACGCCATCTGATTTTGACAGTTCGAGCCAATTTGTTTTGATTTGTTAGTGTTTTGTTAGGAATGGTTGAAATTTTGGACCGTAAACACTAACAATGCAATGCAAAAAACCCTATGTTGTTTTTGGATTGTTGTAGTTTCGACACCACATGTAGTTGAATTCGCCTTAGACCGATCCAACCAAATTTTCTTCTACGTACTTCGTTGTATACAAATTCACTTTTTGAACCGATCTAACGATGTCCGTCAGGCTGACAGGCTGGCTGACTGGTCCATGTTAACAAATTACAAGTCGTAATTATGTAGATGATTTGATAAAATTATGTACATTATAATTGTAAAAAGAACCAAGTCTTTTGAAAATGGTGAGAATCGGTTCATAATTTCGCATAACCCCCATACCAGCTTCTATCCAGAATAAAGTCTGCGCGTCCATAAATTATCTTATTATGGTAGTATTTAGATTCAATTCGGTCCAAAATAATTCTATTGCAATATGAGCATCTTACCAATATTATTGGAATCGGTCCATATTTGACCACAGCTCCTATACAAATACTTCTCCCGAGAATAGCTTTTTATTAACATCACTTTTTTAAAAATGTTGGTATCGATAAAAATTTAGGCGACGATAACTTTTATAATTGCTACTAATCAATGACAAAATTTTATGCTGGTATGTCCAGCATTGATCATAGGTCCCATATAAACCCTCTCTCTTAAATCGCTCCAAGATAAACAAATCTCATATAGATGTTGATATTTAAATATAATAGGGCTGCCATCTGACGCTGCTTAGAAACAACGCCTTCCGGGTATTTGGTGTAGTGCTGGGGAACATTGCTAATCTTTTATTCCTACCTTTTTCCCAGGAAATGGAGGCTGCCTGACCTCTTCCAATATGTAATCCTCTTTTCCAGGGGGCAGGGAGGTCAGGGGGCTTCTGAGATTGATTGTTTGGGCGAGGCACTTAATTTTTAAAGCTCGAAAACCATGATGAACGTTTTCGTCCTCTGCCAGGCATCGAACCTGTTGAGCTTGAATTTTTAGGCAAAATAGGGCACACTCTCGAAAATTTATCTCTAAATACTGTGGTCTATGGTATCATAAGGTCGGGCTTGAACGACTATACTTTCTTACCTTTTTTTTAAGTTGCAATTTTTGGCTTATTTAGAAAAGTCATGCTAATGTACATATTTTCTATTTTTATAATTTCAGTCTCATACTAAAACAAAATGGCTGGGCCGTTATTAAAGTCTTGTTGCTTCTGCCAATCCACCCGTAATGGCTCAATTATTTCCGGTATTTTGGCAATTATTTTATCCATAATTACCATCATATTGATTTTTACAACCAGAGTACAATTCAAAACTATCGTATTCGACTGGATTCCAACAGAAATTGTGAAAATTATTTTGGTTATAAATCTCTGCATGACCATACTGATATCACTGCTTATGATAGCGGGTGTTATAAAGGTAAACTTTACTATCTTTGAAGTTCGGAAAAAAGATCTTGGGTCAGAAACTATAGTTTTTCGTAATGATAAATTTAAAATTATTTAATGAACTTATTTGCTAAAGAGCAAATGGTTACGATTAAAAGCAGTTGTGCTGCACTTAAGTTATTGATTCCAAAGTAAAGAGTAAAAAAAACTTGAGTTAAATCCAATTAAAAACTCAAAATGACTTAAGACCTTTTTGTCGAACTTCAAAAATATAATCCTTGATTCAATAGACATAATATAACAATTTAATTAATATAAACAATATTTTTTTTATTTTAAAGCGTAATCATTATCTTATGATGCCTTGGGTTGTATTAGGTATAATGATTGCCATAGGTCTATTGGTTTCCGTCATTTACACAGCCGTTGTCTTCTTTATTGATGGTTTTGTATTGACTGGCGTTCTATGGCTGGTATTTGGTTTGATTGCATGCGGTAAGTGTCATATAATCATAATAATAATTTTTTTATAACATTCTTTTTTGTTAAATTCATATGAGGTAGAAGGTAATTTAAAACTTAATTGTTAACAGTAAAGTGTTTTTTTTTCCTTTTTTCTTTTCAATTATCTGTATGGGTTAAGTGGTTTTTGAAAATTTCTATAGCGGGAAATGTTTATTTAAAAATACTTTAATAGGTTATTGTATTTCAATTATGTGTGTTTGTATTTATATAGTTATACATACTTACATACATATGATATGTACTTAAATGCAACTTAAATTTAATATAATGGGGTTTTCTTTTTATGTAAGTTTTTGTCATGTATGTAAATGTAGTGCAATGTATAAAATTACTACTGAATAGAAGTGTAATGAGACAATTTTATTGCTAAAAATGTATTAAGATTTTAAAAAAGGAAAAATTTACAAACTTTTGGTCGTTGTTGTCTTGTCTTGCACGTATTGACTGTCATAAATGTGGTAGATGGTTAGAGAAGTTGTATTTACTAAACCAAAATAAGGAAAAAAACAATTGTGTACATACACACTTTTACATTTAATTTTGCAAACACACACATGTACTTACATTATTTAAAACCTCTAATAAGTGCATTCAAAAATACTACTGCAGTAATATTAAATTTGATGAAAGTAATTTTTTTTTCTGGTTTCACACTATGAAAGTTTCTTTCAGAAGGTCTGGGTTTTTTTTTTGTAAGAGGGCAAAAGAAAATGCTATTATTCTCTTCCCCCTCCCCAATAAACTCAAATTTTCTGGTCCACTCCGGCCTTCGTCAGCATTCTTTGTATCTTATAACTGGATAGTGCTTATTGTAAATTTTATGTATTTAACTTAATTATTTTAACAAATAGAATCTGGGAATTTTAGTTCTGATGTTGAGTTTAATTTTTATTATGAATTTTTATATTAATTCGAAAGTGTATTCTAAGTAAAATTACGGTTTATAAAGCTTTCATGTTTTAATAGTCTTATAAAAAAAATGTTGCACTGTTGAATGAAATAGTATTGAAACAGATGTATTTTCTTGCACAAAGATTTTTTTCTCACACTGTATTGTATATATGTAGAAAGAAGGCCATAAGCACCACGACCCAGAGGATCTTTTGTGCAGCCTGACAGGTTCAGGCTACGTATAAAGCCGGTGAAAGATCATAAATTTCAGTAGGGTTCGTTTTTCAATTTCCGCCTAGATGTCCTCAAGGCGGGACAAGCAGAGCAGATGTTCTGACGTTTCGTCATCAACCCCACAAAATTTGCATATCTTTGTACTAACATTACCCATTATATATCGATGGTATCTGAGACCACAGTGCCCCATAAACAAGCAAACGATTATCCTTAGTTCCTTTTTCTCCAGCAGAAGTAGCCTACCTATCCCCCAAAGATAGAGTGGGACAGGTCTTCATGGCGGCCGTGATCTATATACAGACCAGGCGATAAACCTTATCAACTGTCACCCTAGCTTTGACCTGATCGGTCTTGGTCCAACATGCCAGAGCGGCATAGGCCAGAATTGGTCTTTAGCCTCCATGTTTTCCCAAAGAGCCTTTGGCAGTCATATATTTCCGTTGTAGCCTTTCTCGTGATATGGGATAGCTGAGCGTTCCAGCTAAGGGCCCTGTCTAGAATAACCCCATCTCGTTCATCCCTTCCGAAATCGTCGCGCCATCAAATCCAGTCACAGAAATGACTAGATCGTCAGCATAGCCATAAGTCCGGAAACCCAGATCTTTAAGAGTCTCCAGAAGTTCATCGATGACCAAGGTCCACAAAAGAGGCGATAGAACCCCACCCTGTGGACAACCTTTGGTTGATTCAATGGGCGACGATGAGCCACATAGATCCAATTTGATCACCATGGATGCCCTATCCAGTTTCTTATAAGAACTGGAACACCCTTCCTCGTAAGAGCAAAGTTAATCACATCATAGGAGCCGTTGTCAAAAGCTTCCTGAATGTCTATCAAAGCACACAGAGCTATTTGCCTTACGTCCAATGCATTCTCAATCGTGCCGAAAACGTGATGAATGGCAGTCACCTTAACCTTACCCGATTTATAGGCAAACTGAAAGCGATGTATCGTATTTGCCGATATATATTCATCCCTGATGAATCTGTCTATGAGTTTTCCACGGTTCTTGGGAAAAACGAGCTGAGGCTTATTGGTCTATAAGACTTGGGCAATTGTTCGATTTGCCCCCCGCCTTAGGTATAAAGACCACTTTAACCTCCCTTCACAGCTCGGGCACGTGACACGCCAGTAAGCTGGATCTGAAGATCCTAGCCATCTGAATTGTGACAGCCCTTCCCCCTGCTGAAGGCAGCATGGAAGTATTTCATCTGGCCCTGGTGATTTGTAAGGGCTAAAATTAGATACAGCCCATATCACGCCTACCAAGATCCTGCCTACCAACCGTATATTCCTTTCGGATGCCGAGAGCGACCAAGTCGACATTCTCGGCGACGAAAAGGCAAAGATCCCGGAAGTAGGTCTCCATTGGCGACTCAGTTAACGTGCCATCTGGCCTTTTGAGCATCAAAGACCATTTGCGTGGTCCTGAGATAGCGTATTTTGCAGCCTGCGTGATTCCGCTATATTCGCGCCAGGATATCCTGATTTTCCTATTAAATGTAGGATTTTCATGCAAAGCATCTTGGATTCAAAGTCAATATCCCTGGAACAACTTTGTGCCATCGCACCATTTCTCATTAAGAGTCAAGAAATAACGAAAAATGTCCCCCCCCAGCTGGGCATTTCTGATCTGATCATCGATTTCGAACTGTCTAATAACGTTTCTAAAGGTGGGCTTATCGCCCCTATTTGCTACAAATATATTATTCGCACAGATATATTCACCTCGTTTATTTATGTCCGTACTGCCCCATACGGTGCGGTTTGGGGGGTTTGCATCACAGCCCATAATCCAACCGATGCCACGTTTCTGGCAATAAGATACCAACTCAGTGACCTCTCCTGGCAACTAGGCAGAGGCGATAATGACCTCTTGCTTTCACACTGAAACAACAAGTTGTGTTAAATTTGCTTTGGTGCCTCCAAAATTAAAAAAACGAATCGAAATTTAAAAAAACGCACCAATAAAGGAATTTTGCGCACACAAAATTTAAAAAAGCACCGAAAATAGTGCGATACGCACGAGTTGACAACTCTGTTCGATATCGAAAAACCAAAGGCGTTACGACCCTAATTGTGTAAAATGCAAAAACAAAGTCAAAAATATTTGATAAGTTTGTTGTTGCTTTCTACAGAAATTAATACACTCAGGTCTCGTTTTTTGCGATAGATGCGTTCCAAATAAAATCGCATAAATTTAATTCGCATAAAACGATACTCTAGCTTCATATAAAAACTAATGATTCGTTCCAAAATTCTGAAAAAGCGCATTAATTAAAATTTTAATTAAAAAATCAAAACAAAATCGCATAAAAAAAATCAACAAAAATATATTTATATCATTTACTAAAACAATAAAAACAAAACACTTAAAAAATATAATATTAATTCATTAATAACAGCAAAAACAGAAAATGATATAAAAAATAAGCTATAACATATTTTAAGGAAATTCTGTAAATATGTATGATTAATCTGAATCACTGAATAATTGTCTGCATCGTTTTGGAATTGGTTCAACGACACTTTCATCACTAGATGATATAATCATATTGTCATCATATGGTATAATATAATTTTCATCACTAGAATTTATCTCGTGAATAGGGGACGAGATCAAAGAATTTTTAGGGGCTTCAATTGTTTCTCTTCTTGCAAAAAAATTTGTCATCAAACTTTGAGATTTTAAATTTGTAAGTTGCTTAAGCAACTCTTGATATCCGGAAACAGATCAGTCAGTCCGCGTTGAATCTTCAATGCTCTTTCCATATCTGGATCCATATTAAGAATTTGATTTTGTAAAGCATTAACTGTGCTGAGGATATTACCAATTTTTTTTGAAGTGAAGTGTTCAACAATTTCTTCGGAATCACTGTCTTCACTATCCACGTTTTTCTCAGTTCCAATAACTAAACTAATAACGTCGTTATCGGTTAATGGTTCTTCAGCTAAAAGTTCTTCTAAATCTTCTTGGTTAAGCAAGTAAAATCCATCTCCTACAATTTGATGAGCTAAATCTAAAATTTCATTAGTCAGTGTCGCTACTTCCCCACGAGTAATTCTAGCAACACAATCTGGCCATGTAGTTTTCCAGCATGCGTTTAATGTTTGCGGTCGCATTTTAGCGATCGCTGATGCTGCCAGAATAATGCAATCCAAAATTTTTAAATTTTCCAAGCTTCATTTAACGTAAGTGATTAATTTTCAAGTTTATTTAAAATGAATAGATAAGTGATTTTTATGTAGTATTTTTTAAAAGTGGAAATTATTCCTTGATCTAAAGGCTGAAGAATGCTGGTTGTGTTGGGTGGAAAAAAATTCCGACTTGAATGCTTGGATGTTCCAAATGAGGATGGCCGGGTGCATTGTCTTCAATCAGCAAAACTTTAAATTCAAGACCGTTTTTCTTCATATAAGATTCAACATCTGGTGCAAAGCATTTTTGAAACCATTCAGTAAACACTGCAGTTGTCACCCATGCTTCAGAATTTGCCATCCACTGAACTGGCAAACGAGTCAAATCCTTACCTTTAAGAGCTCGTGGCTTTAAAACCCTATTTACTACTAGCGGCTTTAACATTTTATTGCCTGAAGCATTACTGCATAGTAAAAACGTTAATCTTTCCTTGCAAGCTTTAAATCCACTGGCTCTTTTTGCTGATTTCGCAATGTAGGTTCGACTTGGCATCTTTTTCCAAAACAGACCAGCTTCATCAGCATTAAATACCTGATCTGGGCAATATCCTCCATCTGCAATAATTTTTTTAAATTTTCCTGGGTAAGCTGCGCAAGCGCTCTCATTTGCTGAAGCTGCCTCACCTCTAATTTAAATGTTATGGAGGTTATTTCTTTTAATAAATCTTGTCATCCATCCTTTACTTGCTATAAAATCCTTTGGCCTAGAAATTGACGGTACAGCATCTTTAATTGACTTATAAAATGTTAAAGCTTTTTCTGTGATCATGTATCCACTAACAGAAATTTTCTTTTTCGTTAAGTCTTCAATCCATATTACGAGAGCTTTTTCCACTTTTTCAATCAACGTGTCTCTTGAGTAAGAATATTTAGTGCTTAGTTTTGTGCCTGAAATTGAAATCTCATTTTTTAATAGCTCGAATTGTAGATTCCCCTAGTTTATATTCCTTTCCGAGTGCGGTATATTTTGCTCCTTTTGAAATGCGATCTAAAATTTCAATTTTTGTTTTCAGGGATATCGTTTGTCTCTGTTTTTTATTTTTTTCCATTGTTATATCCTAAATGATAAACAAACATTCAGCAAATAAAAAGGCCACAAAAATTTATGATTTTTACACTTACTTTTTCCCAAAGTGAAATGTTTATTGAGGTTTAAAACTGATTTCAATTTAAATGTTAAAGCACTCGAATCACTCACTCACTGCACCGTAATTAAACAAATAAACCAGCTACATGCGTATCTTCTATGCACAGAAAAAACACTGCACCGTAATTAAAAAAAACACCAGTTATTAAAAAGGGAAATCACCAGTTTGTTCTTTCAATAAAATTCGTGAAAAATTGCAAACTTAGAAACAAATCCTAAAATTTATTTGAAATCGGTTAAAAAAACAGATTGTCGGAAAATAAAAAAAAAAAATTTTTAGCGAAAATTCGCGAAAATTTTTGATATTTCAAACAAGCCATAAAATTGATTAAAAGTCCCTAAAAGTTTAAGGAATTTCGAAAATTCGGTAAAAATTGCTAAATTCGCAAAAATTTGCTAATAGCTGCATGATACCAAAGTTTAGTACTCATAATTATTAAAAATAGTTAAAGCTGCAAAGAATCACAAAAATAAATCGCTTCTTTTGCAAACATGGCTAAAATTCGCGAAAAATTGCAAACTTGGAAACAAACCCTAAAATATATTTGAAATTTCTAAATTGGTTAAAAAACAAAATTTAGGGGAAAACAAAAAAAAAATGTTGCAAAAATAGCGAAAATTCGCGAACCATTTTAATATTTCAAACAAGCCATAAAATTTAGTAAAAGTGCCTAAAACTATAAGGAATGGCAAAAATTCTATAAAAAATTGCTAAATTAGCGGTAATTCGCAAAAACCTGCTAATAGCGGCACGAAAGCAAAATCTAATAATTATAAAAAATCTTTAAAATTGTAAAGAATCCGAAAACTTACAGGAAAAATTGCTTCTATCCGGAACATGGCTAAAATTATTTGTCGTTGTTTGCTCTTACAATTTTTTTGTAATATCAAATAAATGTTTGCTCAAAAATGACTAAAATATTTGATTTTTTGTGTTCACACTATGTTCACATTGGACAAATATTTGTTTGCCGGCAAATACTTTTATTTGCTCAAAATCAGCTGTTATTTTATTTGATACTCAAAAATATTTTGTGTTCAGACTACGTTAATGAAATATTTGATGTTTGCTTTCAAATATTTCATCAGTCTGAACGTACCTTTATGCACTTAATAGAAAAAGTGGGCGTAAATGTAGGCGTGGTAAATTTTTTTTCGATGAAAACTTAAAATGGATTACTACTAACATTTGAAAGAAAAATTAGTCAAATCGAGGGAGCCGTTTTCTGATTTTAGAAAAATCGGACAAAGTGGGCGTGAAAGTGGGCGAGGCAAAATTTTCTTTCCGTAAAAACCTAAGTTGGACCATGACGATCATTAGAAAAAAAAAACTGTCCAAATCGGTCCAGCCGTTCTCAACTGATGCAATTACCAACGAACAACATTGATTTTTATTTATATAGATTTTCCAAAAAGTAGACTAATTTTAAATTTATAGGAACTTATTTTTTATTGTTTGTTTCATAAAATTATTTTTATTTTCAGTAGCAACTACAAAATTCTATTATTACCATTTTACTCATCCTAAAAGTATACTTTATTAATTTTATCAAATACTAAATTAACAGTACAGTCCAATTAAACAATTTGATTTCTCTTCCGCAGCTATATTGACCTACTGTTGGTGTGTTGTATACAGTGAGTATACAATTCTTGCTGAAGAAAACGAAAGAGGGCGCTACAACAAGCAACCTTATAGACGTTAAGTTAAGAACAATAAACAAAACTAAACTTTAATACATAATTACATATTAACAATTTTAATATTTATTTTTTTTATTTCATTTTAAAATGAATTTATTTTTAAGCCAAAACTAAAAATAACTGATTAATATTAATTAAAGAGTCGAACCATAAAAAAATGGAAAAAATAAACGTTTATATAATTTAAACTAATGTGCGAATTGAATAAGTAAGCCTTTTCGTTAAACAAAAGCAAAGCATAAGAAAATTGGAACAATTTTGAAACAATTTTATTAAAAAAAAGTTAAAAATCTCATTTTATAAATTTTCTATATATATACATATATGTATGTGTGTATTGTTGACAAACTATTTTTTTAATTTAATATACATAAATGTCTTTAAGATAGCAATATCATATTTTTGATATTACATACTCTGTGTTTGTAATTTATTTGTTATTTTATCTGTCTAAAAATCGAATAGAAATAAAACTCGAAATTTTTAATGTTTTTATATCAAAATAAATGATGTGCTGTGTGTTTTATTTATATAGTAAATATAATTATTTTTGTTTTGTTCTAAGTAAAAAATTTTAAATATTATGAATTAAGACAGTTTCGTTTTTTAACCAATCAACTTAAATGCATTTTAAAAATTACTGCATCTTTTAAGACACAACAAAAAAAAACAGTTTTTTGGTTCTGTACGAATAGGTTTTTTGTTTTAATTTAACTATTTCAAGTCTTTTTATAATTTTGTTTTATTTTTTGAATCTTATAATTCAGTTTTAACATATTTGGGTTTTAATTCTTCTATTCTTTTAATAAAATCGGTCTTTTCCAAACATCCGTTACATTCCTCATCCCAGTCGTTCAGTATTTTTTTTAAATCACGTACTTTGAGCTTTTTCAAGTCGACTGCGTTTAAGTCAATTTGTTTTTCTGAAAAAAAAAATTGTTAAAATATTACTTTTAATTTTTTTTTTTTTTTTGAAAACTTTAACTCCCATATTCATAAAAAATATTTTTGATTAATAAAAGGTTTATCAAATAAATTTTCATAGAAAATTCGTTTCATAAACCTGCTATAACCCTAAAATATGTTTTATGAATATGAGGGTAATTGTTTCGAAAATTTACTATTTTTTATTTTGTTTTATTTATTTATTAGAGTTAGGGAACAATAAATCAGAAAAATTTAACAAGTAGCATAAGTCACTTAAATAAATAATTATTCTATTACATATTTCATTTTGGATAAAAACACTATCTGAAAAGAAGGAAAATAATAATGCAATATGTGAAGCCCCCATTGCACAAAAGTTGAAAGAATCAAAAAATGTAATTAGAATGGAAACTGACTGAAAACAAAATGAAAAAATTATTTAGTAAAAAGGATATTTTACAACTGCTTCTCAGGCCTAATCAATCAGAGCAAATTTAACTCTGTTTTTGGTTTAAAAGGTGTTTATCATATCTATAAATCAGTTAACATATAAACCACCTTTAAACGCATAAAATTAGGCGTTTAAACTACCAATGCAGAAAATATGAATTATGACAAAATTTATCGTGAATTACATATAATACATGGGACACTGATTTACAACTGTTGAGTTTAAACTACATATAAATTCATGTTTAGTTCAACTAAACCAGCGTTTAAACACTCACTGATTTATTAAAATCAAATTCTTAAACTTCTTAGGCCGGGTTTTTGATATGTGGATTAAGTTTAAACCAAGGCTGCCAGACTTGGGGATTTATGCCCAAAGTCGGGGATTTCATGCGAGCAAAAAGGACAAAGAAAGTCATTTGGGGATTGGGGACTTAAAAAATAATCGGGGATTTTAAAATGTTTAATATATTTTCCTTTTTTTATTATTTACGCTTATTTTTCTTTGTTTCGTATATAAAATATAAAAAAATAAAAAGTAGCAAAACTTTTATCTTACTCTTATCCACAATTAATACGATGTTAAGGGTCCTAAGTAAGATTACTTTTTTGTTATTATTCTTCTGAGTGAGTGTTTTTAAAAATTTGAATTTAAAAAAAGAATCTAAAGCCGTTGACAACACATATAATTTCTGATTTTCAAAAAGAATTTTGGGATATTAAATAAATGAAGTATTAAATAAAGGACGAATAGATGTATTTTTATTGGTAATTTAAAGAATGGCTAAAACCAAAGCTCCAAATTCTTATAAATTGGTTCATTCGCCTTCAAAAACAGCATATTGTTCTGCTTATAATTCCCTCTGGAATCGCATAGAGCCAGTATTTTCAACAATGAACTTGACTAAAACAAAGCTTCGTAACAAAATGCAGTACGAACTTTTAGGGGCACTACTAAGATAAAAATCTACCTCAATTTCAACAATACATATATCGCACTGTTTTCTCTAAGGAAATGATACAAAAATGATGTGCTCAAACTATGCACAATATCAGTGAATCTTAAGACGTTGATGGTGAAACAGAAGTTTATGAATTATTCAATTTTTAGTAAGCGTTTTCCTTTAAAAATATTCAATGTTAAAGTACAAATTATCTTAAACCTATCTGATTCACTTAAACTAATAATATTAAAAAAAAAATTTTAATTTCGTCAGAAAAAAACATACAAAAAATATTTGCTTATTAAGCGTTTTGTTTAATTTGGGGATTTTCGGGCATTTATTTTATATTTTTTGGAGACGAGGAAAAAAGTACCTGGCAGCCGCGGTTTAAACTTAGTTTAACGTACTCTGAAACTCGGATGTTTCCGGAAAAATGTAATTTTTTTTTATTATTTCATTGAAGACCAACATTTTAAGATGTTCCGTCAAAATGTTGTCTTTAAACTTGGTAATGGCGGCACAAATCTATATTCAGATTAACTAAACCAAGTTTAACTGAGATCTCAAAAACCCAGCGTCAAAGGAATATGAAAATTTTCGCACTGAATAAGGAATTAACAAGTTCCATTAACCAATAGATTTTACCACAAACGATATTTTCATTATTAGTGTATCATATCTTGCAGTAACCAGAACATAAGTCCTTGAAGAGGTACCAAACCTATGTACATTTCAGATATGGTGCACAATTAGTATTAATACAACATAAGCAAACAAAAGCAACATTAATACAACATAAGCAAAATTCTCATGTTCACAAAACATGGAAAGTTACAGCCAAGAAGTGATATTATCGGACCTGTTCTGAAAAACTCACACGTGTGATTTTGTGGTGTTCTGAAAATCATTTCGTTCTCGGTGTGCTTTCGGTAATTGAAAATCACACCGATACACACAAAAACGGAACACAAAATTATCAGACGTTTGATTTTGAAAGAAACATGTGTTTTAAAATCACACGATTTATAAAAATGAATTTCAGAACAGGCCTGTATGTATGATGTTATATGGGTTCTATGTTTAAGCCCACATACATATCTCACCATCTTTCTAAAACGATGTTCTAGTCTTTCCAGGTTGTGTTGCGAAAATGGGCATGCAGACAGAAAAAAACCAACAAGCTAGTGCATATAAGGGTTTCAGTGAAAAAGATATCGAAGCAATAATATGACTAATATGAGCATCAAAACATAAATGACTCAAGGTATATGCCAAGCGATTTAACATATGATACAAACTCAATAGGGCCTACCAAGGAGAAGTTAATATTTGTACGTGAGTTATTGGAAAAAAAAAACAGATCTTGTTTTTCCGGATTGAGAATTAAAAAATTTTGTTTAGAGCAATCTAGAATACGTTGTTAATCTGTTTTTACATTCAAAGATAAATAATTAACACCATTTCCATTATCAGAAACAACTAGCTGTAAATCGTTGGTAGAAGCAAAACATTTACAAAAATGTATTTGTGAGAAAATATAATTAACATACATCATAAAACTTAGCGGGCCAAATATTGAGCCCTGCGGGGCATACCGTTATTAAAGTTGAAGATTTTATACCCTGGACTTCGGTAAATTGTCAAAGTGATGAAAAAAAAGAATTAATAAGCTAACAAGACGTATTTAAAACTTTTTTTAAAATTACTATGTATAGAAAAAAAATATTTATTTGAACATTTACTATTAATGGAAAATTTTCCGAATACTATTGTAAAAGGGACCAAATTAGAACAGTGGTATCAGTTGCAACTGGTCAGTTGAATTGTGGTATCAGTTGTAACTGGTTAGTTGAATAGTGGTATCAGTTGTAATTGAAATTCAAAGACTACTGTAGAAATTATCATGTTGAGGAGAAAACCGGTGTTTGTCTGCGTGGAGGATCTATCTAGGATAGAACTTACGTCGGTCGCTTCTTCTCTTCATTAGGAAAACGACTGGTTGAACTCTGCAGTGACGCCATCAGAGTAAATGCTCTGTAGGATCGGCACTGGCGCCAGGTATCACAAAGGGACCACCGAAGGACCCAAGTACGATGTCTCTCTATGGCTGCCCATGGAACCTAACCTAACCTGGGTTAAAGATATATTCTCGTCTACATTTTCATTTCATATTTTTCATTTCACCATTTTTAAAATAATTTTTCAAAAGCGTTTTTTAACAACTTTAACCGAGGTCATGCCTTATTTTACGCCCACTTCAACAATTTTTTTCTGCGAGTAAAATACAAATTTCCATAAACTTAGGCTAAATATTTTAAATTTACTTTTCATATAAAATGGGCGTTTAAAGAAAAGTGTATTTAAATTATGATTTCATTAAACTTTCAGTCCCAGTACAAAATAAAATGTTATATGTACGCCAAATTTTGTTTCTCAAATAAAATTTATAATACCTTTTGATTTCTCACCAAAAACGGACTTTGCAAATAATATTAACATTTCTTAAATTTTTTAAAAGGTGAAAAAATAGCTTATAGAATATAATAAAATATAATAAAACTCAGTATTTAAATGTTATTTGGAAAATACCGGGCAGAGCCGCGTCCAAACAGCTTGTTTTTATATATTTTGGTAGCACTGGAAACGACTAGTAATTCTGGTTTAAAGCTTATGCAGGGACACTCTCGAATATGAGAACATTTGCCAGTAAACTCGGCTTGAAAGATAAAGTTATTGTAGTTTCCGATTTTTTTTTTAACAATAATACAAATGTAGTTTTACAAAAAAAGAAGCTTCTTAAAATATCTCTTTAATTTAACAAAGTTGTTTCATACAAATATACATATCTTTTTGTTAAAAAAATAAAATATATTTATTAAGCCAAATAAACTAATTAATGAAAAGCTCCAAATTGTTATAAAAAACATTTATTCTTTTTCGAAAAAATAAGTCTTAAAAACCTTTCATTTTTGTGTTAAATAACATTGTAAGTAGAGATGTAAAGAATACCGATACCGATATTTCGGCGATACTTCAAATTTTCCGATATATTTGCATCGGCGATCTTTTTTGTCGATACGATTTCTTTGGAGTATTTTTAAACAAATAATTCAATGTTCTATGCTTTTTTTTTTGCATAGCAAATACATCATTAAAAAGCAGAGCATACAAATAAAAAAAGGAAAATAATGAAATTGTTTCATATAATAAAGAAATCGACGAAGATGAAAAATAATTCGGAGTCTCAAAATTTAGAGGCTAACTTAGCTCTAAATAAAAGATTTAAGGCTTTAGAAAATAATGAAACATATTGTTTACCTTCAATGTTTGACCCTCGATACAATGATCGAATATTTCAAAGACAAAAAAAAAACGTCTTATTGAGCTACTTAATATGTCTCTGAATTCCGAAAGTGTTAAAAATCCGGTGACACCTACAGGTGGTACAAGTTCTAATAAGTCTACAAGAACTGGTCTTTGAAGCGCTTGTGAAAAAATTATAAGAGGATCCGAGGAGGATGAACATCTTTTCATCCTATGATGTGATTCTGCTAAAGAAGAAGTCGAGAGATACCTTAGGTCTACTTATATTTCTAGAGACGCAGATCTGCTTGTTTACGGGCGCAATGGCATGTTATACCCACGGCTGTCAGATGAGGCCTATTTAGCGATTAAATTTTTATTTGACGACATGGCAATTTTTTCTTTGAATTTTTAACATATTTTAAAGTCACAATACGCATGCAAATGTTTAAGCTGATAAATTGCTGGTATTGCCAGATAATAACCTTGAAAACTTTTAAAATTGTTGCTATAAAAAGCAACTTAGCCAAATATACACGGTATGCAATATTTCGAGTTAATATTATTTTCAAATCAATCATCGGCTCTTTACGGAAAAACTAGTCTATTTTTAATTGATTGCGGAAAATTAAATCTAAAAACCGTTTTCGATGGCATATGGAGTTGAATGTTCAAAATTTAATGAATAATATTTATACTGCAATAATAGTTAAATTAATACCGAAATTTAATTACTTCTTAATAAAATTTCCGTAGATATCAGGTTCCATAAAATGATATCAAGCGTTTTTTTCAATGAGGTATACAGAGCGAAAATAAGTGGCAGTTTTGTATATTTTTTGCCTCGATTTCTAGCGAAATAAAAACAATTTTTTTTTTAAATATTAGTTAAAATATATGCATATGTATGTACATATATGTATATAAAAAAATACTCACTTAAAATTTTTTAAAGCCCTGATTTAATATAGAATCGAAAACGAATCTGGGTTAGAAGTTAATTGTTAGAAGTTAATTGTAGAAGCTAATGTAATCAGATTGTTTAGAAAACTGTGTTGTCTTCAAATATTGGATAATGGTTTGCACTGTTTCGATTAAAATCGAAAAAAAATTTGTACCATATTCTGATATATTTTCATATAGAAAATCACGTTAATAAAAACTGCTTTGTTTTTAATAAAATTTTACTCATTTTGCATGCTGGAAAAAATTAATAAGAATTTTCGTAACATTCAATTTACTGATCTCACAAATCCTAAGTTTTAAAATATTGTTTAAAAAAAGTTTAAAATATAACAATATAAGCACACAACTAGAATTATGTTAAATATAGAAAACTTTAATAAAGGTAAAACTACTCTTGTTTGCTCTTTTTTTATAAAAAAAAACTTCCATTTGGCAAATTTTTTTCCCCAATAATCTAAAAAAAATAATATTTTGGCGATTTTCGATATACTATTTGGCGATGAAGGTGAAACAATTCTGATAGCTCTGGTTATACCCAAACTTGATGGAAATGGCACAGGAATTCTTAAGTTTTCATTCAAATGAGTTTTGTCGAAACTAACAGGCTATTTTACACTTTGCCAATTTTGGAACAAAAAAAATCGTCAAAATGTCGATAAATCTTTAAATCTGACAGCCTTATTTTTATTATATATATTTCTTTCGTTGACGTTTCGCTTGCATTTGACACTTAATTACTGGAAGTATTCCAGTTAAAACAGAATCTGTGTTGTCTGTTTTCGCATTTAAATACAGAAACACTTTTTTCTCACAAATCGAGAAACGATGAAATTTTTTGTTTCACACTTAATATGAGAAAATTTGCGATGCGAGAAATACAGAAACGAGCTACAGGTCTGGTTTAAACGGAGTTGGAAAATCGTTTATCTCCGGAAAAGTTGAAAATACTTTGTTTATTACACAAAAATCTTATTAATCAGCCTATTGTGATTGTCGTTGTCGTTGTAATAGATTAAAGTAACACACAACACAGGTTGTGTGTTACTTTAATCTACTACAAAAAACGACACAGTCGTAGACGACAACGACAATCACAATACGGCTGAATATTTTGTAAAATGTTTTATTCTTTGTAAATTTAATCATGAATTCAAATTTAAGTCTTTGTTTTTTATATCTTATTAATATTAGTTTGGCATACATATTAAAAATCTCTTACACTGTAATTTTGTATAATTTAGAAGTTACGCTACTTGAGTTTTGTTAAATTTAACTTGAATTCAAATGCAATATGCGTATCGGTATCGGCGATATTTTTGTTTGAGTATCGTTACATACCTATTTGTAAGCAACAAAAAATTTAGAAGCAATTATTTATTATGTTAATAAATTATACTTTGGTTATTAATATAAGTAAAATAACTTTAAATATTGTCAAAAAAAACATATGAATGTATGTATGTATGTATATGTAGGACAATAATAAAAATGGAAACTTAAAAGCTTTAAAGCATATCGCACTTAATCAACAAGAGGGTATTAACTCAAAATTTAAAAATTTTCAGTAGAAGCAAAACAAATTTTAATTTAACATTGAAGGCATATGATAAACAATTTAAAACCCAACCGTTTTATTACCAAATAGTAAACAAAATAGCACGATATTTCTACAGCGGGTAGATATGAATATAACGTGTCGATTTTTTCGAAAAAGTGACACAATAAAAATTTTGAGTTAATACCCTCTTGTTGATTAAGTGCGATATGTATTTTATGAGAATTAGAATTATATACAAAGTCAGAAATACATTAGATATCGATCGAAATTTCCATTTAAAGGTACTTAAATTTCGATCGATATCGAATGTGGCAATTTGTCCCCTGGACTTGGTTTCACGACATTAACTTGTATGTTCTTTCTTTAACATTTTCAAAATAAGAAAATTTTTACCACCTGATTCAAATATTTTACTTATGTATGTACCCTACCTACTAGAATGATTCATTTATAGCTCTGCTACCTAGTATAGTTTATAAATTAAAAAAAACTTGGGTATTAAAAATACAAAAACAGAATCAAAAGAAGCTTAATTAAGCGAAAATTATATGTTTGTAATATTAAGAAACTGTTGTTCCGATTTTACAAAATTTTCTTTAAACTTAAATATGTTTTCCGTATCCAGTAATTTGTAAGTTTCTATATACCTACATAGGAATAGAATAGAAATTATTTAAATTAACTCACCATAACGTAAATCACATATTTGAGCATCCTTTTTCTTTAATTTTTCACACACTTTATCGGCAGGCAAGGACCAACTCAATGGTTTTGACAATTCATTCAAAATGCCAGTAGCAGATTCTTCCAAGCCACCCAAGTAGTAACACTGTTGAATGAGTTAAATGAAAAAGGTTAACAAATCATTTGACGTGTTCAATGTTTAATTAAGAACAACAACTCAACACTTACAAATCTCTGTTCTTTATTCTTTTGATTCTTACAGAATTTTTTGAATTCAGTTTCAATCAATTTATAATCTTTTTTAGTCTTTTTATTTAAAGATTCAGCAAAACGGCGAACAGTTTTAATGCAAACTAAAAAATATAGGGAAAAATAGTGTTTAAGTCCGTTAGTAAAAATTGTTTATGATAAGAAAATTATAAGTAGGGCACACACAAACAACAGGTTTACCCACCTTCACAGTCTTCTTCTTTTAGAGCCCAAGAGGCATGGGCCAAAACAGCTACGCCAATTAAAACAAAAAAAATTATTTGGGATTTCATTTCTGAAAATAGACAATTTAATTGTTTAATTTTTATTGAACTTACAGAAGCAAATAGCTCCAGATTTATGACAATGTTCGGAATTTTTGGGCTACGTAAGCTAAAAAAAATTCATTAACAAACCATAGTTTTGTACTTTCGTTTCCAGAACAAAAAACGCACATAATATATAATTTTACTTATAACACTATAAATAACTTACTGTTGTGTTTTTTAACAAATAATATAATTTCAAATTATTTCCAATAAATTATCTGCTACCTGTTTTTACAAATTTTTAATAAATGATATTCCACCCGGTGAAAAATTGTATAAAGTACAAAAGCAGATAAAAAAATGACACGAAAAATTTCACTAAACTTTCGAAGAGAGCGTTTGAGGGTCCAGAGTCGCTAAATATGAACAATTAACGCCTTTAATTGAATTATGATATATTAAAAAATAGTTTCTTACAACAATTCAATGGGAATTAAGAATTATATGTAAATGTATTAGAAATGTTAGAATGTCATAACAAAATTGTCTTCAATTTTCTTTCACTATTTTTTATTTTTGTTTGTATCCTACATTTGAACACAGTTTTGGTTAACTCTGTAGTCTTCTGACGTTCTCTTGTGCACTTCAACCACGAATTGCTTTTCTATTGGTCGGTTTAAAATAATGTTAAGTGTTGCCAATTTTTTATAAAACTACCCGCTATAATTCAATAATTGAATGCTAAATAAAATAATTTTACTATTAGCTAATGATTGGATCATGGCTACATCTAGACCTAGGTCTATGCAGAACTACAACAATATAACAAGAAAGTGTGTTATATTCGGTTATGCCGAATCTAATACACACACAGTTATATAAATACTAAAGAGCTGAACAAGCACAAGAAAAATTGCTTACAAGCAATTTCATTAAATGTATAGATAGTATGTGTATATTACTCTCTCATTACAAAACTCATACTTCCAAAAACAATTGTTTTGCTTTACGATCAAAATATAGAAGAATAGAACAAAACTGCACAAGAACAATGCTGAACTAAAATAAAGCTGAATTAGAACAAAGATGAATTAGAACATTAAAACAGAAATAGAACATTCCAAGCATGTTTGAATGTTTTGATTGTAAACATAAACCAAAGAGAAAATTGCAAAGGCAGAAACTTTTGATTTAATTTCGTTTGAGTGGTTTTCAATCAGTTCGGTTGTAGGTTCCTTTAAAATATTATTAAAAATTTAGGAAATAATATAGGTAACTAAATTATTAAGCTTAAAGTCTTTTTTTTATTTTTATATAAAACTTTAAACGTTTATTTAACCAATATTTCGGCACTCCTTTGAGTGCCTTCTTCAGGGTTTTTTCTTCCTTATTTTATAAATTTTCAACAATTTTTAACAAATTTAACAATAACTGACAAATTAAAAAATTTTTTAATTAGAAATATTGGTTAAATAAACGTTTAAAGTTTTATATAAAAATAAAAAAAGACATCAAGCTTGATAATTTAGTTATACCTAATATAATAATAAAGGTCGACTAAAATAAAATATACATTTAGGAAATAATTCAAAAAAATCAATTTTGCTTACATTTAATGCATCCATTTCTGTTATAAGCTAAGATCACTTTAAATTTTTTAAATTCCTAATTACGTGCACTCGATGCTTTTACTATAATTTACCGTTTCTTTATTTCATTGTCTGTTTTTGTGTTGATATTCTGTTTGTTTTGATAATACAAGCACTAACAAAGCAGAAGAGAAAAACTTTTCAAGTTATGTTTGTTTTGTTTTGGTGAGAGTAATGTGTTGTTATGTTTGTTTTGCTATGTTTGTTTACAGTGAAATAATATGATTGATAGTTGTGTGAAGTAGAACACAGAACATTGCGCAGCCCTTTATTAAATACCGTTCTTTATATATAAATAAATTTATTTTGTGCCATTTATCCAGTCCCGCCCACATTTTCTCGGATGTTGTGCATTGGTAACAAAGATGTTTGTACCTAATTTGAAATCCTTGGCTCTTTCCGTTCTTTAAACATACAGATTTCTATGAAGTTTATGTATATCTACGATGTTTTCCTCTAATCCCGACCATAGTTTTAGCGAGGCTGGTGTTAACACAGCTATGTGTACACAATTTTAAAAAACTTTTCTTGTCGTTCCTTAGGTATAAATAAATTATTTTTGTCCCACACCCTCTAATCCACTTCCGCCCACATTTTGTAGGATGTTGTCTATTCATAACCAAGATTATTTAACCAAATTTTTAAAAATTTGCTCTTTCCGTTCTCCAGATATACAGAAAAACAGATGGACATCGTTATATCAACTTCGCTGTCTTTGTTAAGCCGGCGATACCGTATCCTATTCAGTCATATGATTTGTCAAAAAATCGTCTGTACTCATAAAGTATGATGGTCCTGCTTAAAAATTTAGTTGAACGAAAAATATTTTTTACAAGTCTGCCCGACTTGCAGATGTTTAGGAAAATGTTCATAAAATCATAGATTCTACGCGCTCAGAGTTGAATTTTCTTGTTAAGTACAGCTACTAGTCGAATGAGTTTGCATCTTTTTTGTGCATTCGGTTCTTGAAATTGACTGCGGTGTACTTAAAAAATTCTCGACCAAAACAAAATACGTAATTTTATAGGAACTAGTCAGTTTTAAAGAATACAATACTTTAAAGCAATATTTGAAATCTCTTATTTTTTGAAAAAATTTTAAATTTCAAATACATAAAGCAAAAATGTTATATTCAAAATGGAAATTTTACCATGTGGGCACATCAAAACCGCTAGAATCGCGGGAAAACCGTCAAACTGGCAGCAGTGTTGGTGGTAAATATTTCACCGGTTGGCCGAGTATACACGACGACGATAAGACGGCTTAATAATTATTTGCGGAGGTTCATGATATCGATAATGCAGTGCTCTTTTGAATAATGGCTTGTGGTGAAAATCGATCTTGGGGGTTACACGATGAAGTTTTGCTTCAAATTTGGTTTCAAGTTTCCATACACTAACACTTTTTCACTTAAAATATATCATACTCTTAAAACTCCATTCATGCTAACTTGCTTTCAAATTCTCAATCCAATTGTGTGTTTCAATTTACGGTCAAGAAAATAGCTGATTGCAATAGTAAAAATTGCATGGATTAAAAAGCCATTTAAATGCTGTAATCCATGGAAAATATGTACCGTTTTTCTATTGAAATAATTATGTATATACATATGTATATTTATGTATGTCAACAACTTTAGTTATATAATAAAATAATGAACACACAATTATGTGATTATTTTATTTTATATTTTATTGTTTAAAAAGTTCATGAGATGACACAAAAGAAAAAGCTCTTAAAGAACTAAACCTCTTTTCTTCGGCCCATTTTATACAATCGTTACAAGAATTAGTAACCGCTCACGACTTTTTTTTAGGAAAGCCAGTCTGAGTATCAATAACTTCTTTGTATTTATTGCTTTCATTAACATCAGAATTTATTTCAGCTTCTGTTGATCGATCAACGTAGGCTACGGGGGTTCATACTTTCACGTTCTTGGCGATTCTCATGTTTTTAAAACCTAATGCTGGATATGATTTCTACTCTTTTTCTTTTACTTTTCATGTTTTTTTTTATTATTAAATTTTAGGCTAACTCGCTTTTCTTTTTCTAAAGAACTATCAAAAACATAGAAATTTATTTAAAATAATTTCGATGGGTAGCTACGAATGAAAGTTTAGAAGAGAATTAACTTTTTTACGCTAACCGCGACTTGCATAGTATATGCATATACACTTTGTTTAATTGAAAACTAACGGTAAAAACAGTTTGTATGTATATGAAAATAAAAACAAACTAAACAAAATGTATTCAACATTTTGATTTATGCACATTATCTCCTGCAGACAAGGGTAGAGCTTTGCGCGATTAGCATAAGAAAAATTGTATTTACAATCTTAAATAAATAATTTAATAATTAAAATAACAATAATAAAAACAGACCCTATCAACTATATATATTAAGGGTCCTTATGAGTAGATAAATTGATTTAACGATATTCATCTGTCGGTGTGTATGTTGAATAGGTTTTCCGAAGACCCCAGAATTGATGGGGACTAGGTTGCTATACACTGAGCAGCAAAAGTCTGCGTACAAGTCATTGATATGTTTTTCAGAACTAAAAAAGTAAAAACATTTTCTGTAAGTCTATAAAATAAATAAATTTTATTTATTTATTAGTATGAGTTCTAAAAATATTTGTACTTATTTTTAGCAAAAATAAGAACGATAGTTCATAGCTACAAAGGAAACTAGCAGCCTATTCAAAAAGGCAAATGCAAAAGTCTGCGTTCAAATATATTTTGTAATGTTTTTGCTTCAAAATTTTCCCTAATTTTCGTTAGGGAATCTCCGCTAAGCGTTTAGGACTACCTTCGATGTGTCTTGAACGGAAATTTTGTTCCAATTATCGAATTTTTAATGTTTGTTAAATCCTTGTGTTTCTGTCGAATACGAGGATTTAATAAATCCTATAAATGTTCTATGGGACTTATTAATAAAGACTGCAGTGGGGTTTTAAGCTGTTGTAGGGCATTGTAGAGTAGCCAAAGCTTCGTACTATGAGCCGTATGCTTTGGATCGATTTATTGTTAAAACATGTAATCGTTACCCAGGTTCAATTTGTCCACGCTGGGCTGCAAATTTTGTATTAATATATCAATACATATACTTTAGTATCCATTTTAGAAATAAACAGATCCGAATTTCCGACTCCTTGGCACGTAGAAAGCCTCTGTTGTCAATTGTAAATCGTCAGAAGCGAATTGCTTTCATATATATAAGCTATAAAAACTATCGTTCTTATTTTTGTTAAAAATTGCTACACATATTTTTAGAACAAATCCTAATAAACAAATAAAATAATTTTTTTTATAGATATACACTAAATTTTGTTACTTTTTTAGTTCTGAGAAACATATCAATGGCTTGTACGCAGACTTTTGTTTCTGAGTGTATATTTATATCACATATACTCCGCTTAAGTTTGCTTTTGAAGTCCAGCCAGATCGGTCTATAAGTGACTGAGATACAAGCAAAAAACCACTAAATTTACCCATACACCTCTCTAAAAAAATGGACAGGATTGGAGAAGTTGGCGTGGCATCTCCCTTACAAGGAAATACATAGATTTCTCTACATCTGGAGAACGGCAAGTGCCAAAGTTTCAAATATGAAGGTACAATACACAACACCCGACAAAAATATCAATCGTTTTATATGAAAAAGTCAAAACCGTATTTTATTAAGATACGAGGTTGAGAAAGTAAGGCATCGATATGTAAAAGACTATCAAGAAAAAAAACCGAGCAATAAAGACTTACCTCAGTATTAATAAACGATTATTTAATTTAATAAAAGTTTATAAATGAACATTTTCATAGAAAATTTGTTTTGAATACAGGTATACAAGTCATTAAAAATTAATTTTTGAGACTTAAATACTTGACTTACAGAATATTGGGTTCAAACGTTTTACTGTTCGATTTTAGAAAAGGTTATTGGCAGAAATCAAAAACCTTAAAAAAACACAGATCATAAGACAAACAATAACAAATTGTTGATAATAAAGAAGTGTTACGAGACAAAAGTTTAAGCATTTTTTAAACAAATTTAAACCATTTATGGAGCAAAATTCCGGGCAAAATATTTCCAATAGCAATTTCGCTATAAATATCGATGTTTTATCAAAATCGGTCCAGCATTACAAAATAATCAATTACAGCTAATTTGTATAATATTCTTAAATTTTTACCTTTTTAAAAACGTTTTAGATTATTTCTCTTAAATAAAGAGTGATTTCTTTTTACTGCAAAAAAAATTATAAATCCTTTTTATTATTAAACCACCCACCACGTATATCTTTCAATCACCAGGATATGGAATATTGTTAAACATTTATTGGAATTTTCTCTAATTTCAACAGAATTTTTATGAATCATATTCTATGCTATTTAAGATAAATGTTAACCTGCTAACGTGCAACTTAATAACAAAATTTGAGATTAACTTTAAAAAATTTACTATTTCTCACTTTTCTTAACAGGGATGGAAAAATGTAGCAACTTTAAAAGCAAAATGTACTGCGACTGCAGTGCTGTCAGTCCATGTGTAATTACACATATTGTGTGTAATTTTTACTTCCAAGTTTAGCCCATGTGTAATTAGTTCCATGTGTAATCTATGTGTAATTTTACTTTCAGGTATATCTCTTCATTAATTTTTGACAGGCAAAATTTTCTTTTCGACCATTGAGTTCAATAATGAAATTGCCCCCAATAAAAGATTCTGAAATCACACGATTGCCCTGTTTTATATTTTAAATTTAATTGCCGCTAGTTGGTACAAAGCGAAATGGGTACAATAATTGCCTCAGCACAGTCACACGATTGTTTATACTTGTGCCAATTTTTAAGTGAAATATATGAAATTCCAAAAATTAAACAAAGTAAAATTCTATTTTAAAATAAATAAAGAAATAGAGAATATTTCTATTAAAATGTTAACAATGCTAATTAAAAACACTTGTATCGCTTAAGTTGATTGAAATTTCAGCTTAAAATAATATTATTTAAATACCAGTACCTCAAATCTGTAACTTTTAGAAATTTGCTGCCGTTATCGTTAAGTAGCGAGAAATCTCGGTTACTTTAAAGAATTTATTATTTTCGTTTTTAAGAAAACCAAAAATTTTCTTTAAGAAACATTAACGACAAATATCGGTAAAAATGTAAAAACGTCAAAGTTTAAATATTATTTAAAAATGGTTAATACAATAAAACTTTAAAAATAAATAATTATTATATATTCTTTTAAATTGTTTATTAAATGTATTATTATTATAAATTCAAAACATAGAACAAAAAATAAGAAGTGAAAAATTTTTATCGTTTTGAAATCACGCAATTTTCTTCACATACTTAAATATTCCTTAAAAAGAAATAATATTATGTTTTATTTTAATTTTATTAAATATCTTGAATAAAAATAATCATTTTGAACAGCTATTGCACTAATATAAAAAAAAAATATAATTATAATGATAAATAAGTAAATATGTATATGTGTATTTATTCCTACTAAAAAAAACACATAAAAGTAAATTTATTAAAAAAGGCAAATATTGGAGCGTATTTTAATTTAATTGCCGCATAAAAACCCACAGTTGTTTTTTATTTGCTTGGGAGTTCTACTTGGTTTGTTCATTAAAAAAAGGAAAATTGCATCATATATTCAAATAAATTTTAGTTGAGTAGTCTTATTTCAAATTTTTTAAGTGAAATATATGAAATTCCAAAAATTAAACAAAGTAAAGTTCTATTTTAAAATAAATAAAGAAATAGAGAATATTTCTATTCAAATGTTAAGAATGCTAATTAAAAACACTTGTATCGCTTAAGTTGATTGAAATTTCAGCTTAAAATAATATTATTTAAATACCAGTACCTCAAATCTGTAACTTTTAGAAATTTGCTGCCGTTATCGTTAAGTAGCGAGAAATCTCGGTTACTTTAAAGAATTTATTATTTTCGTTTTTAAGAAAACCAAAAATTTTCTTTAAGAAACATTAACGACAAATATCGGTAAAAATGTAAAAACGTCAAAGTTTAAATATTATTTAAAAATGGTTAATACAATAAAACTTTAAAAATAAATAATTATTATATATTCTTTTAAATTGTTTATTAAATGTATTATTATTATAAATTCAAAACATAGAACAAAAAATAAGAAGTGAAAAATTTTTATCGTTTTGAAATCACGCAATTTTCTTCACATACTTAAATATTCCTTAAAAAGAAATAATACTCCGTTTTATTTTAATTTTATTAAATATCTTGAATAAAAATAATCATTTTGAACAGCTTTTGCACTAATATAAAAAAAAAATATAATTATAATGATAAATAAGTAAATATGTATATGTGTATTTATTCCTACTAAAAAAAACACATAAAAGTAAATTTATTAAAAAAGGCAAATATTGGAGCGTATTTTAATTTAATTGCCGCATAAAAACCCAATATATATTGGTAAATTTTTTTTTATTTTGCGGCAATCGTGTGATCCCAGCTTAAAGGGCCAAATAGACGGTGGACAGATCTTACAAAATTTGTAAGCAGGCGTTGCCAATATAAATATATTTCTGACAATGGTGCCATTGTCTGCCAAATACAAATGGGCTCACAGTTGCAAGAAAATTTTATTCAATTTTAATTCAATTTAAGCAACGCTGCTTACCAATATTGTAAGACCTGACCACCGTCTATTTGGTCCTTAACGACCGTAAAATATGTATATAGATTTCTTGCCACATATTTTATAATTTCAGAAACAAATCTCATAATTCATCTTGAGAACTTGCAGCTTCTATGTTTTACATTCTATCACATGCGGCTAGTATTGAGAATTAATTAATGTAACCCTGCAATAATAACGCTTTTTATACCTCCACATACATTTTTTTAACTTACACTAAAAATTTACGTACAACAATTTTAACATTATTTAATTTATGATATGTTGTTGTTGATTTTAAAATATCTAAAACAGCTAGGTTTTGTTTACATATCACACTTGTTCAACAATAGTGCATTGACTCAAAATTTTTTTTTCCACTTTTCGGAATCAATCTACACGTAATATTCATATCTAACCGTTGTAAAAACATCGTGCTATTTTTTCTACTTTGTGATAATAAAACGGTTGGTTTAAAAATTATTATATGCCTTTAATGTAAAACAAAAAATGGTTTTGCTTCTACTAAAAACTTTGAGTTAATACAATATTATTGAACAAGTGCGATATATTTCCATTTTTTAATACAATTCATTAAAAACATACAATTTTAGGAAAACATTTTGTTAAAAAAAACATTCGTAGTTTTTTATTTATATTTCATTGAACCTTTTTGGTTAATTTTTTATTTATTTTGTTTATTTTTGTTGATAATAACATTGGCTGAAGCCGATGGCCTTGACAGCCAGTGCTAGATATCATTATATTAATTTTGTATTTATATAATTCTAATGTCAAGCAAATAAATAAATAATATTGTATAAATAAATATACATGAGTATATATTTTAAATTAGAAAACAAAAATGTTATTGTTGAAATACACAAATTATTAAAAAATTTGCTGTGTTAAAAGAAAAAATATATTGGAGATGAAAAATACTACCTATGAATCCAAAAACGCTTTCATAAAATCGCTTTAGCCGTTCTTGTAAATTTTGAAGTTGCCGAAAAAAATATTGAATTTAAGATTTCGTTAAAACTAGCCAATGCAAATTGATACACGATATAGGAGACGGAAAAATACAATCTATGGATTAAGAACGCATTCCGTTCCTGAAATTGACTGCGGTGTATTTAAAAAATTCTCAGCCAAAAAAAAATATGTATGTAAATTTAAAATTTTATAGAAACTAGTCAGTTTTAAGGGATGCAATACTTTGGAGGGATAATATCCTATACGGATTAGAAAATACGGTAGTAACACGGCCGAAAAAGTGTCGAAAAAACACATACTCACACAATTATGCTTTTATCTCCATTTGAGCAATTTCTAAAATTTAAGTACCCTACAAAATAAAAAGCACTTTTTTAATATCAAATTTTTAACAAGTATTTGTTATCTTACCATTATCTATTTTTTAAAATAAAATAGAACATTTTATGCGTTTATTATCTGTCATAAATTTTTAGAACTAAGACCCCATAGTTAGATATATCCTATACGTATATTTGTTTTCTGAATCTGTATATGTTGGGCTGTTAAATTAATGATATCCTTGTCTTGGATAATACCAAATTTCTACTACTCAGCTTAAATTATAACTTACATACTTACATGACAACCAATAGATAATTATTTCTGAAATTTTCAGCACAATTGAAAAAGCAAAGAAACGAATAATATTTTCAAAACTGAAATCGGTCAGAATAGCTGAGCTCCGACAAAAAACCAACAGAGTTTGATATTCTTGAGCTGGTTAGAGAGAGTGGTATGATATAGGGAAGGGGTACACAGTTTTTTGTACTTTGCAATTCTGTTTTTTTTTCATATTGAAGTTGGTTGAAGGTGTATTATTTTATATATATATAAAAAAAAAGAAAAATAGGAAATAAGGCATAAAAATACAAAAATAGAATTTCATAATTGGCAGGTCCAAAGAAGAATTAAAAAAACTGCTGCAACAAAAATTACAAGTCTAGACATTGGCTAAAGCTCCAGCTTTAATATGCATAAGTTGTCTTAAAAAAACTAACTGTTCATTCGTAAAACTGCTCTGGGCGGAAAAGCAGCTCGCGCATCATTGTCGTTATCTTTCAAAGGCCAACAGGCTAGGCCATGTATGTTGAATTATCGTGCGTTTTACGTTTCATATTCCTTGGCTAGTGGCGTGGCGTCGCATAACTGTACCAAGTTCCAGTTCTTGCGGTTTCAGCATTAACCATATACCATCGTTTGTAACCAACAAACTTTAGCTTGTTTATCTGGTGGAAAATCAAGGAAAAATCTCAAAATTTACTGATCTAAATTAAATAATATGCCAATAATTCGCCAAAAATCGTAGCTGAACAAAATATACATAAAAAATGGCTAAAAAAACTAACTTACAGTCCCTGAGGACTAGGCAATAAATTCCAGAACTGCTGAAAATTTGGTAGATTGGATCACTAAATAAATACATAAAATTCTCCTGTCATTAAGTTTAGTACTTTTTCTATTCCGGGATATAGAACCATTTAAAAATCTCAATTTTCCATCCCTGCTTAACTGCTACTTTTTCTCTCTTTTGCTCGTTTAAATATAAACAATTTTAATAAATAACCAAATACCCAAAACACGGACATAAAATGTTTAGTAAAGCGCAAGAATACCATTAAGATAAGCGTTCAGTGCGGAAGAAATTTTTAAGCGATTTAATAATATTTAAAAAAATTTAAAAGAAAACATAACTTGTAAAAAAAAATGTTTAAAGTTCACATATATAATTTAAAAAGTAATAAAACATATTCCATAAATTACAACAAAAATTTTTTTCGTGTAACTTACTTGGCAACCAATTAATAGAAAAATTACCATAACAAAAGAAACAAATTAAAATTTAAATAAAATAAAAAATTTTATGAATGAAATTAATAATAATAATAATAATAATAATAATAATAATAAAAATTACAACAAACACTCATTAAAATTTAAACAAATCATTTTAAAAGTTAAATCATAAAAAAGACAACCAACAACAAATACTTGGGCAAAATATTATTCTTTGGCTAGCGTTCACGTTGTTGCTGTAAATTATTCTTTTTCCACATGTCGCTAAATTGATTCTATTTTTGTGAAAGAACATTTAAGAAAACAAATAGATTTAAAAAAATTTATTTATTGCACAAAAAATCTATATCTACACAAAAACCTACCAACTCATTTATAGCTAAGGCAAATACATAAATACCTAAAAATTATGCCACCGATTAAATATACTGCCACAATTGCACCCAATAACGTACAGGTTGGTGATAAGGTGCGAATCAAAGGTATTTTAATGGATGATGCAAAAGAGTAAGTTAATCTATTTGAAACAAAATTTATAAAAAAAGCATAGAAATATATAAGCTATTTCAAACAAGATTACACAGTGCTACAAAGCAAAAACACTCACGATATATTTAAATAATAGGGTTTATTTCATCATGATAATGCTTATATTTGGTTCACGCTTTAAAGTTTTCAGTGACAAACTTAAAAATCATGACGGCTAATTCTTAAGTCAGGCTTTAAAATAAAATTAACAATTATTAATTTTAATAAACGTTGTAAACCTTAATTAATAAGAAAACTTCAGCAACATATGGTACTTTTTTAACCGCCACAAAAACGTTTATAAGATATTTCTGGTTTAAGTTTCCTACAAATTAGATTCTATTGCAGAACAAAAGCATGTGCAGTTAAAACAACTTATATCAACACATCACACACTTTCAAAAGACGATTTTTTAATTTTTTTAAAAATAACAATGTAATTTCGGCTTTGTTATACCATACCCAACTACACCATTTTTAACAGTAAATCAGCAAAACCCAATTTCAAACGATAGTGTTTATTTATAATATAGAAAAAAAAAACATCTTTAAATTAGATTTTCCATTTTATATTCCGAATAAAGCAATTAAACTTGAGATTTTTCAGTATTTTTCCTATAATATTCGGAAAAAAGCAAATATTAAAAAGAATTTTCTTTTTCTATTCAGAAAAAACATTTAGAATTGAGGTATTTCAGAAAATTGTCGGATAATATAGAAAATATAATTTTCAAATGCTTTTTTCTGAATTTTAATTTAAAAATCCCATTTCTTAACATACTTTTCTTAAACTTAAATGAAAAATCTCATTTTAAAACAGTCTTTTTTTAAATTAATGTAAAAAATCCGATTAGCAAATAGATTTTTCTAAAACCGAATTGAAAAATCTGCTTTACTGTTGAAAATGGTGTACTTATCCTTAGCAGTTTGGGAATGAAATCCAGAAAAATTGGCTTAATAGGACATGAGTTTGAATCCAAATGTGTAACAACCATCCTAAAAATATTAACAATTTTTTTTACAAAAACTAACATATAAACACAAATCATACTACTAAATTTCGTGAAGATATCGGTCCATAATTAACCATACGTCCCATATAAAATCCATTTTCGGAACACGCTCTAGTTTGCCTAAATTTGTGGTATAATTTGATCTGTCAGAGTTTCATAAGACTTTTAATTGCGGCATACAATTTCGTGGATATCGGTCTATAATTTACCATATGACCCATATAAAGCCCACTTTCGGAACACACGTTAGTACGCCAAAAGCCGTAACAAAAAAATGCTATTGTAGTAAAATTTGGTACGCCTAAGTTTCATAAAACTTTAAATAACACAGCAAAATTTGGGGAAGTTACTATAGGTCCCATATAAAGTCCACCCTTGGCAAACACGTTAGTGCGCCTAAAAAAATTGGAAAATTCTCGATGCCAGGCGAAGAATGTCAACGGTGAAAATTATCGACACATGATTACGGAATTCTTTTTGCCAAACCTGCGAGCTCATCCATCTTACCCTTCACACACACGTGGTATCAACAGCGTGTGGCGCAGAACACAAGGCTCCGTTTTGAACAGCGTGTTCAACTCAACGGAAGACATCTGGATGACACACTCTTTCAAAAATAAAATCCGCATTTCCATTCTATCGTTCAATGCTCTTAATAAAACTTTGTGTCAATTATTACGTTATTTATTTAAGTCTGAAAATATAAATCTGCTACCAGACACCCTAAAGTGTACTTATAAAAAGAAAAAAATGTTTTGTCTCTACTGAAAATTTATAAATTTTGAGTTAACCTCCTTTAGAGGAACCAGTGCGATATGTACATATATAGTTAAGAATTTTTAGTACCAGAAAACACTACATACATACATAGTTTATTTAAAACTTAAAACAGTTTAAAATGTAATATTGACATAAATAAAAAAAATAATGGAATTAAAGGATAATTGTGCAATTTGCCAATCTGTTATAACAAGGAATTCCGTTATACGCTTGCTACCATGCCTACATTTCTTTCACAAGAAGTGCGCACAGCCTAAAACGGATGTTGAAGATAGTGCTTGTCATATCTGCAGAGCAATAGTGACTGGAAAAGATAAAATTTAAAGAAAAAAATATAAAAAACATTGTGCAAAAGACCGTGAAAGAATAGTTAATTGTGCTAACAGAGGTGAAGATTGGATAGGTTTGGCTACATCACTAGGAATTCAATATAAGACCGCATATTATAGGATCCAATCTGGGGTTGCCAAAAGGTGGTACAAAGCCAAAAATTCTTTCTAATGATGAAATTGATTTGATGCTTTCGTGGGTAGAAGAATACTGTACCATAACATTAAAGAAACGGTTATAAGTCATTTCAACAAATCGTTATCTGTGTCAACAATAGCTAATTATTTAGTAGGCAGAATGTTACAATGAACTCTGAGGCAAACAAAAGGAAAAGAGCTGAATATGTTCAATCCTTGAACCACTACATACAGCATGGAAAGCAAGTTGTTTGGATGAATGAAACCTATTTTAATTTGTTTTGCCGTCGAACGAGAGGCCGTGCAAGGCTGGGGATAGAGCAGTACAACACCTTCTAGCATCAAGAGGTCCTAACATACATTTAATAGGAGCAATTTCAACTACAGGAATCGTACACGTGGAACGTAGAAGGGGTTCATTTACTGCACATTTAGCAAATGACTGGGTGATTACATTAATGCAAAAGGGGCAAGATATGGGTAATCTGCTGGAAGATTTGGTGATTGTTGCTGACAACGCACCTTTTCATTCAAACCTTGAAAGAGTAATCAATAGTACGCCAGCATCTCTTTTGCGGCTCGGACCCTATTCTCCAATGCTAAATCTCATTGAAAATATTTGGTTCAAAGTTAAAGCCTATGCCAAAAGCAACATTCGTGTTCCAAACGTTGCAGGTCCTGGCGTGATAGAACAAAGATTGATCTACTTGGAGGAAATTATAGATCGTGCAACAAATACCATAACTGGGGGTGATTGCGCTCGTGCTGTGCAACACTGTACAGTTCACCAAGCTTCTGCGTTATCAATGACTACAACTACATAAATATTAGCTCTTTACTCTTTAGTGTACATTATTTTCTTTTTTTATAATAAAAAAAAAATAAATAGTTAATACAAGATTTTTGCTTTCTGAATTACAATTAAGAACTTCTGATTTACAATTGATGTTTTCTGAATAACAATTGACAATTTCTGATTTACAATTGACGCTTTCTGAATTGCAACTCACTAATCTGAATTACAGTTGACGCTTTCTGAATTACAACTTACTAATCTAAATTACAATTGACGCTTTCTGAATTACAATTTGAAAAGGTGTAGAAATAAAAGCATAAAACATATGTATAAACTGACTTCAGTTTTTATAAAGATTGGTAAATAATTTATAGACCACATATAGGGCCTACTCCTGAAATACTCTAACTGCGGTGGAGTGTATCAAAGATTCGGCAGAGCCGAATATAGCCCTCTAACTTGCTTATTACAAAAAAATTAAAAATAGCGAAAACTATGACGGAAATTCTAGACAAATATATTTGTGTTTCTTCTAAAGACTTGATTTTAAATATATTTCTCAAACACATTTCAAGTACATTTTTATTTATATGAGGCCTTGATCAACGTTTTTAAATAAGCATTCCTTCCACTTGAAAACACCGCTAAGATAAAAAAAATACAAATTATTTAAAAGCCTCCACTGTATTTGTTTTTTAAGCCGTTATCAATGTCGTTCAAAATTCGCTAAGTTACACGTAATCTCTGGTTAAATATGCAATACTCCTGCAAAACTCTCTATTTTGCTTGGCAGTTCACTTTCAAAAAAGTGTTTGATAAATTTTCTCAGGATTTTCTTTTATTGGCAAAGCGGACTTTGCAAGTGAACAATACAAATATTCTTCGAACCGAGTCTCATCATCCTAGGTTGTTTCGTACAGTTGATATCGTACCAAAATCCAAACTTTCGAAGGACATTTATATAGAGACTCTGTACTATAAAATAATAAATACATAATGCCCAAAACATATTTTGGCTACATTTTTTCCGCCTAACCTACAAGGTGTATACACTTTTACGCTAAATCCTTTATAGGAGTTATTTGCCTAAATATTGGCTCTTTTTGAACCGTTGAACCGTTGTTTATTGGTAAAGTGCATCAATAAAGCTTATAAATTATATAAAGATATATGTACTATAATAATATTCCATACTATATGTTATATAACTACCAATCTATGTCCCATCTTCTTAAGGGTTTTCGATAAGTTGATTTCAACATACTCGTGTAAGTTGAAATCAAGAACAACCATCGTTAAATCAACAGCCCTATTCAAAGGAATCCAGTATATAAACATATACTTAATGGGGTTAAGATCTACATTGTAGACATAACAAACAGGAATGACAAATTTATTAAAGGGGTATTTGTCATTCCACATGTAGTGATTTTGTGCAAATTTTATAAAAAGGCAACAATCAATGAAATTTATGTTAGTAAAAGTTATTTCATTGTCCGTAACCCATGGGCTTCATCTAGGCCTGCCAGATCGAGATAAGAAAAAAGGTTGACATTGAAAAGAAAAAGCTTGATTTTTCTAGACAATTAAAAATTCGGTTAAATTAAGAAAAATAATTTGTATATCAGGTGGAAAGGATATACCTTTGTATATAAGTTCGTTTGTTATATAAGTTTGTTGCTCAAATTAAATACTGGTCTAAGACCCTACAAAATATTGAAAAGGCTGGAAAATCAAGCAAAATAAAGCCTGTCTTTAAACCCTAGCTTTACCGCTCATGATCAACTTGTGAATTACCGCCATGTATTTGAGTAAAGTTAACATTGGTTTGCCTCAGGGTTCAGTCTTAACCCCAATTCTTTTTAATATCTACTAAACATCTACATGAAACTTAATAATGATGTTAATCAAACTTTCATTATAAGTTTGTATTTTCTTCGTTTGTATTCAGTATACTGAATAACTAAGAAATGAAAGCAACGAACAAATGAAATTTAAGAGACGAAAAAGCTGCAGTGTTTTAGTTTACTTAAGCAAGAGAATATGAATACGTACAACTCTGAAACAAAACAACCACTGAATAAATGTCGAATAAGTTCATGGAATAACACATTTATTTTAAAGTCAGTATTGCCAGTTGAAAAAAATGAAAAACATTAGGAAAAATAAAAAAAAAACAAAAATAACCATGAAGAGTAAAAGCAACAAGATAAGGAAGTACATTAATATTAAAATAATAAAAATAATACAAATATGACTTTGTTTTCAATGTAAATTAGTTGTTTTTAATGTAAATTTTTAAACTTCAAAAAAATTTCATTTTATTTTGAAAAACATTTTTCAGCAAAGTGTTTTGCTTGGAAGTACATAAAAAAGTTGTTAGGAAAAAATTGGAAATTTAATTGGAAACAACCATTTTCTAAAATTCTATATGATTTGTGCAACTATGTGTGTGGTGTAAATTGCTTTAAATACCAACTTGTTTAAAAAAAATACTACTAACACAATCAATGAATTTATTTTTTTAGGCAAAGTAAGGGCTTTTCTCTCTTTGTCTCTTTCGATGTTAGTAAAGACCGGTATTCACTATCATATTTAGTCGCACGATATGTCAAAAAATCCTATGTGTTCATAATGTATGACAGTATGGCTTAAAAATGAATTGAGTGACAGATTTTTTTGACAAGTCTGTCCGACTTGCACATGTTTATGAAAATTTTCCTAAAATTATAGATTATATGCGATCAGAGTTGCATTTTCTTGTAAAGTAGATGAGTCATTTGAGTTTGCATCTTTTTTGAGGGATAGTGTGGCATTGAAAGCAGATTTTGCAGACATTTTTTTATGTCGGATAGAATTCCGTCAGATTTTCGTGTGAATGAATCGTACGATTATGTAGGATAGTGAATACCGGCTTTTATTCTTATATGGCTTACAGCATTGTTATTGTTTTTCTGTCTTTATATTTAAAAAAAAACGTTTAGTTTTGCAAACAATTTATAACAAAGTAACACATAAACCAACATATTTAAACATTATACATTGGAACTATGGACAATTGCTTCGTTTGTGAGGTTTGCTGTATGCCATAAAATTTAAATCTTTTTTTAAATCTTATTGTTGTTGCATATTGAATCAAAAGTTTAAAATATTTAATAATTTTGTTTAACAAAACGTACATATGTACGTTTTGTTAAACAAAAAATATGTACTGTTTTTTCGTGATTGTACTGTTTTTTTTTTTGTATTAATTGTACTCTTTTTCCGAATTTTAAATCTGGCCACCCTATGGGGGGACTTGCCATTGACACTAGCTATGTGTGTGGTGACCCATCACAATAAATTGACCTCAATACTTACAACTGCCCTGCAATATATTTCCAGGAAATGAAAATCGTGACACTTGGCGCCATATCCTGGGTGAACTGATTAAAATTGAAGAAATAATTGCTTAAGAACAAATATTTAACTTTGATTGCTGCAAACTTTTTTTATGAAATTTTTTCGAACTTATTATGTTTTGTAAATTTCAAACTTTACAAACAAATGGACAGCTAGCAAAACACTTTCTAATGTATATACATATATATATATAGCTTATGAATCTGCCTTGCCTCAGACATGTTATTATATAATTTAGAAATGCCAATTTTGAAATATAAAAATCGATTTGTAATTTTAATCAATGCTAAATTTACAATTTTATTAACTTACTGCCTGTTTGTAGAACGCGAGCGCAAAAGTGACTCGTTTAACTTACATTTAAAACAAAAACAAAATTTTAAAATTTGTTTGAATTTTAAATTTAAGTTAAACGAGTCACTTTTGCGCTCGCGTTCTGCAAACAGGCAGTTAATCTTTTTAAGTGGGTACTTTTTTATCAAAAAAAATTTAACCTCTGTGAAATAAATGACATTGTTGCAAGAAACTAAAATTTTGTAAATTTAATTTGTTTTCCTTTAGCTGCAAAGTTTTTATAAAAATGTGAATTTTCATTATCGTAATAGTTTGATAAGATCTATTGATAAAAATGCTTATTCATATGATAAGTAATATAAAATAAATATAAGCAAAATTAACCCTTAAAATGAATTATTCCCGATTGTAATAATTTCAAGATAGGACTAAACAAATAATTAAATAACGAGATTTCAATTTATCTTTTACTTTTTTTCGATTGTGAAATTGATTATAATTTAAGTCACCTTTAAAGGGTTAAATATAAAAAAAATTGCGTTAGCAACATATAGCGATATAACAATGCCTAATAGAATTTTTTGAAATGTTTATTTAATACCAATGTGCAAATATTTAGTTTATTTTTATTAATTTGATTAGTTTTTTGTAAAGAATTTTAGATTGATGCAGGAAATGTTTTATTTCATTCACACGTTAAAAGATATGACGCACTTTTATTGTTTCTCGCCCAATTAGAAATATCACTTAATTTTGTAATATATAAAATATTTTATTTCTTTAAATAATTATCAATAATCATTAAAAACATTGTTGCAATTATCACTTTCTTTATTGAAGTCATACATGACAATTCAGTTTAAAAAAGAAGTAATAAAATTACAACTGACACCTTTGATTCAATCACGCAATTTATTTAAAGACTTGAACTAATTTACTTATTTATTTTCTTTAAACAAATAAACTGATAATAAAAAAAAAAAAACAATCAAGAAAGTATTAAATCAGCTTGACCAAATGGTTCCCTACACAACAAGTAATTTATAGTGAACTTGTAGTTATTGTTTTAATTTATAAGTAAAAAAATCTTTTTTGTGAAAACATTTTTGAAAAAGATAAGTGGTAATAAGCGTTTCCAATACGCTGGCATAAAATTAGTTTTTTAATTAAATGGCTGGAAAAACATATTCTGCTTATCCCAGTTTAATCTTATACAATGTGAATAATTATCGAGGGTACCTGTAGTATCAGCCGTAACCCACGCTGCTCAAAAACACTTTATATGTACAAAGGTCCATTGGTGCTTTCATGTGTAATTGTACTGACCATAACAACGCATACACGTTCCAATTCTAGTGAATAATCCGACGCTTAATAAACTTGCTAAAAAAGCCGAACTTTCTAACCGTCACTGCTAAAATACGGTAGCTTCTGTTGATGAGCACCGTCAGCAGGCCGCAATCGGATAAAAATTTGCCTTTAGAGCAGACTTTTTAAAATCTCCCTTTCTTCGATCTTGGCTATTGGCGACAGCCACCACGTGATTCCCAAAGAAATACTACCAGCAACCGGATCAACCCCGAATTGCAAGGCGCGACTGGTTTCCGTAGTACTCAATAGGATATCTGATCAGCCCCAATCTAGTAAGCGTTGGGTCTAAAATGACTAGTGTAAGATGTTATTATTTTTAATTGCATTGTATTGTATTTTACATTGTAAATGAAGTGATTTTGATCACCATTTAAGGAAGATATAAATAAATGAACTTTTCATATTTGGAACTCTAACGGGAACGAAATTCCCTTTCTTACTCACTTTGGGATCTATAATTGTTTTCCTACTAAGCCGATCATTTAAGATTTTAATACCAAACTGTTCAGAGGATTTAAAAGCAATTAAATACGAAAATCATTTTACGGTCATATTAGCAGCATATTTAAAACAAACGTACAGACGAATATGGTTTAATCTCCTTAGAATTACTCAAAGACTTACAATATAAAAATATATATGGGGGATACACAAAGTAGTTATAAAGTTGTAAAGTCATATGTCTTTAAATAATTACAAGAAATATATATGACTGCTGTGGGCAACCGCCTATAATTTCGATTTCTACTATACAGTTATGACGAGGCAATGAACACAGCATTAAAATTTTTCTTTTGTTTACAACACAACAATATTTTTTTTTAACTATTGTTAAATATTATTTAGGACATTACGACGATAGATATGACTTGATAGCAAACCCTGTGAATCCCCCAATACTGTATAGGGTTTTATGTGCTGTTTTCACAACACAAGTGATTCAACGAGTAGTAAAATTTATATGAAAAACACTCAAAAAACTGAGTACTTTTAATATAAATTTTACCACACGTTTAATCAATTGTGTTGTGAAAACTGCACGTTAGACTAATATGTCTTAGTGTTACACACGGAGTGTCAAACTCATTATACCCCCATTCACCATTAGCGGTGATGGTGGGTAAACATTTAAAATAAGAACTAAACAAATCTTTGTGTCTTTCATAAATTCTTCTAAAATTCATTTTATAGAAATTACCAATAAAAATATTCGCTGATTTATTAGACAAATGTATGTATTTTATTGAAATAATAATCGTATAAGCACATAAATATTTAATTTTTGGACAAGAGATGATGTCATGAAACATAAAAGTAAAACAGTGATTCGTAAAAGTTTACACACACACATTTTTAGTGTGATTAAGATTGCTCAAACTCTAACAATAAACCCATAAACATAAAAAATAATCGATATTGTTTTTAAGTTGGCCTAAACTCGTTTCTATTTTTCTTATCGTTAGAAAAATTTAATTTAATGTTTAAGTGAAATTGCTTGCAGCTTTTTGTTGTTAGCAAAAATTTTTGTTCTATTTAAAGAAAAACATTACCTGACGTAAATTATGTATGTTTTTTAATAGTTGTTTTCGTAATGAATGAAATATGCATATCGCTGGCTCAATGTTACAAGGTTGTATGTATTTGTATTTTCAGTTAGTTATGTGTTATGCTATGTTCGCACGGCATGTTAAGTTACGTTGTTCGCTCTTTGAATTACGAATGCGATTTATGCTGTTCGCACGGCAAATTCAACTAATCTTCTTCTTACATTTATGAATATTGTTTTGCTTTGAAAATTAAAACAAAAGCAAGTAAAAGTTTAAAATGTCTTATTATTTGATCAATTTCTATTTTGTAAATTTACAAGGCGAATTCATTCAAGGTAATCTCGGTAGTACAACAAGTGCAACTCGAAAAAAAAACCACAAGCAATTTGTTTTTGTAAAATCATTGTACAATTTCAAAAACCGAAACAAATCAAAACAGAAATAAAGATAATAAACAAAATTTTGACATCCAACAATTATAAAGCAAAAGAAAAAAAGTTACCAGCAGGGCTTTTAGGTTCACCTGTAATGAATTCGCCTTGGTAAATTTATTTGTTGTTTAAAATTTCACAAAAAGCAGCTTTTTAAAATTTGATTTGCTAGTAATTGGCATAGTAATTCAAAATGAATTACGTTCAAATGAGATAATTCGCTCTCAAAATGTTGTATTGCGGATTATGTAATTTGGATCATAATTGGGCTGTGAATTACGAATGATAGAGCGAATTACGAATAAACGCTCTCGTGCGAACGAAGCATTAGGGTTTTATGGGATAATTTACAACTTTTAGTGTTCAGCAACAAAGTTGTAACTACTACATAGAGCACAGATAATAACGTTTAAGGCTGGGTTTTTGAGATCTCAGTTAAACTAGGTTTAGTTAATCTGAAAACAGATTTGTGCCGCAATTACCAAGTTTGTATACAAAATTTCAACGGAACAGCTTAGTTTTGCTTAAAATGTTAGTTATTAATGAAATAATGAAAAACAAGTCACATTTTGCCGGAAACATGCGAACTACGTTAAACTAAGTTTAAACTGAATCCACATCTAAAAAACCCGGCCTAAGCGTATTTTAAAAAATTCTGTTAGAATATTTTATTACACCACTAAAAGTGGACAGTGTATTATGCGTTTGTGGTGATGTGTGTAACATATAAAAATGTGGGTTATAGACTCACCCTTTAGTATACCGTTTAACTAAGAATTTCAAAGTCCATGTAAACCTTTTGCGCAAAGTACTGGTAGCAAATTTGAAGGTAATTTGATGAACCTTGGAATGTACGTTTTAATACTCTTAAGGACCAATCGTGTTGAAAATGGTGAGAATCAGTCTATAATTTCAGACAGACCCATACAAGTATCTTTCCAGGATAAAGTCTTTGTGCACATACATCATCTTATGTTGGTAGTTAGGTTAAATTTGGTCCAAATGTATTTTATTGCAATCCTTATTATTCTACCAATTTCATTGAAATCGGCCCATCTCCCATACAAATAATATTCCCTTCAACAGCTTTACATACCACAACTTCCTTCTCAACCATTGCCTTTAGTCAAAAATGTCTTAAGTAAAATGCATTTTTAATTTTAAATTAGCTTGATTTCAATTTTTTCCTCTTTAGTTTGTTGTCAATAACTTAAATCTAGCACAACTTCTTCTTTTTTTATTTCCTATACTAATCCCGCAAAGCTCTACACTTGTCCTTAGGAAAGGAACCAGAGCCTCTGACGGGAATCGAACCCGCAACCCCGGCGCTGATAGGCTAGATCACTACCAACTAGCCTACTGGGGCACCCAACCGTTATCATCTGCTCTTTGGGAAAAATGTCTATAAAATACACCAAATAAATATTTTTCAATTTAACATTACGAAACACTACCGTTTTTGGCTTAAAACCTTTTTGCCTAACGGCAAAGAAATGTTGGCAATGATATAAAATTTGGCAACGTTAACTTTTATTGCAGCTACTAATTCGTAGCAAAATTTTTTAATAGTATTTCCAAAATTTACCATATCCCTCATATAAACCCCCTCTCCAAAATCGCTGTAAGACAAAAAAATCTCATCTCGACGTTTAAATAACATTCGGCACAAAGGACTCTTATATTTATCTTAACCTTAAAACATAATTCTGTTTTGCCGGATCCATGTTTGGCCATGGTTCCCAAATAGGCTACAATCTCGAAAATGTGTCTTTATATACTGTGGTGGACGGCATCAAATGGTTGGTCTAGAACGATTATACTTTCTGACATCTTTGCTTTTGCACATACAACCTTCTAATATTGAGTGAGCGATATGTACTACATCTTAAAAACCCGCACACGATACAATAAATTCAAGTAAATGGGTAGTTTCATAAGTAATAAAAATTTTATTTTTAAGTTTTAAGAAAATAACGTCTATTTGGTATTTTTGGGAACACAAGGCTGTGTCCTTTTTTTAATATGCAATAGAATATTGCTTTTTTAATAAAAGTTCGTCAGTGAAAGAGAGACCTAAGCTTGAGATATGAAGTGTGAAAATATTCGAGTTTGTAATTTTTACATTGTTAGAAGTGATAAAATGCAACAAGAAGTTCTGCAACGATATCTGTTGACGATTGTTGAATGAAAAGATTATGTCATGATATTAAAAATTGAGGCTAAGGCCACTTTTGCGCTGACGGCCTTTCATTCTCAAAACTTATTTCTTTCTTTCTTAGAAGACCAGTATTCGGTATTGATTTATATTTCCCAACAGTGATAATTGATTTGTTCATTCCGACACCAAAAAGGTCATGATCCGGTTTTTGATCTTGCTAATCATTTAAAGTTTTTTAGGGTCTACAAAATAGTACCTGCCTTTATCAAATTTATTGCAATTAGTGCTGAAAACAATCCCAAATCGGCACACTAAGGTTGGCAACCGACAACGTTATTAATACCGATACCGCTTAAACAGAGTTTAAAATTGGATACCGATATTGATAACAATACCGAAATAACTAATAACCAATACTTGAATGCCGATACAGAAATTCGTTTCGGTTGCCAACAAAAATATTTTTCATTAGCACACGTGTTGAAAATTTTAATTTTGTTTCTACTCTACAATATATGTATGTATGTACATAAAATAATAGTTTTGCAAATATAATAATAATACAATTTTTACAATATTTTAGAGAAAACCCCCTCTAATGATTTCTGCCACGTTAAATTATTTGTCATCTAAGTCGTTTAGACCCCTGTCTCTTAAGCATTCTTGTTTGGTTTGGTTAATTAAATTGTTAAACCAATATAAAAGTTTTTGTACCGGTATACCAATATCGATATAATTAAAAACCCGATACTAAAATAACAAATAGTTAAATACCAAAACCGGAATTCGTTTCGGTTGCCAAGCTTGCGATACAACTAATACTACGCTTGTAGCCTCAGTTCGACAATATCTAAGGAAATTTAATTTGGGGCAAATCAGCGTTACTAAAAGTGAAGACAAATTTCTTATGTAGGCTATTTTATTTTCTGAAGCAGTAGTGTACACAGAAAAAATTATTAAATTTCTCCAATCACCAAATTTATTCCAAATTCATAATATCAAGCAAACAAGTTGTTGATTTTGCACCTATTACCAAAATGATTATATGATTACTAAAAATTTTAAAATGTGGAAAAAATATTTTCAATAAATGATATTTTCAATTTTAATGAAAAAAGTGATCAAAAAACTTTGCCATTTCAAACAATGTGTTAATTTATTTAAATAGATATTGACAATTCCCAACAACAATTTTATTTTAAACGAAAAAAGTCAATTAAGATTTTTTGTTATTTAATTAAAATTTTAATTGAAAATTGATTTCAAAACAACTAAAAAGTTAATTAAATCAAAATAAAATTTTTAATTTTCTTACAACTAAAAAAATAATTGATTCAATTATCACATTAATTAAATTTAAATACTTTTTAAACCATTTTTTTAATTGAAAAAACACTTTTTTCTGTGTAAAAAAATCGAGCAATTATTTTAAATATTTATTTAATATATTTGTATCCATTTTTCGGTTTCAAAAGTAATATGATGAAACTTTTATTGCATCATATTAATTACGTAGAAAATACAATGTCATTTAAATGACCGCGTCTATATTGGTTGCAGCAGCCGATCCTTTTGAGGTAGTTTTTCACCACTTTTTCGCACACTTCGGACGGTATCTCGGCGATAACTTGACGGATGTTGGTTTTCAAATGCTCCAACGTGAGGAAATTATCTGCGTAGGCACGGTCTTCGACGTAGCCCCTCAATAAAAGTCCCTCAGCCGTACCTAAACAAAAGCGGAAGGCGGATCGTTTTCTTCCGCGTAGCTTTTGCGCTGATATGCCATACCTAAACAAAAGCATCAGCGTTGTGTCACAAACAGTACTGTTAACTTTCCTGCTTACTAAAACCATCATAAAAGAAATAATAAATGGAATTAAAACCGCTAGTTTCACCTATTATCAAAAGATAAAATCAGGGCTGTCAAAACAACAAATATAGCAACCCTGCTTATCAAAGCGTTGACGCCGCGCTATTTAGAGATGCTTCATACAAATTATATGGGCATGAGGATTTTGGACAGCTAGAAAACGCGTTCCGCTCTTGTTTAGATACGACTGTTACGTAGTCAAAGCTCATGATATTGGTACAATGAAGCCGAAATCGATCGTGTGGTGTGGCTTGTGACACCGTCTTCTTGAAACCACAAATCGTCCAGTTCATAATCTTCAATTGCAGACCAAATAAAGTCGGTTATAATAGGGCCATAGCGCTTTGAATTGACAGCTACGATTTTCCAGCTTCATTTTCAAACAAATACGGACTAATGACACCTCCAGACCAAAATGCGCACCAAACAGTCACACGTGAAATAAGGCCAACACGTTAATCTTATGAATCCCTGTAGTGTTTGGCCTCCCAGGGAATGCACTAAGGACTTGGATACTTTATGGCTTCGCATTCAAGGGGCTATAACTGGGTGTTGCCAATGCTAGAACTCAGCAGGGTTCAAAATTGGCAGATCTCTCGTGGTCACAACTGAGCAGAATTCCTCCTCCGGAACCACATAAGTCGGTGGCCCCTAGACCATCGGTGTCAGTCTGACTATTGGGGAGGACCCTTCGGGAATCGCATAGTGGTTGTAGCTTAAAACTAATACCGCTGGAAGGGAGACCTTTTAAAGTTGGCTTTAAGAGTTGATTTTTCCGCCCGCTGTCATTGGTGATCTCCCGTGGAGCTGTTGCTACAAAACTGATGCTGCCTGCCTGTCTTTTAGCAGCAGAGGTTAGATAGTTCCAGCTCCTAAACAAGGGACGAGTAAATAATTCTGCCGGAATATACAAATTTCCACCTGTGTGTGTTGTTTGCTCTCACACGTGGCAGCGGTTGGTGTATTCATTCACCCTTATCTTGGTTGGCGAATTTAAAATACGCCTGCGACTGTTTGGTAATAGGTAAAAGAAATAAGTTCACGTTCTCTTTAATCTATTACCAAACAATCGCAGGAGTATTTTAAACTCACCAACCACGATAGGGGTGATTGTTTTGCACTTGGTGTTAAGACCACCATGGGGTTACTTCAACAAGGCAATTACTCATAGACCAACAGGGTTTATGGGTATTGTTGCTCTACTTTTTGGGGGATTAGGGTAATTTTTGGACAAATGTTCATTTAATGCCTTTGGGCGATTTTCTTTTGGTTATTATTCTTAAAGTCATTTTGTATGTAAAAAGCTATTGTTTTTAATTGTTAATTTCATTTCTATTTTTATTTTACACAATATTTATTGGCAATTGAAAATCCTGAAAAATCCATAATTTTACTACAAGTAAAACATTAAATATGACTTTTAATAGAGAAGTATTTTTAAATCACTGAACAATCCATCCGCAAGCTTGTTTCATGTACAAATTGAAGAAATGCTACTTAAAGGAAATTAAGTTGCATGTTCTTTTAAGGAAATTCTTGTAAAATGAAATTTAGATTTGAAGATTAATTGGAAAAATAGTGTAATTTTTACAAAAAACGTTTAACCCTTTTATACATGTTAAAAAGACTTTTGCATTTTTTTTTATAATTTAGAATCACTTACATACATACATACATGAATTACTTTTTTAAAAGAATACTGTTATTATTTTTAATAACTTTTAATTGTTGACAAAATTTTATTATTTATAACAATCGCATTTGTCGCAAAAAATCAAGTCATTCCCAAACAATTTAATTAAGTTGAATTGTTTTTTAATGAAAAAAATAAATTTGAATAATAACGTTTTATGAAAATTTTTAAATGAAACGAGACGAATTCAGTATTCAAGTATTTAAAGTTAATTATTAAGACATTTAACTTAACCAAACACCAGAGGAAAAATGTTAGTTTATTAAAAAAATATTTCGTTTCAAAAATTAAAAATTGACTTTTTTTATTGGTTCTGATATATTGCATTAACACAAATGTCCACCAATTGGAATCTTTCAAATGAAATTAGCGATTTTATTAACAAAAAACAAACGGCCATATTTACAAAAGATTATATCGACAGCTCAATTCCAAAACATGCTAAGTCGACTTATTATGCAACATTGTCAATTATCAAAATAACTGGTAGGTTTTACGAGAAAAATTATAAACAGTTTAAGGCAATTTATCATTTTAAATAATTTTTGCATGTCCTCTTAAATTTAAGAAAATGTAAGATAGGGCTTTTTGCGTTTCAGCAAACGATTTGTACAAAATGACAAGTAATGTCAGTAGTGGTCAAAAGCGTGCGGTCGTGCAGAGCTCCAAGCATTTTGAAACTAAAAAATGGTCCATTATGTTATAAAATGTTTTTTCAGATTCGTTACCAATAACTGTTCCTTGTTAATGTTCATGTTAAATTCTGTATAAACAAGATTTATAAAATTATATTGTATTGTATTAAAAAACTTACTTCAAAACGGTCCATATGAGGCTATAGCTCCGATTCAAGACACCTTCTCTGTCTCTGTTTTAGTAGACAGGAAATGTTGCGACGACTCAAATGAAAGTTACAGAAATTTCAAAAAGAATGTAAACATATTTAGTAAATACGTTTAAAATAAAAAAAATCAAATTTCAAAGAAGTTATGGGCACTATTTTTGTTAGTAAATTAAGCGCGAAATTTGCAGAAATTTTAAAAATGAAAAAGTTTTCTAAAATAGGAAACATTTTTAATTTGCGACGATTGCCTTAAAGAGCAACAAAGCTTCGCAAAAATTTATATTTGAAACAATTGATGGCTTGATTAAAAGTCTCTTAAATTATAAGGAATGGCAAAAATTCGGTAAAAATAGCTAAATTAACGAAAATTTGCATAAATTTGCTAACACCGACATGATAGCACATTCTTATATTTTTTAATTTGACTCCTTTTTGAGACAAGCCGGGCACCTGGCGTTTTAACATAATTCGAGTACGCTGAAGCCAAATGGTGCTAACCGTTTTTTAGGTTAGCTCGTGTTTTCGAGATATACCGTTATTTCGAAAATGGAAGAAGTTGCACAACATATATTCGCGTTACTCAAAAACGGTTTAACTTATTGAAATTACTAAAGAAACCCAAATTCTGCAATAAAATTTCCTTTAAGCAAAGGTTAACTTTTTTATAATATGCGCAGTCGTTTTAGAAACATAATTTTTTTTGGCAAAAAATATATTATTTTTTAGCAACATTTTGAAATTTTTGTTTTTTAAAAATTCATCAAACATTGGAAAATGCAGCTACGCTTCTAACTTTTTCCAGACATATAAAAAGTTGCAACTAAAACAAGCCATAAATGATTAAAATCTATTAAAAACTTTAGGTTTTATTCAAAAAAGACGAAAAATTTTAATTCATTTAAGAATTTCATAAAACGCATTATTTGTATGGGAGCCCCCCAAAGAAGTGGTTATAAAGGGCAAGTATGTCTCGAGAAAACGTTAAGGACAAAAAACGAATTGAGGTCGGTAATACATTATAGCATACTAGGGGCGACTCCTGGGCATTTTTCAGACTTTCTCTTCAATATATTTCTAGTCTGTTTTGAACATTTTGTATGGGAGTCCCCTTAAGGAATGGTAGTAGCGGATAGGTATGGATAGGATTGAGATGAAAAATAAAGTTCGGTTGGTCATGCATTTGACTTATCTAGGGGCATCATAGGCACTGCAGGAGCCAAATTTAAGGATAATGTCTCTAAAACGACTGTGCATATTAGAAAAAAATAACCCTTAACTTAAAGGTAATTTTATTGCGGAATTTCGGGTTTTTAGTAATTGCAATAAACTAAACCGTTGTGCAACCTCCTCAATTTTCGAAATAACGGTATATCTCGAAAACAGGAGTTTACGTAAAAAACGGTTAGGCCACTGCATTCAGCGTGCCCGGCTTGTCTGTTTTTTCAACTAGCACAGTCTAATCGTTAAAGCTTTAATAAATCGGAAAACTTATAGTAAAAAATAACACTTATCGCGAAAAAATTTAAAATCGGAAACAAACTCTAAAATCGGTAAAAAAAAGCAAAATATCGGAATATGGCAAAAATATCGTTAAAAATGAGCTATATTGATGAACAACAAATATAATAGAAAAATAATTCGAGATGGGATATTTTTGACAGATTTTCGATAACTAGTCGACGTCGACACACATCACATCAAGTCGTCGTCTTGATGTGACAACAATTTTAAACTAATGTTTAAAATTTGTTTGTTGTTATTGCTATCGCAATTTGACACCTCAGCATTTTTTCATTCCAATGATATTGATCATCTTTGTAGGTCCTTGTCTTTCCTCATGGAATCTTTATTTAACTTCGTTCCTTTGGTTCGCAGTAGGATTTCGAAAGGCATTGATTCTTGGATGAATTCTAATGCTATAGTTTTGGCTAAGTCGTTAAGGGATTTGGCTTACTCTGCCTTTAGGGGTTCCAATTCTGATGAGGACTGGAGAGTATATTGCCGGTATCGTAATCGTGCGAAAAACTTGATTCGGAAGGTAAGGAGGAAATATTTTGCGAAATTGTTTTCTGGTATTGATTCAAGTGCCATGTGGAAAGTTCTTAGAGGTAGTGGATTTACCAGTGATAATGAACCTACATTTCAATTGAATGCTGAAGACATTAACACCCATTTTGTCAATTCTTCTTTTGCAAACTCCGATGACTTGGATTTTGGGATGTTTGTTGATGATGGATTATTTTCATTTAGATGTATTACTGAGGATGATCTCTTTTTGGCTCTGTGTAAAGTTAGAGCTAAATCTGTGGGTACTGATGGCATCCCTATTACCTTTCTGAAATTAATTTACCCTTATATTTCCCATCTTTTAATGTTTCTTATTAACTCAATTTTGATGTCATCGGTTTTTCCAATGGATTGGAAGAAGGCTCGTGTGGTTCCGATTCCAAAAACTAGAGTGGTGCGAAACATTGATGACTTGAGACCAATTTCGATTTTACCTGCCATATTTAAGGTGGTTGAACATATCGCTCATTTCGTGCAAGACCGTCACAACTCAAAATTTGAAACTTTACAGGAGAGCCTTTTTAAGATTCCAACCTATTATTTTTTACCTTCTCTTTCACTAAAATACAGTTATAAAATCAAATGTTTCTTTTTTGCTACAAAGAAAACCACATGTACAAGAGGAATGCCAAACACAAACTGAAATGTGACCTTGTTGATGTTAATTGCTCAAGTTTGTTACGAGAGGTCATAGCGTCACAAGCATCTGTATTACCGCTATTTTTTCGATAATTCTTTCCGTTCTTAGATAAATTTGTAGAGATTTAAGAGAAGAATATTTCTGCATTACTAACTCGAAAATGCCAAATTTTGAGTTGTGACGGTCTTGCACGAAATGAGCGTGTTGAGTTTAACGGATGTTATTCGTAATAATGTTAATAAGGACTACTTGTCGTTACTAGTTTCACTTGATCTGACCAAAGCGTTTAGTTCTATTAATTTTAACACTATGATTAGGAAGCTGAGACATAGTTTTAATTTTTCTAAAACTGCTTGTATGTTAATTTACTCTTACCTGTGTGGGAGATATCAGTTTGTGGATTGTGATGGAACATTTTCTGATATACTTCCTTTGTTATCGGGTGTACCACAAGGTTCGGTTTTGGGGCCCTTGCTCTTCATAATGTATGTTAATGATCTTCCTTTTAGTATTGACTCGGGTGTATGTAGGAGTTTCCTTTTTGCGGATGACGTTTTTTTATTATTTAGCTCTCATAGGAATAATACTGATGTTTTGGAATCGAACGTAAATGACAGCTTGTCGCTTTTTTCTCGATGGTCATCTATAAATTCATTTTTTCTTAATTATTCTAAAACTAAGGCAATAATTTTCGGGAATACGGACTCTGAGTTGAATATTATCATTGATAATCGAAGGGTTGAATTTGTGGATAGCCTTAAATGCTTAGGCATATTTGTTGATAGGAGCCTCACGTTTGAGATTCATGTGAACTATACCTATAGTAGAGTTTTAGGAGTACTACGGAGGATTAACTCTAATAATGTGCATTTGCCTTGCAGGGTTAGATATAGACTGGCTTATGCGTTGTTGATGCCGTTTATTTTGTATGGCCTTGAAGTTGTTTCTGGTACGTTGACTTATATTTCTGCTAAATTGAATCGCTTGGTGAATATTATAGTGCGTTATGTTTATAATGTCAATCGGCGGGTGCATATATCGGAGTACGTTAGGACATTTCTTGGCTGTTGTTTCAGCGAATTCATTAAGTTTCGTTGTTTATTGCTTTTCCATAGAACTATTAGGTTGGGTGTTCCTCGCCGTTTTTGCTCTGAATTTTCTTTTTCACGTTCAACCAGGAATCCTCAAATTATTATTCCGAGAATAAAATGTAGTTTGTTTGAGAGATCGTTTATTGTTAGGGTGGCAAGAAGCTGGAACTTTTTGCCTGTTGAGCTTCGTATTTTTTCACATTCTAACAATGCGTTTCGTTTGAAACTTTTGATTCACTTTTATTCTGTATAGTTTGGTATGCGTTATGGCGAAGTTTTCTTTTATGTATACATACATGTATATGTGTGTGTATGTATATGTATATATATATATATGTATGTGTTTATATATATGTATATATATATGTATGTGTTTATATATATATGTATATTTATGTATATGTATATGTATGTATATGTGTATATGTATATATATATATGTGTATATATGTATGTGTATATATATATATATATATGTATATATATATATGGATATTTTCTTGGTTTCTTATAATATTTAGCTTTCTGGGATTTTTTAGATATGTTCGTTGGTATTTGGCTTTTGTGATGCTATTATAACATTGGACTAATTTTGTTATGTTTTGTTACTTTCATTCCTTGGGCTGGGGAGCCAATTATTAAACTATTAAACTTATCTTTTTGAATATAGTTGTGTTTTGAATAATTTTTTTATTTTCATATTATTCAGGTTTTTTTCTGCATTGTAATGTAAATTTATTGGCCTAATTAGGCTTGTTATATTACTGATTGAATTAAATAAATAAATAAATAATGTTGATATCGGCAACGACTTTCATAATAGGGGTGATTATATTCATGCCTGTTAAATATTGATTACGATTAGTAATCAATTAGATAACTTTGTAAAAAGAATCGTAATGATTATATAATTCTTTAAGAACAAATTTCTGATTACTAATTGATTACGTTTACAAGCAAAATAATCAAAAAGAACCAAAAGTAATCTGATTGTTTTTAACGATTATATTTGATTCTTTTTGACTACATTCAACAGTTGCGTATTCATTCGCACTACATTTTTTCGCTCTTGACAATTCGAGTACGAATAAATACGCAATTGTTGAAAGTAATCAAAAAAAAATTAGAAATAATAGTTTAAAATAATCGGATAACTTTTTGAATACTTTTGATTCTTTTTGAATATTTTGTATTAATCACCATTAATCCTGATTATTTTTTGATTATGTACTTGTAATCATAATCAATAAGAAATCATGCAAAACTCATTACTTCACTCTTCAAAAAAAAAGTAACCTAATAAGTAATTATAACGATTACTAATTATTACTTAACAGCTATGATTATATTATATATTAAATTGTTCATATTAAATCATGTTCATATTATTATTTTTTACGTCAATCCTTAAAAAAACACCAAATATTACATAGAAATTATAAGAATTTTGAAATTTATGAAAGTCTTCATTGTGTAGTCAATAAAAATTATAGGGAATTTGAGATTCATATATGTATGAGACTATTATGTAGCTATGAACTATTAGTATAATGTATACAATTTCTAGACGATACATATTTTGAAAAAAGTATTAGTTTTTAAATTTTTTATTAGTTTTTTTCAACGACAACTCTCTTTGTGTGGGTTTATTCTTGAACTTTTTCTACAGGTAAAAACGCTACAAACTATCGAATCAATTAATTGTGTTAAGCCGGACTATTTTAGAATAAGCGTGCAAGATTTTAAAGATTTATTAAGCCGTCAGTCTAGTGGAATTTTATTAGATTGCGATTTAAAAATAAAAATTAACATGTTTAGGTATTTTTGACAACAGTTATATCTACAAATGAACAGTGGGCTCAAACTTAGAAAATGGTATTAAAAAAAAATTCATATATGATTTATTAGCCCGTTTACATACAACGAAATCTAGTAGATTTGATTTGAAATCTTCCTTAAAGTCTAATGCGTTTACATTTTACTTTTTTGACATTATCGATACTTTTTTTTCATAATAAAAACAGCTGGCTGGAAGTTTTTGTGTAATACATACAAAAAATTCATATAAAAAATGATTTATAACCAACTTCATTTATTTTATGAATATTGCTTATTTGCTTCCCTTTTTTTTACTATTGTCTAAAATTTTTTAATTTTTTAACAGTTTTAACAAGCCGCCATTTTTGTTTTTATTAAAATGTCATAGTTTTTTGTAGTTTTTAGTACTATATGGAAATTAAACCATAGTTACCTCACTAAGGCTGGGTTTTTGAGATCTCAGTTAAAATAGGTTTAGTTAATCTAAAAACAGATTTGTGCAGCCATTACCAAGTTTGTGTACAAAATTTGGACGGAACAACTTAGTTTTGCTTTAAATGTAGGTCTTTAATAAAAAATCTGACTTCGCGGGAAAAAATCCGAGTTTCAGAGCACGTTAAACTAAGTTTAACCTTAATCTACATCTCAAAAGCCCGGCCTAAGTACTAAGTAGACTTTGAGTAGATTTCGGCAAAGTATGTCTCAATTTACACGTTTCATCTTTTGATGCTCAACTTCTTTTCAAATCCCTTTTGAAGATGCCATTATGTTCACACGCAGCAACCGGTTTCAACTTTTTTTGCTTCAAAACAACAACACTTTTATTCAAAGCGAACCAAAGAGAAAAAAAAGAAAAACAATTACATGCAGCCATTGTTGTGCATATACCTACGAATGAGAACACAAAGCGTACTGCCCAAGTACAGGCATCTCCGTACTAACCCCTTTTCTTCTTGCTTCCCTCTCCTTAAAACACAAGTGTTGAGCATCAAAAGATGAAACGTGTGAATGTAGACTATGTAAGTAGCGAGTCGCTATTAGCAACGTTACATACAAAAAAGGCGGTTTGTTTTTGGAAACTTTATTTGATTTCTTTTTTATTTCTTTTATTATAATGCATAAATATATGGGGGATTTCATGTCAAGTGACCCAACTTTTGAAATCGATGTCTTCCGATTTGGCACTAAGGTTAGTCCTATTAGATAGTAGTTTAGGCACAAATTTTCAACAAGATCGGTCAAAAAGTTTCTGATTTAGAGGGGGTCAAAATTTGACATTTTGGCCAAAGAGTTGTTCTTTCTCATCCATGTAACTTATTATCTATTGGTGTTAGCAAAATTTGTCCCAATTAAATTAGATAGCTATTTCTTCAAGCTTTCGAAAAAATTTTTTTGTTTTTTTTTTTTAATTTTATAAAATTTTTTTTTTTTAATTTAAAACTTTTTTTTATTTTTTTTGAAGCGGGTATTTTTTTTTTTTTTTTTTTTTTGCTCAAAAGAAAGCTTATTTCTTTTCCTTTAAGTTAGTTCTGGGCGCTGTTTGGCCGCGAGTGGGTTATGTATAAAAAAAAATAATTTCTAAGTCAAGACGAGGATTTTTCAATTTTCAGCATATGCACTATTTTGAATTTTTTTCCTATTTGTGTGTAAGTGTTTCTAAAATTTTAAAAATAAAACTTATGCTGAGAAACAAGACCTCTCCAACGGTATAAAACATACATAACTCGAATTTCATACCCTCGATACTGTAATACCCACAATATGTTAATCCCAGGAATAAAATCACTTTTTTCAATAGAGATGTTGACAAATTAAATTTTTTTATTTATTTGTAATAATAATTAAATTAATATAAAATAATAATAATAAAAACAAAAAGATAAATAATCTTAAAAATTTAATCTTAATCACATAAGATCCTTTAATAAATTTTTTTTGTTTTTTTTAAATTTTTTTAAATTATTTTTTTTTTTAAATTTAAGAATATTTTTGTATTTTTTTTTAGGGTGTACTTTTTTTTTTTCCTCAAAAGAAAGCTTAGGTCTTTTCCTTTAAGGTAGTTCTGGTCGCTTTTTGGGCCACGAGTGGGTTATGTATAACTTAAGTCTTCCATCGTCAAGCGGTATAAAATCATGGTATTGAGCAGTGCCATCAATTGTTTCCTCAGCATCGAATCTGCTCTTCAGTGTTTTTAATGTATACTCATGATCCTCTTTGCTACTAAAAACTATTTTAGTTTCTTTACGATAATTCTTTGCCCAAAGGAATAAAGCAGTCGCATCTAAGATGCGATCTTGATGAGAGCACTGTAGGCTATACTTCGCTGCATTTCTTTTGAGGTTTGCTCTAACACCATCACATGCTCCTTTACCGTGAGCAGTAGGATGACTGTAAATTTAGATTTTAGATAATTTAGTATTATCTGCTGGTATTCATAAATTGCAACGGCATCATGTTTAAAATTGTTTTGTGGTCCAGTTTTTCATCTTTCATTTAGTAAATAACTACTGTAAATATTGTTGTTTGGTCGTTATTGAAGTGGAATTACTGTGTGGCATCCTGAAGAACATATTTATAGTTCTCTGCGAAATCCAACGAAATAACGAATTCAAATGTATCTTCAAATCCTTAAAGAATGACCAATGATCTTTGACTTAAAAGTTCTTAAATTTAGCAATCCTCTTCACATTTCTTCCACAAAATCATGCACATTTGAAATAATTGTTTTCAATGTGTATCTTTCAGTCTGAAAATTGAAAAATCCTCGTCTTGACTTAGAAATTATTTTTTTTTATACACAACCCACTTGCGTCCCAAAAAGCGACCAGAACTTCCTTAAAGGAAAAGACCTAAGCTTTCTTTTAAGCAAAAAAAAAAAAAAAATACCCGCTTCAAAAAAAATAAAAAATAAGTTTTATATATAAAAAAAAAATTTTAAAAAATTTAAAAAAAAAAACAAAAAAAAGTTTCGAAAGCTTGAAGAAATAGCTATCTAATTTGTTCGGAACAAATTTTGCTAACACCAATAGATAATAAGTTACATGAATGAGAAAGAACAACTGTTTGGCCAAAATGTCAAATTTTGACCCCCTCTAACTCAGAAACTTTTTGACCGATCTTGTTGAAAATTTCTGTCTAAACTACTATCCAATAGGAAAAATTTCATCCAAATCGGAAGACACCGATTTCAAAAATTGGGTCACTTGACATGAAATCCCCCAGAACTTATTCATATGAATACCAAGTTTATTCTTCTGGGTTTCATGTTCGGATAGTCTCTTTAACAAAATTTATGAAATTACTATGTACATATATCTATGTTTTTCACCCCTCCCAATAAAATCGTATAATATAATTTTTTTTTTATATTTCTTTTCATTTTAGATTCTCCATAAACTTTGTGAATGATATATGCCGAAATCCCTCATTTATAACATACCATTTCAAATGGATTCTAGATGAAAATGTTATTGTCGAGAATTACAAAGAAAATGGCGAATGGATTGATCATAAAGAGAAAATGTATGATCAAATAGATGGTGTGTTTCATAGTAAAGATTCATTAAGTTCTGATCAGCTCTGTATTGACAATTCAATTCTAAATTATTCTGTTTTAGGTACAATATTCGAATTAGAATTTGCATTCCAAGATGGTTATATTGATGTATATAAAATCTATGAGAATACGCCAAACCGTATTACAACATATGAAACAGAATTAGATATTTCCCAAATAAAAGCCTTACAAGTGTGGGGTGATGTTAAGAAAGTTTCCGAAATTACCTTTAAATATGCGTAGAAATTGCAAGAGAAAGAAAAATTACAATAAAAAATCACAAATTCTTTTGTTTCGTATTCCTTTTTTTTTTGGAAATCTAGCTTGGAATGGAAATTTCTAAATTCAATTGGATTGAAAAGAAAAAGTTAGTAAAATTTTATTTATACAAGTTTTATAATTAATTATACTTAATGGATTGTGAAATCCATTAAAAAAATGCAGTATTATGCTTTAATTTTAATTCTTGTTTTATTTTTTTTTTTTTTTTTTTATATAATACAGTTTGTGAAAACCAAAATTTTCCGTTCTTCTGCTTACCCCTTGTTCTACAAAATTACTATTCAAATGAAAGCTTATTGGCTTTAAGCAGCATTTGCACACTGTTTATACATTTGTCCCTTTGTGTACGAGCTTAAATGTCTTGTGTAGGGGTGACTTAGTGCAGCATAAAGTTTTGCAATACAATCTTCAGCCTGGTATTAATGCAAATTTTAACATATTAATAATTTATTTGTTTGTTTATTTATTTATAAAGATAATTCAAGTTTCTTTAATTATGCCAAAGACTTATATGTCGTTACCTAAAACGCAAAAGGCCCTATCTAACATTTTGAAAATTGTACAGGAGAAGCAAAAACTATTTATTATGATAAATTTATAAATTGCATTAAACTGTTTATAACTAATTTTTCTTTTATTTTTCTTGTAAAACCTACCAGTTGGTTTGACAATTAGCAATGTTGCATACTATGCAAAATGCTAGTTAGTCCTCTTAGCATATTTCGCGTTATCGTTTGTAGATAGGGCGTTTTGTTTTTGAATCGTTTTGTGATCATTTGAATTGATGCAATACATCAGAATCAATGAAAAAGTCGATTTTTAATTTTTTGTTAGATAGGGCTTTTTGCGTTTTAGGTAACGATATTTACTTACAAATAAGATAAGTATCACACAAAAAACAGCACACCCATTAAACGTTTCACATTATAGCACAAATTGTATTGTTAGATTCAAATTTAATTTATATTAAAAACTTTCCAGCTTGGAAAACTATTTCTTTGACATCCCTTTAAGTTTTCTCACGTTCCATTAGATTCTTTAAATCGTCGTTACTTGTATTTACACTTAATGCACACAAATTTAAAATTGTCCATTGTCCTATATTTTTATACATTCGCTTTTTTACCAAAAAGATTTTACACACCAATTTTGCTATTTATTAATTTAAAACTAAAAATAATAGTAATTTAATTATAAGTAATTTCGTTATGTTATGCTAAGTTTTGAAATTATTTTGCTTATTTATTTAAATTTTAATTGCATTTCTTATAAAGTATTTTAATAAAACAAAAATTAAATGATCACAGCTTTTTATTAACCATTACTGTTTAAAAACAAAATAGGTAAGTTGGAGAATACATAAATCATTTTGGATTTAACAGAAGAAAAATCGTTGGTTCTACATCGATAAGACGACGCAAGTTAACAGTATATTGTTCGGAATAAAAATTATTTAACATTTTTAGATTAAACTTTAGAAATGGGTAAACCAAGAGGGCCTTGAGAGCAAACCCTTATGCTGGGTACAGACAGTGCAATCTGCATCAATGCAATCTCAAAATATCAAAACGTTTTGATGTTGAATGAAAATTAACGAAAATGAATGAAATTTTCCAGGGGTCTAATTCTGGCAGTCGTGGTGCAATTTTATTTCTAATTCTTTAAGTCGATACTGAACGTATCGAAATGGCTGAATGTACTCAAATCTTGTATTCCTATTTAGCCCGTTTTTTAAATGTCTTCACGCGTTTAGTATCCCAAGAGTTGGCATCACTGCTGATACGTACCGGCCAGAACTTTGTCTAAAGCCCTACAGAGCATGCAGTGGCATACTTATTCCTAGAACAAAGTATGTCGATTACTCATTTCAAGCGATTTTAATACAAAATGACTGTAGTTTTGACTGTTTTTTAGGAGCTTTTTTTGTAAAGATGATTGATTGGTACTCAAAGTTTGAAGTGTATATATATATATATATATATATATATATAACTTAAACAATAAATAATTATTAGATAAATCTAATTTCGTAACAGTATGCATATTATAAAATTTTAAAGAATATAGACAGGGAAAAGGAAGAAAATGTATTAGAAAATGTATTATTATTAAAGTTTTAAGATATTTACTCAAAACGATATTGTTCAAAAATATGATGTTTTCTAAGCTACATTGGGGCTGCTTAACACGAATATGGTATTAATTTATTTTTATTAAGAAGTGTTCTCGAGATAATAGCGAAGAACCTGTTCTTTGCAGTTTTCCAAAAATCTAGAGAACTGTATTTGTAAATTGCGCAAACTTTACACCGTTACAAAGATATGTTTTTGTACCCTTCGCCGTAGGGTATTCCGTTTGTAATTTCTTATTGATGTTAGGCCCTTAAGTATATATATTCTGGGTCCTTATGAGGTGCGAAGTTGATTTAACGATGTCCGTCTGTCCGTGTGTAGGTTAAAATGGGTTTTGCGAAGACTCCAGAACTGATGGGGACTAGGTTGTTACAAATTTATGACACATATACTTAAAGTTTGCTATTCAGCAAGATCGGTCCACAAATGGCTGAGATATTTCCCATAAATTCCTTGTTGTTGTTGTTATTTTTTTTTTTTTTTCTGTTTTTCTGGAGAACTGCTAAAGCCAAGGCTTTCAAATTTGGTACACCAACTCTCTAAAAAAATGGGCGGGATTGGAGAAGTGGGCGTGGCTCTTCCAATAAAAAAGACATTATACATTTCGGTATATCTGGTAATTAAGGGAGCCAAAATTTTCAAATTAGGGACAAGTTTTTTTGGTTACCAATACACAACATCCGAAAAATGTTGGCGAGATTTATGAAGTGCACGTCGGTATATAAATCTAACAAATCGGTTAAACATGATTAAGTTATTAGCAAAATACTCCAAAAATGGGCTAATAGCATTAACATTTTTATAAAAACTAAAATTTTAGAGCTGTTATATGACCAATGGATACGTCTTATATATCAAAACATCGGAAATCTTTAGAAAAACGGAAAATCGATTTTGATACAAAAAAGTTATTACCAATATATTATTTTATTTTTTTTAAATACCTATTTTCGGGAATCAAATATCCTCCCAAGTATATGTATATGTATATATATATATATTTATATATTTTTTTATTTAAATAACTTTTTTTCTTTTCACACCATTGTGAAGGGTAAAAAAGATTCTGCACTCTTTCAGCCCATATCTATACTATGTTTATTGGATATATTTCACTGGGTGACACGCCCTTAGATTGGAAAAAATTGATTTTTTTCTATTTTTTTCAAAATTCAACATTTTAAGTTCTTCCATTAAGGCAAAACAAATATTTTTTTTTTTAATTTTTAACCCATATCTTAAATGACAATTTTGTTTCATATATAAAAAATTGCAATATAATTTGTAAAAAAAATCAAAATAAAAATGTTCAATAAAAATTTGTTTGTTTTCTTTGTTGTGTTCGAATTACGATTAAGCGTTAAGAGAAAATTTAATTTACTTACATAATTCTATTTTTGGTCGAGAATATAATAGTTTTCCTCTGCGGTTTCTTCTTTAACGTTGCGATGACGTTTCACGAAATTGCATCCAGCAGTAGTCACATATGCCATGCTGCCATATTCCGAGTTAAATATGGACGATAACATAAATATATCAACAGAATAATGATCAAAAACCTACTGCTGCACAAGTTAAGCAGTGCAAGTTAACCATCACCTCAACGTAATTGGGAATCTGTAGCAAACGGAAAAAACCAAAGTTATCGCACTAAAAATTAGCAGCTTTAACGATTTGTATTCGGGCACCGAAAAGGGTTAAAAAAGACTTCCCAAGTACAGTACGTGAGTAATTAGTATCCTCAATTCTTTGAAAATGCTGAGCAGTTATTGACACAAAGGTTTTCGATCAGGGACCGAACTGGCAAACTGATTCAAGTATACCATATTGATCCTTATGAATTTTTCTATGATCAAATATTGTGATTTTTAAAGTTTTGAATTTTTTTTTTCGATCAAAAATTACAGTTATTTTTTGATTTTTATTTTTTTGAACAAAAATAACAGTTATCCAAATTTATTTTCGGGAATGAAATATTTATTATTAATTTTTTAATGATGTGCTAATAATCCCAATTTTTGTATGAAAACACTAAAATTTATTGTTGTGGGAAACAGTTATTTTTAGATTTTTATTTTTTCGATCAAAAATAACAGTTATTTTATGATTTTTATTTTTTGAACAAAAATAAGAATAATTTTTTGATTTTTATGTTTTCGAGCAAAAATAAAAGTTTTTTTTTTAAAGAAATGTACGTGTTATAATTATTGAGTTGTCTTTAAATATTTATTTAAATGTGTGATCATCATTGGGATATCTTATGTGCATTAAAAAAAATATTTAAAGTCAACTGAATAATTCTAACACGTACATTTCTTTAAGGAATAACTTTTATTTTTGCTCGAAAAAATAAAAATCATAAAATAACTGTTGTTTTTGATCGAAAAAATCAAAATCAAAAAAATAACTGTTATTATTTTTCAAAAAAATAAAAATCATAAAATATGTAACTGTTATTTCTGATCGAAAAAATAAAAATCTAAAAATAACCGTTATTTTTGTTCAAAAAAATAAAGATCTAAAAATAACTGTTATCATCTGACTTTTATGAAATAATGAATAACTGTTACGGTCCCTGTTTTCGATACAAAATATTGTCTAATTATACAAAAATATTGGATAAAAAATGCACGCCTCAATTTTTATAGAAATAAATCCAAGCCTTTGTATTTCAATTCACATATTCAAAACAAAGTACTCGTATAAACATTTATTTTATTTTCAGAAAACAAATTCGTTTCTAATTTTTATACCATAAATTTAAAATTTACAAGGTGTCCCTAATTGTTTGCGCGTAGCTGTATATACCTATAGAATACAAGTCTTCGATCATATTTGGCATTAATTGACTGTCGTTATACTGTAGCGACTTAAAGTTGTGAATTTTGAAAATACGTTGAAAACCAAATTTTTATCCGATAAACACAGTATAGTTATGTATGTGCTTAAAGAGGAAAAATAAAAGAAAGATAAATAAATGAATGTCATATCCGTGTTCCGCAGCCCCAGTTTAACTAAGAAAAACATCAAATTTTTGAGGTTCGTTGTTTTGTGGCATAGTGTAGCTTATGCTTGAATTTAAAAAAAAACCAACTAAGAGACAACAAAAAACTTTGATGAATATTAAACGACTAATAAAACTTTGAAATACTACATAAAATTAAAAATAATAATTTATTTGTAGAAATGGGCAAAAACAATTATAATAATAAATCGAATTAATATGTTTATACCGAATCTTTTCCTTAGAATAGTAAATCATGTACGGAATGTTCAAACATGATGTTGCCTCCATGTCTGCACCTATTAACACGTTCACAACTTCTGTTTTTAATAGAATTTAAATTAATGGGGTGTTAAATCACTAAAGGAATTTAAAAATGTTTGGTAATTTTTAGACTCCAGCAAACAATTTTTTTTTTTTGTTCACCATTGAATACTAGAAAATCATGCTGAATCATCAAAAAAAACTGGAAATTTTTCAAATATTAGAATTGTTGCTTTAATTCAATAGCAAATTTCTAAACAAATCACATGCACGCTCAATGATAATTAAAGAAGAAATTTTAAAATAGAAGGTGATTTGTGTTGATATTAAAAATTCCAAATATGTTTTGAGTTTTAAGGAACTGTTTGTTTGACTTCTTTTGTATATTTTTAACTTTCCTTTCGAACCTTATTTTAAGGGATACATTTTGGGAATGACATCTTTGTTAGGTTTTATGTGATACATACACTGCTATTATGTAAGTCGTGGACGATGTCAGTTTTAAGACGTTGGCATATTCATTCTTCTAAGAATGTTGTGTCGATGTCGACTATTTATCGAAAATCTGACAGTAAGAAATATCTCTCTACTTATTTGTTTCTTCTGACGTTTATTCTTTGTTTTTTTTTTCATTTCATTTTCATTTGCTCGAAGTCTAAAAATTAAACTTCTGATGTACACATAGTTAAAGTACAGAGTACTTGATTTACTTGTGGTGACTTATTTTACAATTAAATTTAATTGCCTTGCAGTTTCGATCGAAACGGAATATCGTATTTTACACTTTATTTAAATTAAGATCCTAATCATGTAAAACGCAACGCACCACCAAATAATAACATTGAAAGCACAAACAATGTCATAAATATTTTGTAATTTTGTTGTTGCTTTCTACAGAAATTCATGTACCGTTTTAAATTTTTCAAGGCCACAAGATATACAGCGTTTTAAATTTTAAAACGCAGTGTGAATTTCTGTAGAAAGCAACAGCAAAATCACTAAATGTTTTTAACATTGTTTTTGCTTTCAATGTAATTCTTTGGCGTTGCGTTGCGTTTTGCATGATTATGGCCTAAATATTTAGAGAAACAATTCGTATTCCAAATAGTATAATCTGACCATATAATGACTATGTAGATATCATAGAGACACCCCTATTAGTTATCGATATTGAGTTTCATATAAACTTCCGAATTATTAATGGCAAAATGAGGACTTTTTATAAGAATTGAGATATAGGCACAAATGTCGATAGCTGTACATCTAATGGTATCTAATGACCAAACCTTAAATAAATACAGGCAATTTTAAAAGTTATTTAATTGGTTTGTTATTTCAACGGTACGACCTCTTACAGCATTAACAAATCATTTATGTAGTTTGCAACTACTCGTATTATGTATGATTTTATAATAACAACGATTTTAAGACGAAAGAGAAATTTCAATTTTATTATCTTTTTAAGCTGAACTCCAATAAATGTTCTTGTCTATATCCATATACTTTATATGGAGGGTTCAGAGCTGAAGCGAACCAAGTCAAAAAAGAAAATTCGAAAATATTTTAAGTAAGTGAACTGCCATTAATTTGTGGATCCACTGACTTGGGTTTATAACCGTTACATCAGGAACAAAAAAACTTTTTGATTTAGGCCGTTACAGAACTGAATAGAGTTAAGCTTTGCGGAAAATTTCGCAGCAGTGGTTTATGAGGTGGTTCGGTTCAGCTCTGAACCCTCTATTTATTCTTCCTTATTTGTAGCCAATTTCACCAAGTTCATTTATAATTAACTACCGGTTATAACTGTCAAAAACATATTGTTAACTGAAAGTTAAAGTAATACTCGTAGTTAGTTTAAACTGAAATTGGCTGTTTATAACAAATAAGTATGTATGTAGTATATAAATTGAGCTGTGCCCTAAACACATTTAATATATACACCAACCATTTGTTGACAAATCTACATTAAAAGCTTCATATTTAAGAAAATAATATAGACTGCGCCTTAAAAGTTAACTTTTCTGAAAGGGAATTTTTTTGTTTTGAAACTTTGATTCCAACTCCGACTCCTACTCTTACATTGATGCTAATTGTATATGAGACTTTAAACTCTTTTTTTATTCCAGTACCTTTTGAATGGTTAAACATAGCATGAAAATTATTCTGTAAAAATTGCGAATCGATATTTAAAACATTGCATTGCCAATTTCGAAGAATTTTTATTTTGGAAAATTTTAGAAATTTTTTCAAATTTTTCTAAACTTTTATGCCGAAACTTTTTGGAGTCGAAATCGTGCGTTTTGTGGGTACTTCGAATTGAGTGACAGGCTTAAAAATTAAATGAGTGACAGATATTTTCACAAGTATATTCTAAATGCAAATGTTTATGAAAATTTTCATAAAATGGAAGATTATATACGATCAGAGTAGCTGAGGCATTTGAGTTTGTTGTGGGATAGTGTGGCATTAACAGCGGATTTTGCAGACATTTATTTTATGTCGGATGGAATTCCGTCAGGTTTTCGTGTGAACAAATCGTACGATTATGTAGGATTGTGAAATCATGAGATATATTATTCTCTACTTAGCATTAAATACACGCCTTTTAAAAGTTTGAAATTTATCATTTGCAATTGTGTTTTAAAACTTTTCAAATATACATACATATTTTAAAAAATTCCAAACGTATTTTAAATATGTTCAAATTTATTTTAAAATCTTTCATATCACACTGAATCAACAAGAGGGCAAAGCTGTAAGATGCGAATGAAATACAAAATTACAATACTTTTTCTAATTATAATTGTGCTATTTGAAAATAAAAATAAAATCAATTTAAATATAAGATTTTTTATTAAAATGTTTGCGTTATTAACTTTTATAAAATGGAATGAAATTTTGATATATTTAGATACTCGTATGTTTAAAAAAATTTATTATAAAAAAATAATTTGAACTGATTTAATATTTAATTAGGCGGATTTACAAAAAATTTTCTTTAATTTTTTCTATATTTATTAAATATTCTAAGCTAAATATATTCAAATTAACTTTATTCAAATAAAAAAAAAAATTGATTTGTAGTTTTAAAATTTTTATTCAACAAAATTAGAAAAATATTCAAACAAAAACATTTTAAATACAAAAATGTCTATTAATTTCTCCTTGAAAAATGAGGAAGACAATGTAATAAAATACTGGGATAAAAAATAACCATTTAAAAAAAACAAACATTTAAAGTTAGGCGATTATGTATTTGAAAATTTAAAAAATTTTACGATATTCTATAGTAACTATATTATATTCCTTATTATATTCCTTAAATTAAGGTAAAGCGCAATTAGTGTGGTTGTTTTGAATTTGAATCGTTCGAAGCAACTGTATGTAAGACCATGGTCTAAACTCTAAACACTTGCAGCCATGTGCTAGATATCAATTAGACTGAAATTAAAATAGCATAGATAGCCGAATATAGCACTCTTTCTTGCTATACAAAAGGTTATAAAGTTTTGTAACCACCAAAATCTTTTCTTAAAATAAAAAAAGGGGTAGAAGGGCTGGTGTGAAGTCTCCTTCACACCTTCACCTAGAGCCAATATGGTCCATTGTGATGTATAATTACGGTGCCCATTCGTCCTGTTTTTAAGAGGACAGTCCTTTTTTTGATACGATGTCCTTTGAGATATTATTCAAAGAAGAGGACAGTAGATTAGCCTTTTTTGAGTGAATTGTCCTTTTGTTAGATAATGCATTTTTTTTCTTTAAACTCAAAAACTATAGGTTTTTTTTCAAACCCCCAAAATTTCAACATCAATACCGGAAAACACGCCATTAATGCCAGCGTAAAAGCGAATTCTACAATTGTGCCCGCTGATGTTGCAAAAATTAATTTGATGATCCATGTGCTGGATTGTGGTTACTTTTGGCACATACCCAAGCTTTTATACTCCATAAATATATTTGTAGTCTATAGTTACAACACTTTTCAATGCCTAAGGCTGCACTTACTTTAAAGGACTTTGAATTAAAATGAACTGCCCGAAAAGAAGATGTGTTTTTACCATTTATTATTGAAACCATTTAAGCATACTAAGTTGACAGGGCTGTGTGTTTGCAAAAATTGTGATTGGGTGAGAAGTGGAGAAAAGATGATACATTAGTGGATCAAATATGGATGAAACATTTTGTCTATTTCAAGAAAAAAAAATTTGGAGGAAAAAAAATTTGGAGGTAAAAATATAATGGAGCTTGTAAATCTTTTTGTTTGAATTATCTTATTACTTATAAAATAACTTTGATACTATCATAATTTTAACTACATTTCGAAATGTCCTTTTTTAGCATTAAAAAATATGGTCACCGTATGTATAATAAATGAAAGTTGTAAAGGCTTTTTCAATATTAGAATAAAAAAAAAAACAATAATTCTAATATTGAAGAACAGAATATAATTTATTCCAAAAAATGTTGTTGAATTCAAATTTTTACATTTATTCCATACAAAATCTGAAATTATGTTATTCAACAAGTTTAGAACAAATGTATTTTATTAAATTAAATTAAAATTAAATTAAATTTTTTAAACAAATTTGTGTGCTTTTCTATTGATTTGAATATATTTTTATAATATTAATTCGAATAAAATAAATTGAAATACATAATATTGAATTTGGCTTCCAAGAGAAGATATGAAATTTGAGAAACATTATTGTAAATTATTTTCAACTGATTTATATTTTATTTAAAGAAGTATTAAATAAATTTAACATATTTTCATTTTTAAAAAACAGTAAAAAGAAAATAATTTGCAATGAGCAGCTATGCAAGATGGTATTAACTAGGGTATTCATTCGCATAACCGTTAATCGGTTAACCGATTAATTACAGCCCGATTAACTGATTGGTCAATTTAAAATTGACTATTTTCGATTAACGATTAAACCGGTTATTTCAGTCGATTAACCGACGTAACAAAATTCTTAATTTTTTGTAGAATTAAAACATATTTTTTGGAGTTTTTAATTATTTGTATCGTCTCATATACAAAAGGTATGTGTTTAGAAAATATTTTTTCATACAAACAAAGAAGGAGTTCTATCAATCTTTGAACAGAATTAACCGAAACAATTAGAAGAGTTAAATTTTAAAAAAAAGCAGGACGTTAAGAGAAATACAGGAAAAGGACTGAGAAATTAGATATTTTGTATTATGGGTTGCTTTCGATTTCTCCAACATCTACGTTAAGTGAAAGAATTTTTTCTAAGTTAAGTTTTATCAAAAATAAAGAAAAAAATTGATTAAATCCTAAACATTTAAACCAAATTATTTTTCTAAACGATTATTTTTTAAGGTCTCCTTAAACCATTGAAATAACTAATCAAATTATCTCACAGTTTATTTTTTAATTACCACATAATATTTATGTATTAATTAAAAAATATGTATAACATATTAATGAATTATTCTCTTGCTTGCTCGTTTTAGTTCAAGAATTGTTATGTTGTTTGTAATGTTATTGTTTTTTTATACTAATAAACTCTAAATAATTTATGAATTTGTATTTATTGAAATTACTTAATTTATAAAAAAAAAGGTTTATAAATCTGTTAACCGATCAATTACAAAATTAGCCGATTATTAACCGATTAAACCAAAACCTCGGTTAATTAATCGAGCGGTTAGCCGATTAAAGCAAAAGCCCGATAAAATGAATACCCTAGTATTAACCCAAAATTAAAAAATTTCGGTATAAGCATTACAATTTATAATTTAACATTAAAGAAATTTTTTTTTTCATTATTTATTTATTGAATCTTCATATATTAAATATGAACTAGCAATAATTAATCAAATCTTATTCTAATACTCTATTTTTGTCCTGCCAACGCCTGGCGAAAATTTTTCTCCTCACGGTTTCTGTTCACATATATACATAGCTGTTTAGCGCTCTCCTCGTCGGATGATTCCTGCAGTATATCTTCTCCATAATCTAGAGTGGCTAGTAAATGTAGCTGCGACTAAAGCCTTTTTAAATATTTTACTGCATACTTCGTAATATTAGTTTTTACTAATGGCACATCGAGGTCTTTGTGAATATTTGAGTTTTTAACATACCAGGGAGCATCTGTGATTATTAGAAGTTTATTTTGAATTTTTTCGATATTAGAGGCCGAGGCAGTGCCCCATATCAAGGCTTCGAACAGAATTTCTTCCAATAAGCCAATAATTTTGAATTGATTTTAGTTTCATTTGTGATATTTTTGCTTCTATATGGCATTTCCATGTTAAAAGCCGATCTAGGTGAATACCGAGATATTTTACATGCGATTGTAGGCATTTTTGCTCATTGACCTTTATCCTCCATTGTTTTAACCACTTTTCCAGTTCAAATATATGATCCTGCAAGTAACGAGATGCTTCATGACAGTTTTTGTGTACGCTTAAAAAAGCTGTATCATCAGCAAATGTTGAAGTTAGGGTGTGGTTATTTGTTGGCATGTCTGAGGTATAAATTAAGTATAACAGTGAGCCCATGATGCGTCCCTGAGGGACTCCAGCGTCAATTGTCTGAGGAGAACTTAAAAAAGCACCTTCTTTAATAATAAACTTTCGACTGACTAAGTAGCTTTCTAACAGCTTTTGTGTGTTTACTGGTAAGTGTAGCTTCAGTTTATGTAATAAGCCTTCATGCCAGACTTTATCAAAAGTTTGAGAAACATCCATGAAGAGAGCGGAACAATATTTTTGTTTCTTGAAAGGATTTTCTTATGGCGTTTACTATACGATGGGTTTGTTCAATTGTGCTGTGTTCTCTTCTAAAGCCGAATTGATTAAAGGCATATGAAAAACGATTTTAAAACCAACCGTTTCATTACCAAAAAGTTGACAAGATATGAATATTACGTGTCGATTTTTTCGAAAAAGTGAAAAATAAAAATTTTAAGTTAATATTGTTGATTAAGTGCGATATGTTTTTTAAAATTATGAAAATGTATTTTAAAATTTTGTCAAATTGTATTTTAAAATTATCCAATTTTTTTTTGTTAAAATTGTCCGAATGTTTTATGTACACAATTTTTTATAATACATTTGGAAAATTTTAAAATACAACTGGACAATTAAGAAATACATTTGAAAATTTTTAAAATACATTTAAAAAATTTGAGCTTCATTTATAAAACTTTGAAATACATTTGTATAATTTTCAAACACATATGGACAATTTTAAAAATACATATGGAAAATTTTAAATTGTGTTTGAAAATTTTAAATTATATTTGGATTATTTTAAAATCCATTTGGAAATGGTGTAATTTTTATATTTCAATAATCAAATATGGATAAAAATAAGATTTTTACGTTTTGTATTGCATGATCTTAATGATTTGTGATCATTTAATAATTTAAGGTTGTTTTTATTATAATTTTTACAAATAAATAATATATCGCACTTGTTCAACAAGTTGTTACTTATTAATTTTATTATTATTTTTGCTTTTAAGTTTTATGTATTTTAAAAAATTTTAATTGACAACTCCATGAGTATTTCACCTGTTAACTATAAACACTTATGAAGTTTTTCTTCTTTTTTCACTTGATAGCACACCACCACACACTTTACATTACAGGGTTAGCAAGAGCGCGGCGTCTGCGTCAAGTTCTTAGTGCAATGAGGTAGTGTGTAACACTCAATTCTATACCACAGTCGGCTTACTTTCTCTCTGCCTATAGTCCTGTATCATGTACACTGTACAATATGGCGTAAGCGAAAGATAACTTTGTATTACACTTTGGCTTACAATTCTGGGTACTCGGAATATTAGTAACTGGGTGTATTAACACAAAATATAATAATTTTTAGTAGAAGCAAAACAATATTTAATTTTAGATTAAAGACATATGAAATGGAATTTTTAAACCAACCGTTTAATTACCAAAAAATTCACAAAATAGCACGATATATTTACAGCGGTAACATATGAACATTACGTGTCCATTTTTTCCAAAAAGTGCAATAATAAAAATTTTGAGTTAACTATTTGAGTTACACTATTGTTGAAAGAGTGCGATATGTTCATGAAATATATATTTTTAACTGGCAAATTAAGTTGTTTTTCATACAGTTTAAAAAGTTTTTATATATTGGGTATAAATAAAAACAAAATAATTTAAAAAACCCGGAAAATGCCAAAAAAATTTCAAAATCCCGTCAATCCCGGGATTCAAAATATCCCGAAAATTCCGGGATTTCGAAATATTTTTTTCAATCCCGGGATTCAGAAAAGCAAATCCTGATTGGAAGCAATATTACATACATACTTGTGTACATGAATGTACCATGGCAGCACAACTGAATAAAAACAATTTATGATTTAAAAAAAAAATCTTTAAGTTATGGGATGCAAAATCTTATAATGAAATAGTAGAAATTTTCTAAAAAAAACAAAAAATCCCGGAGAAACACAAAAATAGTTTTCCGAAATTTCGGCCCATTGGCAAATAATTAGCTTCTTTCAAGAAACTGCTCATCTTTTGAGTTCATAAAGAATCAAATTATTCTAAATATGCTTTTGACATAAATAACGCCATCAAAACAAAAAGAAAAGGAAAGTCTGGGCAAAAATACGGCTTAAGAAAAATGTTCTGTGCTCTGTTTTCCTAATATGTAGTTTCTAAATGATTCGTAACTTAAAATAAGTAGATTGTAGTCTGCAGCCCTCTCATATTTTAATTTGACCTCTATAATTGCAACAATTATATGCTATTAATATTCCAGATTTTCGATTTAACGGTGTACGAATTATCGGGATTCTACTATACGCGTTGTATATACATAACGCGCTGAGTTCCAAAACATCCTAATACTTTGCAGTCAAAATCAAAAATGTATTAAGTTTATCGATGCACAGTTTGATTATTGTGTACGCATCGTAACCTTTTTGTGCACTTTGGGACAGATAAAATTGTAAAGTTCTACACGGCTGCTTTGTAGAATGCATGTAAAAAAGCAAGTTGTTTTACAACTGACGTTTTGAACTCACACTTTAATGGTTTTAAATAAAAATAATATGCATATGTATGCAGGACTGTGGAGTCGGAGTCAAAGTCGTAGTACCCACAAAAACTCGCGACTCCGACTCCAACATTTTTCGGCATAAACAGATTAATAAAATTGTCTAATATTTTCTAAAATTGGCGATGTAATATTTCAAATATAGATTTGAAATTTTTACAGAATCATTTTCTTGCTTTATTTAACCGTTTAAAAGGTACTGCATTAAAAACAAGTTAAGAGTCCTCCACCGACAGTTAGAATATATGAGAGACATAAATTATTAATTAATCTTTATAAAAACGGACGTTCGTATAAAAATTGGTTAGGGTTTAAACCAACGACGACAATCAGACAGTGTCATGCTTTTATTTCTAGCAATTTAAACTAACTTGTACAAAATATCATGATTTGTAACAGTTTATACATAACTTAAATGATTTTTAGGAGGGGAATTTATCAGCCATGTCACAGAGTTCGGAATGATTCCGTTCGGAACCAAAGAAAACATATTTGTTTCTTGATTGAAAGTATATTTTGATAGTTGTTTGGCCTTTATGATACAAAAAACTTCCATTCCGTTCATGAAAATAAAAATGGTTTCACTCCGCAAAGTTTTTTCGTAATTTTCTGAAACACCAAGAGACCGAATGAATTCCGTTTCCGAACGGAATTGTACTCTGTGACATGGCTGTATATTAGACCCATGCTAAATTATGGACTAATCAACACGAAATCCTGTTAAGTGGAATGGAATAAATTTCAATACAGCAGTGAAATTTGGTTTAACGTTTACAGTGTTTTTCAGAAGGCTGCTTAATATGGGATCTAAGGTAAATATGGACCGATAGCTAATCAAAAAATTGCATATTATTTCCGGTCATATGAACCAATATTGGACCAAATTTTACCACAATTTCTATATCTTCTACGGTTTAAGGCGTATTTAAATAATTTCCCAGAGTGAGCATAATATTGGACATTATATGGTAAATTATAGATCAAGCTTCAGGAAATTTTCTTTGACGTACCAAATTGTATTACAATAGTATTATTTATTACGTTTTTAAATTGTTTTCCGAGAGTAGGGTTTATATGCGGCCTAGGGTGAATTATGGACGGCTCTTCACGAAATTGACAGTGTGATTTCTAGTCCTATAAAACTATGACGTACCACATTTTAATATTTATTACGGTTTTAGACGTACAGTATGATTTCTAGTCGTATAGAATGAGTGCTCTGCATTTTGCCACCCTTTATGTCAGTTTCTCTAACAATATTGTCAATTTTTTAGGGTTTTGGTTCTACATTTTGATTCATAACTCTGATCCTACTGATCGGATTTTGCTGGGGTTGAGTACCAAACTGCTTAGGATAACTACAAGCAATTTGACACCAGCATTGTTCTTTTCCTTTGAAATTTTCGAAAGTGAGCGTGTTTTCAACAGACGGACAGACAGGCGGACATGGCTTAATTGACTTAGAATAACTCATTAAACCAGAATATATATATATTTTATGGGGTCTTAGATGCATAATAAAAAAGTTTCACACGGAATGACAAACTTAGTATACCCTCATTTACCACTAGTGGTGGAGGGTATAAAAAGATTTTAAAGTCAAATAAGGAATAGTCTCATATACATTTACCTTCAAGGTTAGAGTAGGAGTTGGAGTCGAAGTCGGAGTCGTCAGTTGGAGTCACGCTTAAAAAATGTCAGCGTGTGTAGTCGGAGTCGGAGTTAGTACTGTTTTCTGACGACTCCACAGCCCTGTAGGTATGTATGTTTATTGAAAACCAAATATTAAAACATATTTTGCATATTTCTTAATTTTATTGCTTTTTTCGCAGCCATTTATTAGATGCTTTATTTTAATTTATACAATACATATTCTATTAAAATTAAAACGTTATACATAACTAAATCTTTTAAAACTACACGTACATATTTACTTATTTGTAATTTATAGAAAATGGCAAGTGATTTGTATATTTATACATATTTGATTCTTTTTTACAGATTTACACAATATTATTTGCAGATGCATAACAAATTCATCAAAAAAAAAAAAAAAAGATTTAAAAATTATCAGTTATATTATTAAATAAATATTTTTTTATACTATTATGTTTAAACTTAAATAAAAATTAAAATTGCATTGCAAATTGTGAAATGTTTTTAAGGATTTTTTTTTTTAAATTTAAAGTTATTTTAATTTTTGTTTTAAGAATTTTTTGTTTTAAAGTATTAAATACTTAATTAACATAAGTAATTGTTGTATTATTTATAAATAAAGGTTTAAAAATGTGTTTATGTTATTCAATAATTTTTAGTAATTTTCTAAGGAATTACAAAAAAAAATAATAAATAAATAAAAAATATTCGATAACAACAAAAAGGAATAAAACAGAAGTCCATTAGAACGTCTTTTATTAAAAAAAGTGTTGTTAGAGAAATATTAGCGTATCTAATTTAAAATTGCACATTATTGAGACCGCTTTCAAGATACTTTTAGTTATTGTTAAAAACGGAAAACTTTCCGAATCTTCTTCTTATACTGTAAAAGAGTTCAAATGTATTATTTTTATTTATCATTATTATTGATTGAGTTTATTATTTACAATAATATAACGTAAGATATACAAAAAAACCATTAATTTTAATTTAATATTCAATTACTACTTGAGGGGCTGAAAATCAAAGGGATACAAGTGACAAAACTGAAAAAAATAAGTTAAAGGCAGCAATAAATGCTTATTACTTATATCTATAATTTTAAAAACTTTCAGATCTGTACAAACGTCCCAAATTGCGGAAGTTTATACAGATCTGAACGAGCCTTCCAAAAAAAGGGTAATTAAACAAGCGAAATTGTAACATAATTAAAAAAAACATAAAGTAATTCTAATAATTTTGCATAAATGCAAAAATATAACAACAACCACATAGACAATTAGTTGTCACAACTTGTGAACTGAATTACCTTAAATTTTAATAAAATTAAAAAAAAATCTGAAAACATTCAAATCGTTAATATTGAAAAAGGGCGCCTTTTTTATGGATGGCAAAAATACAGATAAAGATTTAACATTATAAAGCACTAATGGTCAGTATTTAGAAATGTTGCTTAAAATCCAATCCAAAAGTCCCTTAAAATTATTACAGGTCGAAATTTTAAAGATAATTTGTTGAAATTTGTTTCAATTGTCATAAGGAAAATGGTGAGAATCAGTACATAGTGTCATATGGCTCCGACACAAAATTCTTTCCGAAGTAGTCTTTTTACCCATAAACCATCTAATTATGTCGGTATTTTTATTAGACTTTGTCCAAACTTTTTTTATTCTAATCTAAATCGTCTTACCAAAGTCAAAATTCAATTTATAAAGCTTTTTTGTTAATAGTCCTATTCCCTTAATATTTTGCAAACTTTGTTTATTAGCCAACCTTTCATTAACAGTGAAGCTATATATATGTTCATATGTACATCCATATATAAAGCCATGTCACAGAGAACAATTCCGTTCGGAAACGGAATTCATTCCGTATTTTTGTGCTTCAAAAAATTACGAAAAAACTTTGCGGAATGAAACCATTTTTATTTTCATGAACGGAATGGGAGTTTTCTGTATCTTAAAGGCCAAAAAGCTATCAAAATATACTTTCTATCAATATACAAAAATGTTTTCTTTGGTTCCGAAAGAAATTGTACTCTGTGACATGGCTGATAGTTAGGAATAATATTATGGTAGTGTTTGGAATCATTCCTAAATATATATTGTCGCGTTTTTTAAACCACTTTAGCGCCAATAACTAATTTTTTCAGAAGGCAAAAAAAAATTATAGTTTTTTAAAAACAAAATGGTTTACAAATCATGGCTTTTCGACTCGCTGAAGAGTGTAGAAACATTTTTTTACTTACTAAAAGTAACTGCAGCCAAATTTGTTGCTTACGAGCAAACAGCTATTTGCAAATTAAATTAAATTTTTAATCTTAATATTTTTAATAATATTAAATCAGGTACCCTAATTTCTATATTCCCAAGAAAATAACTTTTAACTTCAAAAAATCGTGTTAATTTACGGTTTGTATGAAAGATATTATGAGGAACAGGGATAGAGCTTTGAATTCTTTATAAATGTTGTTTATGTAAAATAGCTGGTGGGGTCTTAGGAAACAACACCATATGGCACACTTAAGCCCCTTAAGGTACGAAAACGAATTTCGGCTCAGAACGGTTTTTTGTACGGGAGCCATGTTTAGATATCGAGAAAGAGTTTTGACATACAGGCCAAAAAGTTGCATTTTATAAAAACAAAGGGGCTTGAGGAATATTTGTGCTATATTGGATATATATTTTTTTAATTACTAGACGAAAAGTTTCGTTTTTACTGAAATGACTCACTTTGAGGGCATAGCGCCGCACCAAAAATGCTCTGATTAGCATGAAACTCTACACACCTTTTTTGTCTCAAAAATAAAAAAAATCGATGGGTGAAATTTTGTATGGCGCTTACGATATTTTCAAAATGGCTTTATTTGTTTCATACAAAGTTGCCAAGATGAGAATGCACGGAATGCAGTGCGCTGCATAAGAAAAGCAATAATTTTTTTTTATTGTGTGACTATTATTTCTTTAGAGTATTTGAACATTTTTTGGTATAGGTATGTATATATAGATATATATATATATATATTAAGGTGGCCCCTAATTTTTTATTTTCGATTTTCAAAATCGTAGACCAGTTTTGTGTTAGGTTAGAGTTAAAAAAATTTAGTAAAAATATGAGCACGATCGGTTGAAAATTGTCGTGCCGCACGCGCATTGAGATGTAATATGTATGAGCAACCCCCATTATTTCTCTAGAACAAAATTATCCTCCATCTACAACCCTTCATATGGTCCCCATACAAAAAATTTAATTTTCACGAAAATTTACCAAAATGGAGAAAAAACAGACAATTATTACAAAAAATTTTAATTGCTTTATTGATGTTATTAATTGCTTATTATCAGTGATTTATATGAAATTGCTTTTTTTAAAAGTCGAATATTTTTTTCGATAATCAGCGACAACTTGAATCAAGTATTGCGTCTCCTATTCGTTCCTGCACAATATTTTATTGTACTCCTCCATCATTTTCACGCCTCTTTCGGCGGTGTCGTTAACAACTTGAATTTTCTCAACAACTTTCAATGCTCGTTCAATGCTTTTTGTTTTCGAAGTAACGAAAGCACTCAAGCCATTCGAGAAAAATTGCTCATTTACTTCTGCAAAACTAACGTCAATTGTTTTCTTGCTACGGATAGCATCTTCAACATCGTCAGAGCCATCGGAGCTATAGTCGTCATTATCTTCTTCTCCAGTTCCTTCTACAGTTTTTTCTTCACTTTCTAGTTCGATTTTCTTTTCGTTTACTGCAAGGACTTTTTCCCCATCATCTGCGCAAATAATAGCTAACATTTTTCGTTTTATGTCGCATGAAACATCTGAGTCAAAGAAGGCGAGGGCTATTGCCTCATCCGCCAGATAACAAAAATGTCTGATAAACTTTGTTACCAATGTGTTCGACAAATTCTTATCCAAGTCTGCGTATGAGTGAAGTGCTTTCAAAAAGTTAAATTCCTGATTCGGAGCTTTAATAGCTTCAATAGACATACCAGACTTTTACGTATATACGAACAATAAACACAGACATCTCGAATTCCATTCAATTGTGATTTTTCCAGTTTAAATTGACCTCTGAACATGAATTTTTTTTAAAGAATAAATTTCCTTGGACATCCATCGAGCGTAGTAAATGAGTATGAGTTATTTGAACTTATTCAACCAAATCACCGCCAAGGAATATAACAACCAGTTCCAACAATTCCTTATAGTCGTACCGGCGTTGTTTTTTCTGTAGTTGGTCCATGCAAAAAGTAATGGTGTCATCTGATGCAGTTTTAATTTCGAAGCAACGATCTCATCGCTTACTCCAGTTTCGAGTGCATCTTGATTTATTTTTCCCCAGTTTTGCTGAAAGCGGCGAAAAAAAAAGAAACATCTGGCGCAAAAGTTTTTACCATTATATCTTCGAACAGTGCTCTTAGAACCAATTCGTAGATGGGATATTTTGAGAACAAAAATCACATTTAGTATTACGTGCTCATTACAGTATCGAAAGGTATAAAATAATAGTTGGGTATGTTACATACCGTCGGAAAGGTTAATTTGTCTAGTCTCTCTGCATAAGGTTCTCTCATAAGTCCGCCATTTGTGAACCAATTTGCAAATTGGGTTTGGATTGGATTACATCCTAATTGGTTCTTTTTTTTTAATCTTGAACTTCATGCCCGTCTGGTTGTCCGTCCGTCTGTTCTAGAGTCTGTTTTCGAGAAAATTAAATTTTTCGTATGGGGACCATATGAAGGGTTGGAGATAGAGGTTAAGTTTGTTCTAGAGAAATATTGGGGATCCAAAAATAATTGGGTGTTGCTCATATATTTTACATCTCTAGGGGTGACTCCTCAGTAGTTACGGGCATTTTTCTCTCCATTTAGCCCGAATTTCATTCTCACAGATATCAATGCGCGTGCGGCACGGCAATTTTCAACCGATCAAGCTCATATTTTTACCAAATTTTTTTTTACCCTAACCTAACACAAAACTGGGCTACGATTTTGAAACAGATAACTTTTTAAATTCTCCCTTCATTTAATGTCCACTCACCTAAACGATTGTTAGGAAGTAACCAGTCAAAAATAATACGGGCGAACAATTAATTGTTCTAGTATCCAAACAAAATTCAAAAGTACAAAGACATGAATATTTTTGTTTGTTTCGCTTTTTTAATCAACAATTTTAATAACTTGATTTTATGTTATGTTTTTGTTTATTTACGAATTTTATAAATCGAATTTTCTATGAAAATTTGTTTAATAAACCTTTTATTAATCAAAAATATTTTTTTGAATATGGGGGTTAGTTTTTAGTTTATAAAAGGAACTGATTTCATAGCTCATATACAAACATAAAAGAGTTTATATTTATAAATATGTATTTACATTAATACAAATGGTTTTATTTGTATTGATATATGGAGGGTTCAGAGCTGAACCGAACAAAGTCATTAAATATAATACATATCGCACTTGTTCAACAAACTTTTATTTATTCACATTTTAGAAAAAATCAAAAAATTTTGAGTTAATACAGTATTGTTGAACAAGTGCGACATATGTATTTCAAAACTGGTGCGAAATTCTCCGCGAAGCCAAGACGAAGGATTCAGAAATAAATGGCAGTTTACTTACTCAAACTGAAAATATTTCCGGATTTTCTTTTTTGACTTGGTTCGCTTCAGCTCTGAGCCCTTCATATTATCATTTAAAAATTTTAGTGATTTTTGTAGACAATTTTTTTAATGAGTAGGAAAAAATAGAGATTTTTCGGGCTACGTAAGGACTTTTCAAAAAAGTATATAACATCACAGAACTGACCTAAGTTATCGGTTTTTATTATCAGTACAATATTCCCGATAGCGCAGTGCCTGGGAAATTTTTGGACCAAAAAAAAAGTTATATTTATTGTTAACCAAAGGTTGGCTAAAGCGCAAAGTATGTGATATATTTATAGAATACAAATTTTTAAAAAAAAAACTTTTTAAATGTAAATTTGATTTAAGAAAGCACATTCGAAAAACTTTTAAATAATAAAATCGTATAATCTGCATTAAATCATTATTCGAATCCTAATCATAAATATACATTACCTAAAGCACACGAAAATTTCAATTTAAACATTATAAAATTTTTAACAAATAAAATAAGCAATTTGTTTATTTTAAAGATAAACACTGGTGGCGAAAAGTGGGTTTTGGTGATGATGTAAACAAAGAATATTGTAAAAATATTTACAAATAAATAAAATCAATAGAATTGAAATGTGGAATTTAATTACACAAATAATAAACTTACAATGTTTGTTTAATCGACAAACAAAACTGAGATATTTTTCCACTCAAAATTTATGATTTTTTTTTTAATGATAAGTAAAAACAATAAATTTAAAAACTACAACCTAATTCTGTAAACTACAATTTTGCATGCAAAATACTTAAATAAAATTATAATAAACAAACACAAAAAATACTTACAACTTACAAATATATTAATTTTACACGTACTATTCATTTATTACTTTTTATAATACATATGGTGTAGAGCTGTGGGCATTGCGATAATAACACTAGACTTTTTTATACATTACCGATGATCATTTTTCAATTTTAAGCCCCATTATTTGTCCAGTCGTTGCATTCACAAATTGAGCTTGAGATAGTTGGACGAAGTTTGCCAGAGATGTGGGTAAATTCAATACGGTTGCATCATGATGATTACCACCTCCGGCGTTACTTATCGCCGTACTACCACTAAGTGTAAGAGTTTTTAAAGCATTCGCTTGAGGATCATTCGCCTGGGTTATGGTTATTGTATTGCCGGCCATATCTTGGGTGGTTACAATAGAGGTAGGTAGTTGTAAATGCATTATTTGTTGTGATTGAACTTGATTTTGTTGTTGCAATTGTTGTATTTGTTGCTGCACTAATTGTAATTGTTGTTGCTGCTGAGTTTGCTGTTGTTGTTGTTGCTGTCTTATTTGTTCTGTTTGTGTCACTGTCTTTTGTTGCTGCTGTTGTTGTGGTTGCGCTTGGTATTCTATTTTATTTGTGTTATTGTTATTATTATTAGCATTTTTATTACTTTGATTAATTGTTTTTGTTTGTGTTGTATTTACAGGCTTTTTTTCCTAATAATTAAAAATTATATTATAGTTTTATAATCATAGATTTTTTATACTTTTGTCACAAATATTACCTCTTCCGTTATGGCTTTAGTTTGATGTAATAATTTGTGTTGTTCGTAGTATGTCTTTACGGCAAATGATTTATTACAAAATTCACAAACATAATTGTTAGTATTTGGATCCGTATGTATTCTGTAATTTATACAATAAATAATTCAAGTGTTAAATAATAAAATTGGCTATTTAGAAAAATTGGGGTTTCGTTAAAAAACAATATTTTTGCAAGACCGCTATATTTGACAGCGCCGAATCTATAGGTGCGTTTGTTTACTTTTCCAGTAAAATCCAGTAGTTGAGTAAATTTTGGGCAATATGAAAATTTTACTTTCAAAAATGGCTGTTGCACAAAAAAGTAAACGAACGGAAAAATTGCAAAAACTTGCAGGTTAATTAAAACAGCTGATCGCTAAAAAGGTTAGTGTTGTAAAATATGTGTTGTTTAGACTACCCAGTACATAATGTTTTTGGTACTTAATGAAATGCATTGTAATGATTATAAATTCGTAGCAAATTTATTTATTAAATGAGCTTCTGTGCAAGTTTTAAGACTTGTTTATTTTGTACATGACTTTTAATATATATTTGATTTTTAATATTTGGTACCCTCAATAATATGCAATAAGAAGTAATCATATATTCATTAGCTTTACATCTCTAAAATATTAATGTAAACAAAAACAAAAATAAGTAATATTGAACAATTAACACAAATTTTACCATGGATGCCAAAAAAAGAAAACTTAATATTAATAGGTACAAAGTGGTAAGTAAAATTGTTTAGGATGTAATAAATATTTTTGGTTTTTGTTGCACTTTTAATTCAGCTTTTGTTCTTTTAAATGTTTTTATTACAAATTGTATGCTTAAGGGCTCTGGAGACTTTCAAATAAACCCGTCAATCAGTGCATATGTGTTAGTGTCGTTTATTTGAGGCTTTTTCGGAGACGTACAAATAAACACGGCAATCAAGGCGAATTCATTCCAGGTAATCTCGGTAGTACAACAAGTACAACTCGTACAAAAACCACAAGCAATTTGTTTTTGTAAAATCATTGTACAATGTCAAAAAGCGAAACAAATCATAACAGAAACAAAGATAATAAACAAAATTTTGACATCCAACAATTATAAAGCTAAAGAAAAAAAGTTATCAGCAGGGCTTTTAGGATCACCTGTAATGAATTCGCCTTGACGGCAATCAACAATTGTATTTTGTAAAAAACCAAAATATTTATATTTATCATGACAACAAACACAAAGAAAATAATTTTTTTTTGTCAATCACAACAGGAGACTATCAAATAATCAGCCATCAAATAAAAAAAATCAAAACTTTTTGATTTTCATCAAGCATTGCCGACAACACGTATGTGTAGACGAAAAAGAACGACTGCACGCACACAACTAAGTGATTGATGTATTTATTTGATAGTCTCCCGGGCGTTTAACTTTTGTTTGTTTACTTAAATGAAACATATGTTTTTGTTTTCTACTGGTTTTTACTGGTAAAAATTTGTTCAGCAAAAATTTGCAGACTCTTTGCTTACAACTGTCACTTTACTCTCTCAGTAGATGCTCTCTTTTGCAAAATTTTTGTGTAAGCGAACGCATTTCAGTAAAATCCAGTAAAAACTTGTGCAAATTTTGGGGTAAACGAACGCACCTTATGATACAATTATTACGAAAAGTTTTTTAAATAGGTATGTATATGTTTCGAAATTGGAAATTTTGTTAAAACTTGCCCTTGTTCAGTTTATTTAAGTTTAAAATATATTTGCAAAATAGAATATCATGCATACAGAGCATTCCTTGCAGCAGCTATAATGTGAAAATATAATTTAAAAGTAGTATTTGTATTGAGGCAAATAAATAGATCGATTTGGCTCATTTAAAATACCAAACAATCTTTTCATATCACAAGGTTTTGTGTTAAATTTAGTTGCACTACGCCGCTATCTTGCGCGTAGTCAATGTTTGATACTACTGCCCCTATTACCGTTTACAACTCAACAATAGTTCATTTGAAATTTTGCAGTTTTGTTCGCTGTACAAATGAAGCATTGAAGGCAAATTTTGTTGATTTAGCTTATCCCGTATGGCCCCCTATCATGTATATAACCTTTTTGGGGATGTCGTTTAAAAATGAGGACAGTTTAAATAAAAGCCAAATTGGGACATTCCTGCGAGAATTGGTTCTACGCACTGAAATGACTCGAAATTCAACGAACAATGACTAAGGATTGTCAACTCAGCAACACCCGTTCTTCAGGTCCCGCTGCTTCAACAACAAACACCAATTGAGCTCATTATCGATATTAGGTAAAATGTATGTATATGTATATATTTAGAAATACATTTCGTTTCTAACATATAATTTTTTTTAAGTTTGAGACATAAAACTTGATAAAAAAGAATATATCAGGCCTGTTTTGAAAATCAATTTAATTTAAATTACAGGTGCCTTTTGAAATCATACTTGTGATAATGAGTTCCGTTTCCGTGTTTTTCGATATGGTTTTCAATTGCGGAAAGCTCACCGAGAAACTCATACAGTGTGACTTTCAGAACACTACAATATTACACGTGTGGTGTGGTCTAAAAAGAACGTGATTTTAAATCAAGTGATTTTCAGAACAGACCGGTATATTTATAAAGAATTTATATATTTATAAAGAAGGTATAAATATCCATAAGCTTTTTATATAATCTTTTTTTATCAAGTTTTATGTCTAAAACTTCAACAAACTTGTTATGTTAGATTGTCTACATTAAAGTAAGATATATATAGTAAAATTTCGTTTCTTAAACCTAACCCCTAGGATCAATATATTGCCAAAAAAAATTATTCCAGGGGACATTTATATGGGTACCAAGTTAAATAACGGGCCGATTTTATCAATCTGTAGTCTAAAAATTATTTTGACAAATTGTTTTCGAGTCCGCCACTGTGAACATAATCGTGCTTTAACAGGTACACAAGCAAACGGGCATCGCTAGAAAGTATAATATAATACATAGTACTTTCATAAGTTCTGGTACAAGGGTTTTTTTTAACAAAAAGTTGTATTTTTTTGTAACATATTTAGAAAAAATTTAAAAAAAATATTATTTTAAATGGGAATCTCTCAAACAAGCCTTATCCGAGCAGTGGATAACTTTCCTATGGATGTAGTGCGTACTGCGATTCATATAAATAGACTTTTTACAAAAACGGAACAAAAAAGAAACGAAACCATCAAATTTGCAAAAAAAAAAAATGTTATTGTTAAATTTATATTAAGAATGAAAACCAATGCTTTCATTTTCCTTCATAAAGAAGCAAATGTTAACTCGTGTATACTTACTTCCTGTGTTTACTTAAGTTATCCTTTCGTGAAAATGGTTTCTGGCAAATATCACAACTAAACATTTTCTTGCCCGAATGCGACACCAAATGACGCAACAAATGTTCTTTGCGATGAAAAGCTTTTGTACAGCCCTCTTCGTTACACTTAAAAGGTCTAACCCCCGAATGCAATTTTACATGTTGTGTTAAATGTTCTTTTTTCTTAAATATACGACCACACTGGCTACATTCTAAATTATTTTTTGGCTGGGTAACAGCATTACTAGTATTTATTGAGTTCGCAGGCGCAGTGGATGTTGTTGTCATTTTACTATCTGTAGACGGTGCCGAATTTTCATTTGATATAGGTAAAATATTTGTTATATCGGTGACATAGTGTACTACTTGTGTTGTAGGTGTCGTGGATGCAGTTGTTATATTTTCTGTTGTGGATGTTAGATTTACACTTTGTTGTGGTGTATTTGTAGGTATTGCTGCTTTTGTTTGGCTAGTTTCTATTAGTTTTTGTTGTGGCTTTCTAAAAACTTTTTTGACAGGAGAGATTCTAAGAGTAGTATTAGGTATGTTGGATACAATCTGAGGCTGTTGCTGAGATGTTTGTTTTACCGGTGTATGCTGGGTTAGTGTTGGTAATGTTTGTTGCTGTCCTGTTGTTGTAATTTGTTGTTTTTTTGGTTGCTGTACAACTTTTAATGTAGCGTTGGCAATTTGTGTCGTTTGCTGTGGTTGGATTTGAGATTTTGTTTGAGGCGTTATGCGGCTTATTGTTATATTTTGTTTATTTAACATGGGAAGTTTTGGTAGTGTTACAACTTGTTGTTGAGTTTGCTGGTGTAATGGTGTTATTGTTGCTTGCCTAGTGGATTGTGTTACAGCTTCATTTGTAGCATTTCCTGTTGATGTTGCTGTGGGATTTAATTTTGTTGTAATACGCTGGACTGTTATTCCGCCATGCTGTGTTGTTACTGTTGTAGTTGCAGTAGATTCGCTTGAATTTTGTTGTTGATTTAGTTTCTGTTTTTGCTGTTGTTGCTGTTGTACTTGCTGCATTATCTGTTGGGTAAAACTAGTTGTTGGTGTTATTTCTATCGTATTACTACCGGGCTGTTGTGATATTTTATATTTTTGCTGCTTAATAATATGTTTGCCGGCAATTTGTGAGAGTGGCGTTGATACTTTTGGTGAATGTTTTTCTGTTTCTTTGGAAGTTGAGACTTCTACTGAATTTGTTGTTATCTTTTTATTTCCAGTAGTTAGTACTTGTTGAGATGTTATTTGCACATTTTTTGGTAACTGGGATATTTGCACAGACTGTGATTGTGCTTGAGGCGATGGAGGTGGCGGTGGTTGAACTTGAGTTTGTTGTTGTTGCCCTTGAGTATTTGTTAACTGTTGCAGTACCTGCTGCTGTGTTTGTGTTGTTTGAATTTGTGGGGGTTGTTGCTGCTGCTGTTGATTTTGTTGAGGCTGCTGCTGAATTAACTGTGTGGGCAAAGAAGAATTGTTGCTGAAAGCCGCAACTGCAGCAGCGGCTTGGAATGTGGGATTTGAATTGATCGCTTGTGGTGCCAGTTGTAATGTTGCTGGTATTGAAGTTGGCGCCAGTTGCATTATTGGTTGACCATCAGCCGTGGCTATTTGAGGCTGTAGCTGTAAAGGATTAAGAATTTTAAAAAATACAGATAATATCCAAAAATGCAATCTCTTTGAAATATGAAAAATAAGAAGCTGTACTTAAAGAGATTTTGCTTGTAATTCAAAAGATTAGAAATAACATGGTATAAAAACCCCAAACAATTTTAAAAATGTTTTAAATTTCATTTTTAAAAATTTCATGTCTTTTTTTTAATATACACTAAAAAAAATCCATGCCTTATATGTACACTTTCCCACCACCTTGGATAACGATCTTGCAGCGATGTGGTGGCTGAGTCTAGGCTGTGGTTTGTATTTCAAGTACAGGCAACGCCACAAGCGGCGCCTGAGTTTGAGATACGGAACCTAAAAGCCTTGACGACGAAAGGTTATCCACCCCTAAACCGAGGTGTCATGCGACCCGTGCCTATCGGTCTGGTTTGCAGTCAGGGGTTACCGACTGTATTATCACGGAGCTTTGCTGATACCTGGGCACCTCAGCAAATAGACCACGCCCTTACCACGTTACTGGGGGCTATGACGTGGCGGACTTTCAACTCCCCTACACTCGTGGGACTTTTAATGAACAAACCGAATCAACAACAACAAAAACAAACAAACAAACAAACAACGGAAACTGATGACGGACAGGCGAGATTAAGGACAACGATTGACAGTAAAACGACTAAGCCAGGGACTGTAACAGTCCCGGCGACCAAGGAAGATCGGCCTAGGCTGATCGGAAATGGTAAGGCAGCTCGACCAGAAGGCGGCTGCTCTAAAAACTGCGGTGGGGTGCCTCTGTGCTTCAATCCAAGCACCTCCAAAGCCGCTTCTGCCCTTTCCGTCTCTGGAACGGATAAAACCCCTGCTTCGGGTGCTGCTAAGTTGGGAATGACAAAGTCGCCCAAAATTGCAGCTTCCCATGTGCCCATTGTGCAAGGAGGGATGGCGATGATAACATCCAATCCCAAGGTTGCACCTCCCCACGCCAAATTCGGCGACCGTAAAAAGTCCCCAAGGCACAAAAACCCTACAAAGAGGGCATCGAACACAAGGCGTGCCGCCTTGCGTTTCATTGAGCTTCTAGGCTCCAAAAAAGCTGAAGAGCTTACCAGTGAACAAACAGCTTCACTGGCATGGGCAAGAGCCCACATAGCTGGGCTGCCAAGTGCTACTCCTTCAGTCCCTGCGAAGGTGACAATGCCTAAACGGCAACGTTCGGAGGAGGAAGCTGCAGCCGCGAAACAGCAACCAGGGACGAAACGTCCCAAGATTGCGCCGAAATCGGTAAATAGGTCGTTCAGCGAGGTGGCCAAAGGTCACCTTGTACGGGCCGTTATCGATAGAGGTGTGGATAATGGTGCCATCTCCCATACCAAGTGGGACCTGGTTAAACAAAAATTAATGGGGGTGTTCTGGACGATCCTTAGGGAGAATCCAGGGCCACCCCCTCAATGCGATGATGCTGGCTGGTTCCAGGGTCACGTGAAGTTGATGGCTTGTGCAGATGAGCGCTCAGCGCTGCTTCTGAAGCGGGCCATCCAAATGCTAGGAGAGGTCTGGGAAGGTGCTAGGCTCGATGTGGTATTGGTTGATGAGATACCACGGAGACCTAGATCGACTGTCATCATCCCTGCCGAACCATCGGAACCTGAGGAGATCTTGAAGATCATTCAGTGCTGCAACCCTCAACTTCCCACGCAGGATTGGAAAGTTGTAAAGGTTTCGGCTGCTGAAGGGTCCTCGAGGACGGCGATTGTGGTGTTAAACCAGCAATCCTTGGAACCACTGAGGGAGAGACAGGGTAAGATCTACTATGGTTTTAGTACGATCTTGCTCCGTGTCTACCGAAGTGATAACAAGGGCAATCCGGCTCCTTCGGTTAATGAGGCCAAGCAGCCTGAGGAGGGCTTGTCTGGTGACGATGCCGTAAGCTCAGGTGACAAAGAGGACACCCGGTCTATCTCCGGATTGATGTCTGTCTTTGGGCACCTGGGTGATATGGTTGATGAGGACGTACTTCTGGAGTCAGACCAGGAGGACGTCAACATCACAGTGGTCGCCAATATGGATAATGGTGAAGGTCCTGCAGATCAACCTCCACCACTCTAAAGCAGCATCTGCTGCATTGCTCCTCCGTGTGGTAGAAAAAGGGGAGGAGCTCGTAATGGTCCAAGAACCCTGGATTCATAAGGATCGGGTTTGCGGACTCAATCTCAAAGGCTATAAGCTTCTGTTTGCGAAAGGTACAGGTAACATAAGATCTTGTGTCTTAGCTAAAAATTCGTTGAATATCTTCATTCTCTCTGATTACAGTGATGAAGACACCACAACAGTTGCTCTCGAGACACAGGATGGTATAATCTGGATGGTCTCGGGATATATGGCGCATGATCACGGACAGGACCCACCCAATCGGCTCATCCGTGATGCAGTAACGAAGGCAGCAGGCACTGGAATGCCTATTATAATCTGTGCCGATGCTAATGCGCACCACACTATATGGGGTAGCACGAACACGAATATTAGAGGTGAGTCACTATTTTCCTTTATTATTAATTATAATTTAGGAATAGTAAATAGGGGCCGCGAGCCAACGTTTGTTGTAGCAAATAGGTGTGAGGTTCTTGATGTCACGCTGGTTAGCATTGACCACATTGACATGATCGAAAATTGGATGGTTTCTAATGATTGTTCACTTTCTGATCATAGATATGTGGAATTTAGTCTGGTACTTGGATCTGTAGGGTCGAGTGTTATGTTGAATAGGAAACGAACGAATTGGGGGATTCATTCATCCTCTCTGGTTCGGTCTCTATCTGATCCTCCCCGGGTTGATGATATAGGGGGGATCGATGCGGCAGTGGGTCTGCTTACAGGCTCACTGCAGTTAGCGACTTCCTTGGCGTGCAAGCCAAGGACGTTTAGGGGCAGGGATCGTCCACCGTGGTGGGATCCTGATATTGCGCAGGCTAGAAGAGACTGTCGTAGGTTGTTCAATATGGCTAAGCGCCATGGTAATTGGGCGGAGTACAAGTCTTCAATGAATAGATTCAGGAACTTGGTTAGATCGGCGAAAAGGAGTGCTTGGAGGAACTTCTGTAGCGGCGTGGAAGGATCCTCTGAGACAAACCGCTTACGTAAGATAATGGCCTCGAGCCCTGTTGTCCCGACCTATATCCGTAAATCGGACGGTTGCTGGACTACTACTAGTCAGGAAACACTCGGGGTGTTAATTGACACTCACTTTCCTGGAAACTCCCAAGGGAGCTTGCGGGATCAGGTTTGTGAGTCGATGCCCGGTCCTCTGTCCGTCCCAATGGACTACGACAGGATTAAATGGGCTGTCGACAGCTTTGACCCGTACAAATCTCCGGGTATGGATGGTATAATTCCGGCGGACCTGCAGAAGAATTCGACTGTGATAATACCCTGGCTGATGGCTATATACAGGGGATGCGTTAGATTTTCGTATGTACCTGTGAGCTGGACCTTGTGTAGAGTTGTCTTCATCCCCAAGGGAGGGAAGACTTCTCACACTGAGGCGAAGGATTACAGACCGATTAGTCTTGCATCCTTTCTTCTTAAGACTCTTGAAAGAGTTATCGACATTCACTTAAGGATGACCATCCCAAAGTGTTTACTCTCGACCTCTCAGCATGCCTACACAAAGGGTAGGTCTGTTGAGACGGCTCTTCACTCACTAGTTGGAACTATTGAGAGATCACTCGAATTCAAGGAGTGTGCTCTGGTGGCCTTTCTCGACATTGAAGGGGCCTTTAATAATGTCAACCCGGATTCTATCGTTGCATCCATGAGGAGTCTGGGGGTTGATGACGGTATATGTAGATTTGTGGATAATCTACTCAGGAATAGGGTCATCTGTTCCACGATAGGTACGACCAGCGTTCAGAGACTGGTTAACAGGGGTACTCCCCAGGGAGGAGTACTATCCCCACTTTTGTGGAACCTGACTATGAACACCATGTTGACGAAAATGGACGACATGAGGATTAAAACTGTGGCGTACGCAGACGATGTTGCAGTGGCCATCACGGGGAAACATTTGAACATAATGTCTCAGTGTATGGAGGCTGCATTAAGGGTACTTAGCACCTGGAGTGTATCATGCGGCTTGGGTGTTAATCCGTCTAAGACGGAACTGGTACTGTTCACGAGGAAGTATAGGACTGAGGTCATGAGACTTCCGAGGCTAAACGGGACTGAACTTAAGTTCTCTAACAGCGCCAAATATCTGGGCGTAATCCTGGACAGTAAACTGTCGTGGGGGCTGAACATCCAGACGAGGATGGAAAAGGCAATTGTTGCTATATATGCGTGCAGAGGTGCAATCGGCAGGAACTGGGGCATGGGCCCGAGGTGTGTCAATTGGATCTTTGAGGCTGTAGTAAAGCCGACTCTTTATTACGGTGTTGTCGTATGGTGGACTGCGCTGGATAAGGGCAGGTACCGTGCGATGCTTGAGAAGGTTCACAGACTGGTCGCATTGATGATCACAGGATCAATGCGCTCCACTCCCACCAAGGCGCTGTTTACTATGCTAAACTGGCTGCCGGTGGATATCACGGCCAGACATATGGCTCTTTGTTCGGCGATACGGTTGAACGCGGCACACAGCTGGTCGAGCCGTGACTATGGACACTCCAGTATAATGGGACACTCGATTGTCCCTGAAGGAGTGGACTACTGCACTCCGGAGCCTTTCTTTGGTGCGAGGTACGCGACACATATAGCGCACGAAAGTGCGCTGTCGGTTATGAGCACCTTCCATGAACCAGCCCTGGGGGTATACACTGATGGTTCAAGGAAGGGGGAAAGAGTTGGCGGAGGTTTCTACATAGAGGAACTGGGCGTTAAAGTTTCCTTTCGTCTGCCGGATGGATGTAGTGTCCTGCAGGCGGAAATCTCGGCTATAAAGCGGGCAGCCAACTGGCTAAAGTATTATCGCGTATCGGGAGATATACATATATTTACTGACAGCAAGGCTGCCATTGCCTCTCTTGCGGGTGTCTATACGACATCTAGGTTGACTGTGGAATGTCGGATGTCTTTGAATGAGATTGCTGAACATTCGCAGTTAATGCTTATTTGGATACCAGGGCACTCAAATTGCCCGGGAAACCAGGTAGCAGATGAGCTGGCTAAGGAAGGTGGTCGTATGGATGAAACATTCATTGATCAATTCATTGGCCTTCCAATGGCTCACTGTAAGTTACTCATGCGGCGCGAGAACTATAGAATTGCGCAAGAGGGATGGACCCGTGAGTCCACCTGCTCCACATCCAGGGCACTTTGGCCTGGATATGATGAACGGAGAACCAAATCTCTACTTAGGTTTAATAGGAACCAAATCAGGACCATCGTGTCGGTCATAACTGGACACTGGCCTGTTGGGACTCATGCTAGAAGAATGGGTCTGGTATTCAATGACTACTGTAGAAGTTGTCATGATGAGGAGGAAGAGGAAACTGTGCTTCACTTTCTCTGTCAATGCCCTGGGCTACGGGGCATTAGGGAAAAATACCTGGGAGAACCGGTGTTTTCCTGTTTAGAGGATCTATCAAAAATAGAACTAAGATTGCTTCTTCTCTTCATTAGGAAGACGAATTGGCTCAACCTTGCAGTGACGCCATCTGAATAACTGCTCTTCGGGATGGGCATTGGCGCTGGGTATCACAAAGGGACCGCTAAAGGACCCAAGTGAGCTGTCTCTCGATGGCTGCCCATGGAACCTAACCTATGTACACTTTCGACATTGTACGAAATCATTCATTAGTTAATACCACGAAATTCTTGCGTACAATGTACGAAATACTTTAGTAAAATACAAAAAAACTTTGTATTATTTACGAATGAAAATTTGTGTATTTTACGAAATATTTTTGTATTGTCGTAAATTAATGCGCTGAATTACAAAGAATAATTAATATACATAAGCATTGGAACTAATTTAAAAACTGATGAAACTAAAGAAAGAAGGATGGACATGATCTAGGTAATGAAATTTTAAATATTTAAATCAACTGAAAAAGAAAGAATAGAAAATATAGTCGAAAATATAAAAATGAGTATATCAGATGCAACAGTCCAAAGCCTGAATATTGTTTTATTGTTATTAGACACCAGCAGAATGTAATGCATTTTCTGGCCCGCTACGGCCTTCGTCAGCATTCTTCATTGCTATCCAACGGAAAGCTAAGGTAAAATGTAACAAGAAAATACAATATAATAGTCTGGTAGTGTATAAAGTCATTTCTAAAAAATTTTAAGGAATAGAGCTATTACAAAAAGCTTTATAAAATACATAACTGAAATTTAACTCATAGAATAAATTCGAAAAATGAAAAATGTTGAATATTTTCAGATAATTATATTTATAATTTTTCGTGTAAATATATTTTATTATACAAAAATAAAAATAAGAAAAAAATTTAATTCAAAATCAACATTTTTTAATTTTGTAGAAAAGCTATTTTAAACTTTAAAGGTGATTTTTGAAAATGTACTCCTATTCTAATATAAATATTGACATTTCCACCGATAGGCCCACCTAAACAAAATAAAATTAAAAGTTCTTGAAAAGACTTTGTTTAGAATATTTTCACAGGGAAACAATCAAACTTAATTAATGTAAAAAAAAATTTATTTATTTATAACCCATTTCGAGATTAATGAATGCAAAGCCGAACAAGTGCAACTTTCCCATTTGGATATTTCTATTACACATTTTGTTTTTATAAAAGTTCTTAAAAAGAGCTATTATGAATTGACTTTTTCTCTCTAAAGTCTTTCGAAGGATTCAAAGAGTCAAAAAGAATGTATAAGAAACTATTCGATTGCAAATAACTGTATTTTTTGTTTTTATAATATCTCATATTTTGGTGTCATGTGCGACATTAATCCTTACTTATCAGGTTATAGTTTTTTATTCCTAAATATTCCTAATGTCACAGATCGGAAGTAAATTTAAGTTTTTATTCCATATGTTATTGCACGTTGAAAAAAATAAGCAAAACGTAATTCTTCTATAACTTCCTAAAAAATAGTACAAAATAATTGAAACTTTATCCGTGGGTACTTTTAGACATGGAGATTCTAAAGGTGTCATAAACTCAAATTTTGCTTAAGCGATGTGGTGGCTGAGTCTAGGCTGTGGTTTGTATTTCAAGTACAGGTAACGTCACAAGCGGCGCCTGTGTTTGAGATACGGAACCTAAAAGCCTTGACGACGAAAGGTTATCCACCCCTAAACCGAGGTGGCATGCGACCCGTGCCTATCGGTCTGGTTTGCAGTCAGGGGTTACCGACTGTATTATCACGGAGCTTTGCTGATACCTGGGCACCTCAGCAAATAGACCACGCCCTTACCACGTTATTGGGGGCTATGACGTGGCGGACCTTTCAACTCCCCTACACTCGTGGGACCAGAATTTACAATGAATAATCTAAAAGACAAAAAACAACAACAAAAACAAACAACGGAAACTGATGACCGACAGGAGAGACCAAGGACAACGATAGACAGTAACACGGCAAAGCCAGGGCCTGTAACAGTCCCGGCGACCAAAGAAGATCGGCCTAGGCTGATCGGAAGTTGTAAAGCAGCTCGACCAGAAGGCGGCTGCTCTAAAACTTGCGGCGGGGTGCCTCTATGCTTCAATCCAAGCACCTCCAAAACCGCTTCAGCCCTTTCCGTCGTTGGAACGGCGTGTGCCCATTGTGCAAGGAGGGATGGCGATGAAAACATCCAATCCCAAGGTTGCACCACCCCACGCCAAATTCGGCGACCGTAAAAAGTCTCCAAGGCACAAAAACTCTACAAAGAGGGCATCCAACACAAGGCGTGCCGCCTTGCGTTTCATTGAGCTTCTAGGCTCCAAAAAAGCTAAAGAGCTTTCCAGTGAACAAAAAGCTTCACTGGCATGGGCAAGAGCCCACATAGCTGGGCTGCCAAGTGCTACTCCTTCAGTCCCTGCGAAGGTGACAATGCCTAAACGGTAACGTTCGGAGGAGGAAGCTGCAGCCGCGAAACAGCAACCAGGGACGAAACGTCCTAAGATTGCGCCGAAATCGATAAATAAGTCCTTCAGCCAGGTGGCCAAAGGTCACCTTGTACGGGCTGTTATCGATAGAGGTGTGGATAATGGTGCCATCTCCCATATCAAGTGGGACCTGGTAAAACAAAAATTAATGGGAGTGTTCTGGACGATCCTCAGGGAGAATCCAGGGCCACCTACTCAATGCGATGATGCTGGCTGGTTCCAGGATCACGTGAGGTGTTAAACCAGCAATCCTTGGAACCACTGAGGGAGAGGCAGGGCAAGATCTACTATGGTTTTAGTACGGTCTTGCTCCGTGTCTACCGATGTGATAACAAGGGCAATCCGGCTCCTTCGGTTAGTGAGGCCAAGCAGCCTGAAGAAGGCTTGGCTGGTGACGATGCCGTAAGCTCAGCTGACATAGAGGACAACCAGTCTGTCTCCGGATTGGTGTCTGTCTTTGGGCACCTGGGTGATATGGTTGATGAGGACGTACTTCTGGAATCAGACCAGGAGGACGTCAACATCACAGTGGTCGCCAATATGGATTATGGTGAAGGTTCTTCAGATCAACCTCAACCACACTAAAGCAGCATCTGCTGCATTGCTTCTCCGTGTGGTAGAAAATGGGGAGGAGCTCGTGATGCTCCAAGAACCCTGGATTCATAAGGATCGGGTTTGCGGACTTAATCTCAAAAGCTACAAGCTACTGTTTGCGAAAGGTACAGGTAACATAAGATCTTGTGTCTTAGCTAAAAATTCGTTGAATATCTTCATTCTCTCTGATCACAGTGATGAAGACACCACAACTGTTGCTCTCGAGACACGGGACGGTATAATCTGGATGGTCTCGGGATATATGGCGCATGATCACGGACAGGACCCACCCAATCGGCTCATCCGTGATGCAGTAACGAGGGCAGCAGGCACTGGAACACCGATCATAATCTGTGCCGATGCTAATGCGCACCACACTATATGAGGTAGCACGAATACGAATGTTAGAGGTGAGTCACTATTCTCCTTTATTATGAATTATAATTTAGGAATAGTAAATAGGGGCCGTGAGCCAACGTTTGTTGTAGCAAATAGGTGTGAAGTTCTTGATGTGACGCTAGTTAGCATTGCCCACATTGACATGATTGAAAACCGGATGGTTTCTAATGATTGTTCACTTTCTGATCATAGATATGTGGAATTTAGCCTGGTACTTAGATCTGTAGGATCGAGTGCTATGTTGAATTGGAAACGAACGAATTGGGGGATTCATTCCTCCTCTCTGGTTCGATATAGGGGGGATCGATGCGGCAGTGGGTCTGCTTACAGACTCACTGCAGTTAGCGACTTCCTTGGCGGGCAAGCCAATGATGCATAGGGCAGGGATCGTCCACCGTGGTGGGATCCTGATATTGCGCAGGCAAGAAGAGACTGTCGTAGGTTGTTCAATATGGCTAAGCGTCATGGTAATTGGGCGGAGTACAAGTCTTCACTGAATAGATTCAGAAACTTGGTTAGATCGGCGAAAAGGAGTGCTTGGAGGAACTTATGTAGCGGCGTGGATGGATCCTCTGAGACAAACCGTTTACGTAAGATAATGGCCTCGAGCCCTGTTGTCCCGACCTATATCCGTAAATCGGATGGTTGCTGGACTACGACTAGTCAGGAAACACTCGAGGTGTTAATTGACACTCACTTTCTTGGAAACTCCCAAGGGAGCTTGCGGGATCAGGTTTGTGAATCGATGCCCGGTCCTTTGTCCATCCCAATGGACTACGATAGGATTAAGTGGGCTGTCGACAGCTTTGACCCGTACAAATCTCCGGGTATGGATGGTATAATTCCGGCGGACTTGCAGAGGAATTCTACTGTGATTATACCCTAGCTGATGGCTATATACAGGGGATGCGTTAGATTTTCCTATGTACCTGTGAGCTGGACCTTGTGTAGAGTGGTCTTCATCCCCAAGGGAGGGAAGACTTCTCACACCGAAGCGAAGAGTTATCGACATTCACTTGAGGATGACCATCCCCAAGTGTTTACTCTCGACCTCTCAGCATGCCTACACAAAGGGTAGTTCTGTTGAGGCGGCTCTTCACTCATTAGTTGGAACTATTGAGAGATCACTCGAATTTAAGGAGTGTGCTCTGGTGGCCTTTCTCGACATTGAAGGGGCCTTTAACATTGTCAACCCGGATTCTATTGTTGCATCTATGAGGAGTCTGGAGGTTGATGAAGGCATATTTAGATTTGTGGATAATCTACTCAGGAATAGGGTCAGCTGATCCACGATAGGTGAGACCAGCGTTCAGAGACTGGTAAACAGGGGTACTCCCCAAGGAGGAGTACTATCCCCACTATTGTGGAACCTGACTATGAACACCATGTTGACGAAAATGGACGACATGATGATTAAAACTGTGGCGTACGCTGACGATGTTGCAGTGGCCATCACGGGGAAGCAATTGAACATAATGTCTCAGTGTATGGAGGCTGCATTAAGGGTACTTAGCACCTGGAGCGTATCATGCGGCTTGGGTGTTAATCCGTCTAAGACGGAACTGGTACTCTTCACGAGGAAGTATAGGACTGAGGTCATGAGACTTCCGAGGCTAAATGGGACTGAACTTAAGTTCTCTTACAGCGCCAAGTATCTGGGCGTAATCCTGGACAGAAAACTGTCGTGGGGGCTGAACATCCGGACGAGGATGGAAAAGGCAATTGTTGCTATATATGCGTGCAGAGGTGCAATCGGCAAGAACTGGGGCATGGGCCCGAGGTGTGTCAATTGGATATTTGAAGCTGTAGTAAAGCTGACTCTGTATTACGGTGTTGTCGTATGGTGGACTGCGCTGGACAAGGGCAGGTACCGTGCGATGCTTGAGAAGGTTCACAGACTGGTCGCATTGATGATCACAGGATCAATGCGCTCCACTCCCACCAGGGCGCTGTTTACAATGCTAAACTGGCTGCCGGTGGACACCACGGCCAGACATATGGCTCTTTGTTCGGCGATACGGTTGAACGCGGCACGCGGCTGGTCGAACCGTGACTATGGACACTCCAGTATAATGGGATACTAGATTGTCCCTGAAGGAGTGGACTACTGCACTCTCGCTCTCGGTCATGGGCACCTTCCATGAACCAGCCCTGGGGGTATACACTGATGGTTCAAGGAAGGGGGAAAGAGTTGGCGGAGGTTTCTAATTGCGCAAGAGGGATGGACCCGTGAGTCCACCTGCTCCACATCCAGGGCACTTTGGCCTGGATATGATGAACGGAGAACCAAATCTCTACTTGGGTTCAATAGGAACCAAATGAGGACCGTGGTGTCGGTCATAACTGGACACTGGCCTGTTGGGACTCATGCTAGAAGAATGGGTCTGGTATTCAATGACTACTGTAGAAGTTGTCATGATGAGGAGGAAGAGGAAACTGTGCTTCAATTTCTCTTCAATTTCTCTGTCAATGCCCTGGGCTACGGGGCATCAGGGAAAAATACCTGGGAGAACCGGTGTTTTCCTGTTTGGAGGATCTATCAAAAATAGAACTAAGATTGCTTCTTCTCTTCATTAGGAAGACGAATTGGCTCAACCTTGCAGTGACGCCATCTGAGTAACTGCTCTTTGGGATGGGCATTGGCGCTGGGTATCACAAAGGGACCGCTAAAGGACCCAAGTGAGCTGTCTCTCGATGGCTGCTCATGGAACCTAACCTAATACATTTTGAGTAACTTACAAAATAAATTTGCTACAAATTTTTTTTTCTTTAGTTTTGTTAAAAATAACAGCAAAAACATAAAAATTTATGAAAAATAGGACTACGAACGAATTCGTTACTCTTGTAAAATTAAAAAAAAATGCTAGAGTATACTTTTTTCGTATTATACACAAAACTTTTGGAAAAAGTAACTGCGAAAGTATCTTTTGTAAAATATCGCATGGATGATTTTCAGTGCATGTATGTACGTAAATATGTATTTATGTAAACTTTTTAAACAAAAATATAACTAAGAAACAGCAAATTTTAATATACAAACAAAGAAAAGTTTTCCGGAATTAAGAAAATCGGATTATATTTATACAAAATAAAAAATTACCTTCATTTGCAATTGATATGTAGTGGGTAGAAGAAAGTTTTTCGCATCAATGTGTGCAACAAATTGTTGATCTGTACTTTCGTCCTTTATCGTTATTGGTAGAAAGCACTTATTTGGTGACATTATACTCGCTCCAGTACTTTGTGTAACATTCGTCAAAGCTTGTGTTTGTAAGGCGGCATTCAGCTGATTCTGAGGTTGGAGCAAAGGAGCCAAGTTTGATAGTAAAGCGGCGGTAGCTGCATTATGATTTTGTTGTTGTGTTTGCTGTAGTTGTAAGGTTGCTTGTGGTGTTAAGGTGGGTTGAAATTGTAATTGTATTTGAGGCGTTGTTGGTTGTTGTGGTTGAGAAACGCTTGTTGCAGATGCGGTAGTTGGTAGTTGAGGTATTGATGTATTTATTGTTTGATTTGTTGTTTGATTGGGTGGTGTGAGTACGAAGTTTAATTTTGGTTTTTTATTTTTCGATGGACTTAAGTCATGGTTGTTGTCATTTAAATTGTTGTCTATAGTTAACGTAGTTGACTGTAGTAATGGCGGCGGTTGGTGTGAGTGCTGTGTTACGGATGGTGCTGTTATTGTGATTTGTTGAGGCTGTAGCTGTGATGTTAATAGTTGTAATTGTTGTTGCAGCTGTTGCTGTTGTATTTGTTGCTGGAGTAATTGCTGAAGTTGAAATTGTACTAACTGCTGTTGTTGTTGCTGTTGTTCCTGGTGTTGTTGTAACTGTTGTTGCTGTAATTCTTGTTGTTGCTGTTGAAACTGTTGCTGTTGTTGCTGCTGTTGCTGTTGTTGCTGCTGCTGTAATTGTTGCTGTTGTAGTTGCTGCAGCTGTTGTTGCTGCTGCTGTTGTTGCTGCTGCTTTTTATTTATAGGGGTTACCTTAATATTTGGTTTCATTTTTAAGAACTCTTCCAAAGCACTAAATTTTGTATTTGTAGTCACATGGTCATTAATAATTTAAAAAATTTTTATTTTTTTCAAAAATACTTACTTATTTTTTGTATCTTTTTCCTTATTTGGAGTCGCAGGCTGTGAATTCGTTTGTGTTGAAACCTGCTGCGGATGCTGCAAAGTGTTATTATCTACTGTTATAGTATATTGCGGTATCGATTGAAGTTTCTCAACTTTAATCTGATCATTCTAAAAAGATAGTATGAAAAGAAATATTTGATTGATACTATAAACTTATGCACTTTAGGAATAACTTGTTTGTAATAAGCATATAATAACTTTGAAAACACTTGTTGTTTTAAGGTCAACTAAGAATGCAGAAGCAAATTGGGTAAAATATATTGGAAGGTATTGAAAATATAATAAAATCAAATATTATTTTGTTCTTTTTTTTTAATTTAAGATTTTTAAAGATAATTACGAACGAATTCACAGTTATGGTAGATTTAATTTTTATACCATGAGATGCAATAAAAATCTCGAATGCAAACTTGTATAAACAGACATATACCTACATACCTGAATACCAACTGCTTGCATGATAGAATTAAGAAAATCTTGATTTTGCAAGTTACCCGAAGCTGATATTGTCAATGGATTAAGCACAGATTGGCCGATTACATTGGATCCCTGTATTGTAAACAATTGCTGTTGTGTCTGTGACGGCTGTTGTTGTTGCGGCAATTGTGACGCTAATGTTTGATTTATGGATTGTGTAGCCACATTTTGTAATTGATCTGTGTTGTTAGTGGCATTATTTATGTTTAATGAATTTGAAGCATTATTAAGAACACTTAAGCTTTTACCAGTTGCTGAAAGTATATCTTTAATTAATACTTTGCCACCATTCTGAGCAGAGGCTGTGTTTAGGCATGACGTAAACATGATTTGTGAATTGCGGCAAATGTTGCGAAATTCCGTATAATTTTCCAAATTTTGAATGCATTGTGGACACAATACTTTTGGCAAACGATCCTTTTCGTCAACCTACAAAGATTAACTTTAAGCATGATTTTCTTTTATAATATCATTTAAACTTACACTTAAAGGGAGGCATTCATTTATTTTAGCACACAAATTTTTTGTTTTGCCTTCCGGTGAAAAAATATCAATCTTTTGTTCCGTTGTGGCCGTGCATATGCGGCATAAATCATAAAAATTTACACTTTTAACATTTGCCATATTTGCGCAAATATTAGTAGATAAGGCTTTATTATAAAATGTTTCCTTTAAAAGTTATTTTTTGCTTCACTGTCTGCAGATAATTTCCCCATTTTTTTGCAAGTATATTTTTGCATTTTTCTCAGTATTCGATTCTCCTGCCATTATTGGTGATATTTACAAATAGTTGGTTTTCATAAGTTGTTTTGCTTTTTGTTTATAAACAATTTATTAGTAAAAATTATGCAATGTAAATAATAAAATAAACTTTTATAGTTGTACAACAAAAAATGCACATCGAAAAAACAACAAAATACTTTTGTTTTATTAAATTGACAGCTAGACGAAGACGCTTTAATAGTTGTATAAAAGGGTAGTAAGAAAATGTTATTGTAAAAAAAAGTCGCCAAAACATTTTTAAGCTTGGTTGTGTTATATTAAAAATGTTTCATTTACATAACGCCAAATCAGAGTTGGTTTAGCGTATATGCCAAAAAGTCTGTAGCAAAAAAAAAAAAAACGTTTATGGAAATTACCATTAGTTTTTCTTGAAATATTTTCTGCAAAGAAGACAGTTTTTGTACGTTTGCCTACGATAAGTCATCATAATAAATCTTCTACAAAAATACATAAAAAATGTTTTGTGTTCCATACCAAATTTTATTTTTGAAATTGACTTTTTGTGCTCCACATCAATATACAAGTTAAATTTTACTCTCTCTTTTATGCTTAGTAAAATATTTGCTTATTAAAATATTTGCTTATTAAAGCAAAATTATGAATATTATAGTTACCTTTATTTTGGGGAGATATGTTGTCGGTATAAACATGAATTCATGCATTATAGCATGAACTGCATTTTTAAATAAAAGGATACTTGGGTTTTTTTAATTAAATTGCCTTTAAATTATGCTAATATTTGAAATATTCGTTTTTTTTTTTTTTTTTTTTTTTTTTTTTTGTTTTCTTATATTTTGATTAGGTTTTATTATGTTTCATATGTTTTACTGCGCTGTTAAATCTTAACTAGTAATCATGTATCTATTATTTTTCGCCAGTGTAGTTAAGCGAAGTAGACACCATCAAACATGAAATTATTTTGTGATTGAATGTTGACTCAAGTTCGAAAGTATAAAATATGAATTTGAAAAATCGTAGAATTTGTGGCATTAGCTATTAAACCGCCACTAGTCTGTTTTTGGACTAAAAATCGTCAAAATTACAATAAATCGGCTATTCTGGCAGCCGTGAATAAAACACATTTACACCAGTGGTTTCAATTATGATTGTATTGGTGCGAATACTCTTGTCTCTTTCATTCTCAGCGGGAGGAATCTGCGGTTGCGAGGCCTATTACGAGGCCTAATTAACATACATATTTTGCTATGAAGACTTTAGAGCAATTAATAATAATACAATAATCGAAAAATGTTGAGTTATGGACAGACACACTCAGTTATTATTTAAATAAATTTAATTTGGAACCTGCATTTCGCAGAAACTTTGCTTATTTTTTGGAAAAATTGAGCATTTGACAATATTTGAAGTCATTTTACTACCTTATTAAATTCTTTCTAATATTTTTAATTTGGTGCTCAACATACCTTTGCAAATGCCAACAATGAAAATTCATTTGCACATGCTAATGCAAATAATAACTCCATTAAGTTTAAAAATATTCTATAATTATTAACCACCATTATAAAAAGAGAAGATTTTACTAGCCTATAAAAATATACTTTTATTTACCAATAATATCTTCTAAATTTAAATTGCAGTTTCGAAACAACAAAACATTTTTTAGGTTTGTGGACGTTAAACAATAAAGTTTCATTAATACATTAATAATACACATCTTCTTACCCAAAAATTTTACCTGCTGTCACATTTGCTTTTATGTGTATGGGTTTGCACATAAATTGTAGGAAAACAAGACTTTTTTAAATATTTTTACTTACTTGAGAAAAGTGTTTTCAAAGGGAAAAAAACCCATTGACGCGATTGGTACAAAAAGAAAAATATTTTTACAAGCACAAAATACCAACAAATTCTTGTGGCTATTTTTTTCTTAATAATTTCTGCATTTAGGTACGTCTTTTTAACGAAAGAAAAAGGGACCCTTTAAAAGGCAACAAAGAATTTTTTTCACAAACAAAACACATATCGTTAGCTGAAATGCAAAACAATGTAGATATTATTTGTCAATCATTGTACAATGTCAAAAACAGAAATAAAACAAAACATAAACAAAGATAATAAATATATTATTTCTGTTTAGAGGCCTCAAAACAGGCCGTGCGATATTTCGATATTTCCCGCTGAATGAGAGTGTTTTGCAGTAAAAAATTATATTTTACGCTCGCAAAATAAAAGAGCGTAAGCGTACATGTGAGTTTTGCTGACACAATTGTGCATGACGCTGACACCCCTGATTTACACTCATATAATATAATAATACTATGTTCATACGACGATTTACACCACTTGTTTCGCTCTCTGAAACTAGATTGCCAAACATGCTGTTCATACGATTCATTCTTGTTTCATTTTGACATTTTTTGTGTTGTTAGTGTGATTTTGTTTAAAATAGATTTAAATGTACGTAAAAACTAAAAATACATTATTTAATACTTTTGTTAATATTATTATTTAATAATAATTACTTTAATTTGTTTATCATGAATTTTTATTTTGCTGTTTTCTTTGTTTTGAGTTTTTTGGGAGCTAGTTCAGATACACTAACGATAATTGTTATCAAAAGTGGAGATGATAGTACATTTTTCCTGTTTCGCAGCATGTTTCAATATGTTTCGCTCTCAAAATTTTGTATGGCTAAACAGGTGTTACGAACCGGTTTGTTTTTTCCATCTTGGGCCATGGTTACCCTACTAGCTCTACTCGGTGTCATCTCCTTAGGGGGGGTGTTCTCAACCCTTTGGTTGACCCTGTTTCGCAGCCAGAACAAAAACAAACTGAAACCAAAAACTTAAAAACATCAACACACTTACTCTTTACTTAACCTGGAATATCAATTCATAGGGAGGTTGATGTTGACCTCCAATCGCCCATTTCCCAACCATGACCGCGATATCCACACATTTTTTCCTACGGTCCCATAAACCCGCCTTTCGTCGCCCTTTCTAATTCAACAATCCCCAAAAAAAATTATTAATTACTCCGATTTTATCATTTTTTCAACCATACAAATACATTAACTTTATTATTAATTTTCCTCTAACCTATTTATCTTATAGTATATACATATTTATTTACTTAATTTTACTATTACATACTTAATAAATATACATACACATTATTCATTACAACACTACTACTTTTATTTTCTTTTTCTTCAGATTCTTTCCTAAACGTTTGATTCGGCCGTTACATTTTGTCAAAAAAAAATATTCTGTTTCCGGTTTCAATATTATATCTTAAAAAAAATCTTTATTTTTCTTCAATATATTATTCTTACATTTATTATCTTTTTTTTCTTTAGTTATCTTAAGTACTCAAAAGGGTCATATCCTCAATGCCAGATATACTAACAAACGACTACCTACGCCTGAAGGAGCTCCCTAATGATGTTATATCCAAAAACAATTTACTTTTGCGCCTTATTTGAGCACCTACGGTAACTAAATTTCAATTTTGTTATTATTTTCTTTTCTTTACTTATTTCCTTATTAAATATTATTTATATTTCCTATTTCCTTTTTTTTCTAATTCTCTAATTGATGTTTCCTTTTATTTATTTTTTTTTTTTTTTTTTATATAGATATTTTGTAGGCCTCACCGGAGTGTAAATTACGTTACACTCAACACTACGCAACAACACTACACTCTCGATGGACACAATTATTTTTCACAACAGCAAAATTAAATAACTTAAATTAATTTATTTACTAACTCTACTTAATCTATTATTTTCTTTATTTTTTTGTCTGGCTCTTAAGATTTGTTGTTTTTGTATACCTATATTTTCTTTGTACGTGCCTTGTATTCTTTATACACTTAGAGGATTATTTAATTAAAATTTGCCAAATATTCAGTTACTTTACTTCTTGCCTTTTTTCGTCTTTTGATTTTCACCGATTTTTGGAACACTTAGAAATAACAGGTTCCTCAGGACTTAACCGCAATACTAACCTTTTTCCAATTTTATGGCTTTTAAGATGATAATAGATAAAAAAAAAACAAAACGACTTACCTGGCTATTTCTACTGAGATTCACTCATCCATCAGCAGTTCCAAGAATATAGCCAGGTTTTAATTTTTTCTTTTCTGTTAAAAAAACACTAACACCCAATTTTCACGATGATTTTTTCCCCTATTTTAAAATCATGTCTTTTTTTGTTTGATAGTGAGCGGGGTAGAGAAGTAAGCAGGGTAGAAAAAAAAGACATGAATCGTATTTCTGTGTTTCTTTTTTGACATTCCTCTTTGCACTTATTTGTGTTTTTTAATTTCTGTTTTATTCTTATTTCAAAATGACATGTGCTTATTAAAATACAGAAATATAAAAAATTTTAATTAAAAAAAATTCAAAATATATCAAAATTATGTGGAATAACGAAATTTTAAATATTGTTACGAATAAGAAACTAAGAAAAAATCAGCTCTGACTGCAAAGAAAAGAAACATGGTGAAAATTTAACAAGTTTTTGGAAGTTTCTTTAAAAAAGAAATACAAAAAAGACATGTCTTTTAAATCATCGTGAAAATTGGGTGTAAGAAAATTCCTCCACTTTAGACTTTAGATTAAAGCCTTAGCACTTCACTTTGGATTTTCACTGATTGTAGTTTTTCCTTTTAAATTATTATTTAATCTTCATGAAACTTAGATTTTTCTTGGGCACTTCTCAACACTTTCTAAACCTACTTTTCTACTTTTTTCCACCTTTTATAGTAACTACAGCCTATGTACTTCAATCATTTCTACCGGGCTTATTTCGCGCCAATCCTTATTTAATCAGTTCATGCCCATATTAGGAAATTTTCTTGTTAGCTTTTTATACATACTTATATTTATGTATATTTTCCCGCTACACATTTTTTTCTACCTAATATTCATTCCCTACGTTTGTCAGATTGTAGCAAGCCCTCAACTACTTTTCTTATAAATAAATTGAATATACATACATTATTAATTCCTAATCAGGAATTAAATATCTAATTAACTTTCATTTATTTAAATAAAAAACAATATAAATAAATATGGTCCTTGCCCTATGATCGTCCACATCAAAACCAGGCGATTAGTAATTTTAGCAGCCTACAATTGTTCATTCATCATTTAACAAATTTTCAAAATTTGATTTTTACAATTTGTTATTTTTGAATGAAAACTGCATTCCTGCCTTTTTTACTATGATAGTGCGTAAAAAAGGCAGCTTTCACAGCTGATATCCGAACAGCTGTCATTTTTCCCACATGTATCACATTACAATTGGCACGTAAGTATAAATTACTCATGATTTATGATATTTTTCCTTTTTTCTATTTTCAGGGGATTTGGACAACAATTTGGACTTAAGGATGGGTAAATATGTATCGTTCCAGTTGTCCTCAACTTAATACTTACCAATTTTCCCTTTCTTTTCAGCTTAAAAAACTAGGAAATGGGCTGGAGATAGTAGACTCCATACATACAGGCCCTTCCTTTAAATTAAATACAAAATCAATGCACTGAGACATGGGCTGGAGCTGGTGCCTCCCTAATTTTAAATGGCCCCTCTCTGGCAAGCAAAAATTTTTATTAAACTTGGGAAAAATCGAGGCTGTAGGTATTAAGCCTCTTCCCAATACCAACTTTGCCCTACCCCCCAAGCAAATTTTTTTTTCAATAGCCGAGGCGTGTACCGGGGTGCTCATTGACGTAGTTATCAATAGGGTAACTCGCCTGGCACGCAACACAGGTTGTTTCAATCATGTTTGGGGCGCGAAACAGGAATGGGAGAGCGAAACACGAATATTGCTGTCCGTGTGAACATGGTATAATGCGAATTCGCCTTGAATGTGACCGTAAACAGCGCTACGGCTGTGATGCAAAAGTATCAATTTGACTCTTTTAGACGATCTTGATACCTTTTGTGACCCTTTTTTAAACTACCCCTTTGTATCAAGGAGATGCAGACAGTGCTCCAACATCTGATGTTACGGAGCTGGTATCTTATTGACCTCGGTGAATAATATATTTGTAGCAAACAGAAGCGATGAGCCCACAAGAGGTCTTGAAACACACCTCTTCTGTTGTACGCCATTAGAAACTAGTATGGTTCGAGGGACATTTCGTTGTTGGATCATCAATATATGCTTTTTGACATCGAATGATCCTCGACGTATGTTTAAACGTATCGTAAGCAAAGAAACGCGAACTGGAAAATTTTTCATCATCCTGGCTGTATGGACATTGGTTATGAATCCAATATTCTTTGTACGAATATCTGTGCCCGGATTCGCAGGACAAAGAGGGATGTTCCCTGGTGGAATGAGCATCTGAAGAGTCTTAGGGCTGCGGCCAGACGGCTATTCAACAAAGCTTAGGAAGCTGGTGCGTGGAGCGTCTATAAAGCTGCACTCACTAACAATAATAGGGAAATCAGGAAGTCCAAAAGGTCACTCAAGCTGCAAAAGTCGCTTTTTCAGGACCACACAAATTGTTTTTGCACAATCAAACTTTCCAGGATCTTTTCCCTTCTCCTCAACAAGAATGTCCACTTTGTCGCCCTCCGCGCCCAAAAGGAATATCAGGTTGGCAAGAATCTTTGATGCAAAACGCGTGATTTGGGCTGTATCCAAATTTAGTCCTTTCAAATCACCTGGGCCGGATGGAATCCTTCCCTGTCTTCAGCAAGGGGGGAGGGCTATCACTTCTCAAATGGCTAGGATATTTAGATCCAGTTTACTGGCATGTCACTTGCCAGAGCCATGACGGGAGGTTAAAGTGGGGTTTATACCTAAGGCAGGGGGCAAATCTGAACAATTGCCCAAGTCGTACAGACCAATAAGCCTTAGCTCGCTTTTCTGAAGACCATGGAAAAATAGATAGATTCATAAGAGATGAATATCTATCGAAAACTCAGCTCTACGCAGATCTACGGTGATCGCCATTCATCACGTTGTGGGCACCATTGAGATGGCACTGGACGCGAGGCAAATAGATCTGTGTGCGTTTATCGAAATTCAGGTAGCCTTTGACAACACTTCCTACGAAGCGATAAACTTTGCTCTATGAACAAAAGGTGTTCCAGTTCTTATAAGAAACTGGATTAGGGAGATACTAGCATCCAGGGTGATCAATTGGATTTATGTGGCTCATTGAGGACCATTGAAGCAACCAAAGCTTGCCCTCAGGGTGGCGTTATATCGCCTATTTTGTGGACCTTGGTAAACGATGAGTTATTGGAGATCCCTCATGACCTGGGCTTCTGAACTTATGGATATGCTAACGATCTAGTTATGTATATCTGATTGGATTTAATGAAAATTTTAGGGGCGATGCAGCAGGTCCTGGAGTTGACGCTTGGTTGGTGCAGAGAGAGGTGCTTAATATTAACCCCGAAAAAACTATTCTGGCACCATTCACCAGACGAAGAGTTCTGAGTCTTAAGGAACCGACCCGGTGCGGTTATCGGATCCTCTATAGAGGTGAAATACTTGGAGATCATTCTGGATAGATCCCTTAACTTGAACGCTCAGTTATTCCATGTCACCAGAAGGGCAACAAGGGCATTATATGCCTGCCAAAGACTTGCGGAAAACATGCGGCTGAAGCCTAGCCTAAAATGATCTACTGATCTTTAGTTACGATAATCAGACCAATCTTGACCTATGCCGCTCTAGCGTGGTGGACGAGGAATGTACAGGTCAAAGCTAGAGTGACACTCTATAAGGTCTAACGCCTGATCTGCGTATCGATCACGGGCACCATGAGAACCTGCCCCATTCTGACTTTAGGCACATTTCTCCGTTTCCCCTATCTATAAAGGTGGAGGCCTGCAGGAGTGCTAGCAAGATGCCGCTCATTTCTGAATACAAGGCAGGTGATTTTGTGGGTCACACGCGGATCCTTGAAATTCTTAGAAATTATCCTTCCATTATGGTGGGTGATCATAAGCTGTCTAGTCTGGTATTAATTGGGAATTTTAATGTCCTAATACCTGATATGGACTAATAGATGGACCATTCTTGGTGGCGCAAGTGCGCGGACCAGGTCTGGTTCACCGAGGGCTCGAAACAGACGAATAGTGATTCTGGGGCGAGTGTCATGGGCCCGGGTTTCTAAAGGGGCTTGCCAATGGGCAAACAGCCTCATATGCGCTAGGGAATGCCTGAAGATGAGAGCAAAGGGCTTGAGATTGTTTATTATATTGGATAGCCAAGTCGCTCTTAGAGCACTATCTTCTTTGGGAGGTGAAGTCCAAGCTAGTCATAGACTGTTTACATCTCTGAACGAGTTAGGGAAATGAAACATATGTTTTTGTTTTCTACTGGTTTTTACTCATGATGAAATAAACAGGTGGCATTACTACGCCAGATGACGATTTTTTGCTCTTGTATTTTTTGTCTAGTCTTATGTCAAAGTATTGTTTATGTTTACAAAAAGTCCACGTTTTGTGCTGTGATTATCGTATTTTATTAAAGTTTTTGATCATTTAAATTCATATTAAATAAGATAGTAACCATAGTGAAATAAAAATTGGCTAAAATTAATTTATTTCATTGCGTTCGGCGGCAAAATTTGATTTTAGTTTAATATAATTTTTGACGTACATATACGGAGACTTATTTTTCATTTTTGTTGTAATGTTGTATTTGTTGCCGTAGCGCTGCCACCTACTTGTTCCACCATGGTTTTTACTGGTAAAAATTTGTTCAGTAAAAATTTGCAGACTCTTTGCTTTCAACTGTCACTTTACTCTCTCATTAGATGCTCTCTTTTGCAAATTTTTGTGTAAGCGAACGCATTTCAGTAAAATCCAGTAAAAACTTGCACAAATTTGTGCAAATTTTGGGGTAAACGAACGCACCTAATGTTATACCTATGCGCTAAAATTTTTAAATGAGTTTTATTATTTTTTTGTAACTAAAGCTTTTTTGTATAGCCGGCCTTCGCCCGGGCGCAAGGATTTTCTCCTCTATGGTATAGCAAAGACCGGCTTCGCTAACTAAACCTTTTCTGTATAGCCGGCCTTCGGCCGGGCGCAAGGATTTTCTCCTCTATGGTATAACAAAGACCGGCTTCGCTAACTAAAGCTTTTCTGTATAGCCGGCCTTTGGCCGGGCGCAAGGATTTTCTCCTCTATGGTATAACGGCTTCGCTTACTAAAGCTTCTCTGCATAGCCGGCCTTCGGCCGGGCAAAAGGATTTTCTCCTCTATGGTATAACAAAGACCGGCTTCGCTGACTAAAACTTCTCTGCATACCTATAAAAGATACATAAATTAACCTAGAGAGGAAAATATTAAACGAATACAAAAACAAAATACATATTTGCAATCGTGAGCAAATTACCTTTAATTTGAGTACCCACACAGAAATACATAAGTGTTATGGGGTGCACTTTTTTTGCCACAGAGGGCTCTAGAAATGCCGCCCACCCAAAATTTTATTATTTTCGTTTTTGTTGCACAATTAACTTTAATTTGAGTACCCACACATACCATTCAGTGGGCGGGGCGGTTTTTTGGACCCAGGGGTCCCCACGGGCCTCAGCCCCCTTAAATATTAATTTTGGAATTTTTTTTTTTAATTCTGGATCGGGAGGCATATTTTTTATATTTTTTTTTCGTACGCCCCGTAAAGTGCTCTTCAGCCACCATTTATGTAAGTTATTGTAACAAAAGTATCAAATTTTTTAAAGTGGTTGCTCCACATTTTGAGTCATAACTCTTATCCTACAAAACCGCTTTTTCTGGCTATCAATCTAAACTGCATAGGATAACTACATATGTACAGTGGCTCAATTTAATAACCGGACAACAACGAGTTATAATAATTTCGAGTAAATACACAAGATTTTTTCAATAAACTAAAAAAATTATAATTGTAATTCACACTTATTTATTTTTGGCTAATAAAAACGCTAACAATGTTTTAAAAAAAATCTCAATTCTAAGAGAAACAACAACAAAATCATATTAAGTTAAAAATAAGGATCAAATTAATAATCGGACACTTTTTAATATGGTAGGTGCATTTCATATTTTGGCCAATCTAATACTTTGTGGGCATTCCTTTGCTCTTACGTACAGCTTCTAATCGCCTTGGCATTGATTCCACAAGTTTTTTGCAGTAAGCTGGATCGATTTGTTCCCATTCTTCCTTTAGAGCAATCTTTAGCTGACTGAGATTGGAAATTGTCCGAGACTTCAATTTATTTTCCAAATGAGGTCATAAATTCTCTATCGCGTTAATGTCTGGAGACTGGGAGGGAGTTTCCATAATATGGGGACAATTATCCAGTAACCACATCCGTGTGTTATGCGCTTTGTGCTTCGGATCATTATCTTGGTAGAACTTATAGTTTTCCGAAATGCCTAATTTTTCTACGCAAGGAGCCAAATGTTCCCTTAAAATGGTTATGTACTTAAACTGGTCCATTATACCATCTATAAAAACTAGCTGTCCAGGTCCTGTGGCGGACATACAGTCCCAAACCATGACACTTCCAGATCCTGGCTTTATGGTGGGACGAAGATTAGAAGTCTTTAGTTCTTCATTTGGCTTTCTCCAAACGTGCGCCTGTCCATCTGACCGGAAAACGTTATATTTGCTTTCGTCTGTAAAAAGCACGTTACTCCAGTACGAAAAGTCATGGTTTCTATGTTCAGAAGCAAACTTTAATCTCTTTTTCCGATTTACATAATTTACAAATGGTTTTTTTCGTGCAACTCTGCCATGAAAATTGTGTTTACGCAGTACATTTCGGACAGTTTCAGGATTGACACTTATTTGTTAGCTTTCTGACACCAATTTTGTTAATTTAGGAGCACTGAGTTTAGGATTCTTCTTTACTTGATTAACAATCCATCGTTCATCAGATGGAGTAAACTTTTTTGGTTGTCCAGATTTGGTCTCAATTTCTACGGAATTGCTAGTTTTGAAGCGCTTTATAATATCGTGAACCGTAGAATAGCTTCTTTGAACAGCATCTCCAATTTCACGTACAGACATACCGATTTGATAATGTTTTATTATCAACTCTCTAACTTCTATCGATGGTTGAACACGTTTGCTGCTCATATCGCCTTTTTCGCAATTTTTTGTCAGAGATTCAAAAATTTTCTTTTGCAAAAAACTCCCTGTAACGCTTTTTTACAATTTCAGTTAATTCCCAACTAACTTTGTTCGGGGAATTCCGGTATAAAATGACATTTAAGCATGGTAGTTGCCACATGTCCGATTATTAATTTGATGTTTTATTTTGCCAGATTTCATTTTTTTGCTTAGAAAATTAATTGTGAATATTAATGTGGTGTTAATACAAGTGATATATACACTATATAGATGATTTAAGAAATTAAAAACGTTTTTCTGTTTTTACAAAAATCTGTTTACATTTAAAAACGAATTTATTAAAAAATAGACAACTGTCCGGTTACTAAATTGATACACTGTATATACAATTTGACACCAACGTACTAGGAATGGTAAATTTTGTATGTATACCATCATTCACCATTAGAGGTGGAGGGTATAGCTATTATAAACGTCATTTAGGTTGGTTAAAGTGGTAGAACGCTCTTAACTAGGCGTGCTGCAGTAGAGTCGACAGTGACCCCGTTTTGAACCCACACAACTTGTCAAGAGTAGGAACCTTGGATCAAGAGTGACCCAGGGCAATACTGTGGCAGCTAGAGCCAGCCCGTTACTTTGAGATATTTTACCAAATTGCCAAGTTTTACCCGCGATATCTCAGAGAGTCCTTGTAGAAGGTAATTCCCAAATAATCCATGTGTCGAATTGATCACTGGGCAATCACATGAGAGATGAAATACTGTCTCCTCAGTTCTCGGTTCTTTGCAGCAGCGGCAGCATTCATTAAAATGGAGACCAAGTCTCATAGCGTGTTTACCGATCGCCCAGTGACCAGTAAGTACGTATACCAGCCTCAAAATGTCCTTGCGACTGGAGTTGAGAAGTCGCTCAGAGCGACCTACTATATCGTATGCGGGCCACGTTGCTTTGGTAACCCTGCAGCCATCTATTTTCCTCCATTTATCATTAACCATTAACCAGATAGTGTCTGAAGATTTCGCTTCTGACAGTTCCCAGGAGTGTTGCCACTGGCACACCCTGCGAAATATCAAAAGCATCTCGTCTTGGCCAGCCGGTCCGCCTGTTCATTGCCATAATGGTCCCTATGCGCAGAGATCTTTTTAATATTTTTGAATTTATTGTGAAACCTGTAAAAAGAGGGTATCAATGGACAAATCATGATATAATAGCAAATACAGCTCCTATTGAAAGTACATAATGAAAATGAGCTGGTCATCTTTGACCCATCAGTGTAAACCCTCGTGCGGTATTAATTTGCTAGGATTCCCCCCACTCCATTCCCGCCTAGATGGAAAAATGACCTTGAATTTCTTCTCAACGTCTGTTCGGGGTACCATGTAGTCCGTTGGTCGTTTTAGAGATGTGGGTTGCTTTTGTAAGATCCTTGCATGACCGTACGTCCTCGCCTTCCAACATCCCGATGCAGAAAGCCTAACCGAACTCTTGACGGATATGGCGTTTAGGTGTAATTCAATTGGAATGAGGTGCAGTATAGTATTCAGCGCCTCTGAAGAACTAGTGCGTAGAGCGCCCGTTATTTCAATGCAGGCTGATCTTTGTACTCTACCCAGCTGGTCCACGACGTATTTCCTACGTCATTTAAAATTGCATACAAATTGTTGCTGGAGTAAGCAATTTAAAAAAAACTTTAGTTACATTTTTGTCCAAAAAATTAAAAGAAACTATATGCAATACTTTGAGAAAAAATAAGAAAAACGAAAGTTTTGCTATCATTGCGAACGAATCTTAGTGTATTTTTTTATTTAAATTCTATATTTTAGATTTTAAGTTATTAATGTAAGTATGTATACAAATATTAAGCAAAACTAATTTTTAGGTTTGATATTCAATTAAATACAAAATTTTGTTCTCTGCTAAGCACTTAAATGAAACTTAATTTACCAAGCTGTACCTATATATGTTCTGTAACTTTGGGGACAAAATGTGTCTTTAAAAACTGTACACAAACAAAATGCGTGCTTTTCTATTGTTGCTTTATTGTAGTTTTGCGCAGACCTACTAATTGGACCATGATAGGTATCATTATTTTCTGCAATAAGTATACGAACGTGTAAGATATATCAATTATATTTTATAGAATCTGAAACAAATAGTTGCATTGCAACAAAAGGAAATAAAATAAGGCAAATCATGTAGGTAAAAATACATTTTTGATTTTTGTAAACGCTTTTCACTAAGAATAGCCGTTATTTTATTCATATATACTTTTACATAATATAGTTCCAGATACTAGAGAACAACATTAGCCATTCAAGAATAATTGATTTTATAAGCGCTGCTGAAGATCTTTAAACAAATATCACACTTGATCATAAAGAGGTCTTAACTCAAATTTTTAATTTTTCACTTTTTGAAAAAAAATTTACACGTAAAAATTAGATCTAACGGCATATCGTACAATTTTATCTAGTTTTTGGTAATGAAACTCATATTTTTAATTTTTCACTTTTTGAAAAAAATTTACTCAATTTTATCTTCTTTTTGGTAATGAAACGATTAGTTTAAAAATTCTTTTTCATAAGCCTTTAATATCAAATTTAAAATTGTATTCGTTCTACAGAACATTTTTGAAATTTGAGTTAATAACCTCTTTATGATCAAGTGCGATATGTATAATAAATATACATACATATATACTTAGTCATCGTCTAGATTTGCAATTTTTGTTGCTGCATATTTAAAAATTCTGCTTTGAAATTGCACTAGTGTCCAGATTATGAAATTATAGGTTTGAAATTTTGTATTTTAATCTTGTCTATTTTCTTCTCCCTTTTATATTTTATATATAAATACAAACACACCTACTGCCAACTTCAAGTTAAAGAGTGTGAGAATAACAAAAGAAAGAGGAATTGCAGAGTACAATTAACTGAGTACCCCTCCACAATCTTCTCACCCCACTCAACAATACACTCAAGAATTGCTGCAACGAAAATGGCAAGTCTGGACGCTGACCTACAAAACTAAAAGATTTCGAAGTTAATGCTTCGCATTCACGAGTCTTGTTTCATTTTTTGAATGTACATTTATTTAAGGACCTTAAGCGTTCTAATGTGAAATAAAGTAGCAAAACTCTTTTCAGCTTTTTTCCTAGCACTTTGTAAATCATTTCCTAAAGCTATGAACTTATGAGTTTCTGCTTTTATTCTCGCCTCTTTTGGTTTGAAGCCGTCTTCCAGATATCGCAGATACCATTTAATACCCGCACCACTAAGACCTTTTCTATATTCATCCGCAAATGATCCTGGACCCTTCTCTGGTACAAGAGGCATTTTCTTCTCTCTTTTGGCCACTGTTGATTCATTCTTTTTTTCCGATGTATCTTTAATATCATTACTATTATCAAGAGGAGTTAATAATTTTACCTGAAATTGATAGCCTAGGTACTGATAGCCATTTGTGTTTGTAGCAGCATTGTAGGCAGACCTAAAACAGCCATTAACATTTATAATCAATAACTAATGTATTCAATCTTACCCGAAGTTATCAAATAGTATAAACGCAAACGGCGGCTTACAACGATTTTTAATATCAATGAATATTATATGACCATATGATTGATATAAAAATCTTAATTCTTCAGCTTTAATAGTAGGTGGAATATTTCCTACATAAATTTCCATTTCTTTTATAAAAAAAAACAAAATTACTTTGTTATTGAAAAATATGTTTACGTTAGTTCCGCCAAAGTGTAGAATACTCATTGATAAAGTACCCAGGGCGAATTCATAACAAGGTGACCTGAAAATCCCAGCTGACTATTAGTTCAATAATTTTTTGTATATTGAGCAAGGCGAATTCATTCCAGGTAATCTCGGTACTGAAAAAAGTACAACTCGTGCAAAAATCACAAGCAATTTGTTTTTGTAAAATCATGGCGCAATGTCAAAAACCAAAAAAAAAAAAAAAAAAAAAAACAGAAACAAAGATAATAAACAAAATTTTGACATAAAACAATTATAAACGGCTCTTTGCACGGCGACACGGCTGAGAGCGGCGCCCAGCTGGTCGACCCGTGAACAGAGCTGCCGTTTTTGGTCATTTCTAACCAAAATTGGTAATTTTTTTCTCAATGTGGAGATGTGAATATTTTTTCATTTTGGTTACTTTTTTCTAGATATAAAATACGTATGAATATGGTTTCCTTGATGCACATGGGGGTGTTATCGCGTATTTCGATTGGAAGGAAATTATTTACGACTTTAAATAATGTGTACGTTGCACTTCGATTTTCTCATTACCTTTTTGTTTGAAATAAACGGAAGTTTTTAATTGATTTTTATATTTGAAAGGGCCATGTTCTGAAATGGATGTCAAATGAAGCTTTAATCGATGGAGATATTCAATTATTTTTTTTTAATGAGAACAGCTTTTCTAATTTTAAGAGTAGTAAAGATAAGTGGCACTTAAAGTAGAATGTGCATAATATTACATCCCAATAAGCAATTTTGATGGAATAAAAGTATAAATCAAGTGTAATTCCAGGCCTGTTTTCCATTTTCAAGCCTTGAATTATACTTGAATTACAGTGGAATTCAATAGCATACTCCAGCAAAACGGGCACTGGAAATCCAGTCAAACACAACAATGTAAATACAGTAAAATTCAAGCATTGAATTACAGTGAAATTCCAGTCTCAAACACGTAATAATTATACTTGAATTCAAGTATTGAAGTTAAGTATAAACCTATAATACCAATATAAATCAAGCCTACAATTTCAATGGAAATCATATTAATTTTTTTTAACATGGCATTTAGAAAAAAATGGTATGAATATGAAATTCCTAATCATCATCTTCATTTTAAGATTAATTTACACATGGTAAATTAATGGTTCCATTTTTTTGGAAAGTTTAATATCCTTTCGGTACACAGAAATATTTACAAATATTTGTTCACTATTTTTTTTTTTTTTTTTTTGATAGCTTAAGCAATACAAAAGTAAAAAAATAGTTTCAAACATTTTCTACTTGAAAATAGGGCATAAATTAAAGCTAGATTCCAGCAATATTTAAAGCTCTTGAATTTTTAAAATTTCAGTGCGTATTGGGATGGAATTGATTTCAGAACATGACTGAAAAAGGCCACAAAAGTAGTTTTATTGTTTCTAAAAACTTGATAAGTAAAATGTTCTAAATTTACATTATTTCCAGTAGTATATTTTATTATTTTTGAAATGTACATAGACATTTTATGTTTCAATTTATAATGAATATTTTCCTATTAATTTTAATGTTTTTGCAATTAACAAGACTCATTTCTAAATTGATTATATTTTTTCAAATATGGTAACTTTTTCAAAAATGTTGGATGTAAAAATGTTATTACTCGTGGCAGCACTGCCCGTGATTATTTACACGGCATGATAATCAAATGTTCGATTATTCCTGATGAGGTGAACAACTGCACCCCGGAGCCTTTCTTTGGTGCGGGGCACGTGAAACATATGGCGCACAAAAATGCGCAGTCGGTTGTAAATACTTTCCATGGACCGACCCTAGGGGTATATACTGATGGTTCGAGGAAAGGAAAACGGGTTGGCGGGGTTTTTTCATACAGGAACTGGATATAAAACTTTCCTTTCGTCTGCCGGATGGATGTAGTGTCCTGCAGTCGGAAATCTCGGCTATAAGGCGGGCGTCTTACTGGCTGAGGTATTATCGCGTATCGAACGATGTACGTATATTTACTGATAGCAAGGCTGCCATGGCTTTCCTAGCGGGTGTTTGCACGACATCTAAGTTAACTGCAGAATGTCGGATGCCTTTGAATGATATTGCGAAACATGCAAGGGCAACGCTGATATGGATACCAGGGCACTCGGACTGCCCGGGTAGCCAGATAGCAGATGAGCTGGCCAAAAGAGTTGGTCGCATGGATGACACATTCATTGATCAATTCGTTGGTATTCCAATGGTTCACTGCTAATCGCTTATTAAGCGCGAATCTTATAGAATTGCGCAGATGGGCTGGACCTGTGAGTCCACCTGCTCCATATCCAGGGCACTATGGCCTGGCTATGATGAAAGGAGAATTAACTCTCTACTAAGGTTTAATAGGGACCAAATTATAACAGTGGTGTCCGTTGTAACTGGGCACTGGGCTGTGCGGACTTATGCTAGGAGAATGGGTCTGGTATTCAATTACTACTGTAGAAGTTGTTATTATGAGGAGGAAGAGGAAACTGTGCTTCACTCGTCCAGCATTGGCAGGACAAAAATAAAGTATTAGTATAAGATTTGATTAACTATTGTTAGTTCATATTTAATATATGAAGATTCAATAAATAAATAATGGAAAAAAAAACGGCTTAAGTCCAGTTTACCAACGCAGCTCCAAATAAAAAAAAAAGTACATAGGGTGATAGAAAATTTAAAAATAAGAAGAAAAAATAAAATGGCAAAATTCTCGGAAACGCATAGTTTCCGAGTTATGGACCTCTGAAGTTTTCATATGAATTTGCGATTTCCCATTACATTTCTGAACCTATATGGCCAATATTGGTATCATTTGAAAGCTTTTGAATAGATCTTTCTGGATATAAACATTTTATTTAAAAATTCTTAATCCATTAAGGAGCGGCGATGAATTTACGAAAAAACAAAAGTTTTTAGTAAGCATAAAAACCACTATATGTATTTATGTTTTAAATTTGTTTTTAATTCACTTTTTTCTAAAATAAACTTAACTTAACTTTATAAAAAAAATTAAAAAAAATATTCGCTCTCTGATTCGGGAGAAAACCTATGCAGAAAAGCATTAGTAAGCGAAGCCGGTGTTTGTTATACCATAGAGGAGAAAATCTGTTCATCCGGCCGAAGGCCGGCTATGCGGAGAAGCTTTATTTAGCGAAGCCGGTGTTTGTTATACCATAGAGGAGAAAATCCTTGTGCCCGGCCGAAGGCCGGCTATGTGGAAAAGTTTTATATAGCGAAGCCGGTGTTTATTATACCATAGAGGAGAAAACCCTTGCGCCCGGTCAAAGGCTGGCTATGTGGAGAAGCTTTATTTAGCGAAGCTGGGATTTTTTTGATAAAATTTTTATTACCTAGTGCACTTCCGTAACATTTTGATATAAAATTTTGTAAAAACTGTATTAGGAGCTAAAGAGTTAAAAAGTTTTAAAAAAATTTTGCATTTCCAGAAAGATCTATTCAAAAGCTTTCAAATGATACCATGATATTGGCCATATACGTTCAGAAATGTAGTGGGAAATCACAAATTCATATGAAAACTTCCGAGGTCCATAACTCGGAAACTATGCGTTTCCGAGAATTTTGCCATTTTATTTTTTCTTCTTATTTTTCAATTTTCTATCACCCTATGTACTTTTTTTTTTATTTGGAGCTGCGTTGGTAAACTGGACTTGTTCCAAAAAAACTTCCTTGTCAATCTAATGGGATACGGAGGATCAGGGAAAAACTGCAACGAAAATGGCAAGTCTGGACGCTGACCTACAAAACTAAAAGATTTCGAAGCTAATGCTTCGCATTCACGAGTCTTGTTTCATTTTTTGAATGTACATTTATTTAAGGACCTTAAGCGTTCTAATGTGAAATGCAAAATTCTTTTCCGCTTTTTTCCTAGCACTTTGTAAATCATTTCCTAAAGCTATGAACTTATGAGTTTCTGCTTTTATTCTCGCCTCTTTTGGTTTGAAGCCGTCTTTCAGATATCGCAGATACCATTTAATACCCGCACCACTAAGACCTTTTCTATATTCATCCGCAAATGATCCTGGACCCTTCTCTGGTACAAGAGGCATTTTCTTCTCTCTTTTGGCCACTGTTGATTCATTCTTTTTTTCCGATGTATCTTTAATATCATTACTATTATCAAGAGGAGTTAATAATTTTACCTGAAATTGATAGCCTAGGTACTGATAGCCATTTGTGTTTGTAGCAGCATTGTAGGCAGACCTAAAACAGCCATTAACATTTATAATCAATAACTAATGTATTCAATCTTACCCGAAGTTATCAAATAGTATAAACGCAAACGGCGGCTTACAACGATTTTTAATATCAATGAATATTATATGACCATATGATTGATATAAAAATCTTAATTCTTCAGCTTTAATAGTAGGTGGAATATTTCCTACATAAATTTCCATTTCTTTTATAAAAAAAAACAAAATTACTTTGTTATTGAAAAATATGTTTACGTTAGTTCCGCCAAAGTGTAGAATACTCATTGATAAAGTACCCAGGGCGAATTCATAACAAGGTGACCTGAAAATCCCAGCTGACTATTAGTTCAATAATTTTTTGTATACTGAGCAAGGCGAATTCATTCCAGGTAATCTCGGTACTAAAAAAAAGTACAACTCGTGCAAAAATCACAAGCAATTTTGTTTTTGTAAAATCATGGTGAAATGTCAAAAACCAAAAAAAAACAGAAACAAAGATAATAAACAAAATTTTGACATAAAACAATTATAAACCGGCCAAACAGATGGCTCTTTGCACGGCGACACGGCTGAGAGCGGCGCCCAGCTGGTCGACCCGTGATCAGAGCTGCCGTTTTTGGTCATTTCTAACCAAAATTGGTAATTTTTTTTCTCAATGTGGAGATGTGAATATTTTTTTCATTTTGGTTACTTTTTTCTAGATATAAAATACGTATGAATATGGTTTCCTTGATGCACTTGCAACTAACATTTTTTAACTTTTAACGTTTTTATTTACATGGGGGTGTTATCGCGTATTTCGATTGGAAGGAAATTATTTACGACTTTAAATAATATGTACGTTGCACTTCGATTTTCTCATTAACTTTTTGTTTGAAATAAACGGAAGTTTTTTATTGATTTTTATATTTGAAAGGGCCATGTTCTGAAATGGATGTCAAATGAAGCTTTAATCGATGGAGATATTAAATTTTTTTTTTTTTTAATGAGCACAGGCACTTAAAGTAGAGTGTGCATAATATTACATCCCAATAAGTAATTTTGATGGAATAAAAGTATAAATCAAGTGTAATTCCAGTCCTGTTTTCCATTTTCAAGCCTTGAATTATACTTGAATTACAGTGGAATTCAATAGCATACTCCAGCAAAACGGGTACTGGAAATCCAGTCAAACACAACAATGTAAATACAGTAAAATTCAAGCATTGAATTACAGTGAAATTCCAGTCTCAAACACGTAATAATTATACTTGAATTCAAGTATTGAAGTTAAGTATAAATCAAACCTATAATACCAATATAAATCAAGCCTACAATTTCAATGGAAATCATATTAATTTTTTTTAACATGGCATAAAGAAAAAAATGGTATGAATATGAAATTCCTAAACATCATCTTCATTTTAAGATTAATTTACACATAGTAAATTAATGGTTCCATTTTTTTTTCGAAAGTTTAATATCCTTTCGGTACACAGAAATATTTACAAATATTTGTTCACTAATATTTTTTTTTTTTTTTTGATAGCTTAAGCAATACAAAAGTAAAAAAATATTTTCAAACATTTTCTACTTGAAAATAGGGCATAAATTAAAGCTAGATTCCAGCAATATTTAAAGCTCTTGAATTTTTAAAATTTCAGTGCTTATTGGGATGGAATTGATTTCAGAACATGACTGAAAAAGGCCACAAAAGTAGTTTTATTGTTTCTAAAAACTTCAATAGAAGTAAAATGTTCTAAATTTATATTATTTCCAGTAGTATATTTTATTATTTTTGAAATGTACATAGACATTTTATGTTTCAATTTATAATGAATATTTTCCTATTAATTTTAATGTTTTTTCAATTAACAAGACTCATTTCTAAATTGGTTATATTTTTTCAAATATGGTAACTTTTTCAAAAATGTTGGATGTAAAAATGTTATTACTCGTGGCAGCACTGCCCGTGATTATTTACAAGGCATGATAATCAAATGTTCGATTATTCCTGATGCGGGGCACGTGACACATATGGCGCACAAAATTGCGCAGTCGGTTGTAAATACTTTCCATGGACCGACCCTAGGGGTATATACTGATGGTTCGAGGAAAGGAGAACGGGTTGGCGGGATTTTTTCATACAGAAACTGGATATAAAACTTTCCTTTCGTCTGCCGGATGGATGTAGTATCCTGCAGTCGGAGATCTCGGCTATAAGGCGGGCGTCTTACTGGCTGAGGTATTATCGCGTATCGAGAGATGAACGTATATTTACTGATAGCAAGGCTGCCATGGCTTTACTAGCGGGTGTTTGCACGACATCTAAGTTAACTGCAGAGTGTCGGATGCCTTTGAATGATATTGCGAAACATGCAAGGGCAACGCTGATATGGATACCAGGGCACTCGGACTGCCCGGGTAGCCAGATAGCAGATGAGCTGGCCAAAAGAGTTGGTCGCATGGATTACAAATTCATTGATCAATTCGTTGGTATTCCAATGGTTCACTGCAAATCCTTATTAAGCGTGAATCTTATAGAATTTCGCAGATGGGCTGGACCTGTGAGTCCACCTGCTCCATATCCAGGGCACTATGGCCTGGCTATGATGAAAGGAGAATTACTCTCTACTAAGGTTTAATAGGGACCAAATTATAACAGTGGTGCCCGTTGTAACTGGGCACTGGGCTGTGCGGACTCATGCTAGGAGAATGGGTCTGGTATTCAATTACTACTGTAGAAGTTGTTATTATGAGGAGGAAGAGGAAACTGTGCTTCACTCGTCTAGCATTGGCAGGACAAAAATAAAGTATTAGTATAAGATTTGATTAATTATTGTTAGTTCATATTTAATATATGAAGATTCAATAAATAAATAATGGAAAAAAACTTCCTTGTCAATATAATGGGATACGGGGGATCAGGGAAAAATACTTGGGAGAACCGGTGTTTGCCTGCTTAGAGGATCAATCTAGGTCGCTTCTTCTCTTCATTGGGAAGACGAATTGGTTGGACTATGCAGTGACGCCATCTGAGTAACTGCTCTATATACCTTAAAAAGTTATCAGCAGGGCTTTTAAGATCACCTGTAATGAATTTGCCTTAATATTGAGAAAAGCGAATTCATTTTTGAGTTGGCGTTGAAAGCACAGTTGAGCTTCTTTTTTTTTTTGTTACTTAGTTATCGTCTAGACTTGCAATTTTTGATGCTGCAATTTTTTACAATTCTCCTTTAAAATTGCATTAGTACGAAATTCTAGTTTTGCAATTTTTGAATTTTCATCTTTTCTCTCCTCTTCTTTTATTTTTATACATTTAAATACAAATACACCTACAGCCAACTCTAAATAAAAAAGTTTTTAATTTCATTACGTACTTCCAAAATATATAGATAAATATGTATATATAAATTTTTATTTATTTATTTTTTTTTTTTTTTCAAAAAAGTACGAAAATGAGATACTATAAGCACAAATCCGTTTCTCAAATATTTTTGATATTTTTTGTTTCCAAACAAAATGTTTCAGCGATGTTGTCTGTTTTTTCTTTCTCATTTTGTTGTGAGCAGTTGTTGAGTGAGGTGCTTTTGCAACTCTCGGACAAAAAAAATATGAAGAAAGAAATCGGAAAATGGCAACAATTGCAAATTGTGAGAGTTGGAAAACAATTATAATTGAATATAAAATTTTTCCAAATTTTTGGGACATAAAAAATGTTAGGGCACTGGTACACGTTCAATATATATTGTGATATTTGGATCGCGATCCATATTGATGGATCACATCAAATTAGGCTATTATGCGATATGGATCGCGATCCATCAAAATTGCATGCTACACGTTCAATAAATATCGTGATACTAGAAATATCACGATATTTATTGAACGTGTAGCAGTGCCCTTAGGTATACAAAGAAAATAAATAAATTTTTTTTTTTGTGTTTTGTATTAGTACTTTAAAAAACACGCAATAATGATGTTTCATTTTTAATGTCATCGTCTGTGGTAATAACTGAAACCTAAATAGTAACACGTGTTTCGACAAATGATGCATCGTCTGTGGGTACCATAAAGAAGTACCAGATGGTCCCGTCTCTTACTTGGAGGCCACACGATCAATTTTTGTCTTTCAATTCCTTTAAATTTGCTCTCACTCTCAATTTTCTTAATAACACACTCACACTTTTTAAATCGACCACGAGATTACTCTCAATTTTTATTATCCATTTGTTTGGCAATTTTACGTGCTAGGAATACAACTGGGAAGAACGACGAATTTTTAAAACATATTGCTGTATATGAAAATTTACACAATAATTGCGTCCGGCGAAATTCGGCGTCTGCAATAAATTTATTTCTATTTCATACGCCGGCGAACGACGAACAAATCAGTACCAGGTGACCATGTTTGGTTAGCTTAGAATAATTTTAGTAAATAGTTACTTTTTACTTTAATATTTGTTTTTTGCTTATTGTATAAGATTTAAAATAAATATTCAAAGTGTTTTGCTATAAAAATAGTTATTAGTTGTGTTTATGGTTATGTTTTAATTTTTAAGCATTATTTTTTTAATATGGTCACATTATTTCTCCCTCTTTGCACAAACAGCAATCAACTTTCTCAATTATAAAAGCTGCTTGTTATTCGTCGTTATTGTGTATGTTGACCTTCTAAAGTACCTTGGTACCATTGCTGCCAAGTAAATTTTAAGAAATAATGAAAAAAATACCCCCTAAATTTGCACTGAGAAAAAATAAAAACACCCCAAAAAGAATAATTTTTTAAACATTTTATTTAGTATATTTAAACATATAGGGTACGTTCGTAAATGCAGTTGTTGCGCATCACTTGCGCATCAGTAAAGTTTAATGTTCGTAAAATCATCACTTGTAAGAAACTTGGCATCACTCTCATAGGTCAAGATTTTATGCAGTGATGCCGCAGCTCTGCAGCAAATTTTTGAAATTATTGCATCAGTTATTTTTTTGATGCAATTAATTTTGATATAAAATAAATCGTTTTGTTTTTCTTTTTTGATGCTTTTTCTTGTTATTTATAAGAAAACTGTCCCATTTTTTCAATATATTCAATAAAATTTGTCATCACTATTGTTGACAACATTTTTATTATTATTTTACGTTCGTTTAAGGCTAGTTTACACGGTAATACAATGTATTACGACATGCCAATTTAAAGCTAAAGTAGTGAATTTGTTAAAAAAAATCGAAAATTGAAACATTTACAACAACAACTTTTTTTTTGTTAGTGCTCAAAGTGTGTCCCGTTTTCAATCGTTAGTATACGTCAACGCCCGGTATAACAAATACTCATTATAACGAATTCGCGATATAACGAATGAGTTTTGTCCAAGTACTAGATACCTTATATAGCGAATATTTTGAAATTTTTACGCTCAGTATAACGAATGATTGAAAAAATAAACACAGAAAAGTAAACACAGAAAAGATTGTTTAAGTGTTTTAATAGAAACGCAAAGACAAAAAAGAAGAATATGTATTCGTTATAGTACCGTTAGTTTTTTTCTCATCATTCTCAGTAATTAATGAAAGAGTTAAAGCTTGTTTTTAGTTGAGTGTTAGCTGTTGTACAAAGCAATATGGGAAATAGAAAAAGAATTTCTTTAAATGAAAAAATTAAGATTTTGCAAGAGTGCAAGAGTGGACTTTCATTGTCAGCAATTTCAAATAAATATGGAATATCAAAATCTTCCATATGCACATTAAAGAAAATGGAAAACAAAATTGTATCCAATTTGGAAGGCACTAACAATGGTTCGAAAAACAGGCGATCACTTCGAAAGGGAGAGTATCCCGACATGGAGGAAAAACTTTACGAATGGTTCCTAAAACAGCGGAAAAATTTATTCCGGTAAATGGAATGGGACTCAAAGCAAAAGCTCTTGAAATACATGCCAGGTTTTGTAGCGGTGGATTTAATGCAAGTGATGGATGGCTAGGAAGATTTAAGAAGAGATATGGTATACGGCTTTTAAAGGAATCTGGAGAAAAGCTGTCATCAAGAGATGACTTAGTAGAGCCTTTTAAAAGAAAGCTGCAGAAAACCATACTGGAAGAGGGCTTAACACATGATTTAATTTTCAATGCCGACGAAACGGGCTTGTGTTGGAAGATGCTTCCAGACAAAACATATGTCAATGCTGGAGAAGAAACGCCTCCGGGTAGGAAATTATCAAAAGAAAGAATAACTGCCCTTTTCTGCGCAAATGCATCGGGTAAAAAGAAAGTGACACCACTTCTTATTGGAAAAGCAAAAAAGCCTCGATCGTTTCGAAACAAAATTTTACCTGTAAATTATTTGCATTCAAAAAATGCTTGGTGAATTGCGGAATTTTCAAAATTTGCTTTTTCGAAATGTTCGTGCCCGAAGTATGTAAGCCAAATTTTGCAAGCAATGATGAAGATTAAAATATTTGCTTTCTTTTCTAGGTTGAATCATATTTAGAGACTAATAATTTGCCGCTTAAAGCTTTGTTAATTCTAGACAATGCTCCCAGCCATCCGCCTGCAGAAGAGCTGGTTAAAAGTACAAGAGAGGGAAAGATATGGACAATGTTTATGCCACCTAATGTAACACCTCTTATCCAGCCAATGGACCAGAATGCGATTCGGCTAGTAAAATTGCATTACAGAAATAGCCTGCTTTCGAAACTTATTACCTCTGAAGTTGATGATGTCGTAAGTTTTTTAAAAAACCTTAACCTACATATATGATGCATTATGTATGATTGCACTCGCCTGGAAAAACATTGATCAACATTCGTTAGAAAAATGCTGGAGCAAAGTTTTAATTCACAAAGATTCCGGATTTGATGAGGAGGATGACATACCTTTGGCAAGAATTTTGGAGGGAGATGAATTTGTTTCTATTCGACGTGGAGTTAGACTATTGAGCACTGTTTTTCGAAATGTAAGAAAATAAAGCACATAGTTTTCGTTATTTACTATTTACGTACATACGACTGTTTTATTATTCTAGATCCCTTTTAATGCAGAAGATTTAAATGTTTGGAACCAAAATGATAATTTCATGTCAGACGAAGAAGACGACGAGAATGAACAAAATAGTGTAGACATTGTAGTTCCAGTGGCCGATAATGAAACAAAAATAAAACATGCTGAAGTAATTAAATGTTTTGACAAGTGCATTCAATGGAGTCAGCAAAATAATATTTCTTTTACGAAATCATTAGTTTTAAGAGAAATACAGGAAGAAGCTGTTCAAAAAAGTTTACAAATAGAGCATAAGCAAACAACTTTGAATAATTTTTTCAATGTTGTTTAGTTTTAAAATTGCATAAAAGGTTTTTTTTAACATTTAATTTAAATAAATATAAGTATATATGTATATAAAATACATAAATAAATAAAATAAAAAACTTTGCTATATAACGAATTTTTCACTATAACGAATGGGTGTGACATTATACCATTCGCTATACCGGGCGTTGACTGTACTTGTTTTAAGAATTAAGAATTTTTTTTTTAATTTAAATAAATATTTTTAAACAGATGGAAAATAAAAGGTGTGAAGACAATAAAAAAAATTATAAGAGGTTTCTGAAAAGTCTTCAAAGTGATCCAGCGACTACAACTTTTAGCACATACTTGTGTCTATTAGAAAATATGCATTTGGAACAACAATACTCTAATCTAAGGCATATTTATGATCTGAAAAACATTTTTTATAAAGTTTCTTATATAAGGGATTATAAATAGCAACATAAAAAAAATTTTAAATCATGGTGGAAAAATTGTCCCGTTTACAATTTCTCTAACAATTTATTTAAAAAAACCTAATTCATATTATATTTTGAAATCGAAACCATTTTTAGGGCACATTAGTACGAAACATTTTAAAATTAATCCCAATAAAATATTGTGTCAGGTTTCGCAGAAATCACTGTTTAAACGGTTACCCCTTAAAACCCACTTCCATTTTTTTCCCGTATACAATCACTGGTTTTTTGCAATTATCTCGGAAACCACGACAGTAAGCGAAAAATTTCATTTGCGGAAATTAAAGAGCTAATTGAGAGTTACAAGAATCATTAATTTAAAAAATGAAAATCAGGTTGTTGTTTACAGTTTTGTCAACATAAACGTGTGCGACTGTCCCGTTTACAATCTTGGAAGTGTCCATATTCAAACAAATTTTTGTTAAATAGTTTTATTTAAAATTTTTTAAGTAAAATATATGAAATTCCAAAAATTAAACAAAGTCAAATTCTAATTTAAATATATAAAGAAATAGAGAATATTTATATTCAAAAATAAATTCGCTTTAAAGAATTTCAATACATTTTGCTCCGTTTTCCTGTATATATTCTTTTATATTGTCCTGAACAGCTATTGCACTAAATTCCCAATTTTTATTTTTGATAAATTTAATTTTTATTTTTAATTTATTCCTACTAAAAGAAACACACAAAGTAAATTTATTAAAAAAGGCAAATATTGGCGCGTATTGTGTTGTTTAATTGCCGAACAAGAACCCAATAAATATTGGTTCATTTTTGTCATTTTTATTGACGCGCTGTTGCATATCAAGTAGTCACACGATTGCCGCACCAGGGTTGCATTTTATTGGTAAAAGTAAGCACAATATTGTCCTCGATTGGTACATGAGGCATTTGATTGTGCATTCACATGATTGGGGTATTAAAAAGTGTGAAAATTGGTGCATTGCAGCAATCGTGTGATCCCAGCTTTACAACAAAAATGTAAATTAGTTCCAGTTAATGTTAAAAATTATATTAAACAAAATTCAAAGCGTGCTGCTGAACGTGATAAAATTTATATATTTTTAGTAAATTTTTATTTCATTATTGACAATTACTTTTTTATTAATGAAATACTCTAGTCACAACACAAAACGTGAACTTAAACAAAACTTTGACAAAGTAATGCCCAATTTTCAGGATAGTATTTAAATCTATATTATGTTAATTTTCATAAAAACTTAAATCGTATTTAATTACAGATTGATTTTTTGAGTTTTATATGAAAAGTCTTATTTAATTCAGATAAAAGTATGGTAGCACTACTAAATACAAAAAAATATTATAAAAAAAGTGTTATTATTTACAAGGTGATCTCAAAAAAACAGCTGGTTCTTATTACTTTGTCTGTTGTTTTTGTATTGTTGTGATATTGATGCCACCTTGCTAAGTTAATCCAATGGAAACCTAAGTTGAATTTAAATGTACCACATCGGTGACTTAAGTTTCATTTAAGTGTTTATGCCCAATTTTCAGGATAGTATTTAAATCTATATTATGTTAATTTTCATAAAAACTTAAATCGTATTTAATTACAGATTGATTTTTTGAGTTTTATATGAAAAGTCTTATTTAATTAAGATAAAAGTATTGCTAGGAACACAACTGGGGCGAACGACGAATTTTTGGCCGCGAATATTCGTCGCCAAAAATAAAATACGTTTGTGTATATGAAAATGCACACAATCAGGGCGCCGGCGAAAATTCGCCAGACGCGGCGAACTTTAAATAGATTTAATTCTATTTCATACGCCGGCGAACGACGAACAAATCAGTACTAGGTGACCATGTTTGATTTTAGTTAAGAAGTAGTTTAGTAAATAAAGTTACTTTTTACGTTAATAATTGTTTTTTTTTTTATTGTATAACACATAAAATAAGTATACAAAGAATTTTGCTATAAAAATTGTTTTTAGTTGTGTTTTTGATTATGTTTTTATTTTTAAGCATTATTTTTTTGAATATGGTCACACTATTTCTCTCTCTTTTCACAAACAGTAATCAACTTTCTCAATTATAAAAGCTGCCAGCTATTCGTCGTTATTGTGCTTCAAACGACGAATTTACTCAGCGAATTTTTACGGAAAAATTCGTCGTGTTGGGCGAAATTCGTCGTTCGTCCCAGTTGTGTTCCTAGCATATGGTAGCACTACTAAACCCAAAAAAATATCATAAAAAAAGTGTAGTTATTTACAAGGTGGTCTCAAAAAACAGCTGGTTGTTATTACTTTGTCTGTTGTTTTTGTATTGCTGTGATATTGAGGCCACCTTGCTAAGTTAATCCAATTCATCGGTGACTTAAGTTTCATTTAAGTGTTTAGTGAAGAAGAGAATTTTGTATTTAAAACCATTTTAAACATAAATGTGTTTTAATTTCAATCCTGAAAATTGGCCATTAGTGAAGAAGAGAATTTTGTATTTAAAACGATTTTAAACATAAATGTGTTTTAATGTCAATCCTGAAAATTGGCCATAAAGGACAAACAATGCAATATCAAAAAATCATCTGGCCTAGAGATGCCACCTGTTTATTTCATCATGATATCAACCCTAAAATATCCTCAAATATAATTTTTAGACCCTTAATTTCCCCTTAACTACTTTTATGTCCCCAAAACCGACCCTAAACGCAAAAGCAAACCCTAAACTAAGAGTGAAAATCCCTAACTTGGCAACACTGCTTGGTACAACCATGGCTCATTTGGTACAATTTAAAAATTTTGTCATAGTTCCCCCTTTTTTAATTTTTAGTATAGCAAACAAATTATTGAGTCTTTTTCATTGCACTTATTTTTTTAATGATTATTTCTTTCATATGGATTTTAAAATCCTTCTTTTAAATTGCAATTTTTATTTATCCAATGTGCACTTAAAATTATTAACATGGTTAATTTAGAAATGCAATCAGAAGATGGTAGAATGAATGTATTTTTAAAAAGGCTAACTTTTTGTGCCGCCAAATAGCACGTTGTTTCATGAATAAAAACTTTACGTAATTTAATGAATAAAAATGTTTTGGATGAATGTGATATCTCTATCATAGACCTTTACAAAAATCACATGCCCTTTGAAAAAAAATTTATTGCGGAACAGAAATGGATTTATTTTTGTATCTCTACAAATAATATCAATGTTGATATTGCTAAAGAAATGAAAGAAAATGCAAAACAGTTTTATATAAAATATTGCGAAGTTTTGAGAGCCAAAGTCAACCTTAATAACGAAGTTTTAATGTGGTGCCATAAATGTACTCCTGAAAATGTTATTTCAGGTAAAACAAGTTGTATTTTACCTCTCCTAGCAAAAATGTTCCCGAATGAAAACGAAAAATTTTAATTCAATCTATAAAACAATTATAGCTTTAGCTGATGTCGAGCAACTTGGGTGCCCCGGTAGGCTAGCTGGTAGTGAGCTAGTCTATCAGTACCGGGGTTGCGGGTTCGATTCCCGCCAGAGACTCTGGTCTCCTGCAGACAAGCAAAAAGCTTCGCGGGATTTAGTGTAGGAATAATAATAAAAAAAAAAAAAAAAAAAAAAACTGCAGTCGTTAAAAACTGAAAACATTTGTAGTTTTTGGTCGGCAGTAGCTAATTTACAAAATGAGCTGAATGCCCATATGTTTCCTGACATTTCTAGAGTAGTTGCTGGATATATATCCATTCCACATTCGTCTGCAAATCTGGAGAGTTTTTTCTTTTCAAAATATAATAAAAACTAAGGAAAGACATAGACTACATGTGCCAACATTATCAAGTCTCATACAAACAAAATAATTGGTTAAGATCGACCAATTCATGCTGCTATGATGTAAAAATTCCAAGTAGCTTATTAACTAAACAAATATGTGCCTGATTTTGATCTCATATATTATAAGACTTTTATGTACTTTATTTTATTCATACATATAATGTATGTTAATGTTAAAGCTAGGGTTATACGATAGCCGCAATGCACCAATCTGTAATAATTTTTATTGTGCTTATTTGGAGGACAATAAAACGATAGTCCCAATTAATTTTTATACAGTTACATGATTGCCTCGAATAATTCTGTAAAAACAAATGTATTTAATTAAGTGAAAATAATTTATTATCAAAAGAAAAAGATAATTGCAGCTGCTATAATTATTTTGTGTAGATTGGATAAAATGAAGAATGAAAAAAGTGTGTTAAAAGAAGTATTTGGGTCAGAGAGTGGCTCACAAAAAGAAAAAACATTAATGAAGTTTAAAAAAACGAAACTCAAAACTTTTTATTTAAAAATGTCATACGTATGGCCGAACAAACATTTAAGGAATTGTTGCAACTAGTGTCTCCACTTATTAAAAAACAAGACACATATATAAATAAATAAGAATTAATAGTTTTACAACAGTAAAAATTAATTTTACTTACAAATATACTATTCCACGACAAAAGAAAAAATTAATATTGGCGCTTATTGCCCCCTTTGATTGCAGCTCAGGAAACCAATAAATATTGGCACAATTAAAATATTTCATTGGCGCATTATTGTCTATCGGTCAGTTACACGATTGCCGTACCAGGGTTGCATTTGATTGGTTCAAATAAAGTTACCCACACACGAGGCAACATTTGTCGAAACATGGTAATGTTTTGACAAATGTTGCTACGGGTGCCCCGGTAGGCTAGCTGGTAGTGAGCTAGTCCATCAGTACCGGGGTTGCGAGTTCGATTCCCGCCAGACTCTGGTCTCCTGCAGACAAGCAAAAAGCTTCGCGGGATTTAGTGTAGGAATAATTAAAAAAAAAATATCAATATGAATGAGGTTTTTAGATTTATTTATATATGTTAACCTTTTTGTCAAAGAAAAGTATATGTATTTTACCTAGCATTTACACATGCCACTGCCAGTTTGAAAAACTCAATACACTCAAGATTTTTTACTAATACACTCACATTTTTCGCAATGGCAGCTCCAGTGGCAGCAAAAATTGCATGCGAGTGGAAATTTGGCACTTGCATGCCACTAAATGTCAAAACGATTAGCAATGTTACCCTGTTAACCATATAATGCAAATTTACTGGATTATTGTCGAATTTTAATTAAAGTTTTAACTGTTAAATGAATTATTATCATTCATTTTTTGAAACGCCCATTAAAAAAAGCAAGTTTGTTAATTATAGAGCATTAATTTTGCTAAAATAATGCTAATATAAATAAATGTAAACTATTTCCCCAAAACAAAAACTATGTGATGAAGACGGTAACTCCTTTTTGTTTTCTGGTACTTTTTTTTTAATTTGAGAATTTTGAAATTATCTCAAGTTGACGCTTCGACGACATTTTGAAAATGAACTGGCAGTGGCATGTGTAAACAGAAAAGCAAATGGCATGAGATTCGACTATTTCGAACACTTTTTCGTTGATAATATGTATAGAACAGTGCCATGCCACTACTTGCATGTGTAAAGGCAACGTTATATAAAGAACCAAAATGTTGAATAAAGTACTCATTTGCTTCGTGGTCAGTACCATTTCAGCTTTTAAACTTTCCATCACTGATACAAAATATCCCAAAAAATCCAAGCTCACTTTTTTTTGCCAAATATGGCAGCACTCCATTTTACGATTGCGAATGGCGTTTTTTTATTCGGCATCAGCAGCGACAAGTGCACGATAGGCTTTGCTTCGCATAATAAGTTTTTTATAAAGTTATTTAAGTTTCAAGATTAATTGCAAAATGGAGCGTGTTTATGTTGGAAACTTACCACCAGATATTCGTATTAAAGATATCGATGATTTTTTCAGACCCTTTGGCAAACTTATCTATATTGATGTCAACCATCGTGCAAATCCGGTGTATGCATATGTGCAATTTGACAGTGCAAGGTAAGAATATTAAAAAAACAGGTTTTTCCTAAATTATTAGTTTAAAATTTAATAACATTTGTATAGAAATGCGTATAATGCTGTTAAATTAAGACATGGCTACGATTATGAAGGTTACACTTTGCAACTGCGTTTGGTAGAAAATGAGGTTAGAAAACGAAGGGACGCGACACCACCGCCGCCACCACCACCGATGTTAACGGGTTATGGTCAACAAAATAATGGTGGTGGTTTCAACAATGATTTTGGGAATATTAACAATAATAGAATGGGGGGAAACTATTCAAATTCTAATTCCTCGTGGTCCAATAACAACCGATCCGGTATGCCACAACAGCAGCAGAACATGTCTCAATATTCCAACAATAACCGTAAGATGGATTATCCTACAAATAATCGCTCCAATATGCAACAACATAATTTGATGCCGTATTCCATCAGCGGTCGTTCAAATACCCAGCAGCAATATTCTAACTCATCAATTCGTTCAAATATGCAGCAACAATATTCGCAATTATCAAATCGTTCAAATTTACAGCAGCAATATCGTGCGGATATGCCACAACAATTTTCCAACTCAAACCGTTCGGATATGCCACAACAATATTCCAACTCAAACCGTTCGGATATGCCACAACAATATTCCAACTCAAACCGTTCGGATATGCAACAACAATATTACAATTCAAACCGTTCGCATATGCCACAAAATTCAGACATGGTACAACAAAATATGACTACTTATTCAAACAGTTCCAATATGTCAAAACAACAAAATATGAATATGATGGACTATACCAACAATACTTCCTGGAATACAGGTAATAATATGGGATGGAATGGTGGTAATGGTGGTAATAACTATAACAATGTTGGAACCAATGAAATGTACGATCCAAACAATGATCCTTATGCTAGATCCGGTTATGAGGACAAATATACCAGTGGCTTGAGTGGTTCTGGTCGCAAATGGTTTCATCGTTATATACGAAAAGGTTTCTCTCCTAAAATAGCACGTTCTAAAGCTTTGGAACATAGAACTGTTCCAACTCTTAGAGATCCTCCTACAAATGATCCAATTCCTAATGATTCTACAAACATGGCTTTGGAAACTATTGGAAATACAATTATATCGTTGTTATCAACAAATCAAGCTGAAAACTTTAACAATGATAACCAAATAGCGCCGTCATTTTCAAATTGGGGAGGCAATAATTTCCAAGGAGGTGTTGGTAATTATGAGACACCTGGTCCAAGTTCATCAGTTCCAAGGGGCAAAATTGCGTCACAGGTATGTAAATTTAAATTTTTTACTTAAAAATTTAAAACTTAAAATACATATACAAACTTTAACATAATTTCTTAGAAATGCAAAAAGTTGAGCACCAATAGAAAAAGTTTTTCCATACATAGAAATTAAACAGGAATAAATTAAGGTTCATTAAAACAATAAACAAGAAAATTTTTGAACGCCATTTAAAAAAAAAACAATATTACAGTTATAGAAAGATATTCTTTCCGTTTTTTTTTTTTTTTTTTTTTTTTTTTTTTTTTTTTTTTTTTGTTTTTTGTAAAAAGTTATTTTATACGTGATTTCTGTAGAAAACTTCCTTTTTTAAGAAAATTTAGTTTTCCATGAAAAACTTTGAAATTCTTGAACATTGTATAACTTTTTCACACTCGTAATTATTCTATAAAAGCTTTTTTTTAGGTAGTTTCCTATACAAAACTTTAAATTTACTCAAGGTGAAGTAATTTACAAAATAAACCTGTAAATTTGCGACCTGTATCAAGGACCCTAACAATTATATCTTTTATTTAAAAAACACATGCGTTGAATTGATTACTTTAAATATTAATTTCGCGTGAGAGAATGAGCTTGGCTGAAAAAAAATCCGTGAATGTTTTAAAATTCAAAAACACGCACGATTTTTTAGGTACTCACGAATGACAAAATGCTTAATAAAATTGTGAGAAAAAAATTAAAACAAATTTGAAATATACATACCTGAAAACTGCTAAAGACATTCATTCCCTATTCATTAGTACTCGTAAGAAAGTTTTTAAAGTTCTGCATCAAGCGAACGTGCATTTTTTAAGTTTGGATGTTTTGGAAGAAAGATGCAATCGTCTTCTCAGTAAATATTTCTTTGCAAAAATATTAATGGGTCGATTACGGATAGCAACACAACTTCAGTTGCGTTGTTAAAAAGCAACGCAACTGGCATTTAAATTGTTATTAGGTACGACAACATTGTTTAGTTGCCAAAATGTTGAACATATTTATTGCGTTCGTAAATGCATCACTGCGCTGCATCAGTGATTTCAAATGCTTATATACATATATATGAATGAAGTAGATGTGGACCAAAAAAATTGTCAAATACTCCACAAAAATAATAGTCACACAATAAAAAAAATTATAATGACTTTTTTATTGGCATTAAAAAAAGTTTGCTTTTCTGATGCAGCGCAGTGATGCATTTACGAACGCACCCAAGAGGATGCGGTAAACGTGGCATCTACAGGGTGTCCGCCGGGAAGCTATACTACTTTGTTTTGCCGCCATTCTGGTAAACGTTAGTCTTGACAGTTCATATTTGGCAGTCGTGAAGTAGACACGTGGCAAATTTATTATGAAAAAATATCCGATAAATCAACGTGTTTTAATCGTTAAAACATACATTTTATCAAAATCAATCATCGATTACTGTGACGATGAGAAAGTTACGTGAAATTTTTGGTAGAAACAACGTGTCAACAAAACACTATTTATCGTGTAGTAAATGATTTCGAAGAAAGAGGGTCTGTAGGTGATATGCCCGGCCCAATCATGGCCCACATCGCTGAAAACATTAGTGCGCTCAAGAAAGTGTTAAAAACAATCCTTCAACCTCAATTCGACGCCGTGCTCTAGAGCTTGGTCTTCAAACAACAACTTTGGCCACAATTTTGCACAAGGATTTGCATTTGTTTCCATTTAAGATTCAGTTGACACAAGAGCTTCTTTCACAAGACCATTTACGCCGCAAACAAACAAAGTAGTATGTATACCTTTCCGGCGGACACTCGTATTAGACGCTATAGAAGCTACATGTCAAAACATCTACCGTTTCTTGTTGCCGGTCGTTAGTATTTTGGAGCTCAGTCTCTTGTTTCAAAACTTCAGAGGGCTACTGTCTATTGCGATGCGAAAGAAAATGGAAGTTAATCAAGTGATTGGTACTCTTAAATTCTATTGCACAATCGTCTTTCACATCTTTTTATTTGTACCTTTTTGTAATTCATTACTATTTATTTTATTTATTTTTCCTATTTTTAATTTTTTACATATTTTAACATTTGATTACTGTCAATCGTTAATTTGTATTGCCCAAGGCGAATTTACTTTGATACTTCACGCGTAAAATTAATGTGTTTGTAGGATCGTTATAATAATCCTAATTCTCAACATTTGAATTGTTCACAGCTTCAAAAGTTCATAAGCGATATAAAATCATTCAACATGGATTTTCAGTCTGAAACCATTAATGTTAAAAGTATGTTTGCCAACATTCACATGAAGCTTTAATTATATTTAAACGAGCAGTCATACAAGAAATTTAAAGTGCATATATTAATAGTATTTGGGATTAACTGAATGATCGAAATTTCCCTTTTCCTTAAAAATGTATATTTTTGGTCAGAATTTGAAAGATAATTACCAAATTGTAAAAATTTTTTAAAAAACACTATTGCTTTAGTTTATCTATGCTAATATGAGTTTAAAATTCAAATTTATAAGATAAAAATAATCCCCACTGATGAATTAATTTAGAAATAATTTATTTAGTGGCTTTTTATTTTTAGATATTTTAAGAAATTTTTATTTAAAATTTGGGATTGAAGAAAGAATGTATCTGGCAGCCCAGGACTAAAATAAACAAAAACATTTGAGTCAAAAAAATTAAATTATTTTTAGAATTAAGAAAATAACAGTTTTTTATGACATAAACTTGTGAAATTTTTGTGAGCACTAAATGGCAAATTCGGTTGAAATGAACATTGTTTTGAAAATAATTTAAACCGTTTCTTTTCTGTTTTCAGTTTATGCATTTGAATATGAAAACGGCACATAAACATAAAAATACCTTAAAGATATAGTGATAATAGAAAAATTAGTTTTTTGACCTTCTTAATTTTCATAGTAGTTCATCATATCTTTAATTTTTTACTTTTTCATTAATGAGTTGCGAACTAAAATTTAATTTAAAAACACAATTTTAAAAAGCACATGTAAACAAAACTTTTGACAATTCTGGCCTGACTAAAAAATAACCGGCTGTTTCTTCGCCGCCACCTGAATAAATTCGCCTCGATATTGCCCATATTGCTTGATTTTCAAAAAATTTTGGGAAAGCGATAGGAGGGAGTACCAAGTTGGCATTTAGCTTTCGCATCGAAATTGTATTCGCATCATTGGGAAAGTTTTCCCAAAAGACCTCTCGTTTCGGATTTAAAGCCAGCCCCATCTTCTAAGGCTCGGCTGCAGCATGTTCAATCGTGGTGGTTCTCCGCCGGTAGTGTATAAATGTTTTTATTGTATGTAATTTTATTCTTCTTTAATTTTGCCTTTAAATGTACCCACACTCGTTGCAAAAACTTTTCTGCGATACGCTCCATGTAGCTTCATTGCTTGCTTCTGTTTCCCAAAAAAGGCCGAACACTACGAGCAATTTGACTATTATTTTTCATTTCATGGATTAAAAGTTCAAACGGTTTTCGAGTTGTAATTTTTATCATTTTAAAATCTACAATTTGAGAAAAAAATACATAAACTTAAAACACACAATCATTTAAAAAAATATATATTTGCTTATAAGATTTGTCGCCTTGTTTACTTTAAAAAATACTAGCAGCAACTACAAATTTGTGGTTGCCAATATGTTAACAATATGGTAACTGAAATAACAAGCTTTTAGTTGACAGTTGCCATACGTAATATAAATTTGGCAACTGGCAACACAACTTAAGTATTGTTGCCATCCGTAATCGACCCGTAAGTGTATTTGTTGAGATGTCAATTAAAGGAATACAACTCGCAAAATAACTTATTTTTTAAGCACAGAAAATTACTTTTAATTTCTTAACAATAAATAAAACTCAGAAAATAATTTTAGAATTTAAGTTTATACTAAAATATCAAATAACGAAAACTTATGTATATCGCTAAAAGGAAGACGATGTACAGTGATCCTCGATAAAATAGTTTTATTTTTATGTCCTTTATGCGAAAAAGTATGTACATGTAAAAAAGGGTGAATTCCAGAACGTAAACAGTGACAATGGTATGACATTGTAAATAAATCGGGTGACTCATCGTGAGGTTTAATTTATAATGTAAAATAAATTATAAATTTAAAAGTGAACTTAAAATTTTTATTATCGGTTAAAGGAACAATTTATGGCATTTTATGTTTGAAAATGATGTCATGTAAATGTTGGCCATGACTTCGTCTGAGGTGGTCCATTTGAAATATCCAATTTTGGGCGACTCGTTCGAGCATAGCGACTGGTATCTCGCGAATAACACGAGTAATAGTCCAAAGGTGTGATATCGCACGATCTAGGTTAGGATAGAAAAGCTGGTGCGAAGCAAACTTCACACCCTTACCCAGAGCCCAATTTGGTCCATTATAACGCCTTTATTAGTGAAAAAAATCTACAGTGAAAGAGTTGGAAAAGTAAATAGTGAAAGCACAGGAAAGGAAGATAGTGGAAGACAATAAATCGGACAGAACAAGCAAAAACAACCCTACCAAACAGGAAAACTGCCCTACATGTTCCCAGTCCCCTACCTACTGCCTCCTGCGGTGCAGCCGGTTCATTCCCATTACGAATGCCGTCAAATTCTCGAGCCCGCAGCCCGATACATCTCCTAATTCGTGCAGAAATCTGCTACCCATCCACCTCAGCCTGCTGTTCTTGAGCCTGGAACAGAGGCACAAAAAGTGCTCAACTGTCTCCAACTCCTCTGGGTCCTTACACAACCTACATATGTATATCCGATAAGTCAGACCCCATTCTCACCGCCTTTCTGCCTATCATACAGTAATACCTATCTTAGTCCTGACGCAGGTCCTACTCTTAGCCACCAGCGCGTCCGAATTTGACCTGCTAAGCATCGGCCACTGCATGCGCGATACTCGGCAGTCCGTTCGGTCCCGCCGAACCCGATTAGTCCCGCTCAGAACCCATTCCCTAATTCTCCCAAAGTAGAAGCCCATTGGAGGCCTGGCCACCTGCAAAATGTCAGGATCATCCATTTCCGAGCCCAGTCTCGCCAATGTATCATTTATCTCGTTGCCCGTGATGTTGCAGTGAAACGGTACCCAGCAGGCCTCATAACATGATTCCCTAAGATTTTCCATAGAGCCCTCCTGTAATCGTCCAGTAGCCTGGAGTTCACATAACAGCCCATCAAGGTCCTAAGAGCCGCCTGGCTGTCCTCATATATAGTGACCTCCTAGCCCTTGGCAATGTTAGCCTCTACCAATTCCACGATCCTCATAACCCCCAGAACCTCCACCATAAATACACTGACGAGCTCTCCCTAGAAGGCAATATCACCTCTGGAAAACGAGCAAAATCGACCCAAGTGCCCAAATAATTTAGCCGCCGGGGATTTCTGGTCATCACCAGACCTTACTCTCTTTTATTCCCCCTTGTTGAGGGATGAACTTTTAATTTTCAGCTCCTCAAATTGTTTCACGGTTCACTTTATTTTCTATTAAATAAAACACTTTACTTGGTTGAATGTTTGTATTTGGGTTTTCTTTTATTCAGTTTTATTTGTTTTAAATACAGTTTTGGTTTATGCAATTTTTATTTTTGATTTGTTGATGCTTGCGCGGCGACAATCGAAACTAGAGTGAGTCTAAATTGTTTTTCAATATACAAAAAAGGGTCACATATTATAAAAGAATTTTTGTACTAAATATAACGGGATATACTGAGTGCAAATGTAACAACAATTTAACTTTAAAATGTTTACATATGAATATGAATATGCAGATTAAATAAAATAAAATATAACAAATTGTTGGTAGGCAGGGTCGTCGCTGTTGGTAGGGGTCATCTCTAAACACCCCTTTTTTAGGATTCGTACTAGAATAATTCTGGTGATCACCGGATTTCCTTGCAGAAGTAGACTGATTTGACCCGGTAACAATTCCTTTAGTGATTCTTGGGCTGGGTGGTGAACTCTTACCCTCCTTCTACCTTCTTTGCAAGAGGATACGCCAATAGAGTCTGGTGAGGATCTTTTGTCTTTACTGAAAACATTTGATGCTGTATATGCCTCAGGATAGGGAAGCCCTAGGATAACACCGACAGAACCGTGGATTCCTTCGAATCTAGCAACGTTCTTCCGGTGCTTCCTCAGCAAATCCATATCCCGCCCATTGTGCAGTGAAGAGTCCTTCTTAGTTGCCTTTTCTAGAAAGGCTAAAGAGGCTCTCACACCTTGGCTTTTTCGAGATTCGATCGGCTCTCCGATGTGACCTGTTCTGTCGCATCCTGCCGAACAATGGGTTTCGATGTACTCGGCAATTTGCTCTCTGTCTCGATTGTAACCACAGAAGTCGAAGGTTCAACTCTCTGATCCTAACCATGAGCCGAAATCACAGCTATTTCGTGCTCATCATCAGAGCCCAAGGTCAGATCACCGAGGTTTTCCGAGGCCCTAGTACGTGCCAGTGAGTCCATTGGGGTGGATGGGCTCTGTCAGTTCTGTCATTAAGTGACTTTCTTGCATCATAATATCCCTGTGAACACCCAGCAGATCCGAGTCTGAATCTGACATCGGTCACTACGCCCGTGACGGCTTGCACGGACTAGGCTAGAATTACAACTGACCTTTGCTATCAGCGTCAGAGGGAAGCTGTTCGCGTCTACTTTCTTTAACCACTAACTGGTCATCCAAGTCCTCGGTACTGCTATCAACCACCTTGGCCTTAAAAGTGGGGGAAGTGGGAATAAAAAGGGGGTGGGGAAAGGATTATAGTTGAAGGGAATAGGATGAGGAATGGATAACCCTGGTCATGCTAGCCTTAAAGCGTCTGCCTTTAAACTTGTTCCGAATCGACTCCGGATTCAAGTTCCAACACAGGCACTACAGCCGACACTTTAGCCACCACATCGCGGCAAGATAGTTATCCAGGTGGTGGTCGAAAGAGCTAGGTGACCAATTTATTGAAGCAAAACGCGAAATTAAGTGCTTACAAATTATTTCTCCACAAGGCCATTGTTTCACGAGCTGTATGGCTTGTATCGCCCTCTTGTTGAATACAGAGCTCACCGCCACCACGTTTTCGAAAGCTTCTCAAATCTCCAGGCAATCTACGGTTTTGCATTTTGTTGAGCAATATATAACTTACACAGTACAACATTTTTCAGTTAATTGATTGCCAACTCAATTCTGTGAACTGTATGTGAAATTAGACCCAAAAAGAAGAATTTCTGCATCATTCGTTTTGTCTTCTTACCTGCGATTTGAAGTTAGTATCGATTTGAAGTTAGTACTATCGTATAGGGGAATTTATCACGTTTTAGGCCCTGTTGTTTGACATAGCTCGACAACCACTAGCCCAATTTAGTTGAAATAAATTTTAAAAAATTAAGAATTACAATTCCCTTAATCTGTTCATATATTGTTTTCCTATACAAGTAACACTTTCGAAGTTAAAAATGAATGTATGAAGGGAAAAAATTATTTTTTGCCTAAAAATTTAAATTTTTTTTTTTTAAAAATACATAAAAAATGCAAAATGGAAAAAAGTTTCAAGTCTAGTTATTTTTTCGCAAAGTCACATAACCTATGAGCAAAATGAGACAAAGATCATAAAAATCGATGCACGCGTTTCGCTTTTATTCGCAATTGAGTAAATGTATGAATTTCAAAAATTTGCTCGAGATATGCACAACATTATTTGGAGAAAACATTGACACCTTTTTCATGATTCTGAGAATTAAAAAAAAAAGGAATAAACAAAAGGTTATTTGATTTTTATGATTGCGGTAATAAATGTACGTGGACAATTAAACGGAAAGTGGACCTTTTTATTATTTGGGTTTTTCCGGTGGCTACCTATATGATTTTTTTACAGAAATTGCACCCACATTTAAGGGTGGTCATTATTTGGAAAGTTTTGCACAGTTTGAAACGTACAAGTGCTGAATCAGGTAGTATATAGCCAGCCGCCCTTAAAATATGCGCCCATTTATAAGTACCTGCCAGTAAAATATTCAAAAATACGTAGTATTTATAGGTGTGCATTGATCGATTTTTGGCATTCAGCCAGTGCCGACGAACGCGAACAGTAAAAGTGATTTTTCTCCAGTTTTTTAAAAGTGAATAACAACAAAACATAAAATATATCAATATGGAAAACAACAAGTGCCCATATTTGGATGAATATTATTACGTTTGTGGTCATATCGTCCGAAAAATACAGAAAAAAGATCGAAAAAATTTGTTTACTGAGCAATTCAAAACCGCGTATTGTAATTATTTCGATGAAGCAGATTTAAGTGGTGCAAATTTTACGCCGAACACAGTGTGCAACAGTTGTTATACTACCCTTCTAAAATGGATTCACGGAAAAAGTAGAAAGTTATCTTTTATGAAGCCAGTAATTTGGGTGGAGACACAACTGGACATGATGAATCCAGGTGCTATGCATGCATAAATTTTCGTCCTGGATTAAAGAGACAACAATTGAAAACAAAAGTATACACTGCTGCATTTACTGCCACACTTCCAGTGCAACGCCCTGCTGATACCGATGCACCTAAACCTCCGAGTGCGGATACTGTGTCCCTGCTAGCCGAAACCGTTTTCACCAATCCGACCGATTTGGATGATGCTGATTGGATACCCGATATTGAAAATAGTGCAGAACAACCGCTACCACAAATCGAAATGGATTACATTGTGGCCAAGCTGGGACTATCACAACACGACTCCGATTGGCTGACATCATTTTTGAAGAGATGAAAACTCACACAGCAAAATGTCAGCGCAACATCATACCGACAACGCCAAGCTGACTCAGACCATGAATATGAACAACCTACGAAGAAAACAAGATCATCAGAACCACAAGCGTCAACTTCTACAAGGATGGATATTGCCAATAATTGAAAAAATGTTCTAAATTTGGTTTTTATGCATGTTATAATTGCGTATTAATTGCATATTATTTTATTTTCATTAAGTTTTTATAAATAAAGTTTTTTTTTGCATGATAATTTTTTAATTTATATTTTTATTTTTATTTTAAGGGTGGTGGCTATAACTGATTTTTGAAATTCATACCTTTACTCAATTGCGAATAAAAGCGGAACGCGTGCATCGATTTTTATGATCTTTGTCTCATTTTGCTCATAGGTTATGTGACTTTGCGAAAAAATAACTAGACTTGAAACTTTTTTCCATTTTGGATTTTTTTATTTATTTTTAAAAAAAAAAAATTTAAATTTTTAGGCAAAAAATAATTTTTTCCCTTCATACATTGTCGAGCTATGTCAAATAACAGGGCCTAAAACGTGATAAATTCCCCTATACGATAGTACTAACTTCAAATCGATACTAACTTCAAATCGCAGGTAAGAAGACAAAACGAATGATGCAGAAATTCTTCTTTTTGGGTCTAATTTCACATACAGTTGACAGAATTGAGTTGGCAAATCATGTGTTGTACTGTGTTATTGCTGTTATAACAGATCATCCCTTAAAATTAATTTTGCTAAGTTTAGTATTCAAATTATGAGACGAACTACTTAAAAAAATGTTCTGTTCAATTTTGCCAATGAAAATTACACATTACTGTATACCTTATTACACATTTGAAGCAAAATTACAAACGCAAATCAAAAAAGTAGCTTTGATGGAATAGTTCGCATTACAAAACTATTGATATTCTTTATTTGCAATTAAATGATTAGATTTACAAAAAAAAAAAAGCAAAGCTTACCAATAGCTGTAGTAAGAACGGACTGGACGAACATGTATTACGGCACGTAACAACAAATGTTTAAAATTCGCTTTTTAATTTTATAAAACATTAGGAACCTACTTCTCAAATTCTAACAGCCGTATTCATAAGCAAAATTTGGCATTAAGTTAGCACAAAGTTCATTCATAATTCACTAACCAAACTCTGGCTAACATTTGCTAAACTCTTGTTAACGAGCTGCCAAACGTTTGCCATCTTGTGAAAAGCAGGAGTTTAATGTTAAATAATTTTGTTTGTTTTTTTTTAATTCACTGTCTTTTTTTAATTAAGTCCTTTTTTAAATTTGAAACAAAAAAATTATGAAATGAAATGACAAAACCATCGATGATTTGTGCAATACGTGTTTCATTTGTAAACACTATAATGTGGCATCATTAATATTCAGAGTTGATTTATTAAAAGTTAGCAGACGGATAAAATTCGTTATGAATAAAATCTGTGCTAACAAGCTGCTAAGCTTAATCGGCATTCTAGGTAGCAGCTCGTTGTACGTAGTGTACAAACTGTGGCTAACTTTTTGTAATGAATACCTGTAAATCTCTAGAATGTAGGCACTTTTTTTATTAAATAGCGCAAAACACAAATGTCAAAGAGATTAAGTCAAATTTGACAGTTTATGTTATACATCATTTCTTCAAAACTTTTTATCTTCTTACACTTTTCTCTTCTTAATTGATTGTAATAGAGAGAGATTTTTAAGAAAAAGTGCAAAAATAACAAATTTTTTTGCATCTTTAGAAGTAGCTTAAAACGAAAATATTCAATTTTCCAGTTTCCAGCCCAATTTCCTCAAGTAAAACAGCTAAGATATCATAGAATATCATATACATACATATAGCATTCTATTATAAAAACATAGAATTTTTTATAATTATAAACAATAAAACACGATGATTATCATCATTTTATTTTTCCATCCTGGTTGACCATTCGGAGGAAATGTCCATATCTTTTTTATCAAAATAAGTTAGATTAACAAGCCTCTCAAATTGTGTTTTAGTTGTAACTTTCAAAGATCTGCGATAGTATTAAATGTTGTGAAATTCTAATATACGGCTTAAAAAACCTTTCTACTTACGGTTTCTTCATTTCTTATTTATTTTTGCTTTTAAAATCCAAGTCAACTAAAACTAAAAACAACTCAACTACGAATAAGCAGTTGTCTATTTATAACGTTTATCGGGTTAAATCAAGTGCTTTTAAAATCACATCTGCGATTTTGTGGCGTTCTGAAAGTCATAACATTTTTGTGTTTCTCGGTGTGCTTTCGGCAGTTGAAAATAACACTGAAACACACAAAAACGGAACACCAAAATATCACACGTATAATTTTAAAAGGCACAAGTTATTTGAAATCACGTGATTTGAGTTAAAGTGATTTTCAGAACAGGCCTGAATGTCGACCAAACTTACACGGAGTTGTAAACCATACTACCGGGAAAAAGTAGTAAACACAACCAAAAAATTGTTGAGTTGAGATTTACAATGTGAATTTCAAAAGTTGTCAACCGCAATAGGGGCAGCAGAAAAATTAAAGTTAAAAATTTAAAAAAATATATTACAAGAAAAACAGTATCATTACAATATGTAAAAAATTTGATAAAAAAAAAGACATACGGAAATAAAGTTTTAATAATGTGTTGACATTTCTTTATTTTCAATCACCTCAACAATTCTTTGGGCATACTTTTATACAAATTTTTTACCTATTCTAATGATACTTTTTTCCTTGATTTATATTTTTTTAATTTTTAACTTTAATTTGTCTGCTTTTCTGTCAAACTCGATATTTTAAGCTGGCAACGCCATCACAATTTAAACAAAAAACAGTTGTGTTTCACATTACTAAATATCAGTTTGGTTGTGTGAAAGTTGGGTCGACTCGTAGTCAACCAAACTGCGTTGAGTTGAGAACGACAATAGGGACATGCGTTCCTGTCAAACTTGATATTTTAAGTTGGCAACGCCATAACAATTAAAACAAAAAACAGTTGTGTTTTACATTACTAAAAAAACAGTTTGGTGGTGTGAAAGTTGGGTCGACTTGTAGACAACCAAACTGCGTTGAGTTGAGAACGACAATAGGGGAAATAATTACATTCTAACTAAAATGTCAAAATAGTTAGAATGTAATTATTGTCAAAATTTTCAGTCTACTAAAACGGCATCAATTCCACTCGACGTCGACTTAAAAGCGCCGTAGGGAATATCAAGTTACTGTTAATAGTACTTGATTGTTGTCAATAACGATAATACAATTATTATTCCGTTGTCGTCGATTTTCATAATAGGGTTGATTAACTATGTATTTGCAATTCCTTATTCGCATAGAATACCTTTTTAAAACTAGAGTTGTTTCATTTAAAACCCTTAGAACGCTGAAAAATATTTCGAACATAATATATCCATAAAAGGCATATCGAGCTTATATACAGTCAGAGACATTTATTAGTCTAAGGATGTTAAAAGGGGGAGAGTACAAATAAACTGTTTTCATTTTTGTCAAGTGTATTCAGTACTTGTTTATTTAAATAAAAAAAATTTGTCATTTATTTCTTCCTCATTTTCAAATAAACAATAATCTCAGAAAACGCCTTATTTTACGCGTCAAAAAAAGTGTACACTTTCATATTATTTCAATGTTTCAGTGTTATAACGGTAAAATTACCGCTACTTTTGGTTTTTTTATTCTTGCCTTCATATTACTGATGTTTAATTATCCCTACTATATTAATGGATCAAAAACAAGTCAAGTAAATTTTGGCTTATAAATAATAGTCAACATTAGTAAGCAGACTACAGTAGGAACTCGTAATTTAGTGGTAAAATTGGCATCTGAAGGCAAATCTTTGGGAGAAATTGGCAGTGCTATTGGCAGTTCTATTAACAGATGCCATAATACTATTAAAAAAATATATGATAAGTAAAAAAGGTGAAAAGTGTTAAAGACCTTCCGCGCTCTGTCAGACCTAAAATTTTGTCCGGCATAGACAAGAGGACAAGAGTTTGAAGAGTAAAGGCTAATTCCTGGTGCAGGGCAGTAAAAATATCAGAGAAACGGACAATAACACTAGGAGCAAGGGTACGCGCCAGTTCTGTTCGCCAAGCACTACATGAAGATGGGCTTAATGGTAGAGTTTCCAGAAAAAAGCCACTTATATCTGTGAAAAATCAAAAAAATCGGAACATTGAAATAATATGAAAGTGTACACTTTTTTTTGACGCGTAAAATAAGACGTTTTCTGAGATTATTGTTAATTTGAAAATGAGGAAGAAATAAATGACAAATTTTTTTTATTTAAATAAACAAGTACTGAATACACTTGACAAAAATGAAAACAGTTTATTTGTACTCTCCCCCTTTTAACATCCTTAGACTTATAAAGGCCGTGTCAGATACAACTTTGTCGCTTTGCGTGACGTTTCTACCTTTGACAGAAAAACGCAAAGCAAAAGGTGTATGACACAATGAAAACTTTGACAACACTCAAGCATTGCTTTTTTTCTTATAAAAGCGGTTGGCAATTTGTACATTTAATTATTTGTTATGAAAATAAAAGTTAAAAATTTAATTGGACGGTTTTTTTGGAATTGAATTTGGCAAAAAAATTAAAAAACCGAAGAAAATTATACCAGCCAATTGTCAAAGCGCGCAAAAAGATGAGAGTTGGCTAACTTTTTGCTTCGCTCCGCTTTGAAAGTACTTTATGTGACATGTTTCGTATAAGTATGTATATTTTATCTTAGATGTCAAAGCGAATCGGTAACGCAACGCGAAGCAAAAGTTTTATCTGACATGGCCTTAAATGTTGAAGTGATCGCTGTACAAATAGTATACAACTAGTATGCCAACTCTTTGACAGGTACATAACTCAAGTGTCAGTGGTACATATTTTATGTTTGTATTAGTAAGATTTTTTTCAAATGTATTGGTGTATAACCCTTTCAGACCTGACGCTAAACTACTGGGGATTTTGTCATCATTCTTGGAATATAAAGTATGAAAAGTAATCAATGCTTATGTTTCTCCATTTTTTTTATCCTTCAAGGATTTTAAGGACAAGCACAATTAATGCATCTCGTTAAAATGTTTAGCCAAAACACATTTTTATTGCATCAACTGACTTCAATTGGCTTGAAACATTAAAATTTACAATTTTTTTCAGTTAAAATATGCCCACTTCACTATTTGTTAACGGTTAGTACTTTTGTAATTGAAAACACATGTAACTTCAGAGGCTCATTTTGGCAATACAGAAATACGACACGAGAATTTTGCAATAATTCAAGTAACGATAAATCGAATTGCGGAATAATGTGAGCCCAAACATAAGGAACAATCAGAGCAATTGATGCATGCAAGTCTATTTAACATTGAGCAAATATAAACGAAAAAATTGAGACCAAAATCCACCCGCACAATCGATGCATCACGGTCTGAAAGGGATAAAACTATTTCCACCACTAAACATAGTTGCATAAAATCGTATAGAATGTGGCAACAATTTTTTTTCCAAAATAAAATTTTCTTAGTTCAATAAATTTTCAATTTATTGAATGCTGGCTGCATTTATAAACTTTTAAAAGCCATGTTTGCTAAATTTTTATTCTGCGATATCGGATAATATATAAATAATTAATGATTTCAAATATTATTTTTATACCACAAAATGCTACTCTGCTGGCTTTAATAATATTAACAACAGAAAAAATTTAGTGTCAAAAAAAAATATTTAAAAATTTTTAGTTTGTGAAAAATAAAAACATTTTGCAACAGCAAATTAGCAAATTGTATTGAAAAAAATTATTAATTATGTGTTTAAGTCATAAAATTAAACATGAAGTGTTATATTATATGGCTGTACACTTTCTTTTGACGCTGACTGTATGTATAATTTTTTTTTTAACATTGCGAAGTTTAATTATTTAATGGAAAACATTTTAAACTATTAAGTTTTCTTTTAAAAACTCTTACCCCCTTATTCAGAAAAATATAATCACCCCTATCGTGAATAATTTTTCACTCGTAATTTGTTCCCTTTTCACGTATTTGCGATCATAAAAAACTCCCATGAAAAAAATTAATTCATAGGAGAATAACAATGTTCGAAAAAAATGTTCGAGCGAAAAAAGTCCCCTAATTGAGAACAATTTTTTTCTGTAAATTGTTCACTTTTCCCTTTGAATTTCTAACTTTGTTTTTGCTGGGGAACAAAACAATTATTTAAGTAATTCTTCTTATAATTCGAATATTGAAGTTTACAAAACTAGTTTTAGATCAATTTCCGTCAAAAGAGGTACAAACTTATATGTATATTGTTGAACAAAATGCAAAAAACAGGTCGATTGCCTGAGGAGTTATGAAGCTTTTCAAGGACGTGGTGGCAGAATTTTAGAAATTTTTTTACTACATAAAAGCGCAATAAGCTAATGTTGCAATCAAATTATCACTCCAATACAATATATTTTATTTTGTTTTTTTTTTAACTTTTCTTTAAAATATACGTGTATATTTTTGAACAAAAAAAATTTTTTTTAATGTTTTTTAATATTTCTTCTTTTTTAAATTCACTAAGAACTGATAGAGGGAAAAATAGTTCACGGGAGTTTCTCGATAACATTTTTCCCTTCGAGGGGAATAAAAATTTCATGGGAACAAAAATTCCACTTTTTTCACGATTATTTCAGGTTTATAGAAGGTTTAAAAAAATTTTTAGAAAAAATTTGTTTTATGAATAAGGGGGATTTGTATTTCGTAAAAAAAGTGTTACATTTTCATTTAAAAAAATATTTAAAGTCGTAAATTTTTAAAAGAAAACTTCGTGGGTAAGATTTTTGTACAAAGCTTTTAGAACTCTTAATTTTCATATAAAAAAACTTCAGAGTTGTATTTGTAAATATTTTTTTTTATCAAATGTAAATAGAAAATTCTCTTTCTCAATTCCCCTAATCATATAGATATATAATATTGCAAATCATCTTTATAACAAATCAGTCTGTCTTTTGGAGGAAATTGAGAAAAAAAAATTAAATGGTCCTTTAACAAAACCAGAACTATTAGATGAAATTTTTCATAAACAAATTATTGCTGAATATGAGGAATTATACGCTAGTAAAAATGAGTCATCAAAAAACGTAAATGAAAATCCAGAAAAAAGTAAAGTTTCACAATTTATACAAGTTCAGCAACCAAATTTGAGCACAGTGTCTGAGCTAAAGCAACAAAAAACCACTGAATCAAAAAGTAAAGACAATAAATTTAACTTAAAAACATTTTCAAAAACTGAGAAATCTTCTATAGCGTTATACAAAGAATTTAATGATTTAAAACAAGCCTTAATCAAACAAGCTAAGCCAAATCCCAACAAACTGGAAAAGAAACTTTCAGGGGAAGCTAAAAAGATCAGAAGTATACTAATGGTGCAATGTGGCTTAAATGAGTACGAGGCAAAACTTTTGGCTATATTGCCAGTTCATATATTACAAAAATTGTTAGATGTTAAAAATAAATATGATATTAAAAAAAACAATGAACTAATAAAAAATCTTAAAACTAAACAAGCCAGTTCAGATTTATGTAAAGAAAAGTCTGAAACGAAACAGTCCGTTGTCAACTCAAAGTCTTTAACTAATTTAAAGAAAACTACTTGTACATTGCAATGCAAAGAAAAAATAAAGCTTAATAAAGAACCCAAAAGAACATCAGTAGATATGTTAAAAATGTTTGAAAACCGAAAAGAAATCCTTCTAATAGAAGCGAAGCGCAATGCTAGGAATCCTGAAAAATCGTTTTCTGCTGAAGACAAGAAAAAAATAGAAATTTTAACTTTAGAAGGTGGTTTTAGTGAAGAGGAATCAAAAATAATGACTTCTTTAAAATTGAAAACGATAGTCAATTTATTAAATTTAAAAAAAGCTTACGAAATTGAAAAGAAAAAGGAACTTGGTAAAGCAGCAACAGTAACAACTAAAATCACAAATTTAGAAAACAATGATAAATCAAATTTACAAACTTCTACTAAAAACATGTCTAAGAGAGCTAGGGGAAATATAAATAATACCTACATCAATTATATGCGTTTTTTAAATATATATAAAAATCAAAACATTTCAACATTGTCTGAAAGTTCAAAAACGTTTATACGTTTATGTCTAAAAGGAAAGCATGAAATTGAAAAGGACCGAGGGGTAGCAATTAAAGTTTCCCCATTTGATTGCTTATTAAACGAAAAAATTGTTGTTAGAGGAGCATTAAATAAAAAGGATGTTGAACTATTCAAAAATATTTGCGGAAGAAGTCTGGAACGCAGTATTATTAAATTTAATGAGAATATAATTGATGTACAAAATGATGATTTAAGAATAAAAAATCTTAATGGAATATTACACGAGGAATCACGAGGTAATAAAAGTGTTAAACATGATAGTGCAGAGGTTAATGCAAAAATGTTTGATACTGAAATGGATGTCACTGAAAATTCAAATAATAATGAAAAACAAATCATAAAAGATGTTATTATTAAAAATAAACAAAACCAAGAAATTAAGGAGTTAGAATTTAGCAATGCAAACACCGGTTTTTTAATAAACAAAACAAATAACCAAGACGATTTTGAAGATCATTTCGAGGAAAATAATGCTGTAGAAATAATGAGTAAATTATTGGAAGAAAATACAACAAAAACGCACGCCAGTGAAGATTCAAATAATAATGAAATGCAAAACGTAAAAGATATTATTAAAAATGAAGAGAAACAAAAAATAATAGAGTTAGAATTTTTCAATACAAATAACAATGTTTTAATAAAAAAACCAAATAACCAAGACGATACTGGAGATCATAACGAGACATATAATGACGTAGAAACTATGAAAGAATTATTAGAGAAAAATACAATACAATGGATGCCAGTAAAGAATCATAACGAGGAAAGTAATGCCGTAGAAATTTAGAGTGGATTGGATTATTCAAGGAAGATGTTGAAATGAGTCTTCAAAATTTTTATTTATTTTTTTAAATTAAAACTCTTTATTATTAGAGATACAAAATAAGGACTTTGCTAACGAACATTATACATTTTTATGGATTTTTTTTATTTATAAACGAATGATTTTTATTAAAATTTTGCAAAGGAAATAAATTTATTTCTATTGAATTTTTACATAGGAGTATATCACGTCATAATTTTTAGTCTCACAAAAATGCCGAAGTTTTGCACTAGTTCCATGAGCATGCATTTTCGCAACAAGTGCATAAATGCAGACGCCATCTTTTATTAGAGTTTATTTTCGATTGTCTGCTAAATAATCTATTATTTTTGAATTTCGCAATCTGTCCATTTTTTATTTATCTTGAATTTTGATCTGTATTATTATTGCAGCATTCACTTTGATAAAATTAAAAAAAAATTTGTTAAATTTTGGCTTGTTGCACAAAAAAATTGTAACGTTGTTGATTTCATTAATAGTTGCTCTTTTTGGTACTTTTTTAGTTTTTTTTTTAAGTAATTTTTTAGATATTTTTTAAGATTGGCAACGAACATATGTTTTGTGCGAGAACTTCCACTGATTTTTTTCGTACTTGCTCATGGGTAGTGCGAGGTGCAAGAGTCAGTTCGAAATTATTTTCTACATAGTTGTTATGTTTAAAAAAAACTTTGCATTTTTGCAAAACTAAAAATGGTGACGTGAATTACTCTATTATGTACTATATAAAATTGCATGTCACAAGTTGCATTTTGCTTTTTCGCAAAAGTGCAACTTGTTACGTGAATGACCTTATTATTAGTTTTTTATATTATTTTTAATGAATTAGCATTTTTAATTTATAAACGAATAATTTTTTTCAAAAGTTTTGCGAAGGAAATAAAAAATTATCACTATTGAACTCTTTAATATGTTTATAATATTGCAGGTACTTTTCTTCGCAAATACTTTGTTTTTGATATATTTTAATGAATTTGAATTTTATTTTTATCACAAACATTGTTAACTTTTTTCAATAAACTATGTATCTTGTTATTAACTTTATAACACATGAGGAGATCCATAACGAGATGCAATTATTCCACTTCTCAAAACCCAACAATTCCAAATTTGCTTTCTAAATAACTTAATGACTAACTGCAAGACGAATTTATTTATGAATTGTTTTAGTGTTAATAAACTCTTTTACCACAACAAGTCTTAATAAAAGTCATCGATCTGGTAATTATTAATTTTTTTATTTATCCAAAAAATTGTTATAGTGGAATTGTTGCGTTTTGTTATGGATCTCCTCACATAATATCGTAGCTTTGTATTCAATATTAACTATCTTAAGATTCCATCTAAAACAGTTTTTGGATGTAAAAAAAAATTACTTTAATTTATGGCAAAATTTTACTAATCGCATTTTTATTTGCATCATTTAATAAAAGGAAAACTTTAAAATCTAAAGTTTGATTTTGACAATAAAAATTTTAAATATTTTTTTTATAAACATATTTTTTACACGCAAAAAAAAATTAATTTTTCGATGAATTATAAATAAATAAATAAAAATAAAATAAAATAAAATAAAAAGTAAATAGGATTTACGCTACTATTTATTAATAATTATTTGTCTTTTTTAACAATAACATTTATATATATATATATATATATGTGTTCCTCTAACTCCCATTGGAGCATAGGGCGCCAATAACAGCTGATCGCCAGCGGACCCGATTTTGTGCCGTTGATCTTAACTTGTTCCAAGATAGGCCAAGACTGTTCATCTCAGTTTCGGTGGAACGTCGCCACGTTGTACGTGGTCTGCCAGGTTGCCGGCCAGATTGTTGAAATGGGTTCCATCGAAGTGCCTGTTTGGCCACGTTGTCGTCGTTTCGTCGTAGTGTATGACCAATCCATTGCCACTTGCGCTTCCGTATTTCAATTTCTATCGGAATCTGTCTTGACTGCACTAACAGGTCGGCATTAGAGATTGTCCGAGGCCAGAAAATGCGAAGAATTCTTCTGAGACAGCGGTTGACAAATGTTTGTAGGCGGTGGGTAATAATATTCGTAACTTTCCAGGTTGTGCATCCGTATAGAAGTACCGATTTGACATTTGCTTCGAAAATTCTAAGCTTAGTGCATTTATTTAATCAAAAGTATCTGAGTAATTTCTATTGTTTGGGAACTGTTAAGAAATTAAGAGTTTTTAAACGCCTATTAACTTTCCTTTTCTTTATTTCTTTATTATTTCGAATAATAAGTCAAAAATCACATCTTCGCCCAAAACTCATTGTTCTTTATTTAAAAAGTTATTTCATCCTACGAATAAATACTTAGACTAAAATTTTTTTAACGAGCATAGCTGCCAGTGTTATCAGCTCGGTGTAAAAGTGATATTTATATACTTACATACATATATAAATAGTAAGATAATTCATGTAGCAAGTTGCAGCCTTGCGAAAAATCAAAAGTGCAAAAACATAACAACAACTATTTGTGTACAACTAATTGACTAGGTGGTTGTTGTTATGTTTTTTCACTTTTGCTTTTTCGCAAGGGTGCACCTTGTGACGTGAATTACCTTAGTGTTGTAATATATACAGTGATGTGCGAAAAAAATAGAGGCACGAAATAATATGGACCCCTAACATTAAAATTCAAAAGGGCATATCTTTAAAAAGAAATTGAGTATTGCAAACAAAAAAAATGCTTTGTAGATAATTTATCTAGCTTTTGTTTTCGTCATATCTAGACTAGATTCTGTTCTATTCTAGACCAGATGCTACGAGGATCGAAATGGAAAATCAAATTATTTTAATATATTTTTTATTTACTCGTTTCACAATATTTATATCTTTATTTTTTTAAGTTCATAATTTTGTATATTTAGTAACAATCTAGTTGATAATTTTCAGTTATTACATAATTTTTTACTGACTAACAAAAAGTAACCCATTTTTCAGACCTTTTAATTCTTGACCTTCAACTTTTTTTTTAACGCAGAAAATATTTAATATATATTTATTTTGTTATATCTTTGCGTAGAGCAATAAAAAATTAGCAAAAAATATTTCCTTAGTTAAAAATTAAAATTTTTGTTTAAATTATCTTAAAAGAAAAAATTTAACAGGAAATTATATAAAATTATTGCATATTAATTAATGATCACTTCAAAACATTTTCGCTCGCATATGCCTGTGAAACTTAAGAGGTCATAACTGAAGCAGCAAAAAAATTATTAAGGTAAAAAAAAACATTTAAAATTTTTGCGATAAAAAAAGATTTTAAATTTAGTCGCCCTGTAAAAGAATCTACCTACGGTCCTCGAAGGCTAATGCGTATTTCGATTCGAAAAAAATAATTTATGAGTTCGAACAATTTGTACTGTGTGTTACAATTGTCGTACTATTTGTTTCGCATAAACGGAAGTCGATTGTACCTTATCGAAAACAAAAAGTACCTTTCGAAACAGCATCACTTTATTACGAACAATCAAAATCCATTTTGAGAGTCCAAATCTGTGCCCATGTTCTGTAACTCCCGCGGCGAGAAACTTCTCGATTGAAATGTGAGAAATGAAACAAAAATGCCATAAAATGAAACAACTGTTTTTCTCACTTAACTGCGTCTGTAACATTTTTAGCGAGTAATAACTGTCACGTAAGGAAATTTCTCGCCAATATACTAAAAAAGTGTTTCTGTAAAATTTTTGTGAGAAAGTTCCCGCTTTGAACTGTCAAATAAACTCACGCATAAAAACGGGGTGAGAAAAAATTTGAGCACTAAAAAATAAATTTAAAATGCAAAATGCAGTGAATATTAACACTGAAGAGATAAGTATTTTGTTCTTGGCAGATTTTTTTATAGTTTAATTATATTGCTTTTAACATTTTGGAAAAATATACGAATGTTTTCAAAGCAATTTTGTAATAAACAAACATTAAAGTCGCAATTTACATTTTTTGGTATAGCTGACGGTTGTTTTTTTTTTGCCGCCGTCGCACAGTGGCGCCATTTGAGTTTTTTCGTTGCAAAAATCATATCTTTTGAACCGAATAAGATAATTGAACAGTTTAAACAGCATATGATAGATAACTGTTCAGCCTATGAAATGAGCGTTTGGAAAGGGTGCTACGCTTTGTAGGGGCCTACTTATGGGTTATCAAAGTTAAAATTAGTAGAAAAATCAATTTTATGGTAACTAAAAAAATTATTTTTACATTTTTAGATTGTTTTTATTTTTTTTCTTAAGGGTTTTATGTTTTAAATTATTACCCAACAAATTAAAAAAAAAAATTATTTATTTTTTTAAATTTATTTTTTCAATTTTCTGTAAAATATTCATCACAATTCGTAAGAGAAGGTATATCTAAAAGACTAACAATTTCTAAACTATAATTATTTTGTAACTCTATTCGTGACTTCACATGCCGCAGGGAAGAAATAAGTGGATCGGAAGATGCTGCCAACATGTTGAAGAGGTCCTTATTTTGCCTTACCCTTGATGCTTTGAATGTGTTCTGCAATCTATATTTTTTATAAAATTTGTTAAGAGACTCCTGTGCTTCTTCAGAAAGCTCTCCAATTGGCAAAGGCTGGTACTCAATTATATCTTTGCCATGCGCCAATATTTTATGGACGGTCGGGGTCAACTTCTTCTGTGGATACATTTCTGCTAAAAGAGATGCAGTTTTCGACGCATATTCTCCATATTTTGTAGAATTGACATTTTCTTTGCAGTTTAAAACATCCAAGATCGTTCCCAATCTTTTCACGATTTGATTGTCAATTCCAATGATTCTAGTTACTGCCTCATCATTTTCAAAAAATCTCCTAGAAGTGTTTCCATCGTTAGAGTTACCGTATCCGTGCTTGGGACAGTCTACTTTTAGTCCAACTTGTTTCAAAAAAACCATCCTGTATTTGCTTCTTTCTGATCTTTTCCTTATCCTTTATTGATGTATTTTCATCGAAGTTTTCCTCCTCTTGTGGTAGGGTATATGCCAGTTTTAGCAAGAATTCCATACACCTTATCCTTGCGTGCAATGGTGACATTCCATATTCGTAATTCTCCTCATTTGTAGAATCGTTTAAATTACCAAAGTTCTTCTGACAAATAATAATATAAAATCGATAAAAAAAATATAAAAATAATACGAAAAAAGGGGTTTAGATAGGTTTTTGCTAAATTTTTACCTCCAATATAATTCTGTCTATGATAACTAATTGAAATATATTATAATTAAGCAGAAAAAGATACTAATCTTAAACTCTTTACAACTAATTATATAAAATTGAGATGAAACATATTATATATGAAATAAATTGAATTGAATTGAAAAAAGTTCTTCTGACTCTTTTTGCAAATCGGGCATGACATTGTTGAGGTTGTTCCTGTCAGTTCGTTTACGACTTTTCCGTCAACCATGGTCAGGTGGAACTCGTAATTGCATTCAATATATTTTCCTTCTCCAATTTGCAGCTTTGTAGGCTTAATCTTGCATATTTGTTCTTCAATGTCCTTCACCGTAGTCCTTATGAGTTCTGCCGATTCCCTTGCAAACTGAAACATTATTGGTCGGCAATAATGCACTGATGACGGACGTGGATTTTTCCAGTGTAGGGAATCATCCGATTTTAGCCGCAAAGGAACAACAGATGCCATAAACATATTTCCGTCCGATATTGTAGCGTCATCGAAAGATATCCTTTGCTTATAAACGCTTTGTCCGGATGATCCATCGCAGCCCCATTTGCTGATCAATGTCAACTTCTCAGGAAGAATTTTCACTTCCGTGAAAAACTTTGGTGTGGTTGACTTTCTAAACAGTTCAAATAATTTTAAATTGTTCAACGCCATGTTTTCAGTACTTAAATTGTTTAATGGTTTCAGTAATTGTTGCGCCAACTTTCAGGCGTAGACTAATCCAGGCATTATGCTTATTTTGCAATATATAGGCTTATGCTACCATGCCTAAAAATTTACCTGTTCCCTGCATACATATGGATTTAGGCTAAATAATGCAATTTTGATATTATGCACGTGTCCAAATAAGATTTGTGCATACCTGTAGGGACCATAAGTCAATATTGTTCCTGACCATTTGTACGCCAAAGTATTGTTTATGTGAGGTACGTACCTGCTAATTTCAATGAGTAGTTTTTTTCAAACTATTAGATCAAACTACTGTCAGTCAAAACATATAAGGGATGGACGCCATACAATTTCTGCAACCATGTCTTTTTGAACTTTTTTACCTCTAGAAGCCAAACGGGCACGTACGGGCAGATAAAACCTTTTGAATTATGTAAAGAAATAATCAAAGAACAGGTTTTGCACGTATGGCAAATATAGAAAAATATAGTTTTTTTTTATTTTCCGTCAAAGTTGAAAAATAGTGAAAAAACGGATAGTTTTTAAATAGTGATTTACCAGGAGAAACACAAAGCAAACAGTTAATTTTTTTTTTATCATTATACATTTAATAAATACATCAATCAATACAAATAAAAAATAAGGCGATTCGTTACCTATTTTTCGTGATATTACACCTGAAATCGCAACAAATTGACTAAAAATTGTGTGTTTTTTTGAAAACCGAAAGTCGGTCAACTTTGAACGGTTATATCTTCTAAACTAAAAATGTGATATTATTAAGAGTGGCATATTTGAAATCGTTGAAAAGATTCCTATAACATGGGTTTATTCAAAACTTCGTCGGCACTCATGAAAATTTTGATTTTTGCAACCTCGCTTGCTCTACGGGCGCCACTGTGCGTCGTTGAAATGTTTTCAATTTTAGTCAAGTTTGGTCGCCATCAACGTATGTTTGACTGGCGTTCACAACATCTGCAATTTCATATCGGCTTCGAGTGAAATATTATGACATTTATAACGTATCGACGTAATCTCTTTTGATAGTTTTCGACATAGTATACAACTAGTATGCCGACTCTTTGGCAGGTACATAACTCAATTGTCAGTGGAACCTAATTAATGTTTGTATTAGTAAGATTTTTTTCAAATGTATTGGTGTATAAAACTATTTCCACCACTAAACATAGTTGAATAAAATCGTATAGAATGTGGCTGGCTGGGCTGCATTTATAAACTTTTAAAAACAATGTTTGCAAAATTTTTATTCTGCAATATCGGAAAATATTAAAATAATTTATGATTTCAAATATTATTTTCATACCACAAAATGCTACTCTGCTGGCTTTAATAATATTAACAACAGAAAAAAATTAATGTCAAATAAATTTATTTAAAAATGTTTAGTTTGTGAAAAATAAAAACATTTTGCAAAAGAAAATGAGCAAAATGTATTGGAAAAAATTATTAATTATGTGTTTATGTCATAAAATTAAACATAAAGTGTTATATTGTGAAAAATTTTAAATTGAAAAATTTCAAATTTTGTTTTGTTTTTGTTGTTCTTATGTGTGTTGAATTCACACAGCACGTATATGTGTGAGGGGTGAACTGAAAAATTGAGAACACTCTCTCGAGTCGGCATACTAGTTCTATACTATGGTTTTCGACATGAGTTACAGACACACTTTTTTCTCACATTTCGAGAAACGATGGAATATTTTGTTTCACATGTTTTCGATGCGAGAAGTTCTCACCAAAGTTACAGAACATGGGTACTGTATTACGAAAACAAACGTCCGTTATGCAAAAAACGTTAGCAATGTGCTCAAAAGCTAATTTGTTAGTGAAAAAGTAAAAAAAAGGTGAAAATGTCTGTAATTAAATCTCTCAAGATAAATTAAAGTGTAAAACAATCAAATTAAACCTAATAATGTTAGATTTTTCATAAATTAAATGTTTACTAATGATATTCAGAAAAAAATGTTTGAGTTTTTGACATATCGATCAACGAAAGCAACAAAAAAATACATTATTGTGTTTTTGGTGTTGTTACTTGTAGTATCGACACCACCGTATACATGAATTCGCCTTAAGAAAAACTTTAGTTACATTTTTGTTCGAAAAATAAAAGGAAAATAAATGAAATACTTTGGGAAGAAATAAGTAAAAGAAAAAACTAAATTGTTGCTAGAATTGTATACGAGACTTAATGTTATGGTTGACTTTTTCTTTGGAATCTTTTAAGCACAGGGAAATACAATCCGCTTTTATGGAAAAAAGCACAATTATACGGTGATGTTCTGTAAATGGAAATCACGTGAAATATAAATCGATGGAGATTTTTAATTACATTTTTTTTTAAATAAATTTAGCTTTTCCTGGTTTTAGAAGTAGTTCTGGTTAATATAAGTGGTCCTCAGAGTATGAGGTATATAAAAGGATATATTTTTTTTAACCTTAAAGACAATAGTTTTCAAAATTTGTTCGTTTTTAATTTCTCTCGAATTCGATTTACAGAACATGGCTGATAATATTGTATTTAATATTTCTTGTTTTGGGATATTTTCGTCTATTTTGGTATTTTAATAACAGTGCTACCAATTTTTTTTATCAAATGTTTCATTTGGCTATAAATACAACTCGTGTCATAGTTTTGAAGTATTACGCAGTACGGTTTACGTTTCGAATCGGAAATTGCTATCGAAAAATTTTACTTTTCGTATCGAAGTACTCGGTAGCCTCCCTGGGGGTTACCGCGTATTTCGATTCGAAAGAAATAATTTACGAGTTCGAACAATATGTACTGTGTATTACGATTTTCGTACAATTTGTTTCGAATGAACGGAAATTTTTTTATACACTATCGAAAACAAAAAATCCCTTGCGAAACGGCAACTCTCTATTACGAACAATAAAAATCCCTTTCGAAAGTGCAACTCTGTATTACGAAAACACGAGTCTGTTATGCAAAAAGCGTTAGGAAATTGATCGAAAGCTATTTGGTTAGTGACAAAGTGAAAGAAAAATAAAAAATGTAAGTAGGTATTTAAATTTTTCATGATAAATAAAAGTGTAAAACAATCAAATTTAACCTTATAATGTTAGATTTGATATAAAAAATGTTTACTAATGTTATTGTTGAAATTTTTTTAATATTTGTGGTCTTAAAAATTTTCAAGGAATACTAAAAAAAATTACATATACAAATAAAAAGCATTTTAAAGAAATGGTTAACATTTTCTTTAGAATCTTCAAACCACAGGGAAATAAAATCAGTTTTATTAAAAAAACCATTATATACAGGTATGTTCTAGAATCCGAATCCACTCGAAAGTGGATTACTTCAGCATTTTTGGTGTTCTGCATTTCTCATCCGCATGTTTTTATTCGTTTTCAATTAGAGCAGTTAGGTGTTGGTGAAAGTAAAACGAATCGACTTTTATTCTTATATGTGATAAAATTTTTAACAAAAACAAAATTTAGGTTTTTAGTTTAAAATGTTTTTTACTCAATTTAATAAAAAAAAATTATATTCCTTTACACAAATAAAAATAAAATTTTTAACATATCCAAAAATTTAAGTTGTTTTTATTAAACTCACTTGTGTAAAAAACAAACATGGAGTCAAGCATTATTTTTTTTACAATTTCTTTGAACTTTTTGAACATTATTTTCTTGTCTCCGCAATTGTATAGGTATAAGATAAAACAAAAGCTCCAGGCATTTTTATGACAAAATTTTATTTTTTAGGAATAATTTTTTATACAATAAAAAAAAATTTTATTTTTTTTTTTTTTGAACAGATGATAAAAAGCTGTTTTTTTTTTGTTTTTGAAATTTAGATTTTTTTCGAACACAAACTTCGAATACACAAAAACATGCGGATTTGAGAACATAAAGTTATGAATTATGCGGATTCAAAAAAATTTGCGTTTTCAAAACTAGTCGAAACCTAGAACAGACCCGAATATTTTTCACACATTGAATAGTATTTATATTTCTTTTGTTTTGGGATATTTTCGTCCATTTTTGTATTTTAATAACAGTGCTACCAACTTTTAATCAAATTTCCCATTTGTTTATAATAACGACTCTGTCATCGTTTCGAACGAGTTACGCAGTATGGTTTAACTTTCGAATCGGAAATTGCTTTCGAAAAATTTTACTTTTCGAATCGAAATACGCGGCAGCCCCCTGGCTTTATGAGAATATTTCACCCAATCAGAATTTTCATAGAAATGCATCTCGGGAAGAGATAACTATTGTGTAAATCGTTGATAACTGACCAATTAAGTAGGGGAAGTAAAGACAGACTGTAAAATGAGATGTCAATATGCGTGAGGCTACAATCGTTTATTATGCATAAGTTTGAATTGTCTATTGCTTTATCTAGAGTCAGTCCTCTGTTGTTATTAGTCTTTGATCCCTAGATTGTGTTTAATCAGTTGAAATCACCGTTAACTATCACAGGACTATGGGAGGAGGAGACAATTGTAGAAAGTTCGTTTTCATCAATTTTTTTATCAGGTGTTAATAGATGGAAAGAATAATAAATTTTATGTTGAAAGTGATTTCGATGACAATGGAAGGGATTTAGATGAAAAATTTTAAGTGCGTGTTATACGATACCGGCAGAGTTCCCCACGCGCCCAGCCCCATCAAAGACAAAAACAAATCTTTAGAATTTTTTCTTGCTCCAAATGAAACCGATCGACACAAATAAACGTCCCGACATCGCAGAAAGATTATTTTTAAGGTATTATTAGAGTGGGAGAAAATTTGACGGTCAAAGCCATTGTGGGCACCTACGGAGGTGATTGTTCTATTGACATCTTATCAAGAGAATGGAATGATGAATTGTTTTGTTTAACTGGATATTGGTGAGTTAAATCTACTTGATTGTGTTTGTGAAGAAATATTTTCATCTGTGATTTTTGTTGAATTTTCGTTGTTAATTTTAGTTAATGTTGTATTAATTGTTGTTGAAACAGCTCGACCTGAAAACACGTGTTTTTTTTTTTTTTTTTTTTTTTTTTTTTTTTTTTTTTTTCAAAACATTACTTAAGGTATCAGACCTAACAAATATTTAACGAAGAAATTATGACCAGCAATTTGATCAAACTTTTTAAATTTTTATTGACTTACTTATCTCTATTTATAAGAACATAATTATATACAGCCCAATTATGAATAAAAATTCCCTAGAAGTTTTTTCCCTTTTCCCATTTTTTTAAATGAATTTACATAGGAAAAATGGGAGAAGGGAGAAAACTCCCGGGGAGTTGTTATTCATAATTGGGCTCATAATGTAATTAAGAAACTGTTAAATGATGTTTGACCCAGCAAACGTTTTGCAAAAGCAAACCATTTTTTAATAAAACTTGTGGTTGCGTGTAGGACGTCAAATATTTGAGTAGGTGAAATGCAAAACTCGTTCATTACAGTTTATTTGAATTTTGGAAAAATGCAAAAAACATAAGCGCCCGATTAAATGGACCAAATTAGTTGAATTTTTTTGATTCTGAAGTGTTATGCCATTCTCAACAGTTGAACAATTAAAGCCAATAGAAATATAGAAAAAGTAATAATTTAATTTTGGAACAACCGAGTTTTGCTACGAATTTTCGAAAGAAACTAGTTTTGCTACAATCCATATGGGATAGAACTAGTTTTGCAACACATATAACCCACCAGGAGAATTAATCAATTAATTTTAGTATATTTTGAAAGCTTTATTAATCTATTAAAATAATGCAAACAGCGCTAAAAAATTCAACGAAAAGTTGAAAACAACACCAACTCCAACTTTATTAGATGTAAAGGGCATCAAGTGTACTTAGTTTTGTTTATCACTGTATTTGTAGACAATAAGGATAAAGTGCTTAGAGGCAAAGAATATCAAGAGTCCTTTTTTGTAAATTGTGAAGGGAGGTCTTTTGTTTTTAATATAGATGAAATAAAAAGCTGTCATTTTGGTTTCACTGAATTTATTTAGTCGAATATTTCGACCATCTTTGTTTATAATTCTCCGGAAAATTAAATATATTTGTATTTAAACATATAGATGCGCCTTTAATACTTGTATAATTTGTATAACACATTTTGAAGAGAAAAGTAAGGCAAAGAAAAAATTTAATATGTAAAGGTATGCTACCTTATATGAAGTAATTTTATTAAGGATATTATCAACACAAAAAAAAAAACATTAGAGACATAAAAAATATTCGGACAACGCCAAATTTTTAATACAGAAACAAAAACATTTGTGATTTTCAAAAAGTTTTTGGGGTCTGCTATACAATTTTCATAATGTGGCTTGATGTAGTTTATCTCCCACCTGCAGAGTTAAAACAATTAGCCCAATTAAAAATAAAAATTACCCGGAAGTTTTTTCCCTTTTCCCATTTTTCCTATTTAAATTCTATTGTAAAAATGTGAAATGAGAAAAACGCCCGGGGAATTTTTATTCATAATAAATTTAAATATTTTGTTTTTCAGTGTAATCGTCATTGTTTTGATCCATTCCATTTTCAAATATGTCAAAGCGAACTTGTTTACAAATATGCATTTTTAAATTCCCTAATTTGACTCTATTTCATCAACGATATCTTGGCGCACTTCAAACAGCAATGTTAAAACAGTAAACCAGCGAGTTTTGCTACAGAAAATGTAGAGATAGTTTTGAAAATGTCTGGTGAGTGGAACGAAACAGTTTTGTTTCCAACCGCAATTCTAAATCTCTTAAAATTATAGAAAAGGACATTCCTCGATACAATCTATATATTTATTCTAAGTGCTAACAGATTTGCCAAAATTAATTGGTATCTCAATTTTTTATTACATGAAACGAACGAGTTTTGCAACTCACCTACTCATTTAATAGGTGTGAACATAGCTTTAGCAATAACGCCTAATCATAACCCAATAATAGATATTAAGGCCCTAATCATGTAAAACGCAACGTAACGCCAAAGAATTACATTGAAAGCACAAACAATGTCATAAATAGTTTGTAATTTTGTTGTTGCTTTCTACAGAAATTCATGTAGCGTTTTGAAATTTTAAAATCAAATATAATAGGAAAAATAAGAAGGAAGAAAAAATAAAAGCAGTATATAATTAAAAGTAAAGGTCCAAATATAACTTTCTGTTATTGCACTATGGTGAAGGGGTATATAAGATTCGGCATAGCCGAAAATAACACTCTTACTTGCTTTCATGTGTTAATTTGTACTTGTTTTTCAGATCAGTATATTTTTTGAGTTTCTTTAATTGGTAAAAAAAGGAATGGAGTTTTTAAAAATTTGATATTAGAAGCAAAAGTAATATTTCTGAATGTTTAAAATTTGTAGGGAGTTTTACTTTTGTTGAGCTGTGTTATGTTTAACGTTTTTTAAAATTTAGCACTTATAATTTTGTTAAACTCTAATTTAACAAAAATCTAACATATTTTGAATACCCAAGAAAACAAACGATATCGTATTCAGCTATACATATCGCTCATCTACTTCTATAGTGCCGTAATTCAAAAAATACTACTCTTCAATAGAGCCGCATAAAGTTTTTGATCAAAAATATCGTTTATTCACAAAATAGACATTTATGTATTATAAAAAACTTACCCCCATATTCATGAAAAATATTTTTGATTAATAAAAGGCTTATTAAACAAATTTTCATAAACCTGCAATAAACCTGAAATATTTTTTATGAATATGGGGGTTACTTTATAACCCTATGATAAAACTGAGTTGTGTCATTATTTTATTATTTTTCTATGCTAAAATTTATTATAAAACATATGCGAATGAAATATGTTGGACATATTAGCAGTAATAAAAACTTAATCAGATATGAAAAAATTCAAGTTTATATACGTACGTACATACATATATTTATATTAGAGGTGTGTACGTGACGTGATTTTGTCAAACTTATACATTTTATGAAGAATGTAAAAACAAAATGTAACAAAAGTCAAAAAACATTATGAAAAATGTAAATACAAATCGCTATAAAAGCGTGTGTTCTTGTAAAAAATCAAAATATGTACTACAAAAACGTGTTCAGTTAAAAAGTAAATAGTAATTTGTGCGAGAGTATTAGAAATATTAAATATATTTTTATATACAGTGTTGGAAAAAATAATAGGGACGATCCTTACTTTCGCAAACAGATGCAAACAGTTTTTTTATAGTAAGTTTTTTTTGGGGGGTCCCGCAATTTAACTGTTCCTAAAATAACGGATTTTCATTATTTGTTTACATTTTCTCTTTTGAGCTTTTATTTTATATTTATTTGCAAAAAAAATCAGTGAAGTTGTAATTTCAATTGGAAAAAATAATAGGGACGCATTACAAAAAATTACCATTAGTCAAAAAAAATTATTATTTTTAACATAAACATATTAAAAATCCGTAAAGCAAAGTTTATGTGATTAATTTAATCTTATTGGTATCGTGTTTATGATTTATGTCTTCGGTAAATAAATTTCAAAATGGGTCGTGGTGTTCATTATACTGAATCTGAAAAAAATGTTATTCTTAAATTAAATTCGGACGGGTTATCAATTAGAAAAATTGCACAGATAATAATCTGGTAACGCTATGCCTGAGTAAACGTGTTTTTATATCGGCTGTCATTTTTTTACTGAATTTACACTTAATTTCAACAAATAATAGTTGCTTAAATGTGTTGATTATTTATTCAAGTTCTTTTTTTTATTAATTTTGATAAATTGATTTAATTTAAGCCGTGGTTTGTGTATTTTTACCGTCTGTAATTAATTGTTGCTGCTGCTGTTTTGTTGCTGCCTTTTACTAGCACATTTCTTTTGGCTGTATTCCTTGGGTGCCATTTTTTTTCAAATTTGTTGCTGCTGTTACTCAGTTAAGATGCCGGTCACTAAAAGTCATAAATGTGGTGTCTGTGATGTTGCTGTGGGTAAATCTAAGGGCAGTATAATGTGCTCTAGATGTAAGCTGTGGCTTCACCTTCCCTGTGCCAAAATATCGGAGAAACACTTAGCTTTATTTTGTGAAAAGCCTGATTCTTTTTCGTTCACATGCGCTGCTTGCCTTAGCGTTCATTCTGATGATGATTATTCGCTTAGGGATGAAGTTAGAACTCTGAACAATAACTTTATAGAGTTTATTAAAACTTATCAGGTGGACCGTGACTCCTTCAAGGAATCCATTACTCAGATACTTGCTGATTTCAGGAGTGAAATTTCCTCATGTATTAAGGATATGAAATCTGATATAATAGGATGCAGTAAGTTAATAAATAATATTGATGCTGAAACCACGACGAAAATTTCTGCCTTAGAAGTTGAGAATGATCGTCTCCATCGCCGTCTTAATCGTGCCGATATTCTAAGTGGAATGCCATCTGGCTTCGATGATCTTATGCCGTCTGTTACGTCTCTTTATTCTTTCTTTGGTTTTACCATTACGAACCATGATATTAATCAAGTTTGCTACATTTTTAATGGAAAACGAGTTCTTATCAGGTTAAATAATGTCTCTTTGCGTGACGGAATCATGAGGGAGTACTTTAAAACTAGATCTCTAAAGCTGTCTGATGTTGTTGGGGGTGATATTGGCAGTCGGATTTATCTAAATGAGCACCTGTCGCCCTTGGGCTCACAGCTTCATGTTCTTTGCCTTAAATTGAAGAGACTTAAAAAAATTTCAAAATTTAAAATACTGTATACGGACAAGGTGAAGGCCAAAGTTATATTGTTGGATGGGAAGGAAGTAATCTGTGATGTTGGCGAATGTGCAGCTCTTCTGAATGGCAATGCTTCTCATGTTCTATTGTAATTTTATTTTATTTATACAAGGTTGGGTTCTTAAATGTATTTTAACGGATTATCTTTGTCTCTGAAGTTTTTGATTGCCTCAATTGGCTTGTTTTATACCTTTCATAATTCGTTAGGATGCATTTTTTTACCTGATTGTTTGTGTTACTTAAATTCTTTAAGTATTTAATTTTTGCTGAGTGTATATTGATCTCGTTTTTATTGTGCTTTGATAGCTGATTTATTTAATGAATTATTTAATGTTTTTATTGATTTTGTTTTATTTTATTTTTAGTGTTCATTGGTTCAGTTTTTGCAATTTTTAGTTATGTCGTTGAATAATGACAACATTGGTCCTGTTATAAATAGTGGATCTTCTATTAGATCATCTCTATCTAAGTATTCTGGTATGTTGAAGGTGGCTCATATGAATTGTCAAAGTATTAAACCATGCACTAAAACCTCTAAATTTGATGAGTTCAAGGATATCGTTGGTGGGAGTTTTGATTTGATTGCAGTTTCTGAAACCTGGCTAAAACCTTACGTTACGAATCGTTATCTCAGGATATCTGGTTATTCCCTGATTAGGAATGATAGAGTACGTAGGCGTGGTGGTGGTGTATGTATTTACGTATCTAATGCTATTAAACATAAAGTTATTTGGGGTATTTCTGGGACTGCTTCTTGTGAATCTGTATATATTGAAGTCTTTCATGAGAATTCCAAAACCTTATTTGGCTGTGTTTATTTGCCTAGTGGTGACCTTGCATCCTTTGAGAACTCCTATACGGACCTGCTTCTGAGATACTCTAATATTATTATTGTTGGTGATTTCAACTGTAATCTTTTTAACACTGATAGAGCTAATGATGTGAGATCTCTCTGTGCTAGATGTAACTTGACGGTTTTTCATAATTCTAAACCAACTGATTTTAATGTTTCTAACCGTTCTACATCTTTATTGGATTTCTGGTTACTGAGTGATTCATCCACTATGAAGTTTTCTAATCAGGTTCAATGCCCTGGCATTTCACACCATGCTTTAATTTTTGCTGTGTTTGGTTTGGATTCGGGTAATCATGTGCAATATATTGAGTACAGAGATTATAATCAGATTGATTGGGATGGTATGTTGTTATTTCTATCGCAATTTGACACCTTGACATTTTTTCATTCCAATGATATTGATCATCTATGTAGGTCTTTGTCTTTCCTCATGGAATCTTTGTTTAACTTTGTTCCTTTAGTTCGCAGGAGGATTTCAAAAGGCACTGATTCTTGGATGAATTCTAGTGCTATAATTTTGGCTAAGTCGTTAAGGGATTTGGCTTACTCTGCCTTTAGGGGTTCCAATTCTGATGAGGACTGGAGAGTATATTGCCGGTATCGTAATCGTGCGAAAAACGTGATTCGGAAGGTAAGGAGGAAGTATTTTGCAAAATTGTTTTCTGGTATTGATTCTAGTGCCCATCTTTTAATGTTTCTTATTAACTCAATTTTGATGTCATCGGTTTTTCCAATGGATTGGAAGAAGGCTCGCGTGGTTCCGATTCCAAAAGCTAGAGTGGTGCGTAACTTAGATGACCTGAGACCAATTTCGATTTTACCGGCCATATCTAAGGTGGTTGAACATATTATTAAGAATCAAATTCTCTCTTTTGTTCGTAGTAATCTTGCTTCTTCACAGTATGCTTTCCGTTGCGGCTATAATACTACCTCATTGTTATTGAGTTTAACGGATGATATTCGTAGTAACTTTAATAAGGACTACCTGTCGTTACTAGTTTCACTTGATCTGACCAAAGCGTTCAATTCTATAAATTTCAACACTATGATTAGGAAGTTGAGACATAGTTTTAATTTTTCTAAGACTGCTTGTATGTTAATTTACTCTTATCTGTGTGGGAGATATCAGTTTGTGGACTGTGATGGAACATTTTCTGATATGCTTCCTTTGTTATCGGGTGTACCACAAGGTTCGGTTTTGGGACCCTTGCTCTTCATAAGGTATGTTAATGATCTTCCTTTTAGTATTGACTCAGGGGTATGTAGGAGTTTCCTTTTTGCGGATGATGTTTTCTTATTATTTAGTTCTCATAGAGATAATACTGATGTTTTGGAATCGAACGTAAATGACAGCTTGTCGCACTTTTCTCGATGGTCATCTATAAATTCATTTTTTCTTAATTATTCTAAAACTAAGGCAATAATCTTCGGAAATACGGACTCTGAGTTGAATATTTTAATTGATAATCGAAGGGTTGAATTCGTGAATAGCCTTAAATGCTTAGGTATATTTCTTGATAGAAGCCTTACGTTTGAGTGTCATGTTAACTATTCTTATAGTAGAGTTTTAGGGATACTACGGAGGATTTACTCTAATAATGTGCATTTGCCTTGTAGGGTTAGATATAGACTGGCCTATGCGTTGTTGATGCCGTTTATTTTTTATGGACTTGAAGTTGTCTCTGGTACGTTAGCTTACATTTCTGCTAAATTGAATCGCTTGGTAAATATTATAGTGCGTTACGTTTATAATGTCCATCGGCGAGTGCACATATCGGAGTACGTTAGGACATTTCTTGGCTGTAGTTTCAGGGAATTCATAAAGTTTCGTTGTTTATTGCTTTTCCATAGAACGATTAGGTTGGGTGTTCCGCGCCGTCTTTGCTCTGAATTTTCTTTTTCACGATCAACTAGGAATCCTCAAATTATTATTCCGAGAATAAGATGTAGTTGGTTTGAGAGATCGTTTATTGTTAGGGTGGCAAGAAGCTGGAACTTTTTGCCTGTTGAGCTTCGTATTTTTTCACATTCTAACAATGCATTTCGTTTGAAACTGCTAATTCACTTTTCTTCTGTTCATTAATTCTTTTGGATTATTTAATGTATATAGTTGGTATGCGTTATGGTGAAGTTTTCTTTATATATACATATGTTATATATATATATATATATTTATATATATATATATATATATGTGGATATTTTCTTGGTTTCTTATTATATTTAACTTTCCGGGAATTTTCAGATATGTTCTTTCATTTTTGGCCTTTTGCGATGCTATTATAACATTGGACCAATTTTGTTTTGTTTTGTTTTGTTACTTTCATTCCTTGGGCTGGGGAGCCGATTACTAAAATTACTAAACTTATTGTACTTATCTTTTTGAATATAGTAGTGTTTGTATAAGGTTTATTTTTCATATTATTCAGGTTTTTTTTTCTGCATTGTAATATAAATTTATTGGCCTAATTAGGCTTGTTATATTACTGGTTGAAAATAAATAAATAAAAAAATAAATAATGAAGTGTTCCAAAACTAAAGTATTCAATGCCATTCATTCGAAAAAAAAGTCATGAAACTAGAGGTAGAAAACGTAAAACGTCAGCGCGTTTTGACCAACGTTTAGTTCGACTTTCCAAAAATAACCCCTTTAAGTCATCAAGTAGCCTTAAAAATTAATTGTGTGCTTCAGTGACAAGTCGAACAATAAGAAATAGGCTGCAGGAAGTCGGATTAACCCTGCAGATATCGAGACTAGTCCATACATGCATGTAAAGAGTAGTCCACAAAGGAGTAGGAGTACTCCAAAACTACTCCAATTATATGGTTAAAATGTGGTCTATTTAACATTACGATGTCCTAGGAGTGGACCATATAACCCACCGAGGTAGTCTCCAAACTACTCCATGGAGTACTCAAGTGGGTTAGTTGCAAAAGTACTCCATGTTACTACTTTTTTACTAATCGCCTTTTAAGCCGTGTACTGTAATCCATTATTGCTATTATTATATATATTTACTTGGTATTTTTAATTTTTTTTATTTTTTTTTCACAAATCTTAAAAACTTTCCTGTTCTCTTTTAAATAAACAATTAATAATGGACAACATCAGGGCTACCAATATGTAATACTGTAAACTATAGTACAGTATACCTATACATCATGCAGTTGTTGGCAGGCAGCACTGCATGTTAATTTGTCTAATATGGTCCATACTACAGTACATTGGACCATGTTGTAAGTAGTCCATTTAAGCCACAATGGACCACGTAGTCCAATATTATCTGCAGGGAATGGGACGCAGTCCAAGAAGAGTACCACTGTTGAGCAAGAAAAACATACAAAAAAGGTTGGAATTTGCCAGGCGACACCTGTGCCGTAAAAACTGGAACAACGTACTATGGTCAGACGAAACAAAAGTCAATTTATTTGGATCTGACGGAAAATCATTTGTACGTCGTCCTGCAAATGCTGCATTTGATCCAAAATATACCAAAAAAAACCGTCAAACACGGTGGTGGTTCTATAATGCTATGGGGATGTTTTTCGGCCTCTGGAGTTGGTCCAATAGTTTGGATTCAGGGAAAAATGAATGCTGCTGACTATACAGACGTTCTCGAGAATAAAATGCTTCCATTTGCTGAGGATGAAATGCCACTAAAATGGGAATTCATGCAGGATAATGATCCCAAGCATTCCGCTAGAAGCGTCAAAACGTGGTTTCAGCAGAATGAGGTGCTTGTAATGGAGTGGCCGTCTTAATCACCGGACTTAAACCCCATTAAGCATCTCTGGGGAGTCCTCAAAAATAAAATTGGTAGCTTTAAATCGAAAAACAAACAAGAGTTGTGGGAAAAAATTCAAGAAACCTGGTACTCAATTCCGCCCGAGGTATGTGCGAATCTTGTGGGATCTATGAATCGCCGTTGTCAGGAGGTTATAAAAATGAAAGGATCTTCAACCAAGTATTGAAAAAGTATTTGGAAATGATGGTAATGTTAAAAAAAATAAATATTGTTTCCAAAACATTAAGTGTCCCTATTATTTTTTCCAATTGAAATTACAACTTCACTGATTTTTTTTGCAAATAAATATAAAATAAAAGCTCAAAAGAGAAAAAGTAAACAAATAATGAAAATCCGTTATTTTAGGAACAGTTAAATAGCGGGACCCCCCAAAAAAACTTAATATAAAGAAACTGTTTGCATCTATTTGCGAAAGTAAGGATCGTCCCTATTATTTTTTCCAACACTGTAGATGTTATCTCTGAAGATATTTTGAAGGGGATTAAAAAGACAAAGTTAGGTGTCTGAATTGCCCTAAAATTATACGAGACCAATTGATGAAAGCATACTCTCTGATATATATGAACCTGAAAATAATGTTGAAATGGAAGAGAAAACTTAATCGATTAAGATATCATTAACGAGGTGGGAAAGAAAGTATTGGAAAGAAAGCAGCTGCGGCTAAAAAAAATTCTTTAATTTGAATGATAATCTTGCTCTTATGGCTGCCCAACTTCAAAAATTGTGTCGATCATTGGTTCGAAATCGGGGGACAGGCAGTAAATTTGAAATTAAAAGAAACAATTTTGTACATATGTAAATATGTATTGACACTTAATGTACCTAAGTTTTTAAATTTGGTAATAATGTCACCTTAATACGTTCGATACATCGATATTTTTAATTAATAAATATCGATATTCTTAAAAAATATCGATACGATATATATCGATATATTTGCCCATCCCTATCTCATATCACAAAAAGGATATTTTGAGCGTATTTTGAGTGCTCTGAAAGAAGTTTCTAGCTACATATTTCAACAAAAATATAGGTATTTGTTTTAAACAAATTTTATATTATACATATGTATAAATGCTGCAAGTATGCACTATTTTTTTTTAAATTTCTGATGGCATACAAGGCATTCAGCTATATTAATGCCCTAATCATGTACAACGCAGCGCAACGCCACAGAACTAACGCAACGCCAAAGAATAACATTGAAAGCACAAACAATGTCATAAATATTTTGTAATTTTGTTGTTGCTTTCTACAGAAATTCACATTGCTTCTTAAAATTTCAAACGCTCCATATATCGATATATTTGCCCATCCCTATCTCATATCACAAAAAGGATATTTTGAGCGTATTTTGAGTGCTCTGAAAGAAGTTTCTAGCTACATATTTCAACAAAAATATAGGTATTTGTTTTAAACAAATTTTATATTATACATATGTATAAATGCTGCAAGTATGCACTATTTTTTTTTAAATTTCTGATGGCATACAAGGCATTCAGCTATATTAATGCCCTAATCATGTACAACGCAGCGCAACGCCACAGAACTAACGCAACGCCAAAGAATAACATTGAAAGCACAAACAATGTCATAAATATTTTGTAATTTTGTTGTTGCTTTCTACAGAAATTCACATTGCTTCTTAAAATTTCAAACGCTCCATTGCTTGTGTCGTTGAAAATTTTAAAACGGTACATGAATTTCTGTTGAAAGCAACAACAAAATTACAAAATACTTATGACACTGTTTGTGCTTTCAATGTTATTGTTTGGCGTTGCGCTGCGTTGTACATGATTAGGGCCTAAATATGTTAGATGAAAATAAAAACTTTCCCCCACTCTATTTTCCACATTTAAATAAACACATAAAATCATTTAAAATCGAACAAACTTTGAAAGCGAGCCTGTTAAGAATGTTCAGCAAAAAATTTTCCTTTTTGTGTACTTCATACTTTGAGTACCAATTATTTTTAAAAGAACAACTGACAAAAAAAAAACATTTTAAAACAGATTCAATTTGAAAAGCAGAACATACATCCACATACATAGAATTTGTATGAAAACCCGAAATGAAAATAGGTATTTAGCTTAATATCTCAATTAGTAGGTCGCAAGTAGTCAAATTTTATATACCACTAGCATTTAACCCGCTACTTCGTTAGCGCCCCTTTTTCTTATGTGGGCATATTTTTACGCCAAAGTTTATGTTTCTATGTTTAAACCCGCTACTTTTAGGGATGCAAACGATTCACCGATGTTTAGAAAACATCGATCTATTGGTCATAAGCACCGATGTTAACATCGATGTTTTGATGGACGATACATCGCCGTCAAAACTAAAAAAACATCGGCATCGTCTATTTAATATTTTCATTTATTTAAATTTTTTTCATAATAGTTTTATCATTTTAAATATTTTTTTTTTTTTTTTTCAATTAAACCCTTCATTTTAAAATATGAGAAAGTGTATTTCAAAGTATCGGCGTACACCTAGAGAAAAAACATGTTTAAATATAGTCACCTTCAACAAAACTATTTTTAAATAAAATTGTAAAAATATTATGGTTTATTTAACCAAATTATTGTCATCGACAACCAATACACAACGAAGCACAACCATAATATGGTTGTGGCTTCTTGATGGTGGACTAATTCAACAATAATATGGTTGTAGGTAACAATAATATGGTAAAATTTAAAATAATATGTTCAAAATTTTCCTTAAAAATAGTTTTTTGGAGGTGACCATGTTTAAACATGTTTTTTCTCGGCGTGTACAAAGTACATACCTGCATAATATGCATTGCATAACTACATATGTGGTTTCCATATTGTAAACTAAAGAAATGTTAAAACAATTTTGGAGACTGTGTAATAGGGTATAAGTTTTTTAATTTTTGGCAAATATCAGTTCTCCCAAGGTAAAATCGTGTAGGGCATGAACAAATATTAAGAATTGCATTTTTGTTTTTTGCTATTGTTAAAAAAGTACAACCGCTAAGTTCCATGTTGGGTACATATTAAATCTTTCAATAATAATAAGAATAATAATAAGTTTGTACCGATGTTTTTTAACATCGATACTTATCGTGGAAACATCGATGTTTTTAAATATCGATGTTTTTCGGAACGATGTTGCATCCCTAGCTACTTTGTAAAGAGACGATTTGTACCTCTAAACGTTCGTATTTCGAAAATTTTTATATTTATTGGTTTAATAGATAGATGGCGTGGAAAAAAAGTTTTAAAATACAGTTACTCCCCAAAAGGGTCTAATTTCAAAAAAGTACCATTTACCCCCTTATTATTTTAATGAATATCAGGTTAGGGAATTTCCCTTTTTAACCTTTTTTACCCTCTAACCATAAAAATTTCCAAAACTCCCATCATAGTAATCGATTTCGCGAGAGGCCAACCTCCCGGGCAAATTTCAGCATTTTAGTTCAGGCGTTTAGGTCGTGCGATGATGAATCAGGCAGTAACTTTACAATTTTATATTATATATTTAGATGAAGAAAAATGTTTTGAAAAAAATATTTTAATGATTATTGGTTTAAAAGATAGATGGCATAGCAAAAAAGTTTTTAAAAATACAGTTTTTACCCGTTTACTCCTTATTTCAAAAAAGTGCTAGACACCTGTCCGCTTATTTTTTAATGAACAATAATAGGTATTAAATTTTTTTGTATCCCTTTTAGTTTAGCAGATATGAGGTTAGCGAATTTCCGTTTTTACTTCCTTTTTTTCTATTGAACAACAATAAGTATTAAATTTTTTGTATCTCCTTTAGCTTAGCAGATATGAGGTCCAAATGTCAATTTTTTAGATTCAGGCGTTTAGGCTGTGCGATGAAAATAAATAGATGAAGAAAAAATATCTTGGAAAAAGTAACAAAATTATGTACGATTTTTACCCCTTAACGTTCGAATTCAGAAAAAGTACAAAATTTTCACTTGGCATTTTTTAGATTAGTTACGAATTTTATATAATTTTTATTTCTATGTGCATTGATTTAAACGGTAGATGGGGGACAAAAAAGAACCAAAATTCAGGTTTTACACTTTTACTATCTAAAAGAGCCGAATTTCGAAATAGAACCAGACACCTGTTTATTTTTTTATTTAATGAGCAACAATAAAAGCACAAAATAAAGTACAAAAAAGTACCAAAAATTGCCTCTTACAGATGCTCATTCAACGCTTTGCTTGTTTAATTTTATGTTTGCAGCTGCAATACTAACAAAAATTCAATAAGTACCTGTTGGCAAACAATACAGTACGAAAAAGTACAGAGAACTGCAGATATCGTCATCTTAAATGCAGAACATTGTAACATCAAATTTCATAAGTTTACATGAGAAGCAAAAAACGTTGTAAAATGGAAATTATATGAGATATTAGAGTAATATTAAATATTTAGAATAAAAATGCGATAACCAGTTTTTTTGATAAAAAAATATTTTTACTGTTATTTATTTAGTTATGTGTGTTACGTTATTTTAATTTGTAATTCTCTGAAGCAAAACGACGAATCATCAACGAAAGTATGATAATATTAAGTTAAACAATCATTTAAAACATTAAATAATTAAATATTTCTGTTAAGTTACAGGTATAATAGAATATAAAGATAAATATGGTTAAATGCACATATAAAAATGATAATCACACAATTAATATGTAGCATCATTAGGAATGCGTTGTCATGGTGAAATAAGTTTGCTTTTCTGATGCAGTGCAGGCAGTACTGCATTTGAGAACGTAGATATGTTATATTATTAGAGATATTATTATGACATATTATTTATAGTTTTTTATTTCTAATTAGAAGTGGATTAAACTAAAAAAAGTACTTCATTAAATTTAAATTAATTTTAAAAATCCAACTTTTCCATTATAACTAACGTGTATTTTGATGTCCTTATAATGAATTTTCTCAATTGAATTTTTCTTTACAATAAACAAGTTTTGTAAAAAATTTGACTCAATACATATATGCATATTTGCCTCCATATAAGGAATTATTTCGAAAAAATTTCTGCAAGAAGTAAATTTTAATTAGTTAATTTCTGAAAAATTTAAATAAGAAGAATGAAAGAGTTTTTCAATTAAAAGTAGTATTGATAGCAGCCCGCGTATTCAGTGAAAGAAAATGTTGTGTAAAGAATCACTTATCCTAAAAAAAATACTATTAGTATTTAATAAAGCCGTAAAAGGATTAACACAAAATTTAGCTAAACAATTTATATTCCAGCACTTGATAAGAAATGCTATTATTCTAAAGATGTAGAAGACAAGTAATTTATTATTTAACACAAAAGGCTTTATAATAGTCTTTTTGATGATATTGATGATGGACGACTTGGAAGAATGCAATCCTAACAAAAATACCAGATTATTTTAAATAAACTTGGAAAAAATATTTCTATTGTATTATAAACTTTCTATATTAATAATGAAGATATATTCTGATCCAATAGCAACAGATTCATTATAGGGAAATTCGACTGTATTAACATTTATTAAAAACTATATATGTACATATATAAACTCATAAGGTTGGAAAACGAAATAAATGATGGAAAAATCATATAATAAAAATAATGGCAGTCTGCTGGAAGCAAAAAACTAAGGACCTGCAGATGGTACTATTTATTCTTGGAAATTCATAGCGTATGGGAGTGCAATGGGTTAAGCTGTGAAATTTCTAACAGTCCAATGTAGAAGAAGCTAATAGTCATACTTAATATAGGTTTTTCAATACATATACATATATATATATATATGGATTCGATTTTTATTTATTTTACAGCACTGTTTTTCTTTTTTCTTATGCAATAATGTGCAGTTTGATCACTTATTCCACTAACACGTTCAGAGTATGAAACAGAATACCCATTTTTGACGTAAAAAAAAAATGAATGTGTTTGTAAAAATATATCAAATACTCTGCAAATTTTTTTTAATTAAGATTATTCATTATGTTTTTTAAGGAAATTATTTACTTAATGATAAGCCATTTTTGATTTTGTTAATAGATTGGATATTTTTTAAGGTGGAAGTTTAAAATTTTTTTTAAATATTTAACGTGATCAATAAAAAAGTCTATTTCAAAATTTTTAATGATACCTACATTGCTTTGCATTTTAGCAAACCATATGTATACTATTCGGTCGTTTTCTTAAGCAGACATAAAGGCAAAACTTATTGAAAAAAAACTCCATGAGCAAGTATAGAAATCTGAGCGCTGTTTCTCAAAACTACAAATTAAAAATCTACAAGTAAAATACATTTGAACAAAAACCAAAGTTGTAAAATTGTTGCTTTTTTAACGTAAATGAAGTGATTTTATGGTCCCATGCAGATATATTATAGGGAAGTTCGATTATACCTGCTGTCACATTTGCTTTTACACATAATTTTTAGCAAAACAAGCCTTTTTTTACTTTAATTTCAAATATTTGTTACCTACTTAAGAAAAATGTTATCAACGAACAACCGTTTTGGTTGGTAAAACCAAAACTGTATTACAACAACAACACGTATTGAGTACTTGGAATTTTTTTTCAATGAGTTTTGCCTTTATGTCTGCTTAAGAAAAAAACGTTCCCTTTTAAAAGCATCAAAGAATTTTTTACAACAGTATAAATATCGTTTGCTAAAATGCAAAGCAATGTATCATTGAAAAATTTTAAATAGACTGTTTATTGATTACGATTCGCGTTAAATATTTAAAAAAAAATTTAAACTTCCACCTTAAAAAATAGCAATGTATCATTGAAAAATTTTAAATAGACTGTTTATTGATTACGATTCACGTTAAATATTTAAAAAAAAATTTTAAACTTCCACCTTAAAAAATATCCAATCTATTAACAAAATCAAAAATGGCTTATCATTAAGTAAATAATTTCCTTAAAAAACATAATGAATAATCTTAATTAAAAAAAAATTTGCAGAGTATTTGATATATTTTTACAAACACATTCATTTTTTTTTTATGTCAAAAATGGGTATTCTGTTTCATACTCTGAACGTGTTAGTGGAATAAGTGATCAAACTGCACATTATTGCATAAGCAAAAAGAAAAACAGTGCTGTAAAATAAATAAAAATCGAATCCATATATATATATATATGTATATGTATTGAAAAACCTATATTAAGTATGACTATTAGCTTCTTCTACATTGGACTGTTAGAAATTTCACAGCTTAACCCATTGCACTCCCATACGCTATGAATTTCCAAGAATAAATAGTACCATCTGCAGGTCCTTAGTTTTTTGCTTCCAGCAGACTGCCATTATTTTTATTATATGATTTTTCCATCATTTATTTCGTTTTCCAGCCTTATGAGTTTATATATGTACATATATAGTTTTTAATAAATGTTAATACAGTCGAATTTCCCTATAATGAATCTGTTGCTATTGGATCAGAATATATCTTCATTATTAATATAGAAAGTTTATAATACAATAGAAATATTTTTTCCAAGTTTATTTAAAATAATCTGGTATTTTTGTTAGGATTGCATTCTTCCAAGTCGTCCATCATCAATATCATCAAAAAGACTATTATAAAGCCTTTTGTGTTAAATAATAAATTACTTGTCTTCTACATCTTTAGAATAATAGCATTTCTTATCAAGTGCTGGAATATAAATTGTTTAGCTAAATTTTGTGTTAATCCTTTTACGGCTTTATTAAATACTAATAGTATTTTTTTTAGGATAAGTGATTCTTTACACAACATTTTCTTTCACTGAATACGCGGGCTGCTATCAATACTACTTTTAATTGAAAAACTCTTTCATTCTTCTTATTTAAATTTTTCAGAAATTAACTAATTAAAATTTACTTCTTGCAGAAATTTTTTCGAAATAATTCCTTATATGGAGGCAAATATGCATATATGTATTGAGTCAAATTTTTTACAAAACTTGTTTATTGTAAAGAAAAATTCAATTGAGAAAATTCATTATAAGGACATCAAAATACACGTTAGTTATAATGGAAAAGTTGGATTTTTAAAATTAATTTAAATTTAATGAAGTACTTTTTTTAGTTTAATCCACTTCTAATTAGAAATAAAAAACTATAAATAATATGTCATAATAATATCTCTAATAATATAACATATCTACGTTCTCAAATGCAGTACTGCCTGCACTGCATCAGAAAAGCAAACTTATTTCACCATGACAACGCATTCCTAATGATGCTACATATTAATTGTGTGATTATCATTTTTATATGTGCATTTAACCATATTTATCTTTATATTCTATTATACCTGTAACTTAACAGAAATATTTAATTATTTAATGTTTTAAATGATTGTTTAACTTAATATTATCATACTTTCGTTGATGATTCGTCGTTTTGCTTCAGAGAATTACAAATTAAAATAACGTAACACACATAACTAAATAAATAACAGTAAAAATATTTTTTTATCAAAAAAACTGGTTATCGCATTTTTATTCTAAATATTTAATATTACTCTAATATCTCATATAATTTCCATTTTACAACGTTTTTTGCTTCTCATGTAAACTTATGAAATTTGATGTTACAATGTTCTGCATTTAAGATGACGATATCTGCAGTTCTCTTATTTTTTTTCAATAATATTTGCCTACAAAAATAAAAAACAACACACACATTTTGGTTCACCAGTCAAGAAATAATTTTACAAAAAAAAATACACACAGACTAAACGTGCTGCCCGGCGGGGAAAATTGCAAGCGAATCACTTTTTAGGCCTTTAAGAATGTTTACAATTGAATTTTTAGTAAACTTTTACTTATTCCAGTCTGCCTTTTTTGAAAAGGGTTTTAGAAAGGTTTTTATTTAATATTTTACAAATTAAAATTTTCTATTCTAAGATAAGGCCTGTCGCAATCGTTTTATTAGTAGTTATGTTAGAACGTGTTGCAAGTTTAGTTATTAATTTACTCACTTCGTATTATTAGCCACAACAATTAAACTTGGATAAAGCTTTATTCTTAAATCTTTTTAGAACCCCTTCCAGAAGTGTTTAAAATATATGCAAACGTGCAAGGTGTTGGTCTCCAATGACACACCTTGCTAATTGGTAATAAAGTTGGAATGCGGCTGGGAGATCTTATGTCTGCAAAAAGGCCTTCTATAAGGCCTCTTTATTACTTGATTTTCCCGCTGGAAATGGTTGGGAAAATTTAATTTTTTTTCCTTGTGAAGAATTTTAACGTGAATTTTTTCAAATTTTTCATATCTGAAAAATCACATATGAATTTTTTGTTTTTGCTCACTCCTCATGAGCGAGGAAAATCAAAATAGTTTTTTTCCTCACCCTCATGAGGATGAATTTCCAGAAAATTTTTTAAATTTTCACGCTCGCTCATGAATGAAGAATGAGCGAGCGTTTCGGTACTCTGGCTAAAACGATCTTAATAAAATTAAAATTGTACGAAAGTTCAAGAAGTCTTCTCTTTATTTCAATAATATTGATCAAACTCGTGTAAACAGCAAAATTTCTTCAAAATTTATTTCAATAATATTGATCAATAAATTTTGAAGAAATTTTGCTGTTTACACGAGTTTGAAGCATTTTGAAGAGCAATATTGAAGAAAATTTCAATCGTGCAAATCTAGCTTTACTTTACGCTCTCAATTTGTGTTCTCATTTACTGTATTTTGTAAAGTTCAGTAAAAAATAGTAAAAACTTTTGTGTTCTCGAACACAGCTAATATAAATTGATGGCTGTTGACAGACATGATTACTAACAGCAAACTGAATGGCTTCGGTTTTAGTAGGATTTATTTAAAGATTATTAGCTGACATACAGTTTGAAATTGTAAGTAAATGACTAACAGTTCTTGACTGAGTACTTACAAATTTTTACTGCAGAAATTTTTGCAGTAAAATTTAGTAAAACAAAAAAACATATGTATGTGTCAAAAGGTAAACAAACAAAAGTAGCAAACAAAAGGCATACAAATTGTGAAAAAATTGTTTAAAAAAAGAAAAGTTGAAATAAAACTAAAATAAAAACAATAAATGAATTAATATTAATTAATTAAACTTGTTTGTGAAGAATTTATATGGCTAAATACCAATTTTTGAAACTTTGTTTTGTTATGTTAATTTTTTGGAGTTGTAAAAGTGTCAAGTACTCGGGTACTTAGAACAAACCTTGTTTTTAAAGTTATCAATAGTAAAAAAAGTATTCGTGTACTATTGATCTAATTTAGCCGGACACAAATTAGCAAATGCAAATAAAATAAAAGACAAAGAAATATGAAAGATTACATACAAATTGTTTGTATTTTCCAAAAATATTCGTGTTATAAAAAGTATTTAATCGAGTACCGATAAGAAAACGAGTTAAGTAGTCAACAGTGTAAACATTTTTCAACACTTCAATTATTTGCGTTCAGCTGTTGCCTTTATTTTACGAATTTTTACAAATTTTGCGTTCGCGTACTTTTTTGGACAACAGCTTTTTGTGAGAGAAAATTTTTAAGTTTACTCATTTACTGCATTTTACTGTAAAAGTACTCAAACGCACCTGTAATGGTGAAGTTATTCAATTTGTAGAAAATTTAAAATATCTGGGAGTTTAACTTGATCGATATCTTTCTTTTGAACGACACGTTATCATCTTTCCAGCAAGACGTTTTTAATTTTAACAAGAAGTATAACGGCATGTTTTTGTCACGAGCGATAAATTTGAAACGATTAAGGAAGAATCTTATAAATTATAAACTCAATATAAATCATGATATTGCGTACATATCTGTATACTTAGCTAACAAATCTCGTGCTTTTTGAGTTATGACACTATTAAACTAAATGAGCGATATGTTTGTTTGCCCGAGCATGATGTATTTTTCTGAAATTACATTTATGCTCGCAAGAAATAACATATTCGGGGCATATTCTATAAATCGAAATGATTTTGAAAACGAGACTAAAGAAAGTTCATAACAATATTTCTTTTTATATACTTCATACTGTGGGTAGCAATTTTCTTTACAAAAACAACTCACTTCATTTCTATTTCAAGAACATTGACGAATTTATTAAAATTAACAAATCGCAGTTTACTGGGATTTGTCAGGGAAATAGGACGGTTGTTTCTGATGAGGGTACTCTAGGGAGTTCCTTTTGGTTCTACGTAGTATCTACCATCTTAAATCTGTCTGTCATCTCCTTACTGAAGGGATTCACAATGGACCGCATTAGTCTACGAGTGGGGCACACCTTGGGCGCATAACCCTTCTTAACCTATCCTAACAATTCGTACTTGATCATAAGGAGGGTATTTACTCAAAATAAAAACCATTTTTAGTAGAAGCAAAACAATTTTATATTTAACATTAATCGTTCGAAATTTATCACACCTTTTTAAAACGTTCGTTTTGAAATCGATCGATTTTCATCACATACCTGTATATTTTATAAATACGACAGTAAATTTTGTGTTTGCTATAAATTTTATAAAAAACAATAAGGAACAATAATTATACGATATCGTTTCTTGATTTGTTGGGTATTTAGTTTTATAAAATCGAAAACTAAAGTAGATTTAATGATTCGTAGAGTTAAAGAACAAAATAAACATGTTTTCTTAAAATAAGGACTAACCGAATTATTTTGTTTTTCACTTTTTTAGCAGACCTAACACAGACAACTTTATAAATCATCAATCTCAATTGTTTTTTTTTTTCATCCAGGCTCCACGCAATGCAGCATCAAAACAACAGTATCTTAAGTCATTAACTATTTTGAAAAAACTTGGAGGAAAACGTACTCAAAGTGCTCAAGATCGACTTTCTAAAAAATATCATACACAAATAGTAAAAGATTATGAGCGATTACAAAAGAACACGGGCAATCAACGTGCTACTACAGCTTCAAGAAATGATAAAGTCGTTTCTTCCACCACAACCTCACGCAAATCTCCTTCTGAACTATCGGTAGAACTAAGAAAGAAGAAGCAGCAATTATTTTTGGCTGCTAAGCTTTTAAACAATAACAAAAGTCGTTTTGGTGGCGCATTTAAGAAACGAATGAAAATTTTAATTAATGAAGCTGGTTTTACTGAGAGTGAAGCTAAATGTTTGGCCGTACATCCTTTAGAAAAACTTCAAACTCTTATCTCTCTGAAAAAGGAGTATGATATATCTTCAAAGATAAATGATTATAACCCAACAACTAAAAAACCAACCGATGAAAATGCAAAGATGATGGCTTATCACAGCGATATAGATTTCTTGAGAATGTTTGACAAACAAAGGTTTGAGAATTTAAGCACAAGAGTTAAGTCCGCCTTGCGTACTCGTTTAAACAGAATACACAAATTTGAAAAAGAAAGAGCAATCCCCTTAACTAAGAGTAAATTCATAAAATTATTGGAAAATAAACCAGGACAAAAAACTACGAACACACAAAAGAAAGAAGGGGGTAATAAAATAGATTCAAATGCAAAGAAAATTGTTGATAAAAATGCAAAGAAAATTGTAGGGGAAAATAAAACGAAAGCTGCCGCTGCTACAAGCTCTACCAAAAAGGAAGAATTAAAAGCAGATAAAGAGCCAACCAGCAATAATGAAGATGAAAATGCTGAAACTGCCGCTGGGGAACCTGAAGCAAACTTTGAAGATCAGGATAATGAAGATCAGGATAATGAAGATCAGGATAATGAAGATCAGGATAATGAAAATCAGGATAATGAAGTACAGGATGACGAACAGGATGACGTAGTATTTATAGATGCAGAAAATGAAGAAACTAAAGCAGAATAGAGAGTAATAAAATATCATTTATTTTAAACTTGAATGGTATTAGAAAATCTAAACATAATATATTACGTTAAAATAAAATATTCACCAATTCTTCTTGATTTAATGTATTTACAGCATCTAATAATTTTATATGTAGAAATCAATACATAAATTATCAAACGTAATTACATACATATATGTTTCAATAAATCTTAAAAATAAATAATCAGTTTTTCTTTTTATACAATTAACTACATAATTCATTAGACCATTAATTAAATGATAAATTTGTAGAGTCTCACAATCTAAATATGTTACTAGCAGTTTAATTTCAACATAGTTGAGTTGAACACCGTAATAAGGACAGACATTTCGTCGGTTGATTATTTAAATGTCGTATGTGGATTTTTTGCGGTTTTGAGTTAAGATCGATTCCTTAGGTTTTCCGACCTGATCTTTTATTTGGCGTAATCAGTTTTTCGATACCTCATACGGGTTTCGTGATATGGAGTGTTGAGTTTGTCGTTTGTGGTATTTGCTGAAGAAATTTTCAAATTAAATGTGTTCAAACTCAACTTACTCGAAACTATCGGATCCACATACGACAATTAAATTATCAGCCGATGATTTGTATGGATCGATTATGTATTACAACCGAAATAAAATTTTATATTAGGTAAGACAACTAAGGCCCCTATTACGGTTCGCAACTCAACTCAGTTGAGTTGTAATTAAGACAACTGGTTGCGATCAGTTGTAATTTTTTGATGTTTTTGTTCGCCGCAATATAGCAGTTGTAAACCATAACACAAAAATTAAGAAATCAGTTGAGTTGTGAACCTTCTTCATCACCACCCTTAAATGTTAATAAATTTGATTTGTAGTCTTATTTGTTTTTACTCACATCAGAAATTAGGACATATGCCCTTGAACGAAATGTATAAAGATTTTCTAGGCATGGTTTACGATCTTCCCACTTTTCATATGGAGTATAGGGTATAGTACTTGTAACGAGTCGATTTTATAGGTATGCCGAGTACATAACAGGCTTCCTCTAAAATACAACGAACCATTGCGCCTAGATAACGCGTTTTTCTTTCAGCTACTCCATTTTGGTATGGACAATACGGAACACTAAATGGAGACATAATGCTATAATATCTTAGAAAGTTGAACATCTTTTGGGATTTATATTCGCTTCCATTAGTCCCAATTTATACGTTGCAAGTCTTATTGATTAACTTATCACATCATCTTCTTCAAATCAGCGCCGGCGTTCACACAATGCTTATCTTATTGCTGAAATATTACTTTTTTATGTATGAAGTACACACATATGTGTGCAGTATCAAAATACTACCTTGATAAATTACACCAAATTAATCATTTATTACACCAATAATAAAAAAAAAAATTAAACAATATTCAGAAGCGATATTTTGTACAATGGTATTTCCAATTTTATAACCACAATGGAACATTTAGGTTAGGTTAGGTTAAGAAGGGTTATGCGCTCATGGGCGCATATCTACTCGGAGACCAATTAGGTCCATTGTGAATCCCTTCAGTATAGGAGAAAAGAGGAAAAAGAGAAGAAAAAAAAAGAAAAGTAGAAAATAGACCTAAGTTTTGGTACAGATAAGTAAATACCACGTAGGACAAATCCCCCTTATGGTTCCCCCAGCAGAAACAGCCGTCCCTCCAGGACCGATTAACGGCATCATGGAATCTCCCGTATTACCCCATAGTAGTGACATAAGGGGGTTTTACCCCTCTGTCCCTTACCTCTAAGTCTAGATTCGAATCCCCTCTCGCGAGTTCGTCAGCCACCTCGTTGCCATCCACCTTGCAGTGTCCAGGTAAATGAGTTCTCAGAGCATTCCTACACCGTGCAACCAGGCACGATCGCACCGTATAATTTGACAATGCTCTTAGTGCAGCCTGACTATCGACGTTGATTTTCACCACAGATCCCCCTACGCTGTGACCCAGTATTCCGTCGCCCTCCAGATTGCTAGGATCTCAGCCTGGAAGACACTGCACTCATCCGGGAGTCTGAATGACCTTTTTAAGTCCGTGTCAGCAATAAAAAAACCACGCCAACTTCCCTATCTGGGAACTCCGCCGGTGGTGTTACACCGAAGTCCAAGGTCATACTCCTATGATCCGAGATTCCCGCCGGAATTATTTCATGATCAAGCAGACCCACTTCGTATAGAATCCTTTTGTGGTCATCCCGCCTAGGTCTAATCGACGAAGACTCGTAGGACTCGAAGAGACTAAATAAGTTCCTGGCAGCCACACTCCTCACATAATGTTCAATCGGGGACAGATGCAGTAGAATGTCCAACGCCGCCTGTGGTGTGCTTCTTCTTGCACCAGTGATACCAAGAGATGCACTCCTCTGGGCCTTGTTAAGCATCTTCCTATAGCTGTCCACTCTCAACGCATCCCACCAAACAGTACATCCATAGGTAAGAATAGGCCTAACCACCGATGTGTAAATCCTGGTCCCCAATTCTCACCGATGGAGTTTCTGCATGTGTAGTAGGCATTGAGTCCTCTTTTCATCCTTTCCTGGGTGTTTCTTCTCCAAGACAGTTTACAGTCAAGGAAGTTACTCAAGAACTTAGCACAGTCAGATAGAGTTAACTCGACGCCATCCAGCACTGTCCCCTTAAAACCCTCTATCCTGTACCCTCTGGTAAAAAGAACCAGCTCAGTCTTCACAGGGTTTACCCCCAGCCCTCTACCCTTCGCCCAAGATCACCTGCATAATTTCACCGATCGTGGACAGAAACTTTCCCCTGACCAGTAGAACTATGTCATCCGCATAGGCGACGGCTTTCATATCTTTCGAATCAAATTATCTGAGAATCCCGTTGACCGCAAACAACCACGTTAGAGGAGATAGACCCCCCCCTGTGGGGTCCCCCTGGTAACCTTCCTCCTTACACTATGATCCCCCAGGCTCGAGTTGATAATCCTGCTGCCAAGCATGCAGACTATCCACTCCACCAGAAAGCCCTGAACTCTCAGCTCCACCAAGGAATGCTTGATCGCCTCAATCCAAATGTTATTAAAGTCTCCTATGTCCAGAAACGCCGCGAGAGTATATTCCTTATGCCTCAGGTCGTGCTCAATACAACCCACCACCTAATGTAGCGCACTCTAAACAGATTTACCCTTAAGGAAGCATGTTGAGCGTTGATAATGAGGTGGGTATCAATATTACTCCTAAGATAGAGGTCTATCAGTCTCTCGAGTGTCTTCAATAAGAATGAAGACAGACAAATAGGCCTGGAATCTCCCGGCATGCCCTACCAGCCTTGGGTATAAAAATTACTCTAACCTCTGTCCACCCCCTAGGCAGATACCTCCTACTGAAGCATTTCCTAAATATATTTACCAGCAGAAATAATGCGTCGTCCGGAATATTGCAGAGCATGGCCGGAAAAATACCGTCCGGACCCGGTGATTTATATGGGTCGAAGGTTTTGACAGCCCACTCAAGCTTCTCCCTTGTGACTATTTCCTTGACGCAGGCGGACACATCAATTGTGTAAGAGTACGCTTACCTTTGGCTTCTCTATTAACGAAGGTCAAGTCACCGCACCTGAAAGAATGAGATATGAAAAAATTCAATTCATTCCTCGCTAGTATACACGTTCTTACCTTGTCCTCTGTGGACGGGACAAACAGAGTGTATCCCGAAACCTTTAACCCGCAAACCTTATTCTTATTTATCCAAGGCTCTTGGATAAGGGCTACGTCCGTACGAATGGTGTAGGTTTATTTGCACCTCAAACAGCTTCTTTGGTACTGTCATGTTTCGGATACCGAAACCTGACACTACCTTAACCGAACTTAACAACCCCCAACCTCCTCTTAGAATTTCCTTCCCGGTGTTCTCCTTACAAGCCAGGTCACAAGCCTCCATTGGTTGGTAAGGAGCCTACAGTTCTGTTTGCCCATTACTGCCAGTATGGTTTCCACCGCGCGTACGGGTGGTGGAATCCATACTGTCACTATGGACCTGAGTGGCAGTTCGGAGGCTTGTATGACTTCAAGCTTTGCCTCTGGGTTAAACTCACTACACTTGCCAATCGTGGTTCTTAGAATTCCAAGGAATTCTTGTTACCACAGTTGACAGTCTTCACTCCCTTAACCCAGTCTGCACCATTGAAGGATACATCCTCCTCTTTGCCACAATGGAACATTTAACGTCACAAATTAAATGAAAAATTAAACAAAACAAAATTTATATTTCTAAATAACAATTCAATAAAACTTGCTTATATCCGCTTGACTGTTGATATACGATTGTTAGAAAAACAATATTAAAACAAATTAAACAAAAGTTAAAAAAATAAATTAAATTAATATTTAAAAAATTAAACTAAACTATTTCTAAACACACAACATGGATATTCTTTTACAACAGAATTTCTAATAAACAATCCTGGGTTTCTTGCAATTACTTGTGATGCTTTTGTCTTGGAAGCAATATTGAAATTCCGGTTATTTTTACTTCATTTATTTCCGTCTCAAAATGTTTGTTGGATTAGTTATTTATTTGTCCGTCCTTTATATTTGAATTAAATTATTATTGGTCATAATTTTCAAAAATTTAAATTATACACATTAAAGTTTCCGATGTCAAACTCTCGAATTTATTTTTAAGATGTCAAAAACCCAAATACATTGGTTTGTGTACAAAATTGGCAAGATGTCATAAACAATTGCACGTACAAAACACAACTCTGCAAAAAATCAGCAGGCGTTTCGAGCGACCTACTTATTGGGCCATGGTTTTTGCATTTTTTTTTTGTGGGTAGTTGGTTTTAAAAAATTGGATGGAAAAAAGTTCGGAATCAAAAATATTAAAAAAATTTTGAAAAAAATGTAATTGAAATTTTGTCGAAAGTATATACATCAAAGTATACAACATATACAGTTGTATACTATGAATATACATATCGCACTGGTTCCTCTAACGAGAGTCAACTCAATATTTTTTAATTTTCACTTTATGCAAGAAATTGAAGTAGTGGTCATATCTACCCACTGAAGAAATCTTACAACATTTTTCTAGTATTTTGTAAAAAACAAAAAAAAAAAAAAAAAAAAAAAATAAATCCAATGTATACCCCTTTTTGATATAAAAGTACAAATAAAAAGGAAACAGTTTTTTGTCTCTACTGAAAATTTTTAAATTTTGTGTAAACCCCTTTAGAGGAACCAGTGATATACATACATACATATGTATTGATTTGTTTTAATGATACGTTGTTTTGTCTTATGGCGACAATTTATACTTCCATATTCTTTACGTACAAATGCCATTTAGTCACAATCTTCCATAAAAACATTCGTAATACATATGTATATATAATCACACATTTTGCTTAAATTTTTAGATTTAAAAATGGATATCTTAAATACATTCTTACAATTATATTAGATTTTAGATTAAAGGACTTTATCATTTATTTTTTGTTGAAAAATTTTATATATTTATCTTTTACATCCTCTGTTTTACTAGAAAAATGTTCGCTAAATGGACTTTGCAGTGGAGTCAATTTTGCGACATCTCTCCAAGAACCCTTCATCAAAATACCTTTTACCAAGTCTTCTTTATCTAAAATTTCATCCCATAAATGTTTTTGAGTTCTCCTTCTTAAAAAATTGTACAAGTAACAACATGTTAAAACAATAGTTTTCACTTTCTCAGGAGCCAAACAAATTGGTATTTGAAACACTCCAAATTGAGAAGACAAAATACCAAACGTATTTTCTACAATCTGATGAACTCTTTTTAAATTATAATTAAATACTTTTTGTTCTCTTGTAAGGTGTTTTAGAGGGATTGGTTTTAAAAATTTGTCGGTTAATTGAAAAGAATTCCTTCCTACAAATACAAATGGTAGACCCTCTTCGGTACCGAAGTTTTCGTTAGTATTTGGTATATTTAATCCGTTTCCAAATATTTTCCCACCCAATGAGGTGTGACGAAAATCTTCCTGACCTGTTGTCTTACAGTTGATGTCTACATCGACTGCTATAAATTCATAGTTGGAGTTCACCACAGCCGTAAGTACAACACTATAGAATTTTTTATAGTTCAAATAAAAATTTTGTGTACCGGTGGGCTTCATGATAGCAATGTGTTTGCCATCAACTACGCCTAAACAGTTTGGGAAATTCCACTTTTTATAAAAATCATTTGAGATAGACTTCCATTCCTCTAGTGTTTCTGGTAGCTTAAAATATCCAAAAAAGTTATAAAAACTCCAATAAGTTTTAAAATATGTAATTATGTACCTTTATAAATTCCCTTAGGCGATAAATAATTGCTTCACAAGTTTCCAACACAGTTTTCGAAATCGTACTGATTGACATTGTACTAGCAGCTTGCATACTACCAAAATGACACCCAGTAGCAAGAAATCGTAAAGTTGTTGACAAACGCAGACCAACTGGTACAGCATCACGCATTTTAGTGTCTTTTTTTTTAATAAGTGGTCCTATCATATCCAAGAGCTCTTCATAAATGGCAGCATCGGATATTAAAAATTGACGGAAGTCTTTTTTTGGAGTCACTCTCAGTTCCTCCAATAAACTTTGATAGGTAAATTCATTTCTCTTCTTGTTGCGGTCTTTCATCCATAATCTTTTTTTACGCTTTTTTCTTTCAATTTCCTTTAAACAGACGGCTAAAATGGCCACTAATGTATCATCATCCAACATTTTAAAGCAAATTATTTAAATAAAAAATGTATTGCCTATTAATTACTTCGTTTGTTTTTATTTGTTTTAAAGCGTAAAATGTTATTTAAACTATTAAAAACTCAGTATTAGGCCCAGAGACCTGCGCCGAAACGGCTAAGAGCTGGCTACGCAACCCGCCGATGGTTATGGGTACGCCGCCGCCGAAGCAAAACGAATTCTAGATAACTTGCATGATCCATGGTTTAATTACTAAGTTTGTGTAAAAAATTTTCAAGATGTCAAAAACCATTGCTAATAAAACAATTGCACAAAAAAAACAACTCTGCAAAAAATCAGCAGGCGTTTCGGGCAGACCTACTAATGGGGCCATGAACTGCTCTGGTCGGAGAAGCAGTTCGCGCTGGTTTTCATTATTTTTTAAGGACAATTAGGTCGTTCTTGTTTGTCTGTCTTTCGTGCGTTTTGCGTTTCAACGCATTGGTTTATGTGTGGAGTTGCATAACTGTAATGATTTATAAGTTTTTCGTGTTTCAACATTAATCACATGCATTCCCTTTTTTTATTTTATACGAAAATTAGTTAGCATTGGTGTAATAGTTGTGTTGTTTCATAACTAAAAATTTGCCACCATCTCTAAAGGGCAAAATAAACCACACAAATGGCTTGGCAAACATACACTTTGTTTCCGTTTTGCGTACGCCAATAAACAACACAAACATACATATGGGCAAATCCTGCGTTACGAATGCTACATTCGTACGCGTTTTCTTATTAATATATAAAAATTGTTTGATCTTTAAAAAGAGATAGCTTAATCTTATACATAGTGCTTAGCGACATTACTGTGTACTATCGAATGACATATATTTTAATTTCTTAGCAGGTATTTGTTGCGAAATAATTGATCATAGAGTTTTGTCACGTACGCTACAAAAAGTGGAAGTATCTTTAAAAGTTGAACTGTTTTTGCGTATTTTTTAGCGAATTTCGCATAATTAAATACACAAAATCTCATCCCTAAAAGAATAATGAACATAAAAGAATTAAAAAATAACTTATTTGCAGTCAAAAAATGTTGCCGTTTTTTATCAAATGCCGTGAACCCATTGTGCCGATCGTTACGCAACGCACGTTACATTTTTTCCAGTAACATATAAAGAAACACATTTGTATTTTGTTTTACTAATAAAAATTTCTATTTGTTTTTATTAACATTTTTAAATACAAATTTTTATTTATAAATGCATTTATCAATGAATGTAAATTTGTTTATTAAAGAATTTTATATTTTGATGGCTGGATCTCCATACAAGCTGGTTTTTAGAAAATTGTATTTAGTACCCTAATTTCCTTATAACTGTTGGTAATAAAAATATGGCGACAACACTTTTACGATAGCTACTATGTTATTCCAATATGTTGTGCTGGTGGGTCTAGAATTTACCAAAGATGTCAGATGAACCCCCTCCCTAAAATCTCTTTGGGCTTATAAATCAGTCCAAGTTAAACTCTCTTTTTGGTTTAAAATGTGTTTAAGCTAGCAAATATTTAAATCAGCAAAAATATAAACCATCTCTTTAAGCATGAAACTGGTGTTTAAACTCCTAATACAGACCGTATGAATTTGACAACAATTATCGTTGGGCTTCCGCATTATTATTTTTTAAACTGCAAATTATATATGGGGCGCTGTTTACAGCTGTTGAGTTTAAGTTGTGTTTAAACATTCACTGATTTATTAGCCATAAAAGTCGAAAAAATTCATACTGATGCATTTATTTATCTAAATAGTATAATACAACAGACTCTTATATGAACCTTATGCTAAAAACATAATTTTGTTGCAGCGGGTCAATGATTGCCCATAGGGTGTCGTACTTCTTACTGGCTTATATATATATATATATATACTAGCTGACCCGGTCCGCGTTGCTGGCCCCGAAATTTACGGCCCTTAAATAAAAATCCATGAAACCGCATTCTCTGGCAAAATTTCATGTCAAACTGCATGTAAAACATCGTTCATCCCCAGTTCTGTTTCATCATTATTATATTATAAATTAAAATGTTGTTCATATACATATGTTTGATTTACATTTGATTTGAAAATACATATGGTTCTATGTATGTATATATATGCTGTGAATCTTACGAAAAAAGTGAGCGTAAAAGTGGGCGGGGCAACATTTTCTTTCCGCAAAACCTAAGTTAGACCATGGCGATCATTTTAAAGAAAAAATCGTCCAAATCGGTCAAGCCGTTCTCCAGCTATGCGCTTAATAGAAAAAGTGGGCGTAAAAGTAGGCGTGGTAAATTTTTCTTTCGATGAAAACTTAAAGTTGATTAAAACGAACATTTGAAAGAAAAATTAGTCAACTCGATGGAGCCGTTTTCTGATTTTAGGTAAATCGAAAAAAGTGGGCGTTTTACTTTCCGTAAAGTAAAAACCTAAGTTGGACCATGGCGATAATTTCAAAGAAAAAATCGTTCAAATCGGTCAAGCCGTTCTCAAGTTATGGATTTTGCCACGCCCCTCCGCCCCCAGGCCATTAATTTAAATAATAACTATCCTATCATCTAAGTTGGACCAAATTACATATATATGCCAATTTTCATGAATATCAGTTGACTCGTTTTTGAGTTTATTCTAAACATACACAGTGACACGGATTTTTTATATATTAAGATATATGCTTACATTTAAAACATAAAGGCTATATATGTATGTATATAAAGTTTTGCCAAAAACCTGCCAAATATTTCGCTTCACAACAGCTCTAACTCTAAAGAAAAGTAATAAGAAGCGAATATATGTATAAGAAAAGAAAACTATTGAATCGGTTTTTAATACAATTTTTGGAAGAACTCAAATCGTGACGCACGCTCCAGAATTTAATACGCAAAATTTTTTTATTTTCTTATTGCCGAATTAAAATTTTTTATTTGCTTAAAAGGAGGTAATGAAATTGAAATAAAATTATGGACGACTTGAAGAAAAAATTCATTCTACTCACAATATTAAAAAAAACCTTATTTTGCGTGCCGCACTCTACAACCCTCGGACCTTATATTTCATACCTTATATCAATCTTTCCAAAATAGTAAACACAATAATTTTATACCAAAATTTAAGACAATTGAGTGAATAAAAATATAGCTTACAATCGGACCATCTATATTAACACTAAAGTATTTTTATGAACACCTAGAAAAATTTTAATTTCTTGCATAACATTAAAAGATCTGATGTAGGGTAAGACTTGGTTATAATTTTTGTATTTATGATCATCGAAATACATTTTTTTTATATTTCTGAAATTATACATCTAGTCCAATATTACATTAAAAAAAAATTTTATTAGATTAATATGAAAAATTTTCGGTTGGTGGACAGTTTCTGGGATTTGCCCATATATCGTAAAAAAATTAATTTTTCATTTTTGTTTTGTTTTTAATAAATGCAGAATATGATAGTGCTGCGGCAATTTTGATCGCTATTTGTTGAAAACGGAGCAGAAAAATGAAATAAACAGAATTTGGATTAAAGAGTGGCTTAAACAACGAGCTGTTTTTTGGCAAACAATGCTGCTTAAAGCTTATTAATAAAATATAAAACAGGTTTATAAAGGATTCATAAACATGATTTATTTTACTTGGAGGCCACACGATCAATTTTTGTCTTTAAATTCCTCTCAATTTGCTCTCACTCTCATTTTTTTACTAACACACTCACACTTTTTAAATTGACCACGAGATTGATCTCAATTTTAAACGTCCGCCAAGATAGCAACGAAAGTTAGCAACGGCGGAAATAAAAAATCTGGGGTCTTAGTGGCAACATCGGAATTGAAAATGAATGTATTTTCTGGATTTAATGTTTTAGAAATTTAGTGGAAAAGGATTAAAAAACATCAACTTTCCAACCTTCCGTTCCATAGAAAAGTGGGTTCATCCAAAATGGTCAGTAAAATCGTTGCTAATTTATGCCAGCCAAACTAGGAAGTGTCAGGGCATAAACTCAACGGATTATGGTAGAATACCACCTAAAGATTAAATGACATCAATTTTGGAAAACTTTCCCGAGCCGTTCCAGAGAAAAGTGGGTTCATCCAAAATGGTCAGTAAAAATCGTTGCTGATTTATGCCAGCCAAACTAGGAAGTGTCAGGGCATAAACTCAACGGATTATGGTAGAATACCACCTAAAGATTAAATGACATCAATTTTGGAAAACTTTCCCGAGCCGTTCCAGAGAAAAGTGGGTTCATCCAAAATGGTCAGTAAAAATCGTTGCTGATTTATGCCAGCCAAACTAGGAAGTGTCAGGGCATAAACTCAACGGATTATGGTAGAATACCACCTAAAGATTAAATGACATCAATTTTGGAAAACTTTCCCGAGCCGTTCCAGAGAAAAGTGGGTTCATCCAAAATGGTCAGTAAAAATCGTTGCTGATTTATGCCAGCCAAACTAGGAAGTGTCAGGGCATAAACTCAACGGATTATGGTAGAATACCACCTAAAGATTAAATGACATCAATTTTGGAAAACTTTCCCGAGCCGTTCCAGAGAAAAGTGGGTTCATCCAAAATGGTCAGTAAAAATCGTTGCTGATTTATGCCAGCCAAACTAGGAAGTGTCAGGGCATAAACTCAACGGATTATGGTAGAATACCACCTAAAGATTAAATGACATCAATTTTGGAAAACTTTCCCGAGCCGTTCCAGAGAAAAGTGGGTTCATCCAAAATGGTCAGTAAAAATCGTTGCTGATTTATGCCAGCCAAACTAGGAAGTGTCAGGGCATAAACTCAACGGATTATGGTAGAATACCACCTAAAGATTAAATGACATCAATTTTGGAAAACTTTCCCGAGCCGTTCCAGAGAAAAGTGGGTTCATCCAAAATGGTCAGTAAAAATCGTTGCTGATTTATGCCAGCCAAACTAGGAAGTGTCAGGGCATAAACTCAACGGATTATGGTAGAATACCACCTAAAGATTAAATGACATCAATTTTGGAAAACTTTCCCGAGCCGTTCCAGAGAAAAGTGGGTTCATCCAAAATGGTCAGTAAAAATCGTTGCTGATTTATGCCAGCCAAACTAGGAAGTGTCAGGGCATAAACTCAACGGATTATGGTAGAATACCACCTAAAGATTAAATGACATCAATTTTGGAAAACTTTCCCGAGCCGTTCCAGAGAAAAGTGGGTTCATCCAAAATGGTCAGTAAAAATCGTTGCTGATTTATGCCAGCCAAACTAGGAAGTGTCAGGGCATAAACTCAACGGATTATGGTAGAATACCACCTAAAGATTAAATGACATCAATTTTGGAAAACTTTCCCGAGCCGTTCCAGAGAAAAGTGGGTTCATCCAAAATGGTCAGTAAAAATCGTTGCTGATTTATGCCAGCCAAACTAGGAAGTGTCAGGGCATAAACTCAACGGATTATGGTAGAATACCACCTAAAGATTAAATGACATCAATTTTGGAAAACTTTCCCGAGCCGTTCCAGAGAAAAGTGGGTTCATCCAAAATGGTCAGTAAAAATCGTTGCTGATTTATGCCAGCCAAACTAGGAAGTGTCAGGGCATAAACTCAACGGATTATGGTAGAATACCACCTAAAGATTAAATGACATCAATTTTGGAAAACTTTCCCGAGCCGTTCCAGAGAAAAGTGGGTTCATCCAAAATGGTCAGTAAAAATCGTTGCTGATTTATGCCAGCCAAACTAGGAAGTGTCAGGGCATAAACTCAACGGATTATGGTAGAATACCACCTAAAGATTAAATGACATCAATTTTGGAAAACTTTCCCGAGCCGTTCCAGAGAAAAGTGGGTTCATCCAAAATGGTCAGTAAAAATCGTTGCTGATTTATGCCAGCCAAACTAGGAAGTGTCAGGGCATAAACTCAACGGATTATGGTAGAATACCACCTAAAGATTAAATGACATCAATTTTGGAAAACTTTCCCGAGCCGTTCCAGAGAAAAGTGGGTTCATCCAAAATGGTCAGTAAAAATCGTTGCTGATTTATGCCAGCCAAACTAGGAAGTGTCAGGGCATAAACTCAACGGATTATGGTAGAATACCACCTGGCATAAATCAGCAACGATTTTTACTGACCATTTTGGATGAACCCACTTTTCTCTGGAACGGCTCGGGAAAGTTTTCCAAAATTGATGTCATTTAATCTTTAGGTGGTATTCTACCATAATCCGTTGAGTTTATGCCCTGACACTTCCTAGTTTGGCTGGCATAAATCAGCAACGATTTTTACTGACCATTTTGGATGAACCCACTTTTCTCTGGAACGGCTCGGGAAAGTTTTCCAAAATTGATGTCATTTAATCTTTAGGTGGTATTCTACCATAATCCGTTGAGTTTATGCCCTGACACTTCCTAGTTTGGCTGGCATAAATCAGCAACGATTTTTACTGACCATTTTGGATGAACCCACTTTTCTCTGGAACGGCTCGGGAAAGTTTTCCAAAATTGATGTCATTTAATCTTTAGGTGGTATTCTACCATAATCCGTTGAGTTTATGCCCTGACACTTCCTAGTTTGGCTGGCATAAATCAGCAACGATTTTTACTGACCATTTTGGATGAACCCACTTTTCTCTGGAACGGCTCGGGAAAGTTTTCCAAAATTGATGTCATTTAATCTTTAGGTGGTATTCTACCATAATCCGTTGAGTTTATGCCCTGACACTTCCTAGTTTGGCTGGCATAAATCAGCAACGATTTTTACTGACCATTTTGGATGAACCCACTTTTCTCTGGAACGGCTCGGGAAAGTTTTCCAAAATTGATGTCATTTAATCTTTAGGTGGTATTCTACCATAATCCGTTGAGTTTATGCCCTGACACTTCCTAGTTTGGCTGGCATAAATCAGCAACGATTTTTACTGACCATTTTGGATGAACCCACTTTTCTCTGGAACGGCTCGGGAAAGTTTTCCAAAATTGATGTCATTTAATCTTTAGGTGGTATTCTACCATAATCCGTTGAGTTTATGCCCTGACACTTCCTAGTTTGGCTGGCATAAATCAGCAACGATTTTTACTGACCATTTTGGATGAACCCACTTTTCTCTGGAACGGCTCGGGAAAGTTTTCCAAAATTGATGTCATTTAATCTTTAGGTGGTATTCTACCATAATCCGTTGAGTTTATGCCCTGACACTTCCTAGTTTGGCTGGCATAAATCAGCAACGATTTTTACTGACCATTTTGGATGAACCCACTTTTCTCTGGAACGGCTCGGGAAAGTTTTCCAAAATTGATGTCATTTAATCTTTAGGTGGTATTCTACCATAATCCGTTGAGTTTATGCCCTGACACTTCCTAGTTTGGCTGGCATAAATCAGCAACGATTTTTACTGACCATTTTGGATGAACCCACTTTTCTCTGGAACGGCTCGGGAAAGTTTTCCAAAATTGATGTCATTTAATCTTTAGGTGGTATTCTACCATAATCCGTTGAGTTTATGCCCTGACACTTCCTAGTTTGGCTGGCATAAATCAGCAACGATTTTTACTGACCATTTTGGATGAACCCACTTTTCTCTGGAACGGCTCGGGAAAGTTTTCCAAAATTGATGTCATTTAATCTTTAGGTGGTATTCTACCATAATCCGTTGAGTTTATGCCCTGACACTTCCTAGTTTGGCTGGCATAAATCAGCAACGATTTTTACTGACCATTTTGGATGAACCCACTTTTCTCTGGAACGGCTCGGGAAAGTTTTCCAAAATTGATGTCATTTAATCTTTAGGTGGTATTCTACCATAATCCGTTGAGTTTATGCCCTGACACTTCCTAGTTTGGCTGGCATAAATTAGCAACGATTTTACTGACCATTTTGGATGAACCCACTTTTCTATGGAACGGAAGGTTGGAAAGTTGATGTTTTTTAATCCTTTTCCACTAAATTTCTAAAACATTAAATCCAGAAAATACATTCATTTTCAATTCCGATGTTGCCACTAAGTCCCCAGATTTTTTATTTCCGCCGTTGCTAACTTTCGTTGCTATCTTGGCGGACGTCAATTTTAACTATCCATTTGTTTGGAAATTTTACGTTCAATTTAACAGCTGATTAGAAGTTTAGTGAGCAAATTTTTCGTTTGTCAGTATAAATTGTTTTCTTGATGACATCTTGAAAGTAAATTGCTGAAAAATGGCGTGCAGCCTACGTCACAGCTTTCAATTTATGTAAATTTTGACAAACAGTATATGTAAAAGACTATCAACAAAAAGTTGATCGTGTGGCCGCAAGGTTATATAAATAAGACAGTTAGAATTTACGATTATTTTAACTTCTTCCCTCTGCAAAAGTTTGAGAATATTTAACATGTCTGCCAAATATTAAAAATTTTGAATATTTATTCAAACTTCAAATGTATTTATTTTGGTTTATTTTGGATTTAATTTGTTTATCAACATTGAATGTTTTATACTTTTTGAAATCGTTTTGCAATTTATATTAAAACAAAAACAGATTTGAGTTTTTTTATTGCTGTTTCAATATACATAAATTCCTTTGCAAAAATTTTCATTTTATTTTGAAAAATATGCAGATAAGGTACCCATCGACTACACAATATTATTGATTACTTTATTGATATTTTTATTGTCATTTTACTTCACTCTGTTTAATTAGTAGCTCAGTATAAACAAAATATATAACGAAATTTTCCATTCAATATACATATGTAAAAGTAAACACAACCAATGAACACATTGTGCGTTTTGCACAATGTTAACACATTACGCATTTTTTCTTTTTGTGTAATATAAATTAAATAATTTCTCAATAATATTGCCCAATAAAATGGCTAGCCGATTGAATATTTGCTTGCAGCCGCCGCCGATATACACATGCCGCAGGACTCTGATTAGGACAATTTAAAATTTTTAAAAGAAAACAGTTGACCGAAAGCAAGGCGAATTCAACTACAGGTGGTGTCGGAACTACAACAGTCCAAAAACAAAAGAAACAACATAAGGTATTTTGCATTGCATTGTTAGTGTTTACGGTCCAAAATGTCAACCATTCCTAACAAAACACTAACAAATCAAAACAAAGTGGCTCGAACTGTCAAAATCAGATGGCGTTTCGACACAACCTGTGGTTGAATTCGCCTTGACCGAAAGAAAGTCATGGTTTAAGGCTCAAGGCTCAGTTAGACGAACGTTGCTGTACCCGTAACTTACTGTAATGGACTGCTAGCACGTTGTTGCACTAATAGAACATCTAAAAATGTGTCATATGTTTTTCAAATACATAAACAAAAAAGCAATTGTATACATAAAACAACACACAGTGATGGGAAATCAAAAGGTTTAAATGGTGACCGCTGTGCAGAAAAACTACCAAATGATTAAAACTGTATTTAGTGTATGTAAAAAAACATTAACATGTATGTAAAAAAAAACATTAATAATAGATTTACAATAAACAAATATGTATTTTAGCATATACATGCACATTTACATGTATTATTTTGTAAATGTGCTTTGACAAAACAATGTTTTGTAACAATTTAAAGCCTTTTATATATTTCTCATTTCTATTGTAAGCATATGTATATTTATATATATGGAAATATGTTGTATTGTAAGTAGTTTTGTCGAAAGTCCATAGACATACTGAAAAAAGTACCAAAAAAGACCGAACATACTTGCATTCAATTTAACATAGAAGCAACCCATCACTGATTTACAAATGTCACGTAACAACGGTATGAATTTCTATTTTATACAGAAAGAAACGTTACAACTACGGTACATTACATTTCGGTAAGCTTTTGCACTGCTTTTCATAAAACAATTTCATACCGCTATTACGTGACATTTGTGAAACAGTGATGGGCTGCTTCTCTGTTATATTGAACGCGGGTATTTTCGCTCTTTATTGTTGTAATTGTTTCAGTATATCTATGGACCAAGGTATATTTATAGCAGGTAGTCTCGGAAAGACTGCTGATTATTTTTTTATTTGCTTGTTTTGTGATACGAACTGTCAAATGATGTTTATGTTTTTTTTCAACACGTGTTAAATTTCTAGCTTAAAAAGTAACCAAGTTTTTTTAATCAAATTAAAAAGTGGTAAAATTAAAAAATCAAAGTGATTTATAATAAATAACAATTTAAGGTAAAGTCTTAAATATATAATTAGAAAAAATTAATCTATTTTCGTTTAATGGCGTTTTTTCTTGTTTGTTTTTCATTTCTCTTTTATCAACTCCTTCGCTGTTTGACAGTTTATATCACATAACAACAATAAAAAGCCTTGTTGTTTGTCTTATTGTACAATTGTTGTAATCTCGCAGCTACCTGGACTATCAAGAAAACTACTTACAATACAACATATTTCCATACATATAGTCAAATATACATATGCTTAGATGTACAAAATAACCAAAGGAACAAATCAAGTTTACCGACGCAGCTCCAAATAAAAACAGCAGTACCTAAGGTGATAGAAAATGGAAAAATAACATAAAAAATAGCACCATTTAATCCATCACTGTGTGTGTGTTGTTTTTGTATACTATTGCTTTTTTGTTTATGCATGTCAAAAACATATGACACGTTTTTATGTGTTCGTAAAAAACTACCCTACAAGAAGACTACCGGTCATTTTACTAGTTAGATGACCAGTAGTGCTCACCGATATACTAGTTATAGTTTCTATAAATTTATTAAGCGCAAAATGAAAAAACTGACTGAAACATTGTGTACATGTGATTTTGCCTCTCTCTCTAACGCATTATGTCTCTCCCTCTAAATTATTAATTAAATGTAAATTTTTTGCACGTGGATGTTAGTAAAATAATTTTTTTTTTAGTTTTGGTTATGCATATCTTAATTGGGTCATGGTTTGTATACAAACTTTGATAAACCGGTCACCGAAAAAATAACCGCATGTTTAAAGCGAATTTACTTCAGCCGGTCTTTTTTAGTCAGGCCAGAGTTGTCAAAAGTTTAGTTTACATGTGGTATTAAATTAAATTTTAGTTTGCAACTCATTAATGAAAAAGTAGAAAATTAAAAGAGGTGATTAATTAAACTATGTATTAAAATCACATCCCAAATTTAAAATGAATATTTCTTAAAATATCCCCTCTAAAAATAAAAAGCCATCAAATGAATTATTTTTAAATAAATTATTAAGTCTTAATATTATTAATCAGTGGGGATTATATTTATAGCGGAATTCACCCTTGATAGTAAAGTCCCTTGTAGACCTTGTTAATCTTATAATTTTAGTAAAAATACTAATATTTACAACACTGCAACAACAAAATGTATTAGACTAAAATATACTACGCTGTTGTTGAAAAATCTCACAAAAAGCAGTAGTAAACAAAGTGTGTGAATTTACCAGAATAAAACAGTTGAAGAAACTTTATCTGTCTCTTTCTCTCACTCAGCAAATTCAATAATTTACAATGCATAGGAAAAAGACACTCACGCTTTGAAGTATAAAATCGTATTAAATATAACAGAGTTGTACAATTAATACAAAGGGTGAATACCGCTTATGTTATAAATACATATGTATTTTAAATGCATATTAGCATGGATAATCACACTAAAGCAATAGTGTATTTTAACCAATTTTACCGTTTGGTAATTATCTTTCAAATTCTAAACAACAATATACGTTACTAGCATTTAACCCGCTACTTCGTTAGCGCCCCTTTTTCTTATGTGGACATATTTTTACGCCAAAGTTTATGTTTCTAGGTTTAAACCCGCTTCTTTGTAAAGGGACGATTTGTACCTCTAAACGTTCGTACTTCGAAAAATTTTATTTGTATTTTTTAGATACGTTACGAATGTGATATTTTTTTATTTCAATGTTTATTGGTTTAATAGATAGATGGCGTGGTAAAAAAGTTTTAAAATACAGGTCTACTCCCCAAAAGGGTCTAATTTCAAAAAAGTACCAGACACCTAACCGCTTATTATTTTAATGAACATCAGGTTAGGGAATTTCCCGTTTTTAATTTTTTTACCCTTTAACCATAAAAATTTCCAAAACTCCCATCATAGGTAATCGATTTCGCGAGAGGCCAACCTCCAGGGCAAATTTCAGCATTTTACTTCAGGTTTAGGTCGTGCGATGATGAATCAGGCAGTAACTTTACAATTTTATATTATATAGGTAGATGAAGAAAAAGGTTTAAAAAAAAAAATAACAGAATTAGGTACGATTTTCACCCCTAAACATTCGAATTTCGAAACGCATCAAATTTGTATTTGAATTTTTTAGATAAGTTACGAATGTGATATATTTTTTATTTTAATGTTTATTGGTTTAAAATATAGATGGCATAGCAAAAAAGTTTTTAAAAATACAGGTTTTACCCGTTTACTCCTTATTTCAAAAAAGTGCTAGACACCTGTTCGCTTATTTTTAATAAACAATAATAGGTATTCAATTTTTTTGTATCTCCTTTAGCTTAGCAGATATGAGGTCAGCGTGATCGATTTTATGAAAGGCCTGCCTCAGGTCCAAATGTCAACTTTTTAGCTTCAGGCGTTTAGGCTGTGCGATGAAAATAAATAGATGAAGAAAAAATATCTTGGAAAAAGTTACAAAATTACTTACGATTTTTACCCCTTAAACGTTCGAATTCAGAAAAAGTACAAAATTTTCACTTGGCATTTTTTAGATAAGTTACGAATTTTATATAATTTTTATTTCTATGTGCATTGATTTAAACGGTAGATGGGGGACAAAAAAGAACCAAAATTCAGGTTTTACACTTTGAGTCCCTAAAAGAGCCGAATTTCGAAATAGTACCAGACACCTGTTCTCCTTTTTTATTTAGTTAACAGCAATAAAAGCACAAAATAAAGTACAAAAAAGTACCAAAAATTGCCTCTTACAGATGCTCATTCAACGCTTTGCTTGTTTAATTCTATGTTTGTGGCTGCAATACTAACAAAAATTCAATAAGTACCTGTTGGCAAACAATACAGTACGAAAAAGTACTAAAAAACCACTCTTACAGATTCTCATTCACTTGGGAACTTGTATGTTTAATTTTATATTTATAGGTCCAATTTTAACGGAAATTCAAAAAGTAACAGGTAAAGAACAAAAAGTACCAAAAAGCCCCTCTTACAAATTCTCATTCACTCAGGGCATTGCATTTTTAATTTTATGTTTGTAGATCCAATATTAACGAAAATAAAAAACGTACCAGTTAAAAAACGAAAAAGTACCAAGAAGATCCCTCTTATAGGTTCTTGTCCACTCAGGACATTTAATGTTGAATTTTATGATTTTAGATCCAATACTAACGGAACTTCAAATAGTACCAGTTAAAGACCAAAAGGTACCAAGAAGCCCCTCTTACAGATTTTGATTTACTCAGGAGCATGCATGTTTAATTTTATGTCCATAGGTCCAATATTAACGAAAATTAAAAAAAGTACCAGTTAAATAACGAAAAAGTACCAAAAAGATCCCTCTAACAAATTCTTATTCACTCAGGACTTTGCATGTTTAGTTTTATGTTTCTAGGTCTAATACTAACGGAAATTAAAAAAGTACCAGTTGAAGATCAAAAATACCAAAAAGTACCCTCAGAGTAAAAGTACACTCAGGACATTGCATGTTGAAGTTTATGTTTCTAGGTCCAATATTAACGATAATTAAAAAAATTGTCAGTTGTGGAACCAAAAACCTAAAGCAAGAAATAAAATTTCGCGTATTTCCCTTTTTTGGTACTTTTTTCTCCCCATTGAAGCATAAAAAATTTCAATATTGTAGTAGGAGCCCATAATTTAATACGTATATGTCAATGAATAAAAAAAAATGTTTTGTAAAAAAGTACCAAAAATAGTAACGGTTTTTACCCTCTAAACGTCCGAATTTCCAAAAAGTACCAAATTTGTATTTGGATTTTTTAGATAAGTTTCAAATGTGATATAACCCTTATTTCTATGTTTATTAGTTAAAAAGATAGATGGGGTGACAAAAAAGTATCAAAATACAGATTTTACCCGTTTACTCCGCATTTCCCCTTTTTGGTACTTTTTTCTCCCCATAGAAGCATGAAAAATTTCAATATTGTAGTGGGAGCCCATAATTTAATACGTTTATGTCAATAAATAAAAAAAAAAATGTTTTATAAAAAAAGTACCAAAAATAGTTACGCTTTTTACCCCTTAAACGTCCGAATTTCGAAAAAGTACCAAATTCGTATTTGGATTTTTTAGATAAGTTTCAAATGTGATATAACCCTTATTTCTATGTTTATGGGTTTAAAAGATAGATGGGGTGACAAAAAAGTACCAAAATACAGGTTTTACCCGTTTACTCCGTTAAAGGGCTGAATTTCCAAAAAGTACCAGACACCTGTCCGCTTATTTTGCTAAAGAACAACGATAAGTATTAAATTTTTTTTGTATCTCTTTTAGTTTTAGAGATATAAGGGTACCGAATTTACCCGTTTTTGCCCTTTTTTACCCCCTAAACATTCGAATTTCCAAAAATCCCGTCTTAGTGGATCGATTTGGGGAGAGACCAACCCCTGGTCCAAATTTCAAGTTTTTAGCTTCAGGCGTTTAGGCTGTGCGATGATGAATCAGTCAGTCAGTCAGTCAGTAACGTTACAATTTTATATATATAGATAGGTAGATGAAGAAAAAGGTTTAAAAAAAAAAAATAACAGAATTAGGTACGATTTTCACCCCTAAACATTCGAATTTCGAAACGCATCAAATTTGTATTTGAATTTTTTAGATAAGTTACGAATGTGATATATTTTTTATTTTAATGTTTATTGGTTTAAAATATAGATGGCATAGCAAAAAAGTTTTTAAAAATACAGGTTTTACCCGTTTACTCCTTATTTCAAAAAAGTGCTAGACACCTGTTCGCTTATTTTTAATAAACAATAATAGGTATTCAATTTTTTTGTATCTCCTTTAGCTTAGCAGATATGAGGTCAGCGTGATCGATTTTATGAAAGGCCTGCCTCAGGTCCAAATGTCAACTTTTTAGCTTCAGGCGTTTAGGCTGTGCGATGAAAATAAATAGATGAAGAAAAAATATCTTGGAAAAAGTTACAAAATTACTTACGATTTTTACCCCTTAAACGTTCGAATTCAGAAAAAGTACAAAATTTTCACTTGGCATTTTTTAGATAAGTTACGAATTTTATATAATTTTTATTTCTATGTGCATTGATTTAAACGGTAGATGGGGGACAAAAAAGAACCAAAATTCAGGTTTTACACTTTGAGTCCCTAAAAGAGCCGAATTTCGAAATAGTACCAGACACCTGTTCTCCTTTTTTATTTAGTTAACAGCAATAAAAGCACAAAATAAAGTACAAAAAAGTACCAAAAATTGCCTCTTACAGATGCTCATTCAACGCTTTGCTTGTTTAATTCTATGTTTGTGGCTGCAATACTAACAAAAATTCAATAAGTACCTGTTGGCAAACAATACAGTACGAAAAAGTACTAAAAAACCACTCTTACAGATTCTCATTCACTTGGGAACTTGTATGTTTAATTTTATATTTATAGGTCCAATTTTAACGGAAATTCAAAAAGTAACAGGTAAAGAACAAAAAGTACCAAAAAGCCCCTCTTACAAATTCTCATTCACTCAGGGCATTGCATTTTTAATTTTATGTTTGTAGATCCAATATTAACGAAAATAAAAAACGTACCAGTTAAAAAACGAAAAAGTACCAAGAAGATCCCTCTTATAGGTTCTTGTCCACTCAGGACATTTAATGTTGAATTTTATGATTTTAGATCCAATACTAACGGAACTTCAAATAGTACCAGTTAAAGACCAAAAGGTACCAAGAAGCCCCTCTTACAGATTTTGATTTACTCAGGAGCATGCATGTTTAATTTTATGTCCATAGGTCCAATATTAACGAAAATTAAAAAAAGTACCAGTTAAATAACGAAAAAGTACCAAAAAGATCCCTCTAACAAATTCTTATTCACTCAGGACTTTGCATGTTTAGTTTTATGTTTCTAGGTCTAATACTAACGGAAATTAAAAAAGTACCAGTTGAAGATCAAAAATACCAAAAAGTACCCTCAGAGTAAAAGTACACTCAGGACATTGCATGTTGAAGTTTATGTTTCTAGGTCCAATATTAACGATAATTAAAAAAATTGTCAGTTGTGGAACCAAAAACCTAAAGCAAGAAATAAAATTTCGCGTATTTCCCTTTTTTGGTACTTTTTTCTCCCCATTGAAGCATAAAAAATTTCAATATTGTAGTAGGAGCCCATAATTTAATACGTATATGTCAATGAATAAAAAAAAATGTTTTGTAAAAAAGTACCAAAAATAGTAACGGTTTTTACCCTCTAAACGTCCGAATTTCCAAAAAGTACCAAATTTGTATTTGGATTTTTTAGATAAGTTTCAAATGTGATATAACCCTTATTTCTATGTTTATTAGTTAAAAAGATAGATGGGGTGACAAAAAAGTATCAAAATACAGATTTTACCCGTTTACTCCGCATTTCCCCTTTTTGGTACTTTTTTCTCCCCATAGAAGCATGAAAAATTTCAATATTGTAGTGGGAGCCCATAATTTAATACTTTTATGTCAATAAATAAAAAAAAAATGTTTTATAAAAAAAGTACCAAAAATAGTTACGCTTTTTACCCCTTAAACGTCCGAATTTCGAAAAAGTACCAAATTCGTATTTGGATTTTTTAGATAAGTTTCAAATGTGATATAACCCTTATTTCTATGTTTATGGGTTTAAAAGATAGATGGGGTGACAAAAAAGTACCAAAATACAGGTTTTACCCGTTTACTCCGTTAAAGGGCTGAATTTCCAAAAAGTACCAGACACCTGTCCGCTTATTTTGCTAAAGAACAACGATAAGTATTAAATTTTTTTTTGTATCTCTTTTAGTTTTAGAGATATAAGGGTACCGAATTTACCCGTTTTTGCCCTTTTTTACCCCCTAAACATTCGAATTTCCAAAAATCCCGTCTTAGTGGATCGATTTGGGGAGAGACCAACCCCTGGTCCAAATTTCAAGTTTTTAGCTTCAGGCGTTTAGGCTGTGCGATGATGAATCAGTCAGTCAGTCAGTCAGTCAGTCAGTCAGTCAGTCAGTCAGTCAGTCAGTAACGTTACAATTTTATATATATAGATTAAGGAAAAGGGAAATTTTGATCATTCAGTTACTCCAAAATATTATTAATAGGTATACCTATATTCAAGTGACATGCCCTACTGCAATAAAGTTCTATCGCGAAATAATGGGAGGTGTTGATCTAGCGGATCAAATTGGTGGCCTTTACGACTTTGACAGAAAATCGGACAAATGGTGGGAAAAGGTATTTTATCGATTGATAATGATGGCTGCTGTAAATACTTGGACGATATACAGTGATCTTAACAGAAAAAAAACTGTTCAACGAATTATTGGTGACCTTAGCCGAATCATTGATAAAAGAAGGTTTAGAAACTACAGCCATTCGAAGATCGCAGAGACCAGGTCCTCAACCTAAGCCCAAGCAATCACTACATCTTCCCATTCAGGGAAATACACGACGTCGTTGTGCCCGTTGCAGCCAACAAAAAAACAAACTCGAACATATACGATATGCACGCAGTGCGATGTTCCACTATGCAAAAACTGTTTTGCACTTTTTCATTCATAGATTTATATGTTTAGCTGCACATACATACCTGAATTTATCCTGATTTTTTATTTCAGTTTTATCATTTTGAATTGATGTTTTTTTAAGAATGTATGTACATGATCTCATACAAATAAAAAAGAATTGCTTTATTTTCGATTTTACTGATATTGTTTGCATTTTGTATATACCAAATTTCTTTTTTTTTAACACGGTTGGTACGTATTTGTACCACCTAAAAAGACGAATGGTACAACGGTGAACCGGCCCCTCCAAGACCTCCCCGATATTGGAGCCCTACATTTCCTTACCAGAAGGTTTCTACGATAGGTTATTAACTTAATGAATACACAAACTTCAATATAGCACTCAAATTCGAAAGCCGTCCCGAAAGAGTTAAATTTCTTGTATAACTGCTGGTTTAAATTTAATTCTTAAAGCGTCAATCATACTTTTAGCATTAATTGTGTCAGCCTGAAGATCCATGTTTAACCATTTCCTATAGTTTATGAACTTTTGAAGCTGTGAATATTTCAAATGTGGAGAATAAGCGTTATAATAAGGATCCCACAATAACACTCATTTTACGCCTGATATATCAATTTGCTTTGCCATTATATTTGTGGACATACATTTAAAAGTAATTTTACTTCTTAGAATGTAAACATGCTGGCCTAAGCAAAAGAGGTAAACGTGTTTTAGATGGTCCAATTAGTAGGTCTGCGCGAAACGCCTACTGATTTTTTGCAGAGTTATGTATTTTTCGTGCAATCTTTTTTGTAGCTATTGTTTTTTACATCAATAATTTTCTGCATGAACAAATGCGGTTGGTTATGACATCTTTATGTTTTATGTTTTACACCAATAAAATGAATGTTGTTTTTCCTATTGGTGCATTGTTTTAGTTTTTAAAGAAACAAAACTTTCAATAATTTCCCCAAAAAGAAAAATAGTTTTCTTTTACATCCTCAAATAAACCCAAAAAGATTTTGTTTAATCTAATTTGAGTTTAGAACTGGCAATATGTTGACGTGCAACCAGATATCATTTCTCTGGGATTTCTGACGCAAATATATCCATTCGATAAGCTTTTATTTTCTTTATAATTTTCTTTAGTTTCGTCTCTTTTATCTTTTTTAGACACTTGCATGTTTTCATTAAAGCTATTTTCGGTCATAGTATAACACTTTTCTTTTATTATTTTAACCCTTCTTTGATTTGGTAGCTCAGTTATACGGCTGAGCATTTCACGAGTCGTAAAATAATCCTTACGTGAGTCCAATACGACCCTTGGCATGCTTTTTGAAAGATTCGTTAGATAATCTCTACATATATCATAAACGATTCCCTTTAGGATTAATATAAGAGTCGTTTGCTGTGTTATGGAAGAATCTCTCATACGAATCAGCACGTGTAAAAGTTTCTCCAGTGCGAGGAATCATCTACAATTAAAAAATGAGCTCGTCGACGTTCAAAGACACTCGTCATGAGATTCCCAGTAGACTCCCAGACGATTGAAAATGCTAGCTGACATTTTGCTTAAAATTTTATATTTTAAAATGGATATCTTAAATACATTCTTACAGTTATATTAGATTTACGATTATAGGAGTTTAGAAATTATGTAGTGTTTTTGTTGAAAAATTTTATATATTTATCTTTTACATCCTCTGTTTTACTAAAAATATGTTCGCAAAATGGACTTTGCAGTGGAGTCAATTTTGCGACATCTCTCCAAGAACCCTTCACCAATATACCTTTTACCAAGTCTTCTTTATCTAAAATTTCATCCCATAAATGTTTTCGAGTTCTCCTTCTCAAAAAATTGTGCAAGTAACAACATGTTAAAACAATAGTTTTCACTTTCTCAGGAGCCAAACAAATTGGTATTTGAAACACTCCAAATTGAGAGGACAAAATACCAAACGTATTTTCTACAATCTGATGAACTCTTTTTAAATTATAATTAAATACTTTTTGTTCTCTTGTAAGGTGTTTTAGAGGGATTGGTTTTAAAAATTTGTCGGTTAATTGAAAAGTATTCCTTCCTACAAATACAAATGGTAGACCCTCTTCGGTACCGAAGTTTTCTGTAGTATTTGGTATATTTAATCCGTTTCCAAATATTTTCCCACCCAATGAGGTGTGACGAAAATCTTCCTGACCTGTTGTCTTACAGTTGATGTCTACATCGACTGCTATAAATTCATAGTTAGAGTTCACCACAGCCGTAAGTACAACACTATAGAATTTTTTATAGTTCAAATAAAAATTTTTTGTACCGGTAGGTTTCATGATAGCAATGTGTTTGCCATCAACTACGCCTAAACAGTTTGGGAAATTCCACTTTTTATAAAAATCATTTGAGATAGACTTCCATTCCTCTTGTGTTTCTGGTAGCTAAAAATATCCAAAAAAAGTTATAAAAACTCCAATAAGTTTTAAAATATGTATTATGTACCTTCATAAATTCCCTTAGGCGATAAATAATTGCTTCACAAGTTTCCAACACAGTTTTCGAAATCGTACTGATTGACATTGTACTAGCAGCTTGCATACTACCAAAATGACACCCAGTAGCAAGAAATCGTAAAGTTGTTGATAAACGGAGACCAACTGGTACAGCATTACGCATATTAGTGTCTTTTTTTTTAATAAGTGGTCCTATCATATCCAAGAGCTCTTCATAAATGGCAGCGTCGGATATTAAAAATTGACGGAAGTCTTTTTTTGGAGTCACTCTAAGTTCCTCCAATAAACTTTGATAGGTAAATTCATTTCTCTTCTTGTTGCGGTCTTTCATCCATAATCTTTTTTTACGCTTTTTTCTTTCAATTTCCTTTAAACAGACGGCTAAAATGGCCACTAATGTATCATCATCCAACATTTTTTAACAATTAAATTATTTAAATAAAAAATGTATTGTCTATTAATTACTTCGTTTGTTTTTATTTGTTTTAAAGGGTGAAATCAGAGAACCAAGCCGAGGGTGTTTGATCGGCGGCGGCGGCGCGGGTATAATTGATCGGTGGCGGCGGCGTATGCGTTTGCGGCTTAAATGTCGGCTTGAAATGTTTAAAATTGTTATTTACACTGCATTTACACGTGAAAGTACTTTCATGAAATTTCTGTATACGTATAACAAATAAAAATTTCAATTAAATGGACGACTTTCTTGAAAATTTCTTGTGCGATTACACAGGAAAGTGAAAGTTCATTTTTAAAATGCCGTCAAAGCGAAAAGTTGCAAAAATTATTTAACTTCTAGAATTAAAAAAACTAGAAATGGAAGGTATATGTATGATTTATTATTCATTACCCATAAAATTGGGTATGCACGTTATAAATTTATTAATTTAATTATACTTTGGTGGTTTAATTTTTTCTTCATGCGTGTTGTTTTGATTACTACCTAATGAGAGTTGCCAAAGTTATCACATACACAATTTTATAGGGCAATAGTTGGAAATAATTATTATGTTAACTTTTTAATAACATTTTTGTTATAAAACACATAAATTGTCATTTTTTATGTATATTTGAAGAAAAATATTATACATAAATACATTCATACATACACACAAGAAAATACATAGGTTAAATTACCTAAAAATATGGTATAAAATTAAATAAGCGCAAGGAAAGCATGGAATTAGCTAAGTTTCGTAGGTAATATAACTACATATTAAATTAGGTAATTTCTATGTTCGAAAAAGTAAGAAAATTTACCAATATTTGAAAAGTTTATAACTTTGGCACTTCTACTTTGTTCGCACAACCAAGGTTTTATTTTTTTTTGTCCTAACACAAACTGCTTAGAATTTTGTGAAAATATTGCTTAAAAACAATATATCAAAATATTGACACATTAAAATAAAAAATTGTATTTATATTATTATCGTTTTAAGTGCTGGTTCACACTGTTCAAGTCTTAGCTGTCAAGTCTTGAGTTTTTAGGAGAGAAAGGAAAATAAATGGAATTCTCTTTGCCCTTATCTCCTAAAAGCTCAAGACCTGACGGCTGAAACTTAAACAGTGTGAACCAGCACTAACTTTTTCCAAGCCATTAGTAATGTCTATATTGGTTACAAAACCGCAATAGCTTGCAGAAACCGCTCAAATAGCTAATGAAGTACATTAATAATAAAAGTGTAATAGTTTTAAATAAAAGCAACTAATTTTGTTCTATTGAAGTTGCACAACATGTAAAATTTTGTTGTAAACTTTTGTTGTAAAGTAAGCATATTTGAAAAAACTATATACTTCTTTCAGTTACACACTTTAAATAAAATTAACTTCCTTATTCATTTCATTGTAATATGCTATTTATCAATTCATAATGTATAACAATTAACTAAATTATCTACTGAAACATTTTACTTGATTGTCTTTCTAAATCTATATATCGCTCATTTGCCGCAACGTCTTAATTATTCAAAAAATACATTTCGAAATAAATGTGTTTAAAATTTTTGATTTGCTTAATCCACTTGGAAAAAAACGACACATTTTTTTTAAACGGAGAAAGTATAAAATATTTAAGATGCGGCCATTATTATCAATTACGTATTTTCGCCTTGGTAAAATTACCTAGATTATTTTTTTGTGTGTACAAAATAAATTAAATTTAAAATTATTATTTTTTTGTGTGTACAAAATAAATTAAATTTACAATTATTTTTTTTACCACAATCCTGTAAATTTGTATAAGTCTGTTTAGTGGGCAACTGTGTTTACCGCTCTGTCATTTTACTTTCAGAAAGTGTCAAAAAATTACTTTCTTGAAAAAATCGTTGAAAGCTGAGTGGAAAGTAAAAAAATGGGAGTGTATTAGTGAAAAAGTGTGAGTGTATTGCGACTTTCATGAAATTACTTTCACGTGTAAACGCTAGGTTAAGGAAAACTATTAATCATTTCTATATCTATTTATTTTTATGTTAAAGTACAAGACATTAAATAATTACAAAAGGATAGTGCCATTTAGTTTTTTCCTCATTACTGTTTTAAACTGATGTTATCTGTAGAACCACATACCCATATCCATTTCAAAAAAGTAAAGCTTTCTGCAATAAATTATTAATAAAAATTTAAGCTTTAAGGTGAAAAAAAAATTTAAATATACAATTTCCTTAACTTGAACCAAATGACCAAAATATTTCCAACACTCTGCACTTCCATACAGTGTCTTTATCTTATTTAACAACTGCTGGTAATATTTTGTAGTTTTTTCTGCCACATTAAAAACTTCACTATCAGAGTTAGCTTCTGATTTAGAATCTAAATAAGTTTGTTGTAGTTCACTTGTCTTTTTTGTAAAATATTCTTGCAGAGATTTATGCATGTTGTTCAGTACAATGACGCTTTGAAAAATTTTAAGAAAATATAACGGCACTTGAATGTTGCACATTGATGCCAAAACATACCATTTTTGACAAAGAAATTAATACATTGAAACGCAAATCTGTAACACTGCAGCCACAGGATCTAGTTTTTCTTGATAGTCTTTTACATATGTATACAGTTTGTCAAGATTTCCAATAATTGGAAGCTGTGACGTAGGCTGCACGCAATTTTGAAGCAATTTACTTTCAAGATGTCATCAAGAGCACAATTTATAAAGACAAACGAAAAATTTCCTCATCAAACTTGTAATCAGCTGTTTTCTTGAACGTAAATTAATACTCTCACTTGAAAGAGAATTTTAAAGGCAAGTTCGCTAAAACTTTTAAAAGTATTAGTGTATTGGAAAAAAAGTGTGAGTGTATTAAAACTTGATAGACAAAACTCGATCGTGTAACCCTCAAGTAAAATAAACTTAGTTACACAAATTAAGAAATTTCACGGCGCAGCTGCTGTCATCGGCGGCTTTAATTGAGCCGTGTAAATCGGCGGCGGCGCGGCTTGGAGAAATCAAGCGGCGGCGGCGAGCCGAACGGCTTGGTTCTCTGGGTGAAATGTTATTTAAACTATTAAAAACTCAGTATTATGCCCAGACACCTGCGCCGAAACGGCTAAGAGCTGGCTAGCGACCCGCCGATGATAATGGGTACGTCGCCGCCAAAGCAAAACGAATTCTATATTACTTGCTAGGCGAATTCACTAGAAGGTGAGGTCAACTCTACAACAACACTGCTTATATGGTCCGATCAAGGCGAATTCATTTTCAGGTGGCGTTGAAAACACAGCTGTGCTACTTTTTTTTTGCATAATTGGGTAGAGAAATGTCAAAAGTTGTTTACAATTTCCCCCCATAATTATGGGAGAAATGTCAAAAGTTGTTAATGTTTACATACTATGTAAAACATAAGCGGAGTTCAGTGTTAAGTGCAAATGGTCTTGCGAAAGAGCAAATGCAAAATATCATAGCTTTTTTGTTAAATCCAAAAACAAAATACACAGAGTTTCCGTTATATTTCATAAAAAAACTACGAAATTTTGCATTTCCTCTTTCGCAAGACCATTTGCACCAAACACTGAACTCCGCTATAGTAAACGGAAGTTATTGTAAACTCAATTTAAAAAAAACTGTGATGGTGAAAAATTTATTATGTTATGTGTACATATATATTATTTATTTATTTATAAAAAAATAATAAAAAGTGCTAAAAAAAAGTGTTTAAATATACATAGGAATGAAGACGATTTTTAAAGGAAGAAAAAGTAAAAACAACCATCTCCATGTTTAAAAATTTAAAACTAATGCAATACATTCTGTTTGTAACATCGCGTTTATATTGCTTAAGGGAAAAATCAAGATGATGAGTGTTTGGAAATATTTCTTGACTCCATGTTGAACAAACTTTTCTATTTTACGATTACACACTGCAAACTTTTCTAACACAGCTTATTTTTTGGTGTCTTCGATTTTAATTTGCATTGTAATTTTCAGATCATTTTTTTTTGTTCTCCTGTTGTTCTTTTTTGCTGTTCATGCATGCGAACAACTTTCTCTTTCTGATGATTTACAAGTGATACCAGAGGCTTTCTATTACTTAGCAAAAACAATTCGATTCTGACGATTTACAAGTGATACCAGAGGCTTTCTATGTGCCAAAGAGTCGGAAATTTGGATCTGTTTACTGTACATTTTCTCAGATTTTTTTGGTTACTTTGGCGCAACACATAAACCAAGGCGAATCAATTTTTCAGGTGGCGTTGAGAGCACAGGTGTATCTTTTTTTTTAATTACTTGAGTGTTACACGATCAAGTTTTGTCTATCAAGTTGTAACACACTCACACTTTTTCACCAATACACTCATACTTTTAAAAACTGAAGCGAACTTGCCTTTAAATTTCTCTTTCAAGTAGGTGTATCGTTCAAGAAAACAGCTGATTACAAGTTTGGTGAGAACATTTGGTTTGTCTTTATGAATTGTTCTCTTGATGGCATCTTGAAAGCAATATGCTTCAAAAATGCGTGCAGTCTACGTTACAGCTTCCAATATTTGGAAATTTGGACAAACTGTATATGTAAAAGACTGTCAAGAACAACTTGATCGTGTGGCTGCAGTGTAAATGAGTGCTGCCACTTTGACACTTTTTAATGCCTTCTCCGACCGCCAGATGGCCGTGTCTTATCTGTATAATTTGTGCTAGCCTTTACAAAGCCACACGAAAAAATTGCTCACTAAACTTCTAATCAGCTGTTGAATTGAACGTAAAATTGCCAAACAAGTGAAAATGTAAAATTGAGAGTAATCTCGTGGTCAATTTAAAAAGTGTGAGTGGGTTAGTAAAAAATGAGTGTGAGCAAATTGAAAGACAAAACTTGATCATGTGGCCTCCAAGTCAAAAACACAAGCAACTTTTGACTTTTCTCAATTCGCCTTGGGGCCGACGATGTTTGCCTTCTCTTTTCCTCTTCCGCCAACAAACTTCGTCTGTCCGGCAAGAAATGTCCATAGTGTAAATTGCGCCTTAAGGTTGAGTTAGCCGAACGTCCACGTCCCCTCACGAAACGTCTGGTCCGTTTTGTTATTTGCTTACAATGTAAATGCTTACCGAATTTAAATGTCACGTAACGGAACGTCTCAATCTGTATAAATTAGAATTTCTTGCCGTCGTTACGTGACAGTTGTAAAGCAGTGATGGCCTGCTTGTATATTAAATTGAATGCGGGTATTTTCGCTCTTTTTTTTTTGGTACTTTTTTCCAGTATATCTATGGACTTTCGACAAAACGACTAACAATACAACATATTTCCATATATATAAATATACATATGCTTAGATGTACAAAATAAACAAATGCATATGCACATACAATAGAAATGAGAAATATATAAAAGGCTTTAAATGGTTACACAATATTGTTTTGTCTATGCACATTTACCAAATAATATATGTAAGTGTGTATGTATATGCTAAAATACATATTTGTTTATTGTAAATCTATAATATAAATATCAGATATTAAATTATTAATGTTTTTTTACTTACACTAAATACTGTTCAAATGCCATTTTAATCACTTGGTACTTTTTCTGCACAACGGTCAACATTTAAACCCTTTGATTTCCCATCACTGTGTGTGTTGTTTTATGTATACTATTGCTTTTTTGTTCATGTATGTGAAAAACATATGACACGTTTTTAGATGTTCTATAAGTGCACCAACGTGCAAGCAGTCCGTTACAGTAAGTTACGGGAACAGCAACGTTCGCCTTACTCAGCCTTTACTTAGGCCCAATTTACAATGTTGAAATTAGAAGGCAGACATTTTTCTTATTCTCTTTTAAACATGCCTAAACCTAAAATAGACAGACAGAAATTATTTATTTATTTATTTATTTATTTATTTATTTATTTATATATTTATTTATTTTTTTCACTCCAAGTAATATAAAAAGCCCATAAGGCCAAAAACTATATATTACAAATGTAAATATAAATTCTGAAATTAAGCACAATAAATTAAAAATAAATTTATATGTACAATATAATTTACAATTATTAACGAAATGGCTCCCCAGCCTAATAAAATATTAGTAATAATATAATAATAACAACAAAAACCAGGCCCAAAGTGGATAGCTTCGTAAGATGTAAAAGAAATTTTATCAACTTAAGTTACACAAACATAAACATTACCAACATAATTCCTTTTAATACGTGTTAATAATTATTTGTTTCTTTTTTTACAAAATGTCAAAAACAATTGCACGAAAAAACACAACTCTGCAAAAAATCAGCAGGCGTTTCGAGCAGACCTACTAATTGGGCCATGAACAAAATATACACTGTTATGTTTTTGGTGTTGTTACACAGGGTCTCCACCTGAGATAACACAGGGTCTCCATATGAGATAAAGTTAGTAAAAAACTGAGAGTGAGAGCAAATTGAAAGACAAAAATTGATCATGTGGCCTCCAAGTTATGTAAACAAACAATTTCTTTTACTTGCAATATTTTTGACCATCCGACCACAAAAGCAGTTTTGTTGTAGCTTGTACTTAAAACAAAATTAAAAATTAAACGAACGAATTTGCGCACGTGTTCTAAAACAGGCAGTTGATATTTGAAAAATCAAAAAGTGTACCAAATTGTAGCAAGCAACATTACCACACACGATGAAAAATTTAGTGATACATCGCCATGTTTCAACTGATGAAGCATCGTAGTATATAGGAACCATCAATTGTAGCAGTACCTTTTACAAAGAAGCATCATGATGAAATAAACAGGTGGCATTACTACGCCAGATGACGATTTTTTGCTCTTGTATTGTTTGTCTAGTCTTATGTCAATTTTTTGTTTATGTTTGCAACAACTCCACGTTTTGTGCTGTGATTATTGTATTGTATTAAAGTGTTTGATTATTTAAATTAAAATTAAATAAGATAGTAACCATAGTGAAATAAAAATTGGCTAAATATTAATTTATTTCATTGCGTTAGGCAGCAAAATTTGATTTTAGTTTAATATAATTTTTGAGGTATACGGAGACTTATTTCCCTTTTTTGTTGTAATGTTGTATTTGTTGCCGTAGCGCTGCCACCTACTTATTCCACCATGAGAAGCATTACTGTTTAAGTACATTACAAATACAACTCTGCATATGAGCTCCACAAAAATGGCGAATTTTTATTTTGTGTAATTGCGCCTTGCGTCGCTGCCTTCGTTTATTCAAGAAAGAAGTGTAGACAAAGCTGCGTGGAAAAAGGCTTCTGAAAATAACAAACAGACAAAAAGAAAAAGTAAAAAATTACAAGAACTTTTACAAAATCTTATAAAACGAACTATAATTTTTAAAACATGGGATCACGTACAGAATCACGCATTTATGTTGGTAATTTACCACCTGATATCCGGACCAAAGACATTCAGGATTTGTTTCATAAATTTGGTAAAGTTACGTTTGTCGACTTAAAGAACCGGCGTGGTCCGCCATTTGCATTTGTGGAATTTGAAGATGCAAGGTAAGCAAATAGAAGCTACGTCGTATGTATGCTATATTATTATTATATCGATTTTTTTGTAAAGTATGTATTTGATTATGGAAAAACTATATGTAATTATTTTTCATCTTAAATATTGCCTTTGTATGCTTTTAATTTGATGAAACTTTGTAGAGATGCGGATGATGCAGTAAAAGCTAGAGATGGCTACGATTATGACGGTTACAGGTTAAGAGTAGAATTTCCCCGTGGTGGCGGTCCTGGTAGTTACCGTGGTAACCGTAATGATGGTGGCGGCGGAGGAGGCAGTGGACGTGGTGGTAGAGATGGTGGTGGCGGCCGTGGCGGTAGAGGCCCACCTACAAAACGTTCTCAGTATCGAGTTATGGTTACGGGTCTGCCACCCTCTGGTTCTTGGCAAGATTTAAAAGATCATATGCGTGAAGCTGGTGATGTATGTTTTGCCGATACATACAAGGATGGTACTGGGGTTGTAGAATTCCTACGTCATGAAGATATGAAATATGCCATTAAAAAATTGGACGATTCACGTTTCCGTTCCCACGAGGTAAGTAAAAAAAAATTTGGTTACAATTGTTTTTGTTTGTACAAATGTTTGTATGTAAATAATGTTGTTTTCAATTTCTAAGCATGAATCATAAGTAAATAAAACACAATTTCATTATACTATTCTTGAAGGTCACGACTTTGAAGGCGAAGTTTTAGGAGACTTTAAATTATAATTTTTAAACTGTTTTAGATTTTATAGTGAATTAATGATTAAGTTTTATTGCTACATAATTTTATATAGTGTTAACAATGAGGGCATAGGTCGCTAAAAATAATGGACATTATCCGTAGAAGCCTGGGTTCAAGGCGAATTCATTCCAGGTAATCTCGGTAGTACAACAAGTACAATTCTTACAAAAACCACAAGCAATTTGTTTTTGTAAAATCATTCTACAATGTCAAAAACCGAAACAATTCAAAACAGAAACAAAGATAATAAACAAAATTTTGACATCCATCAATTATAAAGCTAAAAAAAGGGATCACCCTTAATGAATTCGCCTTGCCTGGGTTTAACCCAACAAAAACTAAGACTATTGTAAATTACGAATTTTCAAATTTATTTATTTCAACTTAAATACTGTCGAGGAATAGGTATAGAAAATATAAAAAATTAAAAAAAAAAATTTTTAAATTTGGAAGAGTTCAACCAAAACTCTTTCAATTTATTATTTCTTTTCGTAAAGCAATAAAACAGTACGTGGATAAAGTAGCTAACGGCCATTGTACTGACGATTTAACTTTTATTTTATTTATTTATTATTCGGCGGTATATTCTCGTTTCCCGATAAATCGGTATCCGCGATATTTTACTGTCGATACGCCGATAATTTTTTATTTTTATTTGTTTTATGCATAACAACTAATAGTAAAAATCAAACAGAATAATAAATTGTTTCTTTAAATTTTTAAGCTGGTGGTCGGTCCAATTATGTTATAAAAAAAATTTCCTATTTTTCCCTACGCTTAAAAAAAGTTTCAATATAAAAATCCCTACAACTTTTAAATGATAATATGTCAATGAAAATAAAACCGTTGATGATTTCATAACAATGGTTTTAAATGGTTTTCGGTGCACTGAAAGCTGCATTCGTCTTGTAAAAAGAGCGTACAATGCCAATTGAAGATACATACGTTCAGACCTAGCAAACATTTGACGATAAAATCCAAAAAAGCGTGACCAGTAAATTGATCTATTTTAGCTTTATTTTAAACAAATTCTATTGATTTACTTAACTTTATTTTTAAGATCGTTATCTATATTATCATTTGGCAGTGATAAATCAGAGATAGCTTATTTTGAATAAAGGGGGAAAATTTAATTTTCATTAAAATTTTTCATTTTGCGTATCGGCAAAAAGGTGTACCGTTAATTCCCTAATTAAAAAAACCCCTTTTTGTTGAGAATACTATGATTTTCAAATGATTTCAAACGTTTGTCGTTTGACAAAAGGTTTGATTTCAAATCATATCCAATATGATATCAAACCTCCGTGTTTGTTATGTAAATACAAAATTTTTATGTATATTTTTTAAATATGCTATGAATGTGAAAAATATATACAGTTACGGACAAAAAATATGGCCACTAATATTTTTATAAGTTTCTTTATAGGGTTTTTGGCAATTTGTATGTAATAGTGCCAATATGTATATACCCTGCAGATATCGAGACTAGTCCATACATGCATGTAAAGAGTAGTCCACAAAGGAGTAGGAGTACTCCAAAACTACTCCAATTATATGGTTAAAATGTGGTCTATTTAACATTACGATGTCCTAGGAGTGGACCATATAACCCACCGAGGTAGTCCCCAAACTACTCCATGGAGTACTCAAGTGGGTTAGTTGCAAAAGTACTCCATGTTACTACTTTTTTACTAATCGCCTTTTAAGCCGTGTACTGTAATCCATTATTGCTATTATTATATATATTTACTTGGTATTTTTAATTTTTTTTATTTTTTTTTTCACAAATCTTAAAAACTTTCCTGTTCTCTTTTAAATAAACAATTAATAATGGACAACATCAGGGCTACCAATATGTAATACTGTAAACTATAGTATAGTATACCTATACATCATGCAGTTGTTGGCAGGCAGCACTGCATGTTAATTTGTCTAATATGGTCCATACTACAGTACATTGGACCATGTTGTAAGTAGTCCATTTAAGCCACAATGGACCACGTAGTCCAATATTATCTGCAGGGTATTAGCGAAAATTATCAGGGACCGTAACAGTTATTCCTTTTTTCATAAAAGTCTGATGATAACAGTTATTTTTTTATTTATATTTTTTCGATCAAAAATAAGTTATTTTATGATTATATTTTTTTAAACAAAAATAACAGTTATATTTTGATTTTTATTTTTTTCATCAAAAATAACAGTTATCGTATGATTTTTATTTTTTTGAACAATAATAACAGTTATTTTTTGATTTTTATTTTTTCGATAAAAAATTACAGTTATTTTATGATTTTTATTTTTTCGAGCAAAAATAAAAATGTTTCTTTAAAGAAATGTACGTGTTATAATTATTATAATTATTATAATAAATATTTAAAGACAACTCATTAATTATAACACGTACATTTTCTTAAAGAATAAAAATTAAAAATAAAATAAAATAAATAAAAAAATAA